>JASGLE010000005.1:5086250-7502500 GCA_030179965.1 Cyperus esculentus | reverse complement strand
TACGAAAGGAATGTGGTTCCTCTGTCCATGAACAATATACTTTTATAGATACTGCCGTGGATAGAGATGTTATCATTTCGATTTGAGTTTTGACAAAAATCTTGAGTATCTCATCAATATTTTCGTCTGCAGCCGAAAATGTTAAGTCCATAAACAGAACCGAATAAAACGCTCCTGTATATAGATTGTTAGATATTAGGCCATTGATTGATGTTTGTGGATCAATGCACCTATCATCGGTAATTGCTATCTTGACTGGTATATCCTTTCCAGGATTGCCAAGATATTTTACTAATATCTGTACTGCTGAAATGTTGAAATATCCCTTTCTAGGATTTTCGTTTTTCAGTTGTTTAGACCGTTGTAATTCTTCAAATAAATCAGCTTTTGTTATGGCTGATATATTTATTTCGTCTGAAGAATTATAATCTTTTGTTTTTGCAAGGAATATATGTTTCTTGCCTAGAGATTTTGCTCTATTGGTTTCGTAGAGTACTTTTCTAGGTATCTCTGACAAACTATAATTTTGAGCATCATCCACTTCTTGGACAGTAATTTTCTCATATAATTGCCAAGAAGGATACTTTTTTACATGGGTAATTTTTTCTTTTAAATCACTCCACTTAATTATTGAAAACATAACTATTATATCTTGTGAAAACAAAATACCTTTTTATAGTCTGTTTGTTCCGGTGTGTACCATCTAAACTCTGGTCGAGTTCGACTAGTACCTTCTTCCTGATCAACAGTTGGTTTTATCTGCTGTATCTAGTTTTTTGTTTCTTTTATACATCTGTCTAGGTTTTCATTTTTCTGATTTATGAATTCTAGCTCTAGATGTATTATACTTATTTCTTTGATTATCAATCCTAAAAGGTATTGATTTGATCTTTGCCAGTCCTACCATTGTTGATAATTCTGTACCTACTGAGGATTTTATATTTTTTCCTGCTGAGTAGGGTTCTAATATTTTTTCAAGTAGATCTAGTATCTCTGAATTCATTCTATTGTTCTTTCGTAACAATAAAGATTTATAGATCCTTTGTGAGGTCTTTTTCTTGGTTTTCGGTATTTCTCTTTAGGAAATGGTTTTGGTAAAAACTCATTTAAATAGATTATACCTTTTGTATGTTTCTGTGAACTTATTTTATTTGGTTCATTTAGGTCTTCCAAGGTAATAAACTCCTTTGGATCACCTGCAGGGAGTCCTGACGCAGATATGGGCGTTGTAATATCTTTTATATCTTCCAAGAATTTCTCTAACTCAAGCAATTCTGCTTTAGAAAGAGTAATTTGTGAAAATTCTAAATCACATGGGTCGTTTAAAGAATCCATTTAGGTGGTGCGGATATTGCCAAAAAGAGAATTTCCATAGAATTTCCATTTAACTGAGTTCCAGAGATATTTATTATCAAAACTTTCTCCCAAACATATGGCCTCGTCAATACATTGCCAAAAAGAGAATTTCCATAGAGGTGGTGCGGATATTACCTCTAGTTTAGTGACTCAGGAAAATAAAAACTATCCTGAGATTGAAAATATTTTCTATCCTTGAAGATAGAGAAAGAATGATATTTCTAGCAGAGGAAGCAGACGCAAGCACTTACGTCAGCCAGGAAATAGAAAATGAGGCAGGATGGCTATTCAACCAAACCCTGCAAGAATACACCAAAGCAGCTCCGACACCTCTCGATGAAAGCGGAAGCAGTGTTGGACCCGTAGAAGAGCTACAAGCCATGAAAGAATAAAACTTTGGTGGGCCACTGGCCAATTTTGTATGATATGTAAAAATGTATATAGGTGTTAAATATTTTTTTTTAGATAGGCTATCGTGTAAGCCTTATTTTTTTTTTATTATTATTTACTGTAGAAGAAAAGGGCGCCAAAAGTTTTGCCGCCTAGGATGAATGTATTATATAAGGAAAGGAGAGGCATCTGCTGGGGGGGCATCTGAAAGCCAGCAGAAGAAACTTGTATAATATTGAGAGCTAAAAGTTTGATGAAGAGGAGCTAAACCTTAAGGGGTGAACGCTCTAATGGGAAATCTCTCTAATATGTAAGATTGTACTTTTGATTGTAATAAAGATTTGTTTGATATGATTGTGTTTGTATGATCAATGGAAATATATTTTTAGAAATTCCTTGTCAAAACCTTGGTACTAACGGAAAACTCAATACTTTGAATATGGGAGTGATGGACTCAGTCCGGTATAACACCATGTGTATGTCCCTAGAGACATGGCCGGAAGGCAGAGTTAAGTTGGTTAGGATTATAACATACCTAAAGTAGGCAGAGTTGGAAAATCCTTTTTACCCACAGTAGCCGAGTGAAAAAGCATACATTGGGTGTGTTGAAAAAGCTGTTAGCGGGTAGCGTTAGGCGTTGATAAGTAAGCCCTCGATGTTGCAAGAGTAATTAGGAAGGCTGATTGGGTTAGATAAAGGGATGGTTAGCCATATGCCGAAAGCAGGTTATCAAATGATTATGCCTAATCAATAAGCTTAACTAGAAAGCCGAAGTCACGAGTACGGTATTCAGGGTAAGTGGTCTTCCATACGTATAATACCTATAGGATGTAGACAAGGGATAAATCTAAAATATAAGTCTATTGAATTTATGCAAAAAGACATAACAGGCATCTAATTATTAAAGTATAATTTATTTAGTACAATACTTAATAACTTTTTTACAAGAGATGATAGTACCATAAGAGCAACAACCCCATAATTATAATCACAGCACATACATTTTAAAGAAATCTGAAAAAATTTTGACATGACGGAAGACCCGAATAAGGGTAGAATAAGAAAAATTTCTGTTATCGCAGAAATAATTCTTACAAAATTATTTATCTCCGACGAGATAAAAATGTCTAAACCGAAAAGACATCCTGATAACATGAGGGCTATAAAAACCCTTAATCATGATAAGAGAGGAAAACAAAGGTCTGAATTTCCAGACATTTGCGGATCTCCGTTTATTAGATTTACTAGCTAATAAAAATGAACAGCAAATACATCTGCCGATCCCATAACAGGTGGCAGCCATATCGCTTAAATAAAAAGCTAATGCATGATAACCTATAACATATAGGTTTGCCATGATATCATATATGTTTGCCACGATATGCTGAAAAATTTCAGCATAAAGCCAAGGTGTGAAGACTATGCTAAGATAGGCAATAATTCAACACCTATGAGTAGCATAACAAGCATAAAAATATGTACGAAAGCGACAAACTCAAATTCAGCTCACTGTATTGTGAACTGTTATGAGAAAGAGACCTGTTATCCTGCTAAAAGTCAGAAAAATGCACGGTTTCAGGCAACTCCAAAGAATGGTATCAGAGCCATAATAGCTATGAGCAATAATAACTACGAAGACTTTTTATTCAGCTATGAATAGCTATGAAGATTATCTATTCTGCTATGAGCAATAAAAGTAACCATATATATACTATTATATATGTGTATCCATGAAGACTCTAAAAAGAGCCTATTGAGTTATTTAATAACCTAAAGAAGTCTAACTACCTAATGAAAAAATTAGATGGTAAAAAGGATCTTATATCTGAACTACATAAAATTCAGAATGAGATTGAACTATTAGAAAAAGAGACATGTGTAATAATAGATCCTGAAATAAAAGGATTATGTTACATAAATGGGTATTTTTATACTAATTCCACAGTAAATGACCCTACCACTACCCCATATTTCGTGGGAAACTATCAACTAGAATATGATAGGTGGTATCGAAATTGTTTTAGACATAAAAATAAAGAACGTCTAGATAATTTAAAAAGTCAAGAGTACCAGATAAGAAATATACTCTGGGAAATGACTGGATTTTGGAAACAATTCGATAAAGAATATTATTTACCTAAATAAATGGGAGATAATATAAGAATACAAACTTTGCTTTTAACAGCAATACAAACGGAGAATGCTATAAAGCAAGTTGAGTTAGTCAACAACAATCGAGAGATCGATGCACTGGAGGCTAAAGTAAGAATTCTTAAAAGAAAATTAGATTATTTAAAGAATACTATATCTTTAAATGAAAATGAAATTTTAAGAATAAAAGATGCAATCTCTAAAGAAGAAAAGAGATTAGCAGAGCAACCGACAAATACTCTTAAAAAAGAAAATTCTATAAGTAGAGGTGAGCAATCCCAAAACCGCAATTATAGCGAATCGGATGAGAGATATACAGAGCCATATCTAGAAGATGAAGAAGCTCTGGCAGCACTTGGTGAGGATATTGGTTACAGTCCAGAAGATTATGAAATGGACTCTGATCTGGAGGAAGCAATAATCCACCGCATGGAAAATTGGTAAGTTCTCTAAAAAACCCAGATGTCAAATTCTAATAATACATTAATTGAAATAAAAGAATTAATACAACAACTCATAGCTAAACATGAAGCTATAGAATTGGAACAAAAACAGCATCTCGAGGTAATATTTCAAATAGCCCGAGAAGAGTTAACTACTGCTAAACATAATGATAAAAATAAAGACGAAGGTAATATTATATTAGCAGTAAAAGATTTGTTAAATGCTACTAAAATCTTACCACAAGTTATAGTAGAACAAATCAGACCACAAATTAACCATTCTATGGTTTGCACTATGCACTCTATGACTTGCCATATGCAAGATGCACATGCCAACATATCTAAACTCATAGATAAGGTAACCACTCAATTACAGGGTATCTTAAAGGAATTAACAATTGATCCTGATAATCCCAAACCAATTGAACTGCGAACCGAAGAAAACAGCAAGCAGATTTTAGCGTTGAGCGAGCAAGTAATTCCTCTAGTTGTAAAAATTCAACAACTTTTGGAAAAACTTGAGCCAGTAATTAGTAAAATGTCAAAAGCATTGAGCTAATAGATGACTCAAGCGACATGCGCACATGCGTAACGTGGTGAAGAGGATAACCCTAAACCCTAAACCCTAAACCCCAAACCCCAAACCCCAAACCCCAAACCCCAAACCCCAAACCCCAAACCCCAAACCCCAAACCCTAATTCCAACGAGCTCGCTATGAACAAGTGGCATTTAAAGCTAGCTAAAACGTATGATGGGTATAAGTTATACTTCCCTGCATTCGTGGATTTCCGTGGTAGAATTTCTCGTTCAGGCATCCTTCACTTCCACGAGAGGGACCTTGTTAGAAGTCTTATTAGCCGCACGCGCCTCGGGAGCAACTCTCATTAAATGGGGATATTCTTATACTGAATCTGCTTCTTTACCTGCCGAAAGCGGTTACTGGCGCTTTTATCTTCCGTCAAGCCCTATTGGCGCTTATCCTTATCTGTTTGCAGTTACCAGAGGCATCTTCCATTCATTTCGATTTTGGTCTTTCAGCACCATATTTAGATCTTCCCCTTCTGCGATCCGGAATTCCCAGCAAATCCCTGACACCCCGAATACAATGGAATTTCACACCTGGCAAATCTTTCACTCTACCTCCTCTGACTAATACTATAGAGTGCTCCTGCAAATTATGACCTTCGCCTGGAATGTAAGCAAATATATCATGTCGATTGCTCAACCGTACTTTGGCTATCTTACGTAGAGCTGAATTTGGTTTTTTCGGTTTTCTCGTCGAAACACGCAGGCATACTCCTTGCTTCTGGGGACATTTATCCAAAGCTCGAGTACGGTCCGTGCGCCGTTTTTCTTCTCTACCATGCCGAATCAATTGATTTGAAGTAGGCATCCCTCTTTCCTATGTCCTTCCCCCCCTTTTGCCCTATCACTAGCTAGTTCTTACTCCCAATCCAAAGCACCCCTTTTCCATTCATAGAGAAATCCTATCGTTAAAATCAATAAAAAGGCCATCATGGACCAAAATCCAAAGAGATCAATCTTGTTTAAAGATACTGCCCAAGGGAAAAAAAAGGTAACTTCCAGATCAAAGATAATAAATAAAATAGAAACCAGATAAAATCGTATATCGAAACGACTTCTGGCATCACCGAAGGGATCGAAACCACATTCGTAAGCCGACAATTTTTCTGGATAGGTCGAACTATTGGAAGAAAATAGAAAAGGAAGACCAACTAAGATCAAAGAAACTAGCAGACTTAAACCTAAATAGATCAAAATAGGTGCGAATTCCGACATAACAAAACCCCTTTTTTTTCCTCACGCTTTCTATTTGCTACACACATACTGATTTCTGAGTGGATTCCTTCCGTTCCTCTTCTTCGTCCTACAATTAAGGCTGCCCAAACTCACGATCCTCATAGAAATTTTATCCTAGAAGCAAAAGAGCTTTCTACACACACTATATAATAAGATATTCTGAAAGAAATCAAGTAAACTATATATGAGTTTCTGAAAGCAAGAAGGAAAGGACAAAATTCAAGTAGGGTGAGAAAGGACGTTCTCCCGAGGTATAAATAGTTAGAAGATGATGTGGGTATAAATAAAAGATCAATTTAAATAGACAGCTATTGATTCAGGCAGCTCAGGTTGCAGTGTACAATACCAAGGTAGCAAAGAAGAAATACTTTAAGCGGATTATCTTCTGGCTATGTCTTATTCAACCTGTGCCAACAACGAAGTGCACTATGGTTAGGTTTTCCACCAGTCTGCTTGTTTCTCGATCGGTCTGCATATTATGATATAGAGTCTTGATTTTGCTTTTTAATTTATCTGGTACAATTATTAGAAATACGAGAATTTGTGAATTTAGTACGTTTTTACTTCAATAATGAAAAGACATCATCCTTGTATTCTCTAGCTTGGTTCTCTTTACCTGGTTACAAGTCTAAGAAAGTTTATGATCTTATAGCTACCTTTGGTCCACAAGTAGTAGATAAGATGATGGGTAAGAAATCTCCTCAAAAATACTTCTTACTTAGTTTATCAAGTACCGAAGAAATAAACACAAAAGAAAGGGGCGCCAGCAGAAACAAGGACTTTCTTTCAACAATTCAGTTTATACGCCGCAATGCTCTTTCTTACTTTCTTTCAAAGTCCATACCGCTACGCGTCTTGCATTTCATTATTGCCTTCAATCTATTCAATGTACAGGCTGCTAATAAAGCTCTTGCCACAAACAAGTTATGGAAGGAAGCCGGAGACAAGGAAGAGTTAGTAGGTGGCCGAACATGAGGAATAGTAAGATTGTACTGCATATTCTCTATGTTAGCTTTGAGAAAGTCGCACTCAAAAGCTCATTGGTAGCTCGAGCGACCCTGTCTTTTTATGCATATTGGAAAAAAAGGAGGCAAGGGAATTCACAATAAGGTGGCAAGATCCTTGTCCGTGGCAAATCTATGTTGTTGGCTACCTGGCTATTGTCTTTTCGAAAGTAGTTTATCAATTGTTATTTTCTTCTTGCTTAGGCCCTACTTCTGAAACAAGTTCAAGTCATCTAGAAAAGTATAGAATGCTTAGGACAAACATGGTGTTATTTCACATAGGCTTGTAGTGAAAAAGTATTGAGTGCTTCTTTGAGTGGGTAATCGATTTCAACTCATCTTTCTGGATTGTGTGAGTTCTTCCTCATTGAATAGGAGAGTAGGATGTAGCATTCTTTCTATCTTGATGTGGAGTGATCCCCGAGAACGGTATGGTCAGGAAGAAAAAGTACTTTGAATGAATGATGTAGGCTGTGGATCCCTTTTGTTGAAGAAGAGATAGCGCCAATTTCCTTTGCTTCTTAAAAGATTTCTAACTGCTAACAGCAAGAGTGCCTTAGATCAGGAGCATGAACAGCACAATTACCCGGTTCTCATTGAAGAAGAAAGAGAGCTTGCTTGGTATACCTACTAAGCCCTAATAGATTGTTGTTTTTTTACAATGAATTCTTTCATTCGTATTTCTCTAATCCAGTCTTCCCTATCCCACAGAACGAGGGAGGTCTCCACTAAATCAATATTTTCTTAAGCAAGTGAGCGGCTTAATAACCTTGATTTTTTCTCGTATCTAAATAAGAGAGAACATCTGAGAAAATCAACATTATACTGATTTAGAGACCTGTGCACTTTGATTCAAGGATGTCTAGCCCTTATTGCTAGTTATAGCATTTGGAGATCAAACAAAATCTTAATGAATTTCGAGTTGTGTGCTAGCCTAGTATGCTTTCTTTCTTCTTCCCTTAGACTGCTGTGGTTCCTCTCTAAGACCCGCTGTGTGAGCTACGCGGTTCTACTTGATTTGTCAAATCCGGTAGATTGGTATTCCATTGCAACATTCTAAACCAAGCCTAATTACACTTAAGGATGGCTTATCTATGATTCAAACTAAAAGCTAACACTGTGTGTGACTAACAGATGGTTGTTGATTCGTTAATGGTATGATAAGCTTCTTCTTCATGAACCTTTGGCTTTTCAAAGCATATAACACTTATAACCAGATAGCGCTCCAGGTCGAATCTATCGTTCTGGAATTCTTCACTTCCACGACGGCGATCTTTTCTCTGAGAGTTCACTCTTTTCCACCACAATTGAATGCTTCTTATTTATAGGTCATAAAGCACACATGACCTTACCGTGTTTAGTAACAAATGTTATGAAATATAAGGCTCAAGGTGTCGCCCTCACATTCATCAGAGCAAAAACCCGAAGAACTTGTTTAGCCAGGGATGTCCCTCCAAAGAACAACCTTTTTTTCTTACTGATGAAAGAGGTTTCAGCTTTAGACAAAAGAAGTCTGCTCTGCGGGTGATACAAAGGGAAAACGAGTGTGGTAAGTAGTAGACATCTAGAACTCAAATAACTTATCAACAGAGCAATCTTTTGATAGCATTTCAATGGCTAGGTCAATCCGTTATAAATGACATACTGCACAGGTGCTGTTCTTCATAGCTGCTATTGGTCAACTTGCATTCTTCACTGACATACATCAATTTCCCAATCCTAAATTCAATAACAAAAGAATGTCCTCTCAGAAACTCTTCCCCGCCTGCTTGCATCTGGAAACTATGTGGTGCTCGGGATGAACCGATGTCTAGAGCACTTTCTCAAAAACAAGAAGACTACATACAAATAGAGCTATTCAATCAAACTCAGGTACTATGATGGTGGACTACCAATTCTCTTTCTTGTTGAATGCAAAAGAAGCAAGATTATAGGCCGTATACTATGTGATTTCATCTTAGACGATCAAATCACTAAATGATCTCTCTCTACGGCACTCTTATTTCAATGTTTGGCTAGGCTTCTTCTTTCGCTACGCGCCTCTCACTCTCTGGAATGTCCGATTAACCGCTGCTTAGTGGTATCGAATGATACAAAGTTGTTCAAGGAGCTAAACGCAAACACAAGAAATTGCGTACCTTAGATGCCATAAGTGTTCCTTACCGACGGAAAAAGCATTGGGACTACTTTACCCACCCTTATTAGCAACCTCATCATAAAGAGGACCCAGAAGGACAATATGCGGATCTTCTCCTTGCCTTCCTTACAGCTACGAGAGACGAAAGGTGCTTCAGAAAGCTGAGAGAAAGACACCAGGATCTACTGCCACAGTATGATACCAATGAACATACTTGAGCCACTGCTGTTCCCTTTTACTCATAATGGAAAGAAAAGAGATGCAGAAAGATGAGTCTAAAGAAAAGAATCAAATATATAACGATTATAGCCGTGTATGTAGTAGGAAGAGGAAAGAGAGAATTAATACAACTATGTTGTCAACTATTTATGCTCATTGCTAGAGTGAAATAAGTTTCTTCATGCGCTTACGAATAGCAAAAAGAATAGATTCTTACTCAAATAGTTTGGTTTGTAGTGTAGTTTTATTTCTTGACTCTAGTAGTGTAGTTAGCATGCCTTCCGTTCCTTGCTTGCTTATGCACTTTTTAATTAAAGACGACCTTTCAATTAATTATTGACTGGATAAAGTAGTATTAGTTAATATACGCTGATTCAGACAAATCACAAATAAGAGACAGTCTTTTTCGATACTGTATGCTAGGACAAACCTGTAGGTGAGCACAAGCACAGCCAGCCTTCCACCTCTTTCTACTTATGTTTAGCAGTGTACTTGGTCTTACTTCTTTTTCAGTTTACGCTTGTGTCCCAAGCTTGCAAGTTCGAAGAAGAGTATTGTATTGACCTGAATCAAGTCTTGCCTATTATTGCTGGGCAAAAGCAGTTTGATAGGACGAAGTCCGTATTTCTACCGAAAAGTAGTTACGAAAGGAGGAGTTTTCATGCATAAGTTGTTGACGTTGCTTCCGGAGAAGTAGTTAGTTTCCAGAACAGAGCGAGAAAGAAGAGAAAGAGAGGTACGCACTGTGAAAGAAGCCCTCGTGAGAATTTCTCTGGTCCTATATGTTTTTTTTGCAAGTACCATTCCTGCTATTCGCATTGATTGAGTACTTTAGAGTTTTCTTCTTGATGGAAGTGTCAAATACTTAGTAGGAAGTCCCGGTGGGTAATCACCAAATGTTCTAGTACGAGTACATCCAGTTCCGGGTGGTCATCTAGTATGGGACCTAAGATAAGCCCTTTTTGAATCCTTTTATTAAGCCATTGCTAAACCCGTAAGGCAATCCTTCAACGTTGTAGAAAAGAGTTCAATACAAAAGCACACAAAGGCTTTGGACTATGAAAGGCTACCGCATATCATGCATGAATAAGGCCGGGAGATTATGTCCTCAACAAACCTATCTACTACTAAATGACAATTAAAGGGACGCCAACCATTGGAGGGCGCAGCCGGGTGATGGTAATGGTGAAGATTCTTCTCTTTTTCCTGGGTACATAAAGATAAGAAGAAGGCAACGAAAAGCTCTTAGAAAAGGCTATGAAGAAACTGATCCACTATTTGAAACCTGTCATCAACGAACGAAAGAGAGCCATGAAAAGCATAGATCCTCAAGGAAAGGAAAAAACACCACTTCGTCTATTTACGATTTCCCATAAACCTGGCCGTGCTTTCTTTTATTTAGTAAGCTCAGCCTTTTAGCCCTGGACCTAAGCACCTGCAAATGAAACATGCATGCCTTTCGCTGCGCGCCTTTACTTGCTTCGGAAATCAAACAATGCATTTCTTCTCAACATAAACATATACCGGTCAGTCTTGAGCCACCAGGAGAGCCTTCCACATATCCTCTTCCTCCCTTGAGTGGGAACTCCTTTCTAACCTTAGAATCCTGAACTCAACCCCCTTCAAATCAATGAAGTTGTCTGAGACCACCCGCTCACGCCACATGTGAGGAGCCTCGATCAGGTAGGTGTTATCTCCTAACCCCCGAGCAAACCAGGGAAAATCCGGCATTAATCGCCTCAAAGCAGCTTCAATCCGAGCTTTACCCCAACCTTCTGAGTCGAATAGCACAAAACTCTGCTCAAAATGCTCATCTAAATCATTGGAGTAAGTAGAGCTTACAAATGTACGAACTCTCGCCCCTTTCTCCATAGCATAGCTCCACCTTCTCTCTGATACTGAACACCCTCACTCTCTGATTGAGCTTGCGGCACACTCTTAATGTTCCCCCTTTCTTCCGCTTTGCGAGCTTCACTACAATCACGCGACCTGTGTCCAATTTTGTTGCACGCGAAGCAAACCAGTGCGTTTCTACACTGACCTGCTAAGTGGCCCCTCTCCCCACACCTAAAGCACACAGGTTTTTTGCTAGCAACGTCTGAGAAGATCCGCTTTACTTTATCCCTTGCTCGATCAGTCGACGCGGCATTTGCCGTGTGAGTCCCTCTCCCCATCGGATTTACTGTGGATCTGAGCACCTCCGCAAACGTAGGGCAAGATTGATCTTCAATCTCATCTATCAATCTTCGATCCGACGCATCTGAGGTAGTAGCTGCCCCTTTGGTACTCGCTGGCACCGCCATGGCTGATCTGAGCAGAGTTGCCACCTCCGTCAGCGATCTCTCCAGCGACTGGAAGCTAGCTGACAGCGATTCCATTCTTGCTAACTCTACACACACTATTTTTTGGGTTTTATGCGAATTTTTTGGATTTTTTGGATTTGGGCAAGCGAAGAAAAATTTTGTCTTTATTGATAAATCTTCTTTCTCCCTGTGTCACAAACAAGTCAGACAGTTGATATCTATCCTAAGCTTGATTTCAAAATACACCAGCTGATACACTATGACCCGCTTCGGTAAGGTCAGTAAGCTAGGCATCGGTACGCTTTGGCTTCTGCTCTTGTATTCAACACGAAGGCCAGGGACACTATTTAAATAGGAAGCTAGTTCGGTTTCCACAAGAAGGCACCTTTCTCTTGTTTCTGGTATAATTCATAAGGAACGATCTTATACTTTTTTTTATTTTGAAGTAAATCATTCCAGAGAATGTTAGTCAACCGGATGGAGAAGTACATCTCATTGCTTTAAATACTTCTTGATGTGATGGTTGGGAGTTGGGTTTAAAGTAAAGAGTCTCATGTTAAGCCGGGATGCCCGGCGAAATAGCGAAGTAGAACTAAAAGTATGGTATTACAACCTATACTGGTATTTTTTACATTTCATTTTTGCTTTTCATTCGTACCTTGGTTGATGTTATATCAAAAATCTCATATATAGTGTGTTTGTTTTGGCTGCATCATTCAAGTATGGATTTTGAAGGCGTCGGCCCAATGTGCGGAGCAATAGTGGTTTGAATACCCGCCACGCCGGTCAACCGAGTAGCCCAAAGATCATCAAATGGAGTCAGAAAATACCACTTTTAAAGAAGAAACCATCTCAAATGATGCTGAACTGCAAAAACATCTCACATAACCTTCACTTTCCTACCTCCGAACGTTACAGAAGCCAATAATTCTATCAGAAATGAATGGATCACACAACTCAAATTAGCATTCGCTGAAAAAAGCACTACAGAGCTGTTTTCATCAGTGAGTTTAGCACTTTTCAATCAAACAGTCGAAGAAATTCGAAATGAGAGCTATTGCATAACGCCATTAACCATATTTATCTTCAAAGAAGGCGTGCTTGGTGGGGAGAAGCATACTTTTAAGGGCGTGCCACTACTACCTGCTGATGATGAACCTATAGTTGAGGGACTTTCTATAAAATTAGCAAAACAGTGCGTTTTCATGCAACCTATCGATGAGTTGGTTCTAACATCCCTGGGACTAGTGTTGACAAATCGTCTTGCGCCTTCTTATAAGAAAAGGTTGTCCAGGTTGGAAAAAAGTTTTTATAACAGAGGCACAGTGAAAAAGCTACAATTGATACAGTTTCACTCTGCTTTGCTTTTCTTGAGACAAGAAAAGAAATATAAGGCCCTTCTCAAGCTTCTTGCGGCCAAACCGGGGATGGATGGCTTCGCTACTTGTGTGATTAAACAACTTTTCTATATTCCATATATTAGCACTATTTCTCTAGGCGGGGATTCTTATCTGTAAAGAATGGCAATCACTCCAAAAGAACATAGTGGGGAAGATATCATGAATTTTCCTCTGCCACGCCTTTCTCAGTTTCTTACGCTTTCCTATCTAGATAGTGAGCTCCCGAGTCTTATTTCAGCTTTTTCTCAAATAATTGATTGTGTGCATATAGATGAATTTTCCTTTTTTCTTTTTGTTGATGATAAAAATGAACAATTAGTAGATGCATGTATTTCATCTTTCTTGTCAAAAGCGCGCATCCAACAAGCAAAAATTAACTAGATCTAGGCGGATCCTTGCTCACGCTACCTACTCACGGATCAGGAGAAGCAATGTAGGCATCCATATCTTTTGTGCGTGAGCGACTTCCTTCATTTTAGTCTTTTTTAGAATGAGAGAATGTAGTTTAGGCTTTATTTCGGTGAATACCACACGTTATAGTGAAGAGCTTCTAATTCCACTATTGGCTCAGGCTGTAGCGAAGATAATGAAAATGGGTTTTATACATACATAAAAAAAGAAAGAAAAGGAAAAAGGAACTTTGACTTGTGAAGTCCTACTACACATAGAGTGAGGTCAAAACTTTCTTCAAAAACCAAATTCTCATACTGACTCGGATATTTATTCTATTAGTTCTGGAATTATAGCTGGCCTAGAGCATAAGGCATTCCTTCTCTCATCTATCTAAGGCTAGACTCCTGCATTAATGAAATACGAACATTGTGGTGGTCCTCGTAGAAAAAGATAAGCAAGTAACTATTTCATATAAAAAGCAAAAAAGAGGGTAGACAGAGTAGGGAAAAGAGATTTCGGCAAAGACGAAGCAGCGAGTGAATAAACAAGCCTAGAAGGCCTACTTCTACATTGTCCCCAAAGGGGGGGTAGAAGATTTTTCAATCGTATCATGGCTACGGGTCTTATTCGTATAGGTTGATTCCCAGGAGATGAGTCTGAGTCCTAAGAAGAGTTCGCTTCTACCGTAGTACGCTCTATCATTTCGATAAGACCCCGGCGCGCGCCTCGTGGGCAAGACTACCGCTTTCTTTCTTTTGATTAAAAGTCCAAATAGGAACAATAAGGCTTTCTATCTATCTAATTGATTAGTGTCAGAGCTCCTTCCTATTCGGGAGAAGGAAGAACTGGATTGTCAATATGAAAATGGATGGGGAAATGGTGGATAATCTTGAGAAAATGAAAGATCATGTGAAACATTTTGACAAAAGTAGTATATTTGGCACTAGGAATGATAGTAGTATGACTTTTCATGAAGATATTTGGCCTTATTACTTTCCCCAGCCCCGGGCGGGATCTACGTATTTTACTAGTTTCAAGATTTACTATCTATAAGAAGAGCTCTTTTTGAAAGAAAGATTTTCTAGGTAGGTAACGGCGGAAGAAATTCTTTTAACACGAGGATAGTCAAGTATCGAAGCTAATAGCCAGAGCAGTAAAGCTAACTCATAGGTAAAGTAGGGAGAGTAATAAAGCAGGGCACACAGGCGCGCAACGAAGAAATGAGGAGAAAAGGTCAATAGAAATGTAGTATATAGAATAGATTCGTTTCTATTAAGATTGCTATTCGTGGCTTAAGGGACGGCCCCTCCCGCGGGCAGGAACGAGAACCAGCTTTTTGTGGGATATGGAAGCGTTGAATTCCAGCTATTCATTATAGGAATTCCCAAGGCTAAGAAAATGAAGACATTGCTAATTAGCACTGATCGAGTGTTTGTTCACGACACCTAGAGAGCCGCCCACCAGATTGAATTCTCAAAGGCGGAGACTTCGTTTCATGCATAAGGAGAAAGAAAAACCACTATCTATGACTTTATGCCAAGCCTGAATGGGCTGCTCCTTCTCTTGGTCCCCAGGGCTAATGGGGTGAAAAAGAGATGCTGTTTAACTTGGGTTAGTTGGGGTGGGCTACTCGCTCGTGGGAAATAGAATATTCTACGAGACTTGGTTCGGTAGTAATTTGCCTTATTTGTTAATAACTGGTATCACTTTTTCGTCAACCTTTTTTAAAAATACTCGGCAATTGAGTTGTCCCATGCTATTCTCGACATGTTTACTTTGGCCTATCTATACCACCCCCATTTCTCGGGAATGGCAAGCAATCAAATCGCGGATATATATATAAGTAAGCATTTCTCTTTGAAATACGAAAGAAATAGCTTGATTAGTATGCATGCCTGATGACCCGATGGAGAGTAGGGGCGCGCCGCCCTCTTGATCTTGACTCAGGTGGAATGGAATTGAACTCATATGCGTCGTCAGATTTGCCTATCAGAAGTGATCCCTAAATCTTCTACTTTTGACCTTACTTCATCTTTTCCTCCAGAACTTTGGTTCTTGGGTTGCCTACTTACCATACTCATAACTAGCATGCCTAGTCGTTCACTTCAATCAGCCGGAAGTATACCACTAAGCAGCAACCTCTCAAACCTGAACTTGCTGACTTGCTGGAATCTTCGGAGAAATGAGTATCGGAAAAGCTACGCCCTAAAGAGCCACGGCTGGCAAAAGAAAGCTGTCAAATTTTCCCAGGAAAATCACAGGATGGTCAAAATAGACAGACACTAATCAGTTTAGCCATGACTCCAATTATTAAAAATACCGAGACTTACATATCCTCTCTTTATTTACACAGGAATAGACAGACATATACACACATAGCTAATACTTATTCGAGAGCGATTCTCCTACGCCTAGTTGAAAAAAAAGATAGGATTGTTATAAATCATTTATTATTCAATCATGCTTTTCCTACTACATTCTCTCTCTTTCGAAAATACTAAATCTATTAGTTGTGCTAGATGGTTCGATAAAACAGTTAATAACAAAACTTTAATGACGAATAATGAAACATCCTCTTTGAGATACCCCTTTTTCAGATGCAACTCATATTCATCAATAATTGTACCGGGTGTGGGTATATAAGAACAAAGCCCTCGCGAATGAATGCGGACAAACTGATGGTTTTCACCAAATTTCTGAGTAGAATAGGAACGAAGATAAATAAACCTATAAACAAATGGTTTAATTGGCTTATTATTGACTATCTTGTATCTTATTTCATTTTCTTGAATCTTATTTATGCGCCCTACGAAAACTGGAACTCTTCTAGCAACCAAAAAAAAAGACATTGTGTAGACAAAGTCCATCACCTTTTTCCCCTTACTGCCCGCTAACGCGCCTCAATCTGAGACACAGCCATTCCTACACACATCCATTCACTCATTACATCGATCCATGCAATGCAAAAAAACAAACAGCTTACATCATCCTAGCATCCTATTTTTTTGTTCTATTTTTCTTTTTCTATGTGCTATCTATTTGGTTTTCTTTCACCATGATCAAACACTTCGTGCCTCCCAAATCAAGCAGCTACAGTTTAGCATAAACAAACAAGTGAGCTTTCGTAGCCCAACAGAGTTTTATCGCACTAGTTTGTGCTGAACACTTCGAGCCTGGTTAGTTAGGTAATTTGAATCAAGATGGTTGGTTTTCTTTACTCTATCTAGTAGAAAGCTCTAGTGGATTGTGATAGGTTTCCGGTAAGCAAACTAGTGAATGGAGGAGGTTGCACAAACGTTCTGCTATAAAGGATGGACAAAGCAATCGAACTAAACCAAAGATGAAAGACCGAGTTCACCGCTGCGCGCCTTTCCTTCTTCGACCTTCTTATATGCTTCATTCTTTGCCTTTCACCCACAAGGACTTCAGGGTCTTCCATAAGGGAGTCAATAGTCTTGTTGTACTTATCCTTTCTTTGGTAGCTAGGACTGGTAGCATGGTTAGTTAACAGTAGCATCTTAGCTAGTTAGTCTTTTTTAATCATTAGTCACTGCGTGCCTTTACACCACTTATCTTCGCTAGCGGGATTCGATTATATAGGAAGGATATATAGAATAATAGAGCATCAAGTGAAGCTGGATCAGGTAAAAGCCTAAGGAGATAGACCAGCAGCCAGTAAAGGGGCTATTCCTGCGAGGTCGTACACGTTGATGAAAGAACTTGAGCTTTTCATATGCCCCAGATGACAAAAGCAAAGAAAAGGGTATGCTAATAATTAGCAAGCACTTCCTTATAGTTAGATATACACACAATATGCCAACTAAACAACAACTGAAACGTGAAAAAGAAAAACAAGTTCATAAATCTCCCGCTCTTAAAGGATGTCCTCAGCGTCTAGGAACATGTACTAGGGTGTATGCGACTGCTTCAGATCATGAGTTCGAAGTAATCATCCAGTATAAAGGACCAGATAGATGATCAAAGGTCTATAATAAGAGTTCTTTATTCTTCTGTCCAATCATTTGTAGAAGCAATTCTCCATTGGTGGCAAAAGGTTATCCACGGAGGAAATAGCATTATCATAAGACAAAAGTGGAAATGGGCGATCCATTCAATGAATAGTACTTCTTTTTAAGCTTCATTGCCTACAAAATCTTATCTAAGCCCACCCTCAAAGCCGCACAGGCACAGAACCGTCGCGCGAATCAAGTGTTACTCATAACTTTGTGCTGCTTCAGCCTCCTACTATAGTGGTATGTTGGCAAAAGAGCTTCCTTACTGGGATAAGTTGCCTACAAGCTCAAAAGCATCAACTCAAGGGCGCGTTGCAGGCCTTCCACTGTCAAAGTAGCTATAGAGTAAAGAATTCCCTCTTTTATCAGGTAGCTCCGATCTCTTTCAAAGTCCAGTTGATTGAATTTTTGTAATATGTTCTCAATTCGAATATATTAATAAATAGAAAGCCTGCCGTTTGGATAAAGCTTAGCAAGCGAGACCTCTCTCTCTCGTCTTTTCTTTGACCTCTTAGTATACTCTCTTTCTTTCCTTCATTCAAAAGCTCAGCTTTGTTTTGGATTCCTCTTGGCTGAGGTTTTTCTTGCAAGTAAGTAGGGCTCGTGTTAGGTTGCCGTAGTCTTGCCCTGTCTTTGTCTCTAGCCATTTCCCGGCTATTAAGCTTCTTCCTAACTATACATCTTTCAATTAGACTAATTGCTATGAGGGCAACTTCCTGGCTAATATTGCCGTGATGGATCCATGAAAATAAGATTTGCTAATATATAGTATCAGCGGCGTCACTTATCTAATGTAATGCTCTTAGAAAGTTATATATTCCTTGACTCTCTCTAGGCTAATATTGGTATTGAGAACGTTGACGTATCTGGTCAAAGCTTGAGTCTGGGTCATTATAAGCTATAGTTTCCGTATGTCTCAGTAATGGATGAAGCTGCTGACCAAAGATAAAGGAAAGCGCCTTCTTTTTGCCTGTCTTTCACGTGTGCGAAAAGTACATAAACTTCACACATCCCCTATCTTGATGTTTTCGGCAGTGAAATAGCGTAAAACCCCATCTGCATTTCACTTTTCTGCTTTTTTTTAGAATGAGCACTGTTCACTATCCCGCTTCAAAAATAATAGTTGATCGAATGGGTCAATTCCATACAATTGAGGCGCAGCTATTTTGGCTCGCAATAAAGCGGGTCCTGATCGATCAAGACGTAGTCCTATCTATCTACCTCTCCAAACACAATATCTTGAGTACCTATGATGGTGACTACATCTGCTAGCATGTGATGTTTGGACATAGAATCGAGTCCTTGTAAATGGGCAAAGCCGGGTGATCTTATTTTACAACGGTAAGGACGATTGCTTCCATTACTGACAAGAAATACCCCAAATTCTCCTTTAGGTGCTTCTACTGCGGTATAGGTAGAAGAAGCTGGTACAGAAAAACCTTCTGTATAAAGTTCGAAATGGTGAATTAAGGATTCCATAGATAGTTTCATTCGAGATCGTGATGGAGGACATAGCCTACATCATTTTGAGCGTGTTTCCCACATTCTTATCGAACCTTAGCGGCCTTCTTCTTTTGAAAGAACATCATTTCTCCCTTTTTCCGCATTTCTCCAGAGGTGCTTTGCTTCAAACCAACCCAACCCGGAGGACTCTACCTGAGCAGTAAATCCTTTTTCTTGAGAAGCATAAATTGCAAGTCCTCGCTAGCAAGCCAAATTGGTAGCAATATGAGGTTTACACTTATATATAAAGCGCTTATAGGCCAGATATTCGTAAGGGGGTCTCCCGGCTGAAACAAATATGCCCTATTTTCCGATACCTGATCAGTTGGTGTGGACAAGTAACCCTGAATCAGGGCTGTCGCTCTATATGCTCAAGAACGTTCTTGCTTTCACTACTCACCTTGCCCTTTAGCCCTTACCGGACCGCTACCCTGGTTTCCAGTCGTTTCGGCTACTGACAATATTTTTTTAGGAAATAGCAGTTGTCCCAGGATCCTTCTAGTCGGGGGAGAGCCTTTCTTGCGGCCTTGAAATAAGGTAACGGGGCCCACCATATCCTCGACATTTGGGGGCTTGGAAGTTCAGCAGGCACAGGTATCGTCACTTCTGCTTGTTCCGGATCCAAAGCGTCTAACTGATCGATAAAGAAGCATTGCGCTTGTCACAGGAGTTCAATGCGAACTATACGCATAAACTTTACTAGATAAGATAGTCTCACTCAATTGAGTATATCAAGATGGGCTTCGCTTACTTTCACCTTCATACCTTGCTGTAGCAGGCGCAGGCGGCTTACACTACGTATAGGCCAGATTCAAGGAGCGCTAAAACCCGGATTCCTTCTTTGAAATACTCTTTTGAACTCAGTTAGAAGAAGATGTCATGCCAAACCAAATAGTATAGTGAAGTTCGGTGACAATGCTCTTCAAACTCTTCTCCCGGCGGGTAAAGAAGCTTGTCACCTTACGCGAGGAAGGAGACTGAACTCCTTCTTTTTTCTAGCTATTTACGGACCTTTGGATTTGCGGTCTAAAAAAAGATCAACTGCGCGCAACGTATCTATCCCAGGCTTACGGAAATGCCCATTTTTCACTACCACTTCATTGCCACGCTGCTCTTTGAATTGAACCAGTTTTTATTTGATCTCTGAATAAAGCTATTATATTCCAACCATCTCAGCTTGATCTCATTGCCGGATGGAAACTAAAACGAATAATAATAAACGGAGGCCGCTAAGGTTATTGAATTACGTTATATGGATCAAGTTTGTCTCACCAGCTCGCCTAGTTTTACCGGTTAATATTTCTAATCAATATAAAGAAATAAGTAAACACTCAAAATAGAGGCATTGGGGGACTGCTCTTAGCTGTTTATCCTGGGTTAGATAGGTGTCAACGAATAGGCGATTTCTATACTATAGTATAAGCACTTGCTGGCTATCCAAAGCTTTCTTATTGCCTAAAACAGGCCTGCAATCTATTTCCTAGAGAGTTTTTTTACTATTCTATATGAAAAGAAAGCCATCTCTTCTCCATCACTCCTGCCTTTTCTTGTGGACCAGCTCATGATCTATTCGGTCATTCGCGCCTCCGTTCTCTCTGGCCGGGCTAAATATGCAAGCTTTTGAGGACTAAAACCCCCGCTAGGGCTGTTAAGCATGCTGGGAATGAGGTAAGGACCTATTCTCTCTGACGTAACCAAGATCTAAGCCGGGTCTATAGCACAGGTGCTACAGTGAAAGATTCCGCCATAGCTAGGCCTTGAAGAAAGAACAAAAAAGACTCACTTATGGTAGATGCCATTGCTCTATATTCTGCTTCCGCACTAGACCGAGCGACAATACTTTTATTTATTTTTGTTCCTCCTTGTTCTCTCGACTTCTATCTAGTTTTTTTTTTTTTTTCACTTTTTTTCCACTTTGTTTTGCTCCACTGCAGTACAATGATACTTATGTTGATCGACCTAGACGACACTCTTCTGAAAGGCTTTCTGGTCCTCTTCGAAGAGAAAGACAGGTCCTTGCCTCCCCCGGGTGAAAGACTCCCATCTAAAGGAACAATCATCTCTTGGTATAGTGAAGAGTCTATAACATCGGATAGCTTAGCCGAAAGAAGTATGATGATGATGAATTCATTTCTAAGATTCGTGGATAAAATGGTTAAAAAAGACAAATGCAAATTCATTCACAGTAGAAAAATTGAAGTAGAAAGAAATTCAATGCAACAACTGTTCCAAAGCATCTTCTTTATTTGATATCTTTGATAAGTTCGTCAGCTTTCATTTTGAATACTTGTGCGAGGACATCTGGTCTCTCATCTGGGGTCTGACCATTGAGTAGTAGTCATTGAATTTCGGGCCGGGTGCAAGTGAATGTGACGAACAGATCCGGCGGACCGAAATGTCGGCAGATAGCAATTGCATCTTGATAGTTTGGAAACATGTATCGAGGTGAACCTACATGGGACGCAGGAAGAATTACTCTTTTACCGATGTTGCTCCCCCCTTCTAGAATCGCATTTCTTATATTGACGAGTTTCTCGCATCTGACAAGCTTATGGTTTCGAGGTAGTGTGCCATTGTTCAACAGTTGCATATGCATCAAGCCAAAATGGTTGGAATAGACGACCTCCAAAGCTCTTCCGGGATGCGACTGGTCACGATTTGCGTAAGCACCTCAGGATAAAGAGAATACCTGAGCCAGTCAAGGATTAGCTGGTCTTGTCGATGCCAATTGAGAAATGCCGGATTCGCCCGGAGCCATGCTTCTAATTATTTCTGATACACAGATGGCTGCTGCTTTCCCCTTTCTTCTTCTTATTTCATCGAAGTGGGATCAAACCTAAAATAAATAGACCGATAGTTTAGCAAGATGCAACTTACGGCCACTTTGACTTACTTAACCACTCACTGGGAATAGAATTCCTAGCTACCGCCCAGACTGATGGATTCCTCTGGTTGGCTGATCTTCCTCCGATAGATTCCACGATGGTTAGACTTTTGGATAGTATTCCAGAAGTGCTAATGCTCTCTCTTCGTTCAATCGGAAATACAAGTTGAGAAAGAAAAAACACTATTCTATTCTATTTGTTTGTGTGCTCTAATTAGTTTTATTTGTGTGCTCCAATTAGTTAATCGCTCACTGCACTTCTCCTTACAGCTTTTGCTAGCTCATACACTCTCTCTCTTGCTTGCTTGCCTGCCGGGCTTGGCTTCGGTAAAGAAGAGGAAAGCAATGTATGTTAACCGCAAAAACAAACAGTTAGCGAATTGCTTCTTGGACTTAGTTTCATTTACTCTAAAGTTCAGCCCTAGCCCGTACATTGAATCCATAAGTGTAGTTAGGTTTGGGGAATTACCTAGCTTTCTTTGGAATAGAAAGCTTCGCCCTTACCGGATTGAGTGAGAGAATTACCTAAAGTCAAGAGAGTGCGTTAATTTACTTGCTTTAGCATTCCCAGCCAGGGACTAGATTGCATTGAAACACGAATACCTGAATTGGCTTGCTTGTCGGCAGAGGGTGTTTAGCGAATTGGAATTAGATTGATTGAATTTCTTTCAATGAGCAGAGTGAGAGAGACGGGGATAGATATCTAGCTCGAAGACGAGGTTCCCTTAGGTTTGTTTTAGAGGAGCTCATTCAATCAAGACATATTCGAATGATTATTCAAAAGAAGATTCCACAGAATAATGAGAAGTTTTTCTTAGTTATTTTTGTCGTTTATGGATCACTAGATAGAATAAATGCAGTAACTCGTGAAAAGCAAATCAAAGAAATAAGAAATTGAAAGAAGAAATCTAGTTATTGCCAAATATTTGATAGTTATTGTAAGTTTCTCGATAGTTATTGTAAGTTTATCCCCAATCTGTATCAGAAACAAGTTATTCTGTCGGATACTTGAACGAAGAGCTATATAAAAAGAGATTGGTCTTGACGAAGAGGAAGATATTTACACATTTTCCGTAAACGTTAAAATGTTGTTTGAATTTAGGTTTTTAATTTACCAAGAGGTTGCTTGGGTTGATGAATACAAAAACCTTGTTTCAATCTCTTCATGCTTTCTTCCTTCTTTTTCCAATTCCAATTCTTGATTCCAACCAATGATTCACATCTCATTTGATTACTTCTTTTATCTACATCTCACATTCTTTTATCTACGATTACTAAATAGAATCATTTGATTACTAAATAGAAATTCTACATCTCTTGATAAAAATTGATTGTCGGAATTCATAAATTGTACTGTTCTTGATGAATCAGGCTGGGCAGCATGTTTGATTGAACTAAAATATTTCTAACGAAAACAACATTCCTATTTTGTAAAATTTGTGCTTAACTAACTTATCTCTCAAATTTCAACTATTTTTTTATAGAACAGAAGGAGCAGGAAATTTGGTGCATTCCAGATGGCGGGGGTCTCAGGTTTGATCTTCTTCTCTATTTGTTTGTATATCATTAACACACTTTTGAAGTAAAGTCAAGAGCATTTGTGTTTGGTAAAATTATAGTACTTTTTTTAGTTCTTACTCAGTACATATTGTGCCAAAATTAGATATTTTATTTGACTTATTTCTTTTACTTCTTTGCTTTAATCCTCTGACCTTGATTAGTATCTTGGCCGGCACTAGTTAATTGGAACCAACTGTTGGTTCAGTTACATTGTGTTGGATCTAACTAGATGTGATTTAATTCTGCAATTAAGTTTCTATTCTCACTTAAAATTCTGCTGTGGCTACTTACTATTATTTGAAATCTTTTTTGCAGAATATTGATTAAGAGGCTACAGTTCAACTTATGATTAAGAGGCTGCAGTTGCTGTTGAGTACATTCCAATGTTGTTCACGTTAGAGAAATGGCTCTTATATCTCTTGGATATTTATTGCTTAAGAGATACTCCCCTGGGTATGGGCAATCTGATGATTTCTTTATTTGGGCGAAGCACCCCCCACGCTCGCGAACAAGTGTTAATAGACTTCATATTCTTAGTCTTAAAAGGGCTCTTCCTGACGAGCCTAACTAAGGAAGAGACTTTGCCTAAAATAGCTAGTATTATTTCTGATGGGTTTGATAGCGGTGATTATGTGTGAAATAGAATATATGATTCCGGATTAGGACCCTATGTAAATAGCATTAATGCGGCGGGCGGAAAGATGTCTGTTGGAGACAACTAGTCAAGAAAGACCAAAATATTCGAAATCTAGTCAACTCTTTTTTGTTCCATATATTTATGAGTTTCTTTTATTTCATTATTTGTTATTGGTCTGGCCAGAACTAATCACTTGCTTTCAAGGAATTGAACATAAAGTTCAAAGTTCTTATATCCATTTATTCATTTATTCAGAGGATGGAGGGAGACACTAAGACTGAAGGTTTTTATAGCATAACTTCCTTCATTGATAAAGCAAAAGAAATGGGTGTTGCAACAGTACACAAAAGAAATAAAATCAGATACAAAGAAGTTCCACTGTTTACTTGCATCTAAATTTGTTAAGCTTCACATTATCATATTGAAATTAACTTGACATACACATATATTTCACATATAAAATACAGATAAAAAGTTCACTGTGTGAGAACAAATTGGCAGCATCGGCGAACATCCAATATGCAAGTATGGCGCATTGATGACATCCTCCTAATAGAAAAAAAGGCATTATATTCACAAGGTTGCACATCACTTAAAAAAAAATGTATCAAATATTCAACAATTGAGATAAGTTACCTTCATTTCATGTCCAGTTAGGATGTAATATATATATCGCAGCAAATATAGACCACAATCTGTTTCGTTTGCTTGTTTGGGAATGTTTGTGATCCAATTTGCAGGTGCATTATTCCTTAAAGAGTTACCTGCATCAGCAACAAGTGGTTAAACCCACAACACTGCATCTCACACTTTTTTAGAGAGAGCTAAAAATGGTATTAAGTATTAAGTAAAGAGTAAACAAACATTGTGACTATAATCCTATTTATAAAAAAAATGAAAGTAAAATACTAACCTGTTCTCCAAAATAAGAAACATCTAAACCTTTTGATTTTCATTTTATGCATCTCTTGGTATATACTGTCGGTTTCATGCTGGAGCGAGTTGTACAAATCTATCTTAATGTTTTTCAGATCTGCTGCTATCAATATCCAGTGAAATCCTCCTACTGAAGGCAAGAACCACCAGCTAGCAGAGTGAAATGGGCCAAAAAAGAGATGAGGTTCACCTCTCAGTATATCACGGTAAGACTTCTCGTGAATTAGATTCTTAACATAAGGGAAGAATAAATATTAGTAAATGAGATACAATATAAAGATATACTTACTGCAACGAGTAAGTTACTCACCAACAGATATGGATTGATAAAAAACCAAGGCGATTCAACTGGGGTAAATCTCCGCACCAAGGATATTATGATCTCGACAATCTGTACGGAAACAATCACCAGAAGGTATGAATCAGGTTTCAGCGTACTAAGGCTTAATATATAAGTTTGAGAAATTTCTCAAACAGTTAACATATGTTGCTTTTAATATCATGACATACAAAATGCCCAGAAGAATATTAGAAAACTATGGTAAAATTAACATACCTCAGGACCTATTGCTTGCCCAAGCACAAACTCTTTCATGTGGGTCACTGAACACCACAATCCATAACCATCATCGTATGCTTTCTCTGCATTGCTGAGCCTGCCACTCGCAACTTCAAGCAGCCAAGAATCAATCAATTTGCACACATTATTACTTACAACACCTCGACCTGGGTAGTTTTTGTGTGCATCAAAGTACGGTACTGCTGGTGGTTCATCAGGGAATGGGTCATAGAAAATGCTAAGCTCATAGCACCAATCTTCTGTTTTGAAATCAAACATCACCTGATTAGGTCGGGAAGATTCTGGAACCTTGTTAATGAAAATATTGTAACTTTCCTTCTCCAGGTAAATTTCATCATGTGGTGCCTTGCATCTTCGTGGCTGACGTTTCTTAGTCTCCGCCCTAGCAATGACTTTATTCTTTCTTGAATGCTGAACTTTTCGTGCTCCGAACTCCACGAAGTCATCATCTGTGGTTTCATGTAGGGCTTGTTGATTCTTCTTAGTTTCTTTTCTAACTAGCCCTCTCTTACCCCTTCCTTTGATATTATTTTGTCGTTCTGTCTCCCTTTGTCTGTCTAGCAAGATTTGAATTGGAATCTCATCATCTATATCCAATTTCAATGCTTCTATTTTACCAAGGTCTGCATTTTGTTTCGATGTCTTCTCATGCTTTGGAGCATTTTTTCCTTGGTCAGGAGTTACAACAGTATGAGTGCGCTCGTCTATCTGTGCAATTTTCATAGGTGTATTAGGAGTTTTCAGGCTATGTGCTTTCATCTTGGATTTTCCATCTCCACACTGGCTCCTATGAACTCCACGCTGTTTTTCAACTTGAGAAGTAATTTGACAGAACTTAGCTTCCAGACTAGGGGTTACTTCTGTACTTATTGGGGAATAATCAAGGCCATCCAGCCTAATCTTACTGACACGAGCCATGAGAAAAGAACAAACATCAAATCCAAGTTTCCAATAAACGGGGGCCATTTGAACAAGAAGTTCACATAAAACCTCATTTTCAAGTCTAGAAATTTCATCCTCCTTGGTTATAACTTCAACATACTTCCATGCATTAAAACCAATGTCCCTCATTAATTTTTAAGCAGGTTTCTTCTTTATTGCTGGCTTGATCACGTCAGTCGGATTTAATTGAGAGAACATGTCCTGTGCTCTCCCTCTGGTGAAGGTTGTCTCCAAATGCCAATTGAGATATCTTGGAATAAATCCAGAACCTCTCACCATTTTCCTTGGTCTTGTATGCTCCAGGAACCACACCTACAAACAGTATCAGATCAAACATTTTGATATGTTTCTTTTATGCCATAAATTAGAAAATTAAGACAATATTATCTTTTCAGATTCATGTTTTTCAGTACATGAACATCCAAACTCTATATAAAATCGTATGCAAGAAAGTAATTAACATATTTGGCATGTCTTCCTGCGAATATAACATTTACTGTTAGGAACGCAAAAAGAACATTAGAGATGAACTCACAATGAGAGCTATTGCACAACCACCAAAAATAGAGGATGTGGCATCAGGATTTGTGTTGTCATTGCTTGGATCAATTGTTTGGGCTCGACACCATGCTGCACATGCTGGAATGTAGTCCTTCAACATGTAATAACATGCTTTCTTCCACCCCCCCCCCCCCCCCCCATGCATAGTCATTAAGAGACTTCAAATTGTCAACAAAGTAAAACATATTGACTGGTACACAACCACTGGTTTGAGGAAACAGTATTGTCGTGAACAAGTACATAACTAGCAAGGAGACGACATCTGAAGCATCAGATCCTTCTTCAATGGCCCTTATTATTTTTTTCTCCAAATCTTCACGCTTAATGGGAGTTGCTGGAGGAAAATAGCGGAGCCTCACAGTGGAATCATTTAGTTGCTGCCTAGTGTAATCCACCTCAAATCCGTCAAACGGTAGGCACATCAACTTAGGATATATATCCCCACACCAGATTATGCACACACTGGACATTCACTCACTTCCTTACTATCGGCATATGAAGCAGCTTATTTTCAGGATTGAAGGCAAGCTACATATGAAGTGTTAGAGGTGAATAACCCACGATTACTATGTTAAGCCGGTATTTAGGTATTCGGATCATGATGAAAATGAATAATCCTTACTTGCCCAAGGAAAGTATTATACTTTATTACCAGATCTGGGGACTCTAAAAAGAAAGAAACAGTAGGAGCCTGAGCTTACGCTTCCTATACCACAGTGGTGAAAAGAAGGAACAGGTTTGAGCTGCAATGCCACTAAAGAAATCAGACTAATTGAATGCGGCGGGTATCTCTAATAGAATAGAACCCGGAACTGGCAAAGAGTCAAGTTTCACTTCCCTCTGCATATCGACAGCTTTAGCCAGAACTCCACTGGATAAAGACTCTAAGTAAGAACTCACAGGGACACAGGAGATCCGCTGAGCTTCCTGTCTAGGAAAATAGTGTCCTGTGTTTGTATCTTAGGTGTACAATGCTGCTAGCTAGGGCACCTGACAGATATAATGTGTTTTCCTGCATTGATTGTCGCTGCATCTCCCCCATCGTCCGATGCCAAGGCATCCCCCTTCTTAGGTTCCAGTTTGATCATCACGAAAAGCAGAATTGAGAAGTCTCTATTAATTTAGGAATTTACTAACCAGGACCGACTGGGGACTGTCGATAGATTGAACACCAACAAATCCTGATAGAAGTAGCTTGCGCTCCATTTATTTTCTAACTCGGCTGTAAAAGAGTAGAAATCTAAAATTTCATTAACTTTTTACTTACATATCATCCCCATAGGTAGTTCCATTTCTTCCAGCCTCGTCCGTCACGCTATAAACATTTAGGCTACCTATATCACGAGTTGACAGCTCTGTCTGGCTAAAAAGAAAAGTGTATGGCTTGGATAAGGAAAGAGAGAAGGCAGTTGCTTACCGAATTGTTTCCGAAAAGGATATTTTAGAACTTCCATCTTGCCGGGAAAACCCAGTTTGGTTGGGTATTTCTCTCTCTCTAGGCCTACATTTGAACGATTTTCGGAGCATCTATTAAGGTGGTAGGACTGGCGCTCGATAGGGGAATCCACCATTTTTACATTTCTTGGATCGGTCTCAATTTCAAAGGATGTCCAACTGTGGAAGCCCTTAATAATTTTAGTGCAGAGGCCTCTACGTCATCAGCAGGATCCCAGGCTCCAGGTACATTCTCATCACTGCTATGAACCTGACTTTTCCTAGGTAGTATCTTTATTCTGCAGCCTCTAGTACCAGACTCGGAATCTATCCATTTTCGAACATATACATCAAATCGACCTTTGAAATGCGCCGGCTTCCTACCGTTTCTCCTACTCCGCTACTTCACAGACTAATGCTGCTAGTGGTCAATCAATCGAACTAGGCATGCATGCCCAGGCTTTGGAGTATTCTCGGCTATGTATTATAGGAAACTCTATCCTTAGAAAGCTCTCTTTACTAGATAACAGCCCACTAGACTTATCGTTTCAATAGACTTCTTTTTTTTTAGATGGGAATGAGTTCTAATGGCTTTATATAGTAAATTTGTTGGAATTTGCATTGCTAAATGTGGACACAATTGCCCCCAGCTTATTAAATGATGGTCTGCCAATTATTGCATTGTAAGGGGAAGGTCAATCCACTATCTATTTCTTATGTAGTGGATGAGAGAAAGCGAGCAGCACCAAGTTATTGATTGAAGGACCAACATAAGAAAAGGACTATGACACAGTAAGTAATATCACAACTGAATCTTTGACTATACAAACTTCCTTCTTTAGACAATTGTTTCAAATAGTAGACCTACAAGGGCAAGAAGGTTAGCGAATACTACTCGTTTTACCTACACTACAAGCACCTACTTTGACTAGAACTCTAGTCTCTCTATTCTTCTTCTTTATCTGTTTAAGAAAATCCGTTATCGCACGTTGTTCTTATCTTCAATAGTAATGCGTCTTTCTGAAGTAAGGAATCTCCTACCTAGCCCTGACTTCCTACACTACTACTTTCCGGTGCTCTTTCCTACACTACGGATTTTTTTTTCGTAGTTTATTTCGCTACGAGTGAGTAACTACTAACGTTACGAACAAGAAGCTTTAAAGTAAAGTAATATAAATATGTATTCGAGTAGCTAAATCTCTATATTCTATATAGTTTTCGGCGAGGCGCGCAGCGAAAAAAGAAAGAAAAAACTAAACCCGCTCCTCCATTTCTCTGCTCTATTGGTTGTTCGGCTGGGTCAAACCAAACTAGGACCCGTAAATCCAAGGATAGATGTGGTATATCAGAAAGATAGAAGGAAGGCTTGCTCTTTCAGATAAGTGGGGTCAGTCAAACATGGGACCTAGAGGTATAGAAATATCCCTTGTGACTATTACACCTGCCTATTCCAGCCTTTCTCCCTTTCCTACCAGGCTAGCCCTAGTCCTTAGTTACTTACTTTTGTATAAATATATCGCTTATCTAACTATTAAAAAAGGTATCTTTCTACTACTGGAGGAACTTTAGCTGCTTTACGAGGATATTCTCACTTGCCATGAACATTTTCATCTGCTCACGTGTAAGACCATACAGACACTCTGGTACATTCTAGGTAATTCTCCATCACTTTCTTTCAAAAACCAAATTAAAATAGAAAAAGATAGATTTCAACTTTCCCCGGGATCAAAACCTATTCGCTTAACACAAGCCTTGGGCCAGTTTGTCTCAGTAAAAAGGTTGAGATCATGGTGTTTGCTAATCTCCGGTATATGTAATTAGTAGGATGGATCATGTAATTGTTTTCCAGGGTAGGTAAGTGTTGTGGAATTAGGAAATTGCTCACGAGATAGGGTATAGTAGCTGTAGTTTGATTAACCGATCTATCTATCTGTACCTATATGTGGCAGGCATCAATAATGCAGGGTTTGTTCCACTAAAAGTAGTTTGTTCGAAAGGGAATGAAGGGATGGGCGATAGAGTTGGTATGGGGTTTTCGCATGGGTGGTCTTTTTCTTTTAAGGTGGCGTCCTATAAAATGTTAACTAAAAACTGTTAAAGTGAAAACGGAAACTAGAGTGGCTAAGGGGAATCGGCAGTCTTGTCTTTTATTCATTATTCCTGGAACTCAGACTCCTGAAAGCACCCCCGGTCGATCGAGTTTTCCCGGTCTAATGCACTAAAGGAACTGTCTGCAGCGTTGCCAAGGACGGCGCCCTAGCAAAAGTAGAATTATCTTATTGGTAGTAGGTGTTAGCTCTCTTGTTCTTAGACCGGAGGAGGAGGTAAGACAGGGGCAGTAGTAGTACGCGTGCGAGTAATAAGAGTTTGCTAGTTGAAAATGTTGATTGTAGCTTTAGTCTAAGCCAAATCTGAGTGTTGGAAGTAGTGTCAATCCCCTTTAAGTAGTGGAGTAGTCTCTCCTATTGAAAGAATATAGACTGGACTTTTTTATTATTTATTAAGGCAAGTAGCAGGTAAAACTTAGTAATAGACACCTTTCCTCCCTATCGGAGGACGGGTGACCCTCCAATAGCTATAGGAGCTAGTCTTTCAAAAAAACTACATGAGACTAACCTCTGCGGGAGAGCTCTAACAACTTTTCCAGCCAGCTCAAAAGAGAGAATCAGGAAGGCCGTGAACCAGGAGAAATCAAACTGGGTGCGTCTAGAATACTGAATTCAGTCATGAAACATGAAATGAAGTAACTTCGATCGCCAGTGACAAAAGAGAGGGCACTTTGACAAGAAAAAGCAACAAATCTTCAAGGCTAACGCCCTTGTACTTGTGAGATAGGCTTCTAGCTAGGAGGTTGATATCTTTAGTAAAGGCGACGGCAAAGGTTATAGGCAAAGGAGTAGTTTCAGATGAAGCATTAAAGTCTACGGGAGATATGTCTGGGTGGGTGCTTCCTTTTACCAGATTTCCGCTGGGTTGGCTCCCTATAGCGTTCCATGGCTTCTGCAAGTAGATGAGACCAAAAGAAGAGAGTACTATTGAACGAAGCTTTAGATAGGAGATGATAGGGTTTTTGTCCTCGGTCAGATTGTTTCAGCAGTTTGTGGTAGTGGGTGTGCTCAGTTATATTCAACTACTTTGCTTTGTCCATAGACAAATATGTATGTGCAGATCTATACCAAGTTTGGATAGAAACAATTGAGCTTTGAGGATATTGCCGCCTAGGTGGAGAGATATGCACGGTACTGAGATGTAGTTCAATTGCTTACAGATATCTTCCCGTGCTGGGATGAGATAGGTGCTGTAAAGTGATTTACATTCACGTATCACCGAATGAGGCCGCCTTTAGCCTCTTTCCATCCGATTGGTCTTGAACTTGATCAATGCAATTATGTTGTAGGTGTAGGTAGAATCCAAATCTTCGCTTAATAGTCCTCTATCATTGCTGCGTGCCGGGACATCAAAGTCATAGAGTCGATAGATTACTCAGTAGAGTATGACACGTTGTAGGTAGAATCATTCTTCCTTTGCATCTTCGCTTCCCTTCTATCACCTTCTTCTCCAATCTGCTTTCTAAGCTCTTATAGCATCAAGATACATCTGCTTCTTTATTTCTTCACCATTTTGCTCATTTTTTCTGGTAACTTGAGATCTCACCATGGTGACTGGTACAAGGCACACAAGCAGATTGAGCCAAGAGATATGGTTGAGCAAGACCGAGTTCAACCTAGTTCAAGCGCAGTTAATCGGTGCTCTGATACCAACACGTACTTAATCGGCTCAGAGAATGAACTCCATTTCCAAAGGGAATTACCACCAATCAGTATCTGACCAGGCCTTTGCCAGACCTGGCATATCGCTTTTTCTATATTTCGAATTCATTTTCATGGCCCACCCTTGTGAATAGTAGTTGGTTGAAAGCAGCACCGCATGAGATAAAGTAGTCAAAATAGATGAGTAGGCTTGTCTAGTATAGAAGCAGGAGTTTGTACACAAGAGTACGTTGTATAGGTTTTGACGTAATACGTTGTATAGGTTTTTGACGGTTGCAGATAGGTTTAAAAAGCAAAGTATTGGCTAGTAGGGATCGGTATTTGTTTATTTCAGAGAACACGAGATGCGTATTTCAACCTTTAGATTCCCTCTTGCTCAAGGTAAGGCGGAGATAGAAGAATATGCGTATTGAAAAGAAAGACGCACGGGCTCGTCTTGTCTCAAAGGGCTTTACACCGAAAGAAGGCATCGACTATAAATAAAGAGACTCTCTCTCCGGTTTCTTCGAATCTTTCAGGATTCTAATGGCTTTAGTAGCGCATTGAAATCTTGAGTTACAGCAGATGAGATGGATGTGAAGACAGCCTTTCTCAATGGTGACATTGATGAGACGATATAGTGCAGCCAGAAAGCTTTGTGTCGGGAGAAAGAAATCCATCTATGGGCTCAAGTAAGCATCTCGACAATGGTATTTTAAGTTTCATCAAGTGATAAATCACCTCGTTTGGTTTTGAGATGAATTTGGTCGATGCGCCAGAGCAATGGAGGAAACAGGCTTTAGAGAAGGGTTATGTTATTTTAGGAGATGTTTCTGTGCGAGTGTTTGCTTCTAAGGACCAGATCCCGGAAGGCTACGATCCAGTCAGAGTTTGAATCAAGGTAACTCATATGCCTCAAGGTTTATAGAATAGGGATGCTCTTGCTTACCTTGTTCATGAGTTCGCTACTCTGTTGGAGGTGGATATACCAACGTTTTATAGAACAGATCTGAGGTGGTGTAGAGTTATGGTTAATTGACCTCATGTGGAGGTGATTCCAGATTACCAATGGATTGAAAATATTCGTCGTTCTGGGGTGAAGAAATGTTTCAAAGTTCTCTTTGAGTAAGATTCTTATGTGGTGGATCCAGATCCTTTTGTTCCTCTACCTGGTAAAAGGGTTAGGACCTATTGGAAACCTGTTGGAAAAGATAATACCTAAGGAGCTAGTGGTAGTGGTCCTACTTCAGGTCAGGGTGGTGCTGCCTCTGGTCAGGTTGAGCTTGTTTCTACTGGTAAGGAAATTGTTTTGGCTGATACAGGGCTGAGAGGTTTGTCTAAAAAAGGTGCTGGTAAGGGAGATAACTCCTTATCTCTGGATATTATCACAGGTACAAGGGGTAAGGAAATTCTTGATAAGAATCAGGGGGGGTTGGGATCATCCATCTTGTAAGCACTCTTACAAAGAAGGTTTTTACAAAGAAGATGAGTGGTTCAAATGGGATGTTGCTACTAATGGGGAAAGACTCATAGATCACATTGATGAGGAAATTGAGATTCTTCTATCAGGACAGATTATCTATAGGATTCATTCCTACGTTAAGGAGAATTCTGGGTCAGGAATGGTAGTTACTGAAAAAATTGTTAAAGAGGCTGATGGTGTTCAGAACTCTCTGGGTGGGTGAGATTCTACTTTCAATGTCTCTCATGGGTTTGATATGGGTATGGAGGAAGATAGTCAGGTTGTGGTAGGAGTACCATTTCAAGCTTGGAGGGTGCTCAGACCAGTCCTCTGATGGTAGAGAGAGCCAATTCAGGCAGTTTCCCCTGGAAGTTACAGCTTGAAGAAGGACTGCCAGCCTTTAGCAATTCAGATGAGGAAAGAGAAAAGGAGGAGCCCGTGTTGAATCTATTTCACTTTTCCTGCGAAAGAATGGCTTAGCTGGCAGCCGAGACAGGATCTATATCACCAGATCGTATATGAGTGTGCAACTTCAGCTCGCTTTACTCTATTTATTAAGTAGTTTAAGAAATTGTATATATTATTCTTTTAGAACAAAAACAAACGGAATGCATATGACTTCTGAACTTGTACGCATTCTTGAACAATTTACTACAAAACAGACTGCTTATGCAGGCCGCTAAGGCTAATATTCAATGTAGTTTTTCTTCCTAGCTTGCCTATTATATTAGTGGACTGACTAAGCTTATTCAAAATTCAATTCTGGCCCTTCTTGCTTAACTTCGACTACTTGGATTTATGGATTGGAAGATCTGTAGTCAACTTATTCTTGCCTAGGTAACCTGGACGAGATATGTTGTAACAAGCCTAAACTTATTATTTGATTACTTTGCTTAAGACATGCAATCAACAACTTTATTATAATAGGAAAGACAGAAAGAACACTCCTTGCTTTGATTGGTAGCAGAAGGGAGGGCGCGTTGCTTGATATTTTAGAGACTCTGTAGTCACTCGTGTGGCTACTGGTTAATATATTGCCATTGCCATTTTTTTTTTTTTACCAATGGGAAACTAGATAGAATATAGAAATTATTAAAGAAGTATTGAACGTTGTAGTAAGTCAAGTCTTCCAAAGAGGTTCATCGAGATAAGATATTCAAATTGATCCAAGTGCAATAATGAGCAATTTGATTGTGGCGCATAATGAATGTACTCTTTTTTTCTTGATGAATCAGAGAAGGCTCAAAGCTCCACTTTTATTACGCCAACAATATATTTGAACCCGTCGCCTCAACACTCGTCTCAATTCTTCACTCTCAAGTCAAGGGGCCGAACTCTTTGTGTATGTGTTACTTTTTTTTATCATATATATCATACTCATGAGGAGTGGATCCAAATGAGAGTAGAAAAGGTAAGAAAGGGAAAGTGGAGGGAAGACAGCCGCCTACTCTGTATCAGTGCATACCAGTACTGGACCTGTCTAGTACGGTAGGGAATATCTATATCTAAAATGGTAAACTTTGCTGTTGATCCAGAGCAGTCATCTCAAATGCAAACAACGTATGAAGCAATCCTTTTTTCTCGGGTACAACAACAAAGCTTCGGCTTCTTAGCTTACTCGGTTCGAACTTGGACTCAGTCAGCACATCTACAATCTCCCATCGGCCACGTACCTTCTCTTACTCACTCTCAAATCCTTGTGGCTGCTCCATATATATCTCCCGATCGAGCTCACCGTATAAGAAGGCATTCTTCACATCTAGCTGCCATACCTTCCACTCTCTACTTGCTGCAAGTGCTAGAAGGACCCGTATGGTTGTCATCTTGGCCACCGGACTGAACGTCTCGTCATAGTCTAGTCCGTACTGTTGTGAGAATCCTCTTGCCACGAGGCGTGCCTTATATCTTGAAATTTACCTGTCTGCTCGAGTCTTTACCTTGTACACCCACTTGCACGAGATCGGATTCACTTCTACTGGCTTTGGCACCAACTCCCATGTCTTATTTTGCCTTAAGGCCGCCATCTCCTCTTCCATTGCCTTGCGCCAATTTTCTGATTTGGCTGCTTCTTCGTAGGTTGATGGCTCTACGGTACCCTCGATCATGGCAGCATTTGCATACCTTGGGTTAGGTTGCCTCTGCCTTGATGATCGTCTTGGGAGTTGAGGTACCTCTTCAATTTCTTCAATCTTAAGTGGGGGCTCTCCTTCAGCTTCTTCATGTACTCCGGTATGCCATGGACTCTTTGTCTTGGAGGAACTTGAGGTGTCACCTTTTTCGGATGCCGGTGTCTCTTGATCATCTTCACTTTGATCTCTTGAGTCTTCAATCCTTGACTCGAGATCTTCTGATACAAGTTGAGGTGTGTGCTCGGGTGTCCACCATGCCGATGCTTCGTCGAAGACCACATTCCTAGAAGTGTGAATACGCCCGGTTGTCGGATCACAACACCTCCATCCTTTCCGTGCAAAGTCGTATCCAACGAAGATGCACCTTATCGCCTTCTTGTCAAATTTAGTCCGAAGATGATCTGGCACAAACACGTAGCACACGCACCCAAAGACTTTGAAATGACCCACAGCAGGTTTTATCTTCCAAAGTTTTTCATATGGAGAGAGAAAACCCAAGTTCTCTTGAGGTAGCCGGTTGATAATATGAGCCGCTGTTGTCATGCACTCAGCCCAAAATCTCCCTGGCACATTCTGAATCATCATACATTTTGTTCTCACTTCGATTGTAGAGCTTTTGGCTTCTACCGTGAGATTCGCCGTCTTTACCTTTGCTGCTTTCTTGATCTCTTGGAGCTCCTCCAGAACATGTGCATCTCTCATATCGTTCACAGCAAATGTTCTTCGCTTCAGGTTGTTTTTCGTACCTGTCCTTCTCCGACTCTCCACGTCGATCATTGCATAAGGCCTTTGTGTTATCTTGGATCACTTCATCATATATCAGTGCCTCTTTCTTACCTCTTTGGTGATTTTCATCAATCTTCGCCTGATACTGAGGTACCTCAGATTGACCAAGTAGTCGTGCTTCCGATCATGGTATTGCTCCAAAATCTGTTGGCGATCTTTCATAATAATCGTTTCTTGAAGAGAAGGTTCTAATATATGTTTCTCACCTTGCATCGTCGACAATTGTTGTGTTTCTTCCTCTTCTTGCCGTGGCATATCAGCAGTTATTAAAGGGTAGGTACAGTCAAAAGAATGCTACCTTGTAGAAATGCAATCCGGTATGCAATGGAAGGTAACAATTGGCTTTGACACTTTCTTTCTAGTGCACCCTTTTAAATCGTAGAAGTGTTCTGACACATCTAGTAAGTCACCTACCAGTTACTGTACAGGCCAGCAGCTAAAGTACCACTGCCAATGCTGATTTCTATGTCCATAATCCATTTTAAAGAGTCGATGATATGGTTGAAATGAAATTTGGTATAATGAGTCCATTTGTCTTTACGGTAGGAGGCTTTTGCGAAAGGAAGCGATGCAACAAACATGGGCGAGAATCGAAGAGCATCCTGACTACCGCATTAAGATAAGCTTTGTCTAGGTCCTTTCAAGTGTTTTCCACAACTACTTCAATTTGATGGCAAATCTTATGAATGGACAGCTAAAGAACAAGTAGATCCACCAGCATATAAACCACCAGTGTCTTTATTTTCATTTGCGTTTTCATTCTCTAATTTTGTGGAGTTATCCCTCCAGGAAGTACATACTTTGTTTGAAGCTTTTATACTACCAAGTAATTTCTTGATGGTCTTTATATTCCTTCCTTTAATGAAAAAGTTTTTCCAGAAAAGGTGCACTCCTAAGCAAGCAAGTGAACACTTCATACATACTTTTTCCATGGCCAAAGTAACAATAGATAACTTTAGGCATCTCAGTAGGCGAAAAGTGACTGGTACGGCACATCGCACAGCAACTAGGGGGAGAGTCTGTGTAGAAAAACGAAAGATTTCACCCATGTCAATAACATGATATACTCGTATAAGGAAAGAAGAGTAAGTTTGGAAGAACTTTTGATGCATCAATCTTGCCTAAATCCCTCTAAAGAGATTGATATTTCTTGCTAGCGACAGAACAAATTGGAATTTTCTTATCAAACAACATTTTTCATATCATTTTTTACTTAATTTCAGTTTTTCGTATCAACCGCTATCCAGAAATAGTTGCCCGCTCGGAGTCCTTCTTTTAAGTATATATACGAGAAACGCTTCTAAAAAAAGAATTGCAAGTGTGAAGACTCGCTGCTCTGCTCCTGATCAAGTGCTGCTTTGATCTTGGTTACGAAGGCTTACTTCATTCAGTGTCAACTTTTTTTATACTTTTTTGTTTGTCGAAAAAACGAAAAAGAAAAAACAATACAATAACGAAAAATAAAAACAAAGAAAAAAAGCTGCAGGTTAATAAAATTTCATTTTCCAGTTTTAGAAATTGCAACATGTGATGAGAGTTCAGAGGAAAATATGGATTAACCTTTGTCTTTAAATAAAGCGAGCGACATCAGAGCTTAAGTCTACAACTCTAGCTCTCTCCCCCTCTGTTTATTCTACATGAAACAAAGAAGACATCTTTTTCCAAAATAGAAATCCCACATACAGCTACCCAAGTTAATTGTCTGAAACTTTGTTTTTCAAGTTAATATAAAAAGAGAAAAACATGTATGAGGAGACACGAAGAATTGTTTGATTGAAGCTTAATGTCGTTCGAGAACAAAAAAGAGCAACAAATAATTTCGAATATAAGTACCAAACAAGCTTCGTACTGCGCAGGTTCGGTTCGGTACTGGTATTTATAAATAAGTACCAGGCAGCAGTTCAAGTCAAGAATGATTTAGCCCCTTCCTTGTAGCAAATAAGAATCACTTGTCCGGGAAGATGGAAAAATAATGCAAATGGAACAATTTCATATGAAATTGACTCACCTTTTGCCAAGCAATGCTCCTAGAAAGACACATTTTGAAGGGTAGAAAGAAACCTTAAGGCAATTCGGGTCACTCTTTTGGCTTAGCTGATGTTGATCAATTGAAACGAGTGAACATTGATCCCCTTTACTTGATTGATAGGAAAGTGAACCTAGGCTATATTACGAAGAGCCTTACTCTATCATATCAAAAGATTGACACGTTGCGAAGAATGCAGACTGCACTAAACCAAGGAAGTTAGAATATGGTAATGCATAAAAAGGACTCTTTCTATCTCTTTCCTCTGTCTCTTGCCCGCCCATCCATACTAGTTGCCAGGTCTATGCTATTAGCTCGAAAAATGGGGTGTCTACCACTCGCGTAATTGGGGCTCTATTCGGAAGCCATAGGAAGAGTCCTAATTACTTGCCTGAGGAGTCCGAAGACTATATCGTTGAAGTGACAGTTGGCTTACACGCGATTTGCTATTCAGTGTCAGTAACATAAAGTCAAAAATCTAGTAGGAGTTCCAGTAGGAAACCCACTTTTAAATGAAGTGAATGGTGGGTAACTGAAGTTTGTTCAGATACTCAAGTAGAGACAGTTCTTCGTGCTAGTGCTTCCCTGGAATCTGAGCGGGTAGAAAGAAGGAGGCTGAGCATGTATTTATTGTATCAACTCTTTTATTTAAGGGGGCAGGATGGCTCTTTCTTGCAGGTTGGTCCAATATGAATTCATAAAGAATATGTACCATATACTATTGTATTAGGTCATTGTTTAGAAATGAAAAAAAGTCTTGTGCCCATTGAGCTCCATTTATCTCGTAGAGGGGAAGAAGCTATTTCTCGGAAGTTTTGACCATACTTTATTTATGCTTATTTGACTTAAAGCTTAGTAAGTAGCTAACGGCCCGATAGATCAAAATTGAGAAAAAAGCACGACTTGTTTTGCTTTTTTCTTCTGCTTGAGCGCTGGTGAAGATCCATATCAGGTATTTCAGTTGAATGGCTTCCTCTCTCTAAGGGCTTTGTCCGTATCGCCTCGGTTACAAAGAGCTGAATTACAAGCTATCTAGAAAGTTCTATCTATGTTTGAAAAGCAAGGATAGATAGAGTGTAAAGAAAGGTCAAGAAGTGCCAGCATGCAAGAGGTCAATGGTTGTTATAGGAATGCAATGGAAAGACAAGGTATCCTAAGTATAAGTGGGCGGCTAGGTACAGCAGAGGGAAAGACAAGCATAGGTAAGGCAAAGGAGAAGCATAGGCTAGGTTACTGGTACAGCTGAGTAAGGAAAGGAATGAGAGGGATAGGTCAAGAATGAAAGGAAAGGTAGAGATCTAATGATTTATTAAAAACTTTGAGAAGGGGATGTTTCCAATAAAAGCTTCATAGTTAAAGTCTTCTATACTTTACTTTTCACCAGCTTAGCTTAACAATAAATCCCATACTACATACGTACGCTCCTTCATAGTGCATGGTCTGTAAGCTTCAACTGACCTGATGCTAAATTGACTCTCTTAACCCAAAGGAGAGTCAATCAGCTTTTCATGCACGACAAAATAGGTCAAGTCCACCTTAGCGGCCGGGTTTGAAAGATTCCTGAAGCTTCTTCTTCCAAGCCAACTTCTTTCATTCAGCTTGACTCTCTTCATTCTCTTTTTTCTTCTTCAAAAATGCTCTTCAGAAACTCCACCGAAAGGGGATGTACTTATTTCAAACGTGCGAGCTTGTGGCACTCCATGGCGGGATCGAATTGAAACTAGCTAAAAATCAAATAGCTTCCCCTTCCACCTCTAGAAAAAAACAACTAGCTTTCCACTCTGATGAAAGAAGAGAGGTAGACAGTGCAAAATACCCTATTTGCTAGGCAGGGACGAATAACATAAGAAGGCTATACGAGTAAGAGACTGGTACCAATACCACAAGAACAGGAACCCGGCTTAAGATAGACTGGATGCCCGACAACGAAGAGGACTACAGCCAAAAACCAGAGGAGCCAGTAGATAAGCTAACTCTAGTTTCTGTGATAAGATGTTTAGAGGATCTGTAAAGGAATATGGTAGGCGTGATGTCACCAAGCCTGCCAGGAGGTTCATGCTTGTACTCCAAAGAAAAAAGACGCAATTTCATGGAAGCTTTTCTGCTATGGCCCCTCCCTTTTATATTAACCTATACCTCCTCCTAAAGCTACGGCCCTCTCAGAGAAGGGGAAATCAAAGAAGAAATCAATGGATCCATCTCCCATCTGGAGGTGGGTAAGGCGGTGGGCAAAAAGCTAGCTAGCCAGGAAGCCCGACATAGTCATTTCCGAGTGAGAGTTTGGGAGGGATACTCCTAACTACTTTTTGAGAGCCTGGAAAGTGACCGGATCGAAGAGATTCACTTCACCCGAAACCCAAAACCCCAAACCCCAAACCCCAAACCCCAAACCCCAAACCCTCAACCCTCAACCCTAAACCCTCAACCCTCAACTCCCAACCCTAAACCCTCAACCCCCCAACCCTAAACCCCAACCCCCAACCCTAAATCCCCAACCCCCCAACCCTAAACCCCCAACCCCCAACCCCCAACCCCCAACCCCCAACCCCAAAACCATAAACCCTAAACCCTAAACCCCTAAACCATAAACCCTAAACCCTAAACCCATAAACCCCTAAACCCTAAACCCCTAAACCCTAAACCCCTAAACCCTAAACCCCTAAACCCTAAACCCCGAACCCTAAACCCCGAACCCCTAAACCCCGAACCCCTAAACCCCGAACCCTAAACCCCTAAACCCCAAACCCCGAACCCCTAAACCCCGAACCCCAAACCCCGAACCCCCTAAACCCGAAACCCCAGCCCCCAGCCCCCAGACCCCCAGCCCAAAACCCCGAAGCCCCAAACCCCCAAACCCCCAGCCCCCAACCCCGAACCCCCAACCCCAACCCCGAAGCCCCAACCCCAACCCCGAAGCCCCAAACCCCCAACCCCCAACCCTAAACCCTACACCTTAAACCCTAAACCATAAAACCCCCAACCCCTGAACCCCGAACCTTAAACCCCGAATCGAAACCCTAAACCCCCAAACCCACAACCCCCCGAACCTCGAACCCTAAACCCCCGAACCCCAAACCCCGAACCCCCCGAACCCCCGAACCCCCCAAACCCCGAACCCCCCAACCCCTAAACCCTAAACCCCCCAACCTCGAACCCCCCCGAACCCCCCAACCCCTAAACCCTAAGCCCTAAACCCTAAGCCCTAAACCCTAAGCCCTAAACCCTAAGCTTTAAGCCCTAAGCCCTGTGGAATTAAGCTTTGCGGAAGTGAACCCCCCAACTCCAAAACCCGAACCCCCCAACCCGAAACCCCCAACCCCGAACCCCCCGAACCCCAAACCCCCCGAATTCCCGAACCCCCATACCCTAAACCCTAAACCCTAAGCCCTAAACACTAAGCCTTAAGCCCTAAACCCTAAGCCTTAAGCCCTAAGCCCTGCGGAATTAAGCTCCGCAGAAGTGAATGTCATGAGTGGAATTAAGCTCTGCGGAGCCCCGCTTTTCAGCGGATGTATAAGATATCTCCCTCGTACCACCGAGGGATTGGCAGTGGTCTTCATGTATGCGAGTACATGTCGAAAGCATATCTAATGGATAGGGGTCCACACGGGTTGTCTTCTCTGTGAGTGGAATTAAGCTCTGCGGAGCACCGCTTACTAGCGAATTTATGAGATATATCTCTCATACCACCGAGAGTTTGGTAGTGGTCTTCATGTATGCACATAATGAGCCAAACAAGTATATTATGTGATTTGCAAGTTGGATTGAATGGTAATATAAATTAAGTTGTGGATTGTTTTGTAAAATTGGAATTAAAGTAGTTAATTTTGGAGGGTGAACACGTCACCATTTTATTTGAGTGGCATGTGGAAGCCAAGTATTATATATGGATAGGAATTCTATACAGCTCATGCTTGATTTGCTTGGGAATGAAGCACACATTCGGCTATATAAGGAAGCTAGGCCCGGCTCTTTGGGGTAGTTTTTGGGGGAGAGTTGGAATTGGTATATTTTCATAGGTACTAAAAGAAAAGCTAAAAAGGGTCAAGAAGCTTTAAACTGATGATCACCAATGAGAGGGGATCGATATGATCATGTATACAAGTATAGCTTAGAGAGAGGCATCATGGCCAGTAGATTAATTGAAGTAAGAACTCATATTGATGTGTATTCTGAGTAAGTCATCTAGTCAAGCAAGTAATTGCAGTACTTGATTAATTGTAAGACCCTTTCTTACTTTGGCACAACTAAGTTGCACAAAATGGTCAGTATAACTGATTATTACTCCAACGTATTAATTAGTTTATCTATTATCCAAGGTAATTGAGCTTCTTAAGTAGATATTTATGTGGCATGACTATATGGTTACCTTCGGTAATTACTATTGCATCAGTGTTTAAACCGATGGTATCTATACTCACTCTAGTTGAATCTGTGAAGCATGATTAATTAATTTTTCTAGAGAGATGGAAAGAAAAATGGGATAGATATACATATATTCTTTTAAGTTGAAGCTTTACATATGTATAATTTAATAATTATATATATATATGTGGCGCTGCCATGTCTCGGATATATCTCGGGGCGTGACAGTATATATAATAAAAAATGAAAAATTTGCTAATATCGATAGGACTATTTTGCACATCGAAATTCGCTGCAGTTGTGATCAAGATAAAATTCATTGGATAATAACAATTGACGTTTGAGATCTTATTTATTTTTTATTCAGAAAAAGTCATTATAATCATTCACTCTAATTGCTCTAGTTGAGGGATTTCAGGAAAAAAAAAAAAAAAAAAAAGGTTAATTCCTACCTATTATAACGGTACATAACATTTTACAAATACGCCCCTGTCCATTACATATATAATTCCCATTAGCTAGTTAGATAGTTTATCCTCAACACAACAATAAATCTCAGTAAAAATAAGAGTTGACTCAAAATTTCAAGTCAATAGGTATATAAATCCCTGGTTAGTGGTTGCAGCCTGGGACCAATTTTTTTGGCTGCTTTCATTAGGTATCAACTATAGTGCTGGCTGCTTAAGTGCTTATCAATAATTAATATTTTGTTATGAAGTCGTCGTTGACTTGATTTTAATTAAGGGAGCTGATACACCATTGTAGCTCCCGTCGTTGATACGGATGATCAGTTAAACTTATCCAGCACTCCTGATTTATGCATGTAAATTTGATTTATGCGAAAGTTATTTCTTATGCATGTAAACTAAGTTGTTGAGATCAAAAACATTAAACAATTTGCATACCAAGCATTTTTGCCTGCATAAAAAATAATATTTAATAACATGTTCCACAACCAATATGTTGCATTCTAAATAAGTTTGAGTGCATAATAAATGATTTTATTTACATATAGTATTTATAAGTTGTTACATGCTGTTTAAAACAAATACACCGCATACTAATTGAACCTATATGCATAATAAATAAGTTTACATACATAATTAGCTATATAATGGGCATAAAGAAAGTGTGACCGTGAAATAAAAAGAAAAAGATGGAGATGGTACAGTGAACCGAACGAAGGGAACATTAACCGGTTAAAATTCGCTGAACCAAATATTGAATCGCGACTTAAAATTCACCGGACTGGTCGGGCGGATCGCCCCGGCCGCCCGGGACTATTCGGGGGGTTGCGCCGAGTGGTTAGGGGCGGGTCTTCCCGGGTGGTTAGGGCGGGTCACCCCTGGTGGGTCGCCTGGGGAGGTTCGGGCGAGTAGTCCCAAGCGGTTCGGGCGGGCCTCCGGGGGAGGTTCGGGCGGTTCTGACAGGCGTGTTGTTCTAAATAATCTTTCTTATTTGACAATTTCTAAAACAATATCAAATTATTGTACTAACAATTTCTTTAAGAATGTTGTTTGTGTAAGGACAATTGTGTAGGCAATTGTCAAGAGTTTACAAGCAAACAAGGAATATTTGAAGACAAGGAAGGCTAAAGATATGGTGATATTTCAAGATTTAGATTAGCTTTTCTTTATATTTTTTAAGTTGGATAAAATAGTTAATTCAGTTAGAATTACATAGTTTAATTATTCACTATTGATAAGCGTTGAAAAGTTCAAGGAATATGATAGGTATGGAACCAGCCCAGATTCCGTTATAACGAACCGAGTTCTGTTATAACGGAACTACAATAACGGTCATATTTCAAAATACCAAACGGTCAAATGTCACATCAAAATGCCGTTATTTAGCAGAGATAATTATTCCGTTATAACGCATCATTTAGTCTGTTATAACTTATAACGGAATGTTATGGACAGCAGCTCTGACTACTTGTCTATTATAACGGAAACTCGGTTCATATTTATATACCCTTCTTCCCCAAATCGAAACATAACTTTCCCCATCTCTAATCCCAGCTTGAAAGAGCAAAAACCCCAATTTAGAATCCTCCATGGTTCCTTCAATTTTCCATAGCAAAATCTTTGTGAATCAAGCCTCAACTGTACCATTGATTGGTAGATCTTGTAAGAGGGTTAGTTTGAGAGCTATTTTCTTTTCGGAGCTTGAGTTTCGTCTCTCCTCCAACCTTGGTGACGGCCCATTTGTTGTGTAAGGGATCACCGAGACGTTGTAATCATTTCTTTGCGGGTGATAGGAAAGGTGCACCACCGAAATGGTTGTGGCACCTCGGGGACATAGGCCGTTTCGTCGAACCTCATTAACAAATCTTGTGTCGCCTCTCTTTGTTTGCTTTCGCTTACTCTTCTCTATTTATTTTTATTGCAAACTTGATTGGCCTTAGAATTGAACTGCATTTGGGATTTGGGCGAAGTTTTTAATTAAGCGAAAAAAGAGTAAAATTGGTATAGGCACCATATTCACTCCCCTCTAGGCGCCATTAGGGACAACAGGGCGGCCCTGGGTTGTTCGTGCGGGTCGCCCCGAGAGGTTTGCGCGGGTTGCCTGAGCAACTAGCCGGGGAGGTTTGGGCGGGTCGCCCCGGGTAGTTAGTGCGGGTGGAGGTGTGCGCGTGCGCGGGGCCCAAGCGGGCGCCCGTGTGGGAAGGGAGGCAATGCGGGGCCCAAGTGCACACCCCGGGAGGGAGGGGGGCGCACGGCGGGGCCCAAGCGGGCGCCTCGCGGGGTGACGGGTTCCTTATTTTCTTGGCCCACAAAAATTATAATATTTAGTACTGATGTGAAACATTTTCAATCTAAGACTTCGCTGCTGGAGGAAAATAATAGCATTTGCTTAAATCGAACAAGAAAGATGGTTGAGCGATTATCTCTGTATTTGAGAGGTGCCAATATGTTCTTATGGCACTTTAGTGTACCAAAAATTAAATTCAAATACAGCCAGTTAATTTGTTTTGAAGAAAGTTAATTATTGGCATCAAAGTGCCCTAAGAACATATATTGAATTTAATTGGCACTTTAAACCATACAAACAATATAACTCATGTCAGCAAAATATACAGCCATATAATTAATTTGTTTCTTAGAAATTAAAAAAAAAAAAGACTAATTAGTCGATTTTCCAAAGTTTAAGGCCCAAGTTGTTGGAAGTGAAAAATCAAGGAAACTTAATTTTTGAGAAGTTTGAGAACCAAATTACCAAAAAATTCAGTTTTCAAAATCAGCTCTGTTTCATCTTCATATTTTGAAGTGCATGATATGTATGTTCATGGTGTAATGAAAGCACTTGTAATCATAAAAGAGGAAACAACAACAAACTCATTTCAAAAACTTCCTAGTACTTTAGTTATCAGACAAAGTTGGGAACTGCAGTCATTTGAGGTTAATATCAATGGAGATGATCGGATTTCACATTTCAACTCTTACCCACACAGACCTGAATATATATATTGATATAAGAAGGAACAAGAGTTCATGTTGTACTCAACTAAGCAACTACTGCACACAGACCATAACACTATTGAGCTCTTGAAATGTGAAATTAAAAAAAGTTATCAACTTGTATCAGGTTTATAGTGGTAATCACTGGATTTCAAACTTATATCCTGTTGCCACCATTGTTGAATTCCATGGCACTCCTGAAGACCATTCAACTTTTTTTGGTTCACTGCTAACCTAGCAGATGGAAGCAGATGCGGCATTTCTGACACCCGCCCAATGACATCACTACACATTTCCCTTAAAGATGTACTGGTTTCCACTTGCCCAATGCGTCCTATGAGCCCCCCTTTCTTTTTTGGGCGTCTCTCAAAATATGGTATATATGATGTCGAGATCGGATCCTTCGGGTTCACAAATAAGTATGGAATCCAAGAGGCCAACTTCGAAAATTCCTCACGGGCTTTAATGCGGTAGTCTTTCATTAAAAGTGCAACTGTCACCTTTAAAGTTGTCTTGCAAATGTGTACATGTTCTTTCAGCTTGCTGTCAAGGTTTGGGAAACAATCAGGGATTGCGGCAAAAGGCGGGTTGAAAAGGAATGTCTTGAGGTGAATTTCCATCCTCGCAAAGAATTTACCAGTAATAGTGGCAATTGAAGCACCCAGAGAGTGACCACCAACCCAAATGTTTCGGGTATTATCACAATTATCGCGGATGAGCTGGCAGATAGAATCCACAGCAGTCTCGACACGCATAGTCTTATTAATGCCACCAGAAACAATTGATAAGTCAAGCAAACCATCTTGAAAGCCATCTCTTAGATCCAGCATTGTGCCTCTAAAAGCAACAACAAATCTCGGTGCAGATGGATCTGTATGAAAAGGTGGCTTGAGTTCATATATGCAACCAAAGATTGAGGAGTCATGGGGATCTATCAGTATCTTTGTGCGTTCAAAATTGAAATGCTGCCACCAAGCTGGGGCAAGAGCTTCGGCTCCTACGCGTTTATGCTGTCTGTCTTTATCTAGGACATATGTTGCTTTCACCAGAGTTGCAATGACAATTCTCTGATCATCTGGACTGCTCCTGTTCAATCAATCAGTATGTGAAAAATCAGAAAAAATGGCCACCAACACCTACATAATAATTCAGGTAGTAGCCAACATTTTTAGAGTTTACAATCTGCACCCCTGGCTTTGGGCAACCTTTTTTTTATAATAAAACACCAGTCACCAACAGCAGACATGTTATCAAATTGGTATGAAATGGTAAAATTATATATCGCATCTTCCTCAACTTCTTTGCTTCTCCATAAATAAAAACAAATAAATAAATGAAATGGAAAAGAAAAGCAGAGTTGAAAACAGAATGAAGCAGTCTTCAAGCTTCTTGAAGGGAAATTGCCTTCAAGCTTCCCTTTTCATCAGTGGCATATGTTTATATATTGAAACAGTAGGATATATATGTATGCAGAAATATATTCGCTGTGAATAATTTTTTATCCAAAAAGGGGGGAATTAGAAACATAAATAAATACGCTTACCAATTTATGGAGCTCAAGTGTAGAGGCCCTGAAATTTTGAACACATCCAAATCACGAGGCATTGCAGTACTTTTGTGTCTATATATATCGCCTTTTCTTTTGTAGATGTGTAATTAATGTGTTAGCTCTCTCTCTGACCCTTATTAAAAGATGCAAATCACAAAAATAATGTCAGCAGAAGCTCCTCAATTTAGGGAATTGCACAGCAAATTGAAATGGCAAAGATTTAAATCAGAATTTTGTGTGTGTGTGTGTGGCTTTACACTGTTCCAAGAATCCTTCTTCAAAAAAAAAATACATTGTTCCAAGAATCTAACTAAGTAGGAAACATGCAAAAGTAGTTAATTGACTGTGGGGTTGGTTAAATGAAAAATGTACCTGCACGGCTGCACTTCAAATCGATCTTGCACCAGTTTAAAAGTATATATCGATTTGGAAGCGATTGCTCCTCCTAAGTAATATATATATATGTGTGTAGTACAGTTTTAAGAGAAGAGATCCAACTAAATTAAAATTATAAGGTCATTTGCGCAAGCAACGACTAAATTAATTAAATGAGCCAATAAGACTCTACGATCGAGAAGATCGAAACTAATTAAATGAGCCAAGTCAAGTCAACTAGCTAGCTATAAACTCAGAAGAATTCCTTAACGAAATCTAATTGACTTGGTAATGGTAGATGCTCACTGCATCACGTTGATTTGTTTTCTTTAATTGTTTTTATTTTCAGTTTTATATTTCTAGTCTACTATCCCTTACTTTTTTTTTATTAGGCCATGAACTGCCCATACTGTTCCAACTTCCAAGGTACATATATTAATATTATATATAGTTGCTATGGTCAACTCATTACCAGTTCGTCGTTCATGAAAACCGATTCAAAATGTAATAAAAAACTTTTATGTAGAAACTAGAGGTCAGGCTCATGCTCCGCCCGAGCATGATTGATCGTATACTACTATGTATCATCCGGCTACGATTGCTTAAGCAACTTGTAGATCAGCATTTATGAAATTAAAGATCTCCTAACAAATTTTGTGCTTCAAATTTACTTAACTCTATAATGTAATGGAGAATCAAGAATCTTATAATCTGCATGACATCTTGATATGTAAAACCTGATACAGAAATATCCCTAAGCCTAATCCAGTAAGCTAATTGATCTGCCTCTCTACTACTATTCCTTACCACAAAAATACATTAGTTCCCTGATTATCTTTTAAATACATCCTCACTTCAACGACTTTTAAATAAAAATAAACATGCCAATGTTAAAGAAAAGGTAGCTGCTTGAAGTTTGGAGCATCCGCCAGTTGCCCAGTTGCTTGCAATTAATAGTCCCCTTGAAAGCTCCAACACTGTTTGAACTGCCAGAATTTCTTTTTTTTTTTTTTTTTTTTTGATGAAGTGGCTGCCTACTTTGTAATTTTTTACTGATAGACCAAAAATAATATGTCCAATGCCGTAGTGGTAATTACGGGGGCCCGAGAAGGATGAAACAAAGAAAAAGAAGGAAAAAAAATGTTTAAAAAGAGATTTGAAGTGATGCTTAGCTCACTAATCTCATATCCCTTGCAATGTATCCCTGACTTGAGGCAACAATAAGTATGTTGCTTGGAATATGCGCCTATTTTGTTCTTCTAAATGTTCCAGTACGTAGCCATACAGTAATCGTCCGATGCCCTCCTTGAACTGATTTTGGAGTGTCTCCCTTGTTCGTAATCGGAAAGTGTATCAATTCTCTTTTACTGTTGGTGTTGGTGTTGGTGCTGGTCACAGTTTTCTTGATGCTGGACAGTGCAAGCATAGATGCACAATAATTTAGTAGTTGGTTGTTACACATAACACAGTGCTGGAGGTGTGGCCAATTGCGAAATTGCCAGAATTTTAGAAAGCATTGGAGAATCAGCTCGAAAAGATAGCATACAGTATTCAATCAATATTTGTCCGTGTCTAAAGCACCAAAGCTTCGCTTCTCCTATCCCCATTCTATTGTGTCTGCATATAAACTGTGTGTAAAAGTGAGGACTGGTTTATATGTTGAAATCTATTTTGGACAATATTAGACGTCTTGTTCAGCTTATGTACCAAGCTGTTGATCACTACTGCTGATAGCCTTCATAGATATGAGAACATCTTAGTTTCTAAAGAGTCCTTAGGGTATTTAGAAACAATTTGAATTGGAATTAATTCAACTGGGGTTTGAGAGGCAATACAAGTTTCATAATATTTGAAGGCAATGCATGAGAATTCAGACCAAGTGATAGAGACGACCACCCTGATCTAGCAAAGTTGCAATTGAAAAGAACAATTAAATTAAATCTTTGTCTAAATCACATACAGCAAAACATGGAGGTATATGTTGCCCCAACTTGAGAGTCCATATTCATCTAAGAAAATGGAGAAAGCGCAGATGGATCCTCTCCCCTATCTTCTATATAGAAAACTCTTTCCTATTTTTATCAATAAATATTTTCGTCACGGACCACGCCCTTTCTTTGTTCTTTTTTTATATGGAAGGATTTCCTCACCCACTGGTAAAACCCCCCTAGATAATTCTTAAAGAACAATTTTTATTCGAGGAATCACATTAGTCTGTCACCAGATCATTCTCCATAATTACTTGTTGACATTATTAATTACAGGGTGTTCCCTTAGCAACTCTTAACATGTGACAACTTAGTTTGATTGAGTTAATTAAATGAATTGGTAATTTGATAGAGTTCAGTAGTAAAATTGGTCAGAGATGCAATGCTTTACTTTGAGAAGAAATCATGCTTCTTTCGCTCATCTGTATTCATTAGCATAGTAATTAATCGGTTTGCTGAAAATAAAAAAAAAATAAACATAATTAGTTATCAATGTCATAAAATAGATAAAGAAAAAAAAATTGTATCTTGCTAAGTTTGAAAAATACTGTGGCAATGCTCAAGACATGCATCAATGTTTACCAGTAAAAATACTGCTCTAGGTAGTCCAGCTAGAAAGTGTGGTATCCATGATCATCAATTTGAGGCAATCAAACTAATCTTCAACTTTAGGAATCCATCATAGATGACAAAAAATCGGCTCGTATAATCCAACAATAACAATGGAGAGACACTACTGAAAGAATCTTAACTATACAAATAGCTACAATTGTTGTTGCCTTATCACACCAAAATTAATTGCACAAAATTTCAACAATAGCCTTTACCCCTTGGCAGTGTCGATGTACATGATTCATGAGAGAGACTCGCCACAGGTTCATATGTATGCCTTGCTGCCGCTGCTTGAAGACTTTCTGCAAGTTGGGTTGAACTTGAGAGCGAAAAGGAGCATCAGTTAAATTCCCGACTCGCATTGAATCTTCAAACGGCCATAACTTTTGATTGGAAACTCCATTTAGAGAGTTCTATGCGGCCACGAAAAGCTAACGATGAGATCTATATAATGAATTAATAAAAATGAGAAAAAATAAAAATAAAAAATAATAAGAAAAAATAAAAATAAAAAATAATAAGAAAAAATAAAAATAAAAAATAATAAGAAAAAATAAAAATAAAAAATAATAAGTAAGCCACACTTTCGAGGTGCAGCTTACCTAATTTTTTAATTTTTATTATTATTTTGTTTCGGGCCATATTTTTCTTCTTTTTTTTTATCCATGGGCCGCATTTTGAAAATGCGGCTTAAATTTAAGGTAAGCCGCACTTTGAAAGTGCGGTTTTTTTAGTTTTGTAATTTTTTTACTTTTGTTTCTTGATTTGTAATTTTTATTTTTTATTTTTTATTATTAAAAAAAGGCCGGATTTATCAATATTGTTTACTACTGTTCATCTACAGTATATGTCAAGCTCTCAACGGTGAGGATTTAAAGTCAGAGTTAAATGAACGTTTCAGATCTGCCTGCCCTACTGTTTATTTTACTGTAGATATGGACCTACAAAGTTTATATTATACTAATTTCAATTAACTACCATAACAATTCATCATTTTGTAACATGTTAATTTTCCAATTTATTATTATCTGTCATAGTCAAACACAAACACATAATTCGTTTTTTATCTGTTAATTTACCAATTGGAAATATATCCCCTTTAAAGGGTGGGAAGAATAGAGCTCTATCCTTCATTTGGAGTTAAGGGTCGTTGCATGTGTAGATCGCTCCAGGTTTTAAATAAAAACTCAAGATTTCTTTTTATTATTGATATTTTGAATGCGTGCAATGTAAAGATGGTATTTATATTTTGTTTGTCTAAAATTTGAATAGTTGTATGAGTGTTTTAACGTTATTTATTTTTATACAACTTACTCTGTATATATTCTAAACTTAGATATTATTAGAGGCATCCGATATTGATCCTATGCTTATATGTTTGTCTACTGGTTCATGTCATGCAACACAAATTGTACATTAGTTTATTTGCTTTTTGTGCATTGATTGTCAGAAAGTATTGTTATGATATTCTATGTCCATTATTTAGGATCTTTGTGTGTTAACATACATATATATTTATATAGTTTCATTACATATAAACAACATAAATAATTATGCAATTTTTTTTATATTGAACCAAAAAAAAAAAAGATATTCTTATAAAATGAGTGAGTCATAATTCAATTGCTTAAAATTAGTAAATGAGTATAATTCATTTTGTTACCACTATAATATATTATGAATTAATAAGTATACCGACTACCACTGTATTCTATTAATTATTTAATTATATTATATTAGTTAAGATATTACACTTTATACTGTCATATAAATATTGTATAAACAACATTCTCTAAAAAGATAGTTACTAAAAAAATTGTTTTGGACATCCAGCTAAAATATGATTACCCTTCCGCGAAGCGCGGGTGAATACCCTAGTAACATTAGCCTTAATATATTGTAGCACAAAACAAAATTATTTTTTATTTTATTAACATGTAGCACAAAAGTTATTTTACTCATTTTTTTTAGTTTCATGTTCTAATGGCCAGTCCGAAATCGTTGCATAATATCTATGTATATTACTTGTAGATTTTATAAATATGAAATTATCTCTCTTTTTTTAGTGGAAATCATTATGTTAGAATATGGTCTGAATTGTATTTTGAACCTACGAGTCATGTAACTTTATTTTATATTTAAACTTTGTAATAGACTGAATGAGAGAAGTTTAGTTTATTAGAAATTTATGATTTTCTCTCATTTGCTCTCCTCCTTGAAACCCTAGGTTACCGGGGAAGTCGGTCGGCGGCCTCCCCCGGCCGCAGTCTCACCATTTTATTCTAACAAACTGGTATTAGAGTCTGATTCTAACATCTCCATTGTCCTTAAGCATTCTGGTCAGTCCTTTTAAATTCTTGCGGTGTGATCGATTCTGATTATGGTGAGTCGCGTGAGAAGAGATTAGGCCACGCGATGTTGTCATTCTTGACAAGCGATCGTGGGCAAAATTGGATTTTGATGTCGTCTGGTGCTTAGTGTGAACTGAATAACAATGTCTCCAAAAATTTTGCTGCTTTTGGCAGCTGTGAGCCGCTTCAGCACAAGGTACCACTCTCCTCTTCATTTGTGGTTGTTGCCCACGCAAGAACCAGGGACAAGTACTATGATTTTGCTCTAAGCCGAGACTTGGAGTTTAGTGTATATGTGGGATTTGGTACTAATTCGGTATTAATTCAATAATTGGATATGAATTGGATTTGGTTAGTTGTTTTGGAGATTTGTTAATTTGGGTGTTTATGAACTTAATGGAGATGTGAAATTGGGTAATTCGGTGAGATTTGAGATGCTCCAAGAGTTTAGAAAATTTGTATTGTTTGCGGAAGATTATCTCTTGGAGGCATTCGGTTTTGGGGTTTTTTGTTTCAGGATATTGTGCTTGTATCCGATTGAGCCGATTCACAAAAGAATTCTTTTGTGTAGTGACCATCTTTGTGGTCATTGTTAGCATGGTGGCGATAGTTATAGTACATGACGGATGTTCCGTTCTTGACAGGAGAGGGGACCTCCTGAATGTGATGAAAAACTTGTTCAGTGTCTGGGTGCTTTGGGATATGTCGACATTTGTATGTTGAAAGACGATTAAGGTCAATTGGCAAGCTCGTATGTCATTGATGGTTTTGCCTCTTAGTTGCACCAAGTTATTCCTTCCGAAGCTGCTATACACTACTTTGCTCGCCTCTAAGCTTCATGCATCGTGCGAGTTGACTCTTACTTCAGGTTTATGGTCAGTTTTTTATTCTTGATCTGGTTATTTGTGAGATTTGTTATAGTGTTTTGTTGAGTTAGCAGTTGGTGAATTGGGTATTGGTTTTTTGGTTACTTGAGGTATAGGATGACGTTTATGGTTCGGGCTTGTTTTGTATGGATGGACCTTGTGTTATGTTATCGTCTTTCGTAGAACCGTTGGAAACATTTTGTATGTGTTGGTTTTGTTTGTTTGCTCTCTTTTGTGAAGTCAAACATTTGTCATCGTTATGGAGTTGAGATAGTCATCAAGAAGGCAGAGTTGTCGTTAGTTTGGCTTGTATGTTTTTTAGAGCTTGACATCATGTACCCTTTTGTGGTTCGGGTACTTGGATGTTTGTTGCGACCTCCATTTCGGTTATGAAGGAGTGAGTTTAGTACAGTCGGATGTTTCCGGCTTGACATAGTCTTTATTGGAGTGGTTGATGGTACCGTTTGTCTCGGTGTTTGGGTTTAGATGCTCCATTGGATTTGGAGATTTGGATTGATATCATTGTTGTCTCGGGTAATAAAATTTATGTGCTTCATGTGATTTGAAGCTTTAGCCACCTAATGAGCTTTGTTGATGCGGGTTTGACATCTTTGGATTATGTTGTTATCACTCTGGAGGTTGAGCTGCAGGTTACACAAACTTTGTGCTCTGGAGAGAAAGATGCAGACGTATCTTTACTGATAGAGAGCAGTCTCAGTTGGAGGTAGCCAGAGAAATCATCACAAAAAGAAAGGCATGGTTCCAATAATGACAATACAGCAGACCAATTTCGAAGTCTACTCTTATCTGTTATATGCTGAAATTTCAGATGCGCTTGTATTTTGATGGCTGAACATTACCAGTCAGTTATTTTTCCTTTATTTTGATTCTTTCATTTGCTTTTTAGTTTTTTTAGGTTATGTAAAGATCACCTTTGGTGATCCTTATAATTAATGAAAATTTGAGGGCATGCCCCTCATCTTTTTCTCAAAAAAAAAATATTCCAACGGTACTTAATATGACTTCAAAACAACAAAATGGACTCTGTTTATATCCTGAGCCTAATTAAACAAAGGGGGAAAAAATCACAAATATGGTTGTCTAATGATTTAAACAAGGTTCTGGTCTGGGGTCAAGGTGAATATCGTCTGAACCCAGATGCTCATGAGTATCGCATATATATTATCAAGCCGAACAGAATTGACAAGAATTACTACATAATTAAGCAAACGCTTAATATATAATACAGTAGATGAGAAATGCAAAGTATCAACTTGTATCAGGCTGATAATGATGATCACTCAACTCCAATGTTATATCTTGCTGCCACACTGATGAATTCCATGAGAGTCATACCAGCTACTCAACTTGTTTAAATTTACAGCTAAAGTTGCTGATGGAAGCAGGTGTGGCATTTCTGACCCCTGACCAAAGACCTCACTGCAGATTTCTCTCAGAAAGGTACGAGTTGCCGCTTGCTCCATCCTTCCTATGATATCGATCTTCCCTTCCATTCCATCGCGCCTCTCGAAATACGATATATATGACATTGAAACCGGATCCTCTGGATTTACAAATAAGTACGGAGTCCAGGAGGCCAGCTTAAGAAACTCTTCACGTGATTTGACGCAGTGATTTTGCATTAAAAGTGAGATTCCTCCCTTAATAATTGTCTTACACATGTGCAGACGCTCCTTTAACTTGTTGTCGAGGTTTGAAAACCAATTGAGATGGATTGAGGCGAATGGCGGGTTGAAAAGGAATGTTTTGAGGTGAATGTCCATCCTTGCCATGTATTTCCCTGTAACAGTCGCTATTGAAGCACCTAAAGAGTGACCGCCAATCCAGATGTTTTGTGTATTAGAATGGGAGATCATGAGCTTGCTGATAGAATCTACAGCAGTCTCGACACGTGCACTCTCGTTGATGCCACCAAAAATCACAGATAAGTCCAGCAAACCATCTCGAAAACCATGTCTTAGATCTGGCAGTGTACCTCTAAAAGTGACGACAAATCTCGGTGCAGACGGGTCTCGATCTGCATGAAAAGGAGGCTTGAACTCATAAATGCAACCAAAGATTGATGAATCATGGATATCTTTTAGTATCTCTGTGCATTCAAAATTGAAATGCTGACACCAAGCAGGGGCGAGTGCTTCTGGTCCGACACGTTTTTCCTCTCTGTCTTTCTCTAGGATGCATGCTGATTGTACCAAAGATGCGACAACTACTCTCTGATGATCTGCATTGCTCCTGTTCAATAAATCATTCAGTTCAGTGTTCTGGATTCAATTCCTTTAAGTGAAAGATAGGAAAAACTGCCAATACTGACATATATATATAGTTCTAAACTTGTAGGCAGCAGCCAACATTATAGAGTTTGCAACCTTGACCCCTGATACCTTGCAGTTAAAATGGAAAAAAGAACTGATATGAGTATACTGACCAATTTATGGAGCTCAAGCGTACATGTACTGGCCCTGAAATTTCAAAGACATCCAAACTTGGAGGCATTGTGCTTGTGCTTGTGCTTCTTCTGTCTGTTTGTATGTCTGTCTGTACTCTGTCATAGTCTCATAGTGGAGATCGATGAGGTATATATATTAGCCCCTTTCCTTTCCAAGATCCATAAATTAATGATGCATTGCACAACACAATTTATCTAATCTAATATATAATTAAAAACAGTTTCAGGAAGAAGAACTCTACCTGATATTCCTTGAAGATAGAAGCTGTGACTAACGCATTCTCTTCTATTCCTCCTAATTTTATTTTATTTTATTAGCAGTAAGAACTAGACCACAGAATATATAATCAACTTCTGGCAGGCATTAATGGAAAGAAAGAAAGAAAGAAAGACAGAAACAGAAAACAAAGTATTTAAAAACTTTTAATTAATTAGCTGGCAATTAGAATTTGCTCAATAGTCAGTCTATTTATTTCTGAGAAAATTAATTATATTCCACCAATTTGTGTACAATAGTCAATAGTGGCTGCCATCAACTCATGACCAGTTCCAGTTGGATAATTGATACATTCAATAGTGCGTGTCACGTACATTTCACACATTATTTGTGAGGACTGCATTTTTTACATAATTAAATTAAATTTATTCCACTACCCCGATTTAAAAATTGTAGATATACATTTTTTCTTTTTCTTTTTTTCCGAAATGAAATGGAATACTCTGCTTGTTTCATTGAAACAAGAAAAAAGACTACATCCTAAAGTTTCCTCTCCTCTCTTGTGTGCTAAACTAAACAACTATAAAGACTAAGTAGATAGCATTTGAAAAAAAAAATCATCGGTTCGGTAGAATCATCGAGCCGATGATGTATTACTGGGTCGACATATATCTTGGGCCAACGAACTTATTGGGCTACAATATTCCTTACTTAGACCGATGGGGTCACCTACATGTTAACCAAGAAATATATATTACTAGGATCGAGGCCTCGCACTGCTTCGGCAATATTTTGTTATTTTATTTTTATTTTATAATTTTGTATTTTAAATTGTTTTGTTGTATTTGATTAAAAAAATTTTATGTTAGCTGGATTTTGATAGAGGGTTTTTTTTAAGTGGATAGTATGTACAATTAGTAGATTATATGTAAAATGATACAAATGAATATATTTACAAATTAAATTAACTACTATAATTTACAACAAAACCATTTAAAATATACTAACCTACTCAATCAAATAATTTAAAATGATACAAATGAATATATTTACAAATTAAATATTTACAAATTAAACTATATCATTTGTAAATATATTAATTTATTCTCGTCTTTGGTGACCAGCAAACGGCAACAGAGTGGACACTTTGATTTTTCTAAGGGCAAAGTAGCTCTACTTTGAAGTGGGCGAACACTCGGCCCAGCAGGGGAACATGCCAGCTTCGGCTTTGCGCACCTGCTAACACCTCTCTCAGCACTTTCATGTGTGAACCGAGCGATATAAATATATTTACAATTTAAACTATATCAAGATTGTGAAAATAACAATTGTGAATGGATCTCTCCTCTTTATTTTATTATATGTACATAAATTAACAAACATGAACTATTTAGTATATTTTAAATTATCTTTAATTTATAGCATATGTAAACAAGATTATAAAAATTAAACAACATCTTCGTAACCAAAAAAAATAAAAAGAACTTGTACAAGTTCAATCATTAATTTTCAGTAATATTTTATGTACATATAAGTAGAAATAAAATAATATAATTTTTTTGATACACATAATATATAATACGTTGAACACAATATATTAGTTTTTTTTTTTTTTTTGTCAAAACGTAGACGTTAATTATCTTAAATAAATTTAATAATCACCAATTTATCAAAAAGACGTCTACCCTAAATATTTTTCTAAATTTAAGATAAAATTCATTCCAACTCTCTACTATGAAAAAAGGTAATGATGTTGCTGTAAAATTGGATGTTGTAAGTTTGGTTTGAATTCCATGTTTCCCTATCCACAAGCTACTAAAGTACTGTGCCTATAGGAATTTTTTTTTTTTTTTTAAATGAAAGTATTGTGAAACAATTTAACAAAAACAAAAGAACAAACACTAAAAAACAAAATAGCATGCATAGCCATGCTAAAAAGTTGACACGTTTTGGCCAAAAAAAAAAAAAAAAAATTGGCACGCCTTTGGTTTTTAAGAGCAAATTTTTTGTACTCTAAGATCCTACATGTTTACCAATCCATATAACCCACCATACAACAAGCTGAAAATCAACTAAATGTAAGCTTCAACACGTAGACCACACAAAAAAAAAAAAACAGACAACTTTTTTGACCAACTTCTACAACACAACTTTGTGACAAATCATACAACAAGCTACATTAAAATAGTAAAACATATAAACTATATGGGTCACACACGAAAACAGAGTAAGAAAATCCAAGATTGAAAGATAAATCATGCTTTGACAGTCGTGTAAAATCAGAAAAATGAAAAACCAGGGCAGCGAAATAAAGTTCAGGAGAATTGGGTAGTTATAATATGTTATGTTAGATCTATCGATATAAATCCTATCCGGTCACACCCAAACAAGCTCTGGAAGAAGAATTTACATGGCTGATGAATTTAATTAAAGCAACCAATAAGAATGTGTTGAAATGACATATTAAATAAGAATAAAAGATATGATTAATTTTATTGGAGAATAAAAAATTTAATTAAAGCAACCAAAACGATGTGTATTTATATATTTCGGTTTAAAATAAATAATTTATTAATTTTGTAGTATAAAGAATAAAACTACCATGTTTTTAAGCCCACGGAAGTCCTCCGTGAGCTTAATACCAAAATATATCAAAGTGAACTTACAGCTTGAAAGCATCACACAAAATGTGCAAGAGACAAAATATATTGATTTCTGTTGTTGATGTTCCTCTCTTATGAACACAGTGCTAACAGCTTGCTCTGAAGCAGCCAAATATACCAACAAAGTCTCCTCGACCAGATCAGGTCGACTCATTATTTAAAGAACTAAACAACAACAAAAAGGAAGTGAACTTACAATACATGTAACATGTGCAAAATAATAGTAATAAGACTACAAATACTATCCAAAATAATCTCTACATAAATAATACTTTGCTTTCATGCTGATGTTGGTAAAGGAATGTCCACAAGCCGCTCCATCATTTCCAATTGATCATATGGTGCTATCTGAGAACCATAAATGCCGGGTATAAGAGGAGGTAGTATTTTACAAGGCATGAACGACAGACAATTTTTGAAGTACCTATTTGTATGCCGTCAATATTTATCTGAAACCTTTTATGTAAGCTTAATAATCTGTTTCTTTTAGATTTCAAGAACTTTGGTGAAAAAAAAAAAAAAATCATGTATACATACCATTAGTTCATTAAATTTCAAAACTCCTTTAAGAATATAATTACGGTGCTTTGCAAAGTTGGAACATTTTTTGTTTTGCATTCAAATCTCATATCTGTAAAGGTCAAATGACCAATCTAATTTGCTAAACACAATCTACATATTGAAAATATGCTAAACACCAAATTTTATAATTTTTAGAATTGTTTTAGCTATTTTTTTTTATTTTTGAAAGATCAACACTTTTTGACATCATTATTTTATTATTATATCTGCCTCATCTTTCTAAAAATCCGAAAAAATAGTTAAAAAATTCTAAAAACAGTTAAATTTTGGTATTCCATCATATTTCAATGTTTCGAATGTATTGGTTCAATTAGATTTGACGTTCGAGTTTTCGTTTGTGAGATTTTGAAAACGCAAAGCAAAAAAAATCCCAACTTTGCAAAGCACTGTAACATGTCCTAGGATGTTTGAAAACATGTAATTGCTATTGTGCAACTATAATTAAAGGAAATAATTGTATAAATATAAATATTTCAAATGTTATACCTGGCTAAATCCATCTGGCCAGGTAATAGAAACTGCATAGTTTCCCATGGGTCTTATTTCTTGTGGTTCAATATCTTCAGGCACATCGCCATATAGTATCTTTTGTTCTCCAGTCCATTCATCCTATAAAAGATTTTTTGTTAACAAAAAGTGAAGACTAAATACTAAGGCTGAAATCCATTAACAGTATATAAGCTTAATAACTTAGACAATTACGTTTTGAATGAGATCTAAAGAATTTCAAAACATATAAAAAAAAAAAGTTATAGATATATTGTTTGTCCTGTAGTTTTATTGTGCATAAAATTCCATCCATATGTATCTTTCTATCTCCCGTGAAAGGAGATTAATATATAAACTTCTATGGATCAAGCTTGTTAAAGAATCATAAAACTTACAACAGACTTTGACATGTTTGATGTTGAAGATATCAATATAGTATGAGTCATAATATAAAGTAAATGTCAGGTATTCAAACTAATTATGATTATAAAGATCGACATATCAATCTATTATCAATAAATCTCAATTGTAATATAACATACCCACTCGAGGACTTTGATTTCATGTTGCAACGATTGGTGGTCCTAAAGATCACTACTTTTTAAAAGAAATAAAAATGTATCTCTCGAGGACTTAAAAGTTATGTTTTACTTTACTTTGAACTTCAAAGTTGTACCATTTGTACTTTAGAACACCTTGATGATTTGAGGTACATATAGACTACTTATCTCTAATTCAAGCATTGAACAAATGTTTATTTGTTACCAAGCAGTTTCCACCTACCACACTTTGTGCTGAACGATCATTTCTTCGAACAGTTGCAGGATGTAAGAAAAATTCTTCATCAGAATCTGGTACCTTCACTCTTATAACTTTTCTTGATCTATCATAAGAAACCGCCGTTGATACTGTCAAAAAAAAAAAAAAAAAAAAAAAAAAAAACAAACAAACAAAGAAAAGAGAGCTTATTTGCAGGAAAACCTCCTTGTTCTAAAAAGTGAAAGTAGAAAGAAACATGTATACATACCTTGCTGGCGTATTTTAGCACATTGTTGTACAACACAAACTCCAAGGTCCTGAAAAGTCTTTGCAACCTCACCTTGTGGGTCCCTTGCCACTTCAGGCATTCCGTCATCACCAGATGCTGACAGCTGCCACACCAACACATTCTTTGTTTGCATATTCTTTTAAATAAACAAAAAAGTTAATTATAAACAAAAGCTATCGTAATTAGTTATTACAGTACTCACAGTTGGGCCTATAGGAAGATCAAAGAGGTGTGGTATTCCAAACTGCTGCACAACCTGATGTTTTTATTGTACAGAATTAGCAAAAGTGCCAGAAACCCATTCACAAAGATATTACTATAAAAAAAAATGGGAAAGCAAACCCCAAAAAAATTATATATAAAAAATATATCAAAAAAAAAAAATACTTCTGATCCTACAAAACCATAAAATATAATTTTGACAAAGTTGAGAAGTCCCTCTTTTCCTAAACAACATATGTAATATGAGTATATGACCTTACTTGCTTCTACTATCTGTTCCAAAGTACCCAAAAATCACTCTCTTCACCTCTACAGGCAAATCTTATTTGTAATGCAGGTAACTAAACTATTAGAGCTAGTATCAGAAGATTCTCCTCATGCCTTCTAGGGCATGTATTATTACTTAAAGCCTGAGGTCATGTTTCTGGACAATAGTAAACATATCGAAATTATTCACAGTAGACGTAATATTGCGTCAAAAACATGTAGTAAAAGTGACATGCCTGAATTCCTGAACCCTTTCCAAAGGGAAAATAACGTTTCCCATCTGCATCAAAGTAACACATGTTCTCTACTACAGCTATGCAGGGAACCTACATAATTATTAGGACAAAGATTAAAAAAGTTTCTACAGAAAAAACAATTATAGGATAAAAACTAAACTCCATACCTTAAGCTTGGAGAACATGCGTACACCTTTTGCAACATCAATGAAAGATAGCTTTTGAGGGGTGGTGACAATAACTGCAGCTGTTAATGGAGCTACCTGTGTTTCATAAAGTATAAGAAGAATAAGTTCTGAAAGCATACATAAATATTACACTCTTGCAATTAAGATAGTATGATATATAAATATTATGAAGTAATAGAACCTGGCACAATGTCAAATGAATGTCACCAGTTCCGGGTGGCATGTCAATAACAAGGTAGTCTAGCTCCCCCCTGTAATTATGTAATTATGATTTAAGCAGAAAATTAGTGGACAGATACCGCATTTGAGCATACATTTAGGGAAAAGAAAAGTAAATGAATGGTTTATTTAGTGATTTCTCAATAGCATTATCAATTACAGAAGTTTTTCAGTAGCTTTATATTGCACGGACACCTCAGATAAATAATTTTGAGATGAAATTAGAATAAGAAAATATGTAAAACTGTAATTTTTCTTTTACAACAGTAAATTGTAACTAGATAGTTGCCTTTACCAATCAGTTGTAGTGAGGAGCTGGTTTATAACACCTGAAACCATGGGCCCACGCATGATTGCACGGCCCTGACCAGCAAACCCGAAAGATACCAACTTTACCCCTAGGTACTCAGTCGGCAGTATGCTTTTTGTCTCTGGGTTCTGAAAAATTGAAGCTGTTTCAACACCATTAGTAATTTAAGAAGTTTTTGAACTTCATCTAATAGATAGTGGCATTAATTATGAGAAATGGTACCATTTCAAGTAACCGGTTTTCAGGAGAAACCATTGTAGGAAGACTTGGCCCAAAAACATCCGCATCGAAAATTCCAACTCTTGCGCCCATGCCAGCTAGTGTGTAAGCCAGGTTAACCGCCACAGTAGATTTACCAACGCCCCCCTGTCAAAAAAAAAAATACCATACCCTCTTACATTTTATTGTATATGACTGAAGATGCTCATCTTTTTGGAAATTAAAATTTGCTTGAGTTTCAAATTTAGTGATTACCAAAACTTAAACTTGATACTTTTCAGATGAATCCCTTTGAATCTATATTATTTTTGTTGTCTGTAATTTGCTGTTGCTGAATTATAATTGGATATGCACCCAATTCTAGATTTTTTTTTCATTAATTGCAGAAGAGAATCATCAATAATAGATTGTGGAACTCATAATGTTAGAATTCAAAGGCCAGAAAAGAAAAAAGATATTGTAGAGAAGTAGAAGTCACTACCTTACAGCTTGAAACAGCAATAATGTTGGATATTTTCTGTAAACCTTTGGGCAGTTCACCAGCATATGCAGGTTTAGCAGGTTGTGCTGACATGGTTACATTTACATTTTTGACCCAAGGAAGTGCTGCCACCACTTCATTTGCCTTTTCTTCAAACTATGATAAATAGCATTAAAAAAGAAATATGATGCAAATACGCACAATCTGATCTTATTTTTCTTTTTGTCTTATAAAGCTAATTAAAAAGTTTAGAACATACAATGTGTTATACTGGTTAAGTAATCACAAATAGTTTTGCATAATTGCATGTTGCATTGAGATTTATTAAAATTAATTTGTGAGTACCATATCCTTGATGGGGCAAGCCGGCGTGGTGAGTTCTAACCGGAAAGAAACCTGAAATTGTAAACAAGCGTGATGGGGAGGAATATGATAATTCTTACGGAACAAGTTGAAATAATTTGTTGGTTGGAAATTAAAAATGAATTGAATGACCTCATCAAAATTGTCATTGATTTGAAGATCCTTGACAAAACCACATGATACAATGTCGGTACCAAAATCAGGATCAATGATTTGTGAGAGGGCAAGTAAAACATCTCGCTTTGCCATATCGAGTGACATAGAGGGAGCATCAGCTGGAACAGAATGAGTATATATATGGTAGCATTAATTAATGAGAGAGGATTGAGATAGTGATGAGAGAGAGAGAGAGTGTTAACCTGCAGTGGCTGAAATAGGTGTGATTCTGATTGGAGGGGAATGGAAAGAAGAAATAGCATGGAAAAAGGGAGGAAGGCATGAAGAAGTAGTTGTAGCATAGCGAAGAGAAAGAGAAAGGGAAAGGGAAGGAAGAGGTAGCCTGAAGAAGCAGGGAGCAGAGTAGAGACTGAGAGAGGGCATTGTGTTGGTTATCTAAGCAACTAAGGGAGGGGAGAGAAGAACTATGGTATATGGATGGATGGAGTTGATGATAGAGTAGAGGGAGGGGGGGGGAAGGAATTAGTAGGTTGGCTCGCTGGCTCTCAGCCTCTAATTCTCTCGCTTTAATATGTATGGATATACTCTTCGTTCTAATATGGAGTGGAGTGGAGTGGAGTCAGACTCACTGCATCTGCATGGTCCTGACTCCTCTGAGAGAGCCCAATCCAATGTCAATATGGATTATGGAATGAAGGAGCCTTCAGCCTTGGCCCATGGGCTCACATTGATGTCATCTCTCCCGTCTCCTACTTCCTACTTCCTACCACTATTCTATTCTATTCTATTCTATTCTATTCTATTCTATTCTATTCTATTCTATTCTATTCAACACTACAAGCTAAGCTAAGCTTATATCAAGTGAATAATGTTCTCCCATCCTGATACCAGAGTACACCCGCCATTTGATCATCCAAAGTCATTTTTCACATCTCAATCTCATTGCAAGTGTAATATAAATATATAATATTCTAGATTGCAAATAAAATACACACCAATTTAAATGGAGATGGATATATATAGTTTAGTTTTTATTTCTTAATACCAGGCACATATATGAGATAGATAAGTCACTCACTTGCACTTATATACATCCATCTGAAGAGTACATTAAAGACTAAAAAGTAAAGACTGAGTGTGTGCTACTACGATCGATAACAAGCAGAACATAGAGTCTTCTGAATATATTACATTACATTACATTACATGATTTCCTATCAAATTCCCAAAGCATTCTTTCAAGGCAGAGAGAGAAGAGAACCAGCCTAGCCTGCTCAAATACCATACCTACAAGGATCCTTGAAAGAAGATTGAATCAGAAAAATTGATTGATGTTTCATGTTTGGTTAAGAAAGCAATTAAGCAAGCAGCTCAGCTGGTACGTACCAGTACCAGTACCAGTACCAGTACCAGAAAGAAAAGCGCCTAGGCAGCATCACGCAGATGCCTTTTCCTGCCCCTCGCAATCAGGGGATTCGAAGAAATTCTTGGCGGGATAGGTGGCGGAGGCAACTCCCACCTCGAAAACCAGATCATCTCCACTGGATCTGATGGCGCTAATGGACCACCAGCGGAAGAAGGCACGCACCTGTATCCCATCCAGAGCGGAGATCTTGCCGTGGACGAGCTTACCGGTTATGCGGTCGGAGTAGAGGGCGAGGTAGTTGTCGGGAGGCAAGGTGATGCGGCAGTGGTGGGGGAGGTGGAGGGCGAAGTCCCCGGTGGTGGCATCGAGGGAGTAGGAGAGGACGCCGGAAGGGAGGAGGCCGACGGGGAAGCCGGTGCGGTTGAGCTGGTCGTAGGCGGTGAGGCTGCTAGGGTTAGGGTTAGGGTTGGAAGAAGCGGAAGAGGAAGCGGCGAGGGTGAGGGCGACCAGAAGGAGAAGCAACTTGGGCGACATTTTCTTTCTTTCTTTCTTCTCTTGTCTTGTGGTTGTGGGATGATCGATTTCTTTGATTTTTATTTGAGGAGAGGAAGGAGTAGCCTTGTTTCTTTCTTTGTTTGTTAATTGTTCCTGTGATGCTATCGACGAATTTTCCATGGTTTGGCTTGGTTGACTTTTCGCCAGATCAGATCTGTTTGTTGCTTTCTGCAGACTTCAGCATGATCATTGATGGAGATTGTGGATTCATCACCGCCGTCCACCGTTCAAAAGACCTCATGAATGATCATGTATTTACTTTTATATTAATTTCTCCATTAATGATGGTTCAATACATCATATTAGGAAAAAAAATTCAGATTAAGATGTTTTCTATTATTCGTGCGTAATTATTTCCAGTTTCAAATTTATATATGAAATTAGAAACCTGAATCTTACCAATATCACTCATGGATGTAGTAGATTGTCGGGTTGGGTTGAGTTGGGTTTAGGTCAGGTCAGTTTGACTAAATGGAAATATCGGGTTAGGTATCGGGTTGACGTCTGCCAGCATTTTTTCTGAGTTGGGTCGGCGGGTTTCTCGGGTATGGTCAGATTTTGTACCTCTATTCTCGGGTCATCTCGGGTTTCGGGTTGTTTGGGTTCGAGTCAATTTGACTTTCCCTTATACACGGGGCAGGTCGGGTTCAAGCCAGTTTGAATTTCCTAAAACACAGGTCAGGTCCGGGTTGGGTTCAGGTTAGTTTGACTTTCCTTAAAAGACGAGTCAGATTTTGTCACCTCTAGTTACTCAAAAGGGAATATGAAGAAGAAAATAATATTTAAATAGGTAAATATCTAATTATGATAGTTAATTTGATGGGCAAATATATAAAACACAAAGTTTTAATGGATAGGTAACTAATTTTCTCATTAATATTTTATTTTGCGTTTACTGTTCCGTGTAAAGAACGGAAGATATTTTAATTGCGTTGACGTTCCGTTAATTTGAAACGATAGAAACGATTATAACGTTAGATAAGTTTCGTTAATAGTTCCGAGCTAAAAAAACTAAATAGAATAGAAAGAACATTATAAACTTGCAAGAAAAATAGAATTAAATGTCTGAAATTCATTATAACATGTCATCAACTTGTCTAACATAAATTGAGCCATCATTACAACTCAATTCACCACAGAACAGATTATAGGTTTGAACTTCCTAAAAATGATATATCAACCATGATGACAGTCACTTTGAAATTCCAAGTCTATGGAAATTAATATACAGAAAATATTTGAGGAACATACCGTGAGGATCGATAGCTTTGGAGAGGCTCTATCTAACAAGTGGTGTTGCATATGTTATGAAATGCATTGTAAGAGCTAGGGAGCAGTTTGAAGAAGAGCTAGCATGGATGGAGGATAAAGAAGATTAAAGAAGATGAAGTGAGTGGATCAGTCAACAGTGCCAAATGATTTTGATTCTCATACCTACAACCTACTGTTAGACGACTAACATAGTTATTGAATCAATTACTACTGGACTGGCACTTACTGCATGCGGGCATGCCTATGAAATGAATGTTATGTAGTTGTAAATTAAATTATCTTTTATTGCAAATAAAATAAAAATGTCTATTAGGGTTTAGGGTCTCATTTCCATGGAATCAATGGGTTATGGTCTAATTATGGAACTGAATAGGAATTCAATAGATAGATGTTGATTGGAACTTGAACAAGGCATCTCGATCTCCTCTTCCAGTCTTGCTCTCTCTTCTCTGATTCCCATCCACTCTCTCCTCTTCCTCCCTTCGGTAGCTGATTCCAGTGAGCGATTCCGTTGCTGCCCTTCCTCACATGCCGATTCGATTCGAGCTCCTAGCTTTGATCGTCCTTCAGGTCTTCACAATATTCTGCTAGGATCAGTGTGGTTTTGTGTATGCTTTTCTGGTCAGAAAAATTCAGATCCCATTACTTGCTTGTGTGTGCTCGGTGTGGTTTTAGTGGAATTGGGAGTAATCATAAATCTGGCCACAAGTTTACATGCTATAAATCTCCCACGTTCCCAGTATTGAGATATGTACATGCTATATAGCTATGTGCAAAATCTGAATTTGTGAATATGTACATGCTATATAGCTATGCCTATCTCAAATTCCAACTTTTGAATTGGCGCTTAATTAGTTTTATGTCATGGTAACTCTTAACTCTTTCATAAAGATTGACATGCAAATTTTGAAGTATGGTATATTTTTTATAACAATGGATGAACAATTTCATCGATTATGTTGAGTTACCATGTATGCTCATATCTCAAATTATGACTAATTGTGCGTATATCATGTTGGCACTGTAAGAGGGATTGGCACTGGATGCTGTAATTTATTTTGAATAAGAACTATTGTACCAGTAAGATACCCAAACTATGTAGCACTGAGTGCAATTAATTAGTTAGAGGGGGAATTGTCACTATATATTTTAATAATTTCAGTAAATGTGTTGAATAGTTTACATAACACAAAATTTCACTCACCAAAGGTAAATTTTTTTTACTGAAGCACATATTTAGAAACATTTACAAGAGCATAAAACATTGTAAAGCCGAGTATCATTATCAGTCTTTTAACTGATTTCTGTCAATCACATTAGAAATTCACAAGAAGAATTGCCATGCTTGACTTTCAGTTTGGACCTCCATTCCTAATTGAGGAATCAAGAAATTGCCATCAGTAAATTCCATCTTTGTTCTCCTGAAAATTAGTAGAATAAAACATGTTAATAGTTATTAAAACAAAATTAATATTATCAGCAACAATGTTGAGTGCTATTGAGCATCAAGTTAGTTCTTAAGCATCATTCAACCATAAGTAATGATGTATAAGCCTTATACGATCATCAGTATTCACCTTCAAAAATCAATTCCGGAACAAATACTACTTGTTACTGATATAACTGACTAAAGCACTAGTCACCTCACTTAGTAAATTTTGTAAAGCAACTGGAAATTAAACCCTATTGTTTTCCAAATTGCATGATTTTCTTTTCTTAGAAGAAAGATTTTGAATTATATAGATTTCATGAGAGTGTCATTATGTGCTACTACCCATGTCGAGAGTGGAGAGTGAGTTAGAGAAAACCCTAATTACTGATTAATAACATATATACAGCAAGGCTGAATTTCAGTTGAAAAATTGTAAAAAAATAAAAAAAAAGGCATATTGGGAGAATAATAACAAATCTAGCTGTACCATTCTAAAATTATCCGTCCAGTGACATGTTCCCTTCCATGTATCACAATCTAACCAGCAAAAAGAGGAATAGAAGATGAAAACAAAGAGAGGGGCGTTAACTTTTGTGCAACCCTTTTTCGCACCCCGCCGATCGGGCTGAGGCTGAAAAGAGGGACACGGTCACCCCTCGAGATGCGCTCTTTGGTGGATTTTTGGGGAGTGCGCTTCTGAGTGGTTTTTTAAGTGATTGTGGGGACTTTCAGATTCCAACGAGCGCAAGCCCTCGCTATTAATTACCCCGGACTGTGAAATCCGAGAACCTTTGATTAAGACTAAGCAAAGAGATTAGATGGTGGGCAAGTATTTTAAAATATAAACAAACGATCAATGACTTTGACTTGATTTGAATGTAACAATGAATTTGTATTTGACTTCAGTGTCACGTTTAAATTTAGTTGACTTCAATGTCACGTTTAAACTGGATTGACTTCAGTGTCACATTTGAATTTTGTTGACTTCGGTGTCACGTTTGGACTTGGTTGACCTCGGTGTCACGTTTGGCTTGGTTGACTTCTGTGTCACATTTAGGATTGGCTGACTTCATCGTCACGCATGGAGTTGGTTGACTTCTGTGTCACGCTTGGGTTTGGTTGACTTATGTGTCACGTTTGGGTTTGGTTGACTTATGTGTCACGTTTAGGCTTGGTTGACTTCATCGTCACGTTTGGTCTTTGTTGGCTTCCGTGTCACGTTTGGGCTTGGTTGACTTCAGTGTGACATTTAGGCTTGGTTGACTTCATCGTCACGTTTGGTCTTTGTTGACTTCCGTGTCACGTTTGGGCTTGGTTGACTTCAATGTCACGTTTAGGCTTGGTTGACTTCATCGTCACGTTTTGTTGTGTTGGCACTTTAAAATTTAAAACTGAAATTTGGGTTGTTATTTGGGCATGATTTGGTCTCAAAATTTATTTAAAATTTATTTCATTCCATGAACAAGTGTTTTGAAAGACATTTCATGCAACAAAATATTTTTTTAAAGTTGAAGTCAAATAATGTCCGTTTTGGTTTTGAATTTAAATTCAAATTTTAAGTTTTGAAAATTTGATTTTTGTGTTTCATAAAATTCTATTTTTAATTTAGAAACTTTTGAAACAAATTTCATGAGATTTGGACTTGAAATGGTTTGTCAAATGTTCATTTTAGTTTTGAAGTCATGAAAAATTTATTAAATTGAATTGGGCTTTTTCATTTTTCTTCCTTTCTTTTTCTTCTTCTCTGGGCCGCAGGGCCCTTTTTCTTTTTTTTCTTTTTTTTCTTTTTCTGCAATTTCCTGTGTTGGGCCGAAATGGGCCTCTTCTCTTTTTTTTACTTTCTTTTTGTTGGGCCACTGGGGCCTTTTTGTTCTTTTCTTTCTTTTTCCTTCTTTCTTTACTTCTTTTTTTTTTGGGCCGAATAGGGGGGAAAGAAAGGCAAGGCCTTTTTTTTCCTTTCTTCTTTTCTTTCTCTCTTTTTTTGTGGGCTGCGCAAGGAGAGGAGGAAGTGGTCTGGATCCGCTCCAACCAAGTCGCACACGCTGAGGTTCTTTGAGCCTTCAGATCAAGATCTGATGGTGTTGTTTATTCTGATTAAAAGACCATGCCTTCCCTGCTTCGCTAGGGATGACGTGGCAACATCTTGGGTGTCGATGTCCGACCTTCGACGACTCGTTGTCCGATCGACGATCCGAAGACACCGCCGGCGTTGTCTCAGCGAGGGGAACTCACCGGTGAGGTCCGATGGGGCCGAAGATGGCCGGAGCAAGGAGGTAGCGTCACTCCGATTTGGTGGTTTGGTACCGAAATTGACTTCGAGATTGACTTTGCGATTTGAATTTCGAGCCTTAAATGAACTCGATCTTGATTCAAACCTTTTTGGACATATGGTATAACATACCTATTTCACATATACTAGATTTGATGTATGGTACATATTCAAAACAGGGGAGAAATTCACAGATGAAAATGGTACCCTGGTCTGGAATTTACCGGTACCGGAATCACGGGGCTTGTTGCTTGTAAAATCCATAAAAAATTTCAGAAAAATATAAAATTTTGTCGGGGGAACCCAAACATCATGCAGAACATGCTTGCAATCTTAAATTTGTGTGTTATATTCAAAATTTGGGAGAAACAGAGGGTTTTCCTCTGCTGCCAGTACCGACAGCACTGGTACGGCAGCACACCCGGGGAGAAATCAGTCCCTTGTTCAAAATTTTTGTTAACGATAGTCCAATTTTATTTTACGAGCATTTAGAGGGATGTTTTGAGAATGCTTCTCATGTAGAACACTTTTTGATTTGGTGTATTTTTAATGTACTTTTAATCCAATCTCTCCGAGAGGACGGTTCTGGAAATTAATGCGCGATTTTCTTTAAACATTTATTTGGGGGACTTAGACTTGGAGTTTTTCGATAAAATTTTTTGTACAAGCACTACTCAGTATGAACTTCAAGAATATAAAATAAAATATAGTGATCCAGTTCACGGATTTGTACAGTTTTTTGTTTCTTTCTCTGCGTACCAGTAACTTAACAGTCTGGACCGGTACCGGTTTTCTGTTTCAACTTCGGAAAATCATAACAATTCACAGAAAACTCTAAAAACAGTAAAACTTAGACTGGACTTTTATTTAAATGTTATTTTACATGTGGTAAAAATTTGAGAATTTTTGGATAACCCGAACTCATGGATTTTTCGATTTTTCGATAGAGGATTATTCGAACATTGTAGATTGAAACCAAACTTCTATTGTAAATGCGATGTGCGACATTGGCAACACTCATTTGTTTACCGAAATTATGACCATTTACACAAGTATGTGCTAGTCGGCTTAAGGAATCCACGTGCATGCGACGCATTATGCATGAATCGTGCACACGTGTATTCCGTGACAAGCTCGCAAAGAGTATGCTAAGCCGTCGTGCTTAAGCCACTAGCACACATTGTGCTTAATGGTATGATTTCGGCTAGCAAAGAGTATGCTTAGCCGGGTTTACGGTTAGCAAAGAATGTGCTTAACCGATGTCATATTTTATCACACGTGCGCGGATTCGGGCAAAGAGTATGCTCCGAATCGCACAAGCATTTAAATTAATTATAAATTTGTTCAAAAAATATATAGTTTTCATTTTAAGATTACTCGATTCTTGACAAGGTGCAAAGAGTATGCTCCCTTGACAATAGTCGAGACATTTTGGTGACCGTATTCCGGTTAACAATTGAATCAAGGCTTCCGACGGCAAACAAAGAAAATAAAAGAAACGAAATCGCGACATTGTGAAATTAATTCTCATCAACATAGAAAAGCATCAATTGGGGCCGGTTGAGACTCCTCTAGTCGACACAATGGTGAAAATCACCATTCCAACACCGGTGAAGAGTACACTCGATGTCGGTGTGTCGAGCGAGAGTCGAATCAACACGTCCCGAAAAATCGGTTTCACCTAATTTTCATCCAACTACCTTGTATTGACCTTAGTACTGAGCTTACAACTTGATTGCTATCTACTCTAACTTACAATTCTCACTAAACTTGGCTCTTTTTTTTTTTACCGAAAAAAATTGAGAATGAGAGAGTATACTTGTGCTTTTTGTATGCAAGCTTGTGGGGGGTGTTGTCTCCGTGTGTGAAGCTTGGGGGGTTGGAGGCTTGTTGAATTGCTGCTCTGGAGCTCCTTTTATAGCATCCGAATTAGGGTTTCAGTTGAGGTTTCGGGTTAGTGACGTGGCAGCATCGGCACCCTCCCTTTCTCCATCAGATGGTCATGGCAAGGCTTCTCCTTTGATGCCAGCACAACTTCTTATCCCTTGGTCTTTGCCTGCTGGTTGCAAAGGGAATCGGCAGGTTCTGGTTGGCAACATTGCAACTTGCAGCCTTCAATCTCATCTCTGACGCATGATAGGGTCTTAGAACCAACACACTACCATCATTAATCAGCACTTCGGCTCTTCTGTGGTAGGCTGTTGCGTTGCCAATAAGCATCCATTGATTGGAAAAGGATTTTGGCAACAATGAATCGGAGGCTCTAGCATCATTACAAATGAGGAGCAATTGAGTAGCTATGCAGCGCCAGGCACCCTTCAATCTTTCTGCAAGCGGCGCCATTGAGTTGTCATATCAATCACCTCTTTGATTCATGGAGATGTCGGGGAGACGAAAGGGGCAGCGGCAATGGACTTCGGCTGGTTTCGTTCAGACAGTATTAAAGGTAGCAGACCGAGATTTTCAGCACCTACTTCAATTGGGCTTTGAGCTATGCCTGTTGCTGCTTTGGGGCTCTGTTAGCCAGCAAAGGGGAAGGCCCATCGTGCATCCCTTTTCAGTTTTCATTTTCTTTCTTTTATTCTTTGGTCCGTAGATAATGAAGGAGCAGACCATTCATCAAAAAAGCATATTGCCTTGAAAGAAGCAGCTAGCAGCCCAAGTTTGGAGCACCCAGTTTAATCCGATTTGTAATCATTTAATTGACCTTGATTAATTAATAATCAACCATCTTCATTAATTCAACTTGATCGGTTTTGCAGACTTGGCCAATTAATTCACCAATTAAGTTGAGGATTAAATCTAATTAACTAGGCCAATTTTTATTTCACATGATGCAATTAAGATGAAGAGGTTGGCACTACATCAAGGTCTCGAAAGCTTCACGCGTCACCCGATTTTCGGGATTGCCTTTCATTTTTTCATTTTTTTTTGTATTACACCCTAAGCCATTTTAGAGTAAACAAAGAGCCACCCACAAAAGCGGGTCGTGGAGTCTTCTGGAATGGCGAAAGGCACGCTTTTGTGCAAATCATGTGTTGCCTTGGTCTTTTCCTTGGCTTGTGGAGGCTTTGGCTTGAGCATCAAGTTTATAGCGGGCTGGCATGAACTCCGAAAGATATAACATCTCTCAGGGTTCATATCGACTGACAGAGGCGGCATACACTTGGTGCTTCTGGTTATTTTGCTTGATCTTCTAAATCGTGGGCATGAAGTGTGATGCCGGCTCACAATCTAGGAGGTTGACAATGACGAGGCGGCTTCGCCTTGGGGTCGATGTCGAGTCTTCCGGAAAAGGTATAAGAGCAGGGACTTCACCTTGGTTGCTTTCTCTTTCTAAATTGCATACATGAAGCGCTAGGCCAGCACACAATCCCGGGGTGATGAACTCAGAGAGAGGTACCCAAGCTCGAATCAGTTCAGACGGAGGCATTTTAGACTTAGCGCCTTCATCTTAGCTGATCTTCCAAACCGTGAACATGATGCGCTTATGCCAGCTCACGATCCAGGATGTTGACAAGGACGGGGCGGCTTCGCTTTGGGGTCGATATCAATTCTTCTAGCAGGGCGACTTCACCTTGGTTGCTCTTATCTTCCTAAATCGCGTACATGAAACGGTATGCCAGCACGCAATCCAGGGGTAATGAACTCAGAGATATGCATCCAAGCTCGAATCAGTTCAGACATAGGCAGTTTAGACTTAGCGCCTTCATCTTAGCTGATCTTCCAGACCGTGAACATGATGCGCTTACGCCAGTTCACAACCCAGGATGCTGACAAGGACAGGCGGTTTCGCCTTGGGGTCGATATCAATTCTTCTAGCAGGGCGACTTCACCTTGGTTGCTCTTATCTTCCTAAATCACGTACATGAAACGGTATGCCAGCACGCAATCCAGGGGTGATGAACTCAGAGATATGCATCCAAGCTCGAATCAGTTCAGACATAGGCAGTTTAGACTTAGCGCCTTCATCTTAGCTGATCTTCCAGACCGTGAACATGATGCGCTTACGCCAGCTCACAACCCAGGATGCTGACAAGGACGGGCGGTTTCGCCTTGGGGTCGATATCAATTCTTCTAGCAGGGCGACTTCACCTTGGTTGCTCTTATCTTCTAAGTCGTAGACATGACACACTTATGCCAGCTCATGACTTAGGGGTCGACAAAGGACGGGGCGGCTTTGCCTTGGAGTCGATGTCGGTTCTTCTAGAAGAGGTATAAAAGCAGGGAGACTTCTCCTAGGTTGCTTTTATCTTCTAAGTTGTGATCATGACGCGCTCGTGTCAGCTCATGACTTAGGGTTCGGGACTTAGGCTTTGGTTTTGGTTGAAGTTTTTGAGGAGTTTGTAGAAGTTTCGGCTTTGATCATTGTTCCTTTGCTTGTTTAGCCTGGCCAAATGAACAAACCAGAGGTGATTGTTTAGGAGACAATACCAAACCATGTCTACCTTTTTTTATCCTGATAGGTAGACTTACCAGGGGCACATTGTTTATGGCACATGTACCAAAGCCTTTTTGTGGAATTTGTTTTAATTGATTTAAATTATTTGGGTGTGAATGTATATGTGTGTACGTGCGTTTGTGGAAACTCACAATCGCTCCTCTCATTTACGCTTTGCGCATTTAGGTGGACTTCACAGTCGCTCATTTATTTTTGCTCCACTCGAAAGACGAAGTGTGTTTTGGTTTCAACGTGCCCTCAAGCTCCCATTCAATGGGCCTTTCATGGGGCACGTCCTTGTTCTCCATAGCTTACTTCCGATTTGGGAAGTCACCATTTCGTCGAACAAGTAGCTTTTGATTCTGCAAACAAATTGCCAGGGCTTAGCTTAAGACCTGCTTAATTGTTTATTTATTCTGGTCAACTAAGTGAACCAGTGATCGTTGTTTCAAGGGACAACTATCGAAACCCCGCCTATCCCTTTGATGCCTGGCTGGATTGGCTTGCCAAGGTACATTTGTTTGAGGTACAAACTTTAAAACCCCTTTTATTTGATTATGACCCTATCTAAGTGTTGGTGTTTGAAAGTATACATGTATTTGTGGAACTCATATTGCTCCCCTCATTTTTAGGTTGAACCTCACGTCACTCATTGTCTTTTGCTCCACTCAAAGAGACAGGTGTGCATTTAGTGGACTACCCTCCGCAATTTATTGCATCGTCGGGTGTGTGCTCTCTTTACCCATTCCGGGTGGAATGAGTACCTCCTTGAGCAAAAGCCCTCGAGAAAAAACGAATGTGTGTTATAATATATATTATACGTATTTCTCTTTTTAATTTGAAAACTTGTTTGGCAGAGAAATATTTATTAGTAATACGAGAGTTGTTTAAATTTTTACCCTTAGAAGCGACTGTAAAGTCACCAATTTGCGCCCTTTTATTATTATCCGAGGGTCACGTATTGAAGCAACATTCATCATTGGGCAGTGAATTGTTAGGGACAAAACACAAACCCTATCCATTTTTATATTTAGTCTGTATCAAATGGACGAACCCAGCGGTATTTGGCTTGAAGACCCAGACACCAAAGCCATAATGCCGGTCGACTCGCCTGGCGGGTTGGTTTCGGCGGTTTGATGCCTCTTCGGATTTGGGTTGATTTGATACAATTCGGGTTTTGGTGGCTTGGTGCTTTTTAGGGTTTGAGTTGGCTTGATGCCGTTTGGAATTGTGGTGGCTTGGTGCCTTCTTAGATTTGGGTTGGCTTGATACCGTTTGGGACTTGGTAGGTTTGTTTGGGAGCTTTGATTGGTTTGGACTTATTTTGGCGATTTATAGTCTTTGTTGCTTGAATTTTTTTTTTTATTTTGAATTTTGGATTTTGGGAATTTAAGGTTTAGTTTCGGTTTTCTCTGACTTCCATGTCACGGCTTCCTTCGGCTTCTCCGGGATTGTATCCTTCCTCTCCCGAATCTTTCATATCGCTTACAGCGTAACATGTGGCACTAAGATCATTTTTGCATTCGTGGGAGCTCGCATCGTCACCCTTGTCTTTGCACTTTTTCTCTCCCATTCTAAACAAAGAACACCGAGGGATGGTGGAGCTGGCCCTGTGAACTTCCAGTGGTTCGATATCGCCATTGATCCTTATTTGTTGACCGTTCTTAACATAGTTCATGCATTGGTGAAGAGTAGACGGTACGACTTGATTGTCATGAAGCCAAGGCCTGCCCAGGATAGCATTGTATGTGGTACTGGCATCTATGACTGAGAATTTGGTTTCAGCCACCAAACCCCATTTCGGAGCTTTAGTCTGGTTGATCCAATCGTCTGCTGAGAGTGCTGGTTGAACCCGAGTATGTTGGCCTTCTCATTAGTTAGAAGCTTTGCCCTTATGTTGATCTTTTCTAGGGTTTTAAGGGAGATGATGTTGATCGAGGAGCCCGGGTCGACTAGAACACGGTCAATCCTGTATCCTTCAACTGACCCTGTCACATGTAAGGACCTGTTGTGTCTTGCGGCGCCCAACAACATATCTTCATCGGTGAAGCTTATCCCGACTGTACTGTTGTTTTCTTGTGTTTCCCTATTGCCATGTCCACAAGAGGTTGCACCGTCTTCTTTGAGGTGTGGAGGGTTCTCGAGAACATTTTGGTGGAGATTGATTTCTCCTTTCTTGTACATCTCTTCAACGTTGTCCTTGAACACCCAACAGTCTTCTATTGTGTGTCCCACAATTCTGGTGGTAGAGACAGTAATTTGGGTGATCAAACTTTCCCACATCTACAAACCTTTTTGGTTGTGGTAGTTGAAGCCCATCCCTCATGGCATCTCGAAAAATTTTAGCCACCTTATCCCTTCGAAAGGAATACGGCTTGCTCATCTTTTCAGCGAGAGACTCCACGAGTTGAGTTTTACCCTTGTTGGCAAGGTTGGTATTACCGAATACCTTGGTATTAGCTGTCAAGAGACTACTCTCGACATGTGCTGTTCTCGCTTGGTTCCATTGGGACTTATGCCCCCGATTCGGAGTTTGCGGGTGAATTTCTCTTTTATCTTGCCTTAGCATTGGTTTGCTTGTACTGGCGCTAGAGGCTGGAGCCGAGCTCTGTGTCCGGGTTTCTCCCGCCTCAAGGTTTGATTGGGTACTTTGAATCAACAAGCCTTGGAGACCCTTAAGCATATCCTCAGTTCTGCAACTTTGTTGCTTGAGCTGCTCAATCTCGGCATCCTTTTGGTGTCTGTACTCTCCAATTTCAGCATCTCGGAGTAACAATTGTTGCTTTAACCCTTCTATCATGTCAAGGGCTGACTTTAACAAGGAATTGTCTTTCCCATCAACCTAATCCATGGTGGGTTCCTCGCTAGGAGGGTCATTTTGAGGTTGTACCCTTATGGGGTCTTGTAATTCCATAGCCGGGTTGCCTTCCTCTAATCCGTCTTCAGGGATTTCATCCTCTGGCGCTCCCTCGTGAGTGATCGAGTGGCATGTCGGGCCCCAAATTTCCTCGGCCTCACACCTACTTTGGCTAGATTCGGCTTCATCCCCTCTGCTCTTTGCTTTTTCAAGAGCTTTCCAAACTTTGTTTGGGACAAAGTCCCCGAGGCACACAGGCATGGGATTGCCTTGCTCACATTCTTCGATTGCCCTGGTGTATTTTCTGTTCCTCCTTCCTTTCTTCTTCCTTGCAGGTAGGGGGTTGTAGAGGATGACCTTGGGTTTTTCTTGAGGAGGGAAGGTAGGTGCGAGATTGCCTTCCAACCTGGCCTCAGGCTCTTTTTGCGACGCTTTAATCAGCTTCTGTGTTTTCTTGGAGACACAAAGGGTCCATGGTTCTGAGGAACCTTCTTGGGGCCCAGGATATTCTTGATCAGACTCCACATGATAAATCATGTTGACTTGCTCATGCTGGGCCGGCTCTTGGAGAGAGCTTTTAGGCAGCTCGATTTCTCCGTCCTTGTATTTCTTCTCGATCCAGTCCTTGAACACATAACAGTCTTCGATTGAGTGTCCAAGTATTCTGTGGTACGGGCAGAAGTTGGGGTCATCAGACTTTTTCATGTCGTCAGGACGTTTACATCCTAGTAGCTTAAGCCCATCTCTCATTGCATCTCTAAAGATTTTTGTGACTTTATCCCTTCGAAAGGAATAGGCTTTACTTCTCTTATCCCTTAAGGTTTCAGCGACTCGCTTTTCTGAGCCATAGACCAGCCTTTCTGTGTTAGCGGTTACAGCGCGCGTGACAACCGGTGCCTTTCCTTTATAAGAGGTAGAAGAGCTAGCCACCATGGTATCTGCTCTCATACTCCTTTGGGAGCGTTGTGTTGGCTGGCTGCCCCAACCTGCTAGCGGTCCCCTGCCTTGTAATCTGGTGACACACTGGATCAGGTCTGGAAATGTGGAGATGGGACTAACACTTAAGAATATGGCCATCCAATGGTCCAAATTCTTGAGTATCATGCTAATTGCATCCGCATCGCTTATCTCATTTTTGCATTTGATGCTTAGGTTTCTCCACCTAGCTATGTAGTCTAGGATGGGCTCGTCCTTGTTGGGCTTCAGAGTTGCCAAATCGGCTATAGTTACCCTTTTCAGTCATGACTGCAAACTTGGTGGTGAATGCATGGGCCATGTCATCCCATAGACTAATGCTTTCGTCCTCCAAGGAGCAGTACCACTCGAATGCGGCACCAGTTAAACTTTGGGGGAACTGGCAAAGGAGCAACGCATCACTGCTGACCGTGTTGCCGCACGAGGCTATGAAGTGCGCCACATGTTGGAATGGGTTGTTATCTTTAATCCCTTCCCCTGAGAAGGACTTGAATGTCGGCACAGTGTACCTTGGCGGGTAAGGCACCGAGTCATAGCGGGCTGGGTACGGCCTTCCCCGTCTTCTAACAGGGGCTCGCGAGGTGTTGACACCAATAACGCTCAGGTGCTTGTTGATTATTTCATATACCTCTCTCTTGGTCAACACGGCACTTTCCGTAGGAGTCACCCCTGTTGCCTGGAAGGTTTCGGTTTCGGCATTAGCTTGGTAGCTCGGGTCGACCTGGGATGTGCTTGGGTTTGCGGCATAACGGGGGTTTGTTGTAGGTTGAGGCTGTGAGGCGGTTTCGGCATGGTGAGTTCGGTCACGGAACATGCTTACCCCAGCATTTGGTTGAGCGGCGCTCTTAGCGTAGGTTCTTGGCGGAACCCCAAGAATTAGCCTTGTTTGCGGGGCTGGTCTCGGCTCGGGAGGGGTGACGGTTACATGCGGAGTTAGTTTCGCCTTGCCTCTTTCTGTTTCCTCCCGGGATGTGCTTGGTGCAGCGCTCGTGTTCAACGTCGAGGGGCCTAGCCCTTTACCCTGAAGGGTTGTGACGTGACCATTCGGGTCGATGATAAGCGTAGGGCCTGCTTGCAGTGTTGAGCTTGCCTGCCTCTCTTGTCTTTTGGTCTGTGAAGAAGTCTGCTTCATGAGGTAATCTTGCATAGTTTGGAACATTTTTGCGGTTTCCTCATTTCTCCTTTGAAGATCTTGTGCTTCCTCATCTCTCCTCCGACGGTACTCTTCCATTTCACGATCCTGTTCGGCCATTTGCCTTTGAAGCTCCGCAATCATATTCATTGCGGCGTTCAAGGAGCCTTCTCCCTCCTGAGCGATAGGTCCACTTGGGGCAGTCGGCCCAGCTATTCTCTCATAGTTCTCGACCATTTCTTCTTGAGCCTGCAGTTGGGCCTCTGGTGCTCAGCCTCGACTCTTGCTTGTTCGGCGGCAAGAGCTTGTCTTTCCCTTTCCATCTGAGATCTAGTGCGGACCGCATCACTCTCTTCATGGGTGATTTCTTGGTCATTCGTGCTTAGTGGCATTCCATAAAGGAGATTATCCCCGACTACCCGGCAGTGGGCCGGAAAATCAGTTTCAGTGTCTGAGAGTTCGTCCCCATCGCCAGCTATGGATATAACATAGCAGAAAGCTTGTTCCTCTAAGTCTTCGGCGGTCTTGGTTACATGCCTTTTCTTGTGCTTTCCACCGGTTAGTGTGACAGTCAGATTCTTGGAAGAGAGAGTAGCTTGGGACTCTGCTTTGGGTCCTAGCCTATCGAACACACTTTCTGCGGGTTGAATTATCTGGGCTTTTGGGTTGGCCATCCGTCTAGCGCGGGGAGGCCGAGGGTTGGTTTCGGTTTTGGGGACCCACGCCTCAGCGGTCCTTTAACCCCGTGAGGAAGAAGGCCTGACTCGATTCAGGGCCCTCCTGGAGGGGTATGTGAGCCTTTCCTTGACAGAGACTCTTGGGTCGGGAGAAGGTTCTTGGTATGTTGACGGTTGATTGGGCTTGAAAGCAGTGACTCGGCGTTTAGCCTTTGCTTGCTTCCTTTCTTTCATGGCCCGGTGAGCCTGGTAGATAGCCTGAGTAGCAGCAGGCCTCTGGTTCTAACTTGATTGGAGCTTAGGGTTACGGGGAGGTTCCGGCCGAGGCATCTCCCAAACATGATGAATTTGTGCCGTGGGGGAGTTCTTCCTCACGATCCTTAGAGGAGCGAAGGAATTGTAAACTGGGATGGCTGGGTTAGCCACCGGTTGGTCAGGACCAACTTCCTGGTTTTGGGGTCTGAAGGCACCCCTAGCTGCTTGGCGATGCTTCCTTTTGAGAGGTTGCGGTGGGGCATTGAGGATACCGCTGTCATGACCCTTTTGGGTCAGTTTGAAGTATCTTTCTTCTTCCACCTCCTCGACCATATGCTGAACGGGGAGTGGAACAACAGCGGGTTGAACGAAGGTGACAGGCTGCAAGTAGTCTCCGAAGTGGAGAAACTGCCCACCACTTGGAGTTGGAGCGAACTTCATCCAGCCGATGTCGATGACGATTCCTCCGTTGACACTGGGGTTGTTGCCGATCATAATTGGGCTCGAGTACGCCATCCCACTTGCAAAGACAACAAACTTGTAGATCAATTAGTCGACAATGACAGTTTTATTATATGCCCACATCTAACTTCTTTGCTTAATCAAAGATGAAAGGAGAATCTGGTCCCACCGGGCGTGCCAGATCCTATGCGACCCTTTTTCGCACCCCGCCGATCGGGCTGAGGCTGAAAAGAGGGACACGGTCACCCCTCGAGATGCGCTCTTTGGTGGATTTTTGGGGAGTGCGCTTCTGAGTGGTTTTTTAAGTGATTGTGGGGACTTTCAGATTCCAACGAGCGCAAGCCCTCGCTGTTAATTACCCCGGACTGTGAAATCCGAGAACCTTTGATTAAGACTAAGCAAAGAGATTAGATGGTGGGCAAGTATTTTAAAATATAAACAAACGATCAATGACTTTGACTTGATTTGAATGTAACAATGAATTTGTATTTGACTTCAGTGTCACGTTTAAATTTAGTTGACTTCAATGTCACGTTTAAACTGGATTGACTTCAGTGTCACATTTGAATTTTGTTGACTTCGGTGTCACGTTTGGACTTGGTTGACCTCGGTGTCACGTTTGGCTTGGTTGACTTCTGTGTCACATTTAGGATTGGCTGACTTCATCGTCACGCATGGAGTTGGTTGACTTCTGTGTCACGCTTGGGTTTGGTTGACTTATGTGTCACGTTTGGGTTTGGTTGACTTATGTGTCACGTTTAGGCTTGGTTGACTTCATCGTCACGTTTGGTCTTTGTTGGCTTCCGTGTCACGTTTGGGCTTGGTTGACTTCAGTGTGACATTTAGGCTTGGTTGACTTCATCGTCACGTTTGGTCTTTGTTGACTTCCGTGTCACGTTTGGGCTTGGTTGACTTCAATGTCACGTTTAGGCTTGGTTGACTTCATCGTCACGTTTTGTTGTGTTGGCACTTTAAAATTTAAAACTGAAATTTGGGTTGTTATTTGGGCATGATTTGGTCTCAAAATTTATTTAAAATTTATTTCATTCCATGAACAAGTGTTTTGAAAGACATTTCATGCAACAAAATATTTTTTTAAAGTTGAAGTCAAATAATGTCCGTTTTGGTTTTGAATTTAAATTCAAATTTTAAGTTTTGAAAATTTGATTTTTGTGTTTCATAAAATTCTATTTTTAATTTAGAAACTTTTGAAACAAATTTCATGAGATTTGGACTTGAAATGGTTTGTCAAATGTTCATTTTAGTTTTGAAGTCATGAAAAATTTATTAAATTGAATTGGGCTTTTTCATATTTCTTCCTTTCTTTTTCTTCTTCTCTGGGCCGCAGGGCCCTTTTTCTTTTTTTTCTTTTTTTTCTTTTTCTGCAATTTCCTGTGTTGGGCCGAAATGGGCCTCTTCTCTTTTTTTTACTTTCTTTTTGTTGGGCCACTGGGGCCTTTTTGTTCTTTTCTTTCTTTTTCCTTCTTTCTTTACTTCTTTTTTTTTTGGGCCGAATAGGGGGGAAAGAAAGGCAAGGCCTTTTTTTTCCTTTCTTCTTTTCTTTCTCTCTTTTTTTGTGGGCTGCGCAAGGAGAGGAGGAAGTGGTCTGGATCCGCTCCAACCAAGTCGCACACGCTGAGGTTCTTTGAGCCTTCAGATCAAGATCTGATGGTGTTGTTTATTCTGATTAAAAGACCATGCCTTCCCTGCTTCGCTAGGGATGACGTGGCAACATCTTGGGTGTCGATGTCCGACCTTCGACGACTCGTTGTCCGATCGACGATCCGAAGACACCGCCGGCGTTGTCTCAGCGAGGGGAACTCACCGGTGAGGTCCGATGGGGCCGAAGATGGCCGGAGCAAGGAGGTAGCGTCACTCCGATTTGGTGGTTTGGTACCGAAATTGACTTCGAGATTGACTTTGCGATTTGAATTTCGAGCCTTAAATGAACTCGATCTTGATTCAAACCTTTTTGGACATATGGTATAACATACCTATTTCACATATACTAGATTTGATGTATGGTACATATTCAAAACAGGGGAGAAATTCACAGATGAAAATGGTACCCTGGTCTGGAATTTACCGGTACCGGAATCACGGGGCTTGTTGCTTGTAAAATCCATAAAAAATTTCAGAAAAATATAAAATTTTGTCGGGGGAACCCAAACATCATGCAGAACATGCTTGCAATCTTAAATTTGTGTGTTATATTCAAAATTTGGGAGAAACAGAGGGTTTTCCTCTGCTGCCAGTACCGACAGCACTGGTACGGCAGCACACCCGGGGAGAAATCAGTCCCTTGTTCAAAATTTTTGTTAACGATAGTCCAATTTTATTTTACGAGCATTTAGAGGGATGTTTTGAGAATGCTTCTCATGTAGAACACTTTTTGATTTGGTGTATTTTTAATGTACTTTTAATCCAATCTCTCCGAGAGGACGGTTCTGGAAATTAATGCGCGATTTTCTTTAAACATTTATTTGGGGGACTTAGACTTGGAGTTTTTCGATAAAATTTTTTGTACAAGCACTACTCAGTATGAACTTCAAGAATATAAAATAAAATATAGTGATCCAGTTCACGGATTTGTACAGTTTTTTGTTTCTTTCTCTGCGTACCAGTAACTTAACAGTCTGGACCGGTACCGGTTTTCTGTTTCAACTTCGGAAAATCATAACAATTCACAGAAAACTCTAAAAACAGTAAAACTTAGACTGGACTTTTATTTAAATGTTATTTTACATGTGGTAAAAATTTGAGAATTTTTGGATAACCCGAACTCATGGATTTTTCGATTTTTCGATAGAGGATTATTCGAACATTGTAGATTGAAACCAAACTTCTATTGTAAATGCGATGTGCGACATTGGCAACACTCATTTGTTTACCGAAATTATGACCATTTACACAAGTATGTGCTAGTCGGCTTAAGGAATCCACGTGCATGCGACGCATTATGCATGAATCGTGCACACGTGTATTCCGTGACAAGCTCGCAAAGAGTATGCTAAGCCGTCGTGCTTAAGCCACTAGCACACATTGTGCTTAATGGTATGATTTCGGCTAGCAAAGAGTATGCTTAGCCGGGTTTACGGTTAGCAAAGAATGTGCTTAACCGATGTCATATTTTATCACACGTGCGCGGATTCGGGCAAAGAGTATGCTCCGAATCGCACAAGCATTTAAATTAATTATAAATTTGTTCAAAAAATATATAGTTTTCATTTTAAGATTACTCGATTCTTGACAAGGTGCAAAGAGTATGCTCCCTTGACAATAGTCGAGACATTTTGGTGACCGTATTCCGGTTAACAATTGAATCAAGGCTTCCGACGGCAAACAAAGAAAATAAAAGAAACGAAATCGCGACATTGTGAAATTAATTCTCATCAACATAGAAAAGCATCAATTGGGGCCGGTTGAGACTCCTCTAGTCGACACAATGGTGAAAATCACCATTCCAACACCGGTGAAGAGTACACTCGATGTCGGTGTGTCGAGCGAGAGTCGAATCAACACGTCCCGAAAAATCGGTTTCACCTAATTTTCATCCAACTACCTTGTATTGACCTTAGTACTGAGCTTACAACTTGATTGCTATCTACTCTAACTTACAATTCTCACTAAACTTGGCTCTTTTTTTTTTTACCGAAAAAAATTGAGAATGAGAGAGTATACTTGTGCTTTTTGTATGCAAGCTTGTGGGGGGTGTTGTCTCCGTGTGTGAAGCTTGGGGGGTTGGAGGCTTGTTGAATTGCTGCTCTGGAGCTCCTTTTATAGCATCCGAATTAGGGTTTCAGTTGAGGTTTCGGGTTAGTGACGTGGCAGCATCGGCACCCTCCCTTTCTCCATCAGATGGTCATGGCAAGGCTTCTCCTTTGATGCCAGCACAACTTCTTATCCCTTGGTCTTTGCCTGCTGGTTGCAAAGGGAATCGGCAGGTTCTGGTTGGCAACATTGCAACTTGCAGCCTTCAATCTCATCTCTGACGCATGATAGGGTCTTAGAACCAACACACTACCATCATTAATCAGCACTTCGGCTCTTCTGTGGTAGGCTGTTGCGTTGCCAATAAGCATCCATTGATTGGAAAAGGATTTTGGCAACAATGAATCGGAGGCTCTAGCATCATTACAAATGAGGAGCAATTGAGTAGCTATGCAGCGCCAGGCACCCTTCAATCTTTCTGCAAGCGGCGCCATTGAGTTGTCATATCAATCACCTCTTTGATTCATGGAGATGTCGGGGAGACGAAAGGGGCAGCGGCAATGGACTTCGGCTGGTTTCGTTCAGACAGTATTAAAGGTAGCAGACCGAGATTTTCAGCACCTACTTCAATTGGGCTTTGAGCTATGCCTGTTGCTGCTTTGGGGCTCTGTTAGCCAGCAAAGGGGAAGGCCCATCGTGCATCCCTTTTCAGTTTTCATTTTCTTTCTTTTATTCTTTGGTCCGTAGATAATGAAGGAGCAGACCATTCATCAAAAAAGCATATTGCCTTGAAAGAAGCAGCTAGCAGCCCAAGTTTGGAGCACCCAGTTTAATCCGATTTGTAATCATTTAATTGACCTTGATTAATTAATAATCAACCATCTTCATTAATTCAACTTGATCGGTTTTGCAGACTTGGCCAATTAATTCACCAATTAAGTTGAGGATTAAATCTAATTAACTAGGCCAATTTTTATTTCACATGATGCAATTAAGATGAAGAGGTTGGCACTACATCGAGGTCTCGAAAGCTTCACGCGTCACCCAATTTCCGGGATTGCCTTTCATTTTTTCATTTTTTTTTTGTATTACACCCTTAGCCATTTTAGGGGTAAACACCTTTGTCAAAGGAGCTAAAGAAGAGGAAGGCAGCAACATCGAGCGTCGAGCGTCGAGCGTCGAGCGTCGAGCGTCGAGCGTCGAGCGGGAGGAGTACTACCGGAGGGAAGAGACGGGGAGAGGAGGGCGGAAGCAAGGCGGGTCGAAGGGTTCAGTCGAATGAATACACGAATGGGTTAACAAGGAGCATTGGTCACCGAATGAATTAAATAAATTAAGGCCATTCCTGGTTTGCATTGCAGGGCACAAAACCATGAAAATGAACAGGCCAGGCCCTAAATGACATTATTTTCATATCTTGTGAATTATCCGAGAACGAGAAGACACCCATAATTTAAATCAGACTTGATTTTAAAAAAAAATCTGACTTTCAATAATGTTTTTGCAAAACTAATTCCTTCGCAGTTGTAGTCGTAGTCGTAGGGGCCTTAGATTAGATGTGCATGATTGACTTTTTCATCATAAAATACAACATATAAAATGATTAATTAGATCGGATCGAACTTTAATCAACTTGAATTCAAATTATATATATATTGTCGGATTTTAAAATCAATTTCAGACCTTCATATATTTAATTGTATCACGAATGTCTCATATATATAATCAAATTTAGTCAGATCATATATTTAAATCGTCTACTGTCAGTCGAATCCTCCGATCGAATCAAGTCATATATATTTTATCCTCACCAATAGGGCTGAATAACATTTATAACAGTCACGGAAATGACTGCTTCCGTTAACTGTTCTGTTATAGAGGACGAAAATTTTTTTTATTCCGTCTTCTGTTCTATTTTGTGAACGGAAGAGAATTCAATTCTGTTAACTGTTTTGTTTCTTAGAACGAAACGAAACGATTGTAACAGTTACAAACGATTATATTGTAAGTTGACATTTTGCAATAATACACAGCTTAACAGAAAATTGTAACAGAAAAATGCAACAGAAATTCAACCAAATAATCAGAAATTGATGTCTCAAATTACAACTTCCAAAATAAAAGTTCATCAAATTACAACTTCCAGGTATCAGAGCACGATCACATTCATACATCACAAGAAACAAAATAAAAGTTCATCAAATCTAGTAAATGACATAAATACCCCCCAAGATTATCAGTTCCAACTTACAAGTAAACAGCCAAAGAACACCCCATAAAACAACCTAGGTCTCAGCTATCTTCTCAATCTTAGATACCATTCTCAGCCAAAGGCTCAAAATAAAAATTGGAAAGCAATTAAACACACAAATCATTATTGATTAAACATAACTAGAGACCTAGGGAGCCAAAGAGAGCTCTTCAGGCTTCACCATAAATCATACTAGTAAGGGACTTAGGGGGCTGTCTTACATTGCAAAAGCTACTCAAAATAACTAGCAGAGCAATCTCAAGAGAGGATGAGCTTATGAGCATACAGATTCATTTGATGATACCTCATCATCACCCAACCATATTGGATCACCAACTTCTTAAACTTTTTTTGTACATTTTAACATAAAAACAAGATCAGTTTATGCACAATAATGAAAACAAAAGAAAGGGTATGTGATAACTGTTCATACCAGCCACCGAGGAACGTAGCCAGTCCTGAGTACAAATGAGAGCTTCAATGGTATCATCACCTAAAGAGTTCCTGACTGCTGATAGTGTCCTGCCCCCAGTGCTGAAAGCCGATTCCGATGGGACAGTTGAAATTGGGACAGCGAGGACATCTCGTGCCAACCGAGCCAAAATGGGATACTTAGGGCTATTGACCTTCCACCATGCCAATATGTCATATTCATCCTCTAAGCTGACCTCAATAGGGTCCTCATCCAGTATAGTTGAAGATCTGTTTTCACGGTATCGCTTGTTTTCTTTCTCCGCATGTAATCCTTCAACCCAGCTCTTGTGCTACTAATAGTGGAGGATGAACTAGCAGTTTGGCTACCAAGACAAGCAAAAACAGTATACAAGTTAGTACAATATTATTTGGAGTTAAGTGGAAATGTTGAGTTTATAAATGAAAAATGTAAATTACCTCCTAATGTTTGATGAAGTGCCAACTTGCATCCTTTTAGTCTTGAAATGTGCATCCAAGTACTCTTTGTACAAACTATCTAAACAAGCTCTCACATTTGACATTAAATCTTCCCAAGTTTCATGATACAACTTAGCCAAGTAGTATTCAACCACTACCAGCTTGCATCTCGGATCAAAAGTACAAGCTACTGCCAAAAATGTATTCCCACTGGCCCAATACTTGTTAAATTTCTTCAACATTTCTTTACCCATGTTAACAACAAAGGGATATTCACTACTTCCCATGTTTTTAATGCACAAAAGACCTCACAGAACTCAGGAAGGAAGAGGTTTAGTGTGGGGTACTTGGTACCACTCAACTTTAATGTGGCATCATAGAAAACTTTTAAGTTCTCAGCCAAAATAGACATTGCCTCCCATTCGTCATCCTCCAAGTTAAAAGTAAACCCCTTATCAAGAGAAGCAAACCTAGAAATTGCTGGTTTGAGCTGCAGTGCTAGCTCCAGCATGAGGTATGTTGAGTTCCAACGTGTCGGCACATCCTATGCAGGTTTTTTATTTGGGACCTGAGCCTAACAATTTGACAATAAAGTTCTGTCAGTGCAATTAAGTTCAGGATAGTAAATAAAATGTAGACATGCTATGGTTTTGATTGTACCTGAGCTGCAACCAGCCTAAACTTCTCCATTCTTGACTGAGAATGACGAATGTACTTCATCGCCTCGCGAACTTTTATAATATCTTGCTTAAGGACAGCAAGGCCATCTTGCACAATTAGGTTCAGGATGCGGCATCCACATCTTTGATGAAAGATGGAGCCTTGCACAGGGAGGGTATTGGCCTACATAAACACATATAAAACAAGTTAGTACATGAGACAGTAACAAATATGAAATGAAAATAATTTTCAGAGTTCAAGTTTACCAATTCTGTGTTCATTAACTCTGCGATGCAAGCATCGTTGGAAGAGGCATTGTCTAAGCATATGCAAAAAGACTTCTTATCCAAATTCCACAATACCAATCTCTAAAAGATGCTATCAGCAATCACCTTTCCAGTATGTGGAGAGGACAAATTGCAAAATGTTATGATTTTTTTTTTCTCAAGTTCCAGTTATCATCAATAAAATGGCATGTCAAGCACAGGAACCCCCTATCTCTACTATTTCTAGTCCATAAATCACTAGTGAAACTAACTCTACAGTCAAGACTACTAAGGAAGTCATACAAACTTTGCCTCTCTTCCTTATAAATCCTAATGCAATCTGCCCTAAGGGTAATTCTGGAAAAGAGTTTGAATCGAGGCTGAAGGTCATTTAAGAATGCTTTCATGAAATGTTGCTCAACACAGTTAAAGGGATATTCATGCACAATGACCATCTTTGTAAAGTTCTTCCTGCATCTAGCCTGGTCAAACTCCCAAACTACAGGGCTTTGCTCACATAAAAACAATCACACCATCAGCAACAGTCCAAGCACAATTAAAAATTCAGAAAAAGGACAACAGAAGATGAAAATTATACCAGTAGTTACGGCAGTCTGCAGAAATTTCTGCAAGGCATCTGGTTTACGCCTAATTCCAGCTGGAATATTTTTGCACCCTTTGTTAATATGGTGCTTCATTGAACTTGTGCTCCTCTGGTTGCCCATGTCATAATCATCCTTGCAATAAAGGCAAAAAGCTTTATATGACCCATCTGGTATCACTGGCTCCCTCCTAAAATGTATCCAGATCTCGGAAGTTAACTCTCGAGTTCTCTTCTTATTTGTGTCCCCATGGATCTCAGCCTCCTGAGTTGCAGTTGCAACCTCACGAGCCTCTTAAGTTGCATTTGCAGCCTCACCAGGGGGCCCATCGTTGGCCTCAATCTCAATACGTCGAATTTGCTCACGGGATAAGAAAGGATGTAATCCCATACCGATACAAAGTACCAAAAAATCATTATCAATTCAGTTCAATTCAAGCAAGCACATGACATAGGCACTATTGAAGCAAGCACAAACACAAGCTTTCTTCTCAGAGTACAAATTCATCACTGAAGATGCCTTGTGTTTGTGCTTTTCTTCAACGACAGGGCCAGTTTTTCATCAGTTCAAGCAAGCACAAGGCACATACACAAGCTTTCTTCTCAGATTACAAATTCATCACTAAAGATGCCTTGTGTTAGTTCTTTTCTTTAGGGACAGGGCAAGTTTTTCAACAGTTCAACCAAGCACAAGGCACATACACAAGCTTTCTTCTCAGATTACAAATTCATCACTAAAGATGAAGCTACAGTTCAAGCAAGCACAAAGGCACAGTTCAAGACACAGTTCAAGCAAGCACAAGGCATTGGCACTATTGAAGCAAGCACAAACACAAGCTTTCTTCTCAGATTACAAATTCATCACTGAAGATGAAGCTACGGTTCAAGCAAGCACAAAAGCACAGTTCAAGCAAGCACAAAGGCACAGTTCAAGCAAGCACAAGGCACAGTTCAAGCAAGCACAAGGCATTGACACTGTTGAAGCAAGCACAAACACAAGCTTTCTTCTCAGATTACAAATTCATCACTGAAGATGAAGCTATAGTTCAAGCAAGCACAAAGGCACAGTTCAAGGCACAGTTCAAGCAAGCACAACTCACAAGCCACAGTTCAAGCAATCACAACTCACAAGACACAGTTCAAGCAAGCACAAACACAAGGCACAGTTACTCATCAGTTCAAGCAAGCATATGGCATTGGCACTGTTGAAGCAAGCAGAAACACAAGCTTTCTTCTCAGAGTACACTTTTGTATTGAATTATGTTTAAATTTTTTCATCACTGAAAATGCATTGTGTTTGTACTTTTCTTCAAGGACAGGGCCAGTTTTTCATCAGTTCAAGCAAGCACAAGACACATACACAAGCTTTCTTCTCAGATTACAAATTCATCACTGAAGATGAAGCTACAGTTCAAGCACAAAGCACAGTTCAAGCCACAGTTCAAGCAAGCACAACTCACAAGCCACAGTTCAGGCAAGCACAAGACACAGTTACTCATCAGTTCAAGCAAGCACAAGACACAGTTTAAACAAGCAGAAGGCACAGTTCAAGGAAGCAGTTACCATCTGTTAGTGCTTCTAACAGTAAACTTTTGTATTACTTACTCATCTGGATCAGATTCATGGCCTTCTTGATCAGTTGCCATCACAGCCAACAGAAGACAAAGGAAAACACCCAAGTTATCTACATGCAAAGACAGAAAAAAAAAAAAAAACAAGGTCAGAAATCAAAGTGAACAAAAGAGAAAAAATAACAAGAATAAATTGCAATGAAGATGAAGAAAAGTACCTGTGAATACCAGAAAACTAGACCAGTATCAATATCTTGAGTCCTCTTTTTTCTTTTCTTTTTTTTGAAAAAAACCAGCAAATGAGAAACAACACCACTAAACAAAGTAACCAGGAAAATCTCTAGAGCACAAAGAAAGATAATGAGAATACCAGTAACAAGACCACTCAGTTCCAGTGTGGTCGAGCTTATAAAGCAACTACCAAAAAGCCAGCAAAAAGTTGCAATCATTGTTCTCTGCTGAACAAAAAAAAAATACAATCGAGTACCTGTCTGGCTGTCTCAAACTGATTACTGACGAAGCGGCGACCTATATCACCAGCTTCTCAGTCAGATCCATCAGAATCCCAGTCTAGAGTGTGTAGTATCATGCTCTCGGATTATGAACATGGTGATATAGGTCGCCATCTCGCCGATCGAAGGTACTCAAGCACCCTCGCATCAGATCTAGGTTTTCGCAAGCACAATGGCCTTCGAGTCTGAGACAGAAATAGGGGTTTCGAGTGGTACTGGTACAGATCGGTACCACATGCTAGACAAGGTCTGACGGAGGGTTGACAACCCTCCATCGCCATTAAATGAGGCATGCAAGCAAGGTGTGTGAAAGCTGAGAGGGGATCAGGGGAGGGGACAGAAAGAATGGCGGACTCAGGGTTTCAGAGGGGGGAGACAAAAGAGGAGACATATGTGATCATCGAAGCGGCATGATAGGCTTTCAGATAGGAGAGACGAAAGAGGAGAGGGGACAGAACTACAGAAGTGAGGGGGTGAGCAGCGGGGTAAGGTTTTCGGGGGTTTTGTTAAACAGCGCATCAAGATTGGTGACGAAACAGAAATAAACGGTCACGATACATCCTGGTATCGTTTGCCGTTTCGTCTGGCCCACGAAACTAGCCCAAGTTCCGTGTATCGTTTCGTTGAGCCGGACGAAACAAACGGACCTTGCGTTACCTGTTCTGTTTTGACGAAACAGAATGGAATAAACGCGAGACGGCCCGTTGTTTTCAACCCTACTCACCAAGCAATCCAACCATATATATATGCATGAACCCTGCAAAATATAGATATATGTACAATTCGACAGCCGTAGCAAACTAAGGCAAAGATAAACAAACAACAATAGGCCATGCCATCCATTATTTAACTGTCATCGTTCTCAAAAATAAAAAAACATACAATACAACAATAGGCCATCAATTATGGGGCACCATGTAAATAATGTAATTAAAGCCCAGACATATAATTAATGCGAAACCTAGCTATCAATTAAATAAAATAAAATAAAATTATATAAAACCAAGCAAAAGAAGTCAAAGAAAAGGAGGCAAGGATTTGACATCACATGACGTCCTTTCATACAAGACAAGACTTCCAAAAATAAAAATAGGGTAGAACAAATTACAACTATGCATGTATAATTAATACTGCAATTATATTGTCAGATGCTGTCATATATGTCATGACTCCAATGTAAAATCTATATATATATAGAGCCAAAGAGGAGATATATGTGATGATTGAAGCATGAGGTTTCATATGGAATTATGGTGGAGTTTGGATCCAGAATTGAGCAAATTTGACCTTAGAGATGCTCTCCAGCACCTCAAATGGTGTGATGTCTCCAATAACCACCACCTTCTTGCTCTCCAAATCCACCTCAAATGAGCTCACCCCTGCATTATAATTTTATTTCAACACAGCTTATAAACTACTTCATTTTCTTCTCATTTTTCATTTTACAATGTTTACAGTTAAATAAAAAGCAAATCAATTTGGTATGGTCATCTTGAAAAATCTTTAAAATAGTAAAAAAAATCTAAAAAGAAAAAAATTGGTATTCTACATATTAATTGTATGAAGAAGATTATTACGATCTATTTGGATTTAAACTTGGGACGTGGAATTTTCTAACTTGGACCATAAATATTTTGTCTTAAATACTTACAGAAGCACCATAGCCGTACTATACATATTAGATCTTCTTTTTGGAGTATTTATATTATTGAACTTCGACATTATATTTATTCTATACATGATTAGTTCCCACTATAGTATGATTAAAAGAGAAAAAAAAAATAGAAGAGCAAGTTGAAAATATTTTGCCGGTTATGAATACGAAGTAAATGAAAAACGTAAGACAGGAAAATATATTAAACTAATTCAAAGTTTGGTGTACTACTTTTATATGACATTAATTATCTGGGATCCATATATGTTTTTATTGTGCAGACATTATATATTATATTATTATATGACGGACATGTCTGCACCAAACTATTTAGGTTACATATGTCACTCAAACCAGATCATAATAAGTGCATTAATTTTCTGATTGTTGGATCGTTAAAAAAATGGATGAGTAGTGCCGCTAGCTAGTCCCCCGTCAGTTCATCGATCGGTACGTCTACCAGTACCAGTACCAGTACCAGTTGGTCGCTGCCACGAGTCCCTTAATTAATTAATTCACTCAGTCCACCTCCTTCCACAGTTCGCCGCTTAATTCACTCGATCTGTCAAAATTAAAATAAAGCCAATCCACATTTGTCGCCTCGATCTATTCTATTAGTTCACTCATCAAGAAGATATGATATGCATGCCAGTGGTATAAAAGATCTATCTAATCGCCTTTAATTTGCCATTTGCCAATTGCCAAAACCATTTTCTTATTTATTTTCAATGGTAAAATCATTGGTTTTGACTTTTGACGAATCATTTTCTTATAGTATGTATATAAGTGAAAATATATATATCTTATATCTGTTTGAAATTCCGCTGTTATTCTTCTTAATTTCCTTGTTTATATTATATTTTGTCATGTTATATCGAAGAAGAAAGAAAATGAAAATTAGTGGAAAGTCAAACTTGGTGGGGGTTATATAGATTATATATTATTGTATATATATATAGTTGGTGGGCAATCGTAAAATTAATTAATTAATTGAACACGTGATCATGATGTGAACAAGAAATTAAGTCAACTATATATTCGTCTTCATCCGAAAAAGAAGTTCATTTCTATTTAATTTCTCTCATCCCAATAAAATTAGATAGATGTACTAATATATACTACTCGCCTCGGGGTCTCGGGCTATCTTTCTTTCTTTCTTTTCTTAAAATGCGATGTACCACTGGCACTCTCACTCTGTCTGTATTACTTTGATTGCATGAATTCTAAATGGATTTGACAATTGGTTGTAACGCTTCGTAGTTCATATATACTAATTCTAGGTACAAAAGAAATAATAAAAAAAGAGTAAATTACGTGAATGGTCTCTAAAGTATCAGTCTTTTACCAAATTGGTCCTTAAAGTTTCAAAGTTACCAATTTGGTCCTTAAAGTATTGATTTGCTACCAATTTGGTCCCTAAAGTTTGGGATGCACCATTTTGGTCCTTAAAATTTCACTAACATATCGTTTTGGTCCCTAAGTTTTAAATATTTATCAAATTGGTCCCAATATTAAGTATTTCATTCAAAACTATTATTCTCATGTATCTTAAATTAATTTTTAGCATTACAAATAACGATAATATATTATTGAAAAATTAAATAGTGTACAAATAAATATATTTGTTCATGTTATCAAATACTTATTAAGTAAATTTTAGCATCAGTTGAAAATGATAGGACCAATTTGGTATGGATAAAATATTTTAAGGACCAAAACGATATGTTAGTAAAACTTTAAGGACCAAAATGGTACATCTCAAACTTTAGGGACCAATTTGGTAGCAAATCAATACTTTAAGGACCAAATTGGTAACTTTGAAACTTTAAGGACCAATTTGGTAAAAGGCTGATACTTTAGGGACCAACCGCGTAATTTACTCAAAAAAAAAAGTAGAGATGTCTGAAACTGAAATTGTGAAATGTGATTTGAATTCATTCCGAGATGTACTTACCCTTAATTATATATCAGAGAAATAAAATGTTTGAAATGAGAATGGGCCGATGGATCGAGCTGTTTCTTTGCTGGGTACAAGGCAGCTAAGCTTCAGTAGAGAGCCCAAGAATTAATATAAAAACCAAACAAAATATACGGAATGCTTCAGAACTCAGAAGAAGGCACTCACTCACTCCTCTAATCTAATCTAAAACCAGGGATCCATTAGGGATCGATAGATAGATATGCAATTTTGTTTGGCTTATCCAATGGCAATTGCAATTGCAAGTTCTACCTCTACGGCGTCTGCGACTCGGCGTGTATGAATATGATTTTATTAATTTCACTCGGCGTGTATAAATATAATATTATCACAATCACAAGTTTTCATATATAATATTGGGAAAAGGAAATCCAAGCTAAGGAAAATTTAGGATTGGAGCTTTTAATTAATTAATATATATATATATATATATATCATACCGTCCATCTTTGAAAGATGCTTCTGAACCTTCCTGGCGCATCCATTACAATGCATATTAACCTTCAATTCCACTGTCTGTAATTAAATTACAAGCCACTGTTATTGGGTTTTACATATATACCAAGAGCAAGAGGAATGAATGAAGTTCATCTATAGATATATAGAACATTGACATAAATGGAAGAGAAAAGGCCAAGAAGGAATATATGTGTGTGTGTGTGTGCAGAAGGAAGAACACAGCCTCCACTCCAGTAATTGGTCAAGAATATATGGAAGTTATATAATTTGCAGAGAAATAGTCCAAACTGTACACATATATTATACATGGTAACAGTCAAGAGTGAGATATATAGATACATACCTTGGGTTCTAAGTGAAAGGCCAAAGTAGCCTTGGTGCCTTGAACAATATCTCTTAGTTTTAGAACTTGATCCAAATGGCTTGCAACCAATGCTTTTCTCTCTAAAGCTTTCTCTTCCTCTTCTTCATAGTTCCAGGAACTTGTGCAAACGCAACAGTTTGGAGGGATTGAAAGAGAGAAGCACTCCAGAACTCTCTCAAAATGAAGCCTCCCCATCTCTTAATTTTACTTTACAAGAATTAAGATTCAAAGTTTGATGAGGAGGAGCTAGCAAACTTAAGCACTTATTGTCATGGCAAAATTAGGAGGGAAGGATTAGGAAGAAATGAGTTCATATATATTAATTGCTCTTCAATTCATATGGCATAATGGCAAGTAGCTTGCTTTGCTTACATGTGAATATCAATATGTGATGTCTTAAATAAATAATTGGCTTTTTGCACCGAATTCGAAAAGAGATGGAGTTTTGTGACCTTATTTTTCTGCAATGCAAATGCTACACCATTACATCTGCATGCATATATTATATCTTTACTACTAATATAAAGAGGTCAAATTTTTTGATATGAAAGTTCTGTCTTTCTCAAAGAAAGAATCTCAACCATTGATTGTTTATTTAGATTGATCACCACCTTTGATGTACATTAATGTCTCGGCCCATTAAAATTTAAGGCTCATGTCAGTTTTCTCAAAAGAGATGAGGTCTCGGCCCTTTATTATTAGAAATAATAATTTCAGCTTAAAGCAAGACGTGAGCTCTTTACAGGTATACTTATATAGGGGTACGTAGTTAATTATGTATTCGGTAAATAAAAGACAGCTAATCATAATAATTAATAAATTGTTATCTATTAATTTAATTGCATGCTTTAATTGAAATATTGAATACTTCACAAATTGAATGCGCGCATATATAAATTAGCTAGAACGCCAAGATGTAATTAAAAAAAAAAAGTTCCCACCTAAACAAAGACAAGCATTTACTGAGTATGGAATCTATATATATATATATATACATAATAAGCACTTGAGAAATTAAGATATAATTAGATTAATAACAATATTCGATCGACATATGAGCCAATTAATTATTAATTATATGACGACAACAAGACTATATGTATATAATCTTAAAAAATTACCTATATATATATTCCTAGCTGCTGTAAATTAAATCAGCAAAAACTAATTGCAAATGTTAAACATGCAGATAACATTGTAGGCAAGGCAACAGAAGCCAGAATTGAGAATACTAAGAGTCAAAATTGTGTTGACAAAAGAGACAATTGCAATGAGACCCCATCCCCATGCATGATGCATCCCCATACCCCATGTGACAGTTGATACTATATACGCATTGATTGAGATTAAAAGATCATACAAAGATAATTAAAATCACCACATTAATTTCTGATTGGTCCATCATGTCTCTGAGGTTTCACATGCAATTTTTCAATTATATTAGCTTAATATCATGAAAGAAAGAGTCTTCGTTGCAAAGTTTATTAATTTAACTGCAAATTTGGATAAGCCATAAGTTAATTTATATATAAACAGCCCTTGACGTACGTATACCATTATTTTATTCGTCTCATTGAGTTCAATTCTCATGTAGTAGATCATTGGATCTAACACTTCTCCATATTTTAAAATAACGCTTTATTGAATGATGCTTATATATCCCATATTTATTCTTATATTAGTGCATCATATAGATACCAATTTCTTCATCCAGCTATTATCCGTCATATTTATACTTCAGTATTTTATAATTAGGATAGGTTTGCACCAAATTTTTTATAATTTTGGCAACTCTTTTGTTAAATATGCATACTTTTCAATTTGAAACTTAATTTTTTAAAAAATATATAGACATAGTATCATCATTATAATTGCTTGGGTATATAATTCCAAACTATTAAAAAAATGGAGTTTTAATTCTATTTAAACCGTTAAACCATTTTTTTGACCCTCTCATGCTAAGTATTTGTGAAAAATAACGGATTGATTTAACAGTTTATTCGTGCAAAAACAAATTTTAACAAAATTAACACCATGAAATTCCTTATTTTAGAGGTGTTTAATTAATTAAATACTATTAAAATATGTTGGCACGTTATTAATGGTCTAGAAGCTCGCAATAAGCTTTATACAATCCATATTACCATTGGAAATTTAAACTCCTTATCGCTATTGTCTTAAATTTTTTTATGTTTGTTACTTACGATTTACAATTTTTTATGTATTTAACTAGTTTTGTAATTATTATATGTACTTAATTATCAAGTAATTACCCTTTTTTATTTAATGGCCATGTGATTTTGTTTTAATGTGCAATATAATCATTAAATGGCATCTCACTCTTAAGAGCCATTTTTTAGAAGCTTAATTTAATTTAATCCAAATTTGATATCCTTGAAGTAGTACTGTATATGTGAACTATCATAATTTTCTTATCTTTAATGAATAATGAACGTGTATAATATTAATTTATTTTTTCGGTACATATATATGATGAGTACAAAGTAAAAGTTGCATTTTACTTTTAATTTTTTTTATAAAAAGATTTTGGCGACTGTCAAAGTATATATTATGTTTTCAATGGTTTCCAATTGACACCCATAACATGTTTGCCAACTTTTTGAAAATTCTCAAAAATAGTCCACATATATATATATATTTTCAAATATCTTAGTGTGTTTTTTTTTTTTTTTGTTTTGGAAGTGGTTTAAAAATAAATATGAACGTTCAAAATAAGTAGTCAAGAAGTTCAATATCTATACTCCATAAAGAGGGGTATATTTCCAAGCACCTCAACTATGCCACATCACCACTATTATTAACCAATGATTTTATTTGAAACTCTTCATCTACTTTAATCCAATGGCTTATATTTTTTTAATCTCCTCATTAAATAAGATGAATGTGATATGTCTCAAACAAAATTTAACTCTTAAAATGGCAATCATTTATATATATTCTTATTTATAAATTATTGCATTATTATTATTATTTTAATAATAATTATTATTATTTAATTACATTAAATATTTAAAAAATTTGTTCAAGCTTTGTTTAATATAAATAAATAAAATTTTTATTATTTTTTTATACTACTTTTCAGGGCGAAGCCCGAGTTACAGCTCTAGTATATATAATATTATGAAAGCCATCAGCCCATGCATCACAACGCTTATAATTAAATTGTTAATAGTTTTGTTTAACCAAACAAAATTGAACGTGCAATATTTACAGCAACCAGCTGTGTACGTATGCAGTTGAAAACTATATATACACTTCGAGTATTTGAGCGAATTAATGAATATTTTTTGGTTTGCTGTTCAATCGACGTAATTGACTGGTACTGTAGTCGTAATGTGTACAATTAATATAATGTGGCCGGTGTAAGATTAATTAGATTATCATTTAGTTAAAATATATATGAGGAAGAATGGAAGATGCCTTTGTTGAGAGTAATTAAATTACCAACTAGTATAAATGTATAATGCTCACCTAATCCAACAAACATCATTAAATTAAATTAAATTAAATTAAATTAAATTAAATTGTTGATAACACAATTATTGTATCCCATAATTATTATTTGTATTGATTACCTAATTGAAAGGAAAAACTATATAGCGATCACATCATGCATGTATGAGCCATAGGTGATAGGCCCCGTTGAGCACTGTGCTGATACATATATAACATCAGTACTAGTGGCCTCTAATTTGATTATTCACCCAAAATGACCTGTTGCATCAAGGACCAAATATCATGAAAATGACCTTGAGAGATTAGTATTTGTTTTTTACCCTCATAATGGCCCCATTCACCGCCCCCCATCTCTTGTAATGGCGACACCTTGAAAAAGAAAAATAAATTATCAAGTAAAGATATATAATGGTACGTGGAGATTAATACTTGAACAAGTTGTTACTCTTAAGGAACCGAAAGTTGGCTTTAGGGTGTAAATTAATGGAACCCCGTGAAATATATATAATTCTTCCTAATATATCTCTATTAAAGTACCATCTTTCTTCATCAGCAAATCACATTTCTTAATTAAATGATTTCTATATATTACCACCTCCTATTTTTTTTTGGTGGGGAACTAAGCATCACAGCTTAGAAGTATCTTGCACGTTAGAAGATGATAAAAGTTTCCAGATGATCCAATTATGTCCACCTAAGAAAAGCATCTGAAAGTTTGCATGATGCTTACAAATTAGTTTGTAAGCACCCCTTTTTTATCCATGATTTATGAGGAGTGGTGACGAAAAGTGTAGTGATCGTTTGAGCTCAAATATGTCAAATTAATTGGATTTTAGTCTTTGTTATGATAACTAGAGCTGTGAATTGGGGCTTTGCCCCTGAAAAATAATATTACATAAATTAATATATATTTTTCATGAATATATATTACTAAGTAAATATTGAACTAAATATTATGTCTATACAATATATTTTTAACTACAACTTAATTCATATAAAAGAATATAAAGAGTTGCAAATATTTTGAATCTTAAATTGTTCTTTAGGTACATCATATTATCTCTTTAATGAAAAAAGAAAAATTAAATTGAGCCATTTTATTAAGATAAAGAAGAGAGAGAAACAAAATCTAAGGGTTGAGAATAATGATGATGTAGCATAACTAAAAAGATTGAAAACTCACCCCTCTTTCTAGAGTATGAATTTATACGTACTAGCTAGCTAATCAAAATTAAAAGCCCTTCAATCCAAATATACCTTTATTAAAGTGTCCGATTTTGTACGTTTCTCATATTCCATAACTAACACATGTTTTGATTCCATCATAATTTACAAGCTTCTATTTATGTCATGAAATGTAATATATTTTTCCATATACAAATAAAAAAATGACTTCAGGTTATTCACTTAGCTTGTAGAAAGTAGCGTTATTGGTGGCTTTTCAGAACTTAAAAGAGCAAGAAACGGGGGTTATTATATATATAGGGTTGCCGATAACTTCTTTTATCCTTGCTCTATTCATATCATCCTCGATAAAGAAAAGAAAATGTTGTAGGTGAAGTTCTCTTCTTGTTAGTTTAGAATTAGCGGGCAGTAGTATGAAATAATATATATATAGACAACAAACTTTTACTGTTAATCAAAGAAAAGTTGTGTAAATTACTTAGTGTATCCATTACCTATACGGTCAATAAGTTACATTTTAATTTTAGAGAAAATCTTTTTTGTACCCTTTCTTTTGTCCCCCTTAATTGTCCCCCATCAAGATTCTATTACATATATATTTTGATTATAAAAGTCGAGTTCCACCATTAAATATATATAGCCAAATTTGTTATATCATAGTGTTATGGTAAATAATTATCTACGTAAACCTAGTGTTCATACCTATTTGTCGGGGTGTTCATACCTCCCACGATAAGGTGTTCATAGTCGAAGTATTTGGTGCTCATATCTACACATCGAAGATTCCGTATAGATCATCCAAGATTCCACATTTTGGTAAATATTTCTGTTAGGACTGGTCTAAGATTCTACGTTCTGGTGATTAACCGCCTGCCCTAACTTGGGTGTTCATACAATGTAATGTCGGGTGTTCATATCTTTTACATGGAGAGTTCATATCGTATGTACAAGAGGGTGTACTGACAGTGAACATTTACGGGGGATTTTTCTTGGAGGAAAATTAGCATCCCTCTTAATTTTAATCTTATATCTATACTATATATGATTATCATTATCATTAGTTATTGTTGCTATGAGATTATTTATTTGTATATATAACTTTTTTATTGCAAGTTGATTAGTATTACAACGAAACTTATATACAAAATTTTATTTTGTATTCTGTATAGACAATTAAAAAAAAAGGTATATTTATAATATTCTATCATATTATGCATATGCTGTGTTTTAAGTTTGAGATAATGTATTTATTTATGCGTATATTCATATATTATTAAACTGCAAATTGCTGGTAAGCGCTTGTTATTAAGTAGTTACTGTTAGCCATAACAATATATTTAACAAGATGGAATTATATAGGTAAGATTAAAATTATATTAGTACGGAAATGATACCCTAACCGACACATACCATACACTTGACAACCCTAGAAACGCATATACATGTTAGGTTTTGTTTCATTTAATATTTTTAGTACAAGCCTTACTGAAAAAAAATGTATTTCTTAAATACCTAAGTTTATAGAATTAAAATTTGTTATGTCTCAGATGCAAATAGGTCAAATTGATGATATGGTTCTTAAATCAAAATAAATGAAATTATAAAATATTCTCCTTTTACACAGCTTCCATGATCATCTTGGTCTAATTTGAACATTATTATTACTTTATATTTGTTTTTTTCTAGAATGTTGAAAAGATGTCGTTGGTAGATCTCAAATTGAAATTATTATTTTTGATTGAGGGGAAGGGGCTGTTGTGGTGATCAGATCACCTCCATTATTTCAAATAAAATCATCAAAGGGATGGATATACTAAGAAACTCTAACTAGAGAAGTGAGTCCAGCTGGCTACAATGATCTTTAGCTGAAAATAAAATTAAACGCAACGGCGCAGGATGGAATTGTCAATTGTGAGTGTAAAGGCAAGCTAGAAAAGAATGGAAGCAAGAAACAGTTAGGCAGAAATGGAGAGGAAGTGAGGAACCAAGACAGACAAATAATATAATGATGATGATGATGATATTACCCTATGAAAAGGTGAAAACAACTGAGAGAGAAACTGAGAGGTGGAGGCAGGAGGTATCACAAAGTTGAAAGTGGCCAGCACCAATAGCCAAGCCATGCAATGCCAATGGTAGTATGGTACTGTGGCCAGCACAGCCGAGGGACCTCTATTCTTCGGATCCTTTATTTGTTCATGAGTCATGACAGACAGACAGACAGACAGACAGGTAACAGGTCCCAGACAGCTCTAGCTCTGTTCAGGGGCCTCAACCTCTGCCTCACATGACAAAATGGCATACCAATACCAGATTTAGATTTGTGTGCTAGATTTGCTTTGCTGCTCTTTGTTCATGAATCATGATAGAATAGATACTTCTCTCACTCTCCATAGCGTTTCTAGTATCAGCACAACGGAATAATTTCATGTCCACGTACTTAGGAGTGCCATGACAGCTACCTCCAGTTGCTTGAATTATAAAATTGAATGCTTTCTTTTTCTTTTTTATAGAACTATTGTTTTGCACATCGATTTGAGAATAATATTTTCAGCAAGCCAAGCACATAGTAGTAGTATCCTACTGAGATGACTTTTTTTTTAGGTCAGAACAGATGGATAAAAAAGAAGCACAAGGCCATAACATATATAATTCACTAACATAGAATATTGCTTATTGATGTTTAATATTGGTAGAGAGCCATCAAATAAAAACACATGCACAACATATGTATAGAAGCACAAAAGCACAAAGCAAGAGCATATATATAATTCCATAGCATGACACACCCGCACAAGCCGCTATTACTGCCATGCTGGCTTATCTATCCAAGACGAACATAGACTAAAATTTAGAAACGAAGACGACAGAAAAAAATAAAAAAAAAACAAAACAAAAACTACCACCTGCTGGCAAACGATCACTTCAATAAACAAAATAAAAGAAAAACATAAACAAACAGGAACTATGCTCTCCACCTCCCACCGTTTTACTAAAACAACAGTCTAACTATTACCTCTTCAATCTCCATTACTACTATCTACATTGAGAGAAAAAAGTAACTCCGATTAGTTGAGGGTACAATTTTTCTGAAAGAGAGAAAGAGCACGAGAGATTCACCATAGTTCAAATAAGAGAAGGCAACCACCCAGAAAGGGGTCTTTTTTTTCTTTTTCTATGATTATATAGCAAGACTCATAACCTGCAAAAGAAAGGTACAGCATAAAAATAAAACGAAATCGGTCATTATATAGAAGACTCCAGTGCGGTAAAGAAAAAGTAAACACAAGAAAATTCTGTAATTAAAAGAAAGGTACCTGGTATGGGAGATGAAAAGCAACCCAAAAGTGGCTCTCTTCAGAACAAAGATCTGGAGAGGCCACCGAGGGCATTTTGGGGAAATGAATTTTGTACCAACACACGGAGCTGTCAAACAAACCATTGCAGCTTCTAATAGATTCATACTGATAATGATATCTACATAAATTATCTCATTGCCCAAAGTTCATCTCCGAGTATCTGCTCATATGAGATAAAGGAAAACAAAAGTTACAAAAAAGAAAACTGTATAAAGGGGCAACAGTAACTCAACCATTATTTTTTTTTTTTTAACTTGCCTTCGAGGCTTATTCTGGCGTTGTCCTGGTTCTTCCGCTGGTACTTCTGCATGATATATACAGAACAATTAAAAAAGGTAACAAGTCTGCACAGAACCTTGTTGAGAAAATCAGTTTGGTCCCACGATAGTTACTTAAGCAATCTGATCCCAGCATTCAATAAAGAAATGTTACAATGATATTTAAAAAACAGCTGCATCTTGACCAGACATGGCGGACATTTTCTTGTAGGAAATAGAAGTGGAGATGGTTAATGGTCACTGTTTTATAGATGGTATTTGATATTCATCCCAAAAGGTACAAAGGAACAGAGCTAATTCTCATACACAGCTACATTCCCCATAACTAGTTTCACAGGGCAAAAAACAAACAAAGACTGTTTTGAAATTATTTGTAAAGGTCTAGATGCCTTTCATAAACTACACTATGTAATTTATAAAATATTGAACTTGACTCTTTTGTGTGAATAAAGTTTTTTAACAGTAAGATGACTTCATAAAGGATGAACTGGTGAAGAGTTATCAATTGCCATAAGAGCACCTAACTGCATGCTATAAGATGGAAATATTGATTGCCACGGAAGTGTTTATAGACCAAATAACTTCTACGACAAAAAAAGTGCATTCTGGAAAGTTTTGAACAATCAATGTATTTTATTGATTTACCTGGCTTCTGAGAAGATTTACTTCCATCTGAAGATTTTGCAGCAGCAGCCTCTCTATACCATAACCAGATCAAAAGAAAATATTGTAAATAAAATATGAAAAAAAACTAGCACCTGTTCTAAATAAAAAAAAAGTCTTTAAGGATATGTCTACAAGCATAACAATGTATAACCATTTATTTGCTGGATGGAAAGAAAATGTTGATACTTGGACCAATTATAAAGGGCACCTATTTGCTTGATAGGAAGAATATTTTGAGATTCTCTACAGATGCATAGAATGGAAATTTATAAGATATACCATGGCCAACCAACTCGCCAAGGAAGCAACAATTGTCCTACTATCACGGTAACATAACATAGTGATAGCAGAGAAGGAAAACCAACCTGGAAGAAGCAGATGAAGAGATCTGAGATGAAGGGCGGGGACCATTATTGTAATATCCACCATCAAGTGCTATGTAAGGGGGGCAATATGAACCACCTAATGACCCAGCTGCTCCAGCTAACACTGGTACCCTGTTATAGATATTGGAAACATAAAGAAAAAGGGGAAAAAAAGAAAAGAAAAAAGAACGATGTAAGAGCCTATCAAATATCTTATTTTAGTGCTGTATTCATATTTGTTGTTCGACTGTACCATTTTGTTAATATGGAGACAAAAGGAGCATTTAATAGGGCTAATCGAATATTGTAATTAAGTTTAGTCCTTACCAGGTCATTTCAGAATTGCCAAAGCCAAGCTGGGATTGAGCAACATATCCTGGTAAGGCCATGCCTACAGCAGGCACACCATGATGCTGTCCACTAAATTGCATTACTATACCACATGAAAATGAAATATGCTTCAGTAAATTTATACAAAGCTTCTTTGACTTTCTAGGATATAGAAGACCAAACGAAGTAAACTATAACAAACCTGGCAAGAGGGCAGGTGTCCCAGGAAACCCCTGTTCACCATGTGGCATGCTCATGGGTCCTGTGGTGCCGATCACCTGGGCACCACCATACATAAGTGCACCACTACCAAGGCTCTTTCCCTTCGAGGCAGAAATACCCCCCTTCAGTTTATTGGTAGGTGAACCACTATTAATTGTGTCCTCACCCATGACTGAACTGGTACCAGATACTGGTTGCACAGAAGCTGGTGCAAACTGATGGTTTGTTGTGACTGATACCTGTCTGTTTTGACCCATTGAGATTGGTGCCTGAGAAGAACCCCTTGGAATCTGATTATCACTTCCCATAACCCCCTTCCCTTGAACCCTCACAGCAGTAGTAGCACTATTAGATGCTATTGTGGAACCCACTGCAATTGACTTACCCCGGTTATCTGATAGGGTGGGCCCGCTATTTTGTGCATCGCGTCTTCTCGCAGTTGAGGGGTCTTGATTGCTGTTTGACGTGTTGGACGGATAGAAAGGAGGAGAGGCTGAATTTAGGCTTGAAGAGAAGGTTTGCTTCTTTGGTAGTGAAGAGGAGAATGTGTTCATTGTTTGCCCTTGAGAGTGTTGTCTTGTACTAGTACCAGTACCGGTGGCACTTGAGTTTGGCCCTTGCTCATTGGTTCTTTGTAATATTCTGTAAAATTAATTCTCATCAGTATGGGAGCAGTGCACGAACAAATTCATGAATTACATAACATTATAGAAACTGATTAATATTAGTCTGATATGCATGCCTGCGGTGAGACATGACTAATATATACAAGATAGCTGAAGCAGTGTAGAAGACTCAATTAAATAGAAAGATTAATAATCACTAAAGCTACGTGGCAGGTAAGAAGCACCAAGAGAACTAACAACCTCAATGAGAGGTTACTCCAAATATTGAGTCCTGAGAACAATCAGATTTTGATGATTTCTTATGTCAGAACCAAAAAAAATACCATAACAAGAATGTCTGACTCAAATTATACCTGAAGGACTCAATAAGAACTCTATTGATACAGTGCAGAGCAACCACAAGAACAGAAAATAAAATAAAAAATACAGTGACGTACTGTTTCTCTTGAGGTGGCTGATTTCTAGGATTATTTCTGTTGACTGGCTCATACCGTCTCTGTCCCCTACCACGCATGGTTCTAGTTGATTTATTATTGTTCTGGCCATCATCATAGTATGGACGAGAGCCACGGCCTCCTCTGGCATAGCTGCCACCACGGTCCCCACCACCACGTTCTCCATTACCTCCAACCCTACGGGGTCCACGGCCACCACCTCCACCTCTGCCTCTATATCGTCCCCTTGGTCTTCTCCTATCCTGTATTATGCACGGTATAACACAATCAACATGCAGAAAAATTAAACACATTACACCATTCAAATCCATGTTGTACCCAAATTAAAGGAAACCTAGGGAAAAGAGGAACACAGGTGACTATTCCAATATTTCTGCCAGAACTTGCATGTTTGTTGATTATATTAGTATGGTATATTGAAGATTTACTATGGGAAGATGTATTTGTTCAAAAGAAAGGCATTGCTTACATCATCACGTCGGGATTCATGGACAGTCATTTCCTCAAATCGATCATGCACCCAGTCTCTTTCATCCTTTGGGTTCCATATCTTCCTTCCACCACCATACATGCGCCTGCTTTATAGAATAAAATACTTCCATGTTATGCTATTTTTCATTTATAAAAAAAAAAAGGCCACTGTGTCATTTATAGTAATCATCAGCAATAGCAAGAATATTTGCTGATGTTTGTCAAATACAAATATCAGCATACAAACCAAAATATGGTTACTTAAATCCAATCTACAAGAGAACTTGATCTCGAGGTTTCCTCTGTAATATGTAAATAAGTGGTAAGAAAAAAGGAGGGTTCAAATGCCTCCATTATGCCTCCACCTTCAATTTCAATTTGCTAATAACTCAAAATGAAACCATCAGATTTGATATATATATCATTTTATTTATCCATACACAAGAAATTTTGAAATTTAAATGTTATTTTGTTTGACATCAAGAGCTTGAAAAAAGTGCACCGATATGAATTAATTCTGGATGTTGAATTTTCTTTAGCTCAATTATTCATATAATATGGAATTAAAAAATGAACAATTTTGTTATATACCTGAAGAGAACATTATTATATTGATTGAATCTGATGATTTTGTTTCGAAAAGTTAGTTTTAAATTTTGAATTATTAACAAATTAAAAAATTGAGATAACAATTTGCTTCAACGTGAACGCATCGTATGATGCTTCAAAATTGGAGTCTTGTGGAGCACCTAACAAGTTTTCTGATCCATATATTAAACAAAAGAAGATAGTCAATAACATTCATCGAGCCGGTAAGTTCAGAAACGGAAATTGTGCTTTCTAATTTGTCTTTTGTATTGGAGATAAAATCAATTAATTAGTCAGAGTTCATACGTTTGATGGTAGATTCACTTGCTATATTGTGGTTTTTGGTTTTGGATTAGAAAATTTTCTGATTTTCTATGGGATATAATCACCTCTTGTGCATGAAATTTATTACCTATGGGCCTTTAACGTTAAATAAAATAATTAAAAAAGTGGAGGCACAGAAAATAGAGGCATTGAAAAAGAGCAATTTGGATCAAATTAAAGTGAAAGTGTGTAACGTATTTTATCCCTTGCTGCAATTTGGAATGTATGATATAGAAAGTAAAATTGTCCATACTGATGGGTATCTAGTGGCACAATTGTGTGTTGTTACATTGAATTAATGGGAGTGTGGGCTGTTAGAGGATTCATTAGCCCTATAAATGTTCTTAATGGCTTTGTGCTCATTGACTTGCAATCTCTATTGTTTGGTAGAAGGACAACCCCAATAGAAAATTAATAAATATGGGATAGCCATGAGGGTTAATGAAATGGTTAGGAGATAGAAGGAAGGAAGGAAGGAAGGAAGGAAGGGGGTACCTGCGACGGGGGGCACCTCTGGCGTTGTTGTCTTGAAAGCGATCATCATGCATATAGAAAGCACCACTAGTGGGGACAGCGTAAGGCTCATTCTCCTTCTTCTTATTGTCCTCGACCTGGACGTTGGCTGTCTGCCCTTCCCCTTCCCCTTCTAGTGGTCCCTGTCCCTGTCCCTGTCCCTCTAGAGGGGCAACGTTTTTCTGTTGGTCCAATTGGTCCTCGGCCTCGGCCTCGTCCTCCTCGTAGTCTTCATCATAGTCGTCGTCGTCCTGCTCATCCTGTTGATCATCGTAATTATCATCATCATAGGCCTCAACGCCCCCCTGGGCATCATCATCAGAGTCAGAGTCGGCATGAGCATGGGCGGGGTCAGAATTGGAATGGGAATGTTCGTCCTCGTCGTCGCTGGCGGCCTGCCTTCGGCGGAGAGCGGGAAGGAGGGAGTCGTCGGGGTCGGACTCGTAGTCGTCGTCCTGGTGGTTGTTGTTGTCGTTGTCGTTGGAAGCCATGCTTAGCTTAGTCGTCGTGGATGGATGGAGAGAATTAGGATGGATGGATCTAGGGTTTGGTTCGGTTTGGTTTAGAGATGAGAAAGAGGAAGAGACGAGACGACGACGACCTTTTCTTTTTGTTTTTATTTTTCGTTAGTTTGCTGCTGGGCTGGCTGCTTCCTCTCTATTTCTTTCTTTCTTTTCCTGGATTGGAACAAAAGAAGAGAAAAGAAAAGAAAAGAGGCCGAGAAGAGAAGGGAACGGAGGGAGGATAGATAGCTTGGATTGGACTGATCTATTACTGGGCTCCGGCCCCCATTTTACTTGACTTGTTGGATTTACATTTAGACAAGTGCGTTGGACCAATCAATCTCCCACATTAGCACGTAGCTCCATTCCCATCATTACAAATATTTATATTTCTCCCCCATAGTCTCCTTTGTTTCCAAATTGCTCAAATTAACAACACACTCTCTTCATGTATTACTATATATTTAATTAAGATGATTTAGAATACATCTAAAGGTCTAAATTATATTTTGCAATGTGAAATATTTTGATTTATGATTCCCATTAAATTCATCATATGAAATATTTAGGGATACAAAAATTTTTATTTTTGAAGTTTTTTAAGTATTTGTTTTGGATTTTTCAAAATCTATGTACAAACAAGAACGATTTTATTAATATTTTAGAGTCATTTTGAAAAATCCAAAACAAATATTTAAAAAACTCTAAAAATAGAAAATTTTTGTATCCCTAATATTTTCATATGATGAACTTAATAGGAATAATAAATCAAAATTTCGGACGTGACAAAATATAAATTAGACCGTTAGTATTTTGGAGCGAAATGCAAACGTTTTTATATTAGTCTTTAAAATGTATTTGTGTCGCATTGTAAAATCATATGCTTATATAGAACTAAATTGCCATGATTATTAAATAATGCTCATGATCACAACAACAACAATAATAATATTTAATTTTTTTAGGAAGCCAAGATATAATTTGATTTGTAATGCTCACATGATCGGACACCAGTCACCATTTCATGAATCATCAATATGTTCTTAAATTTTTCTATCTGACAAAGGCGTCTAATTGTTTTCCCTTTTGAAGTTGCTACCCTACCAGTCATATGTGATATGGATGAGTATATGTTGGACTTGGGGAATCATCGTTAATTTAAAAAAAAAAAAAAAAAAAAAAAAAAGTACGAAAATGGGAATATTGCAGGGGCCAAGGAGATGTGCGAAGGCCGGCAGCAGGTAACACCGTAGGACTCCGTAACAGAGTTCTTTTAACGGAGGCCCAGTGGGCTTAATAAATGTGAAGCAAGAAAACTTAAGTGGGTGCATCTGATTGGACCGGCTCATCTGTGGGGCAGGAGATTCGGTTCCCCAAAATATACCCTCTTCACGCCTCCCCAATTCCAAAGGACGTCACGTCATTTACAGGCCTTCCACTTACATTTTTTAATTCATTTTATTATCAAAAAATATTGTATAATCTAGGATTTTAAAATACTTTATGAATGTTTACTTAAGTCCACAGGATATTAATAGTAAAATCAACACAAAATTTAATTGATTCAGCTTTGTTTCTTAATATTTTCAAATTTCTTTTTAATCAAGTTGATATTATTGTATGTAATATATAAAGAGTGAGGCTATTGCATTTTGCAAAGCGTAGTGGCTGGTGCGTTTTGACCTCATATCTCCTAATTCGTAGCTCGAATGACCAATCCAAGTTGCTCGCCATAATCTTAATATTGAAACCTAGTTGTATACCAAAATTTTCTATTTTTAGAGTTTCTAACTATTTTTTTAGATTTTTAAAAAATGACCCATTTTGAAGTTAGACTATTATACTAACGTTAGCATTTCGAACTGAAATGCTAACGCCTCAAAATTTATATTATCGTGTCCGAAGTAACGATTTATGGTTCTCAATAAATTCTTTATTGGGGAATACAAAAATTTTTCATCTGTAGAGTTTTCTAAGTATTTGTTTTGCATTTTTGAAAATAGCATGTACAAACATCAATATTTTATTAATATTTATGAGCTCTTTTTTAAAATTCAAAACAAGTACTTAGAAAACTCTGAAAATAAAAAAAAAATTGTATACCCCAATATCTTTATATGAATAATTTATTGAGTATCATAAATTGTTATTTCAGACACCATAACATAAATTTTGAGGCGTTAACATTTCGGTTAATATAATACTCTAACTCCCCATTTTATATACAAATTTTTGTGTAGTTTCTATACAATACTTCAAAAATTGAAGAAACAGTAAGCGACTGTTAACATTTTCTAAAGAATTCTTGACTGTAAATTATTAAATGATCATTATTTCCTTCAATTGTCAGAGCCATACAAATTTACTATAAACAATACCTTCATATAAAAGTTTTTTACTTATAAAAAATTAATAAAGAACAATTAGGGAAACAATAAGCTACCGTAAACTTTTTTAGATCACAGCAACGGCTAAATTATTTACTCACTCCATCACTAGATTTTATTTTAAAAGTTTTTGTTAAACCATGTATAAAACTCGATACGATGATGTTTTTCAACAAATTTAGTTTAAATTTTGATTATGAATTCTGTTTATTTGATTTTAGTTTTTAATTTACATAAAACTCTTTAAATTTATTTATTATTTTTTAAATATCTCTTTTATTTTTTAGAAATAAAAATTCATCAAATTTCTTGATTTTTATTTCATTAAAAAGAATTTTTAAACTTACTATTGATACACGTGGAGTGTATAGGCTTTTACCCTAAATAATACAATCAATCGCAAGCATACGATATTATGCAATATAGTCGGGATCGAATCCACAGGGACGGTTATATCTCTAAACAATTCTTTAAACTCTATTCTAATCCTAGAGGTAATGTGATTGTTTGGGGGGTTGTTTGAAGTTGGTTTCCTAAATTATTTAATGACAGAAAATAGTAAAGACTTGACTTAAAACAATTTCTAAACAAATGTTCCCAGGGTTTTCAGAATCTGTTTGCTGTCTTGATCAATTGCCTACGGTCCGCACCTCTCAGTTACGGTCCGCAAGACATACAAATCCGCCTCTCTTTCAGCTACCAGCTTAATTATCCATTAGTGGTTAACTACGGACCGTAGATAACTGTCCGAGAGATAGATTCTCTGTTGTTTCTTGCTGTTTACGGTCCGCAACTGTCACTTTACGGTCGGCAAGAAATAGACAGAGAGCAGTTTTGTTTAATTCGATTGTTGACTAAGTTATCAATTCCTAACAAAACCAAAGCAGTTGCAAAGATTATCCTATTCCTAAGTTTAGATCGTCTATATCTAGCTAAGAATTATCATTTTTCCATTCTTCTAATCTTAACTAAAGATTATCCCCGTACCTAAGATCAATTCGTCTAATTCTAGCAAATACTTTTAGTTCAATTGGAAATTCAAAGGATAATATCAAACACGAGTTCAAATCATCTAATCCTATGCTCAATTCACTTTCGTTCTCGGGTCTAGTTTAACTCTCGTTATAACCACAATTTCTCCTCTCGAGTACAATTGGATAGCAAGTTGACTACCCAATTAGCACAAGTATCAATTCTTGATCAATTGCAGTTATGTTAACCAACTAGATCGTGCACAATCCACAGGTTCTTACAAACGAACAAGAAACAATTCAAGCACAATTATAATTAAGCGCAAAGCAAATTGAGAATAACTTTAATGCATAAACATGAAAATCAAGTATTCAATTAATCCATACAAACAAACATCATCCTAGACCCTAAGAACAAGCACGACTACTTGGACCTAGACATAACTACAACAAATAAACAAAATAAGAGAAAAGAAAGCACCGAGTAAGCTTAGGAAGAGGCGAGTAACCGTCTTCTTGACTTTAGCGGCGTTTAGCTCCACCCTTGACACGACTCTCAACTGACTTAACAACTAACTAACTAACTCAACACATGAGACCTAACACCTAACATAAGATGATATGAGAGCACCCCAAGGGGTCTCTTTTATATGAGAAAATGTCCCAGATATGGTTGTCTAACTTCTGGTTTCTTGGGGCGAAATTAAGGGAAAAGTCCCAAAGGAGATCGCCAGAAATAGCACACGCCAAAAAATAGGTGTTTTGTTCTGTTTTGAACTGACTGTGATCCACAGGGATAGGAGTGCGGTCCGCAATTAGCATTCCAAAGAGAGCTTGGCCTTGAAATAGCCTGTCTGTCGCTTAAATTGGCTCTCTGCGCGTTTCCTTGATTTAGATATGGCGGTTGTGAGCTGGCATGACATGGACACGTCAGTTTTGAAGTACTTGCGGGCCATATCTGGTGGATTACGGTCCGCAGGTAGTGTGGCCCGTCGACATCTGATGCTCCTTTGCTCCAATTCTGGCCCAAATAGCTCCAAAAGCTCCGTATATCTGTAAATTGGGCCAAAACACAGAAGTAACTAAAATCTGGACGATCTTCTACTTAAATGCAAATGAACTTAGGATTTTAGATACAAATATAGGTACAAGTCTGATTAATATGCATATATGAAATAGGTGCATCAACTATAAACAAAAATTGATGAAAACCAAAAAAAAAAAAAGAGGCGCGGCTGAGTTTCGTACAGAATTCACGGAACTCAGCCGCCGTATAAACCAAATTTTTTTTTATATATATACATTTTCTATTTGAAAGATTCAACAAAAAATGAAATTCACAGTATGATTCTTCCGTGCTACCATCCGTATAATAAACACAGAAACAACTAATTTAGACTTCCTCACGCAAAACGCTAATAGAAAATCCCGAAAAATAGTTTTTAAAGTCATGTCGTGCACGAAACATCGGACCGGGTCACAAAAATAGATAATCTATATCCTGCCCATAATTTTACAGGAAGACACGCGATATAGAGGATCGGAAAAAAATCTAAAACCGAGAGTTAATAGTCATGCAAATTCTGAGAAAAAAGAGAGGGTATCTATAGATTAATGTACAGGGTCTCTTGCTTCTCTCTGCTGGGTCCCTCCTGTCAGTCAGACATAGCGGCCTCCATTCCCTTCCCCCTTCCCTTGACGCTTCCCAACGGATTTCAAAGTTCCGGATCTTGTTCCTTTTTATTCATTCATATCTGCTTCTATATTTACCTTCATAATTTCACTATTTTTATCATCTACACAATCTTATGCTCTATCGCTATTATCATTATTTTTTATTGGTTACATCACTTATTCATATTAGCGTCAATATATAATACAATTTTCAATCTAGCTATGTTACAACTATTTAGCATCAATAATTAAATCTATATATGTCGATCTTAGCCATCTTCATAATATATTTTTAACTAATATAATTGTCATTTAGTTACTTTTATCTCATTTGAACTTCAAAAATTATTAATATTCCTGCAAAGTAGTTATTTTTAGCATTACAATATATAAGATATTCTTTTTTTTAATATTACCCTTTTTTTGGCGTGTGGGGGGGGGGGGGGGGGGGGGGGGTGTTCAGAATACTCCTTTGTCATATTTGTATTCGCCTTATTGTACCAATTCAATTATATTGCAGATTACATGTTATAAACGTTTTCATTACCTTTAGATGCTCTCCTACAGTTTCTTTGACAATGTATAATTAATATTTTGTTCTAACATCAAATTGTTATTGTACAATATTCATCCTTACTAATAATAAAAGCATATTGGATTTTTGACATCAAAGGTCTATCTTCCCCAAGGAATAAACCTCAGCTGTTAATTGTTTACTTAGATCGATCATCACCGTTGATGTATTTTAATACCCGTTGACGTTCTCAGCCCATTAAAATTAAAGGCCCATATAAATTATCTCAATTTAAGGTCTATTAATATTACATATTATCTTAAAAAGTTTATTATAAGAAATAACAATTTCAGCCCAAAGCAAGGCGTGGCCTTCTTACTGGTATTGTTCAAAAATAAGAAAGATAGTGACAACAAATATTATTTGAGACAGCTGATATAATTACTAAAATTTTAAAAACTCAAATGGCACATTTTCCTATCATATCCACGTATATAGACGAACGTTTTTGTTTCAACTAGTAAAGAACCCAGGTGCTTTGGTCTGAAATTATTATTTCTTATAATTAATTTTTAAGATATGGGCCTTATATCGAGGAAATTGGTATAGGCCTTAAATTATAATGGGCTAAGACATTAACCTAAATCAACGGTTCTGATTTCCAAAAAAATAATCAATGGTCCAAGTTTCTTATTTCGGAAAAATAGTTCTTTCATATCATTTTTTCCAATATGCTTTTATATATAGTAAAGATTAGATGTGTGTGAAGATCATTTGATCATCAACCCAACAATTTTGGTACATTCATTGTTACCTTTCTTTCTTCTATAGATTATAGAATGTGTGCTGAGTTTTGGGGTAAAGGGAATGGACAGAGATAAGGAAGAAGGAAAAATTATAATTGCACATATTTCTATATACTAGCAAGAAACTTGCCCGTTGTACGGGCGCTGTAAATTCTAATATCATACCGTGTAATACATATAATGTGCTTTCAGTTTCTGGCTAATTATTTACCATTTAAATTTCATCTTTACACTAAATCAACTCATTGAATGTTAGAATATAAAACGTTAATTCCTCATTAATATAAATTATAATAAATATTGATGTCTTCCATACCAAGATTTGATATCTTTCCATTTTTGTAAAAATTAAAATGGAGAGGAAGTTGTTTAATTGGAGAACATCTACGCCTTTGAAATCAATGTATTTTGATATGTACCGTTGATTAAGGGGTATAATGGGTATTAAAAATATTTGAAGAAGAAAGAAAAAATGGAGAGTATAATAGTTACGTGCTTTATAATATAGTACAGATAGTATAGATATCATATTAAAGTGAAATGATCTGTATCCTCCTTAACTTTCCCTCTCATCCATTCCCCAAGTTAAATTTGTAACTTTTTTTTCTTTCTCTCTCATGCTTTCAAAAAAATTGAGTGAATTTTTATTATTCATTATCTTAATTGTTCATGCATGAGTATTTTGCACGGTTGAGAATGCAAATTGCAATCGGTAAAAATGATTTATTGCATTTGAAAATAAAAATTTCAACTAAAAAGATATTGGGAGATGGATAAGAGAGATTTTTAAGGGGGGCAATTATCACCTCCCTAAACTTATTACAAGTGAGAATGTGGTATGCCAGCAATAACCAATACTGGCTTCTGTGATATTTGAATTTTTGAGACACACAACTTAAGATATATTTTTTGATAGGTGACACACTGATCTATATTGATTCAATGCATGGTTGAGTCAGAAAGTAGAACTAATTGTCTTGTTTTATTGTATTTGTAGTTATTTTTAGTTAATTTTTTGCAATTGTTGTCAATATATATGCCAATTACTGTGCATTTTATATCTTTATTAATTATAGATTTTGGAGAAAGTTTGGAGTATTTAAACTGTTGACCCATTCAATGACCCGTTGCACTTTCTCATGGTACATGAATAAATTAATCCTTGGTGCAAATTCAAACTTTGATTAAATAGAGAAGCAAGCAATATTTGGATGACATAGTGTTGGGGTTGAATGACGAGAGTACGGTCAGGTTTTACCTCCTCGATGATCTAGGGTTTTGTAGAAGAGAGACCACGTTACCAAGAGAAAGAGAGGCGTACATATCTAAAAACGTCAATCTATTATATCTCTCTCTTCTCATATCTTCTTCTTTTTGGATAAAAGCGGAAGAGTAGGCTGCTTCCACAAACCGCCACGTCATCTTCAATTGCCAGCCATATGACTCCTCTATTTCGCATCCCTTCGTCTGTTAATTGATTAATAAAAAAAAAAATTTTCCAAGTAGCACGTCCTTTCACTGCATTGGTCCCATCAATCTCTCATCTAATTTTCTCTCTTCAATAAATGTCTTTCCTTCTCACTGCCTTCTTCACCGCTCCCACTACTAAAAGGTTTGCATTTTACTTCTATTGGCGCGGATTCACATGTGCTGCCATAGTTGTGATGGCAGCGAGCTGCCATAGTTTTGATCTGCACCGTTCAATCAGCTTAATGGCTGGGATTCGTCTTGTGTCTATGAGCGACAAATTCAGACTGCCCGTCTTTCCCGATAGTCTATTGTTCTTTCTGACCAGTCCATGCTTGGTTTGGAATTTTTTATTTCCTTTTGCCGATGGGGACCACTAGAATTTATGGTTCTTTTGAAAATTGTGCATTTCTCCCTTTTCTTCCTCTTCTAGAACCAAACTTCTCCCATTAATTTCTCTCCCAATCTCTTCAATCAAAACAGAGCCCTCAAACTTGAAAAGAAATAAATCATGTTTTCCATTCAAGAGTTAATTTTTAATTTTATTTTATCCTACACCTCTCAAATGTCAGTTTAATATTTTTAATAACACCAACCTGGTAAACGCGCTTTAGTAGTGTTGTTAAATATACAAGTTCGCATATATGTTGGAAATGTGAGTTTAACAATGGCCTAAGAGGTTATTGCAGTTCTGTACAACCCCGATGTCTTAGAATGATTGAATTTCTTCAAAAAGAATTATACATGGTAATTGAAATTAGGTCTCTTCCAAAATCCCAATAAACATTTGAACCTGGATAAGTCATACTATAATTGACAATTTATTCCATTTGATGTGCTCCCACTCTAGACTAGGATTTCTCAGGAAGGCACCAAGCTATCTAATACTGTTGGGTGGTAAGTGGCGAAAGGAAAGAGAGAGAGAAAGAGAAACAGAGGAGAGAGAGAGTCAAGGAAATAGAGAAGGAATTTTGAGCACGTGACTTGCACGGGGAGGAGTAATATAATGGCAAGAGCCAAGAGAGTCAGAGGTCTAAGAGGGGGCAAGCTCGTATTTAGTGTTGGGAGACACATAGTTGTACAACAAATCTCAGCCTTTGAAGATATTAAACGGCTCAGATTTTAATTATGGCAGCTCGCTGCCATCTTAACTATGGCAGCAGATGCGAATCCCTATTGGCGCCTCTCACTCTTACTCTGATTCTAATTTCTTTTCTTTTTCTCTTTTTTTTGGGTTATTGCAGCCATCAACTCGGTAAGCATAAAGGTACATAACATCATTTCAATACTTGAGTCAGCACCCGGCATATCTTCGCAATTTTGATTGATATGCATACGAGTGATTTACGGATATATAAAGTATTTCAGAGTTCAGACTATACTATACTTGAGATAGCATAGCATAGGACTATAGGAGGGAGGTTGTTATTGACACCAATTAATCTACTCTGCAAACCAAACATTTTTTATATTTTGAATGAATCTGACCTTTGCAATTAGATTAAGAGCAATTTAATATTAATTTTTCATATATAACATGTTAATTTTTTTTTTCATTGGATCGAGAAGACGAAGCAGAAGATTATTGTAAAAGCGAAAATTTAGATAGAGACGAATTCTCACCACAACTGTTCAATTTAGATCCTTATTTTTATTAAAAAAAAAGAATCCTCGATTTTTTTTTTTTTAATTTGTTGCTTATGCTAAAAAAAGTTGCTAATGTCGTGCTGCTATGTAGGTTTCCTCTGTGTCTCAAAAAAGTTTGCTACTTATTGCAAATGCCAATTTGTTATGTTGCTATGTTAATTTTTCTTCATTGGATTTTATTTTGGTAAATTGTAACAACTTTTTGACAGAATGACAGAAATATATCTGGTTTATATTATATATTATGCAGATGAAAGAAAACATGGAAATATGGAATAGAGGTGATGTAGCCAAGATGTGAATCGCTACTCGCGCGCTGTGGTTCTTATTTATTTTCACGCCATTTACTGGTACATATATATCTTCAATATGCATGTAGGATATGGCATTTATAATCTAGATATATTTTCTCTTGGGAGGTATATATGATCCAATATTGGAATCTTAATTGAAGTAAAGCTATGGGAAGACTAGAGAGATTGGTTTAGCGATTAGACTTTTAAAAATTGAGAATGTATAGCTATATAATCCATATGTACAAACTCATTCAATGGAATACAAAGTGGTTGAAGGCTGCTAATTTATTATTTTTTTAGAATTGTAACACCTTTACGAACTCATTTAATGTATCCAATTTTCTTTTTTTGGTTTCTGTTAATATATATGTATGGGGTATTAATAGTTCCAGGAATTTTAGGTAAACTCTGATTTTCTCTGTTTTACTAATTTTTTAATGGCTTACACATCTATTGTCCTCCATTAATATTACTAGTATAGTGCCCACGCGTTGCAGTGGGGTATCAAAAATTTTATTTTTTACTTTTTATTATTAAATTTAAAAGTTAGAATAACTTCTAACTTCCTAGTGTATTATATAATGATATAACTTCCAAGTATGAAATGATAACATTCCAACAAACAAACCGTACCAATGCAGATATGTAATGATAGCATCCTTATGACCAAACCATACTCCACTCTATGCTTTCACAGACAAATGGGTGTTAGTAATACAATATGTATTGTATATTTGACTCCTAAACATGTGTTCAATCTCAAGGAGAATGAAGTAAATCAGTTTTTTTTTTTTTTACTGGTACAGTTTTTTTTACTGGTACGGTTGTACAATTAATAATATAATATGTATACCAAACAAGTTCAAATCTTCCCGTGGCAAGATAAGGGATGCCCTTCAAAGAATCAACCCTGCACAAGTTCAAATGCTCAACTAACAGCAAACACACTGTTAGACACAAACATTAATTAATAATTTAGATGAAATTGGTAATTGTTCATTACAAGAGTCATAGTGGTTGCTCTTCCTGCTTTAAACATATAATGGACATTCTCATAATCAAACAAGCACTGCCGACACATACCCCCCAAGTTCATTTGGTATCCTCATTTAGTTTCCTCTTCTTCCAAGACACATGTTTCATATACTTCATGAGTGATTTGGTGTTATCTTCTATAGCCAAATTAGGTCTCTCCATTATTGCTCTCTTCTCTTTTTCTAATTTTTCAACAATACTTGCAATCCCTTCATCACCAAACATCTTATCGCTTCCAAACTCCTACAACAAAGTTCCGTGGTAAATATGAAGGAATGAAAGTAAAGTCTCGTTCATCTGTCTTTATTATGGTAAATATGCCATCGAATTATATGCTTTGATCAAGGCACTTTAAATTTGTTAAATACCGAAGCTATTTAAACTCAAGTGCTATAAGTTTGGAAGATAGCATACATATATTACGATATTCTCTTTGACCTAATTTTATATTCTACAAAATAGCATATTTCATAAAGACTGAGAACATTACTTGCACATTCTTTAGAAGAGTCTCTATACTGTGAATTTTCATATACGGCCATCGTGAGATTCCATTCATTCTACACCAAATCTGCAATGTTGATTTGTGAATCCTTAGCTGTTTAGCAGCTTCCATGATTGGCATTCCAAATTTTTTAGCAACCGTCTCAAATGACAGATCTTTCAACATCACCCTAAAAAAATTATACGGTTCTAACATATAAACATGCAAGACTTCAAAGTGGTACAAGTATCATGATTCAAATCACTTGAAAGCAGAAAAAATGAAAAATTGGATGTAACCTTTTAATCCTTGCTTCGGCGGAAAACTCTCTACGTTGAACAATGATTTCTTGAGCATACACACGTGCTTCAATCCGCACATGATATTCTCTACATCAGGAACAAAATTTATGTAAATTTTATATGCAAAATATGAGAAATACATATATTAAGCTCATGCTATAGTTTTACCTTAATGCCTCAAGAGTGGGACCGGCATTCGAATTTTGAAACCTGCTCCTCTCAGCTTCAACATATTGATCCATCAAATAACTCAAGCATGGATCATCTTGTATCTGCAAAAACATAGATACCGAATATAATGTCAACAAATTATTATATCTTGCTGAACTTCTGTCTTTGCTTCTGGCAACGTGTTTGGTCTCATGTTCCATATTCTTTCTACCTTAACTTTGTAATATTTGCTACAGAACTTGTGCAAATCATGCAATGGGCCTTTACTTTGTAATATTCTTTCTACCTTGACTAATTTGACCTCCTCTAAACTGGTAAAAACTTATAAAGACAAAAACTGTATTTTTAACAATGATTAATTGTAAGATGCTGAAATTATAGCATATTAATTAGAAGAGATCCAACTTTATTCACAGTATGGATTATATAGTTGCTATAGAGCAAAATATTCCAAACTTCTTTGAGACTTAAGTCACTTCATATGGCAGCATTATGCTCTGAAACTGAAGTTGTTAAACTACAAATATCAAAAATTTTAACTATATGCATTTTATTAGTTTCTTATAAAAATAGTTGATATGGAACTGTAAAAAGCATACTAACTAATTTGCAGCACTCTAGAGTTCTTATTTTTGTGGCATACTAACATTATCTCACCTAGAGCACTGAATTGCATCATACCTCTGATCGAGTATGTCCTTCAGAAAATTAAACCAAATAATTAAATTTGATTGATGTGCAGTCCATAACATAATTGCCCTATAACTCTATAACTACAAGGTCCAGCAAGAATTAATCTAGTCTTGAGAATATCTGACTTGTCTGAACAAGCCAAGCCGAGAATTTGAAGTGCAAAGGACCAAACCTCAAACTGATAGAAACCTAAATTTATACTGAGATCTCAATTGGGGTCCAATTTAACTAATCTATATATGTACTAGAAAACCCACAAGGAAACATAGACTCAATCAAGCAACCAACTTTTGAGTACATGTCAATTAAACTGCAAATCATAGAAAATTAATATACCTCTTGCCGCTCCTCGGATTGTGGTGCTTCGATAAGACTCCGAATCTCATCCGGTGTCAAGGCAAGCATGGTGTCAATCTTGCCGAAGGCATGAACTCGCAAACTGGTATTACGAATCGGCGCCATCTTGATACCTAACAAGTTCAGAAATTCACAAATCATAAGCAATATGAAGTTCTGAAAATCCAGAAAATCGAATTAAACCTGATTTTTCTGTCAAATTAAACTGCAAACCCTACTAAGTTGAGAAAACCAGAATTTTCTGTCAAATTCCGAAAAAACCAAAAAATCGAAGAAAAATTAAACAAATAACCCTAGATGCAAAACCCAGAAAAAATACTTATTAAACACGAATATGATATCAAATTCCTAACAAACCTGAGTTTGGGCGGTGATTTGTAAACTCCAATTCGAAGCCTCGGTCCTCAGTAGGTGGCCGAGCTGATTTCTAAACTGGAACTCCATTTATGGAGTCTGCGGAGAGGAGAGGCGAGGACCGAGGCGTCGCGCGGATGGAAGAGCCGAGAGAGACAACGCTATAAATGCAGCGATCCGAGGGAGGGGGGCGCGGATTGAAGACGTGGATGATCCGAGCGATCGGATCGCTCGAGCAGAAGGAACGCCAATCTTGAGGGAGGGGCACGGATTGAAGGAACGCCAATATTGATCGGATACGGGAGACGACCCAAAGAACGGATTAGTAAAAATTAATTGTATGCGGACGGTTGAGATTATCCGATCGGACGGTTAAGAATGGCTATGAACAGAGACTCTTTTTGGGTCTCAAATTAACTCTTCCTTTTATTATTAGTAGGGACTTATTATTATTAACTATTGTTTAGTTTTAGCTTTGAGATGCAACTTTTGTTTTGTTAGCAAACAAAATAAATAAATAAGAATAAAGTGATAAATAAAAATAGTGTTCAAGTTAACTATCCTTTTATAACTTTCAATTATAACGATTAAATTTCTGTTGATTATTTTTAATTAAACTTATGTTTATTTTTTCTGAACGAGTTACTTTCCTATCTTATATTTACTATTATATTTGTCATATGAATCTATCAATATATATATATATATATAAATAAATTATTAACAAGACTATCCCATGCATTGAACGTGCATTGAACGGGTCTAATGCTAGTTACAAACTAACAATATAAAGATAACATGAAAGATACAAGGCTTGAAAATTAAATAATCAACATTAGACTTTTGGTCTTTGGCTACTTTTCACTGTTCACTCCAATAATTGTTCAAACTTTTTTTATTTAAAAGTAAATGCATGTTATTTTCAATGTAAGATATAAGAATAAGGAGTTTCTTATTCTTTATTTAAAAGTAAATGCACGGTTGAGAAGTTTCTTATTCTTTATTTTCAAACTTTTTTTTTGACCGAAATGCTAACACCTCAAAATTATTGTTATCATATCTAAAATCACGATGTATGATGCTCAATAAATTCTTTATATGAAAATACTGGGGAATACCAAAATTTTCTATTTTTAAAGTTTTCTAAGTATTTGTTTTGCAATTTTGAAAATAGCATGTACAAACATCAATATTTTATTAATATTTATGAGCTATTTTCTAAATTTCAAAACAAATACTTAGAAAACTCTAAAAATGAAAAATGTTTGTATTCCCCAATATTTTCATATAAAGAATTTATTGAGCACCATAAATTATAATTTCGGATACGATAACATAAAAATTAAGGCGTTAATATTTCGATTCAAAATGCTAACATTAGTATAATAGTTAAACTCTAGGAATAAGATGGCGGTCTATAATTAACTTTCTTACTATCTCAAGTACTTTTTTTGTTTTTTTAAGATTTACATGCGGAATAGAGTCTAGAGGAGGGTGAATATCTGCTGCTTTTGAAACCCGAGAGTAGGATCCTGCATGCTATTTTGATCAGACGGTCGGTATAACCGAACTTTACTTTTTTGTTGATCACAACCGTTCGATCACAAGACCAGGGCCCTGCTCTCGGGTTTTAAGAGCACTGGATCTCAATCGAAGTCTAGAAGAGCTAAAATTCAACGTTGGTAACGTACGTACGGTACTGTTTCTGGAAGGCACAGCTGAAATTGAAACTGAAATTGATGGATTTGGATACGGGTAGTGAAATGTGAATACAACGTAATTTTAAAAGTAGACACCGAAATTAAACACATATATATAGTTGATATGATGATGGCAAGTAATTAATTAAACACATGATCAGCATCATATATAAATATAATGCTTAACTCGCCTTGATTTAGTGAGCTAGAAGGCCGGCCGGTAGAGTTCTAAAACTTGACACGGCGTGGCCAGTTTCGGCACGACACAGCACGAGTACGGATGGAAACGGCATGGGTGAGGTACGGGAATAGATACGGTGCGGGTCATTAACCATGTCATGTCTGAGTTTTGACAATTTTGGAATGGCACGCATAGTGTTCTAGAAACGGTACGGAACAACACGGCACGGAATGGTTGTCAGACACGACACGGTAACGGCACAGAACACGACAGACGACGACACAAATAATACATGTGGCACGGATAGGAACAGATATGACACGGGTAGGCACAGATCGGACACATGTAGGCACGGATATGTTGCGAGTAGGACACAGGTAATAACTCCGCCTATGTTCAAACATATATAGCTGGTCCCAAAGCCCGAAAAAAGGAGGAGGGGTGATATATAAGAGGAGGAACCCATTGACAATAGTTATATTGACAATCTTGACAATGAGGCTTTTCAAAAAATTATAAAAAACTCATAAAAAAATCTTTAAAATGAAAAACATTTTATGGATGCATTACTTAATTTATAGATTATGATGTTTCAAGTTTTAATCAATTTGAATATCGTTTGATACTTTATCAAAATTTTACAAACTTTTTAATGGTTGTAATTTACTAGGTCTTTAAAGAGCTATCAAATGTCGCTTAAATTGAATATAATCGGAAACATAATCAATCTACAACTTAAATAATACTTCCGTAAAGTGTTTTCTATTTTTAATATTTTTTTGTGATTTTTTATAAATTTTGAAAAAATACCATTTTCAAGATTGTCAAAATAACCATTGTCAATAGTTCCCTCCTCAATATATAAAACATTATGTAATTATTAATTAAGACAATGTTCATAGTATATGATACTTTTTAATATTTGTATGTTTTTAAAATTTTTATTCTGAATTTTGAAAAAAATAATTTAATGATTTTTTTGAGTTAAATTTTAATTTATTTTAATTTTTACGTTTTTTGGAATTTTGAAAATTTTTATGTTAAGAACGAGTGGGCACGTTTAGAACGGTTAAGACATGTGGATACGATGCGGTAGGTCACGTATCCGATTGGGCACGACATGAATAGAGCATGGCACGATAGACACGGTGTATCTTACGCACTCTGTACCTCCTCCTTCTAATTTTTGACCCGGCACGATTTGAGAACTCTACCGGGCGGCCGCATTATGAGAATGACAATGATTAGGCATGATACAGAATGAGGTAATTAATAGATATAATTATGAATTATGAATTAAAGAAAGAAAGAAAGAAAGCAAAGGAATAAAATAAGATGGCAGGCGGGGCAGGGCAGCATGGATGAAGCAAATATTGCTTGCTGTTGCTGATGATGAGATTAATTATTAATCCAACAGTCGAGTGGATGCTTTGGTTTCTTTGGTTTGGTAAGACGTAAGAGTAGACCGGTTCCAAGTTGGAAGCGGCCCCGGGGAGGGGACTGGGGACTGGGAGGGAGCACCAAGCAGCCAAAAGGAACCGGTCTTAATCTATTTTCTCTTCTCTCTCTCTGTCTGTGTCAGTCTCACCGTCTCAGTCCAAAGTCTACAACCTTTAATGTTAACCAGACTCAGTCTCACCTTCTCCCCTCTTCTCCCCTTCCCCCTTCCCCCTTCCTCGGATCATCCTCATCAATCCAGTCATGGCCACTCGACTCCACCAAGATCAGGATCACAAGAATGAGACCCTCCTTCGTGCCCTTTCCAAGCTCCCCCCCAATCGCACATGCATCAATTGTAATTCTCAGGCCACTCACTATGTCTGCACTACTTTTGCCACCTTCATTTGCATTACTTGTAGTGGAATCCAGTAAGTTTCTCTTCCCTTTTCTACTCATTCATTCCAACCCCCCCATTTCAACTATCAACTATCAACTATCAACTATTTCCAGTCGCGAATTCACACACCGAGTCAAATCTATATCCATGGCCAAGTTTACACCTCAAGAAATTACCGCATTACAGCAAGGTGGCAATCAGGTAACAATTATTTTGTTTCCACTATATCTCTTTCTAATATTAATGTCCGCTTAATTTATATATACAAGTAAATACTCAGAACTGTAATCTTCCAATTTTTTTTTAATTAGCGAGCCAAAGGAATCTACTTCAAGAGCTGGGATTTCGAGCGACAGACTCTTCCTGACAGCAGGTACATTTGGACACCATCTTCATCCTGTTTTACCCTCACAATAAAATGCCCCTACTTTATAAATATAACCAAATATAAACATCAAATAAATGAATTTTTTGTTTATCATATTTCTTTTATAGTAATATTGATAAATTGAGAGATTTCATCAAGCATATATATGTCGACCAGAGATTTGCTGGAGAAAAGAATGCTGATAAGCCACCAGCTCTAAAGGTAACAGCAAATAGTCTGCTATATTGAATAATCGAGAATTCCTTTTTAGAACCTTGATTTAATAATCAGCTCGAAGGAATGGTTTTTAGACCTTGTATGCCCCTTAACAATTAGTACTATAAGTCATGGTTTTTCTTGAAAGCCATGGTGTGTAAATGGCATATAAGCAGTGGTTGCTGTTATTAGTTAAACACCTCATTTGGTATACTGGTATTTATGCAGGTTGACAGGAAGAATTCAGATCAAGAAAAGTCCTTTGGCCCAACGAATGATGTAAAGGAGAGCTCCAGTAGAGATAAAGCTGTAACTGTCAATGGAACCAGAAACAATAGTTCTGACTCACAACAGGAGGGCATAGCAACCACCTCTCAGGTAGTGAAAGAGGAGCCTGTTGCTGTTCCACCTGCGAGGATACTACAACCACCAAAGACGGATGCACCCAGTACACGTAAAACACCTACACCAGTAGCACCAGTTCAAGTGCGCACTCATTTGATTCTTGGTTCCACCTCTTGTGTCCTCCAGCTATAAAAAAAGTGAACTAATTTGAATCTGCTTTGCATATATATCAAGAAAACATTACCAATAAACTAGTACAGTCAGAAAGCTGGGTGTGTACTGTGTAGTACTTAACTATGACTTATAAGGTTTGAACAGCTCTTCCATGCATTGCCTGGACTTAATTTCTCTGGCTGTAATTTAGATAACTTGAAATTATTTAGGAATGCATGCATGTAACAAAAGTTGCTTTTGTAGCACATTGCTAGCATTTCGATGATAATATGCAATTTTTTCTAATGTATTCCCAGAGCACCAAAAATGAGTCAAACATAAAGGATGCAAGTACCCAAAAACCACCTGAAGTGAAACTGGTATCTTCAATAAGTCTAATCGACTTCGACTCAGATCCAGAACCAGTCCTGAACCAGAAAACACCACCAACATCCAACCAAAACAGAGATACCGGATGGGCTTCCTTTGATACTCGGAGGCATCCATTTGTGGGAGCCCCTGCATCAAGCGCTACCAATCTAGAAACTTCTAAAGTCCATCAGTCAGCTCCTGGACCTGTTCCCGGAACTGCTCATCCCAAAATGTTAGTTCAAAATCATGCAGCACATCAAAACAATGTTTCTGTATTTCCTACAGTGCAACGTGAAAATCATCAATTTGATGGACCACCTTCAATGGGACCCGCAATTCAGGTAATTGTGGATTTCTTTTATCTGCATTCAGACAATATTACCTTATTGATTCTGACATGTATCTGCGCCTTACCTTTTCAGTCTTGGAACCACACAGTTGCACCGAATTTTCATACAAACATTGTTGCACCAAATCATCCATCCCTAGCCAGAGGACCACAACAATTCATGAATGGACCAGGTGCATTACCTATGGGTGTTACTCTACATCAAGCTACAGCCTCTCCAACTGTACCAAGTGATGGTAGAAGAGCACTGCCAGAGGTATGCTATCTCAGACAATTAGTCTTTTTCTGTCATTTTGCAAATACTACCTCTGTCCCAAAATAAATAGATTTTTTGTAGTTTATTTGAACTACAAAAAATCCATTTATTTTGGGACAGAGGTAGTAAATGTTTTAAATACTGCTCTTACATTTTAGATAAAAACAGGATCTTTTCACCATGTCCTATGCACCACGACCAGCTTCAGTGCCAGGATGGCATTCGGGTGCCCACATCCAAATGGTGTACACAATGCAGTATCCTAATCAATCTGTAGGTGTTTAGTGGCTTATTTTCCTGTTTTGTTTATCCTCTTATAGAAGCTTTAAAGTATTGGAATTATAATTCCTTTTAAACTATGTTACCATTTTTTAAACCCTCCAATATTAAGTATTTGACACACTTTTTTTTTATTTTGACAATTAATGATTTTGTCCCAGGAGAAGCTGATAAAAGTCATATTATTTCAAAGAAACTAAATATCACGAATTTGAGCATGAAAGTTGTATTTTTAAAATTTTGTAAACATCCAAAACAAAAGGACTGAAATTTTTTCTGAAAAAAATGAAATATAAATTGATTATTTTTGTACGTTTCAAACATTTTTTGATCTTTTGTGATGTGACAATAATGTAGGATTGAAGGCATTAATTATTTAGTTATGATATAATTAGTATTTTCATTTATTTTAAAATTAAATATCAAAAATGCATCAGTTGTGCTTTGTAAATGCTGAAAAATATACTTTACATGAATATTGTTGTTAGGATCTAACAGCGCTTACTTCCATTTGAACTTTAAGTTATTAAATGATCACCTTACTGTCAAGAGCTGTTAAACATTGTTTAAATTTTAAAAACTTGCTTTCATCATTCTGCAGCACTAAACTATGAACTTACATGACAAACATCATCTTCGAACTTTTGATATTTTATTTGTTACAGCCAGCTCAGTTTTTTACTCATCCAGTACAGTCCATGAACCCACTTGATTTTGGCAGTGCGAGTAAAGCAGCACATGTTTCCACTGTAAGGAGACTTTTTATTCATTACTGCCAAATGCACTGGATGAATTCCACATCTTGCTTTGTTAGCCTATTATCATCTTTAAAATTATATTTCAGGAGCAAAGCACCTTCCAATCTTTTTGCCTACAACTTTACTCAGGTTAAATTAAATTATCAAAAATCTCCATGAACCATGTGGCCATGTATTACATATGTTGTGTAGTAAAAAGTAAAGAAGAAAAAATGAGACCTTGTTTGATACTAGATTTTGCTAATAAAAATGAGACCTTGTTTGATACTAAATGTTGCTTCTGATTATTTCTTTTATATATTCAAAATCATGACTGCATACATTGTTATTATATCGTCTGCTCATTGTTGCATTTTTTTAAGAGTATATATACAGTGTTTTGAGCTTAAGCTCTCCGTATATTTACTATTTTTTTAACATTTACACCTTTGGCAGTTTCCATCTATGTCGTCGATGCAAGGAGCATTGCCAAACTTGAAACCTGGTAGTGGTAACCCTAATGCCTTTTCGCATGCTAATAGCATAGATTCCTTTGGTGCACAATGGGCTCCACAACCGTATCAACTTTTGTATCCACAGGCATCACATCCAAGTACTTCAAAATTTTGGATATGATCTCTAGACTATTCCATTCTTTCTGTTTATTTTTTGTCTGCAATTTGAAATGTTCAATTTCCTTTTTTTTTTTAGGTCAGTACCTACCTCAGCCCCATACAAATAACATGGTTCAGCAGATACCCAATAGCACATATTATTCTGGGTAATTATGTTTATTACAATCTTATACTGTCGGTTCTCATAAGAGTTGAAATTAATCCTATACATGCTGACCAAATGAAAATAATGGTTGCGTTATGTCTACAACTCAGCATAATTTCCCAAAGTTCTGGGTTTTTGACTGAAAAAGGATCCTGGCAAACAACTCGATTGGTCTAGTAGAGCTCTGAGGTTCCAAAATTATCAGACTTAGACCAGTGAATTTTCAAGCATACCCTTGAATATTGAAACTTTAAATTTGTGGCAATAAGTATCAGTATATGTTTATATTATATCTTACCAGAATTTTGTGCAGATAAGTTTTAAAATTATCATCGTCATCACTATCTGTTTGGTTTAAAATTATAGGAATCAAAATCTAGGAGGCCATGGTACTGTTAATGGAGGTTATGCATTATCGGGCATAAACTCACAGCAGTTGTCATTTAGAAATCCACAATCTGGTAATACCAGTCTGTCCCATTCGGTTGGTGGAAACCCCTTTGCTTAAACCACTACCGCTTATTGTAATTGTTCAAGCTACATTCCAAAATGGGAAAAGAAAAAAAGATAACAAAATAAATATAAGTCAGATGTTGCATTGGAGAACAGGTGCAACTGTAATTGTAAATCATGTTGTGGTTCTTATTTCTTTCTTTAAACTACAGTTATTATTGGCTTGTAAGTTGTAGCTTGTAATTATTAGTTTTTGTAAATGCTACTGCTGTTTATTTGTGCTTAATAAATGGTTAGTCCAACGGTTTGTGCGAGATGCAAGTATGCCTTCCTTTTTCTCATAATGTGTTCGTGGGAGATGTAAGCCTTTTTGTAATTGTATATATAATAATCTTATACTGAACGTGTTTGAAGGAGAATGTAACAATTTATACTAAATGTTTGTGGCATATAGATTTGAACCTTGCTGCTTTTTTTTTTTTTTTTTTTTTGTATCTTTTTGGCCCCGATGCTATTAGTTTAGCATAAAGTATCAATGAAGGGGATACGTTATGAGTTTTTTTGGTATAAAATACCTACTCGAAGGATGGGGAGAATTGTGCTCCCTCATCGATTTGGAGTGGGAGCTATACGATCAATGCTTCAACGGTTCAGATTTGATGAGAAATTTAGTATGTTTCTAAAACTTTTCAAAGTCATTAGATATACATTGTGATGTACTATATTAGTGATGTGCGGATTAGATAGCATTGGAGTGTATTTAGTACGATCATTGTACCAACGTACTATCAATTGTCGTTCGGTCTGTTTTGTACAATTTGAACGAAATATAAATATAAATATAAACGATTAACTGAACCATAAAATTATTTATGTCGTTTCCCACTTTCGCTCTTATTGTCTATACAATTGAATTTCTACAATTTTGATAAAAGTGCAATTTTTTTCTTTCTATTTTTTTATAAAATACATTTAGAGCTCCTTTTTACTAAAAAATAATACAATATTTTTTTGGTTTTTGAGGTGACTGTTAAATAAGATGGCATTTTTGAATGATTGTAAAAGATTATTTTTATGTTGTCTTTGCAAATAAGACCTCTAAATTGCTTTTCTTAATATTTTTTTTCTGCAAATAATTATTTGAACTATATATTGTTATACATATATATTTTTAATTGAGCAAATATACCGTGAGCTTAACCTCCAAAAATCTATCAAATCACATCTAAATTTTGATTTATATGGCTCAATAAATTCTTTATATCAAAACTTTATGGGATACAAAAATTTTCCATTTTTGAAAATTTTTAAGTATTTGTTTAAGATTTCTTAAAAGTAATACGTAAAACTTGATTATTTTATTAATATTGTATAGTCATTTTTAAAAAATCTCAAATAAATACTTAACAATTTTCAAAAATGGAAAAATTTTGTATCTCTTAACGTTTTGATATAGAGAATTTATTGAGCTACATAAATCGAAATTTGAAAGTGATTTGATAGGTTTTTGGAGGTTAAGCTCACGGTATATTTGCTCTTTTGAATAAGCTCACGGTATATTTGCTCTTTTTAATTCAAGTGCCAATATAAACAATTTGATCGACATTAATTCATAATGAATACAATCCTATCGCGAAGTGCAGGGTTTACCCTAGTATATGTACTAGTAAATGATGCTTAAAATTGGATACATAACAGTGATTACATTTGCACGATAATTCAAACATAACTTTATCAATCAATCAAGTCAACTACGTTTTTATTATTATTATTTTTTTTCTATATATGTGCGGTTAGCAACTTAGCATCATAGATTCTTTAGGTTATTGCGCATCACTTCCATAAAATCTGAGTTTTATAAATATAAAGGGCTGCAAAAATATAATTAATTAATGAATGTTAGATTTAAATGAAAGGCATTATATCTGTACGATGGATTCTGATATGGATGTGAAAGAAATATGAAGTGGATGGATGGTGATGATATGTTAACCTTTTTATTATGATAGTATAATATGCTAATAAAAAATAAAGTATTTAATTAAGAAGGCAAGTAATATGTAATATTATGATATGAATATATAGGCCATTATATTTATAGGCCTACTAATACTAATAGTAATTGGGGAGGAGTTCTCTAGAAGGTATTTGAGAGGGTTTTAGAAGGAGAGATGCGGGAAAAGTAAGGAAGGGCCTGAGGCTGAACCTGAGGCCTACTAATAGTCTCAACTCCCAACTCCCAACTCCGGCGGCTCTTCCATAGTTCCTTTCCTTTCCATTCCCTTCCCTTCCCTTCCCTGATCGAAAACGAAAACGAAAACGAAAACGAAAACCTCCGCCCTCTTTCGATCCTTCTCCCCTTCTCTCCCCTGATCGGAAACAATGCCTGTCTCTCCCTCGCCTCCCAATCGCTGCCTGGTATGTTAACATCTCTCCTCCGCTCTTGCTCTCAATCGCCTCTCAGGCCCACCCCCACCCACCTCACACACTTCTTCGCCACCCATCTCCCCTCCACCACGGCCGCCACCTCCTTCCCCTCCCCTCGAATCTCCCATCTTCTGCAAATCCTCGCTCCAATCCATCTCACATTCCCCTCCGCCCAGGTGCGCCTCTACATTGCCCTTCTCAAGAACTGCATCCGCTCCACCGATCCCGCCAAGGGCACCATCGTTCATGCGCATCTCCTCAAGAACGGATTCGCCTCCCACTTGCTCCTCTCCAATGTTTTGTTGGATATGTATGCCAAGGCTGGGGCCTTCCGTCCGTGTCGTCAACTGTTCGATGAAATGCCTCACAGGGATTTGGTTTCTTGGTGCACCTTGATTTCAGGTTTATCCAATTATGGCTATTATGCCGACTCATTTCACCTCTTTAAGTTCATGTCTTCTACTGGTTCTAAGCTCAATTCTTTTGTTATATCGTCCGTCTTGAAGGCATGTGCCAGTCTGAGGATCGTAGAGCTGGTCCAAATGCTTCATGGCTTTGTGGTTAAATTGGCTCTGGGGTTTGACCCATTTGTGGAGATTGGGTTTGTTGATGCCTATGCAAAATGTGGAAACCTTAGCTATGCACGCAAGCTGTTTGATGGAATACCCATTAAGAGTCCAGTTTCTTGTAATGCCATGATATCAGGTTACATCCAAAATGGGTACTTTCTTGAAGGCATACAACTTTTCAGGGAAGTGAACCGAGTTGGTTTATTAATGGATGTGATCACACTCAGAGTAGTGGCTTCTGCTATTTGTTCGCTCGGATTGTTGGAGTTTGGCAAGAATATTCATGTTTACTCCATCAAAATGAGATTAAGCGGGGACAATTATATTGTCTCTGAGCTTGTCAAGCTTCTAAGCACATTAGGTGAAATAGAATATATTAAAGAGCTCTTTAGGTTGGTTAAAAATCCTGACCCATCATTGTATGCCCTGGTCATATCAGCATTCAATTTGAATGGGTACAGAGTAGAAGCTATAGGCCTTTTGATAAAGCTTCTTTCCTTTAAACCAGACTTGAAGGAGGGCGACTTTGTAGTTTTGGTCAACACATGCTCTGTTAGGGAAGAAGGCGTACAAATTCACTCCCTTGCAATGAAAACTGCTCATTTTTCATACCTTTCCGTAAGCAATGCACTAATCTCCATGTATGTAAATTTTGGAGAGATGGAGGATGCTGCCGAAACCTTTAATAAGGCTCTGATCCATGATGTGGTTTCATGGACAGCCCTCATTACCGGATATGTCCAGTATTCGAACTTTAACATGGCCCTTAGTGTTTTTCGAAATTTCAGTAGAACAGAAATAGAACTGGACAAGCACTGTGTATCAACCACGTTAAATGCTTGCACGGGGCTCAAAGATTTGAGCAAAGGAAGACAGCTACATTCTCTGGTCCTTAAATTGGGTTTATTGTCCTCTGATTTTGTAGTTTCATCCTTCATTAACATGTATGCAAAATGTGGTCAAACTGTGGATTTTACTCGGCTATACACCCAGTCTGAATTAAACCAGAGTTTGATTTTGATTAACATTGTGCTTTCTGGGTTCTGCTCGAACTTCTGTCCTGAAAATGCTCTGAAGATCTTTTCGGAAGAGCACAAGTTGGGGTTGGTTCCTGATGAATTTACATATTCTACAATTTTGAGTGCTTGCAGGGATATAAAAGCAAAGGAAACTGGTGACCAAATCCATTCTGTAATTCTCAAATCGGGTTTTGCATATTCTGACACAGTTGTTGGAAATTCTCTGATTGAATTGTACATTAAATGTGGGTGCTTTTCAAGTGCATGCAAATCATTTTACAGCATGAGAACGAAAAATGCGAATTCATATGCCATGTTAATGGCGGGCCACATACAAAATGGAAGCAATATAGAAGCCCTAAAACTGTTCTCTGAAATGCAAGAAAATGGATTGCATGCCACTCCAGTTATGTTCACGAAAATTTTGCGGGGCTGTGCTGACACGTCAGCTGTTAATTTGGGGAAACAGGTGCATGCATCTATCATTAAGATTGGTTTGATCTCTGATGTTTACATAGAGAAAGCTCTTGTGGGTTTATATACAAAATCAAATCTCTTGCAAATGGAGGCATGTGACAGGGATTCTAAGTTGATTGGGGTCTTTACCCTTGAGGGAGAAGAAGAGGTTATTTGTGGAAACAATGAAAATTTTCTTGAATTTGATCAGAATTATGTCACAGTTGATCTTTCAAATTGTGAAGATAATGAAGCAAAATTTTTTAAATTTACGATCACAGATCAGGTATTCTTGGTTGCAAATTTGGGAATTATGGGTAGAATGCGTAATGTGAGTCATGGATTGATAGCAACTTGAGATACTATGGATACATCTAGAAGTTAGTTCAAAATATTGAGGGGCATGTTACAAAATGGAAAAAGTGCGCGAGAATATCTTCCACAGCAAGTTCTCCAGCAAGGACAATCCACCACAGCTGCAAAGAAGCAAATATGGAATTGTGGTTTGTGAATATACTCTTTGCTTCTGATCTTTACAAATGTTTATAGTACCATCCAATTATTTATTTTTCTACAGTTACCACCAACCTCAGCATTAGAACGTTTGAGCTTGCTTGTTTATTTTGTTTTTATTTGTTTGGGTGTTATTTTCTATTCGGTACTTACAAAGCCTTCACATAGTTACCAAACTTAGCAATATTTTGTATTTGACTATAGGCATCAGTCATGCCTATGTAACATCAAGTGAGGTGCTGCATGTCTATGTCATATCGGGAGGTGGTTTTGTTAACTCCGCAAGTTCAGCAAACAATTTTTTGTGAATACATACGAAAGGTACTTTAATTTATTTTGACACCATGATTTTTCTCGTTATTGGTTTAGTTGAGTATGTACCTCATCTGTTATATAATTTACTTCTTATGCAAGGGAAGCAGAAACATCATATTAGCACAATATGAAATTGCTAGTATATCCACCCTTAGATTATTTTTTTTTAAGTGCAAGAAATTGTGTAGAATTGTACGTCTTTATTGTGTAATTGAGCTAATGAAGCTTAGGACACAGAACTGTAAACCACATTGCTCATGATGTTAGCTTCTGGATTTTGAAGAATGCACAACTAAAATGAACTGTTTTCACTTATCATAACGAGTGGGTATTTCTTCTAAAATGAGGAAGTCAATAAGTTATCACAGATGAATCAAAGGAGACATTAACCTTTTTCGTTTCCTGAATCAGGAGATTATTTTCCTTTTCTTTTGATATGCTTGTAGCATTAGTCCTTATAAATTATTGTTTTTTTTTTTTGACGCAGATGCCTAGGACTGTATACCTGGCCAATTATTTCAAGAGGAAGTCAAATCACAAATCAATGAGACACATTGTACATGCTATTCTGAATTAAAATGATATATACTTAATTGTTGGGTTAATACAATCATGTGTTGAGTATATAACGCACCAACTGGAATTAGAGTTCTTTGTAATTCTTGAATTTATTTCTTTATTTTATCATTATTTTTTCTTGTATTCGTACTCTTTTGCTTCAATGTAAATTCAAATTGAAAACAGTGTCTCATAGAACTGTAAAATAATTATGAGTTATTCTTTGTAGAAGAGGGTTTCAATGTTGCAAGTATTTGATATAAATTGTCCTTGAAACAATTCAACTCTTATTATTATTATTATTTTTTATTTTTTATTTTTTTTGAGAAAAAGATACAATTCAACTCTTAAGTTCATATAATGTTGCAAGGTTTACAATGGTGCTAATATTTTATTAGACGAGGATTCCAATGTAAAAGTTATGTTTATTTATACAAATATGAATGCATTGTAATGAACATATATATATTTTGCACTTAGACCTGAAATTATCAAATTATTTCGTATCCTCAACTCATCACTATGGCGCATATTGACACAAGGCAAAAGAGTCACAGTACTGGAATCATGCACAGCACAGACAGCCTGCCAACTAACAAATAACTCAAACGCAAGGAAATCCAGTTAAAATAACTTTTAAGATTGATTTTATAACAACAATTAATTCTAGTTAACATCAACGTGCAGCTGCAATTCACTTTTTTCCGAAAGATAGCTGCAACTCGTTCACCTATTTAATCTATCGATAAATCTGAAAAATACATAACAATTTTTCACTAATACATATTCCCGTGGAGAGACTCAGCTGCATGCTATGCTGTCTAAACATATCTATCTAGTGCTGAGTGCTGAGTGCTGACTGCTGAGTTCCATTTTTTAATTACTATACTTGCCCTATTTTGTTGCTTGCTTCCTGAAGAGAAAACGACCATGCTTCAATTGCATCTTTAATGGAAACAAAAATCCATTGCTCTCCTAGTTTTTTAACAAAATCGGCCGCAACCAATTTCTCTACCACATCTTGCCTCGGATTGCTTATTCCAACCTATAAAAGGAAAGAGAAGAAACATGGTTTTGGTTTTGATTTTGATTTGCTTTTGCTTTAGTAAACCATGTTTAAGGACATAGTTAAATACTGTTATCAATTAATTTTTGGTACCTTGATGCCTTTTTTCTGTAGATTTTTCTGAACTTCAGACAACATGCCAATGCCAGAGTTGTCAATGGCAGTCACACCTGCAATATTAATATTAAAACATCTATACTATCAAATTTACCTATTATGTACATGCCATGATAATAACAATGTATCACAAGATATGATCATACCACCAATCTCGAGGATAACAAACTGCAAATCATCACCATTTTTATCCCTTAATTTCAGTTCATCTTCAACCCATCTGGAAATTCTGATAAAAAGCAAGTACAAACAATTATTTAATTAATATGGGTTTAATAGGACGATACAAACGGAAAGGAGGAAAAAATGGTGAAAGTTGATCTCACCTTTCCCTCAAATAACCAGCACTAGAAAAATAGACAGGAGAACCTAATTGCAAGACAAGGACACCCGGTACATCAGATGTATCAGCATATTGTTTTATGTCCCGGTACATGTCGGTACCTGGTATATTTCCAAGTTTGCATGTTTTGGGTCTCGCCACATAGATTAATGCTCTAATTAGAGATATACACACCTACATTGAGATGAAGAAAATTCCAAGGTCAAAACTACTAAATAATAGTTGAATTTACATTTAGAAACGTTAAGGTAAAATCTTTACAGTATACCGGTGTTTTATATTCCTTACCGACATGGAGAGGCCGATATCCATTGATAACATGAGAACTCCAATAAATGCTGACATGCAAACAATGAAATCAAATTTATCAACTTTAAATAGTCTTTTGTACTCGTGAATTTCAATCAAACCAATCATGGCGACTATGATGATTGCCGACAGTGCTACCAGTGGGGTATATTTGAATAACGGGGCCAAAAATAGCAGCACCAACATAATACATATTGCCATAATCGCGTTTGCTAATGGAGTTTTGCATCCAGCATGGTAGTTCACAGCTGATTTTGAAAAAGGACCTGAAATAAATTAATTGTTAATCGAATGTGAGTAAAGTATAATCAAAATGCTATTGAATACATGTTCTCACTGGTAAACCTTGCAGAACATCAATTAGTTATTCCAACTCTGAGGAAATTAAGGACATTAAACTACAGAACCTAGCTATATATAAGAAAAGTGTTTGTCTTGTCATTCGTCACACACAATGTGAAATGTCTCCACTCTCCAGAAAATTTTGCATAGGCTTACCTGTTGTGAGATAACAAGAAGTGAAGGAACCGGCAATGTTCATCAAACCATAAGCAATCATCTCCTTATTCCCATCTATCTGTTCGTCTTTCAAAATTGCCAGACTTCTTCCAACTGCTATGCCTTCCTAAAATATTTTGCAGCGGTAATTATTACTTTCAGGCAACAAAAGTACTTTTTTATGGAATTTAAGATATACGCGAAAAAAGTAAAAAAGTTCTTACTGCTAAAGCTATGAGCCCAGTTATCACTCCGGCTTTCAAAGCAACGCCTAAATGTTTGCCTGTAAAGGTTAAATCTCCAATTGAAAGTGGGTTTATCCCTTTCTTCAACTCACCAACCTGTCAAAAACATTATCCAATTTGATGTAGCACTAAGATTACAGAGAAATTAAGACTTTCTATGCTCTGCTAACATAATGTGGTACTGATTTCAAATCTCTACTGTCTAAATATATGGGGACAGGACTGTATGAATTTATGCTATTAAAGACAATAAATGTAAGAATTAGTACTTATTTGAATTAACTTCATTCAATAACTGTAGAAAACACAAGGATATGAATACATAAATGGAGAAAAGTGGACTTACAATAGGTATGCCATGATCCTCTCCTTTGACGAGGAATGCGAAAAGCCCTCCTGAAACAACCACCACCAGAGGAGCCAAGGCTGATACCCAAAACAGCTTGGGCACTTTTTCTTTCTGAAATAACATATAATTTTTACTTATATTAGCATAGCATAATGAAACTTCTCAGAAATAATATGAAGTTTCAGTGATGATTCTGCACAAACCAGATGTTTAGCGGAAAACAAGATCACGAGGAAGCATGCACCCAGCAGAAAACTTTGCCATCTCCACTGAAAAAGATAAACTAGCTAATAAAGTTACTACTTGTACTAACTTTGATTTAGTTTAAGCCTATATATATATCTGCATTCAAGCAACTAAAAAGAATGTAACGTTATTTGTATGGATGGAGATAAGTGACCTCATTTCTATACTGGAAGATGGCATGTATAACAGAGACAACATCAGTCTTAGTAGTGAAATGTTTCAATCCAAGCATGCCCTTCAACTGTTGCAATATTATAATTGACGCTGTGCCCCCCATAAATCCTGTTATTGTCGACCGTGATAGAAAATCCACCAATATTCCCAGCCTATATATATTCAAGTAATTAATTAAGAATCTTTTCTATTTGGCCTCAATCTATATCAATGAATATATCATTCTTCTGTTTTTACCTTAGAAAACCCAATGTAGTCTGCAGCACTCCGGTGAAAAACGCAGCAGTGAAGAAAATATTGGCATACAATTGAGGGTTCTCTTCATATGTAACATCAGTTTGAATGATAGAGCCAAGAAGCAATGATGCTGCTGCAACAGTACCAACTGCCAGATTTTTGGAACTTCCAAGCACCGCATAGATCAAAGGAGGTACAAAGCTTGAGTCTGTGGATTATATATATAACTAGCCCACAATAAGCATATATATTAAACGTACATTAATTTTATCATCAAACCAGACTAGATCTTGATTGTAATTAATTGGGAGACTTTTCACTTGAACATAATTAATTTGGTAATTTAGTCACTCCAATGAATATGAATATATTATTACAGATCGAATTCACCATTTTCTATATATGGTTCCCCTTTTAATAAGAAAATCCTGTAACTTAGGCATGCAGCGGAAAGTTTGGTATGTCCTGTATGTTTTATCAAGTATGTCTTCCAAAATACCCTTTTCAAATTAAAGGTGATGAAAAAGAAGGATAACTAATTTTTGATGCACATGCCAGAATCAAAGGCTAAATTTAGTAACCGTCAAGATTGCTTCAGAAATCAAGATTAGATCACAGCAACATTAGATTAGATGATTCAAGTTTTCTTTCTGCATTGATTTCTGACTTACACAATCCAATAATTGGAGGAAGGTCAGCAAGTTTGGCATAACTGATGCCTTGGGGGATGGCGAGGCTGGCGATGGTTATACCGGCCAACAAATCTTGGCGGAAGTAGGAAAGAGAGTACTTGGGAGCCCATTCAAGGATGGGTATGAAGTACTGGAGAGCATGCCAGAGGCGTTGATGGGGTGGCAAGCTCTTGAAACCAGCAAAGGGATTATCAGGGAAGAGTGCCTCCTTGAAGTTGGACTTGAGCATCTGGCAAAAAGTCCTGTTCTTTGAGAAATTAACCTTGGGGTGGTTTGAGATGGTGCCCATGGTTGTAAAAGCTAGCAGAGAGGATGATGAAGGGAAGGGAAGGGAAGGGAAGGGAATGTGAGGATTATGATTATGAAGAGGTGCGTGTGTATTTATAGACAAGTTAAGTTAGACATCAGAATTCACAACTAGAGAAGAGAAGAGAAGAGGAGAGAAATCAAACTAGAGACGTGGGAATTAAAATTGAGGGGTTGCATTGCAAATATTGGCATAATGGCATTTGGCAGCCCAAATAACTAGATTCTTCATTCTTCATTCAAAAGGGTGATCAATGGATCATGATGAACGCAAGATGCCATCTCGATCGGAAACAGATTAGTAGCTTAGTAGCTTGGCTTGGCTTGACTGGCAATTTAAGTTAGTTTGTACTTTGTACGTAGCAACCAGACAGTTCTTCCTTTCTTATCCAAAAAATTAATAAAAAGAGTGAGTTGTCTTACTCTTATCCAATGAACGCATGCATTTCCAATTTACCATTTTTGGTTCCAGCCTTAATTTTGTCAATTCTTAGTAATTTGACAGACACTTCAACACACCGGTACCCCAAATTGGTTCTAATTAATTATGATCGCACTTCATTTATGAATTGAATCCATTTTACATATATCTATATATAGACTCCATATTATGTATATATATCTCGACATATATATTTTGTCAAATATCAAATCAACATACACTAAAATTTCTCATTAATCAGCTAGTGCATGTTCTCCTTAATTGATTGTGCACATATATATATTGGATCCACAAGAAGTCCACATCGATCATCTTCAACATCTATATATAATAAGAGTTCCTTGCTAGCGCGCGTGCTACTTCAGGTATCTTAATCTTGATGAGGAATTAATTAACAGTACTACTACTTGATTCGCCTTACTAATATGCATCCACATTAATTACGAAATCCCTGCATTGTTGCTATCATCACAAGCTTCCCTTAATTAGACATGCAAGGTGATGCATGCATGTGAGATCGTATATATATATATTCATGATGGTGTTGCGCACGTACAGATAGAGATGGATCAAATTCAAATCCAAGCACAATTAAATCAACCTGGATCGTGTTAGTTACAAATGAAACGGTACTTAAATTATATATGTGTGTGTGTGTGTGTGTATATATTTGCAGAAAACAGAAAAAATAAGTTAATTACTGAGCTGAGCTGAGCTGAGCTCTGAGGCAACTGTGTGTGTGGCCATGCAGGCAGCTAGCCTACAATTCCGGAAAGGACATAATGGAAGCAAGCTAGCTGTGACTGGTGGTAGCTACTATGAGGAATGAGGAATATTGAGGATTGAGGATTAATTGAGGAAGAGCAATTAACCACCCTAAATAATTAAGCTAGTGCCAGAGCAACACCCTTTAAATTAGCTAGGAAGACCTCTTAATTATTGACACTCGTACCAGTAAATTAACTTGATTAATTGCAAATTATAAAATTATCTAAATGCATGGCCGGCTACTATAAATTAATAATCATAATCATCTCTTATCTGACTCTTAGTAATTAGTATGGGTTAATATATATACATATATAGGAATATTAATTAATTGCCTTACAAATTAAATAATATATATATGTTTGTTTTCAATTAGTGAAATTAAATTATATATGACAAATTAGAAACAAACATTGTTAATTTTTATATAATATAATAATATGAGGATTGATCATGAGGGCAGAGGGTTCTTCTGGGGAAGAAGCCATTTTGGGGAGGAAAGTATTTAATTTAATTAAAGTGCATATATATATATATATGCATTAATTGCATCTTTGCATGCCCACAAATGAAATCCATCCGGGCCCCGCCAAAATTATCTGGTCCGGGGCTCCATTTACTCGATCTTGATTCCTGATTCCTGGCACCATTATTAATTTTTGTTTTCATTTGTAATTGCACTTGAGAATTATATATATATATATAGTATTAGTACCATCACTCGCTCTACAGTCTACACTCTACACACACACACATATATATATATGTAATTAATTTACAACATATATATATGAAGACCTCAATTAGTTGTGCTAGCTTCATTTGGAGTGGCATGCACCTACCCATATTAATTATCATATCATAAGTGGTAAATTTCTGCAGAGAAACCCTGCAGTCCTGCTCTATCCTGCACTCTTTTTATGGTACGTATACGTCCTACGGTCCAATAAATTAAGATATATATCTATGGTCCTTTTTACTTATTGAGTCCTTATGCACCTACCCTGCAATAAATTATAGTTGACCAATTAATAATTTTCAAATTCCAAATTAAGTTTGCAATTTGGGTACTAAAGACATCATATATATAATTAATTAATATTACAACAACCATGCAAATTAATTAATTCTCGATCATAGCTAGTTTAATTAATATCATGGAAATACAACACAATTAATATATTTTTCAAGTACAAGAAATAGAACAAATTATATATATGCATGCAGTTATAAGTACTAGATCACCTACGTACGGTCCTCACATAATTCCTAAACAATTAATTATGAAATAATTCGATCGGATAATAGGAATTTAATTAATGTGCAAAAATTAAAATTAAAGGATCGATGCCCGTACGTACATGTGCATGCATGATCAGCAATATGTCTTAATTAATTATCGATCTTTGCTAATATTGAGTGCACAATATATATTAACATGAGTAGCATGCATCTGCATGGCCGAACTAATATATTTATAATTGTCATTACGGATCACCTGTTACAGTGAATCCAAAATGAATTTTCGCTGTCATATGTATATATAGCGGTTCCATTATAAATACTGAGGAATGTGCATGCAGTGCAACCCATATACAAAAATTACATCACTAATTTATGTCCACCACATAATTTTCACTCAATCGTTTATGAAAATGATCGATCGATGGACAAATATTTAACTATCTAGATTGATCATTTAACTGATCATGAGCTAATTATATATAATATTTGCAGTACATCTTCTTTACTTAATTGTGGATATATATTCTCTGTTCATATATATATATATATATATATGGTGATCTGTTATAGTTTATTTTGAATAAAATTATTAATTAGCATGTAACGTTTAATTATATTCGTTTAATGAATACATTAACTTAATTGCCTTTCTTAATTTCTGATGTAAATTTCAATGATGACAAATTGTACCCATATAACTACATATATATTTTTTTTTTTCCAACGAATATATACATGTATTGAAGTAGTAGAAAAGTTGAAATGAGATATATCCCGTACGTTAGTGTTCTAGATAGCTCGGTCTAAATGGAACACATATATATAGGCTATAGCTGACATATGCTAAACCGATTTTTGACCGTATTATTGTGTTGTGGGGATATTTATATGTAGAGTTCTGGACGAGAGACTTCTAGCTAGATCTAAAAGTTTCATGTCCATCAACTAAAGTAAATAAAAGACAAAAATAGCCGCATCTATATATTATGTTTCATCACGGGAGAAGCTTTACAAAAATTTTGTTTTTAATTTGGAGTTCACTAAAGTAATATATATTTAATAACGAGGTATATATGGTGCATCGAGAAGCTTCCGCTTTAAACCTCATATTTACAATAGTCAATCCATCTTGTCCAACATAATTTATATATATATATATATATTTATTGATCTCATACAAGATACTAAAATTTATAATTTTTTGAAATTTTTTACTATTTTTCAGATTTTTTAAAGATGAATACTTTTTGATATCTATATAATATTATTTTTTATCCATCTTTCAAAAACGTTTTCTTTTTTTAGAGACAATTAAATCCTATCTAAATCCAAAAATATTGATAGAAAATTGTAAAAATTGTAAAGTTTGGTATTAATTGCAGCATATTTCAACACGTAGATTGTGTTGGTTAAATCTGATTGATCGTTTGAATTTTGATTTGTGATATTTTAGAGACAGTGAAGGAAAATGTACTTTGATTTGTGATGCATATTATATAGTAAGGTTACAATTAATATATATATAATAAATAGCAAATATTTTGACTTGTTAATTAGATGGCTGATTGATTAAAGAAATGTACATCATCATATATTATTGAATTTAATTTACTTACCAATTAAAACAGTATAGACCAAGAGGAATCTTTAATTTTATTACCATCATGTCTAATAGTATAGTATAGTATAGTATAGTATGTATCGAAGGATCAGAGGCTGCAGTATACCGTGTACGTACGTATATACGTAGGTAACGTAGCCGGATCTGGTACTGGTACAGCCGGGCTAGGGCGGCAGGTAGGAGCGACTGCTAACTGAAGGTCGGAGATAAACTTTACCTGTTTCTGTTTTTGTTTCTGTTTCTGTTAGTTGACCCGACGTATACGTATGTGACGTATATATGTGTCCTAGCTAAGGTTGACTCGAGCACTGCACTTGCACAGTTGCACTGCACCTATATATTAATATATATATCGACCTTTTCTTTTGTTTCACAATCAGAGAGAGTCACAGATGAGATGAGATGAGATGAGATGAGATGAGATGATACCTTTCCTCAAAAAAAAAAATAGAAAGATGAGATATTACCTTCCTCAGTTACTTACTTGTGTTGTGATCATTGCATATACATGCCTGTCGCGTCAGCACTTGTGTTTTATTGCCCAAAGAATATTGAGTGACTGTCTACATCTATTTACTACTGATACCCCATGAGGGTCTACCGGTCTACAATAAATTCTTTTTTTGTTAGAATTAATTTCTTTTTAGATTTTATAATTTAGGAGATAAATTAAACACTAATTAAGATGATGAAGGACTATTAACAAACTAATTGAGCATGTAAGTGCTGTACTTAAGGTTATCCTATACTACGTACTTTTATTCTCGTTGTCGTTGATATATATAGAGCAAAGCTACTGTGTTCTTAATTAAGTTCACCAAGTAGTGTAATTCAGCTAGCACAAATTAATTAAGATTGTCAAATTAAATCGATCATTTTTATTTTGGTATTTCCATGCATACTGCATGCTGTGTTGGTTGATCTTTTGGTTGTGGTTGTGGTTGTGGTTGTGGGCGGTCACAACTCACAATCACACAGTTCACAGTTGCCATCGATCGATCGAATTGCAATTGATTAATCACACGCTTTTAATTTCTTTCCCAGGGAAGCTAGCAAACCTCCCTCCATCCATCACTCGCTCGCTGTTAGCTAGCTAGCTAGTGATCATCATTGAGTTTTTTATGGCCATGATATATATATATATATATATATATATATATATGTACCCAAATTTAAACAAGTTTGGATGGGTATGTATGTATATAACCAATGGTAATGGTATCCCTAGAAATAGAAAATAATAATTGTATATATTATATATGTATGACAAGTCAAATTCATGATGTAAAATTAATCAAAGATCTATCTTCGATCTCCGATTAATATTCTTAATTAATTAAGTAATTAATATTGCATATATGCTTTCATTTCATTACTCGATTGAGCACAATATATAACATATATACATGCATTTTAACGCTTTAATTGAATTGAATGGATGGTTAATTGTAATTGTAGCTAGAGGCAGTTGAAATGATGACTTGTACCGAGCTGAGCTGAGGGACGAAGACTGTTGAAAATTCTCACCATTTCCATTAATTTATTAATTTATATCCTTAACTTAAAAGGAGACATAATATTAATTAATTAATATTAAGTTTCATGTATGTGTTGTTGCATTTGAATTAGGTCAGAATTAATTAATGGGGTACCGCAGGCGCAGGTACGTGCCCATTTGTATTGTATACTCTACAGACTACAGTAGAAGATGAAAAATGAAATGCAGAGAGTCAGAGTCAGAGATGGCGGCAAGGCAATAGCCAATAGGGTTCAGAAGGAAGGGCCGCGGCCTATAATATAATATAATATAATATAATAATAACATTCAGATATATTTCAGAGCCACCGCCCCGGCCCAAAGCAAACTATATTTCTCATTTTAGCCCGGCCTGGCTCAGTGCTCACAGATCGAATCAAGTACCCAGCCCAGCCCAGCCCATGTATCTCTATCTCCATCTCTATCTCTATCATCTCTATCTCTATCTCTATCTCCATCTCATCTGTGAAATATCACCAACATGCATGTTGCGTTCCTTCAATCAGAGACCGACCAACCCAACCCAACCCAACCCAACCCAACCCAACCCAACCCCACCCAGTATCAAATTACAAATTGTCAGTCGGTGCCGTGTAGAACTGAACAGCAACACGTACAAGTAGAACACGCTGGGCACCGACTGACTCAAATGTTAATCACTTAATAATGTTAATCATGATTCCGAAACGTAACGAAACGAAAGGGATGAGTTCGATGGCGTGGCGGTCAACATAATAATAATAAGGGGTAATGACCCCGGACCCCCCCGAACTTTCGGGTTTTGACAACTTGGCCCCCGAACTTTTATTTTGGACAAATGCCCCCCCGAACTACCGATTTGTGACAAATTGCCCCCCGGTTGTTAATTAGCCATCTAATACTCCATTTACAAGTATGAAAAGACCAAAATACCCTTATGTATATATAAATATCATGTATATAAAACGTTTTCTGACTTTACCGATTTGTTAACTTCAAATTGGATTGAAAATTTTAAATCATTTAAAATGTAAAATTTTTTTTCCATAAAAATTAGTTACATGAATATAAATATTATGTTCATAAAATAAAATAATAAAAAGTAAACGATAAATATTCTGTATTACAAATTTTGTATTTGCAAAATATTTAATAACTTTTTATATATTTTTAATATATAATGGTTTTTAATTAAATATTTTTTTAAACTTATTTATATTTAAAATATTTTTTTGAACTCTCCGATTTGTATGAAAAGACCAAGAAAAAATTATTTACGTTTTAAATGATTTAAAATTTTAAAATATCATGCATATATACATAAGGGTATTTTGGTCTTTTCATACTTGTAAATGGAGTATTAGATGGCTAATTAACAGTCCGGGGGGCAATTTGTCACAAATTGGTAGTTCGGGGGGGCATTTGTCCAAATTAAAAGTTCGGGGGCCAAGTTGTCAAAACCCGAAAGTTCGGGGGGGTCTGGGGTCATTACCCCTAATAATAATGCAATGCAATTCAATACGTAACGTCAGCAGAGAAGATAAAATTAAATGTTCTTCTTTTCCTATCCAGACCAGACAGCACACAGCACAGCACAGGTGACACGACACCCCCCATTCCATAATACTAATAAATAAATAATAATAATAATTCCAATATTTCATATTCACATGAACATGATATTCACATTGAATTAAATTATTTATTCCGAGCGAGCGACCGACCGAACATTCGAGAATGAATCCTTTCTGACTCAATTGTGTATAAATATTACATACTGCTCTTTTGCCTTCCTTCCTTCCTTCCGAGTTTAGCCTAGCTTCCCTCCGTCGACCGTCGTCCATTCATTCTACTTCTTCTACGGGTTCTATTTCTCATTTCCTTTTCTTTTTTTATTTCATACCCACTACTTATACTGTACTAGCTGTAACCCCCTCCCCTTCCCTCCGTCGTCCGTCGACCTTACTCCTTAGGTAAGGTAAGGTAAGCTAAGCTAAGCTAAGCTAAGCTATACCTTTATTTAGTATTTACTCCTCCTCCATCTAGATCTAGTCTTCCCTTTTAACTCTAACTCTTAACTCTTAACTGTAAGCCAAGCTCAATATTATTCATTCATTTAGGACCATCGCCTTCCTTCCCTTCCCTTCCCTTCCCTTCCTGCTAAGTGCTAACCGCAGAGAGTACACAACGCTTCCTTCCCCTTTATTTATTTATTTATTTATTTATATTCAAATTAATTTACCAATTTATACATGAGTCAGTCAGATTTGCATGCATATATGCAATTGTTTCTAATTATTATGTCTTCTTCCACACAACGTCCCTCCTTGTTTTTTAATTATATATGACTTATGAGACTCCGTATTGGTTACGATCCATATCAGATCGCATCGCAGGATCCTCAGCTCCGATCCCCTGCCCCATCCAACCACTCTACATCTTAGGATTTAATTCAGCTCTTCATTACTATTGTTTATCTATTGCCCCAATCCATCAATACTCTATATAATATATAATAATAGTAACGCATTATCATGTTAATTGGTACACTTAATTTAACTTTCTGCATGGTATTATGAAATTGAGTGGCAGTTGCTATTCAAATCTAAGTCGTTGAATCTTATCAGATGTAAAGATCAACTTGCGCACGCTTTGTTTCTTGAGTTGTAAGCATGCAATCAAAGGTGCTCTTATTTAAACATGGAGGTACTTTTTGTGAGGAAAAAACAAGTAAAGATCTTCCGCAAGGGGAAGCCGCATTTTGGGCCACAAAACTCAAATTGTGTTATAAACCTCGAATATTTACTGTAAAGACAGGAAAGCTTTCAGGTTTTATGAAGAAGAGAATCAAGAAACAATGGGGCCTATATTCACCCAAGGTAGATCCCACAGACCCACAACTAAATAAACGAAAAGTAACGACCAATTGGAATATTCCAAATGAAATAAGAGAAATTAATTAGCGTTCCTTGACGACATTTGATGCGGTTTGCTGTTGTGTTTCTATTGTCAGAGAATGGATTGTGGTGCGATCAGAGCCGTACGACTTGCTTCTTTTGTGCTTGATGTGATCCCGTCTACACTATTAATCGGTGGTGAAGATTAATTGCGCTAGAGGCATATTAAGGATGGTTTTCTTAAGTAACTTTTGCATGCAGGTTTGTTATTGTGTTAATTAAAGGGAGATAAACATAGTAAATAGAATAGAAAAGTATGGGAGCATTGGCAGCTCAGCAGGAATCTTCTCAGAACTTTGGGTACTCTCCAGATACTCTAGACGAAGGAGTAATGCAATACGGGTACTCTCTCTAGAGAACTTTGTGTTTTGATGTATTATATTGTTTAGAGAACTTCATATCCATGAAGGCTATGCCAGATATAATTGGATCCACCAAGGTTAATGGTATCTGAAGCTTTGTTCCCGTAACTTCATGAAATTTATCAGAATAACTCTCTTAGTGCAACTGGCACCACCAGGCTTTGGCATCAGCAAATTACCCATCATAAATGGATATATACCCTTTTTGGTGGGTAGCCTTAATTCATTTAGCACAAGTTGAGCAGGAACTTGAGACGTAGAGTCCTGCCCCTTTTCTGTCCGTGACAGTGGTCTATTTCCTGTACATATCATCAGCTGTTATCTACAAATAATGGCTGATGACTGTTTTGTTTCCAAACAAAAAAAGGGACTTCAACCCCAAGTGCTTCTTTTTGACCCTTTGGCTATTTAAAATATACATTTGTGCCTGTGATAAATAAGAATAAGATTGCACCAGCAATGGCCATCAGAAGCTTTGTAGCCTGTTCTTTCAAAATTTTTATTGTTATAGCACTAAAATCTCTTATGCATAATATGAATCATTGTAGATGTGCTCACTACAAAAGAAGGTGCAAGATAAGGGCTCCTTGTTGCAATCGGATTTTTGATTGCCGGCATTGCCATAACGAGGCCATGGTATGCCTTGTGCTGATATTACAATTTTATTTCTCTTAATTGAAGTGATCAAATCCATCAGTGGAAAACATAGGTGGCCTGCGACTTCTTATAATTTTGTTTATTAACTGCAGCTTTATAAACTCAAGAAACATTGTGCAGTCTTGTTCCCATCTTCTTTATCTTTATAATAAGTAATTAGAAAAGAAAATTCCCTACTACCTGCCTCAAAAAATAAAAAAGGAAAAATACTTACCTGTGTTTATTTTTTGCTTAAGTCATTTATTAATTTTATAGTTTTTTCTGTTAGAACTCGATGAATGTGGATAAGACCAAGCGTCATGAAATTCCACGCCACAAAGTGCAGCACATCATTTGTTCTTTGTGTAACACCGAACAAGAGGTACATTATTTTTATTGTGGAATATGTCATTGCGATATTTACTAGTATCAGCCATTCTAACATTTGTTGATGTAGTCCATTAGAAGGGAACTTGTAACTACCTTGTTCAACAGCTCATTTTGTTTGATTGTGTTTCCTGTAGGTGAGGCAAGTGTGTATTAATTGTGGGGTTTGCATGGGAAGGTATTTCTGCAATGAATGCAAGTTATTTGATGATGATGTAAGAACCTTTCAATATATTTGGTTATTCTCTATCTGATAGATCTCTGAACATCATAATACCCATACACTATTTGTTTTATTTTTCAGCTTTCAAAGCAGCAATACCACTGCAATGGTTGTGGGATATGCAGGTACAATATCAATTCTGCATCTCTGTGATCCCCATTTTCCTTGAACTTGCATTAATAATCCTTTCCTCATTTATTGACGCTTTTTGTTTATTTTGAGCAGAATTGGTGGCCAGGAGAACTTTTTTCATTGCTTCAAATGCGGTAATGTTTATTTCTTAAATTTTTTCCACTCACTTCTACAAATTTGCTTGAATTTGTTAATTAATAATAAATTTGTGTATGCAGGTTGTTGCTATTCGTCAATATTGAAGAATGGCCATTCATGTGTGGAGAAAGCGATGCATCACGACTGCCCCATTTGTTTTGAGGTTTGTTTCCTTTTCTTGCTCTTTTGCTCTGCCCTTTCTTCATTCTTCTTATACTTGGTTCATTTGCAATGTAATACTACTACATGGGGGCCTAATTGTTTTGTTTTCTTCTGCACAGTATTTGTTTGAATCAACAAATGATGTTACTGTTCTGCCATGCGGCCATACCCTCCACATGAACTGTTTCAAGGAAATGCAAGATCACTTACAGTATGTTCCTTTTGTGGCTTTCTTACTCTGATACCTACTTTTTCACACATGTCCTGCAAAAAGTATGAAAAAGCCCGTAACCCTTGCATGACAAACTTCTACTCTAAAAAATTGAAGGTTATAGTTTATGTTTAACTTTGGTTTCTGTTACCAAAATGTGTGGGGAAAGTTCAGTAAGGCAGATTTTGTGATCCAATACAGGGCACCTGTGGGTTATCTTTGAAACAGGAGTCCGGAGGTATTACTTTCATTTTTGATGCGCATACAGAGATATGTACATTTGCAATTCTGTTGTGCTTTTAGAATATACATCATTCGATCCTCAAAAGAACAAAGAATATACAAAGTTCTCTGTATACAGTACTCATTTTAGAAGCCTGTGACATGTTTATGATTGTAGCAGCACATGTGATACTTCAAAACATTCTGTTTAATAAATTAATTATTGTATTCATGTTAGGTACATCTGCCCTTTATGCTCAAAATCAGTATGTGATATGTCAAAAGTTTGGGAGAAACTCGATGCGGAGATTGCAGCAGTACCAATGCCTGAATTCTACCAAAACAAAATGGTACACAAGTTACTTTCCAAATGTCTTAAGTTTTACATGATTCATTTTTTGTAGCTTGTTACTGAAGAAAAGGATGCAATGTGTGCAGGTGTGGATACTTTGCAACGACTGTGGGGTCATGTCAGAAGTGCGGTTCCATGTACTTGCACAGAAGTGCAGCAACTGCAAATCATATAATACCCGCAAGATTTAAATGCTTTTCTACAAGTTTCCTTCATATAAGCATTTTGATACGCATCATTTTCCTTGGGAAATTTTGTATTAGTTAATCTACTTAGAAGTGCGCAGATTTAATTAGATCTGAAATTATTGTAAAATTCAATCAGTTTATGCCCTTGTTCTACGTGTTAATCTAATAGAAGCTTGTGATGGTTTGAATCTGAATTTGTGTCTTAGATCACTTGATGGATGTTGTCAATTTTGCAAAGGATTCATTTAATTTGATATGATGCAAAGCTCTCTTAAATTACTTCTCTACTATGGGTAAGTGAATGCGAAATTGATCGTAGGGTATCTAAATTCTGCCCTCAAAAAGGGAGAACCAGTAAATTGCTACGTTCTAATGCATGTGCTGCCCTATCCTGCTAGCAAAAGGCCTGAAATATGAGCCTGAAGTATTTTATTAACCAGAAGGCCAGAACTAGAGCTGCCTATGAATATGATTTAGGAGTCATATCATCAAAACATCAATCAGGGTCAAGGACCACATGAGCATCGTGGCCCATCGAATGTTAGTTAGCTCAAGGCTGAAACACATCCTGACCCTGGGTTGGGTTGGGTTGCCAGGGTATCCAATACTCTCTTACTTTTAGTGGTGGTCCTGTTGGGCCTTCCAAATTCCAATTCAAATATTTAATTTGGAAAGGACCAAAATGGCTACTCATGTTTGTGCATCAGCATCTCCTATTCTCCTGTCCTGGTTTACACTTTACAGACGCTTGCTTCAGAAAAGTGAGACTGATCACAAGAAAAATGTTTAAGACGTTACTCTGATCAAATTTGTTATTGAAATTTAAGAGGTGGACGGCAGATGGTATTGAATTTCTTATAGCTGTACCTGTATTGGAATCTTATATGATACGGGAACCTGCTTGTCTATATTGATTGGCATCTGGGGTCTCAAACTCTGGATAATTGATATTTGAGTGGTCTCAGTTACACTTCTGGCACAATAATAAATTACAAAAAAAAAGAAAAAATGTACTGATTTCATATTTATACATGTATGTATGTATGTATGTTGATCATTGTGATGGCCAAACATCTCTGAATCTGGCTGCTCATACAAATCATTTCTTGCTGCAACATATTTGCAAATTTATTTAGGAACTCAATAATATTTAAAACCATACAATGTATGTATTATTTAAATTCTTAATTAATTAATTGTGTTAGTGTATGTTGGCGTATGATATTACTAAGTACAAGATGGTAAAAACAGGCTAGTAGTAGTATGCCATGTTTTGTACGTTAGCTAGCGATGTGAAGACCTACCAAACAAGTATTGACAAGCACAAAGGGAATATAATGAAGATAAACATCTAAATTACAGTGAAGATATTTCATTTTTCAGAAACTAGGCAAGAATGAGATGCTGGGGCATCTTAATTTTCTGAAATTATATGTGGAGTGACTCAAGTGAGGTTAATAGGGACACTTGAGTGCTTGACTATAATTTGAGCATTCTGATAGCCTCAATATGTCTTCATGTTTAAAAAAAAAAAAAAAAAGGCACTTCGAAATTGGCCCATGCGCATAACCGAAATTGATGATTTGCTTTCACTGTTCCGCTTCCACTCTCCTTGAGATTGGCATCTGTCCTGTCATGAACCCTTCCTTCCTTATATCTGGCAATGGCAATGGCAATGGCATGTCCACCTGACCTGCTTTCATTTTTCGGTTCATTAATCTTTACTTTTCATTTGTCATTCAAGTAAAAAGAAAAAGAAAAGCTTCAGGTAAATGAACTGTTTGAAATGTGAAGCAAGGGGACGATAAGAAAAGGTTTTCAATCTATGTGCAGAGTGCAGAGTGCAGACTGTTGTGAAATAGACGACATGATTAAGGTACGCATTAATAATGATATTAAAACAAAGAACATCAATTCTGGCACAAGCAACGCTTTCAGGTCGACCCCGCTCACTGTACCATACAATGAAAAGATTCCGTTTTGGAGTTTCTTGGAATTAAGTCTATGCACTCTCCAATTTAATATGTTGCAAAGGAATGTACACACAAGCCAACAGTATCCTCACCTGACACCCTTTTCTATTTTCAATTTGTTTGTATTGTATGTATGTGACATATTACACGCTAAGTATAATCAATCCGAAGGTACTCAGACTCAGTAGTTACTTTATAATAATAGAAAAGAAAAGAAACTAAACAAATTTTACATTGCATTTTTCGTGTGCAGGAATCAGGATATATTTTTTTTGGATTTGTGGTTGGCTTGTCTGTGCAGTATTCTGATTTCTGACAACCTGGCTACTCTTTGTTTAGTAGTCCATATATTTTTTAAAAAGATCAGAAAGACGTTACAGGATGCCAGAATGAGAGATGTGGAGAGCACTTGCACTAGTCATGTTATTGTTTATGCCTAGCGTGTGTAAGTGTGTTTTCTTTCTGGTTGCTGAATTCCTTATTTGTATTATTGCTTTGCTCTGCTCATTCCAGTAGAAATATTGGCTACACATGACGCTCATTTTACTTGTATAATAATATGAGATGTCAGATATGAACATTTGGTTAGCAAGTAGTTCACCTGGTATGTTCAAAAGAAGTTGGGAGACTTTGCTTCAAAGATAGATAAACATCTCCGTCTCAGTGCTACTGGTACATAACATTACCACTTTCCCAGGCAGAAGAGGCAAGAGAACTTGCTATTAAATTTGTTAAGTATACTAAGATAACAAAAAAAAAAATGAAATAACACAGAAAAATATATTACCAAGTCATAATTATATATTATATTATCATTTCATAACCATGTCAAAAGCAACTCTCATTCTTAGGCATACACATTATAATAGCCCAAAATCAATAAAGAAAAAAAAAAAAAAAAAAAAGATACATTCCCGTTCAGTAAATATGTAGAACGGAAATCATATTTCCACTCCAAGACAAGAGGGTAAGGGGTAAAAAAAATACAAAATTATGATGAAGAAATTGCAACGTAGATAGATCATTAATGGCTGCAAGAGATAAACAGCAACAGCTCATTTTCATGATCAACTACAAATTTGCAATACTGAACCCAATTATTCAGCCAAATTTGGCACGACAAGCGATTCATCCATGATCGCCGCCTCTTCTGTTTCCTCTCCCATGTAGTAGGATCTGCACTCCCTGGTACAAAAAGCCTTCTCACCTCTACAAATTTAACAGTTCAGGAATAAGTGTATAAATAGCAAAATTAGTATATATTTATGAATTATGAAGCATGCATATATAGCAAAACTATTTTACCAGCTATTCTGCTTTAGAAAAAAATTGTAGCAATACAGGATGAAGTGTATTCTAAATAGGAACTCTGGGTACAATCATAAATCAAACACAATATCTATGTAATAATAGCTCATTCCGGCACCAATCACCTAATATTGGTCTGACCTTCATATATTGTATTTCCCTAATTAATGCACCTATTATTTTTCAATCTGTTGCGCCTTGCCAAATTGACTGAAAATAGACAATTAAAGAAATACGAGAGAAAGAAAGCCACTTACAGGTACATGTAAATATCCTTCCCTTCAGGCAGTTTTTTGTTGCAATATCCACAGATTTTCAAAAATTCGCCAGAAACTTCATCCTGGGAGCTTCCAAGGGGCTCAATAAACCAAAAGGTATCTTGCTCGGGGGTGAAGCCCTTAGGGGTCTCCAAAATGCAGTCCCCAAAAATGTGGGTCTTCGTTGGATTCGGACCGTGAGTTGTGATACAGGTGTAATCCTCTGATTCAGCTATCTCTTTCATGGAAAGGGAACTTGAAACTTGATCGATTTTCATCTCAAAGCTCTCAGCTTTATTGGGTTCAGCTAGCGGGTCAGGAGTTGGTTTCTTAAATTCAGACCCGATAAGCACCTTCCTGCTCCCAACCTGCGGATTCTCTTCCTTCAAGGCATCAATCAACCCAAGACCAACCTTGCTTGAATCCCAGGTCTTTTGTTTTGGTTCCACATTTGGAGATTTTGGAGACATGAGAGTGAAGCTACCAAGGTTAGAAAAGGTTTTTAGGTCCAACGGGGAGGTGGGGCTCCAGGCCAGGTCTGGATCCATTAAACCCTTTGTGCTCAGCCTTACGAAGAGACCCGAGACCCGAAAAAAGGAGGCCTTCTGAGAGAGAGAATCGGAGGATGAATTGAGAGATTCAGACATCATTTCAGCTTTAATTTGATCCTTGTCAATTGCTCTGTTGATCTTTCTGAGCATCTGAAAGAGGGTTCCCTGAAAATTGGGAATGATTTGGAATTAGAATGCTAAGAGTAATTAGAAAGGATGCTTAGATGGAAAGGATCATCTAAAATCAAGTAATACTTGAGGGACTGAATTAAATGGGACAATAAGTTCTTGCAAATGAGGCCGTTTCTTTACGAGAGATGGACATTCTAGAAGCTGATGGTAAAGTAGCAAAATGAGCTCACAAGCTCTCTGCTTTTCTTTTCTTTCTTTTCCCTTTTATTTGTCCACTATTTTTACCCCTTTTTTGGGACTTTGGGTGAATCCATAAGCAATCTAGGCTGGTTTGCAAAACTGGTACCAATAAAGTGACATTTCAACAAAGATTTGATTTCCGATCAACTAAAAATACAAAAGAGGATGATTTTTTTTTTTTTTTAGAAAAGAGAGAGAATGAAAATGAATGTAAAAGGGGGGTAATGCACTTGACCAACTGAACCACTGATTACCTACAAATAACGAAAAGCACATAAATATGTTATGTGTGTTGCAGTGGTGGTTCCTAAAGAAAGGCATAGGTTGAGATGAACAGGGAACAAATCCACAAGGGTTTAAATAGAGAATATACTAGATGATCGCCTAAAATAATTAGAAGAAGGTGGAGAAGAGGATGATAGAAGTTTGATGATGAGGAGATGAAAGATTGAAGCTTTGATGAAGGAAATGGAAAAGCAACAAGCCAAAACCCCCAAATCAAATGTGTCAGTCAGTGACCTTTTGAATCGATGATTGTGATAATTTGTGAATGAATGGGGGTTGATCCTAAGAAGAGAGAGCTTAAGTTACCTGGGAGGTGGTGGTGGTGGTACTAGGGGGAGAGCGGAGGAGGCGAGGCTCATGGAAAGAAACCCACCCTGGAGAGGAGAGGAGAGGAGAGGAGAGGAGAGGAGAGAGCGGAGGGAGAAGACTTACTTGTTGGGGTAGAAAAAAGAGGGAGGGGACTAGGGGAGTGAAGAGAAAGGGAAAGTGTCTGTCTTTATAATTATAATTTATGGTTTGGGTACAAGTGTCAGCGGGAGGAGATGGTGACATAAAAACAGAGAGACAGAGAGAGAGCGAAGGAGATGAGAGGTGGCGTGCCTTCCCAAGGACACCTCTTTTCTCCCTATCCCTCTCCCTCTCCCTCTCCCTTACTTCTTCATAGCATATTATTTGCATACATAGCATAGCAGGCCATGCCCCCAATTTCATTTCATAAAATCCAAGGGCCAAAACACTAAACTCATCCATTCCTCAACTTCCTTCTCTCTTTCTTTCTTTCTTTCTTTCTTCCTTTTTATAATGGAATACATTTCTTTTCTTTTCACCCCCTCTGCTTTCCCTCTATTCTATTCTATTCTATTCAACTCATCATTTTCTTCCCCATTACTGTTTGTGCTTTTCCCTCCTTGCTCAAATTATAATTATGCATTTTATTATTACTGCTTTTCTTTCTTTTTTTTCATTCTTTTAACATATTATCAGCAACTATTAACACTTCAACATTCTTAAATCCTTATAATATTCAAACTAACATTATATAATGTGTGTGCAATTATACATTTATACTTTACGTAGACGGTAGACCAGATGCATTTACCATCAATGATTCCTCATACTTTCTCAAAAGCTGTGTGCAATCATACTCTAAGACATATCTTCTGTTATTTATATACTATATTTCATGAACACCATATAATTTTATAATTTTATGAGGGAAGGGATCCATTGACAATACTTATCATCACAATTTTGATAATGGTGATTTTCAAAAATTTGAATAAAATCATATAAATTCTTAAAATTAAAAAAAAATTGATAGATATATTATTTAACTTATAGATTGATAGTATTTCAAATTTCAATTAATTTGGATATTGTTTGATTGCTTATCAAAATTTTATACATTTTTAACGGTTTCAATTTAAGAGATCTTTGAAGAGCTATCAAAAATCACTTAAAAATTAAATATAATTGGAAACATAATCAATCTATAACTTAAGCAATTGTTCCTTAAACTTTTTTCTATTTTTGAGAATTTTTAATTTTTTTTTAACTTTTTTAAAATTTCTATTGTCAAAATTGTTAAGATAGCCATTGTCGATGGAACCCTTCTCTTTATATAAAACCTCAATGTATGTGTATGACAGAAAAATTATTTTACTAACTACTATATATAGTTGAGGACTTCAGGTCAAATAAATATTATATATATTTTAAGAGTTAGACTATTATACTAACGTTAGCATTTTGGACTAAAATGCTAACACCGCAAAATTTATGTTATCGCATCCGAAATCATGATTTATGGTGCTAAATAAATTCTTTATATGAAAATATTTGGGAATACAAAAATTTTTCATTTTTAGAGTTTTGTATTTATTTTGAATTTTAGAAGAGCTCATATATATATTAATAAAATATTGATTTTTGTACATTCTATTTTCAAAAATACAAAACAAATACTTAGAAAACTCTAAAAATGAAAATTTTTTGTGATCCCCAATATTTTTATATAAAGAATTTATTGAGCACCATAAATCGTAATTTCGGACACGATAACATAAATTTTGAGGCGTTAGCATTTCGGTCTAACGTTAGTATAATAGTCTAACTCATATTTTAATATGTCTTTGCACTGGACTTTATTTTTTCTTTAGCATAAACCCGTAGGTTGTATACCATATTCGTAAAAGTAATATATTTCTTAATGTTTTTCAGATGACTTGAGATTTGTAAAGGCTTTTCTTTTTTTACTTTTGATTAAATATCAATTTATTATGAATTGATAAGACCAATAGTTTGTCTAATTGTTCTTACTATCATTTCATACTTAATTGAAAAATAGTTGTTAAGAGTAACATGTTAAGCTATCGAATAATATAAATAAAATGGTAGATTATTTATAATATGATCGCATCAAAGCAACTGAAGATATCCACAGGAACATAATGCCGATATCAGCGTCGATTGCAATCAGTTTTTATGTTGAAACTATGAGAACTTGAGAAGACTTTAAATCCGTGTAATATATTGCGATTTTACCGATAAACTGTATATATTATATTTCTCGTGTATTTGTTTTAGCATATATAATAGCATTAGCACAAAAATACAATCATCGTCAGTGGTTACAATATATACAAAACAATAATGAATTTGTAGTAAATTAATCTACGGTGTTTTTAAGTTCACAACGACCTTCTATGAGCTTAACCCCAAAAACATATCAAATCATGTCCAAATTTTAATTTATATGGCTTAATAAATTATTTATATCAAAATAATGTGGCATACAAAAATTTTCAATTTTAGAGGTTTCTAAGTACTCGTTTCGAATTTTTTTTTTAATAGCAACTATACAATATTAATAAAAATAATCAATGTTTTATATATAACTTTTAAAAAATTTGAAATAAATACTTAAAAATCTCTAAAAAGATAATTTTTTTCATGCCATGTGATTTTGATCTAAAAAAAATATTAAGCCATATAAATCAAAATTTGGACATGATTTAATGTGTTTCTAGGGTTAAACTTAAGGAAGACCTTTGTGAGCTTTAAGAACACCGTTGATTTACTCATGAATTTGTTTAACTATATTTTGGCAACGTGACGCAAATTTTTTTATAAATCGAAAATATAAAAAAAAAATTATGAAAGTAGCAAGATTACACACACTATATAGAGCCGATTTTCAAAATTGGTTCCTTCAAATGGAACCGATTTTCAAAATTGGTTCCTTCAAATGGAACCGATTTTGAAAAAAGGTATGTTTTTTTTTTTCGCACGGAACAGAACACATTAAATGGAATGGATTGCGCGCAAAATTTTTTTGCAAAATGGGTTTGCACCTGAAACTTTTTTTAAAATGGGTTTGCACATGAAACTTTTTTTAAAATGGGTTTGTACCGTTAATTTGATTAATGCACACATAAATATTGGGGAATACAAAAACTTTCATTTTTAGGGTTTTCTAAGTATTTGTTTTGCATTTTTGAAAATAACATGTATAAACATTAATATTCATGAGCTATTTTTTAAAAAAATTTCGGGTGCAAACCCATTTTGAAAAATTTTTTGGGCCCAAACCCATTGTGAATAAATTTTGTCCGCGGACAAACATTAATATTCATGAAAGTAGCAAGAATTTTTTAAATGGGTTTGGGCCCGAAAATTTTTTCAAAATGGGTTTCACCCAAAATTTTTTAAAAAAAGAGCTCATGAATATTACTGTTTGTACATGTTATTTTAAAAAATACAAAATAAATACTTAGAAAACCCTAAAAATAAATTTTTTTGTAATCCCCAATATTTATGTGTGCATTAATCAAATTAACGGGTGCAAACCCATTTTAAAAAAAGTTTCGGGTGCAAACCCATTTTAAAAAATTTTCAGGTGCAAACTCATTTTGCAAAAAAATTTTGAGCGCAACATTTTGAAACACGCAATCCATTCCATGTTCTGTTCCGTGCGAAAAAAAAAAAAAAATACCAATTTTCAAAATCGGTTCTATTTGAAGGAACCGATTTCCTGTGTAATCTTACTACTTTCATAATTTTTTTTTATATTTTCATTTATAAAAAAATTTGAACGTGACGTCCACAAGAATACCGAAAAAAAACCTGACAAGTGATATATACATTTTTAAAAGTAGAAGATTTCACAATATAAAAGTTAGGACAAATATGGATAATTGTAGGAAGCTAAAAATAGTAAATAGTGTTGAGGAGTGAGGACACTTTCTGGTTCGTTCATGAATACAAATATGTACTACCTCTGTTCTATTTTAGATGGATTTTTTGTAGTTCAAATGAACTACAAAAAATCTATCTATTTTGGGACAGAGGTAGTACAACCTATTTATAATTATTCATGAGCACAGAGACTAGAGTAGAGTAGACTAGATCGCATCATAGGATTCTCAAAGTGTCAAAATAAAGGGAACTAAAGACCCATCAATCTCAGTTTCAGTTTCAGGCCTAACTGATTCCCTTTTTCTGATTTTCGGATCCCTATGATTATTTCATCCAACAACCACATCCATTTATTTGCTGGTTTCTGAATTTTCTGGTGCCCGTAAAATAGATTTGGTGTAGCGAATTGGTAGCAAATCCATAGTTTTTTGTGTGTGACAGTTCGGTTTTTTTTTTTTTTTTATCTTTCCTTTTATTTAAATTTTCAGGGTTTCTTGTGCAGCATCAAAGGGGAAAAAAATTAATGTGCTTTAATTCTTTCAGTAAGGCAAATTAGAAGGAAATTAATATAATGACAGATATATGTAGGCTCACTGCGTTATGAAAATGCATATTTCAACTTTTCAAGTCTGCTCTAAAACTTATTTAAATATTATAAATATGATTTTATTTAATAGATTGTAAATAAGATAGTATGATAACCAAATCCGGAGCATAATTGTACAACCAAAAAAAAAAAAAAAGTAAGTAAGAAAATAACAGGATAACGAGTTAGAATTGTGATCGCTTAAACTAAGAAAAAGGATGAGCTGATGAGGAAGCTTCCCCAGATGCAGAGGAGGCTCTGCTCGTTGTCTCGTTGAATGGAATTTATTTGAATTTTGAGCAATTAATACTTCCCTTCCCTTCTCCAAGAGTTAAAATAATGGATTGTTTTAAATTAAGGGCATGTTCGGTTGCAATTTTTTTTTTTTTTTTTTGGATGGAACAGTGGGTGTGAGTTCTTTCTTTGTAATTAATGGGTTTCCAATCAAGATGGGAAAAAAATAATTAGATTCAAGATGATTTGTTTTTTCCCTACAATTTGTATTCATTTTGGTGGGTTGAAGTGGGTATACAAGCCCAACCCAAAGAGAAAAAAAAACGGAGCTAAACATGGTCAATAAAAAAAAAAAAGACAAAATTGGTTATATACCCTCCCAAACTTGCTCAATTGTGTATTTCCCCATCAATTCTTGTAATTTGGGCATACGCCCATCAAAAACTCAATTAGCTTGTTATTTGTCCAAACCATGATACATCTTAAATAAATCAACAAAAATATTTTATAAGAAAATTGTATGACCAAATTACCTTCCCTTCTAATTCTCTTCTCCACCCTTTTTTCCCGTTTTCTTATTCGGGTTCGGGTCGAGTCGGGTATCGGGTTACCGTCTGCCGGCATTTTTTCGGGTCGGGTCGGATCGGGTATCGGGTTACCGTTTGCCGACATTTTTTCGGATCGGGTCGGGTATTGGGTTGATGTCTGCCGGCATTTTTTCGGGTCTAGTCAGATTTTGCACCTCTATTCCCGGGTTATCTCAGGTTTCGGGTTGGGTCGGTTGGGTTCGGGTCAGTTTGACTTTCCATGAAACACAGGTCGGGTCGGAGTTAGGTCAGCCTGACTTTCCGTGGAACATGGGTCGGGTTGGGTCGGGTTGGGTCGGGTTGGGTCGGGTTGAGTCTGGTTTGAGTCAGTTTGACTTTTCCTGAAACTCGGGTCGAGCAAGTTTTTCGGGTCAAGTCAGATTTTGCCACCTCTAAGAACGAGGGAAGAAACATTAACTAGGTTTAGAAAAGGTAAATACGCTAGTGGGAAAAAAGGAAGAAGAAGGGAATTAGAGGAGGATAATTTGTCATACAATTTTATTATAAAATATTTTTGTTGATTTATTTAAGATGAATCATGATTTGGACAAATAACAAGGTAACTAAGTTTTTGATGGGCATATACCCAAGTTAAAAGAATTGATAGGAAAATACACAATTGGGCAAGTTTAGATGGGTATATAACCAATTTTGTCATTAAAAAAATCCCACAAATATCAATCCCACAATATTTCCCACAACCGAAGGGGCCTAAAATTTAAATTATCCTTTGATTACATAAATAAATAAATATAATAAATATAATAATGGGACAATTAAGTTTCGATTTTACCCCAAGAAATGTCCGACTTCAAAACCTAGTCATCAATCATATTCATCGATCATGGTCAAAAAAGTAAAAAACTAGCTAGTTGAGATGACCCATCAATCAACTAATTAAACGTCTTCAATGTTAAGTAAAGACGGGAATATAAATAAACCTAGTCCTTAGACCACCGATCAATCAATTATATATTTAAATGTCTTATTCCTTCTTAATTTCATTTGTATGTATATGTATTCAACAACACATACATCATTATTCATTGCTGTTAGTGTTAGGTCATTTCTACAAAGATCCAAGAATATATATATGTTTGCTTGCTATCGTTGCTTAGATAATTCAATTCTGGCCTACGCATGTTACCACTTACCAGGGACTACGTACATTCACTTGTTTAAGAGTTTCCACCGTCACCTAAATAAATACAATCTATGAACAAATTGGAATTTTTAAACACCTATAATTGCTTCCTTATTAATTTGAGAACGACGTATCTTAATATATATTAATACAATTTATAGATTTTTTTTTTCATACAATTAAGTAGAATTGACAGATTGTTTTGCTGATGGAAACGAAATCAGTTATATTTACAAATTAGATTAGAATTTTATATATATTCTATTCAATCGAAAATTGTTGTACATTTTTTTTTTTTTTTTGTTCAACAATTAATTTGCAAGTATCTTGTATTTGATAAGTTGCATTTGAGATGATGAGATGTAGGTATACTTCCAAGCCTTTACAAAATATTATAACGAATGATCTTCTCAACAACATGCATTGGAACCTATTTGAAAGCATGAATTCGATGCATGCAAGCTCAATTGGAAGCAATATTGATAAAGATTAAATACCAATTTGGAGTTTATTTACATTTTATTGTAGTTCATTTTATTTGTAAGAGTCTTAGATGCATACTTGACAAAATAGGAGAGTGCCTGAAATACCCTTTAAACAATCTGATACTCACCCTAGAACATCCGCAATGTTTTCTAAGAGTTACAATGATTTTTGAAGATCAAATCTCAGCCAGAACCAAGCCCCAACCCAAAGAGATCGTGTTGTAACTATTTCTAGTGGGGAAATTTTTTTTCCAAAACGATTGTCCTATACAAAGAGTACATTGAACCACATGCTTATTTAAGAACTCACTTGTACACTATCATAACAAAAAAAATCTATTGCTAGACTTTGAGATTACAACCTTTATGTTGTAAACAAGCCCTTATACTGTCTACATTCAATTTCTCCAAAACTTTCAACCTTTATGTTGTTGTTTCAAACGATATACGGTAAAATCTAAACTCACCACCATCCAAGTATCATGGCGAATTGTACAGTAGATTGAGGGACAATTAAGTTAGAGTATGGAGGAAGCCAAGTCTTACATTGGGTATATGGGACACCAATCAATGGAGTCAACCTCAAACCTTTGTGTTGTAAGGAGATGTTCGCTAGAACTTTGTAGAGACAGCTTGTGTAGAGGTTTTGAGCGTAGTCGCTCATTCAACTACGAGTCATGCGGAGTAGGCACCATGATTGTGATCCAAACTACGTTAAACCCAGATAAAAATTCTGCGTGTTATGGACATTTAAGAGTTAACTAGCTCTTCCAACCTTATCTCAAAAAAAAAAAATAATAATAATAAATAAAACAACAACAACATGAACTATCGATATTGTTATGTGAAAATTATCAAAATAAATATAATATTATGTAGAGTTATGTTGTGGTGCACCATGGTGCAAAACACGTTTTTGCACTGCCATCAAATTTCTAATTCTATTATTTTTTGGTCCATCTTTCAAAAATCCAAAAAAATAGTTAAAAATTTTTAAAAATTGTAAAATTTGGTATTCCACTATATTTCAATATGTAGAATGTGTTGGTTCAATTAGATTTGGTATTTGAGATATTGAAAACGGTGGTACAAAAATCTCATTTGCATTGCAATGCACCATAACATAACTCATATTGAGTATATAATTTAGATGATAAGTTGTGGAACTTTTGAATTCTTGATGCCCGATAACTTTTGAAATGGTAAAGTATCATGTTCTGATCATTCAATATATTTTGGTTTTGAACATTATTCTGCCTTTAAATTAAAAATACATATATCATGGACATCGTCTTACGAATATAAGAATTAATTCTAGATTTATTGTAAAATATAGTGGACAGAGAAGAGAAAAATTTGCAAACTCTGCTTGATAAATGCTAAAACTGAGGGGGTGGTACATGACATGATATGATATATATGATGATTTGAGGTAGAAATAGGGAAAGAGTTATAAAAGGTGTAAAGGGTAGATGAGTAAAATTGGGGGGACGCAGCGAATAGACGACTGACTTTCCTCAAGAAAAAAAAAATAGACGACTGACCGAGTGACCGACCGTTGCTGTACTGAGTGCTAATTCCCTGCTGTACTGCATTATGTAGCTCATAACTCTGGTCGTTGGATCTTCTTAAGATCCGAGCTGGCACGATCTTAAGACAATCCAACGGCCAGAGTCATGAACTGCATGCATAATGCAGTACAGCTACAGCAGGGGATATGAATTCTGCTTTGCTTGCTTGCTTCATATTCATTGGTTGCTTGGTGGAGGAGGGAGGAGGGAGGAGGGAGGAGTGAGGACCCACACGTTCCATCCATCGCTTTTCTTTTCTTTCTATTTTACTTTTTGACTGCGTTCCCTCCCAAACCCACTCTCCCTTTTTTTTTGAGAACAGAACACCAAACCCACTCTCCATTTTTAACTCACAGAATTCACACTCCCACATGCAGTGATGCAGATGCAGATGCAGTAGTAGATATGACGTTTCAAATTGAATCACAGCCGTTGGATGAGGATCCATCTATGATCTAACTCGGTGCTTTCATTTCATTTGGGGCATCAGCGTGCACACCGAGACATAAAAAGTTGTATTTTACTTTTTTACTTTTTTACTGTGTGTTTGAAAAGGGCATGAGATGGGATGGGACTTAATTGGGAGGGAGGGAGGGAGGGGAGCAGAAAGAAAGGAAATACGGATCGTGAGCGTTTGCTTGTCGTTTTCTGAGTCTCAGTACTGTAGATGATCCCATCCATCCATCCATCCCACCATTACATTACATTTGGATGCAAGCTATCGCACGGAAAAGCATTGTCATTATGCCAGAGCCAGAGTTGGAGTTTATTCTTTAGGAAAAGTCATACTGACCTTTTTTTTTTTTTGGAAAGTCATACCTACCCGAACTGACTTTTTTTTTGTGGAAAGTCATACCTACCCGAATCAAACCGGTGTTTCAAAAAAAGTCAAACTGACCCGACCCGACCCGAATGACCCGGAAACCAAGACGACACGGGAATAGAGACGCAAAATCTAACCATACCCGAAAAACCCGCCCGATCCGATCTGACCCGAACCCGACCCAACCCGAAAAAATGTCGGCAACCGTCAACCCGATACCCGACCCGAGATTTTCATTTGATCAAACTAACCCAACCCGACCCGACCCTAAACCCGAACCGACCCAACTCGACAGTCTACCACCTCTAGGCCTAAGGATACCCTCAATTCTATTCTATGACTTCAAGTCTTCAATAATATGGCCACACCCATAAATTGCTATCAGGAAACGCTATGTTGATACCAACGGAACTCCCGTCGTTGATACGTGTACAATTTTTTTTCTTTATTATGCAGCGAAATATGATAATTATGCAACGAAATCTGATAATTATGCATATAAATTCAACTCGCTGAATCAAACTTATTTTTCAATAATCAAGTCGCGGTACAATATCCGGTTCAACGAATTTTAACTGGTTCATGACCCCTTCGTTCGGTTCACTATACCATCTCGCTCTTTTTCTCTTTATTTTGTTGTCACGGTTATTTTATGCACACTATATAACTAATTATGCATGTAAACTTATTTATTATGTATACAAATTCATTTAGTATGCAGTATATTGGTTTGACTGCATGTTACAACTTACAAATACTATATGTAAATAAAATTATTTAGTATGAAAAACAAGAAGAATGTAAAAAAACAAGAATTCTTTTCTATATACCCCAAATTAATTCGTATTCAACTCAAAAGAGCTGAACAATTATATAGCCAACCTAATCTTCTTGCAGAATTTATAACTTACAATTAAAAAATATATGCAATGTATTAGTTGTAGAATACATGTTAGGATTACATTTGCTTACAAATCTGAGGTTTATCTGGATAAGTGGATAAGATATTAATGTTTTTTCATGAGTAAGGATTCCTTACCAACTTTAACTATCAATACATAATTAAAGTAATTAAACTAACCTTTAAAAAAATATAAATTTTTTTACAATTATTTTATGGGTAATTTAACAATTTGCCCTTTTTTTAAAATTTGTTAAACAAATTGCCCTCCCCCTGAAAAATTTAACAAAATGCTCTTGTATACCATTCATTCCTCTCCATTACCCTTCACTCATGTTAATCTCTTTTACCTTTCCTCAACAATGACAATAAGATATATTTAAATTAGTATTTCTATTTATTTATTTATTTTCATTTACACTCTCAAAATTTCATATAAGAAAATATCGTATACTCATATTAACCATATATTGTATTCTCAAATATGTAAAATCTTTTTCTTCAAATTTAGAACAATATATCATACAAAAATATTTAATATAATTCATTTAATTAATGATAATGAAACTAAGGATATAAAATCTATATTATTGTAAGTATAGAAAAGAAACAAATAGTTTTTTTGAAAATATTCTATTCACTATACTTATAAGGATATCAATATTATTTGTTTTTTTATTATATTATAGCAAATTAAAATTTCATAATAAGAGGTGAATTTTATTTATTATTCCCTTTAACAAAGCAAATTGAATATTAGCTGAAAATGAGGATTGTAAAATTCAGAACTTTGAAGACAAGAAATTAATATTATGAAAATTTATACAAAATTTTTCATGAAAACTTTGATATGTAAATGAAAAGATTAAAAAAAATAATAAAGAAAAATATATATTGTTATTTTAAAAAGAAGGTAAAAGAAAGTTAATATATATAAGGGAAGGAGAATGGAGGGGAATGAAGGGTACATAGGGACATTTTGTTGAACTTTTTGAGGAGTGGGCAATTTGTTTAACAAATTTTATAAGGACAAATTGTTAAATTGCCCATTTTTTTTTTATATTCTTAAGTGAAAATGAAACTAAGGTATATAGTTGCTATAATATACCTCCCTTATTCCTTAATATAATATAATTTTTCTTTATGTGATGCCGCATCCTCATAATTATTTAACACCTGAAACTCCATTACGTGCACTGCAATAGAAGAAAAGCGCATCAAGTAGAAAAACACGCGCTTTGAGGTTGAGGGTTATATATGTAAAACTGATTCGTGTTAATTAAGACTTAAGAATTAAAAAAAGAAAAGGTACCAATTACTAAAGTTGAATGGAATTGGATTGGATGGGATTGTTGGAGGATTGGGAAGCAAAGAGGCAAGAGGAAGAGGGGGATTAATTGTCTAATAAAAGCAGCAGCTAATACGTCATCAGATTAATTATTATTAATTAAACAAAAGCCACTAGCTTGATCTAGATTAGTTTAATCAAAAGCTGCTAAATTATTTAATTTATGTGATTTACTGGTTGCATATATATTTAATAAATAATAATGCTATGCTGCTCAGTACGATGATTACTTCACTTGTGTTGTGTTTGCTTCTTCACTGTGAACGAAATATTCCCCGTGGGCCGTGGCCTGTGAGTGGCCGTGGGGCACGTAACGTTGGTTTTGTCTCGTTTTCGAATTAGCTTTTCACCTTTCTTTCTTTCTTTCTTTCTTTCTTTCTTTCTTTCAATTAGTTTTTAAACAGGACGGGACGGACTGTTTTCAAAAATGAATGTGCTTCCGCTTCAGCCCCAAAAAACTATCAATGTACAATACAGTAATGCAATTGTGGCCACCGTACTTTATATTCCGTAGCTTTATTTAATTGTACTCAATTATTTGGTGGGTGCTCACTGCTCACTGCTCACTTGTCCTATGTATTCATTTTATTTTATTTTATTTTCTTTTCTTTTAAGCTGTAATCATAATACATCTTTTTTTTGACGGGTAATATTTTAAGTACGTATTATTTATAATCTTATGGATCATTTAAGATTCATTTTTTTTTCTTTTTGACTTACTTGGCATCTAGTTTGGCGTAGGTAGCTGAAGAGTCCGCATCAGCTACAATCCAAATGGGCTGTACGATCGCAATTCAACGGATGTGATTTTTTAGAGTGGATTTTTTGAAATAATCTCAACTGCTCAACTATGGATCTCAGGATCCTGTGATCTGATTCGGATTGCAGCTAATTTCAATGTGTGGGTGGGAGTTATATAACTATCTTACAGTAATTTAGAGTATATTTGACTTATTTAGTATGCTGGTCATGTGAATTTTTTTTATTTTAGTAATTTTAACATTACAACACACCTCTCTCTAAATTGAGTAAATATATTCCACCATCTCCAACCCTGATACATCAGCTTCAAATCTGTTGATAAGAAATTACATGTGATGATTTTGGAGACTTTGTTTGCATGCAAGAACAAATCAACAAGGATACATCATTTCAGTTTTGTCTACGAGTATATTATTATTTCACTCATTCGTATCATTATTTGTGTGCGCCAGGCGCCAGCTAGCCTCATGTCATGTGGATGTGGGTACGTCAACCTAAGGACACAACTTGTAATATCGAAGGGAAACTCTTCCTTCTCTTTTATTTTCTGAACAAGATGTATCATGTATGTATGTACGTAAACGCTGCCATTCAATCCGTCCTAACTTAATTAATTCAAATCAAAGCATTAGCAAATAGCAATAGCAGCTCATATTCCAAAATCCGAGCTTTGGCAATATCATAATTATATTATAATTTGAAGGGGTTGGGTAACGAGAACTTTTGTTAATATTTGAATGGCACGCTTAATTAATTTCAATGACAACACATAAGACTAGACACCTATGGCTTTATACTTTATATCGATCTTAATTATTGATTGATTGCGTTGTAATAAGAATTTGGTCGCTTCAAAAATCTAAACAAAATCTTAATTTAATTTTGTAATCCATATTTAATATTTTAGGTAGATCAGTACGTACTCTACTCTATCTCTATGTAAGTTTATTCCATCTGTTGAGAAAGACAAAAATGTCAATTTAATTCTTCAACTTAATTTCTAATACGCTACATAGAATTAATAAATAAACTAAATTATATATAGATTATCTTGGTCTTGGAGGATAAAGGATTCGATCCGCTTAAATTAATTGAACGTGCATTGTGGTTTAGGATCAATTCAAATAAAACCTCTTTTCGATGTATTAATTAAGTATAGTGGATCACTAATAAACAAATGCAATGACCCGCCATATGCAATTAATCTTGGAACATAATTAGTAGTACTAATTAGTCTGCGTTGTCTGCATATCATATATTTCAATAAGAGAAGAGAATCTTATGCATTCCTGGCATGTCTCTCAACTCTTTGAACAAAATTATAATTAATAAGATTAAAAATAAGATTTGATTAGTAGATAGATACTGAGATTTGATGGTTTTATTTTTTTTTCCCCTCCAAATTGACATGTTGACAAGTTATCAAAAGACACCTAGCTAGCTTCAACAGATTGATTGGTCTTTTTTGACAACTAGGGTATTCACCCGCGCTTCGCGGCGGGTTAATCATATATTTTAGCCGAATGTCTAAAACAATTTTTTAAGGATATTATTTACATAATATTTATATGGAAGCATAAAGTGTACTATCTTAATTAAATATAATATAATTAATAGAATATAGTGGTAGTTAGTATACTTATTAAGTCAAATTTTAAGTAGGAGGATGTACTCGTATATCAATTTTTAGACGATGTACGTTTGTTCAATTGTAAAAGCAGGAGGAGTTTGATATCCGCTGCATAGTCAGTACCTAGTATAAGATATTGCAACCCCCGATGGCAAGTGGGTACGTAATAAAATGAGACATCTCTCTTTTTAGTCGTACCCATCTAAATTAAATCCAACCATTATAATGTTTATTATAATAGAAGTAAGAAAGAAAATGTATAGAGTCAGATATGCAATGAAGTTATGGATGAATACACGTTTCTCCCCTGCAATCGAAGCCATTTCATCCATGCAAAAAGCTTATATAATGTAATTGATAACATTTCCAACTATTAATCTTGATATAATGACCATGAATATTAAATAAATTTATGAAAAATTGAAAATATTAAATATTTCACAAACATGTACATATACTTATAGATTATTATTTTTTTTTAAGTTTCATTCAATTTGAGTTTATTTGACACCCATTAAGAATCACTAAATTTAGACCATTATAATTCTTATACTATTTTAGTGGTTCTTGATGTAGTACCAAGTGAAACTCAAATCGGATAAGATTTTAAATACAATTAATCTATAAGAATATGAACATGATTGTAAAATATTATTTATTTTATAATTTCCTATGAATTTATTTGTTATTGATTACCACGGTTGTTAAGATAAAATATTTTTTCAACAATTTGTAAAAAAAAATGTCAACCAATCTTAAAAAGAGAAAAAAAAACTACACATGCATAATTTGACTATATATTGATGGTAATTCAAATTTTCAAAAACTTTGGATATTATTTGATAGATAGATTATCAAAATTTTGTATACCTTCAATAGTTATAAATTAATGAATCCTTGATAGATTATTAAAAATACTTAAATTGAGTGTAATTGAAAAATAGTCAATTTATAAGGTTTAAAACAATATATAAACTTTTTTTTTTCATTTTTAAGATTTTTAAATAATTTTTTAAAACTCCGTTATTAACTTATCTCTTCTCATATCATCTGATTGCACATAGACGAAATCAAAAAAAAATTTAGAGACAACTACAGTTGGAATATGGATAGCTCTGTAGGTGACATGATGTATCATTCATAGGATATAAGAAGTACCCCTCCATTAGAAACACAAAAGGAGATGATGTGATTTTATTTGAACCGTTGGATCCTACAATCGTGTGACTCTCTTGTTCAAATGCCTGAGAAGCCGGCATTCTCCCCCCTTATTAGGGGTATATATTACGTAAATATAAATATGTCCAGAATATATCACTATATATGCACCGGCCTTCCTAACCTTGTCGAATTGAAAACACACACTTGATTGTTGGTCTATAATATATATTTGCACATAATAAATAAAGAATGCAATCAAACAAATAAAAATATTGTTGCATTTATTTATATATTCTCTCGTTTCTCACCCTCAAATATATTTTATTTGCTAACTGACAATCTTCTACAATATCTAATCTAGATACTTATTAATTAAACGAACTTAATATGTGTGGGGTGACTGGCTCTGGGGCTGGGGCCACTTAATTTAAAGTCTTAGAAATACAGACAGAGCCTTGGTTTCCCACAAGACCTGATGATTATAAATATAATAGAATATATGAGCTAGCAGAAACAGTATATGACTGTTCTTCTTTTGTTAGCTTAGTGAATTAAAAAGAAATTAACTAACTTAGTAAGCGTCTAATATTATATACAAATTCTTACTTGTAGATATGTAATACTTTTCACGTTGGTAGCCTCTACCAACCTTTCAAAAAAAAGATATGTAATACTTTTTAGTACATTCAAATATATACCTGGTCAAAATTCTCATTGGAGAGGTTAGTAGGTCACACGACTACACAACGCATTAATTAATTTACAGTTATATATATATATATATATATAGAGTTAGACTATTATACTAACGTTAGTATTTCGGACCGAAATGCTAACGGCTCAAAATTTATGTTATCGTGCCCGAAATCACGATTTATGGTGCTCAATAAATTCTTTATATGAAAATATTGGGGAATACAAAAATTTTTCATTTTTAGAGTTTTCTAAGTATTTGTTTTGCATTTTTGAAAATAGCATGTACAAACATCAATATTTTATTAATATTTATGAGCTCTTTTCTAAAATTCAAAATAAATACTTAAAAAACTCTAAAAATGAAAAATTTTTGTATTCCCCAATATTTTCATATAAAGAATTTATTGAGCACCATAAATCATGATTTCGGGCGCGATAACATAAATTTTGAGCCGTTAGCATTTCAGACCGAAATGCTAACGTTAGTATAATAGTCTAACTCTCTCTCTCTCTCTCTCTCTCTATATATATATATATATATGAGGAGGGATCCATTGACAATCCTTAACTTGACAATCTTGACAATTTGATATTTTAAAAATTTGTAAAAAATTATATAAATTCTCAAAAATAGAAAAAAGTTCACGGAATTATTTCTTGACTTGTAGATTGATTATGTTTCCAATTATATTCAATTTAAGTTATATTTGATACCCTCCAAAGATCCGTTAAATTACAACCGTTAAAAAATACACAAAATTTTGATAAGCCATCAAACGATATTCAAATTGATTGAAATTTGGAATACTATCGATTTATAAATTAACTAATGCATCCATAAGTCTTTTTTCAATTTTAAGATTTTTTATGAATTTTTATAAATTTTTAAAATGTTCCATTGTTAAGATTGTCAAAGTTAGCATTGTCAAGGGATTTCTCCTCTATATATATATATATACCAATTAAGCACCTAGGATGCTTAGTATACTAATCAAAATTTCGTTCAACTGTAGTATATAATGTTGTTGCTCCTTCCTTCCACCAAACATAAATTATACTAGATATGTGAGCGCGCTCCGTGCGATGAATACAAAAACATCGATATTAATTTGTGTTATAATTGCAAAAGTAAGATTACCATGAGCTTAAACTCACATGGTCCTTATGTGGACGTAACTTTAAAAACACATAAAATCACTTTTAAATTTTTATCTATATGGCTTAATAAGTCTTTTATATGAAAAGTTCAAAACGTATAGGATACACAAAATTTCTATTTTTGAGGATTTTTCAGTATTTGTTTGAGATTCTCTTAGAAGTGACTATACAATATAATAACATAATTATTATTTTATGTATAACTCTTAGAAAACATAAAAAAAAAATTAAAAATTAAAAAAATAGAAAATTTTCGGTAAATTTTTTATATAAAAAAATTATTGAGCCCAACTCATGATAGCTTTACGTCATTTCCTAAATACATGGAGTAACACCACTTATGAGCTTACTTGTAAATATATTAAAACTTAAAACAAAATACCTAAAACATTATAAAATAGAAAGATTGCAACCACTGTATTTTTTTAAGAATCGAAAACCTAACAATAAAAATATTAACACTAACATCGAAATTTTATTGTAATTAGTGAAAACCCAAAAAAAAAAAGAATAAACCAAACCAAAAATAATAATAATAACAATAACAATAATAATAATAATAATAATAATAATAATAATAATAATAATAATAATAATAATAATAATAATAATAATAATAATAATAATAATAATAATAATAATAATAATAATACTAATACTAATAATAATAATAATAATAATAATAATAATAATAATAATAATAATAATAAGAATAAGAATAAGAATAATAATAATACTAATAAACCCCAAAAAAAATTAGCAAAAACCCAACACAAAAAAAAAAAGAACAAACCAACCAAAAAAAAAAAACACTGTTCTTTTGACACTGTAGATGAACAGTGCAGCGGCATGTTGAGCTACTCTTAGAAAACACACAAAAAAATACTAAAAATTAAAAAAATAGAAAATTTTCGGTAAATTTTTTATATAAAAAAATTATTGAGCCCAACTCATGATAGCTTTACGTCCTTTCCTAAATACATGGAGTGACACCACTTATGAGCTTACTTGTAAATATATTAAAACTTAAAACAAAATACCTAAAGCACTATAAAATAGAAAGATTGCAACCATTGCATTTTTTTAAGAACCAAAAACCTAACAATAAAAATATTAACACCAACATCGAAATTTTATTGTAATTAGTGAAAACCCAAAAAAAATTAGCAAAAACCCAACACAAATAAAAAAAAAGAACAAACCAACCAACAAAGAAAAAAAAAAAATACTGTTCTTTTGACACTGTAGATAAACAGTGCAGCGGCATGTAGAGCTTTTAATATCTCTAATAATGAACCCAATTTATTCTACAAGTCAATATATCCTGATATCTTTAAAAATGAATCCAATATAAGCAACCAACAAATGCGTTAAGATTTTGGAGTCGCCCGAAATGCAAGCGTCACTTCACTTTCTTGTTCTTGACTTGAAAATGAAAACCTTTTTTTTTGTCAAGAACTCAAGATTCAAGAATGTTGGATGTTGGTGTCCAAGTCCAAGTCCAAGGATTGTCATTTTCAAATTTCAATGGTGCGAGTTGCTTTCCTCGGTGCTTTCATTTCTTTTCACTCTTGATTTGACTATAAACCTTTTCTAGGTGATGACTTTTGTTGCACTAAAAGAAACTAATTAGTCTTGGCAAGTACTCTCATCTCATGCACCTTAATTTGTCTAGTCAAGTGAAAATTTTTGGCAAAGAATAAATAAGTAAATATATATTGTCTTTCAGAATTGTAATGGTTTTGTTATTATTCAAAGGGGATATCGTAATTAGAGATACCAAAGGTTCAACATGCCTATACACTGTATATCTACAGTGTCAAAAGAATAGTGTGTTTTTTTTTTTTTTTTGGGGGGGTTTGGTTTATTCTTTTGTTTTTGGGGTTGGGTTTTTGCTAATTTTTTTTGGGTTTATTATTATTATTTTTTGGGTTTGGTTTTCACTATTTTTTTTTGTTTGGTTTATTCATTTTTCTTTTTGGGTTTTCACTAATTACAATAAAATTTCAATGTTAGTGTTAATATTTTTATTGTTAAGTTTTCGATTCTTAAAAAAATGCAATGGTTGCAATCTTTCTGTGCTTTAGGTATTTTGTTTTAAGTTTTTAATATATTTATAACTAAGCTCATAATTGGTGTTACTCCATGTATTTAGGAAATGACGTAAAGCTATCATGAGTTAGGCTCAATAATTTTTTTATATAAAAAATTTACCTAAAATTTTCTATTTTTTAAATTTTTAGTATTTTTTTGTATTTTGTAAGAGTTATACATAAAATAATGATTATGTTATTATATTGTATAGTCGCTTTTAAGAAAATCTCAAACAAATACTAAAAAATTCTCAAAACTAGAAATTTTGTATATCCTATAAGTTTTGAACTTTTGATATAAGAAACTTATTAAGCCATATAAATAAAAATTTAAAGGTGATTTTATATGTTTTTAAAGTTACGTCCGCATAAGGACTATGTGAGTTTAAGCTCATGATAATCTTACTCTTGCAATTACAACACAAATTAATATCGATGTTTTTATATTCATCGCGCGGAGCGCGATCACGTGTCTAGTAATAATTATAAGTTGAAGTTATACATAATAGAAGACTTTAAATACTGATTTGGATAGGCCGAATCCAAGCCCGAACTTAGGAACTATTTCTGGGCCAAAACCTTAATTTGTAGGACCTCATTCAATTCGAGCATCAGTTACGGTGTTAACATCATCATTCTTCTTCTATTTTGAATGTCCTAATCCATTTAAAAGTTTATAGTTGTGAAACATCAAAACATGGCTTACAACCATAACATATATATTGTCAGATGCTCAGATAAAAAAAAAAAAAATGTGTTGGTACGTAGTAGTCATGCACTCATGCTATATATATATAATATATGGTCCGTATTTAAGAAAACGGTAACATTTGGACCATGATAGATTGATAGTGTCTCATTTTATTAATTACATCAATTTCATGAATGTAATTAAATCAGAGTGTAAATAACAGTTGGCAGCCAAATCTGTTATTTATCGTTTATATTTTGTAATTAGGAACTATAATTAATTTCACCAAGCGAAATGATCAGTTGGGAATAAATCTAACACCCCAAGCAAGCTATGCAGGACTTGTATTTCTCTCTCACTCTTTTGTTTTGCCAAGCTATGCAACTAAATTCTCTTTGCAAGCTGTTCTTGTAAACCTCCAATGGAATTATTAATTATATTTTCACTTGGCTTTAATTACTTTAACCAAGAATAATAACCCTCTAATTAAACAGCACAACTTCTGGCCACCAAATTCCACATTTTTGTACATTTTTTTTTCTTTACCACCAAAACTACATGGGAAGGAACCGGAATCTCCAACATCGAAATAATTCTGATTATTCGATCCATTCAATCTTCCTTGTAGCAAATCGATCTTTGTTCAAATCCGTCACAAAAATCTTTAATCATGGCCACCTGGTCACCTGATTTGTAACATGTCTACTAGTCATCACATCAATGTTAAAGCAATATGCACAATCATGAAAGCAACATAATACTAGTATTAACGTGATATCTTCTTTTGGACAAGTGACATAATTTTATCTTTTAATTGAAGTGAAGTAGTTTATATAATTTTAAGTTGGTAAAGGGTGAATATCCCATGTATGTTAGAAAAAAAGGTATAAAATCAACAATCCTTTACGTGGTTGCATCTCCAAAAATGTATCATCCCCAAATTTTGATTTATATGGCTCAATAAATTCTTTATATAAAAGTAAAACCTTATACATATAAAAAATTATAATTTTTGAAAATTTTAAAGTATTCGTGTGAAATTCTTAAAGGTGACTATACAATAAAAATAAACCCCCCGTTTGGCAATCGAGTAAAAGCATAATAAAATTGATTTAAGGTGATTTAAGGTGCTTTAAGTCACCAAACGGAAGTGATTTAAGGTGTAGTAAGTTAACGTAGCTATATAGGTGTAGTAAACTAAATCACAAACTTTTCACATCTTTTATACATTCTACCCACTTTACTTCATCTATTTATTTTACTACTACCAAACATCACTGCTTTAAGGTGATTTAGTGTTTTACTCTGCTTTAACTTACTACGCTTGCCAAGCAGAGGGAAAATAGTGAATGTTTGTAACCACAAAATATAAAAAAAGTTGGTGGTCTTTGATGAAAACATATAAACTAAAAGGATGTCTTATAAAGTGTAGGACTAATTGTTGAAAGGTTTGGAATTTGGAAAATAAAGTGCAAACAGCTCAAATAATATTTTGATAGTAAGTATGAAAAGTGGAAAGGATGAGAGGGAGAGCAGAAGAGCTAAAAAGGCCGAAAGAAAAGAAGGCCCAAATAAAAGAAGGCCCAAATAGAAGTCTCCATTGAATGATCCATGATGCATCTCTTGTAGACTTGTAGTTGTCCTCCTCCGACATCTTGGATCATCGCCTCCTTCACCTTCACCTTCACCTTCAGCAAGCAGCACGCAGCATGGAGCCCAGGTACCCCTACCCCTACCCTCCCAAGCACCGCCGCCCCTTCCCCGCCCCTCCTCCGCAAGATGACCTCAACTCCACCTCTTCCTCTTCCTCTTCCTCCTCCTCTTCCTCTTCCCACCAAGACCCCCCGCACCAACCCCATTCCTCCCCCGAAATCCTCCTCAAGCGCCGCCGTGTCGATCGGTATGATCAGGCTCATCAATACTACCCTCGTGTACCCCTGGAGTGGTCCAAACAATCCACCTTTGCGCTCATTGACGCCTGGGGCCATCGCTTCCTCTCTAATGGTCGCCGCAACCTCCACCCTCATCAGTGGTCTCAGCTTGTTAGATTGCTCAATGACCTTTCCGCGACCACCTACACCGAGCAGGATTGCAGGAACAGGATCGAGGTCCTCAAGAACAGGTATGACAACGAAAAAGCTCGCCTCTTTCCTTCCTCTTCCGGTTCTACCAGCGCCAGTAAGTGGCCTTACTTTGCAAAGCTCCATCAATTCTTGGGTCCCGACCCCTCTGAAAGAAACAGGGAGAGGGACATGCCCAAGCTCACATTTGGGATGGATAATGGCCACTTTGTCTCTGGACAAGGCCCACCAGATACTGGCTCAGAAGGAGACGATGACTATGATGCTTCTGAAGCTATGCACGATGATGCCGTTAATGGAAATGGCTTGTCCAGTTATGGAGTTCTGGCTCACTCTGTCAAGAAGTTCGGTGAGGTGTGTCAACGAATGGAGACCAACAGAAAGAGGCAAGCTAAAGAACTCGAGACTTTGCGCAGGGAGTTCCAGATGGAGCTGCAGTCCAGAAAGAGAGAAATTTTCAAGAGAGTACAAAATGAGCTTGCTAAGGTTGAAGACGGATATGATGATGGCATGCCTGGCGAGGGTATGGATGACGAAGATGGTGACGATGACATGGATGATGATGATGGGGATGGTGAATTTGGTGGTAATATGAGTGATTAAGGTATGGACTTTCTTGGTTTCTGCAACTAGTTAACACACTTCTTTTTTGTTTGTTGTAGTTACATTTTACATTAGATGCCAGACAGGCTGGTTTGTGCTAATAGAAAACCCGTCCAACCTTTGAACTGTGGTATCCCTGCAGAAGCTGAATACTTTGAGTCTCTTTTTCTCCTCTCAGATTATAAATCTCATAGTGGGTCGCTGATTCAAAGCTATATCTAAATAAAAAGGTCTGGTTCATTTGTGTCTGTAACTCTGTACCAGATGTTGACCAGACTATTATTATGGTGTCAAATCCAAGTTTATAGTTGTTATGTTTGGATTACATAATTACTGGGCAAAGGATAATCTTCAAACTGATTCCTGTGACAGTGGGACCTGGTAGGGTTTAGGTACTAGACACATACTGGTAATATGCTAATACTTTGTCAATTGTTTGCTTTTGGAGTGGATTATATATTTTGTTTTGATATTAGTGGACCGCATGAACCATGTACATTAGATAATATGGTGTTTTTTGATGTTGTAGGCTATGTGATGCAAGCAAAAGAACCTGAGTATAAAGAACATGGCCGTTGTAAGTTTACATAATTCCCCTCGAGATTACTTTCCCTGGCTGACTGATGTAACATTATATCATGTGAATGCTGTAATGACAATTAAATTTTGATATCAGTTTTTCACATTAGGTTATGTAGTCATGACAGTAACATTGTAGTATTAGATTATTACTAATATAATGTGCTTCTCCTTTCCTCGTTGCTGTGTTGAAGGTGTCCTCAATTTGCTTTCTTGTTTGTTGCTTGGAGAAGAGTTCATAAAAGAATAACTGGGATATTGTATGAAATTTAAAGATGATAATACAATGTCGAATTAGTAGACCCAAATTTACTCTTTATACATCCCTATCGACAAATCCGTTTGTAAGTGTTTAACCTTAGAAAACTTTGTTAAAAAAGCTCTTCATTTTGTTGCATTAACTTTAAATTGTACAGTTTGTGATTCTTACAATCTTACAATATTACAAAAGAACCCACTGAAAATTACATCAGAACCTGGAATTTAAATAAATAATGAAATTTCAGTTTGCATTGTCACATAAAAAAAAAAAAAAAGAAGAAACAGAAACCTACTGAGGGAATAACTCATCAATAACTGAAGGTGCAATCCACTTTGCCTGCACTTCAGTGCTATCCCACAAAGAGTCACCCTCTTTTGGAGCTAGCATCCCTTTCTCTTTCATTGCCTCTAGCATTCTCTTCAACACCTGTGGTATATATGCATGTATCTCCAGTGTACAGTCCCCTCCATAGTATGTCTTGATCCATGTATCCATGCGCCTCAATACAAACAGCCAAGATGTCATGAAATCATTATTATCATGCCACAGTTGTGTCAGAAATATCGTGTAGAAATCTGCTAAAAACTCCATTGCCTCTCGAAATGTACCGCCCATGGATATGGTCTCTCTCTCCATGTTTTCTCTCCTGGAATAGTCGATTGTTTTCAGGTGCAAATTATCCACCATTGGCAGGACAAGGTTTTTGAAGCAGTGTAGACAGCTCTTTGGTGAGAGATCTAGTGATTCAGCTGCAGTTTGGAAGCAACGCTTCAGCTCGACTAATGCCTTGGAGCGGATCTCCTCTCGTCTTGCCAAACTTGGTTTCCCTATTGCCTCCACGAGCTTCATGAATAAGTGGTATGGGGTAAGCCTTGAGCTGAGATCATCTGTATTACCTTCTGGGCTGTTGTTGTTCGTATCGGAGATGCTCGATTTATGCCATTGCAAAATTGGGTTGATGGAGTTGCCTAGCATTTCCAAAATAGTTAAACTCTTATCTAATGGCGTTGCCTTATGGACACCCAGATTGAATGCTGCATCAACCCAAAACAAGTAGTTGGATCGTGTTATGTGGGGACCAGTCATGAGACTATTTAAGGTTTCTATGGCCTCATCAAAGGTCTGGGGGTTGCGGCCGGAGGTTGAGAGGATTATGAGAAGTGACCTCCATACAGCTGACGATTGTATGGTCCCACCATGCTCACTAATGAGTGTTTTCACTGAAGCCACAATGGCGTCGCAACACATGTCAATTGTGTTCTCGATTGTGACTATGAGATGGATGGATTTAGTTATGGCCTCCTCTGCTTGCTTATCATGCTGTGGTGTCTCAGTTGACATGATCTTAGCGGCAATTTTGAAGAGTGGTTGAATGGCTTTCTCTGGAAATGGATATGGGGACATGATAGTGTATTGTGAGAGAGTTAAGAAAGCTTCGTGAAATTGTGGCCAAAATGCCATGAATCGGTGAAGGTTAGCATAGGTGACAGCCAGCAATAGGTCATAACAAAATACAATTGTATCATGCTCCTCACCTACTGAAGTGAATTTCTGTCCTTTACCGGACGCTGCCAATATGAGTGCCCGACCCAAGTGGTGCAGCGACTCTTCTGAGAACTTCCCACTATCGGTGAAAATATTACCAATTTGGCATTGCTGCATCAGTTTCATATTAACCTCTGACTCACTACTCATATTAATCATAGACTCTGCACCAGTCTCGAGTGATAAAATTTGTGAAAACCTGCCAATCATCCCTGAAATATAGCGGCTGGTCCCCAATCCATAGTTGGAAGGAAAGATTATACCAGACTCTGACTTGTTATGAATTGCTGTTGGCAATCCAGCTGTGACCATGGATGCTGATCCAATGCTCGAATCAATCTCCAAGGGTGGCAATAGTTTTATCCTCCTGAGCTTTATAATACAGTCTACGACATTTTTCCATGCACCGCGCACCGACTTGCCAAATCGGTTTGCAATTGTGAAGAGTGCTAGCATGGCCATACGCATTTTTACACTCTGATTGAACTCGGTTTGGGTGTCTTCTGTGCAATTGTAGGGATTCAAAAGGGTAGTGAACTTGCAGAGACAGGAGAGCAACTCATCAAGTACATCACTTAGCCCATACTGTGCAATACGTGCAACAGAAATCATCCCTTCTATGCACTCACTTCGTATTTCTTCATCGTTACTGTAGTCAAAGATGGTCATCAGTGTAGCAACTGCTGGACCAGATATGGTAGCAAAAGCTTCACGACTGAGCTCATGCTTGAAGTTGCATATGATAAATGGCTCCACGACGAGCGATCGCCTGACTAATTCACCCCATAGGTTCACATTTAGCTCTTTGGGCCCACATCCATTTTGGCTGAACAATGCAATTGCATTTGTTGAGATGGAGTGGAATAGTTCTGACAGGTATTCACGCGGTAAGTCCAATCCCTCATTTATTGCTCGATTGTTCTTTATAAACTCCTCTTCGGTCATCTTCTTTTTCACTTGTGGGTTGTGGTGGTCAGTATTCAGCATGATAAGTGAATAACACAGCAAAAAAACCGCATCCTTATTTGCAAAAATATCTGAAGATTGCTGATCAAAAAATTTTTCTGAGAAGGCCTCAATAATTCTTTGTATCTTTTGTGCCTCTCCTGGTAGCCGAAAGGTTTCAAGGAAAGTTCTCAGCGCGGTATCAAGGATGACACCAGTGAAATCAAATGTCTCAGCAAACTCCTTCAAGACTTGTATGTTAAAGTCATCTGGGTCACCCAGATAATCTCCAATTTTGTGCTTGTCAAGGCCTGGTGTGTAACGGAAGAAGCGGGCTATGGTTTTAGGTTCAGGTGGATTTGTGACAAGATTTGCAAACTTTAGGTACTCCATGCCCTTTTTCTCATCCTTATTGTAATGATGGGCAGCGATCATTGTTTTACTTTTTTTAAGCTTTCTTTTCCGGACAAACTCAACCCATGTATCCGAGTCAGGTTCAGGTGGGTCACTATCCAAAGCAGGGTCATACTGTGACATGTCAAGTTTGTATCTGTCGACTTTGCCATCAGACTGGTCTGTGGCAACAGAGTCGATGCTATCAGCAATGGTGGTGAAGATGTGGACTAATCCGTCAAAAGCGTGGATTTGGGTAGGTGTCATCTGGGTGCTGTTGATTTGAGGAAATGCAGTCTTGCACAAGAGCTTGCCAATCTCTTCTAGCACATTGTGTCGGATTGGGTCACAGTCATAGTTAACAAACATCTCTATTAGAAATGTTGGCTGCCGGCAGAAGCTAATTACACTTTCTATGGCTACTTCCTGCAGTAGGGGCCCATTCATGCCAGACCCCACCCGTAACAGAACGTATACGAAGAATGCCTCCAACTGGAGCCTTAATGACCTACATTTAAAAAAAGTCAAATCTTTCTGTCCCTGCATTAACTTAACTTGAATTTTTTTATGTAGTGTGTAATTTTCCAACTTCGGATATATAAGTAGTATATTAGTAATAATAATATTAACCAAACTCAATTTTCTTACCTATTTGAAAACTTATTTAAGTTATTACAGCAGACACATGCAAATAAACAAAAACTGATTTGAGAGGTGGTTGGACAACAAATTATATTCTCGACAAAGCTTACTTCCAAAGCTCAAAAATAATGAGAATACAGCAAATAAAATTCAAGAAAAGTAACCAGTAAAAGGAGCCACTTAAGCAAGTACAACATAATGTAGTTGAATTCAACCAATATGCTCCATACATTTTTAGATTCTAGTAGCAGTGAGCACTATATATCTAGTTTACATACATTATTAGATCTTATGGAAATGTAATGGGAGACTTGCAGAAATTTACCTGCGCAAAAAGTGATAGAGATTGAGGACCGTGCTACAAATCATGGAGAGAACCACAGGCCCCGACCGGGTCGCATAATGGATCAAATGGTGAAACAAGTCATCTTGGATGAGTTGCAAGAACTTGGGGTGCCACCCTATCGGTTCACCACCGAGCTCAATTGCAGAGTTTATCAAAACAAGTGCAAAAAGCTGTATGCTTTCATCAGCGGGTCCATATCCTTCGGGAGCAATAACCATGTCACCAGCGTTGAGTAGCGAGCACAAGAAATTGAATATATCAACCATGCACCGGGCTCCATACCCTGTAAACGACTCCAATTCCTCCTCTAATTCTGATAAGTCGACAGCACCTGGCTCAGGAGGCTTTAATTCTGGGAGGTGCAAGAATATTATCTGTATTATCTCCAGCATCATATGGCGTGAAGCTCGCAGGAGAAGGTCGCCGCGGCTTGCTGATTGTTGAAATACCTATACAAATATTGAAAAATGCAAAGCCCTTCATGTAAGTTCTCAGGAAAAAATTATTGGAGCACTGGTAAACTGTTATTTTTGTTTTTAATATCGTATGCCATAGAGAAATAGAAAACCTGAAAGGCCGTATTGACGATTGCGCATACAGCATGGTCTGTAAGAAGCCTGCCGGCAGGACAGCGGAGCAATGCAAGAAGCACTTGGAGCACGCGCAAAAAGATGGCATCCTCTGTGGAAGGATCAGTTCGTTCGAGCCGGCATGATGTGATGGCTGAAACAACCAAATGGACGGCATCAAATGCTCCTGGTGACTGTTCATCAAAAACTCCAAATTGGAGTATCTTCAGCACTGCTGATATGGCAGCCCCGGTGGCAGCTGCTGGCACATCATCGCTTTGTATCACATCTAGGAAAGGAGAAAGATAGACTGCGGGGTCTGTGCCATGCCAATCGGTGTGGAAAATGATGGTGCGGAGGGATTTGAGGGAATGCACGAGGTGGTCATCCAATAGGGTATGCGATGCAACAATGTTGGGGTCGATGGGGCGGCGAATCACGGCTAAGACAGCACCGACCTCGGTATTGAGCATGCAAGAGATACTGAGCTGATTCATCCGCGGTTCATGGTCGACGGCGGTGGCAACCGTTACCATTTTGCGGAAGGAGGAGTAGGTAAAGGTATTGGTGCTAAGGAATTGTATTAGTCATTGATTTGAATGAATTAGGGAAGGAGGTCTGTTTTGATTCATTCCAGGTGTAAAAGTTGGTCCTGTCAAAGAGTTTCTTTCTGAGTTTTCCATATTTGGGGATTAGTTGTCTATAATTAGGTCGTCATCTGATCATACGTTTAAGTCAAAACTTATGCGTACACTCCTAAATATGATCAACTCTTGGGGTGTTATCTTTGCTCGAGTAAAACTTTTGTGGCATTTTGTACTGTGAATGTGATCCATCCAATTCTCCTCCTCCAAAAAAGATCCATCCAGTTCTTAATTAAGTTGAATGGTATGCTATCTTAAACAACAGTTGGCAGTTGCCGGCGAACGCTGATGGGTCCAATTATTCAATGTTATGCAGTACAAGCGGATCTTTGATAATACTTCATTTTGACACTATTTTACAAACGCATAAGTAGAGACAGATTTTTGTTAAAATAAATCTCACAATTAGAATACGTGCCAAGTGAAACACCCGAGATACTTCAAAGTAAAATGAATGTATTATTGAACTAATATATTGATTAATTGTGTTAACATTTCATACAGTTTAAATGCCATTAGATTCATTTAAGAATTTCAAAGTTGTTTAGACTTTGCAACTTTTTTTTTTAGATAAAATGAGGGTCAATTCACTTGAAGTTAAATGTAAAGATTCTGTCTGGGTTTTGAACCCGAAGGAGTTTTAGAGGTTGAGATTTAACTGGCCAAATATAGATCTATGAATTAAATCCAAAAGTGAAAGCTGTTATGGTGATTGTCAGGTCGGGTCCGGCTCGGGTCGAGTCTGGTATCGGGTTGATGGCTGCCGGCATTTTTTCGGTTCGGGTTCAGGTCGGGTCGGGTCAGGTATTGGGTTGACGTCTGTCGACATTTTTTCGAGTCGGGTTCGGGTCGGGCAGATTTTTTGGGTCTGGTCAGATTTTGTACCTCTATTCCCGGGTCATCTCGGGTTTTGGGTCGTTCAAATCGGGTCGGATTCGGGTTAGTCTAACTTTCCCTGAAACATGGGTCGGGTCGGGTTCAGGTCTGTCTGACTTTTCCCGAAACACGGGCGGGGTCAGGTTTGGGTCAGTTTGACTTTCCCTGAAAACTCGGGTCGGGCATATTTTTTGGGTAGGGTCAGATTTTGCCACCTGGCGCCACCTCTAAGCAAGACCTCCTACAAAGAGAGTGTTGCTCTTATTCTTAACCACTAAATCAAAGATGGGTTCTCGGACTTCGCAATTGTCAATATGAGATTAATAAAAAGGTAGTTTCCTGTGAATAATTGACAACTTTGACATCGTTTTGTCAACAAACTGGTACAAAAATTGGCCTCCTTAAAATTTGGTCTTTTTGTTCTTTGTGGCTGCAAAAGATATCATTAATCCTCTTCTGTATTTATTAATCCAACTGTTAGTTCTTGGGTCTTGCACTCTTACGTACATCAGAGAGCCAGTTAATTGAATGAACGCACTGCAATTTTTATAATGTAACAAAACAGTACGGTCAAGTCTTTGTGTGTTATACTTTTGAATGCACAACTATAACTATAATATATAACGATTTTTTATTAATATTAAAAATAAATTACAAAATAACGAGAGAATATATCGTTTAAATTAATAATCACAAAAAAAAAAAGAAATACCACCTGCAAAGAAAGCAGAACCATTCGGTCCATTCCACCACCTTTGCGGGTGGAACCATCCTCCTTTATAAATGGTAAGACTATTTATTTTTTTTCAATCACAGTACACACTGATATTATCTCATCCATAGAAGAAACGAACTACCAACTAGTGCCTCTTTTGCTGCGTCTCTCAAACAAATCAGGCTTTTGTTGCAAAAACTTTCTCTCCTCTCGTCGCATACATGCACATATATTTTTTCATTTAATATTTGAGTTGTAAATTTGAATTAAAGTGATTTATGAGATATTTAAATCTAGGGGTAATCTGCTACATACCCATGAAAACTTGGTAAATTAGGTATTTGCCCATGAAACCTTTGAATCTAGATATATGCCCATCAAAAACTATGCTTTTTATATATATACCCATGAATTCTTCAAATGTTTTGGTATATGCCCATTGTGGTCTATTGTTCAGGTTTTAACTCAACCAAAAGGGTTCCAACAAGGCATTAACGGCTCCTTGCCTCTGCGCCTATCTATGGCCTGTTCTGGTGCTTTTGTTACAAACCTAAACATATCACTTTTAGGTCTTTCTGGATGATCTAGTTTTGGACAAACAAATAAACAATCTTAGCAGTTTTGATATACCCTTTCCTTACTATCTAGAATATCTTAATTTTTGGATTAGGCTGCCATACCTATGATCTTTTCTTCAATAATTGAGTTTCTGAACCTTGCTCTGATACCAGTAAGAAAAACGCCCGTTCCTTAGGATCTCAACTCCAAAACTTCGTTGCTAAAAGATACTAGACTAGAAGTTTAAGAGGAAAGAAATTTTTATTAAGCGGAAGATATCTTACAAAGAGAGAGAAGTAAGACTTGCTGGGACTCAGCTGTCTTGCAACTCTGAGAAAACACACTTATATAGACTCGGGAATGGAATCTCAATTATCACACCGGGTGCTCATTGGGCCCCATCGTCATGTGAATAAAGGGATTCCCACAATCCTTTGTCTCCCATTCAGTACACCCACTATCCAAAAGTTAGGTACACTGATTGAAGAAAAAGAGAGATAGTACAACCACTTCACCGAAAGTGGATCGCACTGACTCAAAATTAGCACACTACTGGCCAAAACAGGTAGGCCAAAAGTAAAAAGAAAAAGATGCTCAAATAATTGAGCGCTCCACACAAAGCAAATAGTGGTTTTCCGTAGATTACCACCAGATTATTCATCACACTTAATTATTAGATAAAGTTGTGAAGGACAGTAGTTGGGTCCATCACGCTCCCAATACCGTTCACCACCTGACAAATTGCGTAATTAAGTTGTCAAGGTCCTTCTCGATTTTCTTAATTTTTGGAATTTGTTCTTCAAGTAGTAAACAGGTATCACCCATCATGCAATCAACGTTTCTGTATGGACGTGCAGTCTCATACTCACGTTCAAGCATGGTCTTCAGTACATTGATTTGTGCAAAGGCCATCCTTGCTTGAAGTTCCTTGACTTCACGCATGACGCCTCTGTGGATAGCGGCATTTGTGAGTGATCCACCATTGCGTTCTCTGGCGTAATGTATGTCATGGATGTCTGCAGTTGTGTATAGGGGAATACTGTCTGAATACGAGTGCATAGAAGCATAGTGCTGGCGTCGTTCAGCATTCCAGTCTGAATTTCCTCTAGAACTGGCTCCAACATGGAAATGAACGCGGTTTGCTCTGGGTTGAGACATCTTGTTGTGCAGTAGGTGGTCAGTCGGGATAGTGTATCTGCAAGGGTGTTGTGCCTTCCGTCAATGTGCTCGAAATTGATATGCACACCTGTTTCTGTCACAAAATCAGTAAATTTAATCCACCTGACCCGAGAGGGTTTATTGTTAGCAGTTTTATTATAAAAGCTAATAATCGCTTGACAATCTGTCCTAAGCGTTATTTCACTTTTATCTAGATAGTGGATTTTCATGGCCGTTAAAGTCTCCATGCAGGCGTGAATTTCTGCATCTATCGTCGATTTTATGACTGGAAATTTGCCACTTGCGTATGCACACACTTTCTCGGTTGAGCGAGGGTCCGCCTTCTTTGGCTTCCATTTGCAAACACCTCCCCAGCCTTCCATACATCCATCAGTTTCGAGGATAATATAGGCATTTTCCGGGGGAAACTCCAGGTCTGGAAGATTTTGAACCTCACTCTGGATTTGTCTTATTAGATTGATATCAGACGGTTTCAGCCTCTTGTCACCATGGGGAGAAGTTTTAGAATACAAAGGGCCGAGTTTGGTACCCAGTTTTGGAATATACGCCCTTGCATAGTTGAGAATACCAAGAAAGGAGCGAAGCCCTTTCTTTTCCTTCAAAGATTCCATATCAAAATTGATAATCTTCTTGATTATATGCTCTTGGAGTTTGATCTTTCCCCGATTAATAATTGCACCTAAAAATTCCACCTCAGGTACAGCTATTTTGAACTTTGTGGGTGACAGCACAAGTCCATTTTTCTCACAAATGGAAAGCATTACCTCCAAATGCTTTGCATGTTCTTCTTCTGTCTGTGAGAAGACTAAAATGTCATCTATGTAGACTGCTATGAATGTTTCGGTTCCTCTGAAGCAGTCGTCCATCTTTCTTTGGAACACAGCAGGCGCATTTTTTAATCCGAATGGCATGACTAACCATTCGTATAATCCTCCAGGGACTATGAAAGCAGTCCATGGTATAGATGCTGGATCCATAGCGACTTGATGAAAGCCGCTCTTCAGATCGAATTTCGAAAAGATCTTGCTGTTACTGATCTTTTTCAAAATTGTATTGATACCTGGCAGAGAGTATTGGTCTTTGTAGGTGTTATCATTGAGGGTTCTGTAGTTGAGAACCATCCTCTCCTTGCCTTTTATCTCCTTCCCAGTTTTTGGATCAATTGAAGTCCCGGAATTGACCATGAATGCCATTGTTCGGTGTCTGCTTGTGCTGGGTCTGATTACACCAATTTCGAGTAGGGCTTTAATATGGTGGTCAAATTGTTTCTTCATGGCCGGAGTCACGTGTTTGAGCGGTTTATCTTCGATTGTAAGATCCGGGTTGATGATCTCCAGTTTGCAAACCACCTTGTTTTTGGCCCAATGCTGAAGTGGGTTGCTTCCAATATAGCCTTGGTCTTTTAGGCGGGCTAATAGTGGACCAAATCTCTTTTCAAAATTTTTATTGGTAATTGGGTTTTGGTAAAAGACAGCTTCTTGGATTAGTCGGTATTCATGCTCTTCGAGATCCAATTCTTGTATAGCAGCTGGAACTGCTATTGTTTCTGTTGTGGTGTGAATCTCTGTTATATTCTTATAGAATGTAAGCACCTTGCCTTCAATTCTTAATCCTCCTGCCATAGATCTTATAAAATTACACCCAAGGAGCATCTGTATTCCTTCACGCATGCCCATTGGAAAACAATAGGTGAAAGGAATGCGAAACTTGTTTTCTCCAATCACGAGTTGTCCTTGCTTGAGTTTTGTATTGACAACTTGTCGTGAATTTACTCCTGTGATTTGGACTGGGTATAATGTTTTCTCTTGTGCTTCATTTGGGATGGCAGTCTGACAGATACAGCAGGTTGATGCACCAGTGTCGAGGATTGCTCGGATATCAAATCTTTTGACTCCAGGGATTTCAAATGGATACTATCAGATTATACAACCTGTTGTCAATCTTTTTGTGCTGCCTGGGCTGCTGAACTTGTGTTAGAACCTCTGCTTTGTATGCTGCATAGTCAATGAAGACTACAAGTGCAGCTTCACCATCTTCATCATCTTCCTCCATTATTGGTTCTTCTTGATAGGTTACTTTCTTCTTTCCTTTATCAGAGATTGCCAGTTCTCTGAATTCTTCTGCCAATTCTTCTTCAAGGGTTTTTATTTGATTTTCTTGTAGAGGTTCTTGTTCTGCCAATTCTTCTTTGGGAGTTTGTATCTGGGTTTCTTGTAGAAGTTTTTGCAATCGTTCATTTTCAGCTTCTAGGAACTCAACATATTTTATGAGCTCTTTTATAAGGGTATCTTTGTTGGAGTATTGTCTGGGCTCAAGTTGAGTTTTCGGTTGTATTTCTTTTCCCAGATAGAATGGTGAGCACATGGCACAGGCTAGAAGTTTGCAATCTTCACAGCCTATCCTGTAGTTTTTATTTGTTTCGATTTTGCAAAAACTACAGTTACCATTGATTTGGACTTCAGTGCTGAATCGGTGTTGGCACTGTTCTTGCTTCTCAGGAAGCTGAACTTTACTTCTCCATCCATAATGCTCAATTTGCAGCATCATAGCACCTTCCCAAGGGATTTCTTCAATTGCAGTTCGCACATGGACCTCCGTGTTACCAGCTTCTCCTTCTGAGAGGCTGCATATGGCATCACTGTCAGGTTCATTTAGATCCACTGATACCACATCTATGTCATCTGGTAGGTCCAGATTATCCAACACCGCTGCTCTTGCGATGTTCCCTCTATTCCTCTTACATTCTCGCGCAAAATGACCTTCCTCTCCACATATAAAACACTTGCATTTGCGGACTCGGTCAGCATGTTTTCGCTTGAACACTCGCACATGTGAGTCATGTGGCTTTCCTTTGTAGGTCTTGGCTTTTCTAAGACCATACTTCTTTCGGCTGTTATGGTATTCTCCTGGTATGGGTATACGGCTGCATATGGTTAGGTCTTTAAGGCTTCGTTGCATTGCTGCCTTCTTACACATCTCTGCCAAATACTGGTAAGAGAAGTGTATTCTGGGCATGACACCAATTGTATTACCAGGAAACTTCTTCTGGAATGCCTCTTCAAGTTCATTGCCAATAAGAGAGGGCATTTTTCTGAAAAACTTTGCTGAGAGTTCTTCATTTACATACATCCTCCCAGATTTTGCTGCTAGAACTTTGTAATCATTCATGTAAGAGAAGAGATCTCTTACATTGTTGCAGCTCAATCTTTCAAGATCATAGTATGCACGATCTTGTTCGTCTGTTGTTCCTTGGTAGGGATCCTCCAATAGCATTACTCTTCGGATTTGTGATATAACGTTTTGGGGATCATCGACAATGTTTGTGAGTATATCATATTGTTCTTTGAACGCCATTCGCCATTGGATCCAAATCTTCTTTTCTGTTTCACCAAGGAGGTTCTCTATGAACATCATCTTAGCCTTGTTATCATCAAAGGTTCTTTCACTCAAGAGATTTAGAGTGATTGATTCCCATCTTGATATGGTATCATTATAGAGACCAATATCTTCGGGTAATACCAGCAAAGCGCCTTGTTGTTGCATTGCTGCTGGTAAATTCCACATTTCATTATGGTGATGACCAACTCCTCCTGGTAAACTCAAGTTCTTAGGCCTTTGCCAGCTTGATGAAGGTTGTTGAGAGGTTGATGCTTCACCATGTTTAGCTTCAAGCCTAGCTGGTGTATAGGACACTTGTCCCATCAGAGGCTCTGGGGGTGGATGATAAACACCAGATGTTGTACTAGAGAAAGCTCTTTCTTGTAAAAACTGTTTCAGTTTTGGGTATTCTGTTTCTTCTTCTTCTTGATCATGCATCATGAAAACAGTTTCAGTTTGTTTTTGTTCTTTCCCACCACCTTCCACAGAAAATGGATTGATAAAATCCATTTCTGTTTCTTCATTATAACTATCCCAGATAGGACAGTCATCTTTTGGACCTTCTATCAGCTGTGCAGTGACAGCTAGGGCTCCCCAGAAAATGTCATCTTCTGTTTCATTCTCATTATCAGATTCTTCTTCTGCCTCATAGCAAAGGACCATAGCTATGATTTCTTCGTCCAATTGCTCTTCGTCAAATTCACCTCTTGGTTGTTCTTGAGGTGGCGGCGTTGCACCATAGTTTGTGAATCTGAGCAGTAGTGAGCCATCGGTTCGCATTTGTGTAACTGCTCTTTGAGGATGTTGAGCTTCAGGCTGTTGCATTGGCCTGAGTACCCACTGCCTTCCTCTTAATTCTGTAGTGGTATGCCTTTGCCCTGGGATAGCTTGAACTCCATGACTTGTGAGATAATCAGATACATTGTTGATGTTGTATCTAAATCCCGTGAAGTTAGTGTTTGAAAGCCTCCCAATGAGTGATCTCGTCAGCAGCAAGTTGCTTTCGCCAGCTCGCCATGTGTCATATCCATGAGTTTGAATCACCAGCTGGATATGATTATAGATATCCCTTATGGATAGCATCATATTTGGGGCAATATAGGCCAATTGAGACCCATGAGTCAGATCCATTTCCATAGTACCAATTATGGATCTATCATCAGACCATCTTGTATCTTGGATTACTACAAGGGCATTGACCCCTGCAGCTACTCTGTGGAGAGTAAAGAGACGTATCATGATCAGGCCCATGTGGAGATGTTGTAGACCTTCTCTTTGCAGTCTCTCAAATCCTTGTTGTGTGATGAATGGTAATTCCAGTTGTTGGTTGTCTACAACTGAAATCCTTTGGTCTGAGTAGTGTTGATAAACCTGATGTTGGGTTTGGAAGAGGCTCCCTGCTTGGTAAAGTACTTCAGCAGGAACATTTTGTGCTCTTCGGAATTGTGACAGATTAAGCTCTGCATCTGGATTCATCTGGGACTCAAGTGTTCTTTGATACCCTTGTTGTCTCCTGGGCATCATACGGCTTAATGAGTGCCGTGCTCGCTGTCCAAGTCTGTAACCTCTTACTTGGTCTTCTACTGTGGGGGTCTGTTCACGGTTTTGATTTTGTTGGTCACGGTTGCTTATAGATGGTCGTGCTGCCATCTCTGTTTGGGTTTGAGTTTGGCTCATTTTGATGCTTTTCGCTTTTCTTCTTCAAAGACCTTTTGTTGGTCCTTAAAGACGTAGAAAGGTGCAGGCTTTGGTTTTGGCTTGAGAATCGGTTCTCCGAGGCTGAGTTTTTGGAGGTTCTTCTCCAGATCTTCAATAGTTTTTGCGGAGATATCAGAAGACGTCCCAGCTGATTTCTCAGCTACGACCTTCTTAATATCTTTGACTGTCTCCAAACAGTCGTCGAGGTTTTCGCTTATCTTGACAAGTAGTTGGATAATTGTGTTGTTCTGTTTGATCAGGGCTACGGTGGCCTTCTGGCTGACTTCTGTTGGTTTAACAAAGTCTTCAGGGGGTCCTTCGATAGATTCAGTTGCCTTTAACGCGTCTTTATAAATTTCAGTTCGCTTGGTGATAAGCCAGTCGTTCATACGTAATTTCAATTATGCAAAAGAAAAAGATTTCAGTATATTGGCAGATTAAGATACTCTAGTATTTCAGGAATGAATATATCAATCCCGCATAAGAATGTTCAAGTTTTTGTGACATAACTAGAACTTAGCTACGTGGTGGATATATATCTAAATTAATGAAGTTTAGATGGGTAAATATCTAAATTTATAACTTTGATGGGTAAATATCTAATTAGGCTAAGTTTTGAAGGGTATATATCTGATTTCCCCTTAAATCTAATAGCTAGGATATTGTTAATTGATTATTTTTGTTTGTTTGGATGTATGAGAGAAATGTGTTGGTCTATTTTGTGTATGTAATTAATGTGTTTGAGAACAATTAGATTTAGGTGCATGAAACCAAATGATAATTAATTGTCTTAATTTATTTGGAACTCCAAGCTACAAACTTTTTTGACAGCTATATAATATACCGTTGCAACAAAAGCTCAACGTTGACTCAATGAACACCAATGATTATGAACTTGTGCGTGTCGAATAAATTTGAGCACAGTTTCAATTCAGTAGCTCAGAAAGCTCTTCTGCGTTTCATAAGTGCAATTAAGGTTGACGAGACTCGAGAGCATAATAAGGCAGCAGCTGCAGCTGTAGCCTGAAACTAAGTCTGTCACTCATTTTTTCCAAAGTGATGTTTTACCAAAGAAAGAAAGTGCAATTATTACATTACATATATTCTCTGTTCTCTTATTCTTTCCAACAAATTCATTGAGGGAGAGCACCATGTCAACAAATAATCGATTTCATTGCATACAACTCCAACTTTATTGTCAGAGCATGAATGAAGAGGAGAAAATTAACTTCTGTAATAATTAAAGAGCCCAGTTTTCTGTAATAAGTGGTGCTTAATTAAATCACTTCATTTTCACTTTTTAACGTGTCTGTTACTTGCAATATAAAAAATTAGAAACTTATGTATATGAACGCATGTCAAAAAATAGACACAAAAATGTATAAAGGAAAGAACTAGTGTTCAATTAGTGGAAAGTGCTTCATTGATTTTTTTTTTCCCTCCAATAAGAATTTATTTTTGTTTCTATGATCGTCTTAAAACTCTTAAGTTGATCTTTTTTATTTGTTAGGTTATGGCTTTCTTTATATTCTGTATTTTTCCCCCCGAACAATTTGTAATTTTTTTATTTTTTCATTTTTAATATAAAGAAAATAGAGACTTCGACCTCTATTTCTTTTTTTATCAAAACAAAAAAAAAAAACATTCGTTGAAAATCGGGATATTTTATTGTTGGGTGATTGGTTCCTACTTCTACTTAGAGAGACCACTGACTCGATGAATACCGATCGATCGTTTTTAGACGTGGAACAAAAATTCTTGATTCTTGACTAAATTAGTAAATTTACCTCCGTGTGTTTTGGGGCACAACATACATTATTACATTGACTGAATTAGTACAGGTGGCGAATGAGAGCTGCATCATCGTATGAAATTAAATGTGATCTCACTTAATTTTTATGCCCTCAGACCTCAGTCACCCACTTTTTCCACATTGCAAGAGGCTGTAGTGTAACCACAGGCACAAAAATTGTACCGATATGAAAATTTAACCAAAAAAAAAAAAAAGACCCTCCCCCCGAACTCAGCTGTCAGCTCTCTTGATTTAAATCGACACAGTACAACTACAACGCATTTATATCGAAAGAGGGAAAATTATAATACAGTTATAGCAACAAAAATTTCTTGATTCTTGACTAAATTTACCTCCGTGTGTTTTGGGGCACAACATATATACATTATTACATTGACTGAATTAGTACAGGTGGCGAATGAAAGCTGCATCATCGTTTGAAATTAAATGTGAACTCACTTAATTTTTATGCCTTCAGACCTCAGTCACCCAATTTTTCCACATTGCAAGAGACTGTAACCACAGGCACAAAAATTGTACCGATATAAAAATTTAACCAAAAAAAAAAAAAAACTCCCTCCCCCCGAACTCAGCTGTCAGCTCTCTTGATTTAAATCGACACAGTATAACTACAACGCATTTATATATCAAAAGAGGGAACTTATACAGTAGCAACATAACAAATTAAAGGAAATGCATCAGACATTGGTTAAGGTGTCATGTTCAATTATACTTTTTCTCTTCTTTTGCACATTCTCATCATCAGCCATGGCTCCAGATGTTGAACTCCTAATGTCCTTCAAGAATTCTCTCCCAAATCCCAATATACTGTCAAACTGGAATCAGAATCACAAACAGAGATCAGTATATCAATTTCATGGCGTCACATGTAAAGAAGGCCATGTCTCATCCCTGACGATTCGAGGGCTGCCACTTGGTGCAAACTTTAGTTCAATCTCAGCTCACCTCCTCTCTCTAAACAATCTGGAAACACTCACTCTCCATTCCACCAATCTCACCGGAAAAATCTCAATTTTCCAATTAAAGTGCGCAAGCCGACTCACCTTACTAGACTTATCCAGTAACAACCTCTACGGTTCTGTCTTTGATGTTGCTTCTCTTGCCGCCTCTTGTCCATCCCTCCAATCATTTAATCTATCCAATAATTACATCGGACGGAATTCCAATCGTTCCTCTCTGTTAGTTCTCCCTCGCCTGAATACGCTTGATCTCTCCTACAACATGATTGCAACCAATGGGGAGCTCCGAAGGCTGTTCTCTATGCTCGGCTTGCTGACACATCTGAACCTCTCCAATAACTATATTCAAGGCACCATCCCACATATTACCAACTGCACTTCCCTGCAATATCTTGATTTATCTTCTAATGAACTTTCTGGTACTGTGCCAGAGGGTACTTTCTCAAGTTGCCTCAACTTGAATTATCTCAACCTCTCATCAAACCATTTTACTGGTAAGGCCCCGCCCGACATAGAGGCATGCACGGTTCTTGGCACTCTTAGCCTCTCCAACAATAATTTTTCTGGAGAATTCCCTACATTTTCCCCTATTGTCATGTCCCGAATCCAAAATTTGGAGCTGGCATTTAATAACTTCAACGGTAGTTTACCTGAATATATTTCAAATTTCACAAGACTTGAGTTATTGGATCTTAGCGCAAATAAGTTCTCGGGACAAATACCGCGTTTGTTGTGTACTGAGAGTGTCTCCAACTTGGAAAGGTTGTACTTGCAGGATAACTATTTCACTGGTTTCAATGTGGAACAACGGGTTTTAGATACTAGCACGACCTGACTTAGTCAGGTCCTAAATATATTGTAATGCGGCACCTCTGAGGGAGCCATTTATTCCTGCTCTTTTCTTTTCTTTTTCTAAATTTCTCAAACCTTATCTATGTAATCCTATTTTTATTTCGATTTTAATGAAAATTATAGTAGGCAATCGCCTGCTACATCAAAAAAAAAAAAAAAAAAAAAAAAAACTATTTCACTGGTTCTCTACCGGATTCACTGAGCAATTGTACCAGTTTGGTCTCACTTGATCTAAGCTTGAACTTGTTCTTTGGGTCTATACCGAGTACTCTGGTGTCCCTGTCCAATTTAATTGATTTTATAACGTGGCAGAATAACTTGAGTGGTGAGATACCTTCTGAACTCTCATCACTAAAGTCACTGAAGAGATTAATTTTAGACTACAACAATCTAACTGGTACAATACCTGATAGATTAGAGAACTGCACCGACCTCTTTTGGATCTCTCTCTCCAGCAACCGGTTAACTGGGTCAATACAAATAGGGATTGGTAAGCTAGAAAAACTTGTGGCTTTGATACTTGCAAATAATTCATTAACCGGGTCGATACCACCTGAGTTTGGTGATTGTAAGAGCCTGATATCTTTAGATTTGAGTAGCAACCAACTCAACGGGTTTATTCCACCAGCTTTAGCAAAACAATCTGGTAAAATAACGGATCATCTTTACAATTGGCCAATTTTGAGTGCAAATATTAATTTTATGAAATGCAATTCTTTTCTGGCATCTTGCAAAGCACAAAGAAGCTTATTTGTTCTATCATTCAGGTCCATTCTTGTCCTCAAGAATTTTTTTGTTTTTGAGATAAAGATGAGGGTCAAGCCACTCAAATTTAAATGTCTATAATGAAGGGCTTAACGGGGCCAAGGCAAGAGACTAGAACACAAAAATTTCCTAGTTCTTCCTATTTATTTCTATATTATTCTACTTGAGAGGGATTGAGTATTCGACCTTTCTAGCTCGGCAAGACTTCTCTTGATCCACCCCGAGTTGAAACAGCGACGAACAAAAGGCTTGCTAGCTCCCGTCAATTCGTCAAAGCAACTTCCCAATTCGGCGTACTCTCAATTAATCCAACGCTTGAGATTAATTGATCTTGAGATGAGAAGAAGAATGATGTAAATATTTTGTCAAACTCCAACACATGGAGCTCTCTCCATCACCACCAAAGTGGTGGCTCGGCTTGGCCAAAGAGGGAGGCCGACGGGAGGGAGAGAGGAAGAGGAGAAGGGGAGAGTGGGGGACAATTTTTATATTAAAAAATAAAAAAATCTTATTTTTTAATTTTCGAAAATAAAAGAACTTATTTTCAAAAATAGTAAATCCGGGTTCCCAGAACCTGGCCTTACTGTTGGTAGGCCGGGACCCGGCCTGAGAAAACGAGGCCAGCTCCCCCAAACCCGGCCTGAGAAAATGAGGCCGGCTCCCCCAAATCCGGCCTGAGAAAAAGAGGCCGGCTCCCCCAAACCCGGCCTATCAATTTTTTTTTTTTTTGATATTTTTTTCAGATAGATCTCGTTGTTAGCTTTCCGTAGCCATGAAGTTTGCTCTAATCGGAGTTTCCTATCAAAAGTTATGCCCGTTTGAATGTTGAGTGCCCGAAATATAGGATAAGATTCAGTATAAAATTCAGAACGGAATTCAGAAATGTTTCCAATGAATATTATTATAAATAAATATTAAGTATCACAAATAATATTAGAAAAAAGATAGAAAGAAATAATTTAAATTTATTGCATGATAATTATGGCCGTTTGAATGTTGAGTACCCAAAATTTAAGATACGACTCAGTATAAAATTCAGTACGAAATTTAGTACATGACTGTCATTTACACAATAAATTTTTAATAAATCCTAGAACTTTTTGCTCATTTTACTAAAAAGTGTTGGCATAGCAAAAAGTTTTAGGATTACTGAAAGCTTCCCTAAGAAAATAAACCCTAATTACGAAAACTTCAATCCTCGATTTCGGAGGCCTGGAAAGCTTTTTCGGCCCCGGGGACGGCCGTTACGGGCTTTGCCCGGTAAGCCGTGTAGATCTCTTCGCGATCTTTTCCGTGGCCCCTGAGAACGCCTCAATCCGAGTTTCCTATCAAAAGTTATGGTCGTTTGAAGTTCGTGTGTTAATTCGGTTGATTTTCTCGACGTTCTTTTGCACGAGCAGCCGTCACTCAACATTCAAACTGGCATAACTTTTGATAGAAAACTCCGATCGGAGCAAACTTCGCGGCTACGGAAAGCTAACAACGAGATCTATCTATAAAAAATATCAAAAAAAAAAAATTGGTAGGCCGGGTTTGGGGGAGCCGGCCTCTTTTTCTCAGGCCGAGTTTGGGGGAGCCGGCCTCATTTTCTCAGGCCGGGTTTGGGAGAGCCGGCCTCATTTTCTCAGTAAGGCCGGGTTCTGGGAACCCGGATGTATTATTTTTGAAAATAAGTTCTTTTATTTTCGAAAATTAAAAATAAGATTTTTTTTATTTTTTATATATAAAAATTGTCCGAGAGTGGGTGAGTTGTGTTGTGAGAGAGGAGAGAGAGAAAGAATATAAATGGTATCCAATGACCAATAGATTGAAGTTACTAAATTATCTCTAGCATCATATGTATTAGTCAAGGGACTAATAGGTAATTTAATCAACTATTGATTCACCCATGCATGGTGCACCAAAGGTCCATGCAAACATTGGATACTCCAAGGGAATATGCCATGGTTTATTCCAATGGATATTCCTTTTCATCCTTATCCTCTCATACACTTGTCTACTCTCATGGGCCACACCAAATTGGTGCGCACCACCATGGCCGAACCGAATTGGGCTTGGCCCAATTCGGATTGGCTCCCTTGCTCCAATTGTATTAGCCCATTAATTATAAACTAATCGCTAAGTGTATTTACACCATATATTATAATTAATTAATTGACTAGCATAATTAATTATGCATTTAATTAATTATAATTAAGTTACTAAATTAAGTTGTGCATCAACATACACAATTAATTATGTAACACTTCTTCTAGAATAAATAATTAACTTGCATTCTCCAATGTAATTAATTATATCTTTTATTCATTTTAATATGACATGTCATCAAGCATGCATATTATAGTTGCTTTTATGTAATTCATTCTACTAGATGAATTACTTTTTCATTGCTCGTTTGGGTGTGACCGGGTAGGATTTATATCATGTTGGCAATAAGAATAATTATCTTATTCTCATAAGTCATAAGCGATGTCTAGCAAAACATATTATGACTACCCAAATGATATTCCTTTTAATTACTATGTACATGTCAACAAGCATGTTCATGTAATCCTACTGTAGTGTAAAAACTGTTTACACTTGTATTTAATTTTCTGTCATCTGATATCTTAATAAATTCTCAAATGCCAATTATGAGAATTTACGTTAACTTGGTAATACTTGAATAATGATTATTAATATGATTAACTGCTTTAATCATACGCATGCATAATAATCATATTCTACCAAGGAGCCCGTCTGATATTTTATACTTGTATTAATATAATGTAGTAGCTAGTTTCATTATATATATTTACAAGAGACAAAATCGTGATTCCGTTTACGAACTTCTCCATATTCAATTACATATAGAAATGATATCTGTATGGTTCCTTTTTACAAAGAACGTTGGATTATCATTTACGTATATGCTCTCTCATATGAGAAAACCAAACTTCATCAGATTGTGAATTAAATACATTTGAAATACATTTGTACTTTCGTACAATTGGCATTGGATCATCATCCATTGTATTTCAGTAGTCATGCCTAATGTCTTATTCTCCAATAAGCATCCGTGAGATTAAATGGATACTCCTATCCATTGATCTGTGAAACATGATCAACATTTAATCCTCACGCCAACCTCGACTGATAATTAGTGTTCCTTGCTAATTATCCTTGGTTGGAGACTTTATGAATCTTTTATCTTAGTCTAATCTTTCGATTATAATTAGTGTTTCACAATTCAAGTCCTTGACTTCTAAATGAACTAATTAATAAAAGATTCCAGGAACAAATGATCAACAATCATCAATTATGTGAATAAATGTTTAAATTAACCATTAATTCTAGGGCACAACTCCAACATATAAAAGACCCCTATCCGGGTTTCGAACCCGCGACCTTGTCCTCGAGTATTTTGCAAGACTAAGTTAAATTTAGGACTCAACGTCAAATGTGGTTTCGCTGTTTCATCTTATTGTGATATTGAATTGACAACTACATACAGACGGTATTGAGGAGACTGAAAGCAGACCGTTAAGATACGCGAGTGCAAATTTTGAGAGGAAAAACACTCTCGAGCTACATTAATTATGAAATTAACTATATATTGTGTATTATAATCAGAGTATATGATTTTGACTGAACTAGATATTTTGTTTACTTTAAATTAATATGGGAATTCGATTGACAGGAATTACAAAAAAACAGCTAGCGTAGTCAAACTAGACGGACTTGTTTTTGTAAGGAAAAATCAAAGAAAAGAAAAATAAGCAGCTGCATTTAGCCAACTGATGTACTTCATACATTATTTGCAAGCAGATGGGGAATTGGGGATGGCGAGTATCATCCGCGCGGAAATACGATATCGATTAAGAGCTATCTTGGGAACGAATAGCGATCGACTTCTTCAGTCTAGTCTCGGCCTGGCAACTGGCATAGCGAAGTACATTTTCCTTTGTTTTCATTTATTTTATTTCATTTATTTATTTTATTTCACCTTGAATAAGTGTGCGAGCCGACTCACTGTTCTGAACTTATCTAGTAATAAGCTCGTAGGCACTGTTTCTGATGTTGTTGCTCTCGCCACCTCCTGTTCTTCACTCCAATCACTCGATCTATCAAATAATTGCATTGGCCAGAGATTCAATATTTCCTCTTCAGTGTCTCTCCCTCAACTGAAGATGCTCAATCTCTCCTACAACATGATCACCGTCAATGGGGATCTCCAGTGGTTATTTTCAACACTCGGCTTTCTGATGCATCTGGACCTCTCCAATAATAAAATTCAAGGCACTATACCACATATTACCAATAGCACTGTTCTACAATATCTCGACCTGTCTTCCAACAAACTCTCTGGAACGGTACCAACAGGTACATTCATGAGTTGTACCGAATTGAGTTATCTCAACCTCTCATCTAACTATATCACTGGTAAGGTTCCACCTGATTTAAATGCATGCCCGGCTCTAACCACTATCAACCTCTCCAACAATAACTTTTCCGGTGAAATCCCAATCCTTGTATGTCGAGTACAATCACCTAACAGGACCACTGCCACAAGAATTAGGAGCAATGAAAGGCTTAATAGTACTAAATCTGTCCCATAATATGTTAGAAGGCAGGATATTATCCTCTTCCTTTTCAACCTTGTCTTTGTCCGAGTTAGATCTTTCAAACAACCAGCTAAGTGGACCCATTCCCGAGCAAGGTTCTATGCTTACTTTCCCCAAATCTGCATTTGAGAATAATTCAGATCTCTGTGGTCTACCATTGCCACCATGTAACAGCAAGTCTAAATCAAAGGATGATGGGCCTCAACACTCACAGACCAAGCATCAAAAGTCTCATGTTTGGTGGATCGCACTTGGGATACTATTTTGTTTCTTCTTTTTCACTGGGATTGTAATCGGTCATTATGTGTATAGATTGTGATAAGCTGCATATATTTACTTGTAATATGTGTAGAGTAAATCTAGCGTGCTCTTAGGAGCACAAAGACCTCTCGTGCTCCTAACTAAAAAATCATACTAAACCATCATGAAATTTTGATTTATCATTCTCATTAAATTCTTTATATAAAAATATCTTAGGATACAAAATTTTTCCATTTTTTGAGTTCCTTAAGTATATGTTTTGGAATTTTTTAAAATGACCTCAAAATAATAATAAAATGATGGATAAAACTATGTCATCCTTAAATAGGCTACTGCAGCCACAATTAGTCAACTTTAGCCAAAATAGGCTTACCAGTTAATTGTGCCAGTGACACATGAAACATTCAATTGACGCCATAATGAGCTTTCTTGTTTGGTTATGATTCGATTTTTACTACCACTACATGTATCGAATTGATGCCTTTTGCCGATGTATGGGCAAACACCATACATGCCTGTAATTTTCATGCACTTGTTATCATGTCAGGATCAGAGGAAATGTTGTGATTAAATATAAAATAGAATGCATGATTGCTCTAATTTTGAGCTGAAGATAAATGTCAAAGAAAAGTAACGGGCCTGAAGCAATTGTTAGGCCTTGAGCAGTTTACATTCGTTGCAGTCTTGTTTCCATCATGGGAAAGTTGTCGATTTATCCCATCATCCATCTTCAATTTTCCTTTTTGTAAAATAAATTTTCTCAGAAAGAAGATAAGTAGGTCTAATTTGACACAAATTGCTTTAATTTTCTGCTGTTGGCTTTCCATGTCGATTGTTGTTGGGTCTTCACACCTGAATTTGCTCGATCAGGCTCCTTCTGGTTGGGAAGGAATTGCTCTAAAAAATGCTTTTATCATAATATCATGTATTCATTTGCAGTGAGCCGGTGAAGGCCACTTTAAGTAGGCATCATAAAAGGAACTCAGAATTCTCTAGGGATTACAATCTTTTTGATCAATTCTTCAGCCTCTTTATTTTCTTATCTGGGCTAAATGAATTACCTGTGTGAAATAGAACAATTTCTCCCCAGGAATGACTATAATCAATGCATCAGCTACAGATTTCTCAGTCATAATAAAAACATGAATATATATGTCATGATCTCCATTAGCTTCCGTACATAGTTCTTTCGATTGATATATGTCACCTCGACCAAATATCAAAATCCATGGCAAGAATATTTATGCATGGTGATTATCGAATTAGTTTATATAGTTGCATTGTCAGTAAGATAATTCAAATTATTAATTCATTGATAATATAAATACATACTGAATTTAAAATTTATATCCAAAATATATTATAACTATTACAGGAATTGACCTATTACAAAGCCAGTGATAAAGAATATACTGAAAATTAATCCTTGTACAATCCAATAGATCAGAAAATACTGATGATCACTCATTGACGAAAGCAAAGCCCTGTCTACATTTGGTGTAGAGTTGCTCTTACAAGGTGGCAATGGTAATCCACAAAGACCTGAATTATTCTCAAATACATATTCTGGAAATGTAATCAAACAACCCTGTTCTGGTATGGCCCCACTTAGTTGGTTGTTTGACAAATCCAAAACCGACAATGATAGGTCGGACAAGGAAGGCGGTATATTCCCTTCTAACATATTATGAGATAGGTCGATTTTAAATAAGCTTTTCATGTGTCCCAATCCTTGTGGCAATGGTCCTGTTAGGTGATTGTGCTCAAGATACAAGACCATTAAAAATTGCATTGTGGAGAATTCAGTTGGTATGGGGCCATCGAGTTGATTGTAGGATAAATCGAGAGAAATCATTGAAATGTTACTTGCAATGTACTCACTTGTTTGGGCAATTAAAGCCATATGACTTTTTAAGTTACAGTAATGTATAATTGGAACCCTTATCATGTCACTATACCGGATCTCGTTAAACTCCAAAAAGATAACCAGACGATGGCATAGCTTACTGTCGGAAATACTCAGGGTGAAATATGGCCAATCCCGTATTATAAAATCGCCAATAATTTTACCAGATTGTTTAGCCAAAGTAGGAGGAATGGACCCACTGAGTTGGTTGCTGCTCAAATCTAAATAAAGCAGGCCTTTACAATCGCCAAGCCCTGGCGGTATAGACCCAGTAAAGGAATTATTTCTAAGTACTAAAATCACAAGTTTTTCTAGCTTACCTATACTAATGGGTATCGAGCCTGTAAGTTGGTTGCTTGCAAGAGAGAACCAATTAAGTTCAGTGCAGTTTAGTAATCCATCAGGTATCGAACCCGTGAGACCATTGTTGTCCAGAAGTAAATTTCTAAGTGATGTGAGACATGAGAGCTCTACTGGAATCTCACCTTGCAAATTGTTTTGCCACATTATCATATCCCTTAGTTTAGAGAGGGATCCCAGAGAACTCGGTATGGTCCCAGAAAGAAAGTTCAAGCTCAGATCAAGTGAGACCAAGTTGGTACAATTGCTCAATGAATAAGGTATAGTACTGGAAAAATAGTTATCTTGTAAGTATAACACTTTCAAGTTAGATAAATTGTAATTGCACAATGAATCCGGTATTGATCCTGAAAATTTGTTTGCACTAAGATCCAATATTTCAAGACTTTTAAGTTCTGAAATAGAATTGGACAAATGACCATCAAAATTATTGAATGCTAAATCAAGAAACTGGAGTCCAGGCAGGACTGGGATTTCACCTGAAAAATTGTTGTTGGAGAAGCTGATAGTGATGAGACTAGCGCATGCATTTATGTCGGACGGGACCTTCCCAGTAAAATGGTTAAATGAGAGGTTTAGATAACTTAAGTTGACACATCCTGAGAACGTACCAGCAGGTATGGTATCAGAGAGCTCATTAGAAGATAGGTCAAGATATTGCAGGGATGTACAATTATTAATCTGTGGCATGGTACCTTGAATATTGTTATTGGAGAGGTTGAGATGTGTCACTAAGTTAAGTGTAGAGAATAACCAATGAAGATCCTCATTAGCTGCAATCATGTTGTGGGATACATCAAGTACCTTGATGCGGGGAAGAAATTCTAGAGAGGAATGATTGAACCACTGGCCAATATAATTATTGGACAGATTAAGTAACTGGAGGGAATGACAAGTGACGGCTAGAGAAGTTGCATCGAAGGCAGAGCCTCGGAGGTTGTTATTGGATAAATTCAACTCTGTGAGTTTGCTGGCACACTCAGTAGGTAAAGGTGAGATGGACCCGGTGAGATTTGTTGAACAGAGAGCAAGTGTTTCTAGATTCTCAAGTGGTAAAATATGTGCCGAGACTGAACTGAAGTCTGCACCAAGTGGCAGTCCCCGAATTGTCAGAGCGGAGACACGGCCTCCTTTACATGTAACACCTTGAAATTCACAAACTTCATGTTTGTGATTCCAATTCGATAGCACATTAGGATTAGGATTTGGGAGAGAGTTCTTGAAGGACAACAAGAGATCAACATCTCCAGCCATAGCTGATGATGTTATTATTATTATGTAAAAGAAGAGAAGATGTTGTAGACATGGCAGCTTAACCATTGTATGTTGCATTATTTTGCCAACCTTTCTATATATGTTGCTGCTATTTTTCTCACTTTTGATTTTATATGCTTTGCAAATCAAGTTTCGATTTATATAAAGAGTTGAGGTGGGGTGGGGTGGGGTTGGTGACGAATGGTCATGAGATTTTTCCTTGTTTATTCAGTACAACTTAATTTTGTGGTCGTCATTACAGTCGTCTCTTAATTAATTACTAGCTTGCTATGTTAAAAAAATAAGTTAATTTCGTACAGTGATATATGGTGCTTTCGGTTTCCAACTGTATCTAACGCATAACAGAAACAGAAAGTATCGGTCAATACCAGCTGTGCTTTGTAAACGAAGTAAATTCATTAATTAGTGATTAGGACTCAACAGTATTTTTTGTCCAAGAAAAAATGATCGTTGAGTCAATAGTCAATCTGAAGGAATATATACCAACTATAAAATGTTGCATAGAATTGGGGGGTTTTGTTTCTTATTTTGCCAAAATATCCCGGTAGAGTGTAGACTTTTCAAGTAATTAAATAATAACAATAATCTGCCAATCGATTTTGATGTATAATCGAGGTAATTAAAAAGTTTAAATCAAAAGAACTACATAAACGGACATTTTTATTTAAACTTAAGAAAATCTAATAATTGTTTTGCAGGTTTTTGAATGAGTAACCCGGCCGAGAGAAAACTATTTCTCTCGAGTCCTTCAATATGGTGGATATACAATGTTAAAAAAAATAATAAAATATAACTTTTCGAAGCAACCGCGTGAGTAATTTTCTTGGGATTTTGGTTGTATTGCATTGTGCAGTTCACAACGTGAGCAATTGGATTGTCCCAAGATTCATGATAGCACGGATCTCAAGACGATCCAATGGCTGATGTTGTGAACTGAACAATGCAGTGAGTTGGGGGATGAGCCCTCAGAAAGTTTGTGTATATATGTATTTATTTATTAAATGACAATAGAATATAGTCAATGAATATTGTAAGAAGAAGAGAGATCCAACTCGAGTTTTTTGAAGGACCCAAGTTTTTCAAAAAGTAGTTGTTGGAATGTTGGTTTGGTTCCACTTCCCCATCAATCAACTTGTGCGTGTCAAATAAATTTACCTGCGTGAGATTTGAGCATCAGTTTTTCTACTGCGTTTCATACAAGTTAGGTTGACGAGAACATAAAGCAGCAGCTGTAGGGTTGATTTTGTGTTGCGAACTGTTATTTTTTTTTTGGAAAATTGTTGCAGCACGACTTATTACGTAAAATAATACTACAAGATGGTCACTCAAATATACATAATGCATTGTTATGTTTAAACTTTTCAAACATTTTTTTTTTCTCAAATAATAAATATTTTATTTTATGAAACGTTCTACTTACTCTTCGCAAAGGAGTAAAATAATTTTTACTAAATGATTGATTAATGATAACATTATCGCTGTATGAACCTCGATCATGCAGCAAATGTTTTAAATGATATATTTTTCCTAGATTTTAAGAGCATTTATTCCAGAAAAAAAATACTGAATTTAGCAAAAGGGGCAATAGAAAGTTCATAATTAAGATATTGTGTTATTGATCAATATTATGAAATTGAAATAGTTTAAAGTTCACTGTTCGACTTCAACTTTTTTGAAGTCATCAGTAATACCTTTCTCATTATTTATTGTAGCATATAAAATTATGTTTTTTGCTACTATAAATTTATTTATAATAGCTTGACTATTATACTAACGTTAGCATTTCGGACCGAAATGCTAACGCCTCAAATTTTATGTTATCGTGTCCGAAATCACGATTTATGGTGCTCAATAAATTCTTTATATGAAAATATTGGGGAATACAAAATTTTTTTATTTTTAGAGTTTTCTAAGTATTTGTTTTGAATTTTAGAAAAGAGTTCATAAATATTAATAAAATATTGATGTTTGTACATGCTATTTTCAAAAATGCAAAACAAATACTTAGAAAACTTTAAAAATAAAAAATTTTTGTATTCCCCAATATTTTTATATAAAGAATTTATTGAGCACCATAAATCGTGATTTCGGACATGATAATATAAAATTTGAGGCGTTAGCATTTCGGTCCGAAATGCATGTCTATAAAATTATCTAAGATATATTTCCTCATCTAGAATAATTTAAGTATATATGACATATTAAATTATTTTATTCAACAAGAAACATGAAACTTATAATGTGGAATCTATGTATTAATGGTTAATACATATAAATGGAGTTGAATAACACATAGGATGTGTACATTTTGTGGAGCCCTCTTGGAGAGAATTAAGAGCCCATTTTGGCAAGGGCAGTATGGACAAATTGTCTATAGATGAGTTCTTGGGGTTGGGATATAAAAGAGGCCAAAAACCCTAGTCTCCACACTCCTTCTTCCTCCTCCAACAGCCCCTTCTTGGCTGGCCATTGGAGAAAAACGTGGTTAATTCCATTTTCCACCAAAAGTCTCATGTGTTGAGCACCTCACCTCTTTCCTCCATCAATCTAAAGAGTTAGTTGTGGTAGAAGAAGATGTTTGAAGCTAGTTTGAGGTTGGATATCCACTAGTATTCCTTAGTAGGAAAAAAGTGGAAATCTCTCATCAAGCTTGGTGGATAACTAGTGGAGGCACGACGCTTGTGGTGCTAGGAGCAAGAGAAGGCAACAAGGAAGCTCTCAACCACCATCCTTGGGAGTTCTTCACTTCCTCTTACTATAGAGGAAGATGTATGATATGAAAACCCTTCTTTATGAGCTATGATGCAACTAGTTTAGATAGATCTTAAGATACTTGCATTCGAAAATTTTTTGATTTCTTCTTTTGCATGTAACTTTGAACTTTCATGATCAACGACTATTTTAAATGACAATATATAAATTTATGTACACAACCATTATGTTTTGTTTTCTTTTAAGAATGATAATTCTTTTGTTGAATTGGAAACTTTTATTAACCATAATATGTTTTTTCCTTTCTTTTTTCAAACGGTAAAGTGAAGGTAGGGTAATTTGTTTTTGTAACCAAAGAAAAAAAAAAAAAGAATAAGAAGTCGGCAAAACCCGTAGAGGCACCACAAGAAGCAGTATATATTGCTTGAACAACCTACGAATGCACCAAAATAAATTAACCTGATGCGCTTGTGGGGTCCTTCGAGTTAGCAGTTAAAAGATGTAACGCAGAAAGGTGCAATCCTCTTTCAATTTCGTGCTAGGAACTTGAAAATTTATTAATGGTAAAAGTTTCTGTTAAATTAAATGTCTTCAGGATAGATCCTCACCCAACTTGATTTGAATTTTCGGTTCTTGTAGGAATTGCAAGTAATTTTTCCAACAAGGTCTATGTGGGTTACCATTGCCATCTTGTAATAACGTATCAGTAACAAATGTAAACGGGCCTCCGTATTCGCCAACGTACGATCATCAGTTCTCTCAGACGTGGTGGATTGCACAAGGAATATTGTTCTCTATATTCTTTGTCATTGGATTTGTAATCGGTCAATTCCTGAAATAGCTTCATATATCTTGCATGTAAATTTATTATTGTATCTCGTGTTATAATCAATAATCTTTGTTGCACAGAATGTGGACCATTAGATTGCCTCAAAATCTGGGCTAGTAGAGATCCTCCAACAATCAAATGGTCCACGTGCTGCACAACATAGAATTAGGAATGCATGGTCCTCTTGTTATGATTTTTTAGTATAAATCATTGTACTTTGGTTCGTAAATTCAACATATTATTTTACCATCAAAGAATGGTACTTATCACAAAAAATGACTCCATGCTAGATATGTTGTCAGAAAAAAAAATTGGTATTTTTACGTTAGGAAATATATATAATAATGTATAAGACGAGAAAAGGATTAAATAAATTTGCACGCAACTAAAGGAAGGATCATATAGATGGTTCAAAACACCTGCTTAATTAGTAAAGTGGATAAGAGATGGGGGCAAAAAAAAAAAAAAAAGCAAGATCAACAGCCATGGGAGCCAGAATATATCTAGGGTCTAACCGGCTTAAAATTAGCCATACTGGTTAAATTGTGCCAGTGACACAGGATGAAACGTCCCTTAGCCATACACTCACGGTAGCTGGTAACCAGTATGAACTCAAATGAAGCCTGATGGTAACTGGTAGTGTGCAAGTATGCAAAAATTTGCTTCAAATTAGAAGTCATTGCATCATCGCAGTGTGGTATGTCAGCATTTGTATTTAAACTATTTATTAACTGAAGTTGAACCAACTGTTTCAAGGAGAGAATTGCTGGGATGTCCACTATCTTGCAAAGCACAAAGAAGCTTATTTATTCTATCATTCAAGTCCATTCTTGTCCTCGAGTATTTTGTGAGACTAAGTTAAATTTAGGACTCAACAAATGTGGTTTCGCACATTCGCTGTTTCATCTTATTGTGATATTGAATTCACAACTACATACAGACAGTATTGACTATTGAGTAGACTGAAAGCAGTCCATTAAGATATAGATGACCAGCGTGCAAATTTTGACAGGAAAAACACTCTCGAGCTACATTATGAAATTAACTATTGTGTATTATAATCAAGACTATAAACTTTTGACTGAACTGGATATTTTGTTAACTTTAAATGTGGAATTCGATTGATAGGAATTACAAAAAAACGAGCTATGCTTCCATGTGGACTTGAAATTCTTACCATCGGATTTTTCCCATCGGACGGTGTATAATTAAAGTTCAGCCGGTTACTAGAGTCACAGCCGGTCACCAAGAGGCTTCAGCCGGTTCACAAAAAATTGTAAAAAGGATAATTTTGACCTTTTTGATAAATCAATGAGATGTCAGCTGTTACCTACCCTCCAGTATTCCCTACTCCCAGATCTTCCAAGACGGAGTGATGAAACGGGACCTCACCAAACAACAAGAAAAGGTGAACTTGCCCCTTAGCAGCAAAGGTGGCGGCCATGACTTTTGCCCTCTCACGCATCAGATCTGTCCCCAAGTACAGATCGGGACGACATGGCCTCCGAGCCGGAAGCTCTCTCAGCCACAAGCTATCTTCCTCTTCCCAAGGCTCGCAAATTTAGAACCGGAATCGGACTCGGCCGGTCAACTGTTGACTCGTAATTGGCCGACTCGGTCGGAATCGGTCAACTCGGATTGGAAACTCTAGAGGTGGCAAATTGTCGGGTCGGGTCGGGTTCGGGTCCGGGTCGGATCGGGTTCGATCGGTTCGGATCGGGTTCAGTTCAGTCGGGTCAATTTGAACAAATAGAAATGTCATGTCTGGTCGGGTATCGGGTTGACGGCTGTCGGCATTTTTTTTAGGTCAGGTTCAAGTTGGGTCGAGTCGGGCAGGTTTTTTTTGGGTCTGGTCAGATTTTGCACCTCTATTCCAGGGTTGGGTGAGGTTTGGGTCAGTCTGACTTTCCCTGGAACACGAGTCGGGTGAGGTTTGGGTCAGTCTGACTTTCCCTGGAACACGGGTCGGGTCGGGTTCGGTCGGGTCCAGTTCGGGTCGGGTTGGGTCGAGTCGGGTCAGTTTGACTTTCCCTAAAACTTGGGTCGCGTTGGGCAAGTTTTTCGGGTCGTGTCAAATTTTGCCACCTCTAGGAAACTCGGTTTTTCCTTAAAAATGTTTAAAATTTTCCTTAAATTATATAATTTGGTTTACTAGTAGATTTTAATGTAAAAAATACGTTGAGCAGTTCGGATCGACAATTTGGATACAAGAAATAGAGACACGGAATGCATAGCACGGTAAAATCGTGATATGCATATCACCATAGCCTAACTCCAAGTAATACTCATAGAGAAAATATACCGTGAGCTTCCTTTTCAAAATAACATGTACAAACATCAATATTTTATTAATATTTATGAGCTCTTTTCTAAAATTCAAAACAAATATTTAGAAAACTCGAGAAATTAAAAAGTTTGTATTCCCCAATATTTTCATATAAATAATTTATTGAGCACCATATATTATGATTTCGAACATGATAATATAAATTTTGAGGTGTTAGCATTTCGGTCCGAAATGCTAACGTTAGTATAATAGTCTAACTTTATATATATAGAGAGAGAGGAGGGATCCATTGACAATGCTTATTTTGACAATTTTGACAGTGAGATTTTTTAAAAATTTGTAAAAATTCATAAAAAATCTTAAAAATGAAAAAAATTTAATGGATGTATTAGTTAACTTGTAAATTGATAGTATCTCAAATTTCAATCAATTTGAACATCGTTTAGTTATTTATCTAAATTTTGTGTACTTTTCAGCAGTTAGAATTTAGCGGATCTTTAAAGTGCTAACAAACGTTGCTTAAGTTGAATATAATCAGAAACGTAATCAATCTATATGTTAAGCAATATTTACGTAAACATTTTTCTATTTTTAAGATTTTTTTATGATTTTTATAAATTTTTACAAAGTGTCATTGTCAAGATTGTCAAGATAACTCAGACATGGGCCGCATAGTATGGTAAAAACGTGATATGCATATCACTGTAGCCTAATTGAGTACCATAAATCGTGATTTCGGATACAACAATATAAAATTTGAGTCGTTAGCATTTCGGTTCAAAATGCTTAGTATAATAGCCTAACTCTATATGAGTCCGGCTATGGTGCTTCCATAAGCATTTCGGAGTTCGGACCGAAACACTTACGGTCAAATTTTGAAAATCCGGTTGAAAACTTTTATCCAAGTAGCTCATAATATTGACATAATTAACTTGTAGAATACCAATAATTTCCATTTTATGAAAATTTTAGCTATAATTTTAATGATTTTTTAAAGGTTGGCATACAAAGTTGATTTCTTTAATTTTTTAAGAGCCATATTTCAAAAAATCATTAAAAATAGTAAAAATTGACATCATCCAACTTAATTATGTCAAGATTATTATGAGTTATTTGGATCAAAATTTTGGACGACGGTATGTACCTCCATTTCCGGTGTCAAATTGTTGATCCGAACTGCTCAATACGATCTCTATATCAAAATATGCTAGGAAACCAGATTTTACAATTTTAAGAATTTTTTTGCAATTTTTAGTGATGGGGAGAAAATCGTTGTTTTGTATGAATCAGAATCCTTGGAACACAGGTTTTTTCACTCCATCATTAAAAATAGCAAAAAATTTCTAAAAATCGTGAAATTTGGTTTCCTAGTATATTTTGATATAAAGATCACATTGAGCGGTTCAGATTGAATATTCGGAAACCGAAAATGGAGGTTCGGACTGCTTAGCACGGTAAAATCGTGATATGCATATCACTGTAGCCAGACTCTTATTTCTTTATATAAAAATATTAGAGAATACAAAAATTTTTCATTTTTAGAGTTTTCTAAGTATTTTTTTGAATTTTAGAAAATAGTTCATAAATATTAATAAAATATTGATTTTTGTACATGCTATTTTAAAAAATGCAAACTAATACTTAGAAAACTTTAAAAATGAAAAATTTTTGTATTCCCCAGTATTTTCATATAAAAAATTTATTGAGCACCATAAATTGTGATTTCAGACACGACAAATAAAATTTGAATCGTTATCATTTCGGTCCAAAATGCTAGGTTAGTATAATAGTTTAACTCTATGAATATAATCTTATATACATAATTATGATATAATTTATGTTTGTTTTAGAAATAATAGTCTGGCCTTCATGCGCCTTTAATGACATGATCTTTCCAGTAAAATAAAATAAGAAACGGAAATGGAAATCATGAAGACCTTATTAATACTAGCGCATTTAATAGCGTTGGAGAAGAGTATTATAATACGCTTTTTTCCTATTTCAGATTATGAGAACTGGAGAGAACCAAAATCCTGGACAAGAGTGGCAACTGGAGAGCTATTACGAAATTGAGAATTTGCATTTGACGGGAGTTGTAGCTCAACCGGTCACAACTAGACAATTACAATTTTGTCCTTTATAATTTTACGAGTCTCTTGTCCTCATTGAAGCAACGCTCCAAAAAAACAGCTAGCGTAGTCAAACCGAACGGAAAGAAAAATAAGCAGCTGCATTAGCCACCTCACTTGATGTACTTCATACATTATTTGCACGCAGATGGCGAGTATTCGTACGGAAATACGGCATCCATTAAGAGCTATCTTGGGAACAAATAACGATCGACATCTTTAGTCTAGGCTCGGCCTGGCAACTAGCATAGCGAATCACATTTTCCTTTGTTTTTATTTATTTTTGTAATCTTTACCGTAATTTCTTCATTAAAGTACAAGCTTTTTATATCTATAAAATTAGTTGGGAACCTATATATGTAGCATTTATGAAATATCCCTGATGTGCATATGTTTGGGCATACAAATAAGCATTATTTTTTGCTACTTCAACAATAAAGTTTCCGAAAATAAATAATAATTAGAATCACAATTAATGATTTATCATGACGTCAAATTATAAGACATGACGATTCATCATGGGTTAGACCCTTATTTTTCTCCAAAAAAACAACGATCGATTCATCATGTTTAAACGGTATCAACGATATTTTGTTTAATATTATATTTTACTAGAGTAAAAGACATTGTTCGATTTTATATATTATTTTGACCACTTGTGTAAAGTTGCGTGCTTATATATGATAACGTTTACTTGTTAAACTTGATACTCATTCTTAATTGAGTGCAGCATATTTAATTAGTTTATAGCCAGTTACTTTAATTTTCTAAGTACCGGCAATTAATAAACTAATTAATCTTATTATCTATATATCATGAATATTTTATGTTCACCTCTTCTGATGTTTGTAATTAAGTTGTTGACAATGAATAACGAGTGTGTTTGGCTGCTTTAGTATTGGTATTGGCTAAATCAGGTATCTATTTAACATAGTCCTTTTTAATTGACAAGAACTGAAAATAACATAGTCCTTTTTTTTGGGGGCACAATTAATTAAGTAGGTTAGCCGCCAGTTGCATTAATTATATGATCATCTCAATGCTGCCTTCAGCTGACTTTTACCCATTATTTAAATCGAAACTTTTGCAACATACGGATACATGAAACCAAAAATAAGAGGAAAACCAGCATCTTAGTAGCTAGATCACAGAAACAATGGTTACACCTCCAATCTTGTCAAGTTTTCTCATGAATATTCTATTCTTCTATGGATTGTCAATGTCCACCATAGCAGCAGTAGCAGATGTTGACCTCCTAATCTCCTTCAAGAACTCTCTCCTACATCCTGATTTGCTATCCAATTGGAATCACAGCCATGGAGTGTGTGAATTTCAGGGCGTAGCATGTAATAAAGGAGGCCTTGTGTCGTCTCTGACACTTCGAGGCCTGCCACTTGGAGCCAACTTCAGTTCGGTTTCAGCTTATATCCTCCCTCTTCAAAATCTAGAAACCCTCACACTCTCTTCCACCAATCTCACCGGAAACATCTCATCTTCCAATTTGAATAGATGTGCCAGCCGACTCACTGTTCTGAACTTATCCAGTAATAAGCTCGTAGGCACTGTTTCTGATGTTGTTTCTCTCTCCACCTCTTGTTCTTCACTCCAATCACTCGATCTATCAAATAATTACATTGGCCAGAGATTCAATACTTCCTCTTCTGTATCTCTCCCTCTAAAGATGCTCAATCTCTCCCATAACATGATCATCGCCAATGGGGATCTCCAGTTGTTATTTTCAACACTCGGTTTCCTGATGCATCTAGACCTCTCCAATAATAAAATTCAAGGCACTATACCACATATTACAATAGCACTGTTCTACAATATCTCGACATGTCTTCCAATGAACTCTCCGGAACGGTACCAACAGGTACATTCATGAGTTGTACCGAATTGAGTTATCTCAACCTCTCATCTAACAATTTCACTGGTAAGGTTCCACCTGACTTAAATGCATGCCGGGGTCTAACCACTATCAGCCTCTCCAACAATAACTTTTCTGGTGAAATAACAATCCTGCCTAGGCTCCAATTTCTCGAGTTGGCATTTAATAATTTCGATGATCATATACCCAATTCCATTTCAGAATTGACAATTCTCGAGTCATTGGATCTTAGTGCAAACAAATTATCTGGATCAATACCGGGCTCATTGTGCTCTTACAATGTATCTAACTTGAAAGAGTTATACTTACAGGATAACTATTTTTCCGGTACTATACCTGATTCCTTAAGCAACTGTACCAACTTGGTCTCACTTGATCTAAGCTTAAACTTTCTATCAGGATCCATACCTAGTTCTCTAGGGTCCCTCTCCAACCTAAGAGATCTCTTAATGTGGGAGAATGATTTGCATGGTGAGATACCAATTGCGCTCTCATCTCTCAGGTCACCCAGAAAATTAGTTTTGGACTACAATGATCTCACCGGCATGGTACCAGATGGGCTGGTGAACTGCACCAGCCTTAACTGGATTTCTTTAGCAAGCAACTATCTTACAGGATCAATCCCCATTTGGATTGGTAAATTAGAGAAACTTGAGAAGTTAGTACTTAGAAATAATTCATTCAGTGGTTCAATACCACTGGAACTTGGTGATATTGTGGGTTTGCAATATTTAGATTTGAGCAGCAACAAACTCAGTGGGTCCATTCCTCCTACTTTGGCTAAACAATCTGGAAAAAAGAATGGTGACTTTATGCTTAAAGGTTGGCCGTATTATAGCAACACAATCGATGATGATGGCCAATGCCACATTATGACTATCTTGTTGGACTTTAAGGGGATTCATTACAATGACCTTATGCGGAACCCAACTATACGTTATTGTAACTCAAGGTACCATATAGCTCGTGTTGGCCAAATGGGTGAATACCTTACAAATTGCGTCGCCATGGTATTTCTGGATTTATCATACAATCACCTTGATGGCCACATACCAACTGAGTTTTCCACAATGCAATTTATGATAGTTTTGTATCTTGAACACAATCATCTAACGGGACTACTGCCACAAGAATTGGGGCGCATGAAAAGCTTAATACATCTTGATTTATCACATAATATGTTAGAAGGCAGTATACCGTCTTCTTTGTCAGAGTTGTCGTCGTCTGCCTTGAATTTGTCATACAATCGGTTAACTGGGCCCATACCACAACTGGGTGCATTGGTTACGTTTTCAAAATATGCATTTGAGAATAATTCAGGTCTCTGTGGATTACCATTACCATCCTGTAACAACATGTCTATGTCAAATGCAAATGGGGCTTTGCAGCCGCTCACGAATGATCATCAGTTCTATCAGATGTGGTGGACTGCACTGGGATTATTGTTCTTTATATTCTTTGTCATTGGATTTGTAATCGGTCAATTCATGTACTAGATCATCTTTTATCTATGCTGAAATTTCTTCATTTTAGCACAAACTTGTTGATATGTATGAAATTTATCTGGCAGCTTATGTGTGGATATTTAATTATAGGATAAATGTGTTCTAAAATACTTATGAATTTTTTTTTTTTTTTTTGTAGCAATTATAGCAACAAAAAAAAAAAAAACTCTTTGATAAATTGAAATAATAGATAATTAAAAAAAAGTAAAATAAAGTTTATTACGCTTTTGTCAAAATAAAAATATTAGTGTCACACCAATTATTGACGATTTGACATCGCGTCACAATGATAGCAAACAGCTCGGCTGCTTTACCATTGCGATATATAATTGACATCTACAGTCTACACTACAGCATGCTGGAGATCAGAGACTACTAATTAACGGATGAACACCGCTGTTAATTTCTTTTTAGGAGAAACAATAAATTAATGTCGAGTCCTTGGTATATATCAAAATGCTGCAATTCTTTGGGTGGAAACACTCTCGACCCTTAGACTATAATTAACTTTGGTGTACTAATTTTTTTAGCAAAGTGTACTTTTTTTTTTTGGACTAAATCAGATTTCCTTTTTATTATTTTGAATAAAAAGCACACTTCAATTGACAAGAAATGAAAACAACTTGTGGTAGGAAGTTTTTTTTTTTTTTTTTTTGAAGGTAGCTTAGCCACCTGTGTCCTGTTGCATGAATTGAAACAAGAAATGTAGGAATTAATTAATATTGGCCCGTCTATATGCCGCCTCGCAGCTGACTTTTGCCCTTTTCTCCATTTAAATTCCAACCTTAATTAATTTGTAATGGATATTACAAACCCCAAAAAAAAGAACCTCTAAAGCACAAGCACACTAATGGCTGATGCACTTACAGTATTATCATATTATCATGCTTTCTGCTTCTTCTATTCTTTAACGGATCATGCATTAGCTATAATTAATATAATATATGGCAGCAGACGCTGAGACCTCCTAAGCTAATCTCCTTCAAAGAACTCGCTCCCAAATCCTGATTTACTTACTATATATCCAATTGCACTCATAGGAATATATGGTGTGTGTGGCATGTAAAGGAGGCCTTGTTTCATCTCTGATACTTGGAGAAACTGCCACTCGATCCATGCAGATTATTTCAGTTCAGTCTCACAACACGTACCTCCTGATTTCTATTCAAAATTTGGAAACCACTGTCTCTCAGTCTCAGGCTCTCAGCTCGATCCACCAATCTCATTCTCAGCGGAACATCTTATATCTTAATTTCCCCTTGAATTAATTGTACAAAACTGGTATGATGCTAATTTGCATGTACGTTTGGATAGCATAATTATAAATAATGTTGTTGTTTTGGGATAAAGAATTAATTGAAACATGGATTATCATTATGCATGCGCTTTATAATCGATCTGCACATGGATTTTGAGGCCGGCTTTCTCCAGGATGGGGGATGGCTGATTTGAATTGAAAGAAAGAACTACATAATATATATATAGGCTGATCGATGGAGATGCCATTTGAGAGAACTGAATCTGCAACTTTATATTAGTTAAGGTTTAAAATTCCATAACTTATCTATAATGTTTTGGCATCTTATTCTTATCTATGTTAATTTTACTGCTTTAATTCTTCGTTTTAACTGGTACCATGCACGTCAGAAATATATATATAATATAATTAATCTCCTCCATAAGAAGCTCTCGGAAAATAGAAATTTCGAGGTGTTGTTGTCATATACTTGTAAGAGAGCATGTGAGCACGGGAACTCATCTAATAGCGGAGTTAAAGCCCAATGAAATTAAGCCCAGTATCAGTACCAGTACCAGTAGTAAGGTGGACTATGAACCATAAACAATCAATCAATGAATCCGGCCCAATGGCCCATGGATATCCATCTTCAGCTTCCCCTTCCTTATATCATAATAATACGCGTATTTATTTTTATATCCCCACCCAAAGTCTTAATTTGTTGTAACTTTTTTATAACCCAATAATAATACAGCATCATATCAAAACTATGTTTACTTTTACTTTTGATTAATTCCACTCTACTCGACACTCGAGACCTAAGACTAAGAGACTAGCAGCTAGCTAGCTCCATGACCATGCCTCCAAACAAGATTTTATTTAAATGGATTTTTCTTATTCATGAAAATGGTGATGAAATGACCTATAACTATAACAAAAAAGGAGACGCATGATACAAAATTACCAGTTGTTGGCTTCTATAAAATCAGTTACAAATAAATTAATGAAACACAGGCAACACATATATATATATGATATATTGCTCACCTCATCATCATTAATTGGACTGGGCCCCTTGGTCTCTCTCTCTCTCTCTCTCTCTCTCTCTCTCTCAGCCTAAGCTCGTTTGGTTTGTTACGGAAAGATGATGCTGATATAATACACGAAAACTAGTAAAATTGTCTTTTTCAGTCACCATTCTAATACCACCAAGGGTTTAATATATGTGACAAACATGATATATCTGACCAAATTTCACATATGCAATTCATCATAATATGTGAATCGCAAGCATTAATTTCGTATTTACGATGGTTTGTACTTGTCACACCTGGTTGAACATATAATTAAATAGACGTATGTACATCTCCATTCTTGTTTTCAGTAGAGACATTGTTAAGTAAGTGTACCTTATTAAAAAAAAATTTCATAAATAGTCTCGCTAATAAATTATTTCTCTTAATGGTTGAACAACTAACTTTGATTATGATATAATATTATTAATTTCTCATTCTTTTATCTGGAGTTTCAAATCGTACGAACCAAAAATTATTTAACAATCCATATAAATATTAACAAAATAATCAATGTTTCATACGTAACTTTAAAAATCCGAAATAAATACTTAAAAATCTCTAAAAATGAAAATTTTTTGCATGCCACATGATTTTGATGTAAAGATCAATTTATTGAACCATATAAATCAAAATTTGGATCTAGTTTGATATGTTTTTGGTGTTAAGCTCATGGAAGGCCTCCGTGAGCTTAAGAACACCGTAGATTTACTCTGAAAAAACATATACAGAGGAAAAAAAAATACAAATGTCTAGCTAGCTCATATGCAATGTGTGTTTAGTCTTGGTAGGATTGGGAAAAAAAAAATACGGATAATATATGTAGGATGCTGTGGCAACGATAATAAATCATTTCAGCACTTTATGTTTGTAACGCATCATGTTTCTATCTGCAATCTACCAAAAACATACAATATTTCATTTTTCCTTTTTTTTTTTTCATTCAAGCGACTAATTATCATGTCAAATATTATTAAATTATAAAGTTAATTGATTGATGATGATGATTATTATTGATAATCATGGGTGAATTCGGTCAAACTACATTATTGGTGGTCAATTAACAAGCCACTCATCCACATGATTACATAACATATCTAGCATGATTACTCAATAATAAGCAATATTTTTCAAACAAATACAATTAAAAGAAAACTCAAAAACCTACACCAGAATGGCAAGTTGTGTTATGAGCTGCAACTTAAGTTAACTCAAAATTTGAGTTTAACTATGGACAGATCTAAGCCGTAGGATTCGGATCTCGGTCAGGACGGTCAAGACGGTCAGTATTTAGAATTTACAGGTGTCTTTATAAAATAACTATACGGGCAAACTCAATTTTTGAGTTACCTTAGAGGATCTCAATTCGCAACTTAATGCACTGTCATGCATATAGATATATCATATTCTTAATTTCAACAAAGTTTAAAATTCCAATTTTGTAGTGGATAAATATCACAACTCACCTTCTCTATATTAGTACTGTTTGTTCATTATTCAATTACTGAAAAAATAATATTTGGTGAAATGTACATTATATTTATACAAGACAAGATGCCAAGTCCTGAAAAAAAAAAAAAATAGCACACATATATGAGTCAGGGTCACACGACATAAATGTTAGAGCAGAGCAGGACCAGGTAGAAATTGTTACACCTTGTTTTTTTGTTTAACTCATATTCATATTTGATGTTATTTCTTTATTAATTTGATGTTAAAAGTTTATTTTTTTTGACATCAAAATATGAATAATGATTAACTACTTAAATATTTTGTTACTTAAGTATGCAATTAGCTCTTAATTTGATATTTATTTTGTTAAACATATATAAAAGTTGTATATTTATAAGAATAGAACTATTGTGCAAACGTTAGCATTTCAGAGTGAAATGCTAATGGCTCAAATTATATTTTGTCATGTCCGAAATTTTGATTTATGGTTCTCATTAAATTTACTATATAAAAATACAAAAAATTTTCATTTTTGGAGGTTTTTAAATTTTAAGTAATTGTTTTGATTTTTCAAAATGACTCTGAAATAGTAATAAAATAATGCTTGTTTGTACATAAATTTTGTAAAATCTGAAATAAATACTTAAAAAACTCACAAAATGGAAAAATTTGTGTATCATAAAGTATTTTCATATGATGAATTTAATGGGAACCATAAATCAAAATTTCAGGTATGACAAATTAAAGTATAATTTGAACCGTTAGCATTTGATATGATGGATTATCCCAGTGGAGCGAGACAGACAAGTAAATAAAGTTGGGCCACCAACACCATGCATTTACCAGTAATGAGCTGAGCTAGCTAGCTAGGTAGCGTAGGATGGTCGATAAATGGAATCATGGTCATGGAGCAGGCAAGGCAACGGCTGTGATCCGTCGGCCGTCGCTGACCCTGAGGGCCGGGGCCCAGAGTCGACATTGCACGTGCCATGCATGCGTCAATGCGTCATGCATGTATGCGAATAATGCGATGCGATCATGCGAGCCCCATTCCATTCCCTCAGCGCAGGCCACCCCACCCCACCCTAATCCATTACCTTACCCTACCCTACTTGACATGCAAGTTCACAGGACATGATGCACGATTGATATCAAATTCACTTGCAACTATTAGCAATTTTATATGTCACGGATCGGAATTGCATTACATTACGTAGTCGTAGGCCTGCGTTTGTTCGTGTTCGTGTTCGTGTTCGTGCGGGCTTTTCTTTTGTATTGAATTAATATTGATTGTATCCTGCATTGCAAAGTTAGAAAGTTGGAAACTGTGGGAGTGGGAGTTGAGCTCAGCAGCACTCCAGTTCCACTTTTGTTTTCTATAAACCTTAGTGTAACGAGTGCCATTCTTGTGAACATGCAGTGTATCCTATATATGTTACTAATACTAACTCGTCTCATAGAGGGTGCTGCCAAGAGGAGTAACAAATTAATAATACCGACTACTGGATATGATATCATGATTATATTATTTTTTTTGAGAAAGAATGATTATATTATTTATTTATAGATTGGATTCGGTGGACACGTCAGCTGAATTAAACGCACGGGCGTGTCTTGTATTTGTATAGCACCCATCAATGATCATCTCCTCCTCACTTTTTTATCCTCTTTCTTTTAGTGCTTTTTTTTACAATTCTTTTTCCTTCTATTTGTAACTAATTTGCGCATACATCCTTTTTTTTGACTCTCAGCCTGCTTATTTGTGTATGTTATCACATAAATACATAATGGCTACTGCAATAATGTCCCCCACATGTGCAGATCACATGTTTTAGGCCCCGTTCGGTTCTCTATTTCTCTGGGAATGGTAAAATGGGTGGATTTCTTGCCCAATCATGAAAATTTTTCCATTGGTGTTCGGTGCCCCTTTTGTTAGTACATGGGAATGGTAAAAATTCCCATTTTTCTACCCAACTCTTCACAAAATAGTGGGAAAAAAATTATTCACTTGGATCCAATTAATTTTTTCCACATACTCTTTCTTTCTATGCTATGTTAATTTAATGACATTTCTTATGATAAATTCATTTTGCATCATTCTATACAAAAACTACACATATTAATAAATGATATTATCAAATGTAGTATGTTTTAATTGAAATTAATATGAACAAATGTTAATATAATAAACAATAATATATACGGTCAACAGAAATTTTTTTTAGTCCTATTTTGAATTTTTTTAATATAATAATACCCCTTTAGATAAATATATACCAATAGTCTTATATATATATATTTGAAAGTTTGAACTCATGCATAAATAATTGTTTAAGTTGTATATAACCTTTTGTATATTTATTCTATTATTTAAAATTATTTACATTTATTAATAGGGACATATATAGATATCCCTACTTCTTTACTAAGCGTGTAGTGTCCTGATCCTACAACGGTCAGGATGGACTCTACTGATCTATCAACGTCTCAGATTAAATGATTTGTGTTCGGAGCTAATTTGGACCATCGATTACCTTTGTCCCGATCCTGCTATGGCTGTGATCATCTCAAGCAGTAACGCTCTCTCACCGAGCATTTACAGCGCCTCTTTCCTTTCCTGGACTTCACTCCCTTCTCAAGCAGTAACGCTCTCTTTCTCTTCCCATGTCTCTCCACCAAAATTATTCCGCCTTCAAGGAAAAGAGAGAACAAATGCTCTCAGCTTTGCCTCAGAATGGCTGAACCCTCCACAAAAGTTTCCCCTCCTGTTTCCTCCAACTCCATCACCCTTCGACATCTCCCCTCTACCATCAATGAAGAAGAGGAACCACCTCAGGCAGCTCCGTGCCGCATCACCGACCTCTTCACAAGATTGACAACCGGCTTCGGAGCGTATCTCCACTACGTTGCCTACAAAGCCGACAAACCCTTGCTGACCCTTTGATATAATTTTTACTCATTAAAATTGTAATCTTCTGAGGTTGTTTATGTCTTCTCTTTTAATATGTGAAATTTTAATGAGTTTGGCTTTGTAATGTCGGATTAGTTCTTTTTTTTGAAATCTTTATCGAGTTCATTGAGTAATGTCATTGTTGTGTTAATTTTCATCTTTTTGTAACTTTTGGTTTTCAGTTTGTCCGATCTACCTTTTTCCATTTTATGTTTGAATTTGATCTTAAGTTTCTCAATTTTTTGTTCTGTTTGAATAATTTATTTTATATATTCTTAGATTATATTTGATTTTTTTATCCTTATTCCTCTACTAAAGAAACCGTATTTCATATGCACCATTTTGCTCTTTCTGGCTTGCATGGCAGGGGTTTTGACAGCTAAAGTTAGATGATGTTGTATTCACTGAGATATGGCATCTTTCGAATGTTAATTAACAAAAGTTGCATATCTAATTGGGTGATTTATTCCATTTTATTGTTACTATCCATATTAGGTTGATGAATATACCACGATAGCAATTAGCAATTTATACTGGTGCGAATTTCCTCTAATTGCTCTTTATGTTTCCTCTAATTCAAAACTTACTAAATATAATGATATTAAGTATTAACTGCATTTAACAGAACTTTGTGGTACTTTGATTGTTTTGTGCTAGAGAGAATATAGAAATAGTAGAGATGTTTAAAAAAGTTCTTTGATACAATTTGACAGATGGCCTCAAAGCCTAAAAGGAAGGTCTAAATGACTGTAGCAAAAATTTCGTGGTCCTAAATATAATATTTAAGGAATATATTTTATGCTGCATTTGTTGATAAATTCCAAGAAGATGAATGACGGAAGTAAGAAAATAAACTTATCAGGGTGCATAATTAACGGATTTAACTTTCGGGAACCTTTTGATATGATCAATTTAAGAAATCAACTACGACTACTAGCAGTGAAAAATTGAATCAAATTACTTCATTTGAGAAACGAAATACCATGATAGGTATACAATTTCATAACATAAGAAAAAAAAAAAACATATTTATTTGTTAGAATGAGGTTTATGTTTCTTCCACCATAATCTTTAAGAACTATTCTTTTGTATTTGAGCGAAATTTTTAGTTTAAATAAAAAACCCCTTGCGGAGCAGGGGCAATCTGACTAGTATGAACTATTTATTTTAAAAAATAAGTATTTCCCATAACGTTTCCCATGATACAACCGAACAGTCATATTTTTTATCTACCTGTAATCATTTCCACGAGTATGGGTTCCCACAAATAAATAAGGCCCTGTTCGGATGGTCATTTTTTGGTGGGAATGAGAGAGAATTTGGACCTATTGTGAAATTTTTCCCTTAATCCGTTCGGTTGCCAATTTGTGGAACATGGAATGAGCTATATTTCCCACATTTTTTCCCATTCTAGTGTAAAATGGTGGATACAAAATAATCAAGTCCAACTTAATTTTTTTCTTCCCAATATTGGTTGGCTCTCTCTTCATACCTCTCATTATTTTTTAAAAAAATAGTTGTTTGTTTGTATTTTAGATCCTTTCGCATATATGCATTAATGAAAATATTCATTTTAATTTCTTGTTGTGTAAATTAATGGGATAACAAATAAAGTAAAAAATGTAAAAAAGAAATGCTAATCAATAATGGTATCAAACTGAATAAATAAATAAGAAAGAAATTTTTTAAGTTTTTAAATGTAGTTTAAATGTTCAAATAGACTTTTAATTTAAAAAATATATAATTTGAATAAATATATATTTTTTTGAGAAAAACCAAATTTCTCACACCCATTTCCCATAATGTTTCCCATGATAACCGAACACGTCCTAAGTGGGTTCTCGTACCCATGAAATCCCACCCCACATAATTCCATGACAACCGAACACGCCCTTATTAGTGTATATATAGTGGCGTATATATATATATATTAATTATATAAGAATATCATTCCATAATTATGTATTTTTCGATGATTCTTAATGTAATAATTAAACTCCGTCGGGATGATCTCTATTAAATATTATATACAATTTCATGTATCATATCTATGAAATTAAATGTTAATCAACTGATTTTTCATGGGAAACACTCTCATGCATCTCAATCAAGGGTATAAATTAAGATACATGAAATAATTGTATATGTAGCAGACACCATTTTTTGAGAGAATTAATTTTGCTTAATTTCTTTAATTATAGAAACAGACTATAGACAGGGGCAGAGAGACGGGACGGGACGGGGGGGGACCCTATGATTTTCGAATTTCTGATCATGGTAAGGTAATTTAAGCATATTTAATAAAATTTTGGATATTAACCCCCCTAATAAATTAGAACAAGCATTTTTTTTTTTTACAAATTCTGTAAATTACCAGTTGAGTTATATTAATTTATGCTCTAGCAATCAAGATAATATACTCACCGATGTATAGATTTTGTTTGTTTTTTTGAAAGAGACATTGGTAAATTGGAATAGAAGGAACTTACATGTGGGGGCCAATTAATATGGAATAGGTCATTGTGAGTTTTAATTTCTATCCCTCTTTTCATCAGACATTTCGTTGTTTCTAAAATGATTTTGCATCAAACCCCGTTAAATAATTTGACTGAGTGTCGACGTAGAAGTTCTTTTACAATTAATTTGTATCAAATTTTAATTTAGTCTGACTACACATTGATGTTATAGTCAAATACATTATTTCGTTTGTGACAAATAATTACATTCATTCCAACTTAGCAAACGAGACAATTGATATAAAGTTTATTTTTTTTATTTATGCAACAATCAAATTACATTTTTTTTCGTCACAGTCTACTAAATTTTTAAATTTTACTACCATTGAGCAAAGAAACTGAAAAATGATCTCTAATAACTTTTAGAGACGAATAAAACTTAAATCAATATTTGTTAATAGAATTTTTTTTTTTTAACTATCACAACAAAACGCTAAAGGCTCAAAGACCATATCATTATATTTTTTTCTTCGACCCCCCTAAACAAAATTCCTGACTCCATCCCTGACTATAGATGATGGGTGTTGCAAAAAGAAAATTTGGACAAGGCGTGGATCATGTAAGAAAAATTCAGTAATTAATTAATTCTCCTAATTTAATTAATCTTTAATGGGCGGATTAATTAGAGACATATTAAAGAAATTGTCCAGTCACTGAAAAGGTGCATATGAGACATATAAAAGACCCCAGGCAGATCCTCTCTCTCCTCAAATAAACTCCAATAGATCATAATCTATTCCTGAAAGTGGTCGCACCCATTGGCGAAGGAAAGGAGAAAGAGAGAGAAATCTCCGGGAGGATTGCCACGTAGGATTTTTGGTGATCCGATTACAGTCTTCGGCATGGATACTAGCGGGAAAGGTAACTTTATGATTTGTATTCACAGAATTTGATGTGATATTTACAGTGTTTAAAGATCTTATGGGCTTTCATGGTGCGTCTCAGAACTGCACACTTAGAGATGATAAAAGTGCTAATGATCATGTTACTAATGTCTACTTACATGATTCATATATAAGAGATAAGAGATAAGAGGATGGTGGTGAGGTCAGATATTGTCATCGCAATACAAATAAATAAATGGAATCGTAAAATTGCTAGTCTCTGTGGACAAAATTAATGCGGAGGGGAAAACCATGCATCCATGATCCATGATCCATGCGCTGAAATCAGCTGAGATCCAAATCGGATCTCAGGACCCTGAGATCCTGATCCGACGGTTCTCAGGGACCCCGAGATCCGGACTCAGCAGATACCGGACCTGAGAACCGTCGGATCGGGATCTCAGAGTCCTGAGATCCGATTTGGATCTCAGCAGATACGGACGCCATGATCCATCTAGCAAGCAATGCAAAAACTACTGTACAAATATTTTCAGGGTCAAAACTCAAAACAACAAAAAAAATGATAAATCTGCTCCACCTCCACCTCCACCTTCCTTCCTTTAACAATAACAAAAAAAAGAAAAGAAAAATAGTGTCTTTATATTTGTCTGTAGCGGAGCGTGAGCGTCCATTTCCGCACGCCCGCATGAGCATGAGCATGGGCATGACAATGCGTGTGCGGATCCGACGGTCCATAGTGGAGGAACCAACGGACGGCGGGGATGCGAGCTGATTAGTCTATTCTATTCTAGCGATCCCTCTGGGGACTGGAGTCACTGGACTGGGGGCGATGCTGACAACTCCTCGTCCAGTGCCCACTGCCCACTGCCCAGCCTGAGACTGCCTCTGATATTATGATGATATATTGATCTGAGGGCTGAGGCCGTCCAGGTCCAGTCCAGTCCTTTATGGAAGTGCAATGAAGGCATCGATGGGGAGGGCATTGCCGTCATTGCAGCTCCCTAATGACTAATGACTAATGAGTAATGACAACTATGAAATTAATTAATGAGAGGAGAGCGCACGCTTCGCTTCGCTTGGTTGAGTTGGGATCCGAATGAATACCCGATCTATCTATCTATCTATCTATCTATCTATCTATCGTGGTGGAATGAAAGACAAAGAAAGCCCTTCCCTTGTCCAAGTAATAGACATGGTGCCCAAGTGTGGGACAATTACGAGAAGGCCCTCGACTGAGCCCTTGCAGGCTTGTGGAATGAGGGGCAGCGTGGGAAGGGAAGGGAGGGAACGAAGTGAGGGAGTGAGGGTGGGCACGTGAGGTCGTCTCGAGCAGAACACTCCTTGTCGCGGATCACAATACTCTCTCTAGTCTCTACAGATGCGGTCGAGAGGATCCCCAGCGTGGGATGCGGCATCGACGGCTGAGATGGGAGAGTGGAGTAATGGAAGTATGGAAGGAAGCCAGGGAATAGAATAGAATAGATTAGATTATCGGGAGTAACCCCTAATTAATTAATTAATTAATTAATAATAGACTAATAAATATATAGTGTGATTTAAATTAAGAGAGCTTGCTTGGGGCAGCAGAGCAGAGCAGAGGAGAGAGGCAGAGAGAGAGCAGAGATAGATAGAAAAAAGCACATGGGCATGTTACCCCACCACACCCAACAGCTAGCTAGCTCAACTTCTTCTCTCTCTCTCTCTCTCTGTTCAATTTCAATACAATTGAGTGCATTGAAGGAAGCAGCTCTCATCTCACTTCCTCTTCCCCTCCCCTCCCCTACTCTCTCATCTTTTCTTTTGACCACTCTCTCTCCTTCCTTCCCTCAATCATCCCTCCCTCCTCTAATGAAATGAAATGGTAGATTCCACCTCTTCTTCCTCTCTTTCTTAGTGTACTCTTCTCTCTAGCTTCCAACCCTACCTACTTACCTATCCGTCTAATGGCCGACTGCTAGTCAAAAGCCTCATCTATTCCCATGGCACACGTTAACAATGCTGCTGCTGCCGCCGCCGCTTCCCTTTCCATGGCCACACTCCACCTGCTCCTCCTCCTCTTCCTCCGCTTTGCGCCAGCCATGGCCGCTGACGCTGACGCTGACCTTCTCATCTCCTTCAAGAACTCCCTCCCTGACCCCTCTCTCCTCCCCAGCTGGAACACTAACCAGTCCCCCTGCTCCTACCAAGGCGTGCTTTGCAAAGGCGGCCACGTTTCTTCTCTCACACTCCAAGCCACTGCTCTCAGCCCCAACTTCCGCTCCCTCTCCACTTTCTTGCTCTCTTTACCCAATCTAGAGGCTCTCTCTCTGCGCTCCGTTAACCTCACCGGCGACATTGCCGCCCTTTCCAAGTGTCCCGACCAACTCACCGCACTCGATCTCTCCGGCAACAGTCTGCGCGGCTCCGTCTCCGATGCCGTCTCCCTCGCCACATCCTGCTCCTCCTTACAGCTGCTCAACCTCTCTACTAACTCCATTGGACTCTTCTCTTTGAAGAGGGGGATCGCCTCCCCTCCCCCCTTCCCCCTCAAAACCCTCGATCTCTCCTACAACAAGATCGGCGGCGCTGCAGACTTCCAGTGGCTGCTCTCCGGTCTTGGCATCCTCCAGAGACTCGACCTCTCCGCCAACAAAATCCCCGGCCCCTTGCCGGAAATCTCCAACTGCACTTCTCTGCAGTACTTGGACCTGTCCGCCAATTTACTCCCCGGTGATGTGCCGCCAGGTACATTCTCAAACTGTGCCGCCTTAACCTATCTAAACCTCTCATCTAACCATTTTACGGGAGCTGCACCGCCGGACCTTGCCTCCCTCACCCGACTCACCACTCTCAGTCTTGCCTACAATAATTTCACCGGTGAAGCTCCATTTGCGGCCCTCACCTCAATGCCTGAGCTCAAGTTTCTGGAACTGGGCTTCAATAACTTCAGTGGACGCCTGCCCGATTCCATTTCGAAGCTTACAGCTCTTGAGATATTGGATCTTAGCTCTAACAGGTTCTCAGGCCCAATACCGGATATCTGTAGCAGCGGTTCCACCAGCCTCAAAGAGCTCTACTTCCAGAACAATTACTTCACTGGAACTATTCCTGCTTCGCTAAGCAACTGCACTGAATTGGTCTCCCTTGATCTCAGTTTGAATGAACTTACTGGATCCATTCCCGCTGCACTGGGGACCCTCTCCAATTTGAAGGATATCATTATGTGGCAGAACAGCTTGAATGGAGAGATTCCAGCCGAGCTGTCTTCTCTTAAATCCCTTGAAAACCTTATTCTAGACTACAATGGCCTGACAGGTAATATACCTGATGGCTTGGCAAACTGTACCGCCCTCAACTGGATTTCACTTGCGAGCAACAAGCTTTCTGGATCGATTCCTGCCTGGATTGGGAAGCTCGAAAATCTTGCCATTTTGAAACTTGGTAACAACTCCTTGACCGGACCGATACCTCCTGAGCTCGGCGACTGTAAGAGTCTGGTATGGCTCGATTTGAATGGCAACCAGCTTAATGGGTCAATTCCAGCTGCTCTGGCTAAACAATCTGGAAAGATGCCCGTCGGATTGATAACGGGTAAGCGCTATGTTTATTTGAGAAATGATGAGAATAGTCAGTGCCATGGTACAGGTAGCTTATTGGAGTTTGGTGGGATCCGATCTGATGACTTGACCCGAATGCCAAGTAAACGGTTGTGTAACTTCACACGGGTTTATATGGGTAGTACTCAGTACACCTTTAACAACAATGGGTCGATGATATTCCTCGATTTATCCTACAACCAGCTTGAGGGCAGCATACCAAAGGAGATTGGTACCATGTTTTACTTGATGATTCTCAATCTGGGGCACAATCTGTTATCAGGATTGATACCACGGGAAATTGGGTTTACGCATGTGGCTGTTCTCGATTTGTCACATAACAAATTAGAAGGTCCAATACCTGCTACTTTCTCTGCCATGTCCTTGTCGCAGATTGATTTGTCAAATAATCAGCTAAATGGGTCTATACCCACATTGGGTTCCTTGGCCACCTTCCCAAAGTACGTGTACGAGAATAATTCTGGTCTTTGCGGGTTTCCTTTGCCGCCTTGTGATAATAACTCTGAGCCAACTGGAAGTGGGTCCCACCAGCGCTCCCACCGTGAGGCTTCTCTTGCTGGTAGTGTTGCATTAGGACTACTGTTCTCTCTCTTTTGTATATTCGGCCTTGTAATAATTGCAATTGAGAGTAGAAAAAGGCAGAAGAAGAAGGAAGAGTCAAATGCGTCCCGAGATTTTTATTTTGATAGCCGAACACAATCTGCCACCATATCAAACTGGAAGCTATCTGGTACTAATGCCTTCAGCATAAACCTTGCCACCTTTGAGAAACCTCTTCAAAAGTTGACCTTTGGAGATCTGTACGAGGCCACTAATGGATTCCACAACGATAGCCTTATAGGCTCAGGTGGTTTTGGAGACGTGTATAAAGCCCAATTGAAAGATGGCAAAATCGTTGCAATTAAAAAGTTAATACACATATCGGGCCAGGGAGATCGGGAGTTCACTGCTGAAATGGAGACCATCGGTAAAATCAAGCATCGCAACCTTGTACCTCTGCTAGGCTATTGCAGAGTAGGAGAGGAAAGGTTATTGGTGTATGATTATATGAAGTATGGTAGTTTGGAGGATGTATTGCACGATCGAAAGAAAACCGGCATGAAACTTAGCTGGCCAGCTCGACGAAAAATTGCAGTGGGGGCTGCCAGGGGCCTTGCCTTCCTCCACCACAATTGCATTCCCCACATCATACATCGTGACATGAAGTCAAGCAATGTACTGCTAGATGAGCATCTGGAAGCGAGGGTTTCAGATTTTGGTATGGCAAGGATGATGAGTGCCATGGATACTCACCTTAGTGTGTCAACCTTGGCTGGTACACCTGGATACGTACCGCCTGAGTACTACCAAAGCTTCAGGTGTACAACCAAGGGAGATGTGTACAGTTATGGAGTGGTATTGCTTGAGCTGCTTACTGGGCGGCAGCCAACCGACTGTGCAGATTTTGGTGAGGATAATAATTTGGTTGGATGGGTGAAGCAACACTCAAAAACGAAAATCACTGATGTGTTTGATCAGGAGATGCTCAAAGAAGACCCCTCACTTGAGCTTGAATTGCTGGAGCATTTAAAGATTGCATGTGCATGTTTGGATGATAGGCCGTCAAGACGACCAACGATGCTCAAGGTCATGACTATGTTCAAGGAGATACAAGCGGGGTCCACAGTCGACTCTAAAGGTTCGTCAGGCCCACCTGGTGCATCCATGGATAGCGGGTTCATGTCTGAGATGAGCTCATTGAAGGAGGAGAATTGCTGAGCGGGATCCGGGTGAGGCAATCATTATCGTCATAGTACCAAGAAACGGCAACAATTTTTTCCCTTATTCTACATTGTAGTGTTTGCCAGTTGAAAAATATTATGTATTTACAAGACTAGCGTTTTTTTTTTTTTCTTTTCTCTTTTGAGGGCCTTTTTAGTATACACCTGGGTAATTAGGTTCTGTGTTGTACATACATAAGGAGTTTTGTTCAATTTCTACATCAATGTTTGGAAATAGTTGTCTTTACCTGTTACCACTATAACACCATGCGGTTGCTAATTTGCTATATAGCTTGTACCAACTCGTAGATGGGTGACCTTGTGCACGGTCACCTCATATCAAATTGAAGCATATATAATATATCTTTCTCAATATGGATGCAGGATACCTATCCACTGAGATGGATACAAAAAGAAAACTCTAATATATGTATGTGATTGCTTTGGTAGGTATCGTATTTTTTTTGTTTCCTCTCTTTCTTCTTTTCCTTTTTGTGAATACTTTGGTGTTTTAATGTCCTTCAATCATAAAATAGTGGTGCTGTGCTGATCGCCCAATGACATGTATTCTTCTTGCTTTGCTTTGCAATTGTTCTGTGATGGATTGATCATGTATTTGAGGAGCAATTGCAGGTTTACCCTTGAGAAGTTAGAGAATGTCGCCCCTAACCCTAACCACTTCATGTGATCAGATCAGTGTCCCAAAAAACTTGATATGATAAGACAAGACCAGACAGCCTTGCCTTTTCAGTTTCAGATAATTAATTAATGATTTTGCAGGTGCAAAATTGAAAAGTTACAAAACAAAAAGAAAAGGTGATTTTGGTCTGAAGGGAGCAGCAACCAGCAAGCCACTTTCCTTCAAGCGCTCATCTTGGCATTTGACTACGATCTCATCTATCTCTATGCCATGTGCACTTCACATCTGGAACCACGAACCCTCTTTGTTTAAAGGGCAACGTGACATGAACCCTAGGAGATGGTCTCCAGTCTCCTTCTAGTTTTTTGGGGCAATTTCTTAGGGACTCCAAACCCTAATTATGAACAGCAAAATCCAGCCACACCCAATCAGCGACTGACACAAGTGCCCTGTTTCCATGTGAGAGTGCATGCTTCTTTAGTATTCATTTGTGGGCACCACTTTGTGTGGGACCTCCTCAACTTGTTATTTTTCAAGTGAAGTGAGCCATGAAATAAGCAAATTCTTTATTTCTCCTCTCCCTGTTACATCTCAAGACCCCCCTAATAGCTGGCATTGCCAACATCCAAAACTTGGTTTTCAGATCCCTCAATTCTGCAAAACAATGGACAATCAGAGGCACTCCAATGTATCTATAATTCATTGATTCTTATAGAGCAGGTTGTTCTTAAGTGGGATCATAATAATCATACTGATATTACAACTATAATAAATGAAATGAAAGCCAACATTTTTTTAAGGATATGTGGTCTTTTGAATTTTCAAATAGTTCACAAATTAAATCAGTTACCAATTCAACAACCAATTCAAGAAAACGAACAATAAAGAGTAGTCAAATATATATATCTTAAAATGTTGATTACTAGATTTGTTTATTGTATTAGTCATTTTTCTTGTTGTGGGTGGTATTAAAATGATTGTGATTACAAAACTGTTGAACAATAAAAATGATAATGGATTGCCCCATCCCCTAGTAGTAAATGGAGAGAATCTGAACAAAAATAAAACCAGCTGGGCTCTTTGTTAGGACTTAGGACTGGATGGGAGCTGGTCAAAGGTTCCATCCAAAGCAATTTGTCATCTATCCAAATATAATATATGTCTGTATTAATTAATTTTCCCTATGATAAGTAACATGGGGTTGGAGCTCATGGGGACATATTATATTGGCCTAAGAGTTTTATTATAGCCATATCCAACTCTTCCTGTCCCCCCATTTTGCATAAAAATTGGCGAGCCATGCGAACGTAGCGTGCAATTTTCTCATTCTGGGACTAAGGAAAAGGAATCTTATTTTTTTAAGGATGGTGATCAGGGACAACTCTGAGTGGCATTTTTCTATTTCTCAACTTTTAATCACTTTTGTTTCCATTCGGAATGTGGCATATATGTTAATGTTTTCTCCCCCCCATTCTCCTACATTTTTCTTTCTTACTTACATGTATGTGCTTTACAACGCATGTTAATGAAGAACTTGTTTATCTCAACTCTTCTTTTATATATCATTTTGTTTTTTACTTTATAATTGCCATTTTTGTTGTTTATTTTATGCGCTTAAAAAAGTGGGATGAGAGACCATGCACCATTATTAATATCATGTAATGTAATGACTATGATTATGAATGGAATATATGTTTATATCGATCACATCGACAGACAGACCACAGTGTAATGCGGTTGAGCAAGCATTGCATTTGTAATCTAGTTCTCTTTCGCCTTTTCCTTTGTCAGAAAGCACTATTGGCTCAGCATAATCAGCAGTACTGCTACTAATTAAAGGAAGTACTGCTCGCTGTTGCAATTATCACCTACATTGCTAACAACAGTTCCAATTGTTTATGAACAAACCATCGATTGGAGCACACAATATATATATATATATATAAATTTCTAATATATATAGATTCCTAGCTTATTTGTGCACTTTTATTTGGTTTCAACAAGAAAAGAAAAGAAAGTATGATCGATCTTAAGCATTCAAATATATATAGTTGGACCAGTACTGAAGCTAGCGAGCATTTAATTGAACTTAGTGGGAGAAAGGGCTGGATGAGTAATAGATGGAATGGAATAGTGGCGTTACAATTAGGCAGAGGCAGAGGCAGAGGCAGATAGTGGAAGATATCTTGGCTGTGCCTGAGGACATGTAGGGCACCTTTGCCTTTGGGACAGAGTTATCATGGCCTATTCACTAATATCAACATCTCATTCAATGCCATTGTGGTTCAGAACACCAACACAAAATCAACAACCAATTGCTACTGCTACTGCTACTGCTACCAGTTTCTCATTTGATTTCTGGCTGCTACATTTCAAAAGTTATGTTCTTGTGTCAACAGATGATTGCTTTTCAGCCTTTTACACAGTCCCTCCCTCTCTTTCTTTTCTAGTTTTCTTATCCAAATTAACACACACCGTAACTAATTTCCTTGCTAGTTGGATCATGACTCCCTAGATACTTAATTCGTTTCATGCTGAAAATTATTGGCAATTTAATTAATGTCCATAGTACAAAATGTTCACATTTCTATCTTAATTTTACATACTTTTAATATTTATAAGAAGATATAAATCTATTAAAATGAAATAATTCATATTTCATTTATATAAAAATAAGAAATATTAATTAACTTAAACTTTATGTTTACAAAACAAATCATATGAAATAAAAATAAAATTGTAAAATTTTTGGTGGGATTATTAAATTATATGACTATGATAATTAACAACGATTTTTTTTTCATATAAATACTACATAAACATAAATATGTTATATATCATACAAATAAGCACACAAGGGTATATTGGTCATTTTATACTTATAATTGAGTATTAGATAGCAAATTAGTAGTTGGAGGGTCATTTTATCACAAAATACATAGTTGAGGAATATGTTTATTACAATTAAAAATACGGGACCAACTCGTCACAATCATTGGGTTCGGGAGAGTCTTGGTCATATTCCCATAAAATAATTCTATTTTTTTTTTTTTTCACTTTTCGTTTATATGAACTTCGGGAAGTTCATTGTTTTGTTATACTAATCATTAATTGTCAATAAGTCCTCAAAAATTATACATGTAAAATGGAAGGAGTGTAAAATAAAAAAAAAATTGTTTAAAGTTATAAAAGAGGGTTCAAATTTCAATTAGTTTGAATATTGTTTGATGGCTTACCAAATTTTATATATTTTTAACGATTGTAATTCAACGGGTCTTTGAAGAGCTATGAAAGATCATTTAAATTGAATATTATTGAAACCTAATCAATCTTTAAGTTAAATAATATAACCATAATTTTTTTTTTTTGAAAGTCTTTTATAACGATTATCAAGATAAGCATTGCGAATAGATCCCTCTAAGTTATATATATCACCACCACAATACTTACAATTTGCCTAGCTACCAATTCAAAAAATATTATATACCTCGTAGAATATAATATATGGGCCGATTTATATTTCATCCCGCTAGTGGATTTACAGGCAATATATATTGCCTGCTAATTTTATTTGAAATTGAATCATATATATTGGTAAGTTGAATGCCATTATGTTACACTTACAGTCAAACATATATATATATCTCAAAGCTCTAGTTGGGTACTGCATGTACGTGCCCGGAATTAATTTGCTTCTGGTGGCAGGTAGCTAGCTTGTATTTATCTCTAGCTTTCTCTCTCAGTGCAAATGCAAATGCAAATGCAAATGCAAATAAATTAATAGACAGATTCAGATTCAGATTCAGATTCTCTAAAATTAATTGATTGATTGCATTTCTCTAGAATCCCGATGGAGTTGTTAAACGGGTCATGGATATTATATAATTGCAGGGAGTCGAAAGACAAGATTTGTAGTGCAGAGGAGAGGAGGAGAGATGGGCAGGGCAGAAGAGAAGAGGGGTCGAGGGGTCGAGGATGGCACCATTTGTTGGAGAAGAAGGCTACAATGTCGCCTTCAGCTTTGAATTTCTGCTCGTTCATTCGTTAACCATCTCGCTCGCTGATCAAGTGATCCTTAACCATTAATCATTAATCATTCGTACGTGGAGATAGATAGATATCACTATATATATATATCAGGACCTCAGGACTCATCAGGAGTGTCTACTGACTGTCAGTCTACTGAATACTGATTGATTACTGATGAATGGAGCCATGGAGCTCATGGACCACTGCATGCACCTCCCCAAATCCCCAATCCATTCCAATCCAATCCAATTAATTTCTGGGCTTATTATGTGTTCCAGATGTCAGTACATTTGTTTATGTTTTTACCAGCAGCAGCAGTGGAGTGGGCAATTAATTTGGAGTGGGCTGAAACCAACCATCAATTCAATTTCCATGGCTTTCTTTCTGAATGGTAGCTAGCTAGATTAGATTGGTAGTACAACAATTATTACTTTTTAAGAAAACTAATCATATATTCATTCATATTCATATTCATAATATATATATAGGTGGATTATATAGAATTACATAATAATAATAGGTGGAATCGAATGGCTACAACTTAATTTGCATTGTGATTATTATTATGTATTCATGATTCATGATTGTGATGCAACCTGTGCTGTGCAAATGTACGGGCACCTGTTTACCAAATGGAATGAGATCAGATGAAGTAGAAACTCCATCCATGCCCTTCAAATCAAACCTATAATGTTTGCAAATCAATAATTTAAGGACCAAAATGGTACATCCCAAACTTCAGGGACCAAATTGGTGATTTTGAAACTTTAAAGACCAATTTGGTAAAAGAGTGATACTTTACGGACCATCCGCGTAATTTACTCTATGGAAAATGTAAATTTATATTTGGGTACGGTTAAGGAGTTTTTGTAAGGGGTGCAGTTCTCAATATAAAATAATCAATGTTTGCATGCCACATGATTTTTTTTTTTTTTTTTTTTTTTAAAAAAGCGAATTTTCATTCACAATTTCCATTTCTTTTCGGAGGATTATGCCATATGATTTCGATATAAATAATTTATTGAGCCATATAAATCAAAATTTGGATATGATTTGATATGTTTTTAGTGTTAAGCTTACGGAAGGTCTCTATGAGCTGAACACCATAGTTTTACTCTTATTATGTATATGTCGTGAATTAGTTGTTTACTTGTTTATAAATCATTTTTGCCGGTGTTTGACAACAATAATTGAAGTTTTCTTTGAAAATTTTTAAAATTAAACGTTGCAATTATGATGCAAATTCATTGAAAACAAAATGCAAGTCATTTTCGGTGTGTCTAATTCAGAGGGAATATAGTTGCTCTCAAGAACGGGTGGGACCTTTGATCGCACGTGTGGTGGTGGGTTTGGTCACAACACGTCCCTAAAACTTGTACGAAATTTTTTTGAGGAGGGATCCAATAACTATAGGCACCAATGCGGTAACTATTTTTTATTTATGCATAAATTGAAAAATCTAAACTGTTAGATGTATTCTATATTATCTTAATAATGTATACACAAAAAATGATAAAGTTTTAACATTGTTTCGATAGTCATCAAGAGAGAAGAAAAAATCATAAAACTTGAACCGTTGATTTTTGTTAATGCTTGATGCACACGTAAATAAAATCAAAATGATACAATTTTTTGTATACACATAAAATATGATATATACAATAAATTCTATCAATTAGTTTTGTTATTTAAGAATTTAAAATGTAGTTATTTAAGATTTAATTTCATGGTCACCGATCAATCACCAAGAACATGGTTATTCAAATTTTGCCTTTTTGTTGATCTCTCCTCAATTTTTTTAGATAAAACAGAGACTTAAAATATTCAAATGTCTATAAAAGATGATATTTCATCCGGATTTTGAATCTGAGACCTGACCTCCTATACAAAGAGTATTGTCATTAGTCAATAGCCACTACACCAAAACTATTTTTTAGTACGAAAATTTGAAATTTACCACAGTTTGACTGTATAGATAGTTTTGGCTATCAAAACATCAATATGACATTTAATTTTAGTTCCATTCAAATTTTGCCTTTTTGTTGAATATAGTAAGTAGAGTGGATTAGACCGAAACGTTAATACCTCAAAACATATGTTACCGTATCTGAAATCATGATTTATGATCCTAAATAAATTCTCCATATAAAAGTATTGGAATAAAAAAGTTTTTCCTTTTTAAAAGTTTATAAGTATCGCTTTGGATTTTTGAAGAGCTCATAAAAAATAATAAAATATTGATGTTCCATTCTGGTTTTAAAAATACAAAACATTGCATTCCCCAATTTTTTATGTGAAGATTATCTTGAGCACCATAAATTGTAATTTTGAATACGATAATATTTATTTTAAGGGTTAAGCATTTTGATCTGAAATGCTATATCGTTTGCACAATAGTCTAACCAGGGGCGGAACGAGGGGGGGACAGAGGGGGCCGGGCACCCCCCCCAAGATTTTAGAAATTGTATACTGAGAGCATTAATTTGATTGTATTTTATGGAAAATAGTTGATTTGGCACCTCCCAAAACTCTGCTCTTATGTCTATGCCTTAACAATTAAAATTAATAATTGTAAATGTAAAATACATAGAAAGAAGTGAGTAAATATACCGTGAGCTTAAGCTCACGGAGCCTTCCGTGAGCTTAACCTCCAAAAACCTATCAAATCACTTCCAAATTTCGATTTATATGGCTCAATAAATTCTTCATATCAAAATCTTATAGCACGCAAAAATTTTTCATTTTTGGAGATTTTTAAGTATTTGTTTGAGATTTTTTTAAAAGTGACTATAGAATATTAATAAAATATTCAATGTTTTATGTATCATTTTAAAAAATCTAGAACAAATACTTAAAAATCTCCAAAAATGGAAAATTTTTGCATGCTATAGGATTTTGATATGAAGAATTTATTGAGCCATATAAATTGAAATTTGGAAGTGATTTGATAGGTTTTTGGAGGTTAAGCTCACGGAAGGCTCCGTGAGCTTAAGCTCACGGTATATTTGCTCGAAAGAAGTAATCTAATTTAAAAGGTTGAAGGCCCATTGGCCATCAATTAATAAACATATTATTTCTTTTGAAAACAACAATTGTCTCCATTCTAAAATTTTGCTGGTTTCTTTATTAGCCAATTAATTTAGTTTCTGTTGTTGGTTTTGCCCCATTCTTTTCTATTCTCCGTGACCTCTCTCAAATATCACAATTAAGAGATTCTATAATTTTGAACCTATTTAATTAGTCTTTTTTTTTTCAAGATGTACTGTTATATATTTATTTAAAAAATTGTTACTTTAAATGATATTTATGTAGTGTTGGGTTATGGTGTTATACAAAACAAAATGACGTTGGTGTTATGCACTCGTATTTTAACATTCAACAACCACAACTTCGATGGTCGATCAAATTTGACTGTGCATTCTACATATCAAAATCTTATTGGATACAAAATTTTTCTATTTTTAGAGATTTTTTACAAGTTTCAAAGATTTTTGCGAAAAAGCAACATGAATTTAATTTCAAATAGATTATTTTATTGTTATTTTTTTTGTCATCTTTCAAAAATAGTTAGCAATCTCAATAAATAAAAAAAATTATATCCTATGAGATTTCAATATGTAAAATACACAGGTTGAATCGGATCGGCCATTTATGGTTCTTAAGATATAAGCGCATAATACCAACGTCATTTTTTTATGCATAACACAGTAACCTAACTCTTTTTTTGTATGTGGTTGTTTTTTTATCCCTCGGCATCTCGGCACCCCCAACTTCAAATCCTGGTTCCGCCCCTAAGTCTAACTAACTATAGTAATGTAAATGATAATTACATGTAGTAACCTTCGATAGAACAATAAACGAGACAAAAATTGTGTAATGGGAATTGTACGTACAATTAACTTTTATTTATTTCAAGTCATTTTTCACATCAGTAATGAGCTTGATGATTTTGTCAGAAAAATTACCAATTACATATTTACATGGGCAATCTTTTTTTTTTTTTTTTTTTGAAATGTTCCGTATTTCGAAAAATATTAATACAACACATTAATGTTATGTAGCGACAAAAGGTACACTGAATTTGAGCTATCCATAAATTTAATTTCTAGGAAACTGATTGATAGTTTGATATTATTTGTTCGTATATATTAATTGTTGTGCCATGTAAAACGTAAGTTATATTCTTTGTTGATGCATTGCCGAAGTTGTCAGATCCAGTAAACCTAAGGTCCAACTTGTTAAGTAAGAGTTCTGAGTTGTACCTAATCTAGCGTCTTGTATACTTGTATACATTTATAACAACTACTTATTGTTAACTGAAAGTATACATACAATTGCAACTACTAACTAGCAATTTTACAAAAAAACTTGTAAATATCTTTTATGTACTTTTTAAAGTAAAAAAACAAGTAGCTATATTAATCAAATTAAAATGGTAGAAAGGTTGGACAATTTAACAGAGGCTTACGTACATTTTTTGTTAAAAAAAATAAAAAATAATGATTAGAATAAGTTGGGGCCCTAACAAGTTATGAGGCCTGATAAAGTTCTGCGATGCAATCTTTACCGTTGCAAATAGGCTAGCACATATTTGAATGATGGTGGTTGTATTGAAAGAAAGAGAGAGAGAGAGAATTAAATATGGCGATGACAGTGGGATTATGTTTCCCTTGCGAACCTGGTCTGGCCTCGCCTCGCCAAGCCCTCGATCTCTCTGCGATCTGCAGACGACACCAATTTAATTAGGAGTGTGGCCTACTGTCCATCTATGGACAGTCCATCACACTCACAAAATGTGATGTAGTGGATCCCACTACGTGATTTTTTGTGAGTGTGATGGACCGTCTACGGATGGACACAAGATATTTCTCTTTAATTAGCATGGTGTACGGACGCCGTGCCCACGTGCGATCCAAATTATATATATGAACCTACCTCCACACACACACAGTAATTGTTAATTGGAACTATTTGTTTATCCTATACTATAATTCCAAGGCCTCAGTACAAATCATGAAACTACAACATAAAAGATGCCGGACTTTACAGTCTTTAGTTGAATTAGTGACAATAATTAATTTTGTTTAAAATGAATTATACAGAGAAACGTCTTACGTCCAATGAGAATGCATCCATATATTCATAGATACGCTCAAATTATATTAAATACATCCGATTTTTTAACAAATAGATCTGATTTTGTAATATATAGACACCATAGACAGAGCTATATTAAACAAAACACAAGTAAAATATGGCTTTAATTATGACTCATGGCATGGGTCATGAGCTATATTAAACAAAACACAAGTAAAATGCCAAATGGCAAGACAATCGATTATGAGTCGAACATTAAGGCAACTATTGGTTGGGATTCTTATATGTAATCTATTCTACGTAAAAGTCATATCTCTTCAAAGACTTTAAATATGTCACATCATCATTATTATTTATCATTTATTTTATTTGAATCCCTTCATCTGGTTTGATCCAACATATTCTCTCTCCTTATTAAATAAGATGAGTGTGATACGTCGAAAATAAAATTTAACACTTAAAAAACAACATGTAGTATTAGTATTTGCTTACTGATCAGATAGCTATTGGATTTGTTATTTACTTAAAAAACAACATGCAGTAGTAGTATTTCAATTAAAATTTAACACTTAAAAAAAAATTTCATTATTTGTCTTAACCATTGGATTTGTTATTTACTTAATGATCAGATAGCTAAAATTATTTGCTTACTTTTTTGTTGTTTGAGAATTTTAAAAGACACCAAGTGCAATTAAGTACCACTCTGCCCTCCCCCTGCCCCCACAATGTCAAATTCCTGGCTCTGCCCTTATATGAACACTCAAACAACCTCTAAAAACTATGCTTTTGAACAATTCTTATAATTGTGAGTATAATGAGTGCAATAAATGCATACATTTGATGTTGTAAACTTGTAACTAATCTAAATTGTTTAACACATAATTCAAGACAATGGAATGTGTTTTGAATCGTTTTGGAGCATATATGAGAACAAAATTCAAGAAAACTCAAAATTACCTCTTGAAACAACGATTTGTGTAATTTTGAGCAAACTGAGTGTTATAACAGCATGAATTTGGTATAGTAATGAACTTATTCTATTTTTTGTATTTTTTTGAACAATCGGGTGAGTTTTATTTTTATTTAATTGGAGTAGAAAATGAGTCCAAAAAGTGCAATTAGGTGAGTTTTGGATATATTTTGAGTAGAATTAAGCACAATAGTTAAGAAAATATAAAACAACATCTTCAATCTAATTAATATTCTGAGCAATTTTGATAAATTTTGAAGAAAATTAGTACTGTAAATGCATCAACTTGATGTGATAACTAATCTAACAGTTTTACACGTAATTGGGATGATTGTGTGAGTCATGTTTCCATCTATAGCAGATATATATGAGCACAAAATATCAAAAAAATTTGTTTTTGAAAAAAAAAATATCAAAAAATTTACTCACCTCTTTAATTATTATTTTGAGAAATTTTGAGTGTGTTTTAGATCCATCTAGAGCAAATATAAGTACATAAATTATAGAAAACTCAAAATAGCATATTAAAATTTGCACCTTACAAATAGTTAAAAAAGTATAAACTCATCATATATTAATCGTGACATATTATAATTTCTTGAAAGAAGCTAATGGGGGTGGAAATTAATTATTCCGTTCCCATATAGTGGAAACATATTGCGTGGCATGATGACTTTTAAAGTAAGAGACAAATTTGGTGCTAAATAGGAAATGAGAGTAGGGACTCTTAGTGAAATGATCTGAAATTTTCAATTAGCAAATATCTCTTTCTGTCGCATCTTTAGAGTACAACAAGGAATCTAATTCATCTACTTTTTACAATTGAGAACAACAAAAGATTACTTAAATTTTATTTACTTTTCTTAATGAGTTGGGAATTAACTCAACTTAATTAATCTGATGGAGCTACTTGTTGCAGAATGTAATATATATAGTGGCGTGATTAGATCCCCAAGAAGGATATATATGTAGTTTAATTGAACTCAACTAACAAAAACGAGTGCGCTCAACCAAATGCGCACAAATGACAAATCCTACGGGTATCCTGTAAACTAAATTTAGAGAAATGCCCCTTCATGTAAAATTTTGCCTTCAATTATCATATGAATTATATTTAGTTATGCAAATAGATACTAGATAATAATACAAAAAGGTATGTTCTTGCAAAATTATTTTTCCTGTTTGCAGTATTCCTTGTGCAACACCAACGAAAACCACCCAGTATTTTTTATTTATTTTTTTTTAAAGAGGAAGAGTTTACATTCTTAATTTCAACAATCTTGACCGCAAGTTGTTAAATAAATTGAAAAAAAATGTTTCAAGAATTGTAAAAATAGAAAAAAAACATTTTGAAAAATGTTGTGAGCTTATATATGAATTATGTTTATACAATTAAGCAATTTAAATAATATTTGATAGACTGTTAAAATGAAAAATCGTTACAAAATTGTATAAAAGGATGAATTTTGAGATGCTCTCAATCGTAAAGCCCAATCATGAATCTGTATTTTTTTTTCATTCGTATTTATTTGAAATGTAATTATCAAACAGTCAAAGTATATAACAATTGTAAGGTAATCCGTTTCCTCAAAAAAAAAAAATAATAATAATAATTTTGAAACCCCTTTTTCATAACTAGGTCTCACCTTTTTTCAACGGTGCCATGGTAACATGAGTGTGCTTTATTGAGACAGTGTGTGCTTTATAGATGATTTACGGTTGTAAAATTTATATAGCTGGTTAAATTTCTATATTGTTTAGATAACATATGATGCACAATCTTAGTGTGAGCGTATAGCTAAACTATTTTTTTGGAGAAATAAAATTAGCCCGAGTATAGTTTACAACTACATAACAATATGAGAAGTAAAAACAATTGACAAAATAAATGAGATTGAAGAGAAAATAGTTCGAAGCTTGTAATCTGTACTCCATAAAGAGGGGTAGATTTTAAAACACCTCAACCATTGATTTTGTTCAAACTTTTCATTTATTTTGATCCAATGATTTATATTTTTTTTTATTCCCACCTAACTAAATAAGATAAAAGTAATATGTCTAAAACAAATTTGAACCCTTAAAATGGTCTAACATTTATATAAATTAATTCTTATTTATAAATTATTGCATTATTATTATTATTATTTAATTACATTAAAAGTTCAAAAATTTTGTTTAATAAATATTTAAAATTTATAAAATTCTTAGCTATTTATTTGATACCACTTTCGAGGCGAATCCCGAGTTACAGCTCTAGTATATGGAAAACATGTTACCAAAAAGGTGCAGACTGTTGTGCAAGACTAACCAGGCCAATGGAGAAACGAGTAAAACAGATGACCGGTCGGGCAAATAATAAATCCATTTTGTTTTACCTTTGCAAGAAATGTTTAATATACAATTTATAAGATATATCAATATTTTTTTTACTGATTTTTTAAACATTTTTAGCTTATTCAAAAGGACCTTATAAAAATTATTTTATCAAAAAAATACTATGATCTAGTCATATTTTCCAGCTCCGATTAACATAAATGCCAAGAACATGATTTCCAACTAATTTAGAAAAAAAAAAAAAATAGTAAAAAAGAGTTGATACCAAAGCGATATAAGAACTGATTAAAATTATTGACCTATATTAAAAAAGATTTACTTATAAACAATACTCATCAAGAAAAATCACAATCTTAATGTGAAATCAATGGTAACCAACCCTTCCAGCACCTCTCAGTTGAGAAAATAATTGAGATGACTAAAACTTGTACAGATTGTCAGATGATAAGGTCAGGAGACTATGAAGCTCAGATCAATAGAAAGTTTCAATCTTTTTCTCTACCGAAGAGCCATGTATATTGAATAATTTGTTAGCTATATATAAATTTAAAATTAATGGACCACTGCTAAAAAGAGCAACACCTGACAGCAGCAAGAAAATAAATTTTAACCATTACTCGTTAAAAGCGAGATACACATGCACTAGACTAGAGGGATGTGCTTGTTTCGCAATATAAATGCTTGCAGTTGCAGCAGCTTGGTCAAATCAATCCATTGTCTTTGTCTACTTAAAAGAAAGTGACAAAGCTAATTTATACTGCGTACGTAAGGAAAAACAGATATATGCATTAAGGTGTGGTTAAAAATTTCTGAGCTGAATCTCTAAAATCACTATGCTAGCTGCAATATTATACAATCATTTGGCATATCGGCCAATTAAGGGCCCCAATGAGACTTGGTTCAATCTTTACATGACACACATACCGAGAACAAACTGATGAAGAAAACTGAAATGATGTAATTTTTTTTACACATAAAACATGATATATACACTATAATTATTTGAGAATACCGATCGGTCACAAAAAAATATGGTAATTTGATCCCTCCTCATATATTAATCTATCTAGCTATAAATATAATATATTCAATCAGAAGGAATAATTAACGATCTTCCATCAATACAAACTGTTGATAGAAAAGGAAATAGGTACGACGACATACAAAGAATGAGGCCACATATAATATATATATACGCCTATGCGCGGACAAAACATGAATGAAAAATTGCAGGGGCCTACTGCCTACATATAGTACCCAATAATTAATATTTTAAAAATTCTGCACCACTCAACTCAATAATTAGCCATTGACGGTGCTAATAAGCTAATTAATATTTTCTACGATATATCTAATATATTAATTATTAATTATGTATGACCTCCTTAATTATGCACATATATATTTTCTAAGTTTCTAATTAACAGGGACTATTTTTGTTTAAGACTACTTTTCAAATTCTGATTTCCCCGAGTTCTCAACATCTAATTGGTTTTCAGGAGATGGGATCATCAATAATACAATATTATTATTAGAAAATTTTGGTTGGACGTGCTAACTAGCATCTCATCATAATTCATATATAATCATTGTATGTAACAGTCATGCCACTATATATGTCTATATATATATCATATGTAGTTGGAATACACAAATCCATAGCTTTCTAAAGCAACATAATGGGACCCTTGAAACATTAGGTTGCCCCTAATTCGACCCAGCAAGGTCAACTTCGTGTAATGAAGGATTTTTGTTTGTCATATGCACTGCACCTACTTTTAATTATCTTAATCAATAATTATTTATGTCCTCATTGATTGACAACTCAATTACTAGCTTAGTGTAGACCTCTACAATGCCAAAGAATATGTTTTATCTACAAATTATTCTTACCTTGATCAGTACATGTGAACAGGTTATTAAATAGTGAATTCAGTGATCTTATGCAAAATGCCAAAATATTATGAGTCATCTTTACTGCTACAGCCCTGCAAAATTTGGTACTATTGTTTTAGGGACGCTCCGGTGTAACTGTATACATTTTTTAATTAGAATATATGATTATATATAGACTCTAGATATTTGTATGATTGAGGGTGAATTTAAGATAGGAGATGCGTTTTGGAAGATGGAAGAATACAAAAATATATAATCATGTCAAGATAATTAATTGACTAGTGACCTTTTTGTTTCTTCCTGGTCTACAGAAAAACTTAATGCAAAAAACATTTGAGGAAATTGGAAAGGAGTATAATTAATAATAAATCATATCTTCATATATAATCATAATATAAGGAAAGCTAAAGCCTAAAGGATTCATGAATCATGATTATGTTCTCCAATATCACACGTGTTGCTTTCGTGAAACCCTGGAGAAAATGAAACCTTTTTGTCTTTTCCTTGCTCATGAATTAATGGTCCTTTTATATATACGAAATTTAATTATGGGTCTATAATTAACTCTACAAATATATCCTCGGTAAATATCTTTCTGCACAAAAAATACTCCAATCAGTAGCATATACATATATACCTAGTTGCTATTCTAAGGACAGGCAAATTAATGAAATTTATATCTCTTAATTTCAGAAATTAATTACTACAATTTCATGATGCTGATTATTAGTCTCTTGATAACTACAATTTCATGATGCTGAATAAAAATTCCAAAATAAAGAGAGGAAAAACAATGATAAGCAGAAAACAATTCAACATGCAATAGACAAAACAACTTAAAAATTAATGTTGAATATAAAAATCAATCAACTTAATTTGCATCCATGCACGAATTATAAAAAAACTGAGCAACTTGAACTAACAAAATTTATTACTAATTAATGCCCAAGCCAACCAAGAACCAACCGTGCAATAAGCAAGTGCATTTAATCAACGTTACAGGCACAATTTCTTTAACAGATACCAATTATAAATATTCTCACTTGATCGATCTGCATGTGTAGTTCTCGATCTGTCCAATATTTTTTTAAAAAAATTGTAATTAGCCCTTAAATGATGGTGCGTGAAACTTCCCACGGTGCACTTATGCGACTAACTAATTAATTAAGTACTAATTAACTAAGCATGCAAAAAACTTAAAACAGCTGGCAATGGCATGCATGCAGCTAGCTAGGAGGATTTGACAATTCAATTAATACTATTGACTTGCATTTTGGAATAAATTAAAATAATAGTGCTGTTGAATAATGGAGAAATTAGCTAGCACTAGCACTGAATGGTGTGGTATTAGGGATAGGGATAGGGATAGGATATCAACGTTGCAACCACCGGCAATGGATCCAACTCACACGTGCACCAGCTATGTCTCAAGTACTTCTCATTCTCAAGCACCCCCACACGTGCTGCTAGCTCTTTATTACATTCTAATTCTAATTTCTTTTCAACTTCATTTGCTTTGCCTTTTTCTTTGAATGGATTACCATTACATTGCCTCCATCATATATTGGATATTGGATATTGGATATTGGATATTGGATATTGGATTGGACCACATTGCTGTCTTTTTTTCTTTTTCCTCTCTCTCGTGTTCTCTGTTTTTTTTTTGGTATTCAACATTACTATCTTCCTATTTTTGATGAAGTACAGTGGCTACATTTTATGTGCATTATCTTCAACTCCACAAACAGAGGTCTAAAAACTAACGCGGTATGTCCAAAAACGGCACGACACGGAACGGGTGGAAACGGTACATTAGAGTACTTAAGGGAATGGACATGACACGGTCATGTTTCACATCCGTGTCGTATACATGCTGTGTCCGAGTTTTAGGAATTGTTAAACGCTATAGAACGGTACGTTACAACATAGAAAATATACGAAGAAATGATATCCCAGACACAACACGGGTAACACGTGTAATTTCCAGAATGTCATATAGATTTAATATGAAATTTCATATTATTTGACATTTCTTATATATTTTTGTATGTTTTTCTGAAACTTTTTTTTCTGAATTTCGAAGATGAACAATTTAATGATATTATTTATGAATCTTTCATTTATTTTAATTTTAATTTTTTATGTTAGGAATGACCAAATATGTTTAGCACATTATGACACATAGATTATATATCGTATTTTATATGTATTGTGGCTCCATTCAATTTTTGAGAACGTGGTACGTACAAAAGCACCGCGTGCCTAGATACTGTACAACCCGGAACTGCATGATTTTTAGAACACCACCCATAAACTTTACCTTCGGTGTGGACTGTGGACTCTGGACTGTGTGGGGGTGAAGCATGGATAGACTCTCAATGAGGTCATTTTTGAACCTATAACAGCGTAATTTCTGTTTGAATTGCTATACTGATATACGTACCTTTTCTTAATGAGGAGGGATCCATTGATAATGCTTATAATGACAATTTTGATAATGGAGATTTTGAAAATTTATAATAATTCATAAAAAATCTTAAAAATGAAAAAACTTTTATGGATGCATTTTTTAACTTATATATTAATAGTGTTTCAAATTTCAATCAATTTGAACATTGTTTGATGGTTTATCAAAATTTTATACATTTTTTAACGGTTGAAATTTAACGAGCTTTAAAGAGCTATCAAACATCACTTTAAATTGAATATAATTTGAAACATAATCAATCTATAAGTAAACAATATCTTTATAAACTTTTTTCTATTTTTTAGAATTTTTAACTATTTTTACAAAATTTTCAAAATCCCTATTGCCAAGATTGTCAAAATAAGCATTGTCAATGGATCCCTCCCCTTTCTTAATTACCAGTAAAAAGCCCAAGCATTGTTTTAAGCTGAAATTGTTATTTCTTATAATAAACTTTTAAAAATAATATGTAATGAACCTTAAATTGAGATAATTTATATGGGCCTTAAATTTTAATGAGCTGAGAACGTCAACGGGCATTAACATACGTCAACAGTGGTGATCAATCTAAGTAAACAATCAACGGCTGAGGTTTATTTCTTGGAGAAGATAGACTCAAAAATTCCAATATGCTTTTATTAGGAGTAAGGATTTGAGATCCCATTGCAATATTATCGTTACAATAATAAACTAATTTGGAATCCTGATGATAAAGTTGAAATTAATGTTGTCCTTGTGTAATTTAAACGTCAAATACATAAAGATTTTACGGCCTGTTGTAATAATAAATAATTAATTTTGACCTTTCGATAATTAGGAACAGATTTTTATGTCACAGGGACCATCATTAATTTGTACAAAAACAAGATGTGAATGTGAACTTTGATCTTCAACTGGTAAGTTGAGATGTTGACACAAAAGAAAAGAGGGTGTTTGAATGATGTGTTGCTCAATGCTCATGGAGAGTTGTAATTAACAATATTGTCTTCTCTATAAATTTCTAGTATTCTTAATAAGATAATATGTACTTATTATCTGGTGTGATAAATAATACTGTTTTCTTAAAATGAATTGTTCTCCTGAACTTGCTTTTTGAAATAAATAAATAATAATTAAGGTTTCACATGTTTGTACTAGAAATGTATGGAAGTCCATATATAGTAAGGCTAAGGCCAAGGCCCGGTCATGAACATGAACCCAGTTAAGGACAAGCGGCAAGTGCAACCCCATTTGCTGAAATTATGGCACTGGGTTTGGGATACAAGAAAGAAAGAAAGAAAAGAAGTGCTGTTGTGGGTTTAGAGTTGACAAAATTTGAATTAGGCCTACTTTTAACAGAGCTCTTAATCTTATGGCCCGCGTGATATCATATCACATGGGCTACCATACCAGGCCTTCAATTGATTAATTAATGGATTGGCTATCTATCTATCTATCTATCTATCTATCTATCTATCTATCTTGCGCATCCGCCTCCGCACCGTCAAATTTTAATTTACTGTATTTAACTAACCGGAGCGGACAGATCATTGTCATTTTATTAATTTCAACTTTATCAGTAAATATGCCATGAGGCAGCAATTGCCATCTTACCATCTTACTGACTCAGGTTCTTAAAATATCCCATCGTCAAAATTGTCAAGACAAGCATTGTCAATAGAATTTTAATACGACAATGAGGTAGCGCTTTGCAAAGCGTAGTAAGTAGCACGCTGTCCGATTCTTCAAAACCGTAATTCAATGGTCTATCTAAATCGCTTAATATAATATATATATGAAACATTGTAGATTGTAGATTACCAACTTTTCTCATTTTTAAAGTTTTCCAAGTATTTTTAAAATTTTTAAAAGTTGTACAGAAAATGTACTAAAAATTGAACATAAAACAATGGTCAATTTTTTAAGATTTTATGGCCCATTTTCAATGTTCCCTAGCAAACTCCAGGCGGTTCTAGTTCTTTCTGCTTCTGCACCACAGATGTATCTCTTCTGGTTCTAGTCTTCTCCGTCATCCGCGATTCCGCGTGTCTGATTCAAAAAGATGCCAAAGCCAATTATTTAATTTGTCGCATAAGAATAAGATTAAGGAAATTAATTGTTGGGTTAACAAAATTCACATGATATCATATAACGAACGCATCTTAATTCCTGCCAGAAAGAAACTGAAAAGCTCTCCACACTCCAATTCTGAACACAATTCTTCTCTTCGGTGCCGCAAATTCATGGAACAACATAGGAGCAACCAAGAAAATGTCACTCCAGTTCCGTGCCGCAACAATTGTGGTTTTTTTGGAAGCCCGGCTACAAATAACTTTTGTTCCAAGTGCTACAAAAAATACTATTTCAGGAGTTTGGCCTCGTCAGTAGATTTTACAGATAATCAAACTGATGAAATCGAGGGAGCTCCGGTTGCGGACTTGGCAGTCGAACGGGTTGAACCATCAGCGGAAACTCCAGTGCAGTCGGACCTGATCAAGCAACCGGCAAATCGGTGTGCGGTCTGCAATAGGAAGGTATTCATATTATGATCATTTGGCAATTGCTATTTACAAAATAGTTTAGACAGGATCACAGAAAGATTCAGTATTTAGACTAACTGGTAAATTAAGTTCATGTTGTGCCTTAACTGCAGATTTTTTAGCAATTAAGATTCACAATTATATCAGTTTTAAGTACTAAAAGCTCTGCATATAGAGGTCCCAAAATCTCCAAGCACAGTCCAAACTGGTACAGATACCAGAATAAGCGTAATTACATTACATCAACGTCAGAAGTTGTAGTGTCAAAAGGTTAGTTTTGATGATGCAGTGTATCTCAAATTCATTAATGAAATTGTGTGTGTAGGTAGGGTTGATGGGTTTTAAGTGCCGCTGTGAGAATGTATTCTGTTCTGTGCACCGGTACTCCGACAAGCACGGTTGCAGTTTCGACTACAGGGAAGCCGGCCAAAACAGGATTGCCAAGGCAAATCCAATTGTCAAGGCGGATAAAATTGATAGAATCTAACGTCAACAACCATAGAAAACTTGATTCTGGTATAATTCATGCATCAGGTACATTGATTAGATACATTGATGGTGTAGTTTGTTTCAAACTCTTGTAGGCTTGTTTTTGATATCTTAATTAATTATCTGTAATTAAAAAAAGTGACAGAACTTATTATTTGCATGCAATCAAGCGTACCTGCTGCGTGATCATAACAAACCAAAGAGCATAATAATAATTTAAAGTCAATTTAAATATGAAACATAAATGAGGGTTCAACAAAAGAGGAAAACGAGAAGCAAGAGACAGGAAATAGATATATAGAATCAGTGTCGATGTCCAGGCCCATTTGGTGGCGTTGCTCGTGTTGAATTTTGGGTCGGGGAACGCTTGCTGATTCAATACCAATACCAATATATGCTATACCTATGTAAGGCAAATGCAGCTGTTGTTTGCAATGAATTACTAGTGTTTGTTTCTGTTTGAACTGTTTGCAAGAAATTAAAGTGTAAATCCTCGCAATTCAAGAGAATTGGATCAATGAAAACCAGAAAAGAAGGAAACACTTATCAACACACACTATGCAAAACACAAATAGATAAATCTCAGTGTATGTAGCAAATGAAAAAACATCAAACACAACCAAAGTCTTCGATTATTAGAGAAACTTTTTTCTCTGCATCTCTCGTTTCATTGTACTGGACAGGGCAGCAGCTATAGATATAATCTCCGTCACTTTCACTTCTTCAGCACGCGACTGTCAGATGGGTCCCTTCCTGTCAGCCTCTCAACCAACATAGCACCGTTATCTTCGCCGTTAGTCTCTATGCCCGATTCTTCCGGCCCAGTCCTACTTTCTTCTTGGTACTTTACCTCATCAGCTGATTCAAACGAATGCAATCATACTACGTTACTGTACAAGATAAATTTTGCAATATCTTTACAGTATTATAATAAGAAACAGTAGAACCATAAGGAGCTGATCATACCAGGTATCTCTTGAGAGGCAACAAGTGGTCCCAGTTTCTCTAGAAGCATTTCGAAATAGTCGTCTGACTTGAGAAGGCTCAACCGGGTGTATTGTGCGGCTGCTTCGAACACGGCGCCACCACGCGAAATAATACCACCTTTCCTCAGCACATCCTTACAATCCATATCTTCTTCATTCTCACATTTCAACCAAGCATAAGCTGTGTGCATGTATTTCAAGAAATAAAACAATGTCACGTCGCCTAAATAACTTTGGAATTCAATGCGGCTGGACTGTAATAGAAAACAGATTTTTGAAACTCCAGAAGTGACCAAAATTCAATTTACTTTTAGATCATATTGACAGAATATATACTTCGGGAAACACCAACAATTCAAATTCAAGTTCTGAAACTAATTTTACTATGGATGTCAAGATCAGACTTGAACCAACCTTGTTTTAGTCGATAAATTCACTTCCCGTATATATTTTAGGAAATAGAATCAATAGAAGAATGCAAGATGGAAAACTCACCTGGGGAGGGATCTCTGGTTTTTCCAAAATAAGTACAATATTGGGGAGATAATTTCTGAAGAGAGAAACGGCTTGAAGAATTCACGAGTTTGTTCAACCTCTGCCATCTTTTTCTCAGATTGTCAAATCCAAATTTGAAGATATCCTCATCATCACTTCCAATATTTGCCAATATTACCTTCAAAAGTTTCAGCATCCTAACTTGTGTGTCCCGTGACACACCAATGCTATTGTACAGCATATAATACGATACCTTGTTATACACGTTCTCATCCTTTATAAATGCCCACCTGGATGCATGGAAAAGATATGCTGAATGAACTTTCTTTTGCCAGAAAATCTATCATCTATGGTATGTGGTACAATACCAGTACAGTATGGTTTGCAGTGGAAATGTTTATCAGCCAGCTGCTAGTTCACTAATCCTGGTATAACATAAAACTTGTAATAGAAAATTAATTACGATTTGTGTGTGAGAGAGAAAGAGATGCTTAATTAGTAATTTAGTACCCGAACCGACTGCCTGCATGACCAGAGAGTTTCGACATAGTAAAGATCATGACATCTCCATTTGCAGGTTCTGGTATGGCAGTGAAATGAGGCCAATAATATGCATGATCATAGATAACAGATGAACCACCAAGAACCGGATCATACAAGAAACCATCAGGATTGTTTGGGGATGTCACAAACTCGATGAAGTCTTTTTTATTAGAATCCCTCCATTTTGAGGTTACTCCTTTCCACTCGTACTCTCGCCCATTAAATAATACAGTCTGTACTTTGTACAACTGAAATTGCAATAATGTGAGAATGGTAACCTAGCTAGAAGTAATTATATATTAAAAAAAAAAAAGTTCAGAACATAATATACAAATCAATCAATAAGTTAATACCGCGTAATAAGGGACAGTAGCAACAACACTAGCAGGCGAGCTGGTGTTCTCAGGTGAGAGTGCGTAGACTAAGGCATTGAGCAGCTGAGTCGACCCTGAACCGAAGACAAGGTACTTGTTCTCTGTGATGGCATTTCCGACAGCTTCATGCAGGAGGCGAATGTGTTTCTCAAGCTCAAGGGACATGTATCTGTCGGTGGTGACATAGCTCATCCTGTGCCATCCTGACAGCACCACCGCACTCTCTTTTGCGTGCCACATCCAGTACGGCTCCAAGAACAGTGGATCTCCGCTGAAATCAACAATAAAAGTCATAATGTTTCTGCAATGATATGCAATGCCATTAAATCATGCATGATTTAATTAATCATATTTGATTGGAGTCAAATTTTATCAGTACGCAAAATTCGATCTGGAACCAAGCTAAAGATAAGCAATACTCATTAGAATAGGCAATTCTGTTTCTGTTTGCCACAAAATATTAAAAATTTTGTTAGAATACCAATACCATCGAGGTTAATTGCGATATATATATTATATACTTGCATGTAATTTGCGATACGCTAGCTCCAACACATGAACAACAGATATATGTATATATAATCTACTGAGATGAGATGAGGGATATATGCAGTTCAAATTTCTGCAAGTAACTCGAGGATTAATTTGTTATTTGTTACACATCTTGACATGTTGGCAGCTGATATATATGTGCAGAGAAATATAAATCGGAGAAACTATATATAATTTTGTGGCACTTATAATAAGTTGGCATTGATCAGTGGCAACACTCTTTTTTTCATCGATCTTGCGAATTGATCATGAGAATAATTAGCATCATCAATTAATTAGTCGGGCAGTAAATTAATTCATTAATACATGACAATGTTTTTCTATTCAAAAGACAATCAATATATATATAGGTAGCAAATAAATAATATTTCTACGAATTAAACAGTCCATATATATGGCATGTCATTGCCATTCACAGCCTTATGATCGCCCAGCTCCAGCTGCTCAAGAGACCCACTAGAAAGTAGAAACTTTCACCATCAATGGATGGGCTGGGCTGGGCTGGGCTGGGCTGGGCTGTCTTTGGACTTTTGGTTTTGGATGCCGCGTTTCTAAGATAAGATCTACGAGCTACCCAATCTCCTTTTCCATTGATAAACCCAACTTTGTGATCACCTTATCAATAAACTAAAATTTTTGCAAATATATTTTTGAGTATACATAGATTATTTGTGCTTCTGATTTTGTAGAATATCAATATAATTTGATATACTTTATCAAAAATTATTATAATTATTACAATGGTTCAAGTTTTATAAACTTTGATGAAATATCAAATGACACTACAATTTTACAAACTTTAAACATGATCAATCTACATGAATATGGATTTACAGTTTTATCAAAATGGTACTTACAGTATTAAAAGAACTAATTTAGCCCTTAAAGTATTGATTTGCTACCGATTTTCTTCCTTAAGTTTTGAATGTACCATTCGATCCAAAAAAATTCGCTAGTATATCATTTTGATTCTCAAAGTTTTTAATATTTATCAAATTGGTCCTTACATTGAGTATTTATTCAAAATTATCATTTCATTTATTCTCAATTAATTTTTAGCGCTACAAATAATGATGATAATATATTATTAAAAAAATATAAGTAATGTACAAATAGATACTTGTTCATGCTATCAAATACTTATTAAATTCTAGCATCAATGGATAATTGTAGGACTAATTTGGTACAAATAAAATATTTCAAAGACCAAAATGACATTTTAATGAAACTTTAAGAATCAAAATGGTAAATTAGAAACTTCAGAGATAAAAATGACATTAAATTAATACTGTACATATCAAATTGGTACAATTTGATAAAAGAGTATGGACCACGGTGTAAGTTACACAAAACCTTTGATTCTATAGATGTATAACAATTTGAGATTTAATTCCATAGCGACCAATAAGTCACAAAGACTATACAGTAATTTGACCCCTCCTCTTTAATTAATTATAAGCAAAGATCGATACAGATACAATTAATGCATGGGAATTAATACTGAACAAATGTTTACGAGTGCAATTGATAGATGTATATGCAATATATTTCTATGAAAATTTGAACATAACACTCAAGATTTTTTAACGATGATTAATGTGCGCGCATGTTCTTATGAACGAGCTGCATCATGCATGCGACATAATTTGTTAATTACTTTGCTGCATATATATATATGATCACCTGTAAACAGACGACAATACCTTACAAATTAAACACTTGAAATATTAATGTCGAAATATATCAAACACTAAAGCAGAATGATGGGCTAATGGCATATATGTTAATGTAACTTTTTGGACCAAAACGTTCTATCGGTCCTTTTATGGACCGACACACTTTTTAATGGTAGCATGTATGGAACTGGAATCTTTATCCCAACTTTCTGTTTGGATTTAATTTCGGACATGCAGTAAATTGCAATTCGATCTGTTTTCTTAAAAGAACTGCGTAACGTAGTGACTTGTGATCCATGCATAGTGATAGTCTCATAAATCATAGGATCTTAGATATAATTTTTTACAATAGCATTTTGACGTTAAAGTACTCTTCAATTTTTTTTTTTTTTTGGTACTCGTTACACAAAGTCGCACAAATCATTAATATGTAATTCCCTACAATCAGTTACTCTTTTCTTATTTGGTAAGAGATGTGTGGCAGTACAAATTAAAACTTTTCAACAGTTGAGACTTATCTTTTTTTTAATTTCTTTTTGAGAAAGGATCGGTTTTGTCAATATATTTTATCACGTTTAATGAAACTTCATTCAAAATTGCATTTTAGTGATTTTTTATGCGTCGAATGTTAAACCTCAATTTCCCGATTATTCATTTCGTTTTAAATTGATTGTTATTCCCCTCTATTGACACACACACAGAGACGAAGATGCTTATAACTTACAAAATTTAATATTCATATTATTTCAAATAAATTTAGTGCGTTGGCACGAGTATTAAAAGGAGAACACTATCTACAACAAAAAATTTTCTTCGCACATCCAACGAAAATTATTTTGAACCATTATATTCCTTCCAATTAAATAAAAAAAATATTGTAAGAATTTTGAAATATCATTATCCTTCTTAATGGCATATGTCGGTGCAATTAGATTAATTCGAAGGAGAATAATTATTCAAAAAAAAAATTAAGTTTGATGTATATATATACTAGTATCATGCCCGTGGGTTGCAACGGGTCTTATTTAATAAAAATTTCTTGATATGAATATTTTTTATTATTTTTATAACTAAATAAAATTATCAGTAACTAAAATGTTAAAAGTTTGAAGTCATTTTGTTTAGTTATTATTAATAAGTTTCAATTTATGAACAACGTTTAATGAGAAAAACAAAAAATATACAACATTTAAATAATATTGTAACATATGATACCTTTAATTTATGTTAATTTATCTTGTTCTTTTGAATTAATTAATTTAGTAACAAAATCTAAAATGAGATTTGTGCTATGTTTGGAACTTATATAGTTTTGATATGCATTATATGGAGTTAGACTATTGTGCTAACGTTAGCATTTCAATCTGAAATGCTAACGGCTCAAAAATTATGTTATCGTATCCGAAATCGTGATTTATGGTGCTTGACAAATTCTTCATATAAAAATATAAGGGTAAACAAAAAATTTTTATTTTTAAAGTTTTCTTAGTATTTATTTTGTATTTTTGAAAAAAGCATGAACAAACCTCAATATTTTATTATTGTTTATGAGCTATTTTCAAAAATTCAAAACAAATAGTTAAAAAACTCCAAAAATAGAAAAAAATTGTTTACCCTTATATTTTTATATGAAAAATTTATTGAAGACCATAAATCACAATTTCGAATACTATAACACGATTTTTGAGGTGTTAGCATTTCGGATCGAAAAGCTAACGTTAGCACAATAGTCTAGCTTGTATTATATGTATTAAACTTATATAATTTTGATATGTATTAACTAACCGAGTAACAACACAGGACGTGGGATGGAGGCAAAACCAATTAATCTAATCACTTGATGAGTCCCTGTAGGCTGTATCGCCATGTACGCGTTTTTTTTTTTCCCAAGACAACGCATGCATTAACTTGCCTTGGTTTTTGGTTAAGCATTAACACGTTAATGTTGATGAGATCGAATCATCAAAATCACACAATCAACGGCACAGATAAAAATAGATTGGTATATCCACCGGTCCAAACTCGGTTTAGACATATAGCCATTTGAATCTCCAAATGAACTCCTCATTTTATTATTAGTAGGGATGGTGCAGACATTTTGATTTAGGCAGCACTTCTCATAACTCATATAATAACTCACGTTAGATCTATGTTGAGACTATTAATTTAAGTATTGTCAAACTATATATATATATATAGTTGACAAAAGATATAGGAATTATAAAAAAAAAAAAAAACTTAATTAAACTTGGACACTAGCTCCCTGCTCTGTAAGAAAAACAGCACCTGTTTCATATATATATGATAGTTATGAAGAGCATATATTATGTATGTATTATATGATTTAGTTTCTTAATTTGTATATATATACTAAAGATCGAGATAGAGGACAATTCAAATTTCATTATTTCTTAAAAAAAAGGGTCAATTCTTTTTTTTTTTCTTTTTGGAAAAATGGTCGTTGTTACACAAAAGAAATTAACCAAATGATCACTCAGAAATAATTTTGTTGGTGCATGCACAAAGTGCATCTGGAAAGATCAACAAATTAAAATGATCATGTTATAACAAATCTACGGGCAAATCATATTTTGGCCATCTGAATATCGGCAAAGAGCGAATAAATACTTGCTGGGGATCATACAAGAGGCATTCAATATTATTCCTTAATTATATTTTGCAACCCTAGGTAGTATATATTTTAAAGAACAAAAAAAGAAATGAAATAAAAGAATCTATAAACTAGAAAGATGGGTAGATCAATTTCAAAGCTTATAAGGCATGCCACATTATCGATCTTCTTAGCTGTGGATCTATTGTTAACTATCAATGCCAAATTTGTTTAACTTTTTTCACTAGGAATTCCAAAAGGCATAGAGATTAGAGACAGTAAGTGTAATTAAATATTGTTACTAAATAATTGGTGATCTCTTGTATGTGTGTGTGTGTTTGTTTGTGTTTTTTTTTTAAAAAAAAAATGAAATCTTGACATTTATTAAATGTCTGATATTACAATTAATTCATTCATGTATTTAGTGTTAAATTCTTGTTGAATATTGGACACTGCTCATGGTTATTGGATCCCTCCTCTATATATATATATAGATATATAGATATAGTGGCAGGTCGCGTGCCAGCAACCCCAATTTTTTTTTATATAAAAAATATACAGTTAATTATGAATATGCTTTTTTGGGAAAAATTATGAAAATGTCCCTATCTGAAAGGTAATTACAAAAATATGCCTCTAAAATGTATAAAAATGCATCTGTACGATTTATATATAACAATGTACCTGTAATATCTGAATTTTAATACATCAAAATTAAGATATGTTTTACCTAATAACCAGGAAGTAAAATATTCATAAGTTGTAATAAGTCTTAATTTTCAGTAACCGAGAATTTAGTATAAGAGCGAAAATTGGATGTTTGATGGATTCTCTGATTATTGAGTAGTTGATAATATATATATATATATATATATATATCTGTGTGTGTGTGTGTGTGTGTGTGGCTAGAAAATATTATCAGTTTAAGCATACTAGCTAGTTTAACCAGCCAAATAATTTATGTAGGTTTAATTAGCCAATGGAAATCAATATGATTGTTTGTTTAATAAACTTTGAATTTGTCCTGTATAAAATTAAAGTAACCAAAAATGTTATATATATAGAGATTAGAGAGAGATGGAATTTTAATTTAGTGGGAAGGGTCCATTTGTAGTTATAAATTAAGAATAGGTTGGACGAATTGGAAAGTTTCCCCGATATGATTAATTCCAGTATTATTCTCTCCTCTGCCGATTATTTTTTTTTTTTTTGAGAAAAAGATGAGGGTCATGCCCTCAAATTTTCATTAATAATAAGGATCACCAAAGGTGATCGTAGGATTACAGAAAAGAAGAAAATGTGCAGTTAGAATAAAGAACAGTAAATAAACAGAAAATAAAGAAGAGCCAACATTGGAGGAGTTTTACAATAAAAGCAAAATTAAGAAAAGCTGGTGGAATTGTGTCCACCCCTGCGTGCCATGTGCAATGCTGGGAACCATGCTCGTGCTTCAATTATTATCTCCCTTGCCACCTCCAACTCATTGAGATCTCTGTCAGTAAAAATGCGCCTGCACCTTTCTCTCCATAAAACAAAATTAGTGGTGATCTGCAGCTGCCTCCAGAACGTGGTTTGTTTGTCATCCATCAATAGTTCTCGGTATCTTGCCTCTTTATAAAGTTGAGATGGTTGAATGCTACCCGGAATTGCCTCAAGTACATATTCTCTAACCTGTGTAGCATACTGGCATGAGCCAAATAGGTGATCCACCGATTCAGAATTTTGCCTACACATGTGACAAATATTTGGGAGGCACCATCCTCGCTTTGCCAGGTTATCAACAGTTAATATTTTGTTCCTAATTGCCAGCCATGTGAATAGCATTACCCTTGGTGGTGCTTTGATGGACCATATGTGTCTTATGGCACAGTCAATATATGGAGTTGTAACTATGAAGTCGTATGCAGATTTTACTGTATAAATGCCTTTTGTCGATTTTGTCCAAATTGCCCTATCCTTGACCTGCAGATCCGGCTGTACCTGCTGCAAGTCAGTTTGCAATGATAGAAGCTCTTGCTGCTGCAAAATATTGAGCTCACCTTCAGTTTGAATCACCCATTGCCCATTTTGATAGCACTGAGCCACTGATGCATGTGGTGTGGCAATTTTCTCAAATAAATTTGGGTATTTAGCTTTGAAGGGGCCTTGCATCCAATCATCATGCCAAAACTTAATAGCACTCCCATCACCTAATTGGTATTTGACTGATGCATTGAACACACTTGTATAACTTGAAATGTCTTTCCAGAACTTGGATGCATTTAATACCTCCCATGGCCTGATGTGTGGTGCTGGCATTTTTGTTATTTCCTTCCACCAAGGCTGTTCATGCTGAATCCACCCCCACATCCATTTCATCAACAATGAGTGATTCATTTCTTCTAGCTTCCTGATTCCCAATCCTCCTAAGTTCCTGGGCCTAGTGACCAGCTTCCAATTTGCTAAATACATAGGTCTTTTGCTGTCTTGACCTTCCTTGTGCCCATGCCATAGAAATCGTTTCCTTATTTTATCAATTTGCAAGATAATCCCTTTTGGCAGTTGGAACATAGACATGAGATATACTGGCAATGCTGTCAATACTGATTTGACCAACACTTCCCTTCCCCCTGGTGAAAGCAATGGAGCCTTCCACCCTGCCAGTCTGTGCTGAATTCTGTCCACCATTGGCTGATATGCTGATTTGCTAAGCTTTCTATCAGATAATGGTAACCCTAGGTATGTGAGTGGGAATTTTGATGCCTTGCAGTTTAGGGCAGTTGCCAGCTGATTCACTGCCCCTCCTGTGTCAGATGTTACCAGAATTTCTGATTTGCTTAGATTGACTCTTAAGCCTGACAAGTCTCCAAATATATCTAACACCAGCTTGATCAATTGTAACTGTTGTATGTGGGGCTTTGAAAATAGAAGGGTGTCATCAGCATAGAGGAGGCAAATTCTACAACCTGGAAAGGATGCTTTCAACAATTGCAGTTCATTCAGTTTTGTGAACCATCTTGCTAAGAAATCTATGGCAATATTGAATAAATAGGGTGACATAGGGTCTCCCTGCCTCACTCCTCTTCTCAATTCTATGTCCTTGCCTGCTACTGAGTTAAGAACCACCTTTGATTTACCTGGAAGGATGAGGTATTGAATCCAGCTAATCCATGTGTCAGTGAAACCAGCTGCTTTCAAACATTGAAGTAGGAAGTGCCATTCAATGGAGTCAAATGCTTTATGTATATCTGCCTTTAATAATGCCAGACTCAATCCTCGATTGTTGGCCTCTCTTATTAATTCCTGGGCATAATAGAATCCATGCAGTATACTCCTGCCCCTAAGGAACCCTGTCTGATTCTGAGATAGCAACTTATCCATGTAAGGCTGAACCCTTAAAGCCAGTATCTTGGAAAAGATTTTCTGAATTCCATTTACTAGGCTGATGGGCCTGAAATCACCTGGTTTAGAAGCATGTTCCTTTTTGGGTATCAGCACAATGTATGAATCATTTAAAGGAGACCAAGTCAACTGGGGATTGTGAAGAACTGTGTTGAAAACACTGAGCAGATCTGGCATGAGTATCTGTTGGAAATGTTGGTAGAATTCTCCAGGGAAGCCCTCTGGACCTGCTGCTTTGTTGTTAGGCCAATCATGAATGACTTGAGATATTTCCTCTTGAGTGATGTCCTTTTGCAAGGTATTGTGATCTTGCGGCTGTAACAATTGCTGATTGAAGAGCTGTTGAAAGTCAAAGGTGCACTTTGAAGGTTCTGATGTGCCCATAAGGGAGCAGAAGTATTTGTAGAGTATGTCTGCCTTTGCCAAGTGATCTGTGAATTGACTATCATGTTCCTCTAGTGATGCTATCCAATTGTTTCTTTTCTGATTTGTAGCCAAAGCATGGAAATAAGCTGTATTCTTGTCACCTTTTTCTATCCATGATTTCTTAGCTCTCTGCTTCCACATTTGTTCCTCCATTTGCACTATGTCCTCTAATCTCTCTTTGATCAATTCTCTGGTAAGCTTTTCTAATTGTGTCAACTGTCTTCCTTCAGAGTGTCTATCTAACCACATAAGTGTTTTCTTGCATACCTGCTTTTGCTCCTTAAGACTGCCAACTCTTTCCTTTTTCCATTCTTTTATTCCTTTTCTCAAAGTCAGCAGCTTGTGATGTAGCATTGTAGGTGTTTGTGCAGTGGGGAGCTGTAGCCATATGTGGTTAACCAATATCTTTAATTCCTCAAATCTGAACCAGAAGTTCTCAAATCGAAATGTATTAGGCAATGGGAATTGTGTTGAGCATTGACAAATTACTGGACAGTGATCTGATACAGTTGTGGCCAGTGCTGATTGAATTGACTTTGGAAATAGCTGACTCCATGCATTTGAAATGAAGAATCGATCCAATCTGACAAATGTGGGGTTCTCTCTTTCATTGCTCCAGGTATACTGTCGACCGTTTAATCTCAAGTCTTGTAAACCCAAGGATTGAATGATGTGATGAAAAGCTCTTTGTAAAGGTCTATTGATGTTGGAGCTGTCAGTCACAGTGATAGTCTGGTTGAAGTCTCCACAGACTAGCCATGGTCTATCATCATGCGGCTTAGCCTGAATCAACTCCTGAAAGAATGTGCTTCGGTTGCTTGAGGTCGAGGGGCCATAGACTCCAGTTATTCTTATCAGGGAGTTGTCTAGATTTAGTTTGAAGTCTGCTGTGATGGTATATGTGCCTATGGTTTCCTGAACTTGTGAGAATACTGTTGTTTTCCAAGCCAGTAACACTCCACCCGCAGTTCCATTTGCATCTATGTGAGACGTTTTGTTTAATTGGTTGCCAATTATCTGCGTTGTGGTTGTTTGATTGAGAGTGCTGAGTTTTGTTTCTTGCAAACAAACCATATCCGGTCTTTCTGAAGTTATGAAATTTCTCACATTTTGACGTTTACTGGCATCATTCAACCCACGCACATTCCAAGTCAGGAACACAAACAAACGTGAATCACTACCATTCATCTTCACTAACCTCAGTACAAACAGCAACTTGAGACTACCTAATGCAGAAAAGAAAGAAAACAACCCTCAAAAGAGTACGACGGAGAGTGGAACCCAAAACACAAACTAACCTAAGTCCCTCTCCTATGTACTGCCTGCTATGTGGAGCAGGACTTGAACCTAGCTAACTGGTCCTTGTGCTCTAGCCACTAACCTCCTTCTCAATGAAGCTAAGAGGGACTGAATCATGCAGCGGGGTCCTTGGAGCCTGATCTTCCTCTATGGAGTCTAAGAAAGCTTTGTCAACCCTCTGGAGAATGTGCTCATTCAGGCAAAGTCCTGATTTTGAAAGGATTGAAAGGGATTGATCCTTGAACATTGGTGACTCCTGTAAATCTAGCTCAAAAGGAATGGGTTCTTTCTTCCTAGCGCTTGCTGGCATCCTAGTGTTCTTGTATACCTCAATTCGACGCCCTTGCAGCCTAGAGCTTCTTCTTGGAGGTGAGCTTGGGAGAAAGTGTGCGGCATTGTGCTCAAGCACCGCCGTCTGAGATTGGTGACAGTGAGAAACTTCTCCCTCTATCTCCAGCTCTTGTGGGAGAGACAGGCTTGATTCTGAGTTTTCTGGATTGGAGAAGTGGGCCTGATTTGTCAAAAGGCCTGCATTTGAGATAGATTGGGCTTTTTCCTCCATGAGCTGAAGGCTGGCTTGAATGAGGGTCGTACAAGTGACCGTTAGATCTGTGAGAGCAAGGACAGTGGCACTCAATTGCAGCCCATCATTGATGTGAACTGTTGTCAGGCCGAACAAGCTGATGGAAGGGACAATACTAGGAATAGGCCAGAGAATAGTCACGGTTGGGAACGGTGTCCTAACGGCATAATTGTTGGTATTCTCTAGGCGCAGTGGGTCAGCAAAACGGGTCAGTGATGTGGGCATTGGCGCTGTGGGCTTTGGTGTGGCAGTCACCATTGCAACTGGAGGAGTCACCTGTTTTGGTACCCAAAATGGCTTCTTCCTGTTCCCCGGCATATGGTGCTTAGGTACCCACTTCTCCTTGGTGCCTATCCTGGGTGGTTTGAGCTGACTCGGTTGCCTATTCCATCTTCTAGGTGAACGCGCAGACAGGTTGAGTGAGACACTATAATTTGAGTCTCCATCTGAAGACGGTGGAGAGGGATTGCGGTGACGAGGTCTGTGTTGGTGTTCAGCATCCACTTGCCTCCTCCCCCTCCTTGGTGGTGCATCAAAATCCGGGAAGAAAGGGTCGTTGCGCCATTCTCTCCAACGCTTGAGCAGGACAGTGACACTCGTGGTATAAAATCCCTCATGATAAATCAGGTGGTGAGGAATGGTTCGTGGGTGATTACACGAAATCAGTACCTGAATGTCAACAAACTGGCCATCAGCTCTACCAAATGGTTGTATGGTGATTGGATATCCGAAGCTTTGAAGGAGGCGGCTGATGCCTCCTTGTGTCCACAGCTGGAGGGGCGCATCTCTAAGTATTACCCATGCCTGGTGAGTTGGTGGGTTACGCGCCATCCCAAAGCGAGGACGCCATTCATGGACCCTGAATTGGACCTGAAGATGCTCAATTGAGTATACTCCCGCTCCCACCACCTGATCCCTTACTCTCGCGCTTGGGCAAATCACAAGATAGGGAGTGATAGTGGCTTTTCTGACTTCGAATTGTTCTGGTGGGAGCCTATGAGTCTGGCTCAGAGTAATGGCTATCTCCCTTGGAAGGTCTGGGGTTTGCGCTCCAGAGATGAGAATGATGAGGCCGGTGTTCTCCAGATAAGCATTATCCTCTGAGAGCACAGCCAGAGTTGGGAAAAAAACATCACTGCTCTCTGGGCGCTCTTGATCGAGGGTGTGATCGAATTCCATTGGGGAAGTGTTGGTTTGGGGTTGGAGAGGTTCTGGGGCAGCAGGATGCTGCTTAAATACTGGTTTACCCCAGCAATTAAAGGAGCTGTGTCCTGATTTGTTACAACGAAGACATTTAATGGGGTTTCTGCAATGTCGTCTGTAATGACCTTTGCGTAGACATCTGAAACAGAGATTCGAATTTTTTGCGTGCAGTAGCTTGGGATGTGTAGGCCGTCCATGGTAGATGGGATGCGGCTTACTAGGTTGCGCTGATGGTGCCTTCTCTTGTGATGATAGAGAGGTGCTTTTAGTATCAGTATTGGTTAGGTGGGGTGCTGTAATGACTGTAGCTTCACTAGATTTCTTCAATGTTTCAATGCCTGTGTGCTCTGTGCGCTCTGGCACAGGTTGAGATTGAAGTAATGCTTGCAACGTTGGTACGGGCTCATTAATGGTGCTTTGTCTCAGAGGTGGAGGTTTCTTCTTCACTGTGACAACCTGCCAATCTGTAGTTGCAACGGGAGGTTTAATGAATTTTGTCTTCTCCTGGTGGTTGTAAGTCTCATCCTGGCTTGGCAACTTAAGGCCTTCTGTCTTTTCTTGTTGCCCACTGAGTAGATTCTGGATTACCACCTGCTTGAATGTTCTTAATGTCTTGGCTTGTCGTGAAGTTAATGCTTCTATCTGGGTGGGTGGTAGTTGGGGCACTGGGAAAAGACTGGAGTTTGGGTTGCTAAAGTCCGTCTGAGTTGTGGTTGGTGGAGGCGCTGCAGCCGTCTGAGAGCCGCTTGAGAGTTGCCGGGGAGTTGCTTGAGAATCGCCTGTAAGTCGCCTGGGAGCCGCCTGGGAATCGCCTGTGCTGTCGGTCTTCAATTTCATTTTTTTCTCCGTCTCCATCACATTTATTAGTTACTCCATTCCTCTGCCGATTATTATTATTGAGAAACAAGTTTAGTTGAAGAGGAGTGAGTAAGCTGCTCCCATTTCCATCTCTTGTCAATTACGTGACATATATATATATAATCATTTGTCTATCGATCATAAGCTGGTACTTATATCTTTTGTGTTTGTTTGTTCCGATAAAATAATTAAAGGTCGATCAAGGACTTAATTAGGGTTTGGTTCTCTATTTAATTAGTTTCCTCTTCTTTTTGTATGAGTGTTGTCTCTAAAGATTTTGTACGGTGTGAGTGAAAATTAAGGTTAGATAAGGGGGAAATTAGTTATAACCAAAGATGGTGTATTATTGGATATATCGGTTCTCTGAAGGTTCTTCCATGATAAGTTGCTCTTCACTCTTCAGGGTTCATGACATGACTAAGCTACTTGATGCAATACACATGTATGATTTGTATATGGCTGTGCAATTGTCCGTGTCTTAATTTCCCAAGCAATAATTAAGAAGTTAGGACTAATTTAATTTGGAAGTTAATTTAATTTAGTCAGTGTCTTCCCTAATTAACCTTGTTATGATCGATACTGACTAATATCATTACGTTGCTTTGCAAAGTTGGGCAATTTTATGCTTTCCGTTCAAATCTCATTCTCCAAAGCTCAAATGGCCAATCTAATTTACTAAACACAATCTACATATTATAAACATACAAAATACCAAATTTTATAATTTTTCAAATTTTTTAGCTATTTTTTTAGATTTTTGAAAGATTGACACTTTTTGGCATCATTATTTTATTATTATTTCTGGGTCATCTTTCTAAAAATCAGAAAAAATAGTTAAAAAGTTCTAAAAATAGTAATTTTTGGTATCCCATCATATTTCAATATTTAGAATTTTTGGTTTAATTAGATTTGTTGTTTGAGTTTTCGTTTGTGAGATTTTGAAAACGCAAAGCAAAAAAAGCCTCAACTTTGCAAAGTACCGTAACATGTCTATATATATAGAGAAAGAGAGAGAGTTTGACTATTTTACTAACGTTAGCATTTCGGACCGAAATGCTAACGGCTCAAAATTGTTGTTATCGTGTCCGAAATCACGATTTATGGTGCTAAATAAATTCTTTATATAGAAATATTGGGGAATAAAAAAAAATTTTATTTTTAGAGTTTTCTAAATCTTTGGTTTGAATTTTAGAAAATAGCTCATAAATATTAATAAAATATTGATGTTTGTACAAGTTATTTTAAAAAATGCAAAACAAATACTTGGAAAACTCTAAAAATGAAAATTTTTTTGTATTCCCTAATATTTTCATATAAAGAATTTATTGAGCACCAAAATCGTGATTTCGAATACGATAACATAGATTTTGAGGCGTTAGCATTTCGGTCCGAAATGCTAACGTTAGTATAATAGTCTAACTATATATATATATATATATATATATATGAAGTTAGTTAATAATAAAACCTGTAAGGACTCGATCGGGCACTATATATTAAATTGAGATTTGAGTTGGCTTTAAATTAATGAAAAGGTTGCATGGGCACTATATATATAATTATGTGGCTGGAAATAAATTGTTGGACTTGGTTTGATTATTAATTTGGATTCAAAACTAAAGTGGGAACCGTAAAACTTTGATCTTGTGTTCATTAATATACAAAACTATGAAAGTTACGTACATTAATCAAGGATAATTAAGCTGTGAAGGATGACATGGGTTGACTGCGAATAGTATAATGATAAATCAAGTTTAAAGTGTATGTCATGTTTATTTATTTTCTTATTAGATTAATGGTATGATGTATCATTAATTATATCTATCATCATGATTCTTAGGGCTTGAGGAATCGGAAGGCAAGATGTTTGGTTATTAAAACTCTGTACGAATCGGACTACAGATACATGCTTGCAGTAACGATTAGTCAAACACGTGCTGGTTATTTATCAAATATATGAATTGAACTGAATATATTATTTATTAAATGTTTATGTGGTGATTGTTTATATGGTTGATATACTGGTTATGCGTTGAATTGTGTGAAACTGAACTGAATGCTTGCATGACTTGATAAATGTAATTAGTGATTGCATATCTCGCACTATGCATTTTTGAATGTGTTTGTGGATATTATTGTTGTTATTCTTGTTGTTCTCGTTGTTGTTGCTGGATATGTACCTGGATAGAGATTTTGGCAGACGGGTAGCTCCAGCTATGTGTTACTAATCCCTGAGGCCGGGCCGGGCTAGGGGAGGTTATGTTTTCAGATCTCTGGATTCATCAGGTACATGATGATATGTGCTGATGTTTGATGTAGGTATGTGTGATATGCTTTTGGTATAGGTTTGTGTTATATGTGTTTATGTTTCGGTATTTGCATTGATATGATATGAGATTATGAACTGGTACATGTGTTTTTGCAGGTTAAACATTAAAGTAGTTTTAAAAAGGGAAAATGTAATGTATTTGTCGACTTGACATCTAATTCTTTAGTTGCAGGGATAATCATTATCGTCACTGACGTCTAGTGTTTTTATGTGATAAGCACTATTTATGTTATCATTATTAAAACTGAGTATTTTAGCTGGTGTTCAGTTTAGCTAGTAGATTTGATAAATACCACCAGCTGGAACTAAATACCGCACTGAGAGTATTTCAGACTCTCACCCGTTCTGCTTTTGTGGTTCCAAGTTACAGGTTTGCGATGCGATGACAACTGGGGTGAAAGAAAGGATTGCGATAATTGCCACAGGGGATTTTACGGGATTTCATTTTATTATTTGATTCCACTGTATATAAAGGGTTTGTGACCTGGGGGTTGGTTATTTAATTGAGAATTGTGGCTATATTTACTTGTTATTGGTAAAATATATTGTTGCATATTTTATAGCCTTGTGCTTGTCAGCATGGCTATCGTTCCACCTGATGTTACAGTAACTAAATTTATTTTAGAACAATTACAAAATGATCATGTCGGGTCGAAAAAAAATGGAACCCAAGCTACTTCCAAGTGGGCGCCTATATATATGCTCCTACGGTAACAGTCCTACTAGTCACTGATGCTATGTAATTAATGTTGTATCAGTCACTTCGTTATCTTAATTTGATCGATCCTCGTCAGTTAATTGCGTACTATGGATTCAGACCCATAGTACGACAATTAATTAAGGCCTTTAATATCAGATACTAAATGACTATTAATTGTTCATAATTAGTTGTCTGAAAATGACTACTATTATTTGAAGGAACGATAGATGCTAATAGCAACGCAAAGAAACTGATCATACAATCAGCTCTACAGGTGTAATTAATAATTCCTTAATTAATTAAGTTGTTTATTGAATTTTGGGCTAAAACTTGTAGATGAAACGAGTATTTTCGTATCGATACATAATGAAGCATTTGCTGGTTTTAGACTTTTAGGAATCAGTCATTCCGTAATCATCATTCAATATAGCAAGCACGCAGTTCAATGCACATTAATTTATTAAATTTCACCACAAGATAATACAATATAGAGACTTAATTTTAATTTACAAGAATAATTTTAATTACAATCTATTTACAATATATATCACCACAACATAATACAATATAGAGACTTAATTCAAAGACCGGTTTAACAGTTTTATGTCCAATAAAATTAATACCAACCTTTTTTTTTTTCTTTAACCTTGAAAGCACCATCATACTTGATCAACATGGTGTTGATTATATTGTAGTAAAGCATCTAATTATAATCAACATGGTGTTGATTATATTGTAGTAAAGCATCTAATTATAATCAACATGGTGTTGATCACATAACACTACAGTATTAATTATTCTAAAGATCAACGCATCGTCGTTGATGATCAGTGATTTGAAATGAACCAATTAATATTAATGGTTCATTCAACCATGCATGTAAAAAATATATATATTCAAAAAGAGCTGATATTATTATTGGCAGAGCTCTCTTCAGAGGCAGAGGAGGCAGCAATTGCAAGAGGCTTGAGCTTCTGAAGAAGCATTTCAAAATGGTCGTTTGTCTTGAGAAGGCTCAACCGGGTGTATTCTGTGCCAGCTCCGAAGATTGCACCGCCGCGTGAAATAATACCGCCTCTCCTTAATACATCTTCACAGTCAACATCTTCCTCGTTCTCGCATTTTAACCAAGCATAAGCTGCATGTGCATATATTTGCTGAAACATATATATTGAAATATTTGTTCTAATTTGCTGATATAAATAGAGTGAGGGTATTGTGATCAATATATAGATACCCGCTTCACTCATAATTAATTTAGGGAAATGAAAAACAAACCTGGAGAGGGATCTCTGCTCTTTCTAAAATAGGTGCAGAACTGCGGAGACAATTGCTGTAGTGAGAAACGACTTGAAGAACTAACCACTTCTTGTAACCTCTGCCATCTTTTCTTCAGTTTGTTGAATCCAAATTTGAAGATATCCTCATCATCATTTCCAATATTAGCTAGAATTACCTTGAGAATTTTCAGAATTCTGACTTGTGTGTCCCGGGACACGCCCATGCTATTATACTGCGTGTAATACAATGCCTTGTTGTACACATTCTCATCTTTTATAAATGCCCACCTGCAAGGATGAAGAAGATGATATTGAATGATTTTGTTTTAAGGTAGGAAATCTATATATATACCAGTAAAATTTTGTTAGCACTCAAATTGCAGGTCATGTACAGTAGTGCTGGTACGAGATGAAACTTGTAATTGATTTGTAATTTCTGAGAGATAATGAGGAAAAAAGAAAAAGATGCCAAGTATGTACCCGAACCGACTGCTGGCATGACCAGATACTTTGGACATAGTAAATATCATGACATCTCCTTTTGCCGGTGCTGGAATGGCAGTGAAGTGGGGCCAGTAGTACGCATGATCATAGATAACAGATGAACCACTGAGAACCGAATCATACAGTAAACCGTCCGGATTATTTGGGGATGTCACAAACTCAATGAAATTTGTTTTGTTGGAATTCCTCCATTTTGATGTTACTCCCTCCCACTCGTACTCTCGCCCATTAAATAGTTCAGTCTGTGATTTGTACATCTGGAGTATGCATGTTTAATTTGCTTTTGTTAATACACAGGCATTTACATTTACATATCCAAGTAGATATATACTGTAAACTTTTGATGTAGTTAATTATAAATCAACTCAGATCGAACTATGTACTTATGTTATTAACAAAAACTCAGAAGACTCCAAATTGATCAAAATTAATGAAGTAAATACCGCGTAATAAGGGATGGTAGCAACGACACTGGCAGGTGTGGTCGCGTTGTCAGGCGAGAGCGCATAGACCAAGGCATTGAGCAACTGAGTCGACCCTGAACCAAACACAAGGTACTTATCATCTGTGATGGCATTTCCAACGGCTGCATGGAGAAGACGAATACGCTTCTCAAGCTCAAGCGACATGAACTTGTCGGTGGTGACATAGCTCATCCTGTGCCATCCTGAGAGCACCACCGCACTCTCTTTTGCGTGCCGCATCCAGTATGGCTCCAGGAACAGTGGATCTCCACTAAAATCAACATACAAATATGTATAACAATATTATAAAATTGTAATTAGACTAACAATGGCAATTCAAAATGTGGCAGGACCTATGGTATGAGTATGATGAACGCTCTTTTCAAGTTTTCATTAAAATTGGTAAATTAAGTTCCCTTTTGAGTCATTGCCATAGCTGGCCCAATAAGGCCCATCATGCCCCTCGAAAAATCTTTCAAAAATAAAATAATACCAACGATTTCATTAATTCACTTGGAAGAATTGAATTCTGATGGATATTTTGGGGAATCACACTCACACTGTCCATGGGCCCAACGGGAGGTCACATGTCTGTGTTAATGATGTGTATTGTGTACGAATGGGACCCAAATTAATGAATATACAAACACACAATGCAATTTCCTTATTAATTAATGATATTTAACGTACAAGTTCTTGCTTAATGGTTGCCATGTTAACATTGATGTCACAATCAAATTAATTACAAGAAAGCAACTTTTTGATGGCATCTACCTTTTTGTTTAACTCAAGAAAAAAAAAAAATCTCACTCTTTTTGGATGGACTTTAATTATTCCTATGATGTGACAACAACTGTTTCGGCAATTTACGTTTCTAGCTACTCTATATTATATATAACTTTTTCCTTTTGAGTAAAAAATGTTTCGACAATTATTTATAGGAGCTAGACTATTATACAAAATTTAATATGACATTTAACTAATAAATAAATTATATATTTCAAAAATTAAGTAATAGAATAGATTTAATGACGTTTATTAGAATCCATTTTTATAGGAGAGATAATTATTGGAACAAATTAAATTATATTATAATTATGTTCATTAAAATATTAGTAATAAACATGTATTATAACGGACTGAGATTCGGACCATGCAAAATCCATATATATTCGGATCATGAAAAATCCATATATATGCGGATCAGATTTTCGGATCGTGGATATTTATTTACAACCCTAGAGGAAAATGAGAAGCAAAAAAAAAAATGAAAAACTAGATCATAAAAAAGGTAAAATAAAATTAAAGAACCTGTCCACATCAGCGGAGCAATCGGAGAGCAGCAGAGAGCAATCAGCGCCGGTGTAGCACGTGTGGCACTCGCATGTTGGCCGGCCATTCTCTGGCACGCCATCAAGGTATGCACGGCCGTGACCGGAACATGAGATGGCCGCAACGGCTTCGGCCTCCTCAGCAGCATCTCTTGTCCAGCTAAGCTCCGAGTCGGTCGAACCGAGCCGGGTTGGGGGCAGGAAGAAGAAGTGTTGGCAGAGGAGGAAGACGTTGAGTAGAAGGGAGAGGGAGAAGAGTAGGATGTATAGTTTGGCAGTGCTTTCTGCCATGAAACTCTCAGTACCCATTGTTTTTATATTATATGTATATTGTTTTGTCTTCTCTAATGGTATCGTCTCTCAGAGAGGAGTTATAAGAGTCCCAATTGCTTTATGTACCTACTACATTCGGATGAGGTTGCTGGTTCTTAAGTGGAGGAGGAAAAGATTCTACTGTTTGAAAGGGGAATCTAATCTATTATTGTATATTTGTATTTGGAATTATTAGTAAAATCAATTTTGCAGCTCAGTCCTTGTACAAGTTAAAAGGCAACTCGTAATTAAAGGAGGACCTTTTTTAAGTTCCTCTATAGATATTTACACTTAACACAGGTATAGATATCGAAGGTAATATCAAAATTGATACTAACTGTGTTAGTATTCAATGTTACATGAATTTATATTCCTATTAACTTATTTAATATTCAAGTTATTTCTAAATACATAGTTTACTACATATATAAAATATAAGTAGTTAGCATATTAAAACCATAAATTTGAGTGGTTTCTCAATTAATATAATATGAATACTTATGTTATTTGTTTTGTTTTTGGGAGAAGAACTTCATAAAATCTTAGTGAAAGCCATTGACGGTCTCATCTAATATTTATTCTTAGAAATCCAGCTCATATATAATTGAATGATAATACTATATGAAAGATAGATAGGTACGTTTCTGTCGGTATTTAACTATTTATTATATATTGCCTGCGTATATGGAACCACTCACAATAAAGTCAAGAGTTTCCAGCAGTAAGACAAAATTACAAGAAATGAAGAAAACAAAAGGGTGGTAGATTACGTACGGTTGGAGTGGGACGATTTAATCAGTGACGTTTTTGTAGATTTTTTGAAGATCAGATACATCATACATTACATACATATATACGCAGCCATGAATTGGGCCGTAGCCATTCATTGAAGGATGTGTTTTTGGGCTGGTCTGGGCTGGGCTGGGCCGTTCGTTGCCCGTTATTATGTTATCGACGACCCACCATCTATACTCCTAATAAATAAATATTCGGCTTAACATTATTATTTTGTAAGAAAATATATGGGATTAACTTAAGCTTAAGCATGTCAAACATATTCTAATCTTGTGGATTTCTTAGTTTAATTACCGATTAAAAGAAAAGAAAAAGAAAGAAAGAAAACCAAGAACAGTGAAAACCCACAACAGAACTGTTTCTCTGCAACATTTCTTCCTTACTACTCTCTCATTTCAAGTCCCCAGTTAACGTCTCTATTTCTTGCTCTCTAAAACCCTCTCCTCATTCTCTCATCTCTTCCCAAATTTGCAAACATTCACACTCACTCAATATTACTTTACTTACTACTCTCAATCGATCCAACTCATCTCCAAAGAACAAAAGCAACCAAGAAACACAAAGACAGAGAAAAGCAACCCAATCTCCTCTGTTTTCTCACTGCCTTCACTATGGCCAACCTTCCACTACGCACCGTATTCTTAGTTCTGGCATGCTGCTGTCTCTCTGCCGCTGCAGCTACACGCATTGCACGTACTGGGCTAGACAGGCTGGGGGTCAATTGGGGCACCATGACCTCACACCCAATAAGCCCCAACATCATTGTCGACATGCTCCGAGCAAACGGGATAAAGAAGGTGAAGCTCTTCGATGCAGATCCATGGACCATGGGTGCGCTTGGTGGCTCCCACATTGAGACGATGGTCGCCATCCCGAATGATCAGCTCACCCAAATTGCGGACAGCTACGTTGAAGCCCAGAATTGGGTCAAGAACAACGTCACAAGATACTATCATGATCATAAGGTTAATATCCGGTATGTTGCTTGTTCCTTTTCTTTATTCCATTGTTTTAATTTCAAGTCCAGCAGATTGTCACAAAATGGCATTGGTTGTAATGTGACAATGTACGATACTGTATTTGATTGGCATCATACTTGCATTCCGGCATCAAGCTTCTTTCTTGTATTTGTTCTTAACTAATTTCGTTTTGAGTGTCAATTTAGTCCTGCCTGCTCAAGAAATGTCTCGGCATTTTATTATGATGATGTGGTAGCATTGTTTGGATATTTTCTTTACTTTTATTGGGTCAAGCCAAGAAAGCTTCTTAGAAAATACTGTCAACATTTGGTATATATGGCATTTTATATTTAGTGCCTTGATATGTAGCAATATTTAGTCTTTGCAGTTTAAAGGGAAGTCATCATATAAAAACTTGTTAGTATATCAGATCTTGCACATTCCTAATAAACCGGCTCTTTGTCAGAGTTGACAGGATACACCGATAGCAAAATTTCAAGAACCGCTTCTGTTTTCATACTTTTGTTTGATAACATAATGAACCAGTGCCATTCTTATTATTTGGTACTGGCATACCAGTATAACAAGATGTACGACTACTGAGCTAAACTTTGCACCATCTGGCCTTGTCCAGACCAACAGTCTGATACGAATAACCTGGCTTACCACCCCCCAAAAAGCAACTAATACAAATATTTTAAATTAACAGTTCACTTACCAACTAATTTCTGAAATTGTCAATTCAGATATGTGGCAGTTGGCAACGAGCCATTTTTAAAGAGCTATAATGGAGAATTCATCAACTCAACCTATCCCGCTTTGCGCAACATCCAGAAGGCCCTTGATGAGGCAGGCCTTGGAAAGACTATCAAAGCCACTGTACCGTTGAATGCTGATGTGTACAATTCACCCATTGACAAGCCATTGCCATCAGCCAGCGAATTTCGCTCCGACATTCGCCATATTATGCATAAAATAGTCCACTTCCTAAACCATACTGGCGCACCTTTTGTTGTCAATATTTATCCCTTTCTCAGCCTATATGAAAATCCCCATTTCCCGCTCGACTTTGCTTTCTTTGATAATAGCTCATCAAAACCCATAGTTGATAAAGGATTGGTGTATGACAATGTGTTTGATGCAAATTTCGATATGCTGGTATGGTCTCTGACGAAAGCAGGTGTGCCAAACATGAAGATTATAGTAGGAGAGGTCGGTTGGCCAACTGATGGCGACAAAAATGCAAATAATCAAAATGCAAGGAGGTTTTATGATGGATTTCTGAAAAAAATCGCTGGAAAGACTGGTACGCCGAAACGGCCAGGCCCAATGGATGTGTACCTTTTTGGTCTTATTGATGAGAATAGAAAAAGTGTATTGCCAGGAAACTTTGAGAGGCATTGGGGTCTCTTTACATATGATGGCAAGCCAAAATTTCCCATGGATTTCACTGGTACGGGAAAGCAGAGATACTTGGTTGGCGCCAAGGGGATTGAGCGCTTACCAGATCAGTGGTGTGTCTCGAAGAAAGAAGCTGAAGAAAGGTAATAAGTTATAAAATCTGTTATGGTAATGACTGGTACAGATAATGTACCAGGCTACCAGCCTGTATCTGTATGTGTCCTTAAATTGTGCACTGTAATACTGTATGGTAGACATGTACAGCCAAGTTGGCATATGTATGAAATGCACTTGAAATCAATTATGTAAGTGGCCTGACCGACCAGGTACCTACTTCCACCTGATACAGCACACCTACTGTCTGGTACAATGCCTGATACATGCTAGGTTACCGGTATGCTACCAAGGTCAGCAGACAGCTGAACACTAACACCTTGAGAGAACCCATGTTGTGAACTTACTGGTACCTCTCTCCCATGTTGAGCATGAAAGTAATATCAGGCTGATAACGTAATTACAGGTACTACGAGCTACAGAACAGCATAAACTACGCATGTTCAGCATCGGATTGCACTGCCCTTGGGTACATGTCATCATGCCATGGTCTGAGCCTGCTCGGAAATGCCTCCTACGCTTACAACATGTTCTTCCAGATGCAAAATCAGGATGTCAGAGCATGCGACTTCAATGGCCTCGCTACAATCACTGTTAAGAACGCATCCACGGAGCAGTGCCACTTTCCTGTGCAGATCATCAGTGAAAGCCAGAGGAGGAAGCCGGGGATCTGGTGGAGATCATCCCTGGTGCTCTTTATCAGCCTCTTATGTCATTTATTAGTTTAAATATAAATAGGAATTATAGAGAGGGACTTTTTGGTGGTGTTTATTGGCTTATTATTTTTTTTATATAGAGGAGCTAATAGGGTAATTTTGGTAGTCTTTAGAAGCCTCTTTGTCAACTGAGGTTGAATTAAGGTAGGCCTAGTTTAGCATACATGAATAGAATTTACAGAGCACAAGCAAGAGAGAGGTCTCAATAAGATATTCTTAAGATGTAGCATTGCTCTTTGTATTTACAATGGAAAAGGAAAGAAACTGAGAAAATGACAAGGAAATTAACATGTATGTAATATTTGGTTTTCTGATTATTTGGATGAAAGTGAAATGTGAAATGTCCCTTTACTGCTTAGATGAAGGATTTTTATTTCAAATATAAAATAAGGCAAGTTATATATCTTCAGATATAGTACTGTGATTACATTACATTTCATTTGTTTTCTATTTCTTTTCTAGCTAACCTAGTGCGTATTTGCATACAAAAAGAAACATAATAATTCACTGACAAAGTTCAATTTATTATGTAACATGCATGTTATGGTCAATTTTTATTTATTTATTGTTTTAAGAGTGAGATATTTGTTGGAAGTTGCCAATAAAATAGAAAAAAATACAATAAATGTCCGCAAGTGCATATTTAGCAGGGAGGTGTGTAAATTTTTCAATTTATGTCATAATTTGACAACACATGCAATGACCTGTAAATATAATTGGAACAAACGACAGGTGAGAAGTTGTCAAGTTGGTGAAATCTCTTGTGACATTCAATTCAGTGGCTATATTTGCTGGGATTTTGGGGGGGAAAAAGATAATGATAGCAATAGTAATAGTAATATGTAAAAGAAAATAATGCTTCTCCTATATGAGATATGCTAAAAGCGTAGCCTTTTGGATCTTGGAATCCTCTTGCATAGTTGCATGCACTTCCAGACATAACAGTAACAGTAACACAAGTCAATTTCAAAACTTTTGCCCATCATAATCAGCAACAAATATCTTCAGTTCTTCCTTCAAACACATGAATAATGTGACACTACTATATGTGTTTCTAACTTTCTATTCATGATATATATGTGTTGCATGTCGGCATGCCAAACTTCATGCCAATCCACTAGCATGCAAATATAAATATTAACATAACTTGAAAACTTTAATGTTCCACTTTTATTTTATGCATCAAATCAATTATTTTTATTATATTATTAATATTTCAATTGGATAAAATTTATTGTATATTGGCCTATGGCAAGTAGTGATCAAACAATTTATCTCCATGTCATAATGTGCAAACTCATTCTTATTATTATTATTATTATTATTTTGTTAGACCTTATCGCTCATTATTTTTTTTTTTCCAATACTTCTCTCTTCAATAATAATTGATTTAAAGGAGATGTGATCATTTTCCCCGAGGTTTGAAAAATAAAAAAATTAAGAATTTCCAACATAACTCATCATGCAATTGTTTTCACAATAAGTCATACAAAAGTATTATGCTACTTTTTTTATGCGATCCCTATGTAATGAAATTAATTTCCAAGTAATATATTTGTGATTGCAGAAATTCGTCATCTTTTTTTTTTTATTTTTTCTTTTCCAGAAATGAATTTCCTTCTAGTTGGATGCATGTCTGTAATATAATTAATATATTCATCCTTGCAACGAATCAGAAGGAAACTCTCTTTATTGAATTATAATATAGCAGGAATGATTGGCTTTATTAAAGAGAGGATTATAGTAATGGGTACAAGTTGAAAAATAAAAATTGAAGCATGCACTTCGTATGGACCGTGTGAAGATTGAGGAATAATATCGACCCCCTTTATTTATTAAAAGAAAGAAAATTATTCAAAGCAAATGAAGAAAGGGACGGCACAGAGATGGTCAAAAAGTGAACTTTATGCTTGTTTTTTTTGTTTAGTTAGGGCCAGGGGAACCGTTAATATATATATATGTATATATTCATATTCAATTGTTGGTTGCTTCCCTAATCTGATCGATGGTGGTGCAAATGAATAGGAAAGGATGGTAGGCTAGGAGCTTTAATTGTGCTCAATTTGTGTGGTTAGAAAACACGCTCAAGACCTTTTTTTTTTTTTTTTGAGTCTGAGAAGTGAATTGTTCAATCCTAAATGGCGTACCTACTTTAAAATATATAATTGTCTGAAATTATTTATATATCATGGACGACAAACCTGCTTCAGAAGTCGAATTAACTAAAGTGTGTTTATACAAAAAATATAAATTACAAAACATAAACTTTTGAAAGACAAACAAATAAAAGACGCCAAAATTCTTTTAAAAAGTTCAGATAGAAAACATTGAAGCAAACCGAAACGTACAGCATCATGATTTATGAATGGAATTGGACTTTGTCAAAAGACATTTGGATGGTCTCTCATTCAAAGGATTCGGAGAACCGTACGATATAATTGGTGACAAGTTGATCAACAGTGATAGAGTGTGGTCTCATCACTCTAAATATAATCAGCATACAATATATATATAGGTTGTTTCTATATTTAGTACCTACATGATCAAATCACTGTTTATCAATTGTCACCGATTATACTGTACGGCTCAGCGAATCCTTTAGACGGAGACCATCGAAATGGTTTTGGACAAAATCCAATTCCTCTGTGAATATAACTGGCCGTTTGTAAAAGCACACGTATGAAATAGATTCCAAGATTTTGAAATTGAAATGAATGACATCCAACGGTTTGTTAAAGTCGTAAAGATATAATTTTCAATATTATAGTTGCATATAATTTTCAATAAAAGAAAGGCTGAAAGTTGGAATTCATTATATATCCCATTAAAGTGATTCGAGAGCTAGGCCAGAGCTTCAATCTCTAATTTGAGCAAATATACCGTGGCTCACGGAGCTTTCGGTGAGCGCACCTCCATAAATATATTAAATCACCTCTAAATTTCGATTTATATCTCCCAATAGATTCTTTATATCAAAATCTTACGGGATACAAAAATTTTAATTTTTTAAAATTATTAAGTATTTGTTTGTGATTTTTGAAAAATGACTATACAATATTATTAAAATAATCAAGTTTTATGTATCACTTTTCAAAAATCCCAAACAAATACTTAAAAAGTTTCAAAAATGGAAAATTTTTGTATCCCGTAAGATTTTGATATAAAGAATCTATTGGGCTATATAAATCGAAATTTTGGAGGTGATTTGATATATTTATGGAGGTGCGCTCACCGAAAGCTCCGTGAGTTTAAGCTCACGGTATATTTGCTCCTCTAATTTCATAAAATGTGAATTAAAATTATTGTAGTCTCCATCAACACTCTGAAGTTGTCAACTCGGGTATCTTGTGCTTTGAAATTTAGTAGTAATAAAATCTACTACAAAGGGAAATTCCACACTTCGAAATAAAAGATTTGATATATAATATATAACAAAGTTATCCAACTTTTATGAATTGCTTGAATTAATTACGCAACAACGTCAGCCAACACCACTTGTTTGCTATATATAACAATTTAGTGCATACAAGAAACTTCTGGTTTTGAAAATTACGTACGTGCTAATTTCATTTCATCTTATTAAATTCTATTCCTTTCACGATGGTGTGCCTAATTTCCTGTCCGTTAACTGCATGTCCGATATCTCTAGTTTTTACTGTCTGTTAATTGGCAACTAGATCAATAGCAAATTTGAAATCTTGGCATCGACTCCAAGTCATGAAGATTAATTACCCAAGTTAGCACAATTACGTACATCACTCGTATATATATTCACTTGTTCAAAAATTAATTTTACCATTCTGCGCGCAGCGTCCTTGTCATGTTAACGTAGAGGCTACAAATTACTTTATTAAAGATTGAATGATTTTTTCTATTTATAACTTCTCAGGTTTTTAGTTGGTCGCGGGTTCGAAACTCGGATGAAGTTCTTTTATAGATATTTAAATTTAAGTGGCTTGACCCTCATCTTTATCTAAAAAAAAAAAAAAAAAAAAAAAAAAAAAAAAAAAACTTCTTAGGTTTAATTAGATGATCCATTAAGTGCAATCTTCTTTGTTCCTTTAATGAGAGCCTTCATTCATTTCTTTTCCGATATATATTTCTTGCTAAATTTGTAACATTGTCTTCGGAATTCAATTAGAGAAAGAAAGAAAAACTCATGTCACGATTGTCATGTAAGGAAAATGCTATGGGGATGCCACAAAAGATACTGTTGGGGATACCATTAAACATTGACTGCCTATAAAAAAGTGATAAGTTGAATATTTAGGAGGTTAAGGTGAATATTTATGAGGATAAGCTGAATAGTTAGGAAGTGTAATGCTGCAAGTGAAATTAAGAGTAGTTTTTATTGGCTGTAAAGCAAAATGTGTTAAGTGTAATGTTGCAATTAAGTTTTTATTATGTGGAGTTTTTATTTGTTGTCAAGCAAAATGTGTTCAGTTGAATATTTATGAGGTTAAGGTGAATATTTAGGAGATTAAGGTGAATATTTAGGTTTAATTGAATTGGTCAAAGATCATGGTATCCCCGATGGTATCCCTAGTGGTATCCGAATATCTGGACTGGTCATGTAATTACAAGTTAGAGGCTTGATTTCGTTGTATATATTTATAAAATAATTGAAATAATCCATCATATATTGTGATAACTTTTAAGAATTGATGAGGGCAAGATATAAATTCTATTGATCAGCCCCAATATTTACTCGTTATCGTATGATTTGAAAATGTTTCTATCCATAGTAAACGCATCATATATATCATCACATTTGATGGACTTGCGGTTTTAATTAGCGAAAAACATATATATTTTCAATAAGAACCATTAGGGTTTTACATAGAAAGCCGAACCAAAATACTTTAATTATTTATATTTGTTTCAAAGATCATGTTGTTACTGCATTTGGAACAAACACCGTATATGGATCGGAACAAAGATGAATAATTTTTGAGCGACGTCAGTGCAGCTTTGCCGATCCAAATACGAACTTTATTTGTCCGCATGCACCCTTCAGCTATGCAATGCAACCACGAAATTGGCTGAAAAGTTTCAAAACTGCACGATCCGAACCTCCAGTCCACATGCGGCCTTAAGTGATCCGCATGTGGCCCTTCCCATGTAGACCTTTGGACTACCGACTTTGTTTTGTGGGAAAATTTTTTTTTTTTTTTTTTTTTTTTTTTGAGATGTGGGAAAATGTGTTTACAAGGCTAAATCATTTGATCCATGAGTCTTGATTAAAATCATGATCTTCTACATTATTGAAAGTTGGAAGTTACCTGGGGAGAAATTAACAATTATTATTATATAAAGAAAGAGAGATTACTTAATTCAGTCGTTTTTCACACCTTAATTAAATAGAGTAGAAAAAACCCACCAAGGCAAGATCTTGTATGAGTGATTCTTCTATGCATCGGCTAAGCGACCTTTCATTTTAAATCGAGCGGTTCTTATCAAACATGATTATATCTAAAAAACATATTACGACCATCTAATTATGAAAAATGAACAGCCCATATTTGTCCAATTCATAGCAGAATTAGCATAATCGTATTATTATTGTTGTTATTGTTATTGTTATTATAAGACGGTGGGAAAATTGAAAAAAGTATTGCACGCGCAAGACGTGCCATGGATGCGCATCGCCCGTGGCCGTGGCCCGTGCCGTGTGTGTGAATTACTGAATTTACATAGCGACAGCCGACAAGCTCCCCAGTTCCACCCCCCCCCCCCCCCCCCCTCCCCCCCACCCTTTTTGGATTTCGCTTGAGACTAGAGTACTCGTAATATATACATGGCCACATTAATCACACTTGTACACGACTATTAATTAAACTACTAATTACTTAATTAATTAATAGCAGTCAAGCCAACTAATGGCAGCACTCCACGTCATTCGGCCCCACAACCATCTGTCATTACTTGATATTGAAACAGTCAAATTAAAAAAAAGAAAGAAAATCTTCAGCGTTTACTTTTGGGCTTCCTCAATTTTTCTTTGAAATATCATCATCAATTCATCTGTGATCTTATGCTACCTTCTTCACTCGTGCACTCATGTGAGAATACAACTGACTACATCTGCCGTACACGTGCCCGGCTTGCTGCGCGTACGAACGCGCTGGATGAGCCGATACAGCCACCACGCGCTTTATGCCCATTGCAAGATCCCACCCTACAAGTGTCCCGCATCCAACGGCTGTCCTCCCCACACCGTCTCTATAAAAAGGCCTTGAGAGCAGCGAGTAGCGACACAGACCAACACAAACAGACAGCTCTGTTCTCAGAAGAACCAGCAGTGCACAACGTCCTTAACTGCAGCTAGCGCAATTTCAACTACAGATAAGCACAGATTGAATTCAATTCAATTCCATTCAGTTAGGAAAAGAAAGAAATGGTGGCCATGGAGACGATGACGATGGCGAGGATTCCGATGGAGGCCACGGGGGTGCTGAGGGAGCTGGCCTCGCAGTGGTCGGACGTGGCGGAGGGCAGTGCGCCCGTGGAGGTCAGGCAGATGAAGGGCGCCATGACCAACACCGTCTACGAGGTCAGGTGGACAACGCAGTGCCAGGGCAACAGGAAGGTGCTGGTGAGGGTGTACGGGGACGGCGTGGACGTCTTCTTCGACAGGGAGGAGGAGGTGCGCACCTTCGAGTGCGTCTCCAAGCACGGACAGGGGCCTCTGCTTCTCGGCCGCTTTCCCAATGGACGCATCGAGGAGTTCCTTCATGCAAGGGTAACTCGCTCACCCTCTACCCATTCTTCAATTAGAACAAGTTTATAATTATATCTGTTTCTTCAAATAGAACAAGTTTATTCTAAGGAAATTTACCAGCTCTGATCATAAACAAAAAAGGTTCATTTTTATGGTACCAATATTATTATATCTTGCTGGGGTGTTAGTGTTACAACTTACAAGAAGAAAGCTTTGTGCTTTTTGGGGTCAAATTGATTGATAGGGACCCATGAAGAACAGAACAGAACAGAACAGAACAGAAGAGTGTCAATTAAAAAGACTAGCTTAGAATCTTCTGTCTGATTTTTGTTTCTTCCTCTTTGTACAGTAGTTTTCGTTTTGGGTTGTTGATAAGATATATAAGTCCAAGAACCTCTCCAGCTTTTCTGATATTTAGAAGAGGTCCTTAATTCTCTTTAGAAGCCCTCATGACTATGACAACTTACCATATCATTTTTAATGTTCGTTTTACATTACAACACATCAAATTCAGACTTCAGACAGCAAAGAAAATAATAATCTACACAAACCTTGGTTAAATTCATATTTCAATCTTATCTTCTGTCTAAATTTCAACTTTTATAATATTTATTAAGGATAAATTAGTGTTAAAGTCTTTCTTTGAATGTTTGACTTATTATTACTTAATTTCTTTTCTTCCCCTATAAGCATCATCCGATGTACTAGTTTACTCATATCCAGTTGTTGACGGTTAGGAATATCTTAATTATTCCACAAACTAATTATCATTATTATTTTCTTCAGACTCTCTCAGCTCCTGATCTCCGGGACCCTGAAATATCAGCTCTAATTGCATCTAAATTGAGAGAATTTCATGGCCTCGACATGCCTGGTCCAAAAAAGGTGCTGCTTTGGGACAGACTAAGGTACTTCCTTATATAATCAGACATGTAATTTTGTATAAGCTCTTGTTGTGCTGAAATCATGTCATATGTAGGAATGGGCTTAAATCAGAAGTTACGCAAGTGCTCAATGTGAACCAGGTCTGGTATATACCAGCTAAATTGCTGATCGAATTAATCCTCATACTTCTAAACTTTTGTCTTTCTTTGTCTGTTTATTAGGAATTGGCTGAAATCTGCAAAGAAGGTGTGCCCAGCTGATGAGGCTGAAGAATTTAATTTGGATAAATTAGAAGGTGAAATTGCAAAGTTAGAGAAGGAATTGTCAGGAAAAGAAGAGAGAATAGCATTTTGTCATAACGACCTCCAATATGGGAATATCATGATGGATGAAGAAACTGGAATAGTTACTATGATAGTGAGTTTCTTTTTTCTCTTAGCAAAAAGATATCTAATATTTTTTGTCATGTTTATGGTATAATTTTCTTCAGAGCGAGAACTGATCAAAGTTTTTGGCAGGATTATGAGTATGCAAGCTTCAATCCAGTTGCGTATGATATAGCAAATCATTTTTGCGAAATGGCTGCTAATTATCACACCGATACACCCCACATTTTGGACTATTCCATATATCCTGGTATGCATTCTATCATTTCCTAAACACATCTTTACACATGATGAATTTTCTTATGTATGCTTATATTCAATATATTCTCACAATTTTCACACAATTTCTATGACAGATACTGAAGAGCGTAGAAGATTTGTGCAGAACTATCTCTCAACATCAGGTAAATATAACAAAATGAAACCTGCAATTTTGGATTTTTACATCAAACTGGAGATCGGAAGTGAACATTACCATGTAAAGAACTAGTATTTCTTTAGAATCAGAGCAAAGCTGTGATCAACAAAAAGAAAGGGAACAAAAAAAAAAAGGAAAAAAAAAAAAAAGAATCAGAACAATGACTACTAAATGATGTGATTTTATTCTTAATGTGCTTGTTTCCAATCAAATGGAACCTTAATTAGGATATGATATGCAATATAGTTTTATGGTCCCATCTATACGGTCTTTCTTTTCAGAATTGAGAAGTTAATTTGACCAATTAATTGTTGTACCAGATGAGAAGCCTGATGCATCAGAAGTTGATACACTTCTTGAAAGTGTTGAGAAGTATAAGCAAGCAAGTCACCTTCTTTGGGGCCTTTGGGGCATTATTTCGGTACGAAATTTATCCCACTGACACTCCATTCTACTTGTAAAGTTTAGAACTTTTTGGTTTAACTAATATCCTGTTATTCCTTTTCAATTAAACAGGCACATGTCAATGATATAGACTTTGATTATATGGAGTATGCAAGGCAGAGGTTCTGTCAGTACTGGCTTAATGCATCCTAATATGCATTTTTTTTAGGATAATCTCGTGCATTCCATGAGATCGAGTTGGTGTTTGTGTTGGTTTGTGGGAAGAGGACGGGGTGTGTGAAGGGTGAAGTTGGTTTTCTTGTTTTTAATTTGGAAGTAGAAAATTAAGATTTAAGGGCGTGGCCATCTTCATAGAAACCAGGACGTTTTTCCATGGTATAGTGTGCCACTGTGCCTTTATCTTGGCACAGCAGGAATCTGAGAGTCCATGCCAAATTGCCAATACAATTTCTGTCGAGGAAGGAAGATAATAAGATATCTAGAATTAGCTTATAATAATAGTGAGAGGAATAATTAAGTTTGTACATTATGCATTGGATATATGAAGTAAAACCTTCGCTTTGTAAAATTAAGTTTTTTTTTTTTTTTTTTCTGTTGTCAACTAGTCATGTATAGGATATATGAGGTTAAACTTTTTTTTGTTTTTCTGTTGTCAAATAATCATGTGATCCAGCATTTTACATATTTTGTTATCGTCTAGAAGTTCCTTTACTTTTTTCTATAATAATAATTGTGTCAAAAGTTACTTGTTACTACCTCTGTCCCAAAATAGATAGATTTTTTGTAGTTCATTTGAACTACAAAAAATCCATCTAAAATGGGACAGAGGTAGTAATTCTTTAGCACATAAAAAGTTTTTTTTTTTCATATAAAATCATATCATATTTTTTTCTGTAAAGGCATCCGAAGTTATCTCTCCAACTCTTGTAATGATATTCCTTTCTTTCTTCTTGGAGAGTTTTAAAGTTTTTCTCCTTTTTTTTTTTTGTTCTTTTTAGGATTTGGAAAACTAGAAGGGCCAATTTGATGTTGTAAAATGACCTATTTGTAAACAATGCTTATAAGGCATCCAAAGTCTTTTACAGTGATGTGGCCTGTGTCTGTGGGGTCTAAAATAAAAAAAGAGAACTTCATAATATTAATTGGGAATATTGACCAGCCACTAAAGTGAGAGAGACAGACAGTGTTTTTTTTTTTTTTCTTTAAAATAAGCAACTTTAGAATCTTTTGTTTGATTATTTGGAAAGGGTTAATCCGTTAACGAATCCTTGTGTAAGGAAAAGTCGTATGACTGACGTTTCTTCTTCAAATGGATCATCATGAAAATGACACTGACGTTCTCTAATTAGCTAATTAATTGTTTTACGATACCCTTCCAATTTTCTTTCTTTGGTCCATAAGCATCATCATTTTCCCAACAAATAAAAAGGAAAACTCTTTAGTGTTTACTTGTATGCGATAATGTCAGTGTTGTTTGCTTAAATTGAGATAAAAACTTGTGTGTAATGACTAATGACTAATCAATGATATTTTTTTTATAAGAAAACAGAAGAAAGGAAGAAAGAAAGATGAATTTGTATTGAATTATCCTGTATCAGTTTACATGTATATATATCAGCTAACCTTGCTTATTGAATCTTAACTATGGTAAGACTAACTGAAGGAAAACTAACTATGTTAATCCTATACAGATAACTATGGTTATAAACAATAATATCAGACTAAGGACAGTGTAACAGCGATTCTGTTAGAAGGCAGTATCTCTATGAAATCTTCATCTCCATTTGTTGTTGAACTGGATGGATGCTTTGTGTTCTCTACATTTTATTATATTAGCAAAGAGCTCACAACTTGCTTTGGCTGAAATTATTATTTTTTATAATAAATTTTTAAGGTAATATTTAATAAGCCTTAAATTGAAAAAAATGATATGAGACTTAAGTTTTAATGAGTTGAGATATTAAAGAATGTTAATGGTGGTGATCAATCTAATTAAACAATCAACAGCTAAGATTTATTCTTTGGGAAGATAGAACTTTCATGTCAAAAACTCTAATATAATAAAAAGTAAGATAAAGATATCTTTCGATAAACTCCGGCCACCGCTTTCTGGAACCGACTAATCATAATCGCATCCAGCATTAACTAGAACAAATTATATTAAATAAACGTTTTATAAGTTTTCCAAATGCTCATAATTTCGCATTCTTTTTTAATTTGTATTTCTGTCTTTCCTATTCTCCAGCTGAAATGATTTTGTACGCTGTATGAAAATGACTAATTGATAATAAGAAGACATGAAAAGTCGTATATAAGTGTTTTTAACCAAGGGGATTCCTTTTCTGGATGGATTAATTTTCTCCCAACTCATGTGTTAACTTCAAAATTGGACAATCATAAACTCCTGTACCTTTCCAATGCTACAAATTGGTCTCGAGAAAGTTTTTTTTGAAGCAGTGATTTCATTTCTCAACATCAGAATTACCAACCAAATTCGATCATGACCATAACTTCTGTGGAACATTAGAATCATTATACGGTAAGGATTAATGGAGAAGAGAGGATTTTATAACAAAGGAACTGCAGGTCTCATTGTCAATTCATTTTTTAGAATTATTAACTTCTTTGCTATATATCAGACACCTCTAACAAATAGGAACACCCAACCCAACATCAACCAGGAATTAGACGCAGAAACACAAAAGTGGGCTGATCAGGAACTAAGCTTCTGGGCTGTAGTTATACTGCGACTCATCACAAGCCCATTTTCTAATTCAAGTCAACCCTTTATTCTGCCTCTCTTTATATTTACATAAAAACCCTTTCATTATCTCATTTCATCGGACATTTGCCCAAGCAGGTGACAGCAGTGTATCAACAAGCTGTTATTCTGAATATATGTACATCCTTATCTGTGCAAAACTTAATCAAAATCGGCTAATCAGCTCTTCTTTAGTGAGCACTCAGCAACTATCATTATCTCCTTTCAGTCCCACAAAAGTTTTTCCTGCAGTAAACATACATAAATCAGATTAAGATAGTTATGACTGTACCCAGGTCAAGCATATCAAATTTTAAAAGCTACACTAGTACAAAATGCACAACCCGGATCATTTATCTTAGACTTATCGGCTCTCTAATTAATCCTCTTTCATTTTTTTTCAACTTCTATAGTGCAGAAATGATGGTAAAGAAACAAATATTGTCAATCTTAAATATCACTCCTTTGTTTATTCCTTCTCTTATTTCAAATTTCCTCAAGACTCGGCACAAGTTGAGGATAAGTTGTTTTCCTTTATTCTGTTCAAGTATCCCTAGTTGTTAAATATTTTATCAATTAAGTATGTGCATTGTTACTTAATAAATGTGTAATATTATTCTTTTTAGGAGTTTATGTAAATTTTTAGTACATTACTAACCTCTTCCAGACTAAGGCCTCCAAACCCAGAAATACTATCTTCAGCCTCAGCTGCCAGTTCCTCTTCTATCTCAGCATCAGTAAAAGTAAGAGCTCGCTGTAACTTTCTGTGGCAGAACATCTCCACTTCAGCCATGTACACTGCTCTAACAGGTCGGTGGTCTGACAACCTATTTTCTATCCTTCTGTAACTTACCAGGCGGATCCCCTTTCCGTAAGAAAGAATACGATCACACCTACAATATTTGAGGAGAATAAGTGCAATTAGAAGGATCAAGTATTCCATTGCCAAGAAAAGTTGAACAAAAGATGTATGTCACAACTGGGTATGATTCATCATACAAGCCCCTAAAGCACATACAAAAATTTCTGTGTGGCCCTGTAGTTCATGAAAATTAACCCAAATTTTCTGCATGTACAACAAGAAAATGCTCAATACTCTTTTTTCCGAGATTCAATCTCTATATGTAAACGGGGAAAAAAATGATTAGATTGAGCAATCCAAATAATTTGCAGAATTTTGTAAATGGTGGCTATCATGCTTTAGAGGGTTTAGTGTTGCACTTACTCTATTGCAGTATTCATAATATTATTATATTTCTAGGGAGGATTTCTGGGTGCATGTTACATGAACTTGCATAAATATTTTTAGCTTAATCAAAGAATTTTTAATGTTTGTAAATTGTAAACCAGCAATACTAAGGAAATTAGGAGTGTGGCAAATTATACCATGCAGGTGTTCTTCTTCCATCTTGTGTGTAATTGTCAGAATTAAATTCATACTTATATGTAGGCGGAAATGTAACTGCCCCTTCACTCCATCCACCAAAAGCACGCCCTTTCTTAAGTTCAAACGTTAGCTACACAATGAACCAGAAATAGGAATATTCAGCACAATATAGGAAATGCAAAAAAAAAAAAAAAAAAAAAAAAAATTAGAAAGAGCAATCTCATAAGCACTGCTATAAATCCTCAAAATGACATCCCAGAAAAATGCCAAGAACAAAATATGTTATTGCCCTATAATATATATGATAACATGCACAGACACAACTGTAAAGTATTCTTAACGACCTTCTGTAATACTGGAGGGAAGTAGCAGTAACTCTATGTTACTAACTATTCATCAAGAAGCAGCTGAAAGGGGAAAGGAAGGTGCTTAAACAAACTAGGGTTGCAAAATATAACACAGGCAATTGGTCCCAGTATCATTATTCACTTTGCATAAAACAACAAACTTCTTGAGGTTTCAGCAGCATATGTAAAAGTTCTTTAAAATAAAAGTTTTGCTGACCTGATCCCGCTCGAACAATTTATCAAATTCTCTTTTGGCAATGAGCTGATGGGCTCTTTCATTTTCTAGATTGAGTCGGTAATTTAAATCTCCTAACCATATAATCCTTCTGAAAATTAAAACAATTTACATCAGCATACGGTTTATATGCAAAAATTTATGATTTGCAATGTAAGTGGGAGTTAATCAAGGCAAACATGAATTGGTCCTTATCCCAGTAAATAAATACTAAATTTCACCATCATGTGTGCCATTTTGACAGTATCAGGTATTGAAAACAAAGTTCTCCTCATATAATAGTACTTAAATCTCCGGACAATTGCTTTCATGATGTTTGCTACACAACTTCTACTCTAATACAACAAAATTACATAATTTGGATAAGAGACATAGTTGGCCCAATCTTAGAAGTACAAATAAAGGGAATAGTATTATATTTAGATCTTATAATTAACCCATAAAATGGTCCTCCCAGAAATTAAATTCCCAATTATGTGTCCTACTTTTCCTCTTATTGTTGTTTTGTCTGCCTACCTTAATATTTGCTCATTAATGCATTGATGGTTTTTTCTGCTTATACAAGAATAAACTGGTCAAATGGAAAAATCCACAAAAAGGGTTTAATGTTACTAATGTTTCTCCTTTTAGAGAAATTTTGTAAAAAAAAATTTTAATTACCATTAGTTGTACTTCTTCTAATTTTCCAATTGAAGGAGACAAATCTGAAGGGTATAAAAAGAAGTGAACAAAATTTATTTGAAATGCTTACTCGTGATCAAATATAGTTCGAGGCATGCCAATTGCTGAAGAGAGAGGATTAAAATTAGTTCTTTTGTGAATCTCTTGGACATCAGAATTTCTCTTAAGCTGATCTTCTTCTCTTTCTCCCGATGTGAGGTGTGTACAGACAAAACAAAACAGGGTCTGGTATATTGACATGCTCACAGATACTGACCCCTGCAGTAGAAATGGTACATCATTTTAAGAAATCATTATCCTTGTTGTTCACAAATATTTCAATGACATCTTCTACAGATACATCGGGATGGGTATGGTCAATTACTGGCATCAAATTATAAACAATTAACAACAATGTGCAGAAAATTTCAATTAAAATTAAAACAAAATATGTTAAGCACTCTTAAAGTACCTTGTTACCAATATAGCCCATGACACCAACACCAACAGTCGAAACCCTTAGATTTTGAATATGCTTTCTCAAACTTCTTCTAACCCAGATTGACAGAAATATGCCCACCATTTGCTTGCTTATTATCCGTACAAAACTTGACCTTTTCTTCCTCTTCCTACTCACTGCGCTCTCCAAATCAAGTTCAAAATTCAAACCTCGATTCAGATTTGAATACAAGTTCACACTATCATCTCCTTGCACCAATTTGAATGATGCCATACTTTTCAACACCTTAGCTGATGAGGCCTGATCCAACTGCTGTTCCGGCCAGATCATACCAATTCTCTCAGAGTGGCTAAGTGTTTTTGTTAGCTTCTTCTCTAAATTCAGTTTGGTTACAGTCTCAGATTTAGGTTTTGCAAATGAATTTGATTCTTCATCAGAATCAGTGTCTGATTCTGAGTTTACTTCGGAGTCTAAAGGAATAGAATCATCAGAGGGTTTAAATCGAGAGGGAGAAGGCGGGTCACTATGGCATTTGTATTTCTCCCTGGCAGGTCCAATCTTGTTAAGGGTTTCACGGATCAGATACTCCCACATGCGGACTGGGCGGCTGTCTTCAGCCCCAAATATATTTCCTGCATTTAGTGGCACTACTTCTTGAAATCTGCATATGTCATCAATATATGAAAACAACATATGTAAGCACAGGAAGTCAGAACAGTTACCAAGCCTGCCAATTATGAGAATACTTGATCCAAGTATTCAACTAAATGCAAACAATGTACTGGAGTAAATCATTCCAAAAGGACAAAATAAGGCTCCAGTCTCATCATATATATTAATTGGTAATGATTTCAATGTAGAGAATCTCTGCATATGCCTGGATTCTTTTCATAACCTTTTTTTACTATAAAATCATACAGAATATTGCATAATATACTAATATGTATTAATTTAAAGAGGACGGCTCCATTGACAATGCTTATCTTGACAATCTTGACAATGGTGACTTTTAAAATCTTGAAAAAAAATCATTAAAAATTCTCAAATATAGAAAAAGCTTACGGAAGTTTTGTTCAACTTATAGATTAATTATGTTTCCGATAATATTCAATTTAAATGAAGTTTGAACTAACTCTTCAAAGACCCAACCATTAAAACATATATAAAATTTTGATAAGCCATCAAGCGATGTTCGAATCAATTGAAATTTGAAACACTATTGATCTAAAATTAAATTAAACATCCATAAACTTTTTTTTCATTTTTGAGATTTTTTATGAATTGTTTCAAGATTTTTAAAAGTACCATTGTCAAGATAAGCATTGTCAATGAATCCCTCTTATAATTTAAAATATCTTTGCCAGTGACAAAAAAGGAATGACTATTGCCCATAAAAGGATGATAACTTATTTTAAGAAACCAAGAGATAAGAATGGAATGGCAAAAGCCATAACAAATTACCCTAGTACATAGATATCAGCTGGATCAGACATGTCAAGCCAATCAGAGAGGTCCAGATCATCAGGTGGGACCCGGCCAGCTACATTCCATGTCCCTGCACATATCCTGCAGTTCATATTATTATTATCAATACATCGCCATTTCTTCCATTTCATATGCTAAAATTTCTTATTAGAAAAAATAAGCCGTGCCTGAGTTCTTTAGTGTTGATGTACTGTGCTCGAAGTGTTTCCGACTTTCTTCTCCTTAACCTGTTTGGAATGCCTCCAATCCTGCTGCCTAGTTTAAAGCATATACAAGGGATATGTCTCAAGCAGTTGTTCAAAATTTAAAGATACCAAGGACATGAAAATATATTTGAGTAACTTGATAGATGAGTAAATACCGATAGTTTCAGCCCTGAACTCATTTAATCTCCTCTGTTCATCCTGTAATTGCCGCTCCCAACCGCACATCTCTGGAATTGTTTAGTAAAATTAGGGAATTGCAGTTGATTAGTCTTAGACTAGTAAACGCATTGGGTGAGGAAAAACATCAAACACCTAGCGTGCGTGCAAGGAAGACGCACGCACCAAAAAGAATGAAAACAGAAACATGGAAGAAAAAGGAAATGAAATAGTGGAGGTACCTTCGTACTCGAACTCGCTCTCGGTGGTTTCGGCTTCGTCGGCGCTGAAGTCGGAATCTTTGGAGGTGATATTGAGCCACTTGCGGAGGACAACCTTGGGCCAGAGCTGCAGGCAGTCGCAATCGAAACAACAGAGTTCAGCCCAACGCCACTGCTGTATGTACGTTAACTACTCGGCTTCCATAAAAGCGAAAGAAAGGAAAAAGGGAATTGAATATTAATGAATCAAGAGAGAGATGTGACCTCTTTGTGCCTCTTCCTAGTAGCGGCGCGCATTGGGATGGAAGTGGAGAAGGGTGAGAGAGTGTCGTTGAAAGTAGCAGTGCGAGAGGCAGTGAGCATGGGTGGCATTGCGATCTAGTGCTAGTGTTGGTGGAAATAGGGGAGATAGGATAAGGAAGGGGAATTGAAGATGGATGGATGGAGACAGAGATGGAACAAGAAGGAAGAGTAGAGTAGTAGCCGAGAGGGAAAGAGAGAAAGAAGGATGGAGGTGGAAATGAAATGAAGAAAACAAGGACGTCTCCGTCTGCTGTCTCCGACTTCAACAAAGAGAGCCAGGCAGATATTCTATTTTATAGGCGTCCCATCGCCCATAGAAATGTACCTTTCTCATTTATATAATAATTTCACTTATTCCAATTAAATGACTTGGTATATTCATGTTAATAACTTTATTATTCAATTTATTTATTTTATATGTACATTATTATTATTATTATTATTATTATTCTTATTATTATTATTATTATTATTATTATTATTATTATTATTATTATTATTATTATTATTATTATTATTATTATTATTATTATTATTATTCTTATTATTATTCTTATTATTATTCTTATTATTATTCTTATTATTATTGTTATTATTATTATTATTATTATTATTATCATTATTATTATCATTATTATTATCATTATTATTATCATTATTATTATTATTATTATTATTATTATTATTATTATTATTATTCTTATTATTATTCTTATTATTATTCTTATTATTATTCTTATTATTATTCTTATTATTATTCTTATTATTATTATTATTATTATTATTATTATTATTATTATTATTATTATTATTATTATTATTATTATTATTATTATTATTATTATTATTAAAGAGTAATATACGTAGCGTCCATACGTTCATGTGTTACATTTCATGATGTATTTGTTACATTTCGTACACATTTATGTATGTATGGATGGTTTTTCAATGTTTCTGATAATTAAATTCTTATTGAATTTAAAAGGGTTATAATTGTTTTATCTGAATTGAGTATTAAACATTATTATGTACAATATAAATTGAATGAATACAGAGTCAGTGATAAATATAATTTGCGTGTGTTGACTTGAATGAATTAAAGTTTGCTGTCCTAAAAAAAGAAAGGTTATTTTAAGGTATTTTATATGTATCTCTTAAATGTATGTTTTGGGGTTTTCTAATAAAGAAAAGATGCTTGTGGTAATGAATGTAGCGGATGCTTGTGGTATTGAAAAAGATGATCTTGAAAATTTCAAGCTTTGGACGGCCCTAGCACAGTAGCACCAAAATAAAATCGCGTAACCTCATTTTTTTTTTTTAAAAAAAAAAAAAAAAGTCTATTTGTCTGTAGATAACGCCGTCCTTGAATTAATTTGAGCTAAATCAACCAATATATGTCCCTATAAAATTTGAATGTTCTAATACAGCCATACAATAATTAATGTAACCGAAGATGAATTAACATTACTAACTGGCCAATTTATATAATTTAAAATGATATAGGACATATATATGTATCTGTCATTATATATGCCAAACCTTGCTTGTTTTGCAAACATCGATTACGAGCGATTGAGATTACACTAAGAACGATTTAATTAGAGTAAACACCCCATGTGAGATTGGGATCCTTACAATACAATAAGAACGGGGTTGTTCGGCATACAAAGTGGCTTAAATATTTAAGTCTCACTAAGCCACACTCGTTCGAAGAAAGAAGAAGGGCTTAAGAAAGCTTAAGCCTTAAGCCATGGGTTTGACTTTCTTAGAAAACCAGGCAAGGCTTAAGCCCCGGTCAAAAAAAAGTTTAAAGAGAAACTTTTAATCCGTGCTAAGGAGCTTGTGTTCGGAAGGATTAACACTATGTTTGGTTAGAGAATAAAGTTAAAGAGGCGTAACTCACTATGTCAAGTTATGACACCATAAAATATTTTTGTTTGGTTGAGCAAGTGGAGGAATAGGAAGATAACATTCATTATTTTATTTATTATTTTATTATAATTAATAATATTAATAGTACTTAATATTAATAATATTATTTTATTGTTATGATAATTATATGCTATTATTAATTTTATTTCTATTACTATTTTTATAATATTATTGTTATTATAACTATGATTATAAAAATATTGTTGATATTATTATATTATTATATTGTATTATTATTATTATTATTATTATTATTATTATTATTATTATTATTATTATTATTATTATTATTATTATTATTATTATTATTATTATTATTATTATTATTATTATTATTATTATTCTTCTTCTTCTTCTTCTTATTCTTATTATTATTATTAAAACATGATATTTTTATTGTTAATATTGTTATTAGTGTCATTATCATTATTATTTATTGTTATGTTTATTATATATTATTATTTTATTTATCATTATAATATTATTATATTGTTATTAATTTTATTTTCGTATTTTTAGTATTATAATTATGAGTTATTACTTAATAAAATATTATTATTATATTAAATATTATGTTATTTTTTTGTCATTATAGGTAATATTATTTTAATTAAGTATAAAAATATAAAAATATTTTAAAATTATTATCAACATTATTATATTATTTTATTATTATTACTATCACTATTATATTATTAAAGTAGGTGATAAGATTAATTACAAATATCAATTAACTAAATATGTGGTCCTTATGTGGCTTAAAGTGAGGGAATAAGTTATACCACCTATTTTGGCTTTTTAATTTAAGGAGCCAAGATTTCATGCTATTCTCTTTTATGTATGAGCAAGTTATCCATATTTGGCTCTTTAAATGGAGTATAAGGGTGTTATTCCTCATTTATTCCCTAACCAAACATGGTGTAAGAGACTAAGGAAGCTAAAAGAAGTCTAAAAAAGTCTAAGAAGGGATTGCCGAACGACCCCAAAATTTCTGTTTTCTGTCGAGTCAGTCGAGTGTCTTGCATATGCGCCTAGCTAACTAGCCTGCTAAGTTGCAACAATTTGATATATCCACAAAATCAGGAGAATCTCCCTCGGAAAGAAGCTTTTAATTGGGATCTTCATCCTATGTTGTTGTTGATTAATGATTGTAGAAGCCTAGAAGGTACCAGAGTCGAGAGGCCGAGTGGCTACAGTGCGTAATAAGTAATAACGATGGAGTGGGTTATGCAAATGCAAATTGACACCAAAATAAAGTTGTTGCAGTATATATCGCACCGCATTGCAAGCATATCATGCAGCTTAATTGTGCACGCCACCATGTCAGTCAATATATCATTATTACATACTATATATCGATGATATCTTCATAGCAAAGCATGTTCTGTTCGTACTTAATTAAATAGTGGAAAAAAAAAAAAAGATATGTCAGTCAATTTACTGTTAATGAGATAAATAACTTGACACAATTGCTAATCTGACGGTAGTGATCGATGATCTTCAAGATAAAAGAAATGGAAATTATAATCTTATATCAGAATATTTGTCAGTATTCTATTATGCTTGCATGGTATATATATACTGGTACAGAGGGGTTATCAATTTCCAGATTTAAAATTTGCAGTAAAGACTTGCTTATATAAATATATTTGGTACAGAATTGTGGATACGGTAGAATTATTGCAAGAACTGTACCACAGTATCAGTTTGTCTCAATAATAAATTTTGATAGGTTACCTTCCTTCACGGCTAGATGAAAACAAAGAAAGTGCTTGGAAATTAGTCCAAAAGAGAAAAGAAAAGGTGTCCCTACAACTAGAAGACAGCAACTTGCCAGATTCAACATGACCACAAATTAGCCAATTAGCACTTAGCAGGCAGTCGGCATTTTGGTATTTGGCAGCATATATATAATCAATCAATTCGCCAATGTACCACAGAATTAAGTCGGTGAAGCTTGCAACAATACAAATATACAATGCACTGCAGCGATCGAGTCACTGAATTGTGGCTTCCCGGTCCCGGAAGACAGCCAAACACCCTTGGTTGTTACATGGATGCATGGACGACTGATTGTTCTAGTCATAACCGATCTGAAAACCTGGATGGAGTAAGTGGATTTGGGCTGGAGCTGGTCCACTACTAGTAGAGGTAGTAATAGGTAGCTCACTCGCAAACAGTTTGCCACATGGTTTGTTGGTTAGTGCGTCTTCATTTTTACTGCTAAAAGGAAAGGTTCGTAGGTTACAACTTACAAACATCTGGCACCAGCACCGGTGCTTCATTTTGGAACACACTACTATTGACTATTGAGTGGCTGGACTCACTAGCATTTGTCAACACAGATTTGTATGTTACTAGGTTCGCCTCGCATTGATTCGACTTACATTTTTTTAATTTATTTTGTTATTGACTTCCAAATATTGTAGTCACTTTGGCAACAATTAAAATTATAAACATGTTAATTAGTAAGAAATCCCTATCGAAGAGATACTTCTAACGATACTTGACGAATGTTCTGGACCATTGACAAAATAGTTTGAAGTTTGAACAGAGCAAAGGTTTGCTTGGTTGTCTAATTTAATATCATGGATGACCCCATTTCACATCGATTGACGTTGTCTTTATAATTGTTTAAGAGAGATTAGTTATTTGTTTGTGGCAAAGATGCTGCCACATAATATTAAGTACGAATAGTTCCGTCTTGACTTTGCATTGTTATTTAATTAGCATAAAACAGAAATTTGTCCTTATCATATCTCCTATCTGAAACAAACTCATCTATTTGACAACATTTGTTTATGCATTATGATGTTTTTCCAGCATTTAATTGGTTGTCCTTTTTATTTGTGCAATTGTGTTTATTTGGGTCATATTTTACGTATTAATTTAATTCATGAGCTTTACAAAGCGAAAGTCCTTAGAAACCTTCAGATTTACAAAAAGATAATATGAAATTTTTTTTAAAAAAAATAATTCAATGTGGAGTGCTCCGTACTGACAGACAATTATACAACGGATAAAGAGTAGAACTATTATGAAAACGTTCGCATTTCACTCCGAAATGCTAACAGTCTAAATTATACTCTGTCACATCAGAAATTTTGATTTATGGTTTCCATTAAATTCATCATATGAAAATACTAGGGGATACAAAAATTTTCCATTTTTGGAGCTTTTTAAGTATTTATTTCGGATTTTTAAAAAACCATGTACAAACAAGCATTATTTTATTAATATTTTAGGGTCATTTTTAAAAATCCGAAATAAATACTTACAAAACTCCAAAAATGGAAATTTTTTGTATTCCCTAGTATTTTTATATAATGAATTTAATGAAAACCATAAATCGAAATTTCAGACGTGGTAAAATATAATTTGGACCGTTAGTATTTCAGATTGAAATGCAAACGTTTTCGCAATAGTCTAACTCACAGATAAATGAATAATAAATTTATTTTTAAAGGACTCATTCTGTTTTGAGTCATCCATGTACATCCATGAATAATAATAAATTTATTTCTTTTCTTAAGATTGTGTTATGTCGTCATATTTTTTGGTAAATCATATAAGAAATAGAAAAACATCTATTGTCAATAGAATTTATTTTCCATAAATCCATAGTGCTGATGTAGTGTCTCGATTTTAACATTTTTGTAAAAATACAACTTTCATCTCCATTCACTCTCAAATCTCTTCTCTCCATTTATGATTTTTCTCTTCTCCAACCCAACACCTGTTGCTCAACCCCACTCTTTCTCCCATCTCTTATTATCAAGAAAAATAAAACTCATTCTCAAACAAACTTTGATTAATTACAAAATAGACAAAATCAATTTAGTCATTGAGCTCTCGCCATTGTAAAGAGTCTATAGACATTGCATTTGCCTACCTTTCGTTTTCTATTCGTAGTTCTCACTTTTCACCATGGCAATAAACTGATGCTTTTAAATAATTAAGATGTATTTTTAATGTTGAAAGTTTATTTAACTATCTTAGATAACTGTTTAGATTATAGATTATGAACATGCTTACCAAATTCTTAAACTTTGATATAAAACAATTATTGCTTTTAATGTAACAATTAAATAGTTGTGTGTAACAAATATTTAAACATAGTGTATAACATTTATTCTTAAACATTGATATATAATATTTATAACAAGCCATTCAAAAAAGTGTAACCCGTACAATTGCAAAGAAAAAAAGTGAATTTGTTTTATAACAATTTTCAAGGTGTCACGTTAGCCTATGGATCCATGGACAACAAATCCCATGGATGGTAGGTAGATACGACTCAAATAGAGAGGATATGTTATCATATGAAATTTGTTGAAAGTATTGCCCATTTTGTGAAAGCCAATGCTTGAAAATGACATGGAAAACATGTACTTTAATAATTAATTGCAACTAAATTGTATATATAAAGAGATTAATTTAGAGGATTCCTTGCAGTTCCGTGAAGAGAATCGAACATTAGTTAACAGCTAGCAATTGTTTCTGTCCATGATGACAAGTGACATGTAACATGTTGTATCCTATTCCAACTAGATATTGGCAAACAGAGTACTACTACTCGACAGCAATAGAATCTAACATTTCATTAGTTGTGATGGCATCTCACGTAGGTCCTTCTTGGTGGCACTGTACTGTACCATACCATATTTTTGTATAAATATTGAGATACTAAATATAATAAATATATTTTTTTTATATAAAATCCTTGCTGAGACTGAGAGATTGTTCTGATTTAATTAAATAATAACAAGCGGGCCGGTTTTCTGAAAAGGAACAACTTATTAAGGCCCAATAATTCAGCATTCAGTCCCTCACTGGCTCATTTCATGTAGGCTGTAGGGCCACTGGGCCAGGGCAGTTTACTGTACTGTATAATGTGTGGCCGTGGCTGCCAGTGCCACACTGCCGCCCACACTGCCACTCCTCTCTTTCGATTTCTCTATCTCAATATGGCCCGGAGGCCCACCAGCCTGCCTATACCTGCCTGGCCTGAAGCCCAGGCCCGGTTGGCCTGATGCTGTAATGGGCCGGGCCGGGCCAGGCCAATTTTCGGGTCAGGCCAGGCTCAGGGCTAGCCTTGAAGCCCACAGGCAGTCTGGGGGACCAATATAAACCATTGGATATCATGAGTTTAGATCTCAACCCTTCATTTTAGGTTTAGCTATTTGCTCCCAAGTCAGTCCTCCTCTTCCTCTCTGTCTCCTGTTACAGCGCGATGCCTCCTCTTCCTCTCTGTCTCCTGCTCCCAGCCTGCCGTGACGCCAGCCTGCCGCGACGCCAGCCGGCCGCGACGCCCAGCCAGCCGCCCCGCCCCTGCCGGCCGCGACGCCTAGCCAGCCGCCCCCGCCCCCGCCGGCCGCGACGCCCAGCCAGCCGCCCCGCCCCCGCCCAGCCAGCCGCCCCGCCCCCGCCACCGCGACGCCTAGCCAGCCGCCCCCGCCCCCGCCCACGCACGCCGCCTGGCCGCCTCCCGCCGCCCTGACACCGCACCGCGCCGGGCGTCTCCAGCCACCTCGACCCCGCACCTCGCGCCTCCAGTCGACCCCGACACCGACCCCGCGCCTCCAGTCGACCTCGACGCCGACCCCGACCCCGCGCCTCCAGCCAGCACAGCCCGTCAGGCAGGCGTGGGCCTGACGGGAATACCCGCAGGCAGGCCAGGCTTCAATTTTTGGGCCTGGTTCCTTCAGGCCAGGCAGGTCAGGCCTAAGATTCCAGCAGGCAGGCCGGGCCTGGGATTGGTAAAAAGCCTGTGGGCTCGGCCCATTGCCATCCCTATTCTCAAGTCTCAACAGTCAACAACTGAACATACATTGAATTGAAGCTCAAGATAGGCAGGTAGAGGTAGGTCTATTAATTGATGTGATGAAGTTGGTCAAAGAATGATTTAACACCTCTTCTTTTCTTTGTCGTTAGATTTTCTTTTTATTTTATTTTTTTAACTTTTCTACTAGCTTACTAGCTAGGTTATTATTGTTACCAGAATTGGTCAGTATATAATATTTTGCAATAAATTGAACGGATAAAGACGATTTATGCAATGCTGTTAATTCTGCCCCACCAATGATCAAATCAAAGACCCGGTAAAGGGATTTGGCGTCGATTTGATTTGATGGGGAGCAAGGAGAACCAAAACCAATGACATGCACATGCACTGGAGGCTGGAGGCTGGAGGCTGGAGGGTGGAGCTGGACATAGCCACATAGGAAATTAGGAAGTGAACGCATGATGAAAAGAGGAATCTGATTCTCATCTGTTGACTTCAACTCTCACTCTTTGACTCCATTAGTCAATTACACTATAGATCATTGATCAAAGTGAAAGTGCATGTGACAAATGAATTCAGTTCAGTGGCCAAATCCAAATCGAATCCCATTATCAAATCCATTAATCCAATCCTTCTTTCCTTCCTTCCACTATAAAGTTAAGGCCCCAGAGGTAAATCTAATCCATCAACATTAAACAAGCTGAGCGAAACAGAGAGTGAGTAGTGAGTAGTCAGTCTGTCTTAATTTAGCAAATTTTGAGAAACAAACAAAAGAGAAGATGTCGGGCATGTTCGACAAGCAAGCGGCGCAGTACGCGCAGAGGCGACCCAAGTATCCAGCAAAATGGTTCTCTATGCTGGCCTCCCTTACCCCGGAGCACAACCTCGCTTGGGACGCCGGCACTGGCAGCGGCCAGGCTGCTCTCTCTGTAATCTCAATCTCTTTAATTTCTTCTTTATTTACCACCACCAGTATTGTCACTTCTACTTTCATACACTAGCTTATATATGTTCATTCATTGATCAGCTTGCAGAACACTACGATCAAGTGGTAGCAACTGACGTGAGCAAGTCCCAGCTCGAGCATGCCGCCCGACACCCCAAAGTCCGCTACCAGCACACCCCCGACACCACCTCGGAAGACGAATTTGTCGCCATGCTCGGCGGCGAGGATTCCGTCCACCTCATCATCTCTGCCACCGCGGTTCACTGGTTTGACCTGCCGTTGTTCTACTCGGTTGCGAACCGGGTGCTCAAGAAACCGCATGGAGTCATTGCGGTTTGGACGTATAATTACAACATATCCCCTCTGAAAAACTCGATGCAAATGGTAACCGATGCGGTGTTACGGTACAGCGATCCGAGACCAGTTGCTGCCTTGGAGAGTTACAGGAAACTGCCGTTCCCGTTTGAGAGTTTTGGGTATGGGTCGGAAGGCAGCCCGATGGAGCTGGAGATGGAGCTTGAAACGACATATGATGAGTATGTGGAGTCGCTCAGAACGGGGTCGGCATTTGTGAAGGCAAAGGAGCAAGGGGTGGAGTTGCTGTCAGATGAGATACTGAAGGAGATGAAGAGAGAATGGGGAGATGCAGAGCGTCTCAAGCTGGTTTATTCGGTATACATGCTTGTCGGCAAACTCAACTCGTCTAACTGATACATCATACATGTGTTAGCTCAAATGAATTACTTACAAAATATTCAAGTTCATGAGGTAATAAAATGTATCAGAATGAGAAATAATTGTATAACCATGAGGAATGACAATTTATTTGTCAGCAAGAGGAATAACAATTCTTTTATCAGCATCTGGAATAAAATTTCTATTTGCCCCCATATATATGAAAAACATTTAATTTCACAGCATTAGCCATCCGATAGAACTCCCAAAATTGGTCTAAGATGATACTGGTACTCAGACACAATTCTGCTCCTTATTACCTTCTCTGAAAAGATGGACAATTCACGAGGGGTGCCACACTTTTCTGTTCCCTGAATAACTATATAGAAGAGGTTTGATCATAAGAAGTGTCTCTTAACAATCGTTATCCGATATCAATGCCCTAATCTTCAATATGGATTAGATTGATCTGCATTGTGGATTTATACGAGTAAGGATTAACTTTATCTTGTTAATTGCTTCAGTAAATCAGTTCCGGCTGGTTTATAGCACATTCATATTATTCAATACAAATTATAATTTGTGTCTGAGCATACATAGTAGTCATGTATAGATAATGAAAATTTGTCGATTTTGACAAGTTCTTAACAACAATTCTGAAATGAAGATACGATGGTTACGCATATATAATACGTACATAAATAGATAATCCGGAAACAATTTGTTATTTTAATATACAGATTGGAATTCGTCTGCTTCAAAAATAATTTGTTGATGAACTTTAAAATGTTGGCCTTCAGGTATATATATACGCGAGCGAGTTTGTTGTTAATTATTGGTAGAGCCTTTGTATGTAATGCAACTGAAAGTCTACCGAATTTTATCTCGATGCTGTTCATTTTACTTTTTTATAATAGAAGCAATGTTACTTTTAATTATAGCGATCTTCATTTATTATGTACAAGATAAGAATGGAATGCTAATATGTCATCAGTCAACAGTCAACAGAAAAGCAAAGTCAGATCAGATTTCACAATCACAGGAAGAACCAAAATCACTGGTTCCAACTGCAAACATCAGAAGGTATTATATTAAGAAAAGAGAAATATATATGTTGACTGCAACATCCACTCCCCATGCACCTTTTTTACTGAAAATTAAAAGTCTGAAATTCAATTGCCAAATCCAAATTGAGTTGTTCAAGTCCTGCCAATTAGCATAAAGTCAGCACAAAAAAGCCATCAACGCAAATCCATTAAAACCAATCAATCAAGCTCTGCTGCTCTACTCTACGTGCACAAAAAGAAAGAGTCAACCTTTACCTTAGCAGCCATTCAGTAATTGTGAAAAAATTAAAGAACAGAGAGATCGATGTCGGGGCTGTTCGACAAGCAAGCGGCGGAGTATGCGCAGAGGCGACCCAAGTATCCGGCAAAATGGTTTTCCATGCTCGCGTCGCTCACTCCCGAGCACAGGGTAGCTTGGGACGCTGGAACTGGCAACGGCCAGGCTGCCTTCAGTGTAAATATATCTCTTTTAATTTGATCTCCCTTCCATCTTCCCATTTTTCCAACACACACAGCAGTAGCAGTACCAGTACCAACCAAATACTGGTACCAGGCAAACACTGGTACCAACCAAACACTGGTACAATTTGGCGGTATCAATCCTGGCAGTGTGATGTTTATGTTCATTGGGCCACTTTGTGTTGGAATTAAATTAGTCATACGGTACTGGAGCAACACTGTAAATTGACATTGTTGAAAACAAAATGTTGTATCTTATTCTATCTGTGTGATATATCAGATTGCAGAACACTATGAGCAAGTGATAGCAACTGATGTGAGCGCAGCCCAACTTGAGCATGCAGCTCAGCATCCGAAAGTCCGCTACCTGCACACCCCTATTTCCACCTCAGAAGACGAACTTGTTGCCATGCTAGGCGGCGATGATTCTGTCGACATCATCATCTCTGCCACCGCAGTTCACTGGTTTGACCTGCCGTTCTTCTACTCTGTTGCCAACCGTGTCCTCAAGAAACCCCATGGAATCATCGCAGTTTGGACATATGGCTACGGTATGCCCCTCCTCAAGAACTCATTCCAGATGCTGTTGGATGCGATATTGCCATACAGTGACCCGAGAACAGTTGTTGCCTTTGAAAACTACAAGAACTTGCCATTCCCCTTTGAGAGTTTCGGATACGGGTCTGAAGGCAGCCCAATGGAGCTCGAGATGGAGTATGAGACGGCATTTGATGATTTCATTGAGGCACTTAAAACTGGATCGCCGATGGTAAAGGCAAAGGAGCAAGGTGTAGATGTGTTGTCAGGTAAAATTTTGGAGGAGTTCAAGAGAGAATGGGGCGATTCAACAGGGATTCGCAAGTTGGTGTACTCAGCATACATGCTTGTTGGGAAACCTAAGTCTTAACTGATCATGATGGTTGTCAATTTAAATGAACTAATTCAAGTTCATATCAGGAACAAGTATACCAGCATGAGACAAAAATATCATGTTATAAAAACATTATGAGAATCAGTATTTGTGTTTGTCTTAATATGACATAGTGACAGCTTTTAGGCTTTCATTGTAATATTTCTAGTCACCCAGCATTAACATTTTGATCAACAATAATGTGAGATCTCCAAAATTGCTTTGAATGTATTGCATAAGGTATGCAGGTACAACTGGCCAATTTATTACATCTCTTAAAGCAAGTAACAGAGCCATTTTTTTCACTACAAGATCAACAATAAATCTGAGAGAAGATTGATAAGGGGAAAAGAAAACAGAATAAAACATAAAAATCTCATTGACTGTCTGTCAAAAGAGCGAGATTTATTTATCATCCATACAAAAACTCTATTCAAAGGAAATACCAACAATATTCCTTTTGTGAAATTCAAGCCTAAAAGCTGTTAGGAAATTAAAAAAAAAAAAAAAAAAAACACATCAAATAACAGTATCTGGTGAAGGAGCATTAGGGATAACTCCAATTTCTTGAGGTCCTTCTAGTTGAGCAATGCGCTTCTCCAAAGCAGCATACCTTTCATCTACGGTATCATATACATGTTTCACCTGAGAGAAAAGAAACGAAAACTGTTGATAGATACGCATCTAAAGATGAATGGACATCAACTCAGTGAAACAGATTAAACTCAATTACAATCTACCAAGCCTGCTAGCAAAGTACAAAAACACAAAACCATTAACCTAGAGTGAGGAAAATTCAATCCAGAAGTGTAGTACGGTTTCATAGATCCATTAACCTACAAGCAGCCCAGGAAGCAAGTTCTCAAGTGTTATTTCGAAATAAAAATAAATGTCACATGAGGCCCTTGCTTGATTCTTCTAAAAGTATCCAAATTACCACCTCAGCTTTCTCAGTCCTATGAAGGTCTATTGCACCATTTCAGACAATTTTTTGCCCACATATAATAGAAGATGGTCTCGACGAACTAATTCCATTTTTCTTTGGAACAATACATGTTATTCGTGCTGTATATAATACAATTTGCAACACATATCATTGGACAGACTTTCACATACAGTTACTCGACAAGAACAGGCAAAACCCCTTGCCCCAAATTTCCAAGTCACAAGATATTCTTCATTAGGAATGGCAAACCAAACAGACATATTGTTCAGTCATCATTTCATAATTCAAATCGAATTAGTTGTGAAAACTTGAACACACCAATCACAAATCAAATCCGAGTACGATGCAAGAGCCAACATTGCCATTTTTTTAACTGACCAAAATTAATGGCAAACAATTCCCAACATCAGTCGATTAATTGATTACAAGACCCAATATTCCTCTGAACTAAATTCTGGTCTTAGTATTTTAGAATGGATGGATTTCCACAAAATATAAGACTGCATTGTTTGATCCAATATAGTCCAAAAGTACTATTAGCGATTAAGGAATTCCTAAATTGACCCAGCCCCATGAATCATGATGGTGAGAGGTGGAGAGTACCTGACGGTCCAAGGTCTCCTGCGCCTGCTTGTAATCCTTGTAGAGAAAGAACGCACCGGCGACGGAGGCCACGGTGGCGCCGGCGAAGAAGGAAGATAGCCTCACGCGAAGCATAAACCCCATGGCTCGCTCTCTTTCTCTCTCAGAGTCAGTCCCTCTTCTTCTTCTTTTCTTGTTAAATGAAATGATGTTTCTGCGACGATCGGATCTCTCCGCCGCTTACGCAATTCCTTCCTTCCATTCTCGCCCCCTTCCTAATTCCTATTCCATTCTATTCTATTGGGCTTCCTATTTCTCTTCTATTGGGCCTCAGTACCTGATTTTATTCTGTTGGGCCTCATCAGACACATACTGTGAACAGCATCAGCAGCATGTATCACACTTCACACCAATGGTCCTATTATTATTTTCTGGTTCAATTTTGTTTCTTAACACACCAACAGTCGCTGTAACTCACACATTGAATGATCCAATTTGATTTGCGTGATCTCATAACCTATATATACACTAAATTGTGATGTTAAGTTTCGTGCCTCGTCACTTCAAAACAGAACTTTGCCTTTTTTCCCGTATATATTAACCACATTTCTAAGTTTCTGTACCAAAAATTTTATATCGCTTTTCTCAAATAAAAATAAATAAATAAATACTTGTCTTACCATTGATATCACAGCAAGCAAAAAGAACAGCTGCTCCCGCTCTTCATGCATTTTCATTGTGGATTATTTGGATCACTTTCAAAATGTCAATGGAAGATATTGGAGAAAACTCTTTCTTTCAAGATATCGCAGCAACTGCCGGCATTATCGGACAAAACTATTCATCAATGATCAAACCGCTTATATTAAAGAGAGATATACACTAAACAGTGTGGTTTGCGCGTATGAGGCTTTACACACTATTTAAAAAAGATAACCAAAGTGCCTTCTTCAAAATTGGTTTTGTGAAAAAAATGGACACAAGAACTTAGCAAATCCTTGATGGGAGAATCGTGAAGATAGGAATCTGAGTTTTGTACACTACACTGATTTTATGGGTAGAAAAGTTTCCTCCAAAGTAGCATAATTTGAGTTAACATTAATGATTACTTAAATCTAATTTTCTTTGAGATCAAATAACATTTGTCATTTTTTTTTTCAATTTAATTGTTGATGTGCGTAATTATATATATAGGTCCATGCTATGCTTAACAACAAGGTACCTAGCTAAAATGGGTGATAGTTTACCAGCTAAAATTGTTGATGTGCGTAATTGTTGATAAGCAAGCATCTGCAATCTTGTTCACCAGCTCAATAGCAGCATCCGATTGCTTAGTTTGACAAAATCTTATCGGTGAACAAAATGAAGTATAGCGATTTATTTCACAGAACAATTCGACTGAGAAATTAAAGCTAAAAATACACACTAATCAGAAGATGCGGCAAACTTCACATTTAGGTGAATTTGTTTAATAAACGATCAGAAATGAAACAATGGATATCTAATCGAATCACCGTGAAATCCACATAAAGAAAAGAATAAAATTCAGCTCATGAGACCAGTTCTTTATGGGAAATGTAATACATACATTCTGGAAACCTACTTGTTGCATGTTAGAGGGACATAACCTGTCATATACATATTTTATGGTTATGAAACAAAAGCACACTCACACAGCAATTGTTGCATGCAACCTCGATCCTTCTGGAAGCCCTAGTGGCGCACCCTCACACGAGCAATTATCCACCATGTACAGCTCCCAGCTCTTTATACCGCACTTTTCCAAAGCCGCCTCAATCCTCTTCTCTGCCCCAACCGTACCAGGATACTTCCCATCTGGACTAACCAGAACAGCGCCAGTATATGACAGGCCCGCTGCACTGGCAGCTCCGTTATAGTGGAACAAACCCCAACTCAAGTCTTCAGCTACATCAACTATGGTCCAAAACTCCTTTGACACCACACCGTTGTCTAGAACTGAGAAATAAAAGGTACCAGGTACAGTTGACCTCTTGACCCGGTATCGCCTCCTTCTCCATACCAGGTCTCCATCTAATGTCCGTACCTGAAAGACTGGTTCATACCAGAAAGAGCCTTTTGCCTTGCCTCTGTAGAACAACTGGTACTGACATGGAAACTGGTCATATGCCGGATTTTGACCCGCTATAACCCGCCAGCTCCATTCCAAATCACCCAACCAACCTATGAACAAATCTTCAGCTGCATCATGGCTCAAACTTTGTCCACGGAATGTTAGCAGTGGAGGGACACTGGGCTTGGTAGGAATTTCAGCATCTAATTCTAAGCAGTTGTGCTTTTGTAAAACACAGAGAGAGAATGCCTCAAGATTTGGGCTCTCATAAGATGCAATACATCTATAGTTGCAGACTTGGTCCGTTGGCGAACAAGAGTTAAGGCACTGCAAAGCCTTTCTACAATTAGAGTCCAACAGACAATTTATGATTTGGGGCCCACAGTTTTTCACCATGCATGTCAGAGTAGATAGCCCCTTGGCTCGTAAATTTTTTAATACTGAGACAGGCCGAATATAAGAGTTTATTATGACTAAAATGCAGAAACGGATGTCATCGGAGTTGTGCCTCTCCCAAGCCTCCGCCACGGTTTTAACTGCTTCTGACGAGTTTCTTTTACCATTTGAAATGATTTGACCACCAAGTTTATGGAGAAGAAGGGAAGATGATTCAAAGGAGAGGATGTTAGGTACATTCTTGCAGTTGCTTAGAAGCCACTCTACCGAGTCCTTATTTTGCACTGCCACATTTACTAGCATGTCACACTGGGAAAGTTGGATTCTGAAATTTTCATGGTTTTTGTCCTGAGGATTGATTGATCTATCAGTGAAAACATGCATTTCAAATTCCTCATCAACCCATTTTAGACGATTTGCCTGGTATTAGGAATAAAAAGGTAGTTAGACTTCATAACTGATAAAGTGGTATCAGTGATTACCAGAAAAGTACTTGGCTTGATGCAGTAGCAATCATAAAATACTGAATTATGGTTGCCTCCCATTTGTGCTTTTTTTGGGTCTTAATTCTGGTGATTCACTTTTGCGGACAGAGAAAATAGGTAACAAAACAGCATAAATTCAAGGAAGATGAAATAAGAAAGTTGGATTTTCCAGCTCAATTGAAAGCTCTGCACTTTTCAAAAGGGGAAGTTTTCACATTGCATCCCAATGGTAGGAGGATACCAGACAGACTCACATTGATACGATTTTTAGCTGCCATAGAAGGGGCTTTTCAGAACAATAGCATATGAGGAAGTCAGGAAGAAACAGATAATGAAACTAAAAAGAAGTAATCCCGTGGCAGTGATGATGAGTGAGTGATGGCTTATGGCTTACAGTGTGTTGCATGACCTCCTCCCATGGAGTATTTTTCAAGGGACTAATGCTGCCTTCCCCCACAATTGCCACAATGTTCACCGGCCTGGTCATACTCACACCATTCCATTCCCCTCCAACCCCGGCGCAATTGACCGGGGCCCGGACTCGAACCCCGACCAACCTTTGCGCATGGGCCCAATCTTTCACAGAAAGAGAACTCCTAGAGAAGTGCGGACCTACAGCACTGCGCCAGGAGGAGCTAGGCGTTGGCCGGAGGAGACAGAGTCGGGTGGGGTTGGAGATTGCCGTCTCCATGAGACGTAATCCGAGAAGGAAGGGGAACGAAGGTAGTAGAACTAGTGAGACTTGATTTGATTTCTCCAAGTCTTGCGAGAGCGAACGGATTTCATATCCTCTGGAGACTGTAGCGCTGCATTGGATAGCGCAATATGTAAACCATTAGATCATCTCGAGATCTGTTCTAGACCGAATCTCGAGATGATCTAACGGTTTGTATCCTGCGCTACATGATGCAGCGCTACAGAGGATGAGCATCCGAGCGAACGATAATTGTGGCGGTTATCCAAAAGCAACGAACGGCCTGGATTTCGCGCGACAATTCAACCTTTTCTTTGGGCCGGATCGTTACGGCCCAGATCCGATCCATGTAAGAACTATTATGGGCCTTTTTGGGCTTTTTATAGAATACAAATAGAACCTGCCTGTTAAGTGTAGTAAGTGTTGTCTTGTCTTATTATTAACCGCTCTCTTCTCCAACAGTGAAGCAACCATGCTGCCACTGCTACCACTCCACCTCCTCCTCTTCTCTCCTCCTCCCCTATCCATTCCCTTTCCCTCCTATCCTTCCCTCCATCCCCCCTTCTTCCCACTTCCTAAACGCCTCTCCAGACCCCTCTCCTGTTCCTCCCAGCCCGACCCACCGGTGCTCTCCTCGGACCCAATTGAGCTCCTTGAGAAGCCCAATCCTATACACTTGCCTGAAGACGATGAGGCTGAACCCAAAACAAGGCAGCCGGCGACTGACCTGAGCCCCTTTCTCAACCTCTTTTCCAATGGGCTTAGTAATGAGGAGATACCTTACAGTGAACAGGGCTCGGGCGAGGGGGAACAAGATGAGGCACCCGATTTGGTGGGTTCTTACTATGATCCGAAAGCCGGGGACTTGGCGATGGGAGTGGTTGTTTCTGGAGATGAGAATAAAATTGAGGTCGATATAGGTGCCGATAAGCCTGGAATTATGTTAAAGAAGGAGATTATGCCGTTTTATCATGAAGAGATGAAGTTTCTGGCTTGTGACTTGGATGGAGATGGGTTTAAGGGGTATGCTGGAAAAATGGGGATTGTGAGAGATGGAGAGGGAATGGGTGGTGCGACAGGGAAGTCGGTGTTGGAAATAGGCACAGTGGTTTATGCAGAGGTATTAGGTCGAACACTTAGCGGGCGACCCTTGCTTTCTTCTAGAAGGCTGTTTAGGAGGCTTGCGTGGCATCGAGTGAGGCAGGTTCTCTCTCCCCTCTCTGTCTAGCTATTTATTCCAATCTTTCTATTTTTATAACACTTATGTTTCAATGATATGTCGATAGTTTGCCAAACCAGAGAATGCCAGTATGATATCAGAATTTTCTTCTTCTATAAATCGGGTAGTGTACCAGTATTTTTTTTTCATATAAAAAAGAACAACATGGTTTAAACTTTTAATTAAGTGCTGTACAAACAAAACTTAATCTAGACCCTCGTAGATTTGAGTGGGCGTTTCAGTTAATTATATATAAGACATATATCTTGGTCAAAGCATGTTAGTGTTACAATGCCTAACTGTTATATTATCTATCCGTGGTATTCCTGTTGATGATTTTTGTGAAGAAACATTTCTATCAGAGTACTTAATAGTTAGTAACTATTAAATTGGCCTTATTTATGGTACCAAAATTAAAGGCAGCTTAACCTTGTTTATTATTTGAACCCTCCCTTAACTGCAGAGAATGGCTTTGCTTTGAGGTAATATTTGCTGTTGATCGATTTTATGAAGTTGAGGAAATTAAAGTATATATTCTTTTATGTAGATAATGCACCAAGGTGAACCCATTGAAGTAAAAATATGTGAGTGGAACACTGGTGGTCTTCTGACAAGAATAGAGGTATACTTCAATACTAATGTGTCTATATTACATTTTTTATTACTGATAATATCCATGTGATGTTATCTTCTTTTTGGTATATCTTTTTGTTAAAAATAAATATTTTCTTTTCTTACTACTAATAACTCCTCTGCATCTTGTTAGGGACTCCGAGCATTTCTTCCTAAAGTTGAATTGATGGCAAAAATTAATAATTTTACTGACTACAAAAATTATGTAAGTTGCTCTATAAGTACCTTGTTTTCTCCATCTTAAGGATTTATACATCATTGTTCAATTTGTGAACTCATTTGTAGGTTGGTCAGTGTATGAAAGTGTGCATTGTGAAGATAGATGAAGCAAGTAATGACCTTATAGTTAGCGAAAAAGTAGCATGGGTTAGTTTTTCTATTCTTAATTCAATCAATTGGCACGAAGATAAGATTTTGTGAGTTCTTTACTTCTATTGTGTTTCTGAAACTGTACTTTTGCTTGATGTATTGATTTTTTTTCCTCGATGTTTTCAGGAAAAGATATACCTTAAGGAGGGCTCACTTTTACATGGGTCTGTTGTAAAATTATTTCCTTTTGGTGCTCAAATAAGGATTGGGGAGACCAACAGAAAGTAAGTCCCAAGCGTATTTTATATAGCATTATCTAGGTTTATCCTCTGAGCTGGTCACAGGTCACACACTGTTTTGTGTTGATGAACCTGACATAAGTACCATGCATAAAGGTTTATCTTCTGAGCTGGTCACATATTGTTTTCTGTTCACGAACCTGACAAAAATATAAGTTTTAGTATAGTTCTGTCGTATCTTTTTAGCAACAGCTTATTCATGATCAATGATTTAATAAATGTTGTTTTGGACAGTGGATTGCTACATGTGTCAAACATATCAAAAGGAAAAGTTGAATCTATAACGGAACTTCTGAAAATAGGTGAAGAGGTCAAAGTGCTTGTGGTTCAATCAATGATCCCCGACAGAATTGCCCTTAGGTTTGTATTATTTCTCCGTATCTTATTAATTTTTTTTTCTCCTTCTGTCTTCTACTTGTCATAGTCTTAATTACTTGATTTCCATATCTTACTTTTACTGTACTTGTCGAACAGCATTTCAGAACTAGAAAGTGAGGCTGGATTATTTTTGTCTAACAAAGAGGTCAGCTTTTCTTTATTCTATCTCATAATCCTTCGCAGTATGTATTGCAACTTTACCAGTTCTAACACCTAGCCGCCTGTAATCTCAAACAAACATGATACAACAGTAAAGAAAGATAACTGCCCTAAACTGATATTTGTTGGTATTAACAGAAAGTGTTTTCTGAGGCTGAAGAGATGGCGAGGGAATACAGGAAAAGGCTACCAATTATTTATCCAAAGCAAGAACCTCCTCCCAAAAGTGATCTCACATTTGATGATGAGGAAAAATTATTCTCTAACTGGAACTGGTTCAGATTTGAAAGGCCGGTTGAAGATGAGAGCGATGAAAATGTTGATTCCTGTTAAATAGAAATGAAAGTTTTGCAGAATAGAAGATGTGTGCTTTTATTAATGTACATAAAAGCAAATTTACTGGTATATTTCAATGAGTATGGTTTTCCTCGTCTTTGTTGCAGTAATTTCAATGCTCCCTCTCCCTCTCTTCACACACGTGATAGCATGAAAGTTTCTCATTAATGGAAAATTTATTTTCACGAAATGGTAGAAACAAACTAAATCTACAAAAGCCAAGTCAAAATGATACAATCAAAGCAGTAACCAGACATGGAACTGATACATAAATATAAAAAATAATTATCAAAAGTAAGTAGCATACTTTAATTTGAATAGTTTACTCATTTAATATTTAATATGAATATGAACAAAGTTGGTATCTCTCTATAACATTTTTCAACCAGAAAACAAAATTGTGTTTCTATTTTTTAATTACACCAGAAACAAAGTTTTAACTTGAAACCAGTAACATTTGCAGGTGAAAGAAAATCATATGCCCTTCTCATTATTAACACTTGCTGAAACTTGGATTAGTGTGGCAAATAAGTGAAAGAATATATTTTATGGAATGCAACAAAGTACTACGATGCTACCTAAAATTCTCTAGTATTTAACATCCTCGAAAAAGAATTTGAATTCTACTTGGAATCTTGGATCACAAAAATTACTTGGTCAGGTGTTTTAGAAAGTCAAAAAAAGGAAAATGTTGCTGCCCAGGATCGAACTGGGGACCTTCAGTGTGTAAGACTGACGTGATAACCACTACACCACAGCAACTCTTGTTTTACTATGCTATATAGCTCTTATCTCTCAGAAAACAGTGCGGAGGGAGGTATGGAGCGCTGCGCATTAGTTCGACTTTCCCTCGTAAATTTTCATTTCGGAATCGACCTCGCTCGCTCCCACCGCACACAATCCAACTAAAACCAACACCAACTGTGCTTTCGAAATCCAACCGATCTCCCTCTTTCTCTCCGCCACCACCCACCCCTGGCCTGGCCCTATCCTATCTCTCAACTTTTAACTTTACGGTGTAAAGCGAGATGGCGACGGCGACGTTTGTTGCTTTGCAGTGCGCTCAGTGCTCCACTATGCAGGTCATATATACGCACGCATCTCATCTCTTTCACTGGGATGCGTCTCTTTGTGCCTGGCTCTTTCATTTTAGATCATTAAATTAACCATACCTCTAATTACCTTGCCATTATTACAGTCTAAAAGGCATGATGATTATATTAATATATGTCTGTTATGCACAAAATATACTGATCTTTCATGGTTTGCTACTCCATTGATTGCTGCAATTATGTCCCTTAATCAGGGGTTCCACGAACTGATAGATATAGCTTCACTTATTAGATGAATTCTTTAGTGTAGATATGAGATTTAACACTAACATACTCGTTTCCCTTTTAATTAATTAAGACCAATCATGTCAACTCATTTGAAGTTTCCAGTTAACTATTCATTTCAATTCACCTAAGCTGTGTCAACCTGGCATGTCAAATCTTAGTCTTAACTCTTAAGGTATTCTATCTTGTGATGTATCAACCTGTGCACCTCGAGTTCTGTTAAGGTACTCCAACAACATTCATTATACTCATTAGAGGTATTTGTCAAATGTCTGTGTCAGGTTAAACAACAGAAGAAGAGCAGCAACAAGTGGGTCTGTGTTGTCTGCAACCTTCGTCAGTCAGTATGCCGGGTCTATGCACGTGGGCCCAGGGCCCGTGACCTTCGCATGTTTGTCCAGGATTTCAACATGTCACGCATGGAAAATGTCCTATCTGACAGCACAGACTTGCCATTGTCAGCACCTGATTCTGACCAACAGACAGATTTGTGTCAGCCAACGAAGAGGACAAATTGGAGCGAGTATTTGGATCCTGTAGTGGACATTGAAGATGACATTAATAAAGAAAATGGTTTGTAGTTGCTATTTCTCAAACTTCTTAACACTTATCTAGGGGTTATTGGGGCTGGCGAATTGGGAATATGAGGCATGTTAATCATTTTGGGTTCCTTGAGGTAGACATGAACATTTAATTGTGGATATATTGACTACTGGTCAAGCAGTGAAACAATAATGAAGATTACTGTTTGTGGTTGCTGTATTTCTCAATTTTCTTCTTTATGGGGGTTATGTTGGTGGTGGCTGGCTAATGAGAAACTGAGACATCTTTAATCATTTACAATTACTTTGAGGTAAGAATGGACTGTATTGGAGGTCAGTTTTGAGTATATTAATGCTTGTTTAGGCATTGAAGGCAAAATGGTGGTAGACATGGTGTTAATGTAGAGATGACAAGTCTCGATATCCGAGGCACTTAAATGCGGGTTGATTGTAGATACTTTGGGCATCAATTTTAGCCATTGAGAGTCGAATAAAATAGATCTGGTCTTAGTAAGGACACAGTTCAGTGCTATAGTGTAATTTAAGCAAAACTGGAATATGGTGGAGCCTCAGGTGCATAACTGAAACTTACTCAGGACTTAGTTATAAAACCAAGGGCTAAATTTGGGACATGGGGTTATTTAGTTAGCAATGCAGGTTCAGATAAAATGTAGAAAATACTTTGTGATTCTTTCTTATTGACCAAGGTGATAAATTATTTAAGATGTGTGATTGTTTGCAAATGCATACCAAATATAGTTCTCTCTATTATTGTAGAGCTTGAAGTGGAGGTAGTGACAGAAATTTCCCAGAGAAAACTCAAATATACATCTTCAAGATATCAGCAGCAGGATGATGGGAGCAAGTCAATGCACAAAAACACACTAAAGAGAAAGAGGGGCCATGAAGGACATAACAATCAAGGGAATAACTGCTCAAGTGGTATCTCTTTAAACCTTTGTTAGAAGTTAATCGAGAATTTTAGTTTTACTAACATTGCCAGGTTCAGGATTTGTGTGAACAACCAGATTATCCCAGTGACATTGCCAGCCTGTAATTTGTCTATTTGCGTAGTACTGGAGTTTAGAGCCTATTAGCTAGAACTAGCATAAGAGCTTGTTTGGTGATTCTAAGGACTAAATCACACTCAAATTCTTATTTCATTCTATTTAGCTGGAAAGGAGGCTACAAAATGCATGTCCTCAAATCAGCAGTCAAAATGGAGTGATTATTTGGATGATATAAATGAAAAGGAAGAAATTGGCGATGAAACTGTGCAAGGGGAGAACTACGGTTTTATGCGTTATGATGCAAAAGAGAAAATTGCAACCGAGGACTTGGTAGAGGATGAGGTGCATCCTGATTTCATCTGATCATATATAACGCCTTACAAGATTTACTGACAAAAGATGAAGATACTGAAAACTCCCAAGAATGTTGGAAATTTGGTACATTGTTGTCTGTTACTAACAATGTACCTGTATTTGGTTCTGTACCACTTACCATGTTAGAACTTTGTGCATCCACAATTCACATAGTTCTATTCATTTTTGTTTTCCTTCAGCAGGTATTGCAGGATTGTTCATAACTACATGTTTAATACCATTGCACGTCACAAGTATCTTACTGCTGCTTTCATAATGTTTGTTTGGTTGTTAGCTAATGATTACATACATGCAGTCTGAAAAAATTTTTATAACTACAAATATCAACTTAAAGTTAGTTTTATTGGTGGTAGTGGATAATAAGATAAAAGAGGGCAAGCAAAATTTACAGGTTCTCCTAGCCAACTGTGGATAATTTATTGAGTTGTCCCAGTTAGAAATAAACTGTCCATCTTGAATTATTGTATGGTCCATCCTTGATTGATCTGATAAAATCACCTTTTTGCATTAGATGTCCCCCCACTCTTAATTCTGTTACTACAGGTTTGTATTCAATATCTACAGTATGTTTCAAATTGCAGAAAAATATCAGCATGAAACAATCAGCTAATTCTTTATACAGAACCTAACTGATCGGGTCTCAAACATCTGATCTCAGGAAAGATATCGTCTTCGTCACTAATAGAATGTCGATTCTCATATATTGGCAATTTAGTTAGCAGGTGGTTGCACAACAGCACAAGTTTTCTTTAAGTTGTTAGTCTTTTATTCATCATAAACATTTCCAAGTTCCAATATATATATTAGTCTGTAATTCGTTAATAATAATAAAAAAAAAGGTCTACAATAAAATCAGAAATTAAAAGAATGTTATGTATGGTATGATGCTCTTTCTCTCTGTATTTTTTTTTTTATTATTATTATCATCGTCGGCCCCTTGGTTGTTTAACGAGCAAATTGGGTTGTTGGAAGGGGAATAACATTCCCGGCCATAAGATTATTGTTTACTATTTGGTATATGAAGGAAAAGAATCAGTCTCATTGAGGAATGAGAATGTATGCACATAAGATCAAAAGACTAAAAAAGAAAGAAGCCCAATAGAAGAACTTTAATGTGACAGCTCATAAGATCCTTTTTTTTTTTTGAAAAGTCAGCTCATAAGATCTTTACTTTAGTTACTTCTATTTTATTATTTTTATCTGACCTCTCTATATCAAAATGTACATGTCCATGTTTTAAAAGGAATTGAGTAAAAAACGTAGTAATTCAAGATGTTTGTATTTCGGATCAAAATATAAAAATCTTGAGCATGTAATGTATAATATTAATTCAAGACGTTTGTATTTCGGATCAAAATATAAAAATCTTGAGCATGTAGTGTAAAATTCAAGACGTTTTTATTTCGGATATCAAATATAAATATTTTCACGGCCATATTTTAATTCAAGTAAGTGCATCAAAAGATTAAAAAAGCACATTTCCCGTCTCATTAAACTATTAAGATGGCAAATTCTCGTGTGTTCAGTTAATATGAGTGGATTTTTTAATACACGACGAGCCCGAACTATATTTATTTCTAAACTTATTAAAACATGTAAACAGGTAATTGATTTTTATCTTTTAAAATGCGTCCTTTTAAATATTAGCATGTAACTTAATCTCTTGACCAAACTATGTGAGGAAAAAAAAAAGAGTTATACCACTTAGAAACTTTTAAAATCTCACAAACCAAATTTCAAATACTTTTAAGGAAATTTGTAAACGGTAAATTAAGCAAAAAGGAACAAACAAGTCTATTCCATTTAACTAGAGCAACCGTATTGCTGCAAGTTTCAAGCGGTTTCTAAATGACATAATCGTAATATTAAAAAAATTTAGAAAATGATTAATTGATGCATATTGATGAAATTGGTCCGAATCTTATATTTCTCAAGCGCGATTTGTAGTACTGAAAGGGCTTTCTAATTAATTAGAAAGTTTTCTAAATTAGAAAGTCACACTGAAAGGCATACATCCTTAAAAGAGTTTCTAATCATAATTAGAAAGAGCAATTGAAAGACCGACACGGTTGCTCAATGAGCATTTTTTAACTGATGTTAAGTGACTTTTTGCATTGAACACATTGGTTAGATGGCATGAGCGTTGTACTCCTATCAGCACTCTTTTTTTTGTTTGTTTGTTTTGAACACACAAGGCCCGTAGACTACTAAATAATGAAACTAACATGTAGACTGGAAAGCGGGCTCCGCAGGCATTCTTAACAGTTTACAAAGTACGCAACTTATTATCAGCAATTACATTACAAAATAGAAGTCAGAAAGCATGTGCAAAATATCCATACTCCAGCACTCCTTTTTATTTTATCCAATAAAATAAGTTAAATAACTAATTGTAATTATAAAAACCACAATGTACATGAACGTAAATTAGCAATGCATTATGCATTGATTAGGGTTGCTGTTAGATAACTAATTAATAGTAGTTATCATCAACCCATAGCTTATTAATAAAAAATATTATGATGTGCACTATGGCGAAGGGACTGCTGACCAAACGAGTCCACATCCACTGGGGTACCCCAAGTTTTGGGGTGGTCAAAATCTGAACCGTTCGTCAAATCTAACGGACCAAATTGCATCATATCTGCCCAAAATACTGCCCCTGCTGTTATTGCGCTGACCAGCCCTTCTTCTAAGAATGAAGACACTTTTATAGTCATCTCCATTAATTAGACCATATGTCTCCACTGCTACTCCGATCCCTCCGCCTCCTTGCTACAACGATCAGGATTCTCAACCTCTTGCTGCAACGATCCCTCCGCCCTCTTGCTGCCACGATCCCTTCTCCTCCTCCTCCTCTCGCTGCCACGATCCTTCGTCCTCCCGCTGAGATGATCCTTCCTCCTCACGCTTTGAAGCTTCTTGCCGTGAAGCCCTCTTCTCGCTGCGGAGCACTCTCCTCTGTTGATTTCGTTGACAAAGGGAAGTCGGAAAAGTGGTGGTTTTGTGACTAAACCTTTACTAAACGAAGATCTGAGAAGTTGGGGGAAGAAGCTTCATAAGTGAGGTGATATTTTTCTGTTTTCTTTTCCTCCCTTATCTCTTAAAAAAAATTTGATTTTTTTTTTTTTATGATATTAAGTCCAAACAATAAGACAAACAATTAATGATCTGAAATGTCTAAGGGTTGATTAGTAATCAAGTAGATTGTTTTAATTTTGAAATTTCAATAGGCTTGAGAAGAAAACACTTGCAAGGCTGCGGTGATCTGAGATACATTTGTGCGCAAAAGGTATGCTTCCAAGCTGCAAAATGAACACTCAAGTAGATGGTTTTACTTATCGTATTGAATTTCACAAGGATGGTGTGTAGGCAATATCACAAGTCCTTAATGCAGTCATAATAACTTTTATCGAATTTCCTAATCAATGAAGGTATAATACAACATTCAGACATTATTTTATAGGAAAATTACTTGCCTTTCATTGTGTCGAGCTTGATATACAATCTAAAATTATCTCCCTCAATTACAGGGAATTACTTGTTTTTAATATAATGGACACTCATCTATTTCATAGAAATAATAGAGGGGCGGATTATGGTACTAGCACTGAATCCAGGAATGCAATGACATGCATGATTTTTCTTATTTCATTTCCTCACTTCTCCAAATCAGTGAAGGTATAGTACAACATTCAGACTTAATTTTAAAAACATTCGGCTTAATACTTAATCTTAAAGACATCCAGCTTAATTGCCTGTATGTGCGAGCAATTGTGTAAATTGTAGATATCCATGTTGTTGGACAAATTAGGTGGCTTCATAGCATTGCATTGGAAGTCAGAAGATGTCAAGCTAGAAATACACGAATCACATTGGCTTCGGTTCAAGATTCCTGCTACACATTTTTTTGTTTCTTTTATGTATTAGAGTTTACTATTTCCTTTTTTTTTTTTTACTTTTCTAGTTTACTAGGAGGTGGAAAGCAATCTCAGTTGTTTGTTGTATAATAATAGTATAGGAGCAGTGAGATAGACAATGGTTACATAATATGTACCACTTTTTAAGAGTTAATAAAAAGCCTTAGAGGTACTTAGATGAAATAAAGATCATTATGCTTCTTAATTTACTTGTGCTGGTATTAAATATATCATTAAGCTTAAAAATAGTGTAAAATGTGAAAAAAAAAAAAGAGCTCCATCTATCAAATAACAAAAAGGGAGCTCTATCTATCAAATAACAAAAGTGAGTTCTATCTATCAAATAACAAAAGTGAGCTCTATCTATCAAATAACAAAAGTGAGCTCTATCTATCAAATAACGAAGATCATATGATTAAGGTTAATGTCATCTTTTATCTTTACACTTGTTCCCTACAAAAAAAAGAAGCAAGTAATGAGAGAGAATCTTTCTGAGAACCTTACAAAAAATTTAGAAAATATTCAATATAGTGCCTGACTTAAAGCATTACCTCATGAGATTAAATTAGTAAATGCCAAGCCTCACTTGGTTCACCCTACAGTAAGAGATAAGTTGTTTTTCAGCATTTAACATTTAAAAAGAAAATCCATATAAGCTTTACATATCTAAGCATTACAATGCAAGATTACTCACTAATAGCAAGCTTGTGAAACCATTAAGTTCATGTTGCATAAACCCTTCAGACTTCTCTTCGCACTTCTCTTGTGCAGAGCTAAAATTCGAATCTGGTATCTCCAATTTCTATATGGTATCAAAAGTTAATAAATATATTCAATTATATTGACTCTTATTTAGCGGTTTGAGTTTACCTTCTCAGGTTGCATTACAAGTTGCTTCTTGGAAGTCCTTTTCCTTTTATCTTTGAGCAGGTCTTCTGATTGCTTCTTGCAAGCCTTTTTTCCCTTCTTTTTGGGCAGATTCTCAACCCAACTGGTATGTCGCTTCCCACTCTTATTTTTAGGCGATTCTCGTTTCTTTAGACGAGGTAGGTTTTGTGAAAGGTTTCCCATAAAGTCTGGTATCAAATTAGTGTCATGATCAGGATTTGATGGATTTGGGATACTTACAAACCTTTCATGGACTTCCTTCCCAGCTTTATCTAAAATACCATCCAAAAAAACAAATAGTTCTTCAGTTGTAGATGCTTCTGCAACTATCATTGTAACTTTACGGTAAAGGTCTCGACTACGCCGGGCAACATCTAGCTTAGTGTCAATAACTGTTTTTCCATTTCTGTCATGAACTGTGCAATCCCTTACTTCTCGAGTCCACCTTTGTAAGACATATTTCTCGGGAAGCAGCTTGATATTCATTGTGTCTAGTACCTTTAATCCATGGCAACAGAGGACACCCCATCTCTCAAACTTCATGCAACTACATGTGACCTTTTCATCTATTGGATTCCAAATTACTCTACCACGCTTACTAGAAGAATCTGCTTTACCCACATCACAAATTGTAACAATGTACTCATTTTCTTTTGGGCATTCAACTTGAGCTGCCATAGACAACTCATATTCTAATTGAAATATTTCAAAAATTTTAGGTGTGTATCGCTTGCACATTTGAAGAAGAATTGGGACATCCATCTTGGTGCGTGGTACTTTATCTCTACATCCATATTCTGATACAACTTCTTTCTCCCGTTTGTCGGCCACCACTCTCTCAAATTGCTTAAAGAAACGGACCAAATCCATATCCGACTTCAAATAATTCTTCAAATCTTTGTTGAGACTCTCACTTAATTGTGTGCTTCGAACCCCCAAACTAAAAGCATCTTTCATGTAACAATAAGCCCATTTTTCCTTGTCTTTATATACAAAGGGCAGCCAGGTTCCTCCTAACTTACTCTTTAAATCGCTGAAAGCATTTTCAAACTCCTCCACTTCTTCATATACATACACACAATCCCTAAAATAACTAACATAGTTTGTATCGGCATCGTTATATTGCATCAAATTTCTGGCAGCATTCTCCATTATGTGCCAAGTACATAACCCATGCCTTGTGTCTGGCATCACATTGGCTATTGCTGTTCCCATTGCCGCATCTTGATCCGTAAAGATGGTTACTGGCCTTTTGTTATTATGAGCTTTCAGAAATGTATTAAATACCCATTCAAAAGACTCGATGCTTTGGTTATACAAAAGGACCGCTCCAAATATCACAGTTTCTCTAAAATGGTTAAAACCAACAAAAACACCAAACGGTCTATATTCCTTATTTGTGCCATGTGTTGTGTCAAACATAACTACTTCCCCAAATTGAGCATAATCTATTACCATTTGTGCATCTACCCAAAAAATATTCTTAATCTGGTTTTGCTCATCTACTTGCTCCGCATGTTGAAAAGAAGGGTTATCCATTGCTTGTTGACAAAAGTACCTTAAAATGCTAACTGCCTCACCATGAATCAAGGTTTCTTTGCGCCTATCTCGCAAGTAATTGTTAACATCTGTAATCGTGTGGCCAATATTTTCTCTACCACCAACTTGACGTCCCATTAACTCACGTGCTTCCTTTGGCCTAATTCCAGAAGCATCCGCAAGTTCAATATCAATAGCTGCAACCTCTGTGACCTATAGATTAGAAGTACTTTAGATATAAATGTGGTTTTATTGCCTTGCTAATTGCTGCTTTCACTAATTTTTAATTGCATAAGAAAAGAAAACACTTACTTTTCTTTGACAAGGTAAGAGGTAGCATGCTTGTGGTAGCTGTAGAATATGATTGTGCTCACTTACAAATTCAACAACCTCGTATTTGTTGGATTTTCTGTCCAATTTCAGCAACAACCTGACTCGACAACCGGTTCGTGTCTCCAGTCGAGGACATATTGTTTGATCATCTCGCTTATCCTTAGAGCGAAAACCCTCCTTTCCACATACGTAAGCCCTTGAAGTTGTTTTACCGTCAATAGGACTTTTATTGTGATAGCTCTTTCTAGCATTAAAACCTATTCTACCAGCATAGCTAACCCAAAACTTCCATGCTTCTTCTGTACTTGCAAATGCCATCCCCACTTGGGGAATCCATTCTATTTCACTCACTGATTCCATGAACTTCACAACAGAAACCAAAATGAAGTAGTATAATTACATGAATGGTTCTTTTGGTTGAAAGAATAAGCTTTTCTTACTGTAGAGATCAGAATTGAAAAGTGATCTTTAAAATAGGTGAGAGGTTTAGAGGGAGTAGATTGGGAAAGCCAGTGTTGCGGGAAATAAAAATTGAAAGTTGGATTAGGAGCGGAAGTAATGAGGGGGCGGGAAATGGAATTGGGACACATATATTTTAGTAAGAAGAGACAAGGGCACGGTTTTTATTTTATTAAGATAAATGAGAGTGATTGAGGTCAGCTGGGCAGTTCTGTTGGGCAGCAGATATAAAATCTGGCACGTTCATTGCAAGAACGGTTCAGATTCTGACCACCCCAAAACTTGGGGTACCCCAGTGGATGTGGACTCTGACCAAACCTTGTTCAGTTGTTTGTCATATTTCAGTCCAAATTAAGACGGAATTGATTATTAAATTGTTACCACTGGTGTCATTCTTATAGTGTTATTAATGAAAGGTCAAGCAACTTAATTTCATCGGATTATATTAGTTAAAAACAGTCATGATTTCCCTAACTTAATAAACGAATTGCACATGCAACGATAACCGTTGAATTTTGATCAAACGGTCCTAACCAGTTCCCTTTCACGCTAATGTAAAAACCAAATTAATTTTCTTTTTCATTTGGTTTGGTTTCACAAAGTAGACACAGAAAAGGAAAGGTTGTTGAAGGGTCTAAAATATGAGCAAACTCATGATAATTTTTGTAGCTCTTCGATTGTTGATTTGAAGCAGACACAATTGCTAGCTAATCGGATCAGGACCAGTTAGCATTTACTTGATATTTTACAGCACATATATATGTTTCATGTTTGGACCAACTTGACATCTTAACAACATCCTAATAAAATTCAAACCTTCTTATACAAGTTTCAAAAATAAAGTTGTGATGATTATGTTATATATCAAACCGACAGATAGATAGTACACTTGTCGAAATATCATAGACCTTAAGTAGTTTAATTTAGTGTCATTGGAGTCTATTAAATGAGTTATATAACACAACATCCATATCCACTCAACTCAAGCATATATATATTATAGTAAAGCTAGGATGTTTTTAACTTTAAGTCCATTGGTGTTTTTAATTAAAAAAGTATACATATCCTCATCATCAAATTTTTATTTATGTTGTTCAATAATTTTTTAATATAAATATATTGCCGGATGAAAAAAAATTTATTCATAAGGTCCTTGAAATATTGATTTTATATTATACTAGTTTCTCTTTCTAAATCTGAGTAGATATTTAAGAACTCTTAAAATGTAAAATTTCCGTATTTTATGATATTTTAACATAAAACCTTACAAATGAACAAAAATCGAAATTTAAAGAGGATAAAATATTTTTGTAGTTAGAATGTACACGTGCCGGTGTTCTTACAAAAAAATATAATAAATTAAAATTATCCACCTTCAAATGGTCTAGTCTTAGTAGTATCCCTCAATAGCAATTAATTAGATATCTTTTACTTGGGTTTTTTCAAATTTTCCTGAGCACTAAAAAAAACAGAATAAATACTCTCTACTTCCATAGAAAAATAATACATTATACATATATATTTTTACTTAGCATGCGCTCCGTAAATAATGAAAATAAAAATGTTGAAAGGCAAAAATTCTGTCAGCACTCAGCAAACAAATAAAATGTAGCTCTATCTTTTTTTTTTTTTTTTTGTTGGAGGAGGAAATTAAGGAGGATTAGTTGAAGGGTCAAGCAAATTGTGCTGGTTTAATTGTTGGTTTCTTTATCTCTTTCCCTTTCCTAACCATCTTTAATTTGTGTTGCACTTTGCAAAAGCCGAATTAAAAGGAGAGCTAGGTTGGTCTCTGGATTAATTAGTTCATACTATTTTAAGGCCACTTTGCTCAACGGCAATTTTGTATGCTGCTCCTTTTGCAGTACACAATAATTCATTTTTCTCGTTCCATTCTCCAATAACAATAAGGTGTAATTATGGGTACATGATATATATTGAGTCTTATACGGGATTAATTTAACACAAAAAGAAAGGAAAACGTATACCTACTGGTACCAGTAGGTGTACAGTGTACTTCGGCCTGAAAGGAACATTTCATAGTAAGTCCAAACAAAAAGGTAAATGCCATTAGGCCCCGAAAGGAACGTTTCTTATCAACTTCAAAAAAAAAAATTAACAATTGCGATAATCTGCTCATTCATTTTTGAACATTTGGTTGGTTGTTCATAAAATAAGTTCAAATTTGTTCAAACTATTAATATTAGCGTTACTTAATTATGCCATTTTTTACTTGTAGGTACTTACCTCCACTATAAAGGGTTGACCGCTCACGATTCACTGGAGTTTGATCTGGTAATTGCTTGTAGTTTCGTTTGAGCTGCCCCGATTCGATAAAACTTCAAATCTAATCTCAATTGGGATTGCTCGCTCTTGTTCAATTAGTGGAGATGGATTACGGATAAACAGTTAAATTTAAGACATGACATTCTGTTTGATAACCTTAACAACTTAGCTCAACTTGGCAGCTGCTGTCAAACTTTCGAAAACCAACTTAATTAGCTCAAACAAGCCAAAAAATAATAATTGTGAAGAGGTTAGGTTATGCATGCATATTTCCCGCAAATTGCCTCCTCCATGTTTCACAATACAATACAATAGAAGTTGGTTGGCTAATTGCTCTTCCAAAAGTGCTCAACTTAAAAAAAAGAAGTTTAGTAGAGACAATAACCACTCAGTGAGGGCAAAATTAAATGTCTTTAATGCTCAATTAAGTGTAGCACCCTTTTTTATGTGTCTATAATTAATGGCTTCGTTAAGCTTTGGTTGGAGGCACTAATTGAATGACTTGTGACTGTGTATGGCTTGGCTGGCTGCCTGGCTATCTAAATTCAGTATATTTGGTTTAGTGGAAATAATAGTAAAGTGGTTTTACAAAGGAGCAGTGCACAAAGCACAAAAACATTGCCAACTTGGATGAGGTGTATACTTGGGGTCTACTTGTGTGTCTCCCTAGCATTTGATCCCTTCTTTCACTTCTTTTCTTTATCTTCTCTCTATTTGGTTCTTGAAACGGAGTGTATTAATTCAGCCCTGTATACTTGTAGTTGTACCAGTACTGCCCATTCTAGTATTATTTAATTTCAAATTATACAGCAACCAACTTACTTTTTAAGTTGTAATTAAACTAATTAAAACTTTCATTATTATTGATCTTTGTTTAGCATCTTTTGTGTACTAATATTTTATTCGAAACGCTGGTCATTTAAAAATCCAAAGTGCAAATTGACACAAGAACATATAATTTTATAAAGTACAGATATACTAACTAATTAATAATCTACATTTTGCATACATTACTAACCTACTTCCCTCTTCCAAAATTCTTAAAGTATGTTATAAATATGAGGTTAGAATGAAAATAAAAACTTACACAAAAGTCCAATTATAAATATGAGAATGTAAATAAAAAGATGGTGAAATCTAAACATAAAATACCCACTTGACAAGAAAAATGAACAAAAACGTCCTTCCAAAAAGTAGGCAACTAGATCCCTCCCTCCATTGCGTCCCAAAACCGGAGAGCCCGGTAAGTAAAGGCAACGGCGAAAATAATTTGTTTGATATGAGTTTGGGCCTTTGAGTGCTCATCAGTCATCCCCTGACTAATTACAGCATTGTGCATTTCACAACATCATCCGTTGGATCGTCTGGAGATCCGTTCTGAAACGAATCTTAAAACTATCCAACGGCCGACGTTGTGAAATGCATAATGCAGTACAGCAGGGGATATGAATTGCCTTTCATTATCTTTATGACTTTTTATCTGGGTCCCTCCCTTGTCTCACAGTCTCACAGTCACAGCGCATGCTTTTCTTTCTCTCTCTCTTTCTTTGTTTCTGCAGACTGAGTCTGCAGCTGGCTCTCTCCACTTCTCCAGTCAGTCACTCTCTCTCTCTTTCTGCTTTCTTCCTTCCTCCGCCTCCCTCCCTAGTCCCTCCCTCCCTTCCTCCCTTCTCTTCTTTATCTTCTACACCTTTCCTCTCCTTTAACCTTCTTCCCAGATCTCCCTTCTTTGCTTTATCCTCTCTATTTCACTATTGCGTGGTTTTGAGAGCACAACTGCTAATGGAGTGAGCTGCCTTGAGACCTAGGGTTCGTTCAGTGTGGAGGGAACTCCTTTCGCTGCCGGAGGTTCCAGATCTGAGGTATTTCTGCTCTTTTCACTCTCATTCCTCCCTTCTCCTACCTACATTGGCTCTCAATCCCCCAAATATGCTCTCTCTGCTTGGATCTCAACTTGTGTCAATTTTTAACTACCGTTTCTGCCAAATTTCCAACTGTTGCCCGCTGATTTCTTACTCTTCGCGGTAAAAACACATGCTTTAAGATGGTGTTATGTTATACTCATTCATTACTTTCTTTGTTTTTCTGAAAAGAAGCTTGCTTTGGTTATAACTAATGTAGATTAATTTTGTTCCTTTGTGGTAGTTCAAAGGTTAGTTTCCACAATGGGGAAGTCACCAGCCAGGTGGATTAAGACGGTTCTCTTTGGCAAGAAATCGTCTCGCTCCAATTCTACAAAGGTCACTACTTTCCTCAACCTTAATTATTTATTTGCTGAAATTGTGCAATTACGAGGTGATGCAAAGCTTTTTTTTTTTAATTTTAAGCTGCCCTATTGGGATAAGATTATCTGGTATAAGCTTGTGAAACTTGGTAAATTGACCTGTGACCTCTCCCATTTAATTTGTATCTGAAACTGTTGACTATAATTTAGAGCGAAAGGGAAAGTGAACACTGTGCATATTGTAAGTACTCACCAGCTAAAGGGGCATGTGTGACACTTCCAATTCATTGGCTTCGTACATGACATTGATTGTTTTGCAAGATATGTGATATTTCTTGTGCAATACTTAGAAATGAAACTAAACTTTAAAGTTCTGTCATTGAATTATTCATTATGTGCAAATCACATTGAGCTTCAATATCAAAATCAATTTGCTGTTCTTTTTGCTTATAATATTGGGTTATTATTATCAATCTTATTTTCTAATTTGTTTCTTTCTAAATGTAGAAAGGTGTGAATGACAAAGCCAATACTGGAGCAAAGGGGCCTGCTTTTACTGAGAGCTCTCCAGTTATTTCTGATCCAGTCCTTGTGTCAGCTCATAGCAATGGAGCTACCATTCCCGCAGGAGCAAAAGAGGACAACTCCAGCATTCAGGAAGATGCTGCTGTCACACCTCCAGTCACAAATCAAGAATTTGACACACAAAGGGCTGTAGATCTGGATACAGTGGAGAATCGGGAGGAGAAAATCCGTGAAGAGAAAGCTGCAGTGAAGGCTCAAGCTGCTTTCAGGGGTTATTTGGTAATTATTTAAGTTACTTGGTTCACCATATATTTTTATTTGGAAAAAAATTATATCTAGAGCGTACTTTAGAAAGGTTTTGACTGAATCTTGCATTCTTATTATATTTTAACTCTTTTGAAATGCATTATCATGGAACAGACAATCAAGGAAATATTCTACCCGTAGTTTAATATTTAAGTATTGTTAGCTTTTGTTTGGAGGATCAAACTTGCTATCTTAACCGAGGCTCACTGGGCTGAAATTTGATTTCCTTGCATAGTCAATTGGACCATAGTCACTCAATTGAATGTTCCTTAATTCTTAGTGCTACGATCATAATATCAGAAATCTATATATTGGTTTAGGCACGGAGGGCCTTTAAGGCATTGAAAGGTATTATAAGGCTGCAAGCTCTGATACGAGGTCATCTTGTGAGGAGGCAAGCTGTTGCATCTCTCCGTACTATATATTCTATTGTCCGCTTTCAAGCCCTAGTTCGTGGTAGCAGTGTTAGAAGCAGCAATAATGGTCTTGGTATGCATACGAAGCTCAGGGTAAGCTCTATATTATGTGTTTCAGTGTCATATGGTACCATTCAAAATTAACTAGACAACCGATGCCATTATAATTATTTTTTTTTATGGCACTGATATCATGGTGAATTGCTTCCAGCATATATAATGTTCATATTATTACTTGTCGTCAATTAAGCTGATTTATTGTATTTGTCCACAAGTTTTGTATATTATTTATTGATTTTTTTTGCTTTCCAGTTTACCAAGAGCTGCTCTGGTACTAGTACTTGGAAGGAGTATGCATCTGCTAATGCGTTTGCTCGAAAGGTATACACATATTGCATCCATTTTCTATCATTGGCCAGTCATACAAAGTACCAGTATTTTGCCATATTTTTTTTTCTTTCACCATCTGTGTTAAACATTTCATGAGAATTAATAATATCTACTTGTGCATTGGAAAAAAATGTTAGACACCCTTTTGTTATTACTTGTATGTACTGATTAGTTGGTGCCATAGGAACTGTACAGTCTAACTCACTGTTATATATTTGGTTCACTAATATAAGTACATGGAATAACTGATATGTGCCTAATTTTTGTTCCAGCTTATCTCTTTCCATATTAAGGATGAGCCTCTACACTTCCAATATGACGAACAGGACCCTAACTCAGTCTTGTCTTGGCTGTCCCGCTGGACAAGTGTCAAACCCTGGAAACCATTTTCTCAACCTAAGAAAACTACTGATGCGAAACCAGCTACCCGCAAGTCCAGCTATGCCATGGAAACTGAATCCGGCAAGCTCAAGCGCAATAGCCGCAAAAACCCTGTCAATGCGAATGCTGAATCCTCTCAGACAGGTACCACTGTGCACTCAACTAGGAACCCAAAGAAGTTTTCAGCCCCAACATCAGAGTCAGTACAGGAGGGCAGCCCTTTGACTGAGCTTGAAAAAGTCAAGCGTAACCTGAGAAAGGTCTCAAGTCAAGTACAAGATTCATCTGCCGAGATTGAATCTGAGAGGACCTCTGTATCTGTACCTGGATCAAATAACCTTGATCTTTCTAATGGGAATCTAGTAGAAAAGGCGAAAAGGTTCAGCACAGGTGTATCAGCTGGTACGCTGCCTGAAATCAAACCCAAGAAAGACAATTCTGTACCAACTGATTTGCAAACTAAGAAAGAAAGAGAAACAACTGAAATTATTGAGAATGAGAAGAAACCTGAAATTGAAGGGCAGATTGATAATGTAACAGATGCCATTGCCCCTCCAGTTGAAGAGGAACCACAGGAGGAGGTAACTGCATCAAATGAAGAGACTCAGGAGAATTACAAAACTACTAAGAGAAGGTCTTCTCTCTCAGTAAAACCAGACAACACCGAGAATAACAACATTTTGGCGCAGAATAACTCACCATCTGTTCCAAGTTACATGGCCATGACAGCTTCAGCTAAGACAAAGCTGAGAGGCTCACCTCGATTTGGGTCTGATCAGGGCTCAGGTGAGAAAAACGTGTCGACCCGGCGCCATTCCCTTCCAAACAGCACCAGTAATGGTAAGTTGAGTTCTCACTCACCGCGCACTCAGAGACCAGTACATGCTAAAGGTGGATCGAAGAATGACAAGTCTATGCACTCTTCTAGAGATGGGACTGGTAAGTGTTCTTGATCCTTTTTTGTTTGGCTGCTGCCATTCATGTGTGTATACGAATATATACACATAAGCACATCCTCTTTTGTAAACTAATTTACATTGTATCATGGGTCATATTTGTAGTATATGGAAAAAGAAAAATGCAAAGGTCACAACTTGTCTCTAATGTTTTTCCATTTTTTCATGATAAGCAGATAAGCCTATTGTGGAATGGAGGCGTTAACTTTAATCTAAGCATGAAGAGGATGCGAGTTTATGGTGAAGTTTATCTTTTGATGATTTGTTGGTTTGTTTGTGATGGGAAAAAAGATCTATTTATGTCTCTCTTCTTTGTAACTGAGTAGATTGTCTACTTGTTGTTTTGATGGGTTGTCTTAATAGATGCTATTTACCTCTCTAATAGGAGTTGTTATGAGCTATGTACAGTTCTTTTTGGTTGTTTCCTCATTTCTTCTTTTCTTTTCTTTCTTTCTTTCTTTTTTAATTTAAACCCTAGAAGAATACCTTTTGGCTAGCTTGTTTGATTGAACTCTTCTAATTTTTGTTTGAAACTCGTGATCTTGTTTGTTGTTAGTGTGTGCTATTGAATTAATTGATAATGGGTACTCATTTTTTTTGTAGTGGTGGATTAAGTTTTCGTTGTTAGAAACAATCTTTTGGTATTAGTTACACCGATTGAAAGGTCTCCAAAGTTAACAAATTCATGTGAGTAGTGCTTTCAAAGGCCCTGTTGCGTATATTTGTTGGCACTGAACTGAAATTTGATAAATAAATAGCCTCAGAGTTGTACTTTTGAAAAAAAAACGAGCTGATCAATGACTAAACAATGTTTTATATATGGAATCAATGTGATACATATTAAATAAGCAGAAATATATTCCCAATTAAAATTTTAAATTTTCAATCATACCATTAAACTAGTACCTATATAAAATGACATGGTCGTACATTGCAACTACTAGTGAATTGAATTCTCGATTACACAGAATCATAGTGCATTGCAGCTTGCAACACTATATATGCTTTGCTTCGCTTGAAGCAATATCCCAATACTACGTCTTCATCCTGTAAAATCTAAAATAAATTATTTATTGTTCCCTCGTCTTTGTCAAAGAGATCAACAATCACATTATTATGGTCTTCTTCACAAAATTCTCTTGCTGTTGTTCTCAGTCTTGTGCATCGTTAATCTGCCATGAACTTTGGGTTGCATTACCAATCATCGCCATAGCATCCTAGTTTTTTGCTTTTCAGGAGTGAACTGTATCGGGGACTTGAAGCCATGCTTGGTTCAAACTTCAGCTCAGTCTCCTCCTTGTGCGTGTTTTTCAGCATTTCCATTGGTACCAGTTACTGTGATGGTAGTTGCTAAATTAATGCTTTGTTATCCTTCTCAGAAGTCAGAAGCTACGAGAAGTTAAGGGGAGGACTCCAATTTTTGTTGTGCAATCCACCACCAGAGAAAAAAGACCCGGTGAAGTCGAAGGAAAAGACTCCTATATATTTTGTCACCAAGGAATTGCAATTTCATGACATGATTGAAAGAAATGAGTTACAAGTATGTGGTAGGATGAGTAACGTCATCAATAAAAGTATGTGGTGGGATGAGTAATTTGGGCGGTAGTATTGGTCGAAAAGGAACAGGACATGAAAGAAGGTTTCTGACTTGCTAAATGTCTAATAAGAAAGGACAAGGCAACATTGTTTTCTTTTTCTGCCATACCTGTAGATTCGTGAACACATGGCAATGGCAATGGCAATGGCAATGGGTTATGACATATATAGTGCACACTGAGATCCGTTTTTGGCAAATCAGCAGTGTTCATATTTCTGGTCGGCGTCGCAATATCTGAGGCTGCACTTGTAAAGTTATTAATTAAGATTAAGAGGCTAATAGACGGAAAAACAAAAACTGAGACTTGGGACATGATTCTTGTGAGACTGGTTGCAAGTTGCAACGGCAAGGAAGAGAGAGATGAAACAAACATGTGCTGGTGCAGATGAATTTGGATTTGGATTTTGTTGTGGTAAACAAATCGAGAAAGAATGGCAGTAAAGTAAATACTAAATAGAAATAGGAGGTAAAAGGAATGGAAATTGGGCCGGGATTGATGGGCCTTTGTGGGCCGGGACTGCGGGAGGGAAGGAACCATTTCTATTGTATTGTATTAATCAAATGGAAGCCGAAGTAAATATATATTGTATTATTTTTCTTGTTTGAGATTGTTACAAAATAAAGTTTGTTCGGTATGTGATTGTTGTGCTGACGTTTATATATATTTTTTGTAATGCTACACCCCATAATATATTTTAATTATATCAAGATATAAAAATCTTTTCATTTTTGGATTTCTAAGTACTGTTTTGTATTTGAGAAAAGAATATTATTTTCTTAAATTCATAATATACTTAGGAGCCTTCAAAAATGAAACTTTTTTTTAATATTTTTCAGTACTTTTGTATGAAGAAATTATTGAGCAAAATAATTGGAGATTCTAGACACGATAACAAATATTTTGAGACATTTGCAATTTGAAACACAATGCAAATGTTTGCACAATAGTGTAATATAGATGATTTTATTAGGGTAGCACAGTACAAGTCTCTACTGATCTTTTTGTTTACAAAAAAAAGAAGAAGAATTGTATATGTTTATGCATAATATTTGCCCTTTTCTATTGTTACATCTAATTTTTTTCGATTTTCTTACAGCTAGATCAAAAACAAGCAAACTGAAATCAATCAAGTATTTGTTCGAATATTTATACAAAGTCCGCAAGCATGAAATGGTGCTGAAGTTGCAATTGATGACGCTTCTAATGTCATTGAATGATTGACGTAATCTCGATATCGATAATGTTTAAGTTTAATTCACGAAACACTATACATGTTTTCTTCTAAATTGTTCTCTACAGAGTACGTGTTGAAATTGTTTCGTTAGTGAATAAATGTAGCACTCTAAACAATATATTAACTAACGGGAAGCGAACAACTTACCCGCGGCATGGTGCGGGTCGATTATTAGTTTCTAAATAAACATATACTCCCATGAGTGAAGATCCAGTTTTCACATAAAATGAACATAATAAAAAAATCCTTTTTCTTTTACATTTTGTTTCCTTTCGTATGAACACAGAAGAAATAATACTTCTTTAAAACTATTTTCTTCACAAAACCTAAAATACAATTTTCAAACCTTTAAGGCCTTAACAATAAACATAATAAATGAAATTGCAAAACAAATATTTTCTATGAACAAATTTCCTCTTAGACTCCGCTCTTATCATCATCCTATACCAAGAAGTTTCTTGGCCTTCTCGAGCCACAGAATATACCGCTTGGGGATGATGCCTCTCCTCCTTGCTTTTGTGCCCAACTTTAAACTGAACACACGACTAATATTAGTGCGATAAATATGATTGTGTTAAAAACTCATTAACTATCTTTTTGATACACCAAGTTAGCAATAATTGATGTGCCCACCACTAAAATCATCGGAGAGATTGAATAAAAGAAAAAACAAAATAATATGATAAATTGATAAGAAGCCTGTGGAATGGTTATCTACTAATTAAGACTCTCCAGTTAAAAATGACTAAACGTAAGAAAATAAGATTATGGATGCTAACTTATACTTCACTGTATTGGAAAAGGAAATTCGATATGTTTACTCACATGTGTAATTGTGACAGTTAGTTTCTAAAGTTTTCAATTGAAGAAATGTCATTTTAATTTGAACTTATTTACAATCCAGGACTATAAAACCTCCAATGAATAATATTTTTAAATAATTAATTTCAATGATCAATAAAGAAAATATACTCTATTATATTATTATTTAGTATATGTACAAATTAATTACATTCTACTAAGTTGTAACATATATATACAACTTGGTATTAATGTTATATCATCTTGCTCCATAGTTTATTACAAATTAAGTTCTCTTGAACTTTCTTGAACTTAAATTAAGTTCTCTTGAACTTTCTTGAACTTAAATTAAGTTCTCTTGAACTTGGTATTAATTGAGTTTTATTGCTGGTAATGGTAATGGTTTTATTGTGACAGTTGAGAGACTACCATTGTCTAACTATAAGAAATAATAAGAAGATTTAATTTAAACTAGAAGAAATTAAGGAAGGTACCCATGATTAGGCGTCGGGCAGTCAAACGGATCGATGTGTCAAATTTGAACACATCAATTCCTGGACGCTGGAGTTATCATTGTCTTCCGCTTGGGAACTCCAATAATACGTGCCTTGCCTCTGAACCGCCCTGCAGAGGGGAAATGAAATGGCTGAGAGGGGGGGAAAGGGTGCCTGCCGGCACCAACAATGTGAGTCGAGCCCAAGAACCCCACAGCCACCACCAACCCTATTGGCGGATGACCCTGCCGGCCGCCAATGCGAGCCGATCCGGGCCCTGTCGTCGGGGCCAAGAAGGCCATCAATCCTCTTGGACGATGAGGCGTCATTTCTTTTGAAGAAGGTGGCCGGGCGAGAGGCGAGAGAGGGTTAAGGACTTAGGGCGTGTTCGGCGATCGCGGGATTCTATGGGATAGGAATTTTTGGGAATAGGAAACCAATAGTATGAGATTGAGAAATATTGAGATGGAAACAGGAACGGAAATGTACAAAAAGAAGTGTTCGGTTATTTATGGGTATGAGAATGAGAATGGTAATGAAAATGAGAATGGATAAGGAAAGTTTCAATATTTTTATATAACAAATTGATTGATGATTCAAATTAATTTATATAAAAATAGATTATTTGATCACTTTGAATTGAATACAAAACAAATTGATTTATGATTCAAATTATATGTTTTTTAATATTTTTAGATATTTTTGGGAATCTAACGTGATGTTTAATGGTGCATATTATAGAAATGAAAAATATATGAGAAATTTAAAGTGATGAATGACTCATTATTTTATGGACCGAAACATACCAATTTGATGATAATTATTAATATATAATTTACCTTTTTTTAATATGTTTTTGACGCATCAAGTATAATTACATGATGAGATGAGATGATCGTTTGGGAAAAATAAAATCAAGTCTGACATGATTTTTTTTCCCTTGGGAATGCTTGTTTCCATGGGTACTAAAATGAAAAAAAGTTGCCCATTTGGGAAAAATAAAAAAGCTGCCGAACACGTAATGGGATTTATTGCCAGCTGGTCTCGATTACCCAGTTATTCCCATGGGCAACGTCGCTGCCGTACACGCCCTTAACACTCTGCTCCAGAATTCCAAACGGAAAGGGACGGAAAGGAAAGGAAAGGATTGAGAGGGGAGTTTACCCCGAAATCGGGGTGTAGAGGAGGAGAGGAATTTGTACTATAAATTTGAATTTTTTTCCCTTTCTTTCCCCTTCCCATTCTCTACCCTCCAAAATTTACTTTTCTGGAGCAAGTAACTGCCCCATAGGCAGGACAGTCACTTCCACTCTCCCCTCCCCTCCCCTCCCCTCGTCTACCTCCCTCTGGAGCACACCGTAAGGGTTAAGGACTTGGGGTTGTAATGAGTTGGGTGGGTAATTTAGAGTTAGAGAGGAGAATAATGCCTCTGCAGTGCCATGTTCTTTTCCTTTTGATAATGCCTCTGCAGTGCTGCTGCTGCTGAATTGCTTGAATCTCACAATGGATCCGACGGTCTAAACGCTGCGCAGTCGAGTCGAGGATATGAATTGCTTTGCTTTGCTTGTTTGTAATAGAGAACAAGTGCAACAAGTGCAAGAAACTGTACTGAAGAAGACCTACTGATAAATGATTAAATGATAATGCCAAGCAAAACTCAAAACTTATTATATGGGCAGGGCTTGTACAGTTTTAGCTAGTGTGGGCTTTACTTATTTTGTTCTAAGCTTAAACAATTTGGGCCTCAGTACCTTTTCATTTTATTACTTCGGCTATACAACCATGCCATTGCCTTCCTTCTTTTTGTGTACCTACGTTTTAGACCATCGGATACTGTTTCTGTTCTCTCTCCTATTATAAGTGTGCAAAATCATTTTATATTAGAAAAACGTAGCAAGTTTCTTTTTATTTCTCACAACTGAGCACAAAATTTAGAAATTCATACTCAATTGTTTACCATCTTGAAAGACAGACCAATGACCGTGGATTTTTCATAATTCATTATGGGAAATGCAACATTAATTGCTCTTATTACGGTACGAAACCACAATCCTTGCAGCTAGCAGCAATGCTTTGTTTGTTCTTGTTTGAAGGATAAAAGTTGCTATATCAACTGAGGCTCCGCTCATTGGGCTGAATGGGAACAGTTAACTGGGTTATAGTTGTCTATATCTAATCAACCAAGTTATATCATGAAACTTAAACAACCAGTGCCTCTCCCCAATATTAACGGTAGATTCATCATTCATGACATCAAATCAAAGAAATCTCAATTTGATGCTCTTAAGAAAGAAATAAAAAAATCAGAAATAGATTACAGTTTCTCGTAGCTTATTCTTCCAAAAACAATTGTACACAAGTCCCTTTGAGGAAGCTTAACTTTTGGTTTCAAGTTTCCAGTTTTCACCAACCGAATTTCTGGAGTACATCCTTGGTCCTCTTACGAAGCCGGGTGAAAACAATAACAATGCAAGCCAGAACCCACGGAGGAAAGTTCAAGCTCGATAGCTTCGAGCTCTTTAACCAGTCGGGGGTGTCCTTGAAGAACACCGCAACTAATAGAGTTAGCAATGTCACTCCGACCAGAAGCTTCGTCACAGGCATCACCATCGAATCCTACACGAAATTAAACAAAACAAGTATCTGTATTAGAAACTATAACACAAACCCAACAACTTCTGTTCTTCAGCTAACTTTTTTTTTTTTGCCGAATTAAAGCCTAGGATAACTATAACTATAGTGCAGTTGATTGCAATATCGAAAAGACCGAGTTTCGTCCTAATTTATTTATATCCCGAATAGCTGGTACAAACCGGTAGATTGCCTGAACAATTATCATCCTTGAACAAGCCAAGTTTTGGTAGGCATTAACATCAACCAGTCTAAATTGCAGTAATATCTAATCACAAAACAAGCTGGAAATTAAGAACACATGAACACAGGATTCAATTCAGATCACCTTAGGTTCTCCATCAATATGCACGACCGATCCGTCAGTGTAGGGAAGCATCGACCGGCCATTCTTCGGATTGAACCGGATGGCGACCCCTCTCTTCCCCTCCTCCGGATTGAACGCGTACAGGGCTTTCAGTCCGTGCACCTCGAGGATATCTCCGACCTCGAGCTGGTTCTGGTCCCACCCGCCGAGCCTGGACGTGAACTCCTGCGCCGGGCCGCGGCCTCGCCGGTACAGCTTGACCGCCACCTCCGGCGTCTTTATGTGCACCGATTTGGGGTTAGGGTTAGGGTTTCGCTGAGAAGAGGGTTCGGGTTGAATTTCCTCGATCCGATCCGTTGAATTCTCCTTCTCGGCATCCATTTTGTGTTCTTCCATGATTCGGGTTTGAAGGTTGCGTCTTTGATAAAGATCGGATTCGAGAGGAGATCCGAAAGATCTCTGCTTTGCTTTTTCTTTGAAGCAGAAAGAAAGAAAGGAAGAGGAGATTAAGAAATTGTTGAATGAATTTAGATTGTAATTTGGGGGGTTTTGATTGAGGTGTAAATTCAATTGGGTAAATCTAAACAAAGTTTTCTCAAAAAAAAAAGAAATCTAGACAAAGTAAATTAGTATTTTTACTTTGTATTATTTCATTGAAAAAAAGTGGAACTTTTTAGGGGGTCCAGTTGACATTGTAATATTTGCAAACTTTATTATTCCGTTAAATTAGTATTTTGAGTTCATGTTGATGATTTTTATATTGGATTTGTTTTGTATATAAATTTGTTATTCAAAAATAAATGATTTATTAGTTATATTAATAGTACTTATCCAAGTATGTTACAAAAAAAGTTGACAATGGAGTTCTTAATTAATGATTTAATATAAATACTAACTCATCTGATATATATATAAAATAAAATTTGTATGGACTATATATAGTATCACCTCTAACAATTTTAACTTCTATGATGCTCTAGGATTCAAAAAATGAGCTGCAAGTATAGCATGGTAATACTATAGAATAGTAGATAGGAGGGACCGTGATCCTCTTACAGATGGTAAAGTATGTCCACCAATTATAAAGTTTGGTTCGGTGGATTACACCTTGGTCACTCTCTTTTTCTCTTTCGGCGCTGCTCGGTTGCAGCATGGCAGCCAATCTTGTTCCAGATAGGAGTAGTAGTACTGAGATATGGTAGTAATGGATTTAGCAGCATAATGATACTCTAATTAAATTCTAAATTTTTGTGTACTTTGTTGCCTTCCAAAAAGACACGGAAGGTGGTGGTGGTTAATAAAATCACTTAGTCCAAAATAATTAATGATCCTGGCCGTGAAACTATTATTATGTTTGATTATATTTCTTAATTTGAACAACATTTAGATCTGCAAACTTTTGCTACTCTCAAAACCAAAAATAGCTATAGAAAATTATATTTATATATGTGACTATATGAGCCTACCATTTATCAGAAAAAAAAAATAGTTGATATTGAAAAGTTAACTAATTTTACATTGGAGTATTAATGATAATGCACTATTTTGAGGAACATGTACATAGGAAAAAAAAAAAAAAAAAAACGTATATAACAACAACGATATAACATAGGCGCATTGTAAAATTATTTGATGAAACATGAATTGGCTACAAAATTAATATATCGATTGGAGTTAGACTATTATACTAACATTAGCATTTCGGATCGAAATGCTAACGCTTCAAAATTTATATTATCGTGTCCAAAGTCACGATTTATAGTGCTCAATAAATTCTTTATATGAAAATATTGGGGAATACAAAAATTTTTTATTTTTAGAGTTTTCTAAGTATTTGTTTTGAATTTTAGAAAATAGCTCATAAATATTAATAAAATATTGATGTTTGTACTTGCTATTTTCAGAAATGCAAAATAAATACTTCGAAAACTCTAAAAATGAAAATTTTTTTGTATTCCCCAATATTTTCATATAAAGAATTTATTGAGCATCATAAATCATGATTTCTGACACAATAACATAAATTTTGAGGTGTTAGCATTTTGATCTGAAATACTAACGTTATCATAATAGTCTAATTCGATGGATTGATACTTGTCTACCATTGTTTCCTAGCTACTTGTTCATTATAATTGAGCAGGCATCAACAATTAGCACAGATAAAATCGTTTTTTAATCCATAACCTATCATAAAATTCATGATTTAAATTAACAAGGTATCAAATCAAATGGTATGAAAACCAACTTTGTACAGAGAGAGTGTGTATGTAAGAATAGGAATATAGGATGGTAAAAATGGTGATGACTTGCTACTTGGGCCAACCAAAAGGAGTAAAAACCGGCTTTAAACAAAAGAGAAAGATGCATAATGCAATTCACCATTTATGGAAAAAAATGCCAAGATTTAAAGCAAGTTTCACTGCACACTTATTCCAGCACTTTGAACCAGAATTGATGAAACACATGAAATCTAGTCACTGTATAGGCGCAGCCTTCCTTCCTTCTTTTGCTTCTTCTTCAATCCACTTCTTTATTCTTAGCTTCTATCTGCATGCATGCTATCCTTCCATCTTGCAACAGCTAGCGATTCACACTTATATATATAAACCAATTTTAATTGTCTACAAAATTTATATATTTGTGTAACGTAATTAGCATTATTAATTTCTAGACCGTACATGATATTAATTAAGTATATCCTACAAAAATCATAATAAGCTCTTGATAACAAATTATATAAACACGTCATATATAGTTCTATATTTTCAAACTAATTCGCACTTAGCAGCATGCAGTTTAAATTGATCTAAGAAATTAACAATAGAGAAAGTTCGTCATTTTAATTGGAGGATATAAAAATGCATATCCATTTTATTCCGTGTTGTTTCTGAAAAAAGCTTCAAGAAATAATAGTTCAATAATTTAATAAATGAATTAATTCAAAAAAAAAAAAAAATGAAAGTATGTCGACCATAATAACCAACCAATATTTTATAAACTTTAATTTCGCAAGAATCAAGAGCTTCATTCGGTGGAGCATCTCTTAATAATTATATATCTTATATATATACGTCCTTAAAGCATTGTCCTTTTTACGTTTACCACTTTTGTTATTTTAATAATCTTCAATCAATTTACTAATTAAAAAAATCGATAGGCCAAAAAGTCTAGGCTACAAATAAAAGAACACAATGCATGCACACGAAGCTACGTACTTAATTACTAAAAGAATAACAACAATTTAACAGCAGAGTGAGGGTGGCATGTACTATGGCTCCATATTATCATTTTTAAAGTTTAATTAACCGATCCAAACCGCTCAATATGATCTCTATATATAAATGTCATTGTAGACCAATATTTATAATTTTTGGTGCTTTTTTACTTTTTTTTAGATAATTAGAAAATGACTTAATGTAAACATTATAGACCATTCAAAAATGTGGTTTTTTTTATATATCAAAAATATATAGTTAAAAAATTCTAAAAAATATAAATTTGGTCTAGAACTATATTAACATATGAAGATCACATTGAGCGATTTGGATCGATTAATTGAACTCTAAAAATCATAATATAGAGCCGTAGTACAAGCCATTTTGTATTATTAATAGTACCATAGCCTCACTCTATATACATATACCTATCATATATACCAGGTAATTAAAAGGGATACATATATATAAATCAACTTTATTCCAATTTCATGAAGAATATATGGATAGAGACGTTTAACTTAGATCGACATGGCGACAATGTTCCAGGTATCATCCTTTGTATCGTAAAGTAACTAAAGCATTTCCTTTTTGCTGGGAGTATAGATATTAATTATCTGCATATATTGCATCTAGTTAACAAAGCATTATATATATGAATGAGATATATGTATTAATATGTTTAATTTATATTCCAACGGTGATATTTAGATTCATATGATGAATTTGGACTGCTAATAATATTTCAATCTTCAAGTTAATTAATGTTTTATCTAAAATATGTAATTTTTCATTACATTTTCTGCAAGATATTAATAAAACAAACAAATCAAATAATTAACTCCCCTTAATTTTCGCATGTAATGTGTCTAATTTTAGACATTTTAATATTGTACAAGAATACACAATAGAATTTTGGATTATACATGAGCTTAATTAAACCATGCTCATATTCACAGTGTGATGTGCATTAAGATATTTCTCACTACTGAACTACATAAAAAGCCATTTTTATTCAAATCACAAACAAAAGGAACCCAATATACTTTTTGGTCCCAAAGCTCCTCAAGTAAAAATAAAAAAAAGTGAGAGACATGCAGAATCAAATAAATCTCATCCCCTCCTCCAGGATCCCTACAAACTAAACAAAGGAATCTTCATTTATATATTCACAATGCAATGCAATGCATATATAAAGCCACAAAATTAACTTGATCACTCCATGAAACCCAACAATGGATTTCTCCATTTGATCCAAGTAAATTAATCCATCATGTAATTGCAATTTAAGCAAAACCCATTTTTGGTATGAATTTTAAGGTTATAATAGGCATTTCTGCACATCCAAACTAAAGCCTTGATCTCATGTTCTGTTGCTATATATATCAGAAAAGTAGCACTCTGGTCTGTCATCCAGATTTTAGCTGTTGCTTCAAAAAGCAAAAAAAAAAAAAAAAAAAATGGTTTCTTTAGCAAACATCTACCATGTGTTGGAGGAAACGGTTCCACTGTACATTGCCATGATCCTTGGCTACTTGTCCATCAAATGGTGGAAGCTGTTCACTCCCCAGCAATGCGGCGGGATCAACACGTTCGTCTCCAAGTTCGCGATCCCTCTTCTGTCTTTCCAAGTCATCTCTGCAAACAATCCTTACCAGATGAACACAAAACTTGTGCTTGCTGATGTTGTTCAGAAGGCAGTTTCGTTCGTCGTCTTTCTGGTTGTGGCCTTTGCCTTCTGCCGGAAAAGCATGGATTGGCTGATAACCGGTATATCTGTTTCGACACTGCCTAATACCTTGATTGTGGGTATTCCTTTGATGAGAGGGATGTATGGCGATGAGGCAGTGGGGCTCATAACTCAGATTGTCGTCTTACAAAGTCTGGTGTGGTATAATGTTCTCTTGTTGTTCTTTGAGTTTCGAGCTCAGATGCTCGGCTCTGACGGAGCAACTGCAACTCAAGTTACAGGTAAAATCTCATAAATTTCTAGTTTGAATTTATATATATAAGAAATTAAGTATAACAAGAAATTAAACAGAATTTGATAAAATGCACGTAATAATTATATGTTTATACTAGCCCGGAAAACATGTTTATGTCTGTTTAGTCAAAAGATCAAGAGATACTTTGCAGCCTCCCATTATTCTTTCTATCAGTAAGATTTCTTTTTTTTTTTTTTTTTTTTTTTTTGTTCTCTATGCATCTAATCGATTTGTAGAATTGCAAAATGTGGGCATTCTTGTTCCTTATTTAGTTTCTCTTTATAAAGAAAGTAACAGGCTAAGCCGTGTGCTTGCTGATAAAATTTAGCAAAAGCCATCTCCTAAGCTCATTTCTGATAAAATTCTAAGATCCAGATACAACTTCAACAAACTTTTGGTGTATAAGAACAGAAAAAAAACATATATATATTATCTGGCTCTGCTGTTTCAGGAGATCCAGAAGGAGAAGTAGAATTGGGGACGGTGCGAGCAACAGAAGAGAATAATGAAGTGAAGGTCACAAAGAAAGGATGCCGAAAGAGACTATCTTTCGTGTTAGATGTATTAGCAAAGATTGCGATAAATCCCAACACCTATGCAAGCATGGCTGGTCTGGCGTGGTCACTAATCAGCTATAGGTAATATATTACATAAAAATTATTTCTAATAAGGTTAGATTTATGTCGGGAACTATTTATTGGTGATTTCTTTATTGTGTAGTTGTTAACTTAAAAATAAGAACTAACAACGATTAATGTTGAAGGACTCACCGACATCTGAATTTAAGAAAACAGTTTCATGTTTCCTTCTCAATGGACAATTCTTTTTTTCAGGTGGGGAATAAATCTACCGCCAATCGCTAAAAATTCGTTGCATATACTCTCTGATGGGGGACTTGGCATGGCAATGTTCAGCTTAGGTATGCACTCCAACACATCTCATTACATTAAATCAAACTTAAAGTAAAAAACTAAGTGGTTCATAAAAGTAAAACATTTTTTTTTCCTTTTTTTCCCTTAACAGGGCTCTTTACTGCTGCTCAAACTAAAATCATAGCATGTGGAACGCGAATGGCGGTACTATCCTTGGTACTGAGGTTTATATTAGGGCCTTCACTAATGGCTCTTTCGTCATATGTTATCGGAATGAGGGGATTAGTGCTAAAAATTGCTATCGTCCAGGTAAGTTAAGTTGTCAGTTATAATTAGCATCTTAATCGAAATCCTAAAATACAGCAAGTCAGGAAAATTATATGACTGGTAAGAAAACTTCGGTGCAGGCAACATTACCTCAAGGCATTGTGCCATTCGTGTTCGCTAAAGAGTACGGCGTTCATCCAGATATTTTGAGCATGGGGTATGCTAATTGTCGAATTTCAGTAGTTTACAGTTTTTAAATTCACTATTAGCTGCAATTCTTAAAGAATACAAACTACCACTACATATTTACTGATTACATATTAACTGACTTTTTTTTTTCTTTTGTCCCTTGTGATAGGATTATCGTCGGCATGTTCCTCGCTGTACCGATAGCACTGGGATACTACTTCCTTCTCGGTTCGAAATACATGCACATAGGGGAAAGAGTATTGAACAAACTATGGGATAAATTCTAATCTGTCCATTTTGTTCTCTGTACAGGATGTGTATATAGAGCTGCACACGTTAATTTTATTGCTTAGTGGTACAAATGTGTTACAACTGATATACTTCAACACTTAACTGAAATCATTTTTATTTTTGTGGAGGAAATTCTGGAGAAAAGTGTAGGATTATTTTGTGATGTGTCTATTTTCTTGTGTGTACATGATAACTTGCATATAAAGCTATACATGTTAATTTTATTGCTTAGTGATACTAATTGTCTTGTAACAACTGTCAGCTGATATACTAACTAAACTGAAATGATCTTTTTCTCTTCTATGGAAAAATCATCAATGGATGTCTTCAGAATATAACATTCTATTGTGCTCTGTACAAGATAACATGTGTGGATGTCTTCAGAAGCAAAGACCCTTGCAGTAATGTCGGGGCGAAATTGTATCCCTAGCTAATGTAGGTAATTAGAATGTTAGTTCACATTCTTCTTTTTAAAACGCATACAAGACTCCACTTTGCGAGCGGTCGACTTGCATCGATAAACCGAATATCAACACTGTGATGACCAGTTTCTCCTGTCAAATAGACAGATTTTGGTAATCATAAACACAATTCACCCGTTGGTATTTGATAGTGACTCTCCCTTTATCTGCTTGCTATTTTTCAGTTACTGCTCTAAGATTAGTGGTTAACTATCATATTCATATCATAGGACTATAAACCGGAATAATGGTTGCAGTACCATATATATAGATGTTAAGGCATTAACATGTTGCATTGTTGATAGAGGTGGAACAATGAAATGCAATGATATGTCTGTCATTCTGGCTAGTTTATTTAGGACGATGCTCAATTTGCTGTATACATATGATATATGCCATGTTGTTAGAAGCAACTCTTTGGTGTCACAGAATGACTTCTAATTTTTATGTTTTTGAAGGCTCCATATGATTCTGCATACAATTTTCATATCACAAGTTTTTTTAAGTTTCTCTTTAAAAAAAATGCCATAGCTCAGTACGAATTTCGTTCAGTTAGAGCTTCCCAGATTGACATCCACAAGACAACAAGCAACAATAGAAACTTTGCAACTGTTCTGAATTTTATTTATATGTTCTGTTCCAGAATGATGATCCACATATATAATAATGTAATAGACCACAGAAATTTCAGGGGCCATTACTTATTGCTATTAGCTTTTACGAAGGTTACTATTGCCACTGAAAGGCGGGTCCCACGCTTCACTGACAATAGTTCTCTTCTCGAGCACCAATTTAGTGCTACCAACCTTAATGACCTAATAACCAGACTAGCTATAGTATTATATACTCTGAATGCTTCTATGTTGCTTCTGCATCTCTCCATAAAAATACAGGACTGTCAGAAACAAGGCATTTACATGTTTTTATGATGCTTCCCAGACCTTGTAGTTGCTCCCTTCAGCGGCCACAGACCAGTTTTTGGTTCCATTTTCGGGCTCATAAAATCCTGGACCAATTTTCATGGCTATTTTTCCATCTATCTCAGCTGCATACACATCCCTCTCTGCCTTTGTTATCTTGATCTAATAGAAGCAATATCAGCAAATAAGTACCATTTAAATACTGCATTTGGAAAAGGAATAAGTAATGGAAATAACCAGGTAGCATATCTACATGACTACATTTCATGTTTCAGTATCATCTCCAAAAAAATAGGAGGCATTTAAAGATGAGGGTTATCTTCCTTTTTTAGGAAATAGAGACAAACCTTGAAAGCTTAAGTAATTTCAAGGAGCGGTTTGATATTTAGCATGGCATAGAAAATAATTCTTATTTCCAAATCCAACAGGATAAATAAATTACCGTGCTTCTACAGTGGATCTTCTTTTGGAGCCTAAGAGAGATCAAGCGGCGAATCTCTTGCTGATAGTTAGAGAACAGATGGTCGAAGAAAACAGAAGGTGTGCCTGGGTGTGTCAGTATGTATGCATAACCTTGCATCTCTTTTCCTCCCGGGAACCTCCAATGACCCTATTTTATTATCAGATAATGAGTTACAGCATTTTATCTTCTAGAAGAATCGCTGTGAGGTTCTACAGTACAAATTCAAGATTCTGACAAGGAAAGGACAGTAATACGCTATTATCAACTCCAAATGATATGAAAAACTGGTGCAAGTAAAAAATGCAGGTTCTACCAGGATCCTCAATAAATAGTAAATTACCACTGCATGATTTGGCATCTAATTGTGATAATATAGTAATTACTAACATCGTGTAGATATTCAATTATTATCATTGCAACATCCTATAAGTGTACTGGGACCAAAATAATCAGTATCAAACCAGGTAAATGGTTCACAAGAAAACCTAAGGGAAGATACCTGTGTGGAGCCCGTGTCATGATTTTCAATAAAAGTGACAGCACGTGATGGCCACCAACCCACCACACCTGGTGGTTTCCCCTTCTCATCTGATAATCTCCAGTACTCACACCTCTCTAGTACCTAAATAAAACAGTACCATCTCTCAGTGACAAGCAAATTTGGAGATAAATATGCGAACTCTATAGGATATATATATACACACAGAACAGTGTCATTATGGAACCAAGCAACAAATAGAAAACTATAATATAAAGAAATAAAAACCAGCCCCAAACATCATCATTATGATTATTCTGTCCTTCCAATTTTAACTTAATTGGCACGATAAGAACCCAATGCAAACCAAGCAACACGGAGAAGTTTCCCATAAAGCAGTAATACCCAAGATACAAATTTTGTCAAAAAAAGATTCAAATGCCAAAAGTTGGTACTTACAGAATGAAGTATTCCTTTAGTTGTCACATCAAAAGCACCTGCAGTCCCATTGGTAGCATTTATCCAGTCAATGATTCGCTGTCTGTGTGCATCTTGGTTGTAATCCATTTCACCATAGGTGTAACTGAGAGAATCCCAATACTCCCCCACAGCAAAGTAGGGTTCACTGGCCTCTAAGTAATCCTTTACATAACCACCCCAAAATCCACGCACAAAGTCAAGGCGCCAGCCATCATATCCAACCTCATTCCTATGAGGAAATTTGTAAGCCACAAAAATTATACTAAGCAAAGCTTCATCACTCATAAGTCATTATAATAATTAAATGTACTAAATAAGTTGAAAATCAAAGTATGAGAAATCTTTACCTTAACCAACGAAGCCACTCTTTGAGATCATTTCTGACAAATTCTTGTGAGTGATCAATATTTGGTGCTGCATGGAAGTTATCCCCACTACTCTTGTTGCCTCGTCCCTGAAATTGAACATCAGCAAATTTTTGTGAAGTGAATATTACCATTGCAAACAATATGAATGATCTGATTAAATAGGCAAGAAGCATTATCAACTAGTAATAATGCAGTATTAGTGCTGTTCAAAGGAGCAAGGTAATTGTTGTAAACAACACTATAAAAATGCAATATTATGATGAGGAGGGATCAAATAACCATGTTTTTGGTGACCGATCGGTGACCGTGAAATTAAATCTGAAACAACTACAATTTAAACTATTACATGACAAAACTAATTGATAGAATGTGTTGTATATATCATGTTTTATGTGTATACAAAAAATTATATCATTTTGATTTTATTTACATATGCATCAAGCATTAACAAAAATCGACGGTTCAAATTTTATGATTTTTTCTCCTCTCTTGATGACTATTGAAACAATGTTAAAACTTTATCATTTTTTGTGTATATATTATTTAGATGATTTAGAATACATCTAACGGTTTAGATTTGTCAATTTATATATAAATAGTGAAATGGTCACCACGGTCACCAAAGTCCATGGTTATTGGATCCCTCCTCTATTATGATACCTGGCCAGAAACAGTAATGAATTCCAACAGACTCGAACTTTAGATACTTTGTAGCATCTACCTAACATTCTCTTACCAAAATGCAGAGTTCAAGCCTTACAGTAATGATGTATAGAATGGTATAGTTCTAGAGATTCTTCCAATGCTATTTTTTAAATTAAAATAGTATTATTCAATTTCTTTACTATTTTTTAATCAGACTAAACATTCAAGCCTAATGATGACACCTAGATACTAACATGATGGGCCTATAGTCTAGAAAATAAAATCTAAGAGATATTGTCGACCATCAGTATCATAATTAACATAGTACAACTGGAGAGTTTTAAATGATAATGAGTAAACAAGAAACCAAATTTTAGATGCGGAAATTGTTATGGTAGTTCTGTGCGCTAATATAACAATTAAAGTGCTACAACTGATTATGATATTAGGGCAATCTTTTTGTGATTGCTGTTAAACCAACAGTCAAAAGATGGTAAACTCGAGATCATATGCTTCCTCTCTGATAGGCTTAACAGTTAATACCCCCAAGAGTATGCTTACAGTAACTGGCAAATTAAATATACTAACAACAAAAACAGAAAAATGATGAAGAATTTGAAGTGACATTTTGACTACTTAAAACAACAAGGATTGTATTATTTATTATTTACGATGACTCTTAAGTAAGGTATCTAATTAGAACAGTACTCTCCAAAACTCGGGTAGTGCCAGTCTTATCATAGTTGCCACTTGCCACAATAACTATAAGACTTGATTTTGTCGCTTGTTTAGTATTTTTTTTTTTTCAATAGATGTAGCAAAACTCGTTTGTATACTTTAAAACAAAAGATAGGGAGGGAAAAGGAGAAACAGAAAATATTCTAAAAGAAGTGTTCTATTCTTAAAAGGGCAATCAAATTAAAGTTGACGCTCAATCAGTAATTTTAAGTACTTTTCCACTATAATTGGAGATGGAATCTATATAGGTGAATATCTCCCGTTCACATAGTTTGCGGCAATTAACAGGACCCATAGTTAAACAAAACTTACCGAACCTTGACCTGAAATGGGGGCCATCAGAACCAAATAAACACTTGCCATGTGGAAAGCATACAGTGCTCACGTTCACATAGTTTGCGGCAATTAACAGGACTCAAAATTAAACAAAAGTTTTTTATTTTTACCTGAAAATGGGGGTCATCAGCAACAACAGCTCGATCATCCCAATTTAAACGACCCCCAAAAATATTCCAAATCCCATTAGCATTGCGAGAACTAGCGCATCTGTGGTTTAGGACGACATCCCCAAGAACCTTAATTCCTGCTGCATGGAACTTATGCACTATTTCCTTCAACTCTTCCATGCTCCCGTACCTGACATAAATTATTAGATCAGTAGAAATAAGTGAACAGATGAACATCAATTATCAATAGGCTCAAATGTTTCCTTTGTTTGCCTTTCCTCGATACAATTTTCTGTGCAAGCTGCAATGTGATTACAACAAGAACAAAAAAAAAGCCTTTAGTTCCAAACAAATTGTGTTGGCTAAAGATGAATCCCAACCAGAGCCACAAAAGAACAAAAGTATTACAAAACTGTGAACCATCACAACTGCCTGCTCCTCCATCTTTTTTATTTTATTTTAAAGAGACTATTTGCAACATGGCTATGATAGTATTCGCAAAGATCTTCCTTTCTGTGTGTCTTCTTGCACCTTTGCTTATGTGTGAATTTGTGTCAGTGTGTACAGCATTCAATTAATTTTGCATTAAGGTGCATGGTTTTATTTTCCACTTGGTACATGAGAGACTAGAGAGAGAGAGAGAGACTACTGACCTTGAGTTCAAATTATACAGATCATTTGGCATGTAACCCTCAGGAGAGACTGATTCAGTGGGAGGTGGTAACCATACAATGCTAAATCCTATCTCTGCCAACAGCTTCACGTTTTCTCCCAACTCATGGTACCACCGGCCTGACTTATGTGACTCCCAATTAAACCCCTGACACAAGATCTCATATCCATTTCCTGTGCCAGAACTCACAATCACCTTAGTAGGTGCAGCTGAGGTATCACCAGAATCAGCCAACTCTTGAGGCTTTTCCACAAAGCTTACTGTTGAGCTTCTAAATATTTTATACGCTTCAGCAACTAATTTCTCGATCTCATGTAAAATGCTGTCATGTTCTTCCCCAGTTTTTTGTGCCTTGTCTTTATGTGATGATATGTCATCAGCTAGGTTTCTAATTCCATCTATTATATTCTTTGTGTACCCATTCACGCCAGTATCAGTAGAATCAACAACAGAAGGGACTGAATCTTGTTTTTCATCTACCATTTCTTCATCACTTGAGATTGTACTTTTTATGGGTATGCAGAAATCTCTCCCCATATTATTGACCCAAGTATACTCATCAAGCTTGAGAACAAAGACTAACCCCTTGACTTCCTTATTAAACTCGAATGTGGTCCTGTTGCCTATACCCGAAGATTTTTGCTGCCAAAAGAAGAGGATAAGTAATGGCTATAGTTCTCAATTCAAAGTGTTCTATGCATTTTAAGCTTTTAAAAGGGCACAACTTGAAATCTTAATGCGGAAATAAAGGAAGTATAATTGAATATTGAAAGGGATACTTGTTATGGAAGGGTGCAAGTTTGTTTTCAATGACAAAAGAAATCATCTAATTCATGCATTACCTCAAGTAAAGTTTGGAGGGCATTTTTGCGAAGAAGTTTCGTGGCTTTTGGGTAAGGTGGTGGAGGCACGTGCCAATGCTTACTCTCATCCATATATACACCCCAATGCAGAACAACAAGACCTGGTATATCCATATCAAGTTCCACAATGTTTTTGTTAGGACTTTTATCACTTTTACGAACCGTAACTGTCATAGAATTTTGAACAGGCTCTTCTTTTACAATAGTATAATCTTCACTGAATGCAACAATAGGTTTTCTTATGGAGACGTTTGTGTTATCCTCGATGGAGACAGCTGCAGGCTCTTCATGTTTTAGTAGCATGTTGGATATCTGCCCAAATGCTCCTGGAAAAGAACAAATTAGACGAGGATCAGGGCCCTGCTTTATATATGATTAGCTATAAATTTTCAACAGAAACTTTGACTCAGTACACTAGCATGCAATACGTAGGAGATGAACAACCTGTGACTATAGTTATTAAGGACTCAATCTGCACATCTCCTTCATGAGTGGCAACCTTTTTAATATAATTAAGCAAGAACACACACACACACACATATATATAACTTCAACCTGGCCATATGTTAAAACTCTGTTTCCCACCGGAGGCGATTCCATCATATGAAGATCCCCTCAATGGTACTCTGAAGTCTCTACCTTTATTTTGAAAGCACCTCCCTGTTTCCTTTTCCTAGTTAAGGAAAAAAAAAATTAAATAGTAGCTAATTCCATGAACATCATTCATAGAAGGTAATTTACAGCAAAAGAAAACAACCAGAAATTACATTCACTTTACATTACTGTTCAACACAGTACTGGTTTCAATAATAATCGTTTTGGGGTTGGTCATAAGTGTGATTTTTAAGCATCAATTAGTATCTAAGATAGCCTAAACTAATGAAGAAAAATAATATGAACCAGTACACACTAGCTTCAAAGGGACAGAAGCATATCCAAGTTAATGATTGCAAGTTCTAGTAGCTAGAATTACTAAAGTTGTATATTACCTTCAGAACAAAATTTATTGCCATAATAGGTGTATCACTGTCAATTTCAATTTTCACTTCATTTGCTGGTTGACCATCTGACCGTGCAGTAAAAGGTGTTTCGATTGCATAATCCTGAAAAGAGGAGACATTCCAAAATATTGCTTAGTTGACATGGTTAATCGTTATGGGAAAAGGCATGTTTGCACATTGTCATTGTTTGTGAAGAACGAAAGAACTACAATTCCTGAGAAGAGTGCTTTAATTTTTTTCTACTACTATAACGGTGTGTTACTGTTAAATACCTTATGTGGACCCCACAGATACACAGAGGTATATTCTTTTTTAATGTCAAAAATTGACCAGTCTCAGAAAGAAGAAAGAACAAAAGGGGCACTAATATCTATATGTATGAATTCTTCATATCGAGTTGCATCAAATCGAATGTTGGTTGTTATGGTTGGAAAAGAAGATTTACCTTGATGGCAATTGAGTTGGGCGGTATCATCTCTGCAGGAGGTTGGTCCCACTCGCTGCGTTTATAATATAATACAACAAATCATTATATGCACTTAAAGTTAGAGAAAATCATAGTACAAAAGGGAGAAAAAAGGTAGTCCACTACGCAACCAGTCAATAAACTAACTATTTCACTAACGAAAAGGAGCTATTTGCATATTATATTATATCTTAAGTAAAAGTTTAAGTTTAACTTAAAGCAAACAAGCAAGTATAATCGAATCGGAATCTAAAGTAAGTATCTTTTAATTAAAATAAGATGTATGTCAACAAGTGAATCTAAAACTGATGGGAAACAAGAGGCAAAGCATTACACTTGATCATCGGAGTAAGCGACTCCCCAGTGCAGAATCCAATTGGCATCCAGATCGGAGCTGACCACGAGCATCCATTTAGAGTGGTATCCGGCCAGCTGGTCCAGCCTGACCGACACCTTAACATCAGTCTGCCATGCAATCAATCAATCAATCAATCAACAGCATATTATATATCGAATCATCCCAATTCTTGCAAGCACATACATAACACAACACATAGTAACAGAAGGAACAACCTTTTTGATCCGTTCGATGTCGAACCTTTCGGAGAAGATCAAATCGGTCTCCTGAGCTAGAGGGGGGCTGGGAGCAGCCTTGGCTCCGACAATAGGGCGGAGATTGCGGGCGGAATCGGGTGGTTTGAGACCGAGATTGCGGGCGGCGGAGGTGGAATTAATTGAGCAGCATCGGATTCGGACGGGAGGAGGTGGGAGGGAGATGGTGGGAGGGTGGCGGAGGAGGAGAGGGGAGTGGGGAATGAGGGGCTTCCATGATCGGACCAGCGACATTCCGATCATGAGAAAGGAAAGGAGAGAAGAGGAAATGGGAAGAGGCGAAGAAGAAGAGTGGGAAAGTGGGAAAGATACTTGCGATATGATATCGTGCTACTGCTTTAACGTTTTACGTGGAGTGCATTTAAAGTTTGTTTTCGGTCTTACATAATATCTATCTATAAAATCTATCTGCTTACATTTCTTATAACCAGTGAAAGTCTACGTGTTTATTTTGAACCGAAATTGTTATTTTTTATAATAAATAAATTTTTAAGATAATATATAATAGGTCTTAGATTGAGATAATTTATATGAGCCTTTAATTTTAATGGGCTGAGAACGTCGATGGGCATTAACGTGTATCAACAGTGGTGATCAATCTTTGTTTACTTAGATTGATCACCACCATTGACATACGTTAATGCTTTTATTAGTAGTAAGGATTAATAATCAATAAATAAATATACAGAAGCATTTAATTTTTTTTTTGTGTGAGATATTTCAAACAAAAAAAAATAATTAGTTTTATTGAACGAATACAATTCCTTTTTAGGATTCTTTATTGAATTGTCCTTATCAATTGATATAATATATATATATTTTTTATTATTTTCCTGTACTTGAGGTAAATTTATTATTATTTTTTTAATTTCTTCCGCATATCGTGCTTATACAAATCCGTTCTCATGCTTTAGATAATTTTAAAATTCATACAAGGTAATATTATTGAAGAGTAAACAATTAAACACTAAACAAGTAAACATTAATAATAGATGAAGTATAAAAAGAGAAGATGGATAGAAGACATTACCAGAAGGCACAAAGTTACAAATTTAAGTATGCGTTGTTGTGTACGCTTCATTCTTCAAGAATATGCCCTTGGAAGTCAAAGACGTGTACGCTGCCACCTCGCGTCCCATTCTGCTGTTATTCTTCGGCGATAACTGGACCCTGTTATCCCGACGGTCACCGTCAGATCAACACCGAACGGTTCAGATTCAGTGCAAAGTTCAGTTTTTGAAGTAAAAAAAAGTTTTGCAGAATGGTTATACGAGGGAAGGATAACAACGGAATTGAATTCGTGCCACCTCAATCTCCCTTTTCCTAAAAAATGATACATTGATTCCCTGAAGCAACTGAAATACTTGAGTCTTGGACTGAGGCTTGGCAGCTAGCTGAGCAGGGGCGGACCCAGGCATGGGATAAGCCTAAGCCTGTGTCAGACTTGATTTTTGAATGTATTGATTAGTACTAATTTTTTTTTATAGTAAATAATACTTATTTATATTTGTAGTATTGTAGCTAAGCTTAATGATTTGTCAAACAAAATATAATATAAGAGAGCTCTTTGTATCATATATTAGACAATTTGTGTCTGGGCTTAAAAAAATTTTATATCCGCCCCTGAGCTAAGGTATCGATATGGAAAAGAAAGATGAGGATTGAGGGGGGTTCCAATGCCACAAGATTTTTGTGCCACAAAATGTCGTAAACTTACATTTTCATTTATATTTCAAAATTTTGAATTCAAATTTTAAATCAAAACCGTTGATATTATTTATGTTCATGAGAGATGTATGCATATAAAATTTTATGAATTTTGGAGTTCATTTCGTACTAGATTAAGTGGGTTCAAGATGGATGTATTAAAATTAATCAATCATTGTTAATTAGATTCATTCATTTTTAAGCCACTTAATCTAGTATAAAATGAGCTCCAAAATTCATAAAATTTTATATACATACATCTCTCATGAATATAAATAATATCAACAGTTTTGATATGAAATTTAAATGTAAAATTTTGAAATATATAAATAAAAAAGTAAGTTTGTGGCATCTTGTGGCATTGAAACATGCCTCAAGAAAGATATTATTTCACATCAAAATCAAAATATAAAAGATACTTAAAAGCAAGTTGAAGTCACTATCAAGTGCCAACGTTTAAAAAACCTAAAGTAATTAATTAATGGTTATCTTGATACATATCCTCGTGTATTATTTCTGTCCCAACAAAAATATTTTTCTTTTTATATATAAAAAAAAAAAGAAGTTATATGCTGGGGTGGAGATCGCGTGAAATTTTCTGTTTTCCAGTCATCAGGTCTAGCCAAGAAAACAGACGTAATAGGGGGCGGGCAGCCGAAAGAAAAGGGAGTTCCGCCACTTATCCCTACTGGTGCCCATAGTAGGCCGGCCGCCCTACGCCTGGACAATTAGACATCCAACCCGTAATTGCAACGACCCGAGAGTTAAGCGTCCGCATCTGCTGAGATCCAAAGGAATCGCAGGAACCTGCGATCTCATAATCTGGACCGTACATTGAATCAGACGAATGAGATGAGAAATTTCTCAGTGCTACGCTTGCTTGTCCATTACCCTCCCACTGCCTTTGTCCAGTTATTAAATTAGAATGTTATCAACTAATCATTAGTTATACAACTAATGTTATACTATATAAAATTAAAAAGAACATTCATTTTTTTTTTCAGAAAGAATGCTATATGTCTTACTCACGTACAATTAAAATCATCTTGTTTTCCGTCATATATTTATATATTATGATTATGATTATAGTCAAGTTTTTAATCTTATCAAACTATTGTTCAAAAGTTATTTCGGTCCAAAATGCTAACACCTCAAAATATGTATTACCAAATCCCAAATCACGATTCATGGTTCTCAATATGTTCTTCAAATAATAATATTGAGGAACACAAAAGTTTTTCATTTTTAGAGTTTTATAAGTAAATATTTTTGTATTTTTGAAAGTAGTATCCTTTTAGCAGTGATGATATTTGTATAAAACAAAAAAAGAAAGTAGTATATTTTCATATGCCAACATCTATATTTTATTATCATACATAAGCTATTTTTAAAAAATAAAAAAAAACTCAAACCACTCAAAAAATAGATAATTTATGTATTTCTTAGTATTTTTATATTAAGACATGGTAACATATATTTTAAGCCGTTATCAAACCGTTTGCACAATAGTTTAATACTTCAACTAAGAAATTCTAGTGACAAAATTTCGAATAATTTGTTTCATATTTTTTATTATATAAAAAATTTTCAAAAATTATATGATTTGTTTCAAAACAATTTAATATAATTTCCATACATATATATTATTATGGATAAAGATTAAATAAACTCGTTGCAGTTAAGAAATTATATATGTTAATTTAGCTCCTATGTCACGATGGATTTAATATGATTTTTTTATTATTGATATCATATTAACAGCACAATTATGTTGCAAGCTAGAACTTGAAATTTTTCGGATGCTCAAAAAATTGTTAGAACAATTTGAATCAGAAGTGATGCTTGTGTAAGGCAAGAAATAAAAACTTTAATTTTCAAGGCAGGAAATAAAAATTTAAATTTTCAAGGTAAGAATTAAAAATTAAAATCTTCTATAAGTTCCATGTTGAACCTTAAATTTGAAAGTAATATTGGAATTAATGATGCTTTAACTAAAAATGGCGAAGATAGGTCCATAATCGTTGCTTTTAAGAAATGTAACAAGCAAATGGAACAATATGGATAACCTTAGTACATCTCAGTCGTGCAATCAAACAGACGGTCCAGATATTGGGATGCTGGTTCCTGCGATCCTCTTGGATCTCAGCAGATGCGAACGCCAAGAGTTAGTGGGGAAATAGGAATACGACCAAAAACACAGCATCATTCAAAACTACCATCCCAGAGGCAATTTCCATTGCTAAGGTGGTATTGATTCTATATTTTGGCTTTGGGGGTATTGATTCCTAAATTCTCTATTTTTATGGAAGTCAGTCCCCTCAAGGTTAGGTCTTTTCTGTGGTTGGTTTTTGTTGGTTTCATAAAATTCAATTTCCTTTGTTAGTCCTCGTTAGGTAATTATTTCATAAAATTTTGTCTAGGGTGGGGACCTGTAGTTAATAGAAGTATGAAAATGATGATCTTACTGGTAATCTCTTTAGGATCAGGCAAATATATAATATTTTATTACAGAGGTAGAAGTTTCATGAAAGATGCCTGTGCTTGAATTAGGGGTGTCAAACGCAATGAAATTTCCGTTTTTGCGTTTCGTTGCGTTTGAACGAATCGCAAAACACAAGAAAATTTGGTGGCATTTGATCAACGCAATAGTAGACGCAAGAAAATTTGGTGCCGTTGGATCAACGAAACGGTAGACGCAACCGATCCGTGACATTTCGTTTATATTGCGTATTTCATTTATATTGTGTATTATTTGTGTTTTTGGTCTGTTGGCTATGTATTAAGCATGAAATCAGTTATGACTTGTGACTTGTAAACATGATTTTTGTACTTTTTTCGTGCTGTCATTGCCGTGTTATTGACTTATTGGCTATGTTATATCATGCTATAGTGTGAAAAATATATAGAGGTTTGAAAAAATTAGTGTAACTTGACTGTTAGAGGGTGTTTTACGGTTAGAGAAAAAGTAACTGCACACTGCATATTGCACCCCAAAGTTGCACACCATCAGATTTTCGGATAAAGGTTCTGGATTTTGACGCTGCGCGTCAAAATTCTCGGCCCAACATGGCGTCAAAATTCTCGGCCCAACATGCTGAAATGTCATGCCCTGCTCCCGTCTTTTTATACCTGCTAGAAATTTTGACCCTAAAATTAAGAAAAAAAAATTGTATGGATTTAGTTATGAATGACATATGGAAATTTATCATTGGAATGCAATGACCGTACTCGTACATGAAAAGGTCCTCATACAAGACATTTTGATAGTCACTTTCACATATGGACATAACACACAGTACAAATGTGCATCGACAGTATTAAAATTGCTATAAATATTGTCATTAAGATTGAGATATCTTAAAATGTTATGTTCACTCCTTCAAATAATTAATGCAATATTTTATGGTAGTTTTTAATATAATTTGAAAAGTGTTTACACTAACACTCAAATATATTTACATACATTATAAACTGTTATGTTAACTTCCACATGTATTTATGTATAAATCAAAAGTGTTTACACTAACACTCAAATATATTTACATACATTATAAAATGTTCATACTAACATAAAAAAGGCATTAATTGTTTATATTGAAAAATATATATATATATACAATAAAAAATGTTCATGCTAATATAAAACGTATTAAGTGTTTACATTCACGGTCAAATATGTTTACATGTAGTATAAAATGTTTATACTAACGTAAAACATATTAAGTGTTTACACTCAGAGACAAAATATTTTTACATACAATATAACTTTAATTTTTATATCAAATCATAAAAATATTTATATTGTCAGATTTTGATATTCTAATTAATACGTTTATAAAACTCTTTCAAATCATTAAAAATGCAGTTATTAATATTATTAGGCTTAATTTTTTATATACCCCTCTACTCTTCTTCATTTTCTTATTTCTCCCTCTACTCTTGAATATTTCTTATTTGCCATTCAACTCTTATATTGTTTTCTTATTTGCCCATCTAACTAAAATTATGAGCTCAACTAGATGTTTATGATATTAATAATTACTGATTTGTTCTTATTTAATATAAAAGACAAAAGTACCATTTGGATTAAAGAAATATATAGCTGGCTTTCTCCTTCATCTTCGTAATACAGATTTCTTCTTTTTTTAGCTTGCAACAGTATATAGTACATTAGTATTAATTATCAGTTTATTTTAGCTTGCATCAGTATTATAGTACATTAGTATTAATTATCAGTTTATCACAGTGGTAAAAGATAGAGGTGGTAGATTGTCGGGCGGGTCGGGTATCGAGGTTGACGTCTGCCGGTATTTTTTTGGGTCGGGTCGGGCGAGTTTTTCAGGTTTGGTTTGATATTGCACCTCTAGGTCATCTCGGGTTTTGGGCCGGGGGTTCGGGTCAGTTTGATTTTCCCTAAAACACTGGTCGGGTTTCGAGTCAGGTCGGGTTCGGGTTATTCTAACTTTGCTTGAAACACGGGTCGGATCGGGTCGGGCGGGTTTTTCAGGTCGGGTCGGATCAGATTTTGCCACCTCTAGTAAAAGATCATGAACTTTATTGATTATATATTAATAGATGACCTCTTAATAGATATGAGATTACTGAAATGAAAGTACGACGATTCTTGATTTATTTACTCTCACGTGTTCTCTTGTGTCAAAACAATAGATGTATTTTTTTTTTTTTTGATGATAAGAGCAATGTCAGACTCGGCATGAAGAAAAGAAGAACTCGTGTATTCAAAAGGACGGAGAGGATAGAAGCTAAGGGTAATTAGGTCATTACATATCGAACTCATGATAAATCATTCATTTAACTCAAATTAATATTAGAATTATGATATAAAGGGTAAATAAGAAAGAAGAAAGAGTTGAGAGGTAAATAAGATATATCAAAAGAGTAAAGGGAGAAAAAAGAAATTGAGAAAGAGTTTAAAGGTATACAAGAAATTAAGCCATATTATTAAATGTGTTTATACTAATAAAAATGTTTTATTATATAAGAAACGGTTGAGAAATAGAAGTCATTTGAAATGCTACCATTTTAAAGTGTCTACAAATTATGGTTACAGAAGAAATGATAATTGTTTGTAAAATGTATTTTATACGACATATGAAAATACCAAAAAATTGTAGGAAAAAATATACTGAAACTAAAAATTTCCGAATCTGTTGAGTTTTAACTAATTACAACAATGATTTTTTTAAATATTTTTCACTTTCATATATGCAAGAGTTTTCCTTTTTCAAATGATATTTTAGTGACATTTGCATTCTTACATCCAGTATTCTTATTTTTTTTTTCCCAAAGTTTATGCCACTAAGATGATAGAGCTTAATTTTTTAGGGAGATTTTTGCTTTTTACTCTAAGACAGCATTGCCTCCTAGTTCGGAAACCGAAAATAGAATGCACCGGCAGGCCCAATATGTCAATTAAATCACGGTGTGCAGCGACAGTGTGCAGAATAACCGGTGCGGAAATATTTTCTCTTACGGTTATTATGATTTTTATGTCTTTATTTCCATTTTATATACAATAATATGTAAGCTTACGCAACCAATTAAAAAACTGTACATAAATTTGCGTCTTTGAACGTAATTGCGTTTCGTTTCGTTTAAAAAAAACGCAATAGTAGACGCAACGAGTTTTGGTTTCGTTTACTTAACGCAACGCAAGGCGCAAAAAAATTTACTTGCGTCTTATAGGCGCAACGCAAGACGCAACATGATATTTGCGTGATCGTTTCGTCCGTTTGATACCCCTAACTTGAATTCATCAGCAAACCACTATGTATAATTAAAAAACTGAGAAAAAAACTAAATAATAGAATAAGGAAGAAAAATTCATTACCTTCACATCAGGTGAAAACTCAGGTTAAAGGCATCAGTGATAATTTGTATAAGAAAAATACGTAATCGCCAAATGAAATGTTGTTAACTGGAGTATATTACATAAATAAAATTAGTCCGATATATAAAAAGAAAAAAAAAAAAAGGTTCCATCTAAAATGGTGAAAATGGTCCAAATCAAGGTTTCAACAAGGAGGTTACAAATTAATAAATGACTAGTACCTTAGCGTAAAAACTGTCCTATAAATTATATTTTAGAATTTATCTGTTACATTTTTGACTAATTCTGTTATGGATTAGATGAATATGGACCGTTCATTTTTTATAATCAGATAGTTAAAATATATTTTTTACATACAATTAAAGGAAAATGTCTGGTAAGAACCGCTTGATTCAAAATGAAAGGTTGCTTAGCCGATTTATAGAAGAATAACTCTACATTCTTCATATATCTATAAACATATGGACGGTTTTTCAATGAATGGAAGATGTTTCTCTTAATAAATGAGTAAATTAAGCATGGGTAAGAGTAAGACTGTAAGAGTGAGTGAGCAGTGAGTCAGTCAGTCGGACAGTTTGTGATGCTGGCTTTCCATATCCACTCGCCCTCCCTTTGCTCCTTTCTCCTCCGGCGCCCTCTCCCTTCCAAACCCAACCCTCGGCCGCCCTTCCCAGTCCGTCCTTCCTTCTCAACCACCCACGCCTCAGCCTCAGGCTCAGGCTCAGGCTCAGGCTCAGCTCCCGTATGTATATATCCTCTCTCAATATCTCTTCCCAATTAAATGTTTGCTTTGCTAACTAAATCCAACTATATTTTTCTACAGATTCAAAATGGCGCCTCCTTTGATGCCTTTGATGATGCCCCACATAACACCTCCAGGTTATTATTATTCCATTTCTTTCACTTCCTTTTTATTATATCTGTATGTTAATTAATTATGCACTAATGATGATGGTACTACTACTAACAGTTTGTTTGTATGTTATACTTTTAGGAGGAGTTCTTCAAATTCGCAACCGGAAAAGTACAGGTCGTGGTTCGGTCCGAACGGGCAGTACATTCGGGAACTGCCGTGTCCCAACTGCCGAGGCCGCGGCTACTCCCCGTGTACCGAATGCGGGATCGATCGGCCCAGATCGGATTGCAGCACATGCCATGGCAAGGTATATTTTTTAATTAATTTCAGTCTCACTGGTATCGCAATTTGATCAAGGAATGATTTTACAATATATAGCTGCGGAATGGGGAAATTGTGACCTCGGTGTGAACTAATAGTTTCTGAACTATAAATTGAAAATTTACGTTTGAATTTGTATGTAGGGAAAGACGACATGTCCTCATTGTCGTGGAGATTGTGTAATATGGGAAGAATTTATTGACGAGCAGCCATGGGAGAAAGCTCGGTCAAGGTTTGTTGTAAAAGTTTTACCAGAATCAGAAAAATTGATAAGTTTCGTGCTAACCATGTTTATTTTTTGTTTCATTCATTGTGCCCTGAAGATCTCCACTGAAAGTGAAGGAGGATGATGAGGTCGACAACTTAGAAATCAAACTCGATGACACACATAAATCAAAGCGCGTCTATAAGTCACCATCACCGGAAGTCATCCAGAAGATTAGCCAATCCCTCAAAGTAAGTTCTTTTAATTATTTTCTTTTAAACAGAGAATGTTCCATCATGAGATACCATTAAGATTGAAAAGTTAAAAATCTGCTTCATCTTTTGATTAAATCTTGAATAACTGCATAAAGAAAAGGAAGGCTTTACCCCACTGTAGATAGGACATGATGGTAATGACACTATAGATACAGTAAATAGTGAATCTGGTCTTGTAATTATACCAAAGATAATACTTTCCATCAGATACATTGCTTTTTTATTGGCAGCTATAATAGCTCTGAATGCAGAGTTTAAATGAAAAAACAGGCTTGTTTACCAGACACATGAAGATGGTTCACCGAGACCCTGTCTTACGAGCTCAACGTATTTCCTCAATCAAGGTTAGGACGACTTATCATGCCCGCATTTTCCATTCCCTTTTTCCCAATAACCACATGCAGATTTATCTTTATTGCGGGAAGAACTTGCTTCTGGTGGCCATTTTGCAATTATCAAGAATATTCTGTATCTAGAGAAATTGTTCTTGCACAAGTTTGGCCCTTCCATTTGGTTTCGGAAATCATCAGCAGTATCAAGTAGCTGAAGGAGTGAAGGATGCAGAAAAATATTGGATAAATACATTTTAGGAAGGGAGACATTTTTGGGCACCAAAACAGGGTTTCCATGTTGCCTTTCCTGTAACAACCAATAGAAGTTTTGAATATATTGATTTAAGAATTGAGGTCATAGAGATGAGCACAATTTTTTCCCTAAGAATTAGTGTGTTAGCTTTGCTATATCTATATGCCCTTGCAGAACCACCGAGAATGAGTGTACTCTTTTCTTTTTGCAAAATTTTCTTGCTAGATTGTAAAATAGGTAATTATTTGACGAACTTATTTTGTGCCTCATTTCTTTTGAAGAAAGCAAAAGGTGCTCCGGAAGCAAGGAAAAAAGCATCCGAAGTAATGAAAATCTTCTTCAGTGATCCAGAAAATCGGCGTAAAAGAAGTCTATCAATGAAAGGTAATCAACCACCCATTCTTCTTTTGTCTATGCCAGCACTCAAAAGGAGGGGAAAAAGGAACAAGGATCATTCATTAGTTACATATTGAGATTCTCCTGCTTTTCAGGGGTGAAATTCTTCTGTAGCCATTGTGGGGAAGAGGGGCACAGAAAGTTCTACTGCCCAATGTTAAAGCACAAAAAAGGTGCTGTGAAGTTCAGTTGCAGCTTGTGTGGTAAGAGAGGGCACAACAGGCGTAGCTGTTCATCCAAAGCTGAAGGTTATTTTTCTTGTGCTGATTATTTTAGTTTATTTTTTATTAATTCGCCATGCTTGTCAATTTTTCATGATTGTTAACGGCGATTTATAACATTTGACAGGGGCAAAGTTTCGGTGCAGTTATTGCGGGAAAGAGGGGCACAGGAAATCTTATTGTCCTGAACTAAGAAAAACTTCAGGACCAATGCAGATAACGTGTGGCTTATGCGGTGGGCAGGGACATAACCGTCGGACCTGTACAAGTAAATCAAAAGAAGAGGGTAAAAAAAGAAAAGTTGACAAAGATGTAGATTAGATTTAGATGATCCTGCCATACTGGATACTGTTTAATTTTAAATGTTAGATTTGTTTATACTTTGGTGATTGAAGTGAGGTTGTAAATAGAATTCTTGGGGAAAAAATTCTTATGTTGATTAGTCGTTTGCGGTAGCAAGATATTAGGAAGAGAATCTGGTTAATCTGGCCATATACATGTAATGTAAGATAAACTGTGATTTTTAATTTGGGGAGTTGGAAGTAAAATATCAAGCTAAGTGCTAATCTTCTTGTTTTAAGCATTGAATTTGAAGAGGAAAAAATCATTGACATTAGGCCTCATTTTACATAGCTATCTTGTGATTATATGTTCGAGTCGAGGAGAATTGTTCTTCTCTGAAGGGCAAGATCCAACTTGAAAACAGTGAACTTGAAAACATTGAGGTATGGCTTTATCAATGCTTTCAGGTGCAAACAGTGAACTTGAAAACGAGAATGTGAAAACAAGGAATTTAGTGGACCTTTTCTCATCAGAATTGCTTGGTTTCTTTTATTCATGAAAAGATTAAACGCATGGAAACTACTGTTGTTCTTTCATTCCGATATTTCTTGCTTTCTCATATTCAAGCATCCTACTTTTTTCTTGCTACTAAGTAACTCAGTGAATTGCTTCTTTTTTCACTGTTTCAGTATTTCGCTATGCTATAACTAAGTAGATGCCGGTACTTTCCATGTCTTAGGCACAGGTCCAATGTCATAGATAATCTCTCTATGACAGGACCATACCAACTTAATTGCTTCAGGCGTACCAATGCCTGCTCCTCTTGGGTCACCAGCTGGTCCAAACCTAAAAATTTCAAACAAAAGTGCATCTTGTAAGAAGTATGGAATGTTAGAAATCTTTCATGTATGCATCTCTTGACAACGTAGTAATCCTGTGTATGCCTATGAACTTGTAACTAAACTAAAAACCAAACCGGTATACAAAATGACATGCAGGATGGACATATAGAACCGGACTACTTGGGTAAGCTAGTATAATTAAGTAATTAACTATATACACTAACAGATTAAGGGTTCAGGTACAACTTAACCAATTGCTAACCCAACAACAGAAGTTGCAATGTCCAACCCAAATGAATGAATTCTCAAACCACCACATCAATATGTATCCTGATTTGACCAAATTACCAACATAATGCTATGTAGCAGTTAGTTCAAAATGACTTGGAATGAACAATAGGTAAAATTAAGCAAAAGCTTACCAGTGATTTTGTGGAGCTCCAGTTGTTCTCGCTCTGATCCCGGCATATGTGGTGCCATTCACTGATCTCCCAAGAACATCCTGAAAGGGAAAAATTGCAATTTCTCACTTGAAAGCACGCAGTAATGAAAACTAAGTTCCATCTGGTGAATTGGTCTGAGAAAAATATAATATGAGGCCATTCATTTTCCTACTAACTCATAATAACTATGAGCTAGTAAAGTTTTCACAAAGCATACCTTTGAGGCAAAACTCGTCATTTTGAGACTATCAGTATTTATTTTTTAAAAAAAAAGAAAGAAAAAGTTACTTGTAAGAAGAGGGGATCATTTGAGACCACAGCAGCAGTGAGATGAGCATGCATCCTCTCACACGCTTCTAACACCAAATCCAGCTCATCATTTCTATACTCAGTAACAACCTGTAGAAGAATACTACCAAAGAATTAGAGTCTTACAATTAGAGCTCCTTTTCCAGAATGGTTTCTTCCACTGGTATAGCACCAGCATTAGTTCTGCTACTTGGATTAATTTGTCTTTGTCATACTATCGTTCTTTTTTAAGAAGGAAACTAGGGTAAAGTTGAGGACATAAGAGAAACTTTAGGCTTAGTAGCAAATCAGAGAAATCCTTGTGAGCAGTTGGATAGTTAATTCTAATTTACTTTACCTGGAAAGGACCAAAAATCTCTTTGGTCACCAGGTCAAAATTCTCATTTTTAAGGATCTCTTTTAAAGGGACAAAAACAGCAGTTGGCTTAAAAGCCCCATATACTTCAGGGATGGAATGGTTTTCAAGTGGTTTGCCGCCAAATAGAAAGTTTGAGCCTGGAATTTTGAGCAGCTTGTCCATATGTTCCGTCATTGCATTTGTTGTTACCTAATAAGTTCAGCATTAATAAAAATGAGAAAAAATAGCTTCACAATTTAAAAGTACCATATGTTATAGTTTGTCTCCTTTTACAAGGCCTTTAATTTTAGAGAACCACTCCTCTCTTGAAGTTACCATACTGAATACTATCAAACAAATGATCTTCGCCCCTCATAACTGAATTTTGTTTGTCTTCACTACAGAATATAGTCGGATATGCAAAATTCATTTCTGACCACAAACTAGTTGGTATTTGATATGCAAAAATCTAAAGATTCAAAAATAAAAATAATTTAACATCATTAACTTACTGTTAGAACTGGACCTATGGTCAAATCCTCTAATTTTCTTCTCCCAGCAAGAGATTTCATTTTAGAAATCAGCTCAGTTGAACCCCAATTCTGTAAATATATTAAAGACAAAAAGGCTTTACCATTAGTTTTCAGGGGGGAGAGAGAGAATAGAGTGGTTATCTTGTTTGTGGAAAAAATGTATTATGCTGTAGTACCTCATGCATGAAAAGAATAGACTGAGCAGAACACTTCTGACCACTACAAGCATAAGCATCTTGGTCACAAACCCAAGCCACGTAATCAACCTATATCATTACAACTGAAATATTGAAATTGTTCACGTGTTGAGCTTAGTTTTTTAATTAATTAACTTTCTTTACCTCTTGAACATCAGGACCAAGTATCTTCCAATCAAAACCTGCATCTTCTAATTTGATGCGACCTCTCAAGTCAACAGCTAATTTCTCTGCCACTCTTGAACTTCCCGTGAAAAGTGTCATCTTTGGTTTTGCCTAATTGCAATGGAAAAATCCAATTAACGTTTCTGAACTTCACAACTCAAAATTAGAACAGAACGCTGATTATAACACAAAAAAAAAAAAAAAAAATCAATTGATACTGCATCTAACTATCTAAGTAGAGTTGTCCAGATTAACCTCAAGTAAGAGCTTGTTCATAGCAGCACCATCAGAGTTGATAAAATCAGCATCCTCTAGAGGCAACCCACACTCATGCAGCAACTTCAACATCTGATCCATCACTATGCTAACCTATATTATTAAACAAAACAAACATATATAAAAATAAAAAAGAAATAGTTCTATAAAATATTTCCAGAAACCAGTGTCACAAGTCTAGTCAACACTCAACACAACTTCCATTTGGTAAACTGGTACTTCTGACATAGTACATACAGGCTGGAGATGCTTAGGAGGCTTGTTTTAAAAAAACAAAGAAAAAGAAACAAGAAGCATTTCATGCATGCTATTTGAGCTGAAGTTAACACAACAGACCTTGCTATCAACTTTAAGCACAGGTTTATTTCCCATGTAAAGCGCACCCATCAATTGCAATAGCGGGATTTCCAGTGGAAAATTGAATGGTGTAACAATTGCCACCTGTTTCTCAGAAAATGAAAGAAGAAACAATAAAAATGATATATTGGTAAAAAGTAATAATAATGAAATTAGATTAACTGAAATAGTAAGAACATACAGGTCCATATGGCCAGCGGAGACCAGTACTTTGTTGCCCTAGATGGTTTCCTGGTACAGCAAACGACCTCGCCAGAAACCTGACCTGTTAGATCAGAAGACACAAGTTCAAAAACTAATTAACAACTCCAGACAACTTGTTTAATGGAAGTGATTCTATACCGAAAAAAAAAAAAAAAAGTAAGCTATGCATGCTCACCTGATCTCCGGAGAAATTCTCCAGAAACTTTTGGGTGACCTGAACTTCTGCAAGTGCTTGTGCGTAACTCTTGGGTGAGACTCTCTGTATCAGCTTTGCAAAGAAATCTGAAACCTGAATTCATTCATTGATTCAAAAGGGAAGAGAAAAGCATGAATGAGCTTATTTCAAGGGTAAGGCTGATCAGTAATCAGGTTATCGTAGACAATAGATTACACTACCTCAGGTTGACCAAGCTTGTTTGCGGCTTTTGCAGATATATCTCCATACATAACATATCTACAGATGCGAAGTTTTTGTTAAATTGCTAAAAATTATAACTTCAAATAACTAATAAAAAAACAATAAGCAAGAAGTCAACCTCTCTTGAGCTCGAAGTGGATTGTGGAGGCCATGCTTTGGGCAGCTAGATAGGCTTGACACAAATGGCTACAATATGTATTAGCTAAATCAATTCAACATTCATAAATCTCAACACAGCAGAATAGATAAGAAACTCAAATATCAATTGTGGTTTCAGTGGGACATTTACCTGGATTTCAGACTCTTGAACTTCAGCTATTTTAATAAACTTCTCACCATTTAACGGATCAACTATCCAAGTCCAGCTAGCTGAAGTCTTCCAGCTGCCCTGCACTAATGGTAAAGGCCAATTAATCTAATTACAGAAGTACATTCAGTTACCGATTAAAACATGGGTCTCATTTCATGGCGCTCGGCTAGCTCCGGGTCCAGCATTCCGAAACACGGTTTTCTCTATTTAATCAGTATTTAATTTGCAAATTTTAATATAATTTTGGCCCAAATAGAATAAGACCAAAGCATATTTGAACATAATAGAGGACACAATCAAGCGCCATGTTGCCTCTATAGTTCTCTCAAAAAATAAAAAAAGGCATTTGCTTTCTCTTGGTAGCAGTGATCAGTTCAAAAGATTCTGCCTTGTGGTGTCGATTAAATAGGACTAAAAAACTCAAAGCTTGGTGATCTTTATGGGAGCACAACCATAGAGGTTTAAAATGTAGCTCAATGACCCACATTTGATGCTCAATATGATACAATCCAGCTGATCTCTAGCAACTTTAGAAGCAACTTACCCAAGTTGTGCACCTCTGCAGGACAGGACCCCGAGATTTCCTCAGCAGCCACAGTTGCAAATGAAGGTGTGTGAAAGAACCTGCCAGTTAAAAACAATTCTAAACCATAATTAAATTTGAAAGGGACGCGATCAATTTAGCGAATCGATTATTAAACCGGAATCAAAGAAAAAAGATACATAATCTCCCCGTGAAGTGCAGAGTTAACAATTTGGAAAGGACAACATCATTTTCGGATCATGATAAGGTTTGAATATGCAGTAAAGAAGATTAAAGTCACGGTCTTTACAAACTAGATACAGGTAGAGATCAGTTGATTGGAATTGTGATGAGGCAAAGAAAGACCGGAACTTTTCAATCCTGTTCACGCCCGATTGATCACTCCAGGTAGGTAGATCACAGATTCACAGTCCATTCACTGAATTTCGTAGCAAACAGTAGCATGTACATTCTGATTAATAGGGAAACAGAAAGGAGGCAACGCAATGGTACCTGGCAATGAAGGCGAGGGCAGAAGATGATGAGGATGGAGATGGAGTGCATCGATGGCGGAGATGCTTCTGCAGGATGATCCGATTCATGGCAGCGGCGGCTGTGGCTGGCACTACACTACACTACACACTCCGACTCTCCACACCGTCCTCCGTGCCGTCGAGACTGATCGATCTGATCGATCGTATCGATTGATTGATTGATTGTTTGGTCCGGTTCGTTCGTTCGTTCGTTCAAAATTCGACAGGGACGGACGGAGGCATGCCTATCTATCCTCTGCTGCGCAGTATTGTACTTGGCAGCGAATCAACGATATGGATTACAGGGGAATTTTTTGAGATTGAATTGCACGAATCTCAAAGCAGATCCAACGATTTGATTGCTGCGCAGTATTGTACTGCGCAGCGAATCAACGATATGGATTACAGGAGGCTTTTTTGAGATTGAGTTGCGCGAATCTCCAAGCAGATCCAACGATTTGATTACTGCGCAGTAGAGGATATGCAAAAAAAGGATGTTTAATTTATTCGAACATGGTCTGTCTGTCTTGGTGTGAATAACTTGTCTGTCGCTATGTCCGGATTGTCAGTGGGAAGGTGTTTGTTTGATAGAGAAAGTCCGAGTGCAGTTACGTTTTATTGAAATAGATGGATGGCGCACAAGTTAAGGGAGATCAGAGATGGGCATGACAGACTGACTGATGATAAGTATGAAATTTCCCATTTTACTTTAGTTTGATGACACACTGCCACATCTTTCCATCTAAATAAATGAATTCTCTCCGCCCCATCATTTACTTTTTTTTATTCTTTTGATAATAACTCGATCATCTTCTATTATATTTCACTAGCCTACGGGTTCCTCTCAAAAAATATATATATATATATATATTTCACTAGAGCTGAGCTGTAACTCAGAGTGAAAAATTGATAAAAATAAATAATCTAGAATTTTATTAGATTTTAAAAATTTATATTAATAGTTTGAGGGCATGACCCTCATCTTTTTCTCAAAAAAAAAAAAAAAAAAAAAAAAAAAAAAAAAAAAAAATTTATATTAATAGTTTTGATAAAAAATTTTAAATCTTTTCAGGTAATTAAATAATAACAATACAATAATTTATAAATAAGAATATATAAATGTTAGACCATCCGGTTATGAAAAGTGAACGGTCTATATTTTATTTGATTCGTAGCAAAATTAGCCTTATAATTAATTTCATCTTTAGATCTTTAAAAAGAGAGAATGGTCCACCGTCCACAACATGGTTTCTAGTTTCTACTTTTTCTAGTCCCATACTCCCATCTAAAAGTGCCAAAATCTAATTCGACTTGAAAAACTCGTCCAAACTGAATCCGACCCGACCCGACCCGTATTTTGGAGAAAGTCAAACTGATCCGAACCCGAATGATCCGAAATCCGAGACGAATCGAAATAAGATGATATGAGAATACACCAACAACCGTCAACCCAATACCTGACCCAACTCGAAATGATCCGAGACCCGAAAATATGTTAGCAGCCGTCAACCCAATACCCTACCAGACCCGTGACCCAGCATTTCCATTTGATCAAACTGACCCGACCTGAACCCCAACCTGACCTGACCCGACCCGCAAAATTGCCACCTCTAATACAGATTACTAAATTGAAAAATTTCAGAAACATATTCTTAATTCTTCAGATTAACCAAGTCCAGAATTATATAATTTGAGTGTCATTTTCTATTTTTCGTCATGCTTCGTGTAATTTAAATAGTTGCAAATATTAAAAACTTTTGATAATTTTTAATAAAGAATCAAATGTCACTTAAATCTTACAAACCCGTATTTTGGATAAACCCAAACTGATATGAACTTGCTCCGACCCAGAAATCCGAGATGATCTGGAAACTTGATGACCCGACCCCGAGACCCAACCCGATATCCGACCCAAAATCCTAAATTATGCCAGCAGTCATCAACCCGATACCCAAACTAACCCAACCCGAGACTTGACATTTTAATTTGATCAAACTGACTCGACCTGACCCGACAAATTGCATTCTTTGCTCCCATCCGTGAATCCTCATATCTGTGGATCGGAATCATCTGATCGATTCCTACTCTCTAGGAATTAATCGCTCTTTTTTATATGGAGTCTCAGCCAAATGGAATTGGTGTTTAAAAAGACGACTATGCACAGCACAACAGCACGAGTAAGTACAGATGTCTTAATTCTCAAAAAAAAAAAAAAAAAAAAAAGTACAGATGTCTCAACTCAACCAGTCAACCCCTTAATAACACTTTAACAATTCGGATGCAATACGGAACCGTTTCGATCTGAGCTGGATATACACTGTACATCCATTAGAAATTAGTAAACCCTGTTGATATGATGCATCAATGTATCATCATATTATAATTAAATAAATTAAATATTCTGAAATGGTCTTTGATTTTTATGCACAATATTTAAGATAATTAACATGTCAAAGGTCGATTATAGTCTTTTAGATTATTATATTAGTCGGATCTAACAATAATATTAGAAGTACTTAATTTGATTCCTAATTCGGCCGGTCAAAGATCAACCCAACTCAAATACGTTCAACTTATATATGTACGTTTTATATTAGAGGGTACTCGTTAAAATATTTAAATTGTGACTTTGGTGTTGGGGGGGAGGCCGCACAAAAGAATAAATTAAGGATTCATGTTGTTCTCTGAATAATGAAAATAACATTAGCACATCATTACAATATAAAATCTACTGAATAATGAACAGTGTTCTCTGGCCAAAAATGCATATACAACCTTCTCATTAGAAAAACAAATGGAACAAGCAAAAAATATACTTAACATTTCATTGCATTCCAAAATTTTTAACATATGTGATATAAAGAAAAAAATAACAAAAAGATATAAAAAACCTTGGAAATAATGAATTTGAAAAAACTAAAAAGCAGCGGGTGTAGTTAGAAATATGTTCTTCCGGAGGTCGTGCGCTGCGCTGGAGAAGAATCAAACAAACAAACAAACAAACGGAGCTCTCGCCGGGTGCTCATCCCCCGACTTACTGCATTGTGCAGTTCACAACGTCAGCCGTTGGATCATCTTGAGATCCGCGTTGTCACGAATCTGGAGACAATCCAACGGATGGCGCTGTGAACAGCATAATGCAGCAGTACAGCTACAGCAGGGGGTATGACTTGAACAAGCGGAGCTCTCGAGACGAGACGACACGAACACGAACACGAACACGAACACGAACACGGGCGCTGCCACCTCCTCCTCTCATCTCCTCTCGCCTTCCTTCATTCGCTTTCTCCCCCGACTGATTGATTATCACAGCAATCAAATCAAATTCATTATCCGACATTTCTTCCTCCCTCTACGATCTTCCACTTTCGAATTCATCCCCCCTTCTCCCTCGATCTTGTAACTCCCCGATGGCATCCACCAGGCGCCGGACGCTGCTCAAGGTCATTGTCCTCGGCGACAGCGGGTACTTTGCCTCTCTCTCATTCCTCTCCTCATTTCTCTGTTGACAGTGAACAGTCCATTCGGTTATCGGGTTCGGATCTGGCTCCGATCTCGCCGATCAGTAGGTTCTTCGGCCGTCTTTGACTCTGCTATTTGATCTGTTAATTATAATGATGATGATTTGTTTTGTGGTTTGGTTTTGCAGAGTCGGGAAGACCTCCTTGATGAACCAGTATCCTTTTCTCACTCTCAGTTTTGTTACTGCTTTGATGTATAACCGTTACGTCAACATTTTGTTTGTAACCTTGATTGCGTTCACTGGAGGAATGCTCCTGATCAGCTAGGGTTTTGCATTTTCTTCCCTTGTTTCCTTTGAAATATTTGCAATTTGTCTTGTATTAACTGTAACAGCACCTGATTGGTACACCATTTTGTTTCCTTCTTACTGAAACTTAGCTCAGTCCATCTGGTATGGTAATACGAGAAATATCACAAATACTTGGGGTCAATAAGTTTGTCAATTGGATTGTACTTTTCATCAATGTGAATTCAGAGCATAATTTCCTCCTACTAGAGTTTGAAATTTCTGATTTGGGAAAGATAATTTACGTATATATCAATAGAAGGAATGAGTTTGATAATGGTTTCTCTTAATGACTGGATTAAAGATATGTGCATAAGAAATTTAGTCAACAGTACAAGGCCACCATAGGTGCTGATTTCATGACTAAGGAGATCCTCGTGGACGACAGACTTGTTACATTGCAAGTATGTTATCATCATCTTCTTCTTCTTTATTTTAAACAAATTTTGCAGCCCTATTTTTTACAAGGACTAAAAGAATAACAAACAGCAAAGTATGAACAAAGCCAAGCCTCCATACCATTCTACTTATGATTTCTTGGCCCAATTACCAAGTGAAATCAGTATGGCTTGACATTTATATGAACCAAGCATTGGTCAACTAAGATTTTGTACAGATGATTTTATTTTATCTGACTTGCCGATCAGATGGTGGCAGAACAATCCATATTTGCGATTATTCTCTGCACACATGGACATGCTTAATATGTTAAATTGTGAGTTAGTGATATAATCTGTCTTAATAATGACAATAGGCCTAAGATTTGTGTATTTATCTATGCTCTTAAATAGATATGGGATACAGCTGGACAAGAGAGGTTTCAGAGCCTTGGTGTAGCCTTCTATAGAGGGGCTGACTGTTGTGTCTTAGTTTATGATGTGAATGTCAAGAGGTCTTTTGACACACTTGACACCTGGCGTGAAGAATTTCTCAACCAGGTTTGGCAGTGTCCTTTTATGTTTGATTATTTCTTAATCCATGTTAGTTAGATCAGTACTGATGTTATAATTGGTTTCATTTTCTATTCCCTGTATGGGTTATAACATGGTTTCCAGATGTTCAAATATTAAGGGTCAGCCAATAAGCACCATAAACTAGCACACTACTGTAATTCTGTGTTTTTGTCACCCAATCTGAAATTATTGCTCTAGTATGTCCTTGGCTTGTCGCATATATTCTCTATGGTACTATTTTGCCTGCTGAATTATGTTAAATCTGTAATAGTGGCATGGAACTTGCCATTTTCATCTCTTCCAGATTGATGCATTAATTTAGTTGGCTTCTCGGAACATTGGCTAATTAGAAATTCAAAATTTTCTATTTTCAGGCTAGCCCAACAGATGCTAAAAATTTCCCCTTCATTTTACTGGGCAACAAGATTGATATAGATGGTGGCAATAGCAGATCTGTAAGTCTCTCATTCAATAAATTTTTTCGTACTGACAGTTATTAAGGGTTCGAAGACACACCAACCTGACTGTGCTTTATTAGATGATGGTAATATACACATGTTTCTGGTATAGCTGATGGTGCTGTTGCCTCCAAATGGAAGCATTATGTTTGTACACTGTCTGTTTATAATTCCTTAAGATTTGACCTGTTTGATACCTTTTTCAATGGTTCAACCTTTCACTCCGTGCAGCTATCTATCTTCTAGTTTTTTTCCTCCTCTAACATATGAAGTAAACTATTTTGAAAATTACTTTTTTAACCAGTTTGACGAATAAAATATGATATCAGGTGTCTGAAAAAAGTGCGCAAGATTGGTGTGCTGCTAATGGTAATATTCCTTATTTTGAAACTTCGGCCAAAGAGGATTACAATGTAGATGCTGCCTTTCTCTCCATAGCCAAACTTGCTCTTGACCAAGAGCGAAACCATGACATGTAAGTATAAGCAAGGATTGGATTACCAGTCCATATCCAAGATGTACCCTTTTAGTGTTAAGCAATATACAGAGCCAAATTTTGTGCTGACCGCTGAAGTTCTAACTGAAAGAAAAGCAAAATCTGTGTAGCTTCTTGGTGTACTAGGTAAGGTGTACCTATGCTGGCGGTGATGTTTTGGTTTGTTGCTACTAAGATGCACCAATTTGTTGTGAACAGTTGTACCTGTTACCCATGTGTATCATTCTAGTCGAGGACGAGTTAAATTTTGGGTTTATTGTGGTATTACTCGAATCGTACGCATGAATCTGCTCTGAAGTTTCTTCTTTAGTTCTATTTCATTTCTCTGGGTGGTTGTATCTCAATACATAATCTCTCTTCAATAGAGGTAAAATATTTGTATGTGTTATGTTAAAATTTTTTTTCTTATTTCAGATACTTCCAGGCTCTGCCAGAAACCAATCCCGAGCCTGAGCAAAGAGGATGTGCCTGTTAGCAGATGTACCAGCACATTAAATTCAAAAAATTGGCAACACTTGATTATTCATGTGATATATTCATTCTTTCTGTCATTTGCATTGTTATTGAATCATGCATGCACAATGATGGGCATATTTTTGCTGTCCAATTGCCCTCCTATACTTTTAATTCCATTTGTTCTCCTTGTACAATATTTTTTTGATATCCAGATGCATTCTGGTTGTAGAAATGAAGGCTATGGGATCTTCATCTTAGAAATGAGCTTATTTTGTCGGCTCTTTGTAAGTGTGTTGATGTTGATTTTTCTTCTCGTTTTGTCATTTAATTCTCTTGTTTTCTTTGTCTTGATCTTGTGTTGTGGAAATTGCATTCTCAGCTATTGTATCGTTTTTACGTTAAAACTGAGCATCACTAATCCCAATCTCGGTGATGGTAATGACAAACCATATCAGGCGTTAATGAAATCTGGGTTATTCATACTTGGGCTTAATAGAAAACAAGCATTTTGGGCCTGTAATCGTGGACCACGTCTCATTTTTTTTTTTCTTCTTTTGTGGTTCAAATCTGATTTTGCAAATATTGAGAAGAACATGCGGCCCGATAGATGATACAAGTCGCTTGCTAGTTGCTTCTCACATCTGAAAGGGTTGCTAGTTCCTCTTTCACTTTCAAAAATGAAAAGAAACGATGTAATCCGGAAGAGGAGAGAAATATTTTGACACAAAAATTACAAAAAGCCTTATAAATTCATAAGAGGTCTTAAAAATGAAAAACTTTTTTTAAACATATTCATTTACTTGTAGATTGATTGTGTTGCAAATTTTATTTAATTTGAGTATCTTTGAATTTTTCATTAAGATTAAAGAATCATTAAACTTAGACTATTATACTCACCATACAAAATTAATGGTTCTAAATATAGTATTAAATTACATTCAAATTGAATGAAATTCGAAATACAATCTATCTAAGTGAATGAATATGTTTGTAAAAGGTTTTTCATTCTTAAGATTTTTTTATAAATTTATAATGTTTGATGCAATTTTTTGCGGTCAAAAACTTTTGGTGGAAGCAGATCCCTCCTCAATTTGGAATATGCACTCTAAAATAAAAATTTGACAAAATATAACAAAACATCAAAATTGCTTTATGATGTTGGGTAGTAAGTAAACAAAAAAGAAAAGAAAAACAAACGTACATATAATATTGTAGTGAGTTGAGATATGTAGGTAGGTACAAGATGGCAATCCCGTACGGAAACATGATGGCAGAATCAGAATCACTGTAAAAGGGGAAGCAGCAGCAGCAACAGGGAGGACTTTCCTGTCTGGTGGGAAGAAACTACCCTGATGTTTCTTTCAGTTCATACTTCATACTCATGCTGTGTATATATGCTTCCAGAAGAACTAAAAAGCAAAAAAAGTAGTGGCTTTTACTCATGTTCTGATGTTAACGTACTTGGATGAATGAATTAATAGTATTCAGCACGTGCGTTTGTCTGATTTAATTAGGCTCAGCTAAAGATTAAAGAAGGAAGACTTGAATTCTGTATGTATTGGAGTATCGAGCACGGGGCGCCAAACCCATTCATGCACCGTTGAGGTTTCTACATTCTGCAAAGGATGAATTGTGAATTGTTCAGGTGTTACATATATCTCTGTGGCTTCACTGTCACACAAATATATATATATGAAATCTCATTAGATTTGAGATTAATTTTTATAGTGTTTCATTCTGATTGCACCATGCATGTTTCTGATGTTAACTTTATATGGTGGTATCTATTTTAGTATCGATTGTGGTATCTCGTGAACATTTTCCTTTTTGAAAAAGGTAGTTTATGCCAATTAGTTGGCAACATATGAAGTATTGCAGTTTGTATATGCATGCCACTTAAGATCTAGAAAGCACCTTTCCTGGTAAGTTCCAACTTCCAAGTGGAGTTATCGGATCAGACATTTGACATTTTTGGATATTCATGAATCATGAATTCATGATCTCACTTACGGCTTTATTTTATTTTATCATTTTTGTGCCTTTTTTTTTTCCTGAGTCAAGAATCAAGATTAAGTTGTTGTCTGATGATGTAATAGTATACCTCATGCAGGTTGAAAACATCTGAACTATCCAATGAATAAGTTGACCAGCATTATTTCTAAGATCATCTTCTTCGTCTCACTTTCAAGAAAAATTAACAAGTCCTCATGAGGTGTTTGTAATTTCAATTGTGCACATGTATAGCAAACTATATATAATTGTCAAATGAGCATCAGTAATTAATTTACTTTGTATTTTCATATTTTTGCAATAGTAAAATATCATTGTATTTGGAAATAAATTCAGTATAATATTGACATGACCATTGAATTAATTACTAAAAATAAGGATGTTTTCAACAAATTTTACAACTGTAGAAGTAAAGCTTCTTTAAAAAAAATCTATATATAAATTTGAAGTTGCTTAGTGATCGAGTAGAAAGGGGGATGGATGCATGTCCAGTATTTCAGTGAATAAGAGACGAATGAAGAAAGAAAGAAAGAATACAAGTCAAATGGCAATGGCATATTGGCATTGGGCTGAGGTTGAGGAGACAATTAATTAAGCTGCCTTCCCAGAAAAAGGAGTACATTTATACATAGTACATATATGGAAGCATTCAGGGCCCATTAAATTCTTTTTTCTTTTTTCTTTTCAACAGTCCACCTCAACCATTAATTTGGATAATCAATCCTCTCGATCGATCGATCACCAGGTGGAAGATCCAGGGGAAGCTTCTCTTGCCATCTTGACACCTGTGACTGTGAATGTGAATGATTGATTTGATTGATTTTTTTATTTTTCTGATCGAATTAATTTGACAATTTCTTTTAATTAGTGATAATGATATGGACAGTCACAAATCACTGTTTGATAGATCTTGGTTGATGCAATATTTATCTTGTCAGTCTCTATCGATCATTTTTTAGATGGTTTTAAAAATTCACCATCAACTTAAAATTATAATACTGCGAGAATCTATATATATCAATTAATTAAACATTTAAGCCACTAACTAATTGTAATTCAAAGAGAGGACTACGTCTGAAAAGTGAAAACTAGTACATGCCAATTCTTGATCCGACCCAATACAAGAATAAATGGGACGGCCAGTATGGGTCAAGATTTTTTTGACCCATCATTTAACATTATTTGATATTTTAGCATATAATTACACTTAATCAGTGTATAAATAAGGTCGACTTGACTCGTATAATTGTATATACTTTCTTGAGTTATTTTGATATTCAACACAAATTAAATCTTATTATACACTAATGAAGATTGAATATATATTAAATGATGTTAATATACTTACAATATAATTGAAATAATTATTAAAATAATTTATCAAATTATTCAGTTCAGGTCGAGGTTGACCCATGACACATTGAGTTCGGGTATTAAGATTTTCACTTGAAATTAAACAGGTGGGATCGAAAAAATTAATAACACAATGATGACTCATCTTGAACCTGACACGACCAATTTACACCCCTAATTTGGATAGTATAATTCAATTTTGATTTTGATTTTTTTTTCTCTCTCAATTATTCATGTAGACTACAAATTAAATTTAATTAGATTAATATAGAGTTGTTTATCATTAATTGTAATAAGTTAATATCTAACGAATATATGTAAGATGTAATAAACTCTAATTGTAATCAAAAGATAAATGTTGTAACTAAATAATTGAGAGCACTTGTTCAAACTTTATTGTTTACATGGAACAATTATTAATTATAATTGTTTGTTTTGTACGATATTTGTATGTATATAATAATCACAGTACAAATATTTTTCTTTTAAATGAAAATTAAATGTAAAATATTATTTTAATAAGTAAAAAAAATTTAACTGCAAAGACTAATTAAGTTTATATTTATTTGAGTAACATAAAGCCCCTAAATATCATATGACCGGACTCCAAAAAAGCCAACCTTTACAAAGAAATTTGCTTGTTCATAGAGCATCTCCAAGAGATGTCATAAAACACTACTAAAATTAAAAATTGGGAATTAGGAGAGAAAACCGTCTCCAAGAGATATCCAAACAACTATCCTTATTTTTAGCACTCCCAAAACCATAACCAAATCAAGCTATTTTGGCCCAGTTTTTAGCACTCCCAATATGACTTCCCAAAACCAGAGCCAAATCTAGACCGTTCAAATGTATTGGGATCCATATTTTGGGAATCTGTTGGAGATTGAGGTGAAATTTGCTCCCAAAAAATTTAGGATGACACCCAAAATAGATATATTGGGATCCATTTTTACGACATCTTGGAGATGCTCTATCCACAATTTTAAGTTTCATTTGGCAGCCGCAATAAATACTTATTGGAAGGAATGCACCAGCACTAATTTTACTGGGTTTAGATTTAATTTGTAGTTAACTAGTTTATCAGGTCTTTATGAAGGGTCAAGCTGGTCCTTTTCCTCAATATAGCAAAATTTAGTCCTTAAAATAGCAGCCCCTATAAAAATTTACTGAAAAGAGATTGGAAATTAGTGAACATCCAGCACCTATATATATATATATATATATATATATATATATAGAGTAGAGCTAGTGTGCTCTTAAGAGCACCGGGGGGGTCTGTGCTCTTAAGCTCAGTACCATTCGATATCATCAAGATCCGTTCGATCTCTGATGATGTGCAGTGCGCTGCGGCGCTGGAATAATATTAGACGAAAACGGAATTTGGAAAGTGCTCCGTTATTTTCCTCTCTTAACCTCTGTTTTCTTCCTCCCTCTACTTCGCGACTGCGGTGCCCACGACGTAGCTCCACCCGACGCCGCACCTCCTCCTCCTTCTCTTCGACGTCGGGTGGAGCTGTGTCGTGGGCACCGCAGTCGCGAAGTAGAGGGAGGAAGAAAACAGAGGTTAAGAGAGGAAAATAACGGAGCACTTTCCAAATTCCGTTTTCGTCTAATATTATTCCAGCGCCCCAGCGCACTGCACATCATCAGAGATCGAACGGATCTTGATGATATCGAACGGTACTGAGCTTAAGAGCACAGACCCCCCCCGGTGCTCTTAAGAGCACACTAGCTCTACTCATATATATATATTAGACTTCCAATAAATCTTTTAAGACCAAATTAAATGCTCAAGTATTAGAACTTAGAAGCCTGAATGAAGTGAAAGTGATCCTAATTAAGTGACGTCGACAGAGACGAACACATCATATGCAATTACGCATGATGGCAAATTAATACCCTAATTATCATAAGCATCTTATCTCTCTATCTATCTATATATATATGCATGCGCATTACTATTTACAGAGCCGCCTCAATTATATATTACATACGTGCCAAGATTTTTTACCACATCTCAAATGGGGATCATTCACTGCATTTGATGAGCTGTATCAAATCAATCAGACTGTCTTACCACTTCCAACTATTTCTTTCTTTTAAGTGACTTTAACAACTAAAATTCTCCATTTATAATTTTCTTGCGTTTTGGACAACCAGGCTTCAAGAAAATATTGAATAAAACCAAAAAAAAAAAATTACTGAGTTTAATTTATTTTGTATAGGTTCCTTTTCTAATTTGTGTCATCATCAATTTATTATGTATATTTTTACTTTACTATACATATCTACCTTAATTACTTTACCATATAAAATTCTCATAGTGCATGCTAATCAAATGCTAATTGAGGATGAAGAAAAACAAGAATTCAATCAGGAATACGAAATATATATTAACGGAGGATCAAGAATTAATTATTGAATGATATATTTTTTTTATGATATAAATTAAAATACTATAATATATCCGACTATATATTAAATTTGAATTATTGCTCTCGTGTTTATAAATCTAAAACAAATAAACAATTATATTGATACATGCACGTCTGCAGAAAACAAATAATTAAATAAAGCATTATTTTACCGCAATATAATTCACTGAATATAACAGCCACAATTAATATCCGTCAACTTTCAAAGTACTTCAGATCAATATATATTCAAAGGTGAAATATACATGTCGATCGAACATTATTATAAAATTAGAAGCATGATGGCAACGCATCAATATATTACTATACTATGTTAGGAAGTTACAAGTAATAATTATTTATATTTTATACCCATATCATATTCATATATAAAGCGGCCGCATTATATAAATGCGTTTTTTTAAAGGCATAATAATTTTATGCATGTGAGAGCCGCCTCCATGATGTATCCATATATAAAACCATCGAAGATCAGCAGTAATTAGTACTTATATATATATATAATAAACAATTTTACAATTGAAGAAAAGTAGCAATCAAACGTATCTAACCCAATTACGGATGCCAATATATATATATAATTACATTATTAATTACAATCTTCTCGACGAATTATTTCACGGTTAATTATTTAATCTCTAGCTAGTTCTTGTGGAAGCTAACTACAATTGAAGGCCGGCCTCCATGGAAATATATATATAGCTCCAATTTAGAAATTGCGTAGAAGTTTAACAATGAGATAAAAATGGATGCATGCATCCAATTATCTGATTGTGACAAACACATACACGTGCATTATATTGTTGCATACACCCTGGGCTGTCAAACATTCAAAATGCAACGGAATTGAGTTGTTTCATTAATAGCTTCGTTTCGTTTAACGAAAAAAAAAAAACCGTTTCATTTGGGACGAAACGAAATGAAAGAAAATAATCATTCAATATATAGTAGTGTTTTACTGTCAAAATAGATAACGAAATAGAATCGATCATTTTCGTTTAGGGCGAAATGAAATAACGGAAAACGGTCTTCTGTTGATAGCCCTAACACAGAAACAGTGCTATAATATATATACTTTTTTAGTTCCAAATCCTAGCTTGTTCAATTCAAATCAACGATTAAAATAATCGCATGAAGTACATTTGGATCATATATATTATCACGGGATCGGATATTGTCCAAAGCCATTTGGATGGTTCAAAAGATTTTAAGAGCCGTACGATCTAATTGTTAGTAATTGATCAACCGTGATTTAATCATGTAGGTGCTAAAAATAGCATGCTTGTTATATTTAGAATGATGGGGTCACATGCTATCACCGTTGATAAACATATAAATTGAATCGAACGGTTTAGTTATAGCTTTGGACGGAGACCGTCCAAATGGCTTTGGACAAAATTCTAATCCTATTATCACAGCTATAAGCAGATGCATATATATATATGTGGTTGATATGCGCCGATATATAAACTTCAAAATATAATACTAAATATAATTAATAATGTCTTTAAAGAATTCCAATTGAAATACGAAAATGTAAAAACATTTTATACAAAATAATTTGAATGACAGTTGCTATACGATGAATTCACAAATTCATAATGTTTTAAAAAATTAAACTATATGCAATTCACATACATACATATTCTAGCATTAGATCCTCGGAGCTAGTGTAATGACTAAACGGAGTTGTTAATTGTGCGTATATATAGACTCAACGTTATTTTCCTTAAGATTGAAGATTGCCATAATTAGGTTTATAGATAATATATATGCCAATTAGTTTGTATAGTTGCGTCGAACTTTTGTGACCCATTTGTCCTATGTCTTTGTCAAAAAAAAAGAGGAAAATTTATATGCATGGGTCCTCGGTTGACATTTTCATTTTAAAATTGAATGCATACATTATATTCGCATCATTTTATCTACAAAAAAAAAAAAAAGGATGGTTTTACAAAGGGCGTTTGAAATTAATTAAAGATGTGCAAATTTTTTGATGCAACTGAAAATGTTCCGACATATTATTCTGTTTAATTCCTCTATTAAATAGATTAATTCGATATATGACGTGTGTGAAACTATTTAAGTGACTTTTCATAGCACGAGAACGAGATCGAGAGTTGAGAGGAATAATCTTAATCTGCTTTCCAGGAAGTAGGAAACTCCATAAAAATAAAAATGAACGAAAGGTACTGCCATTCGTGGTCCAGTACTGATGTTTATTAATTATGAGCTCGTGCACTAGACCAGTCCAGACTCCAAAACCAAAGCATTGAAATTTCTAACCTTCTGATCGAGTTAAGTTTCGTACCTTCTATTATTGGTTAGTAGTCGCTTTCTTTCGTGATTCAATTCAACAGTCATTAGGTCTTTTATTTGATTTCAAATTCAACGCTTGCCTTGCCAATGGACTTGTACTCCATATATATATATATATATATGTATGTATGTATGTATGTATATATGTATATAATATTCAAAACACCAGTAGAAGCTTCCCAATCTTATATATATTGATATATAGGATTGAAAATCCATTCATAGCGTCCATAAGTTGTATTTCAAGATGTATGTGTTACATTCCGTATACGTTTATGGACATATATAATAGACAGTTTCAATAGATGCAAGATGTTTCTCTTTATATATTGATTATATTTGATCATTTAAGGGCGCGCGCACACACACACACATATATATAATTTTGAAGAAAGGTCAACGTTCTGCCTTTCTGTGGCAAACGACGTTGGCCATCTTCAACAAAATATATATATACATGTATACATATTTTTCAAAGAAACTGATCTTAGAAATACATTGAACAGTCAAACGCTAACTGGTACGATTGAGTACATAAATTTTTAAACCATAAATTAATTAGTGGTCAAATTTTCCTACGGCTTTTAAAAATATGAAAAATATATATAGTGGCAATTTTATTTGGAACTTATGAGCGTGTTTTACCAAAGACATATATATATATATATACGCTTTTTTAATTTGCCCAAAAGTAGGTTTAGCCTACTTCGAGAAACTTTATTGAAAAAAAAAATAGTAGTTACATATACATATATACAAGGTTAAGCTTATAAGAGTAGAAAAGGGTAAATATGCTAGGCCTTATCTTTGAATTATTTTTATATTTTAAAAAAAAAATCCGAATTTTAAGTCATGAAGTAAAAACATTAAAAACCACACTTTGAAATTGTGACATACAACGTCAGCAAAAAATAATATAAAACCAAAATTAACTTGGGAGCACTTTCAATGTCCGACTAATATATTTTTTATTTTTATTTTATAATCAATCAGATGTCCGTCCTTAGTTTTTTGTGGTCGCGTAGAACGCCTCATTATGAGTTTTCTATTAGAAGTTATGCACATTTGAAGATTGAATGCTCAATTCAGTGTGTTTCATTGGTTATAAAATTAATTTTTGAGTTTTAGTATATTTTTAATATTATTCGTAATAATTGAATCAGCTATGTGATTATTCATCGATAATTAGTTTACCTCCAAATTTCAATATATATGGCTCAATATATTTTTTATATCAATACTATAGTATTAAAAAATTTCCACTTTTGATAAAATAATTAAGTTTATGTAACAGTTTTAAAAATTCTCCGACAAATACTTAAATATTTTGAGATATAGAAAATTTTTGTATCCCACAAAATTTTAATATAAAGAATTTATTGAGACGCACAAATCTAAATTTGGAGGGAATTTCATATATATTTAGAGGCATGCTCATGGAAGTAGCTCACAGTAGCTTCACTCCAATAATTATATTTTAAATAAAATTATTAAAATTAATTGTTGATGAATAATTACATAATTAAATTTTAATTATCATAAATAACATAAAAAAATATAATAAAACTCAAAATCAATTTTTGTATTACTAAAACACCGGATTGAGCTTTTGTAATATTTAAATTGTCATAACTTTTGATAGCAAATTCCGATCGAATGTTATAAGCCGTCATGGAAAATTATCGATGAGTTCTAATTGATTATCAATAAAAAAAAAAAATTATAGTATACTACACTTTAAAAGTACGTTTTTTTTTCTTTTGATTTTCTTAAAACTTTTACATCATGATTTGAAATTCGAAATTTTTTGTTTCTTAATTGTTACTCTAGGAAGAGGGATAAGATTCCGAGCTTTTTAATTCATCTCAACTGTTGATTTTGTTTCTCTCTCTTCATTTATCATAATCAAATGACTCAATTTAATTTTTCTTATTAAAGAGATAATATCATGATATACCTAAAAAAACAATTTAAGGCTCAAAATATTTGCATCTCTTTATATTCTCTTATATAAATTGATATGTAGCTAAAAATATATTATATAGAAAAATATATTAAGTCCAATATTTATCTAATAAAATATATTTATGAAAAATTTATATTTATTTTTAATATTTATTAGTTTATGTAATATTATTTTTTCGGGGCGAAGCCCGATTCACAGCCCCAGTTGTAAAAATAACCCCATAGCTTCCTAGTTCCTAGCTACCACTGACTCACTGTCTAACGTCTATCAATATAGTTTTCCGGGGATGATCAAGAGGCTGCTTCTATTTTTCGAAACCTTCTTCAAAGGCTATAAGAGAGAGCCTTTCCAGTGAAGGCAAGACCCCCGGATACATACTACTCAGGCAATTAGTGGGCTTGGCCCCAGAGCTAGAAGAGCAATAGGCTCTCGATCGACTTGGGGCCATTCGGTAACCCCTCCTTAGACTTTTTTTAGCTTCCTTAGTTTCTTATCCTTCCGAACACAAACTCCTTAGTACGGATTAAAAGTTTCTCCTTAAGCCTCCTTTTGACCGGGGCTTAAGCCTTGCCCGGATTCCTAAGGAAGCAATACCTATGGTTTAAGGCTTAAACTTTTCTTAAGCCGCCTTTTCTTTTTCCGAATGAGTGTGACTTAGTGAAACTTAAATATTAAAGCCAACTACCTTTCCGAACAAACCCCTTATATCATGATGCTCATAGGCAGCTTGGCTCTTATTGGATTTCCTTTTCTTACTGGATTTTATTCAAAAGGTGATCTTAGAGCTCGCTTACACTAAGTATACCATCAGTGGAACTTTGCTTTCTAGTTGGGAAGTGTTTCTGTCCTTCCCCTCTCTGAATTCAAATCTGCTGTTATCCAACTTTAGATAACAGGACCCTGTTATCCAAGTTTGGACCGTTAGATCAAAATCAACGGATGTGATTAATTATAAAAAAACCCCCTATAATTTTTATTGGATCGATCGGATCCGTCCATTTTGATCTAACGGCCCATATTTGGACAAATAGGGTCTTTTTTTATTGAAAGATGTGACGGGTTTGCTTTTTAATCCTTTTTTTGTTTTTATTTTGATCAAAGCCCGTGGGCAGGTTTTGTTCTTTGTGTGAGACCATGGTCGACGTGGAATCACACCCTCCAATTAAATTGGGCCCACGCCCCACAATAACAAAAAGAATTGTTGGATCACCCCACCGTCCCCACATGACGTACATATGTACGTAAGACCTATTTTTTTTTTTTACAATGTATATAATAAATTTTATGTTATAAAATTGACATAGTTTCTGTATTAACAATTATATATGCACTCCTGTTCAATATATAATGAGCCATTTTTAACCGTTGATAAACAACTTTTAATAATGGACACGATGAATATCCAACAGTAACATTGGACTCCAAACGTTTTAGATAATAATATTATCAAATTCATGAAATTGAATTCCTGACCTAAATATTTTTTTTCTTCGAGTAAATTCCATCCCTAACTATTTCATGCACATGAAGAAAAAAATATTTTCGTTTTGTACTCAGATTATTTTTATTGAATAGTGATATCAAGACCTAGGTTTTGCTCCCCCCGGGTCTTGATGAAGTGGCAACAGGAGAGAGAGGGAGAGAGGGATAGGATTGCGGGGGTCTTTCGAGGCAGCAGGGGAGAGAGGGAGAGAGGGAAAGGAAGAATACTCTCTGCAAAAATACTTTTCGCAAATAATACTTTCCGCAAAATACTTACAAAACTCTCGTAAAGTACTTAAAAATACTCTCCGCAAAATACGTACGCAAAATAGTTCCCACAAAATACTCAAAAATCTCCGCAAAATACTCGAAATAGTCCTTGAAAAATACTAAAAAAAAACTCATAAATCCCCTCTCAAAATATTAAAAAATACTCCCCGCAAAATACTAAAAAATACTCAAATATCCCCACAAAATACTCAAAATACTTCCTGCAAATACTCTCATATCTCTCCCACTCTCTCCCCCTCTCCCTCCCTCTCTCCCTCTCTCTCTCTCCTGCCGAATACTCTCCCCACGAATATTCCTAGAGGTGGCAAATTTTGACCCGACTCGAAAAACCCGCCCGACCCGAAACCTGGCCTGACCCGACCCGAGTTCCAGGGAAAGTGAGATTTGACCCGAACCCGACTCGACCCGAACTCGATCCGACCCGACCCAAAAAAATGCCGGCAGACGTCAACCTGATACCAGACCTGACCTGACCTGACCCAAACCCGACCCGACCTGACCCGAACCCGACCCGACCCGACATTTTCAGTTGATCAAACTGACCCGACCTGATCCCGACCTGACCCGGGAATCTGCCACCTCTAAATATTCCCCTCTCCCCCTCCCTCTCTCCCTCTCTCTCCCTTTGCTCTACCAATGCATCAATACCCCTGGGACAGAGCAGGGGGCTTCATACATTTTTCCATTTTTATTATGTTTCGTCCAAAGAACTAAAAAGAGCTTGATTTCAATATACCATCCTAAACTTGACTTAAAAAAAAAAAAAAGATGACTGATTTTAGGTGCCAGCTGTCCTTGAAGAATCATATTTTCAAATTACACTGAGCCAGAACCGATGCTACGGAGGCTCAATTATTTTAGGGACACCAAAATATCAAACTTTTTTTTGGATGGGGAGGGCCGGATGGGTCGAATAAGTGACGGAGTCAGGATTAATCTGAAAGGGAGCCGGGAGGCGTGATTTATAGTTCCAACTTTAGAAAAAATTATTTAAGGATCTAGAGGTTCCAATTTAAGGTTCAAAAGATAAAAGCAATTGTCATCATAATATATAACTTTTATATGTATTCAACAAAATAAATATTGAATAAGAGTCAATTGCATACTTAATAACAAAATACTTAATTAATTATTTAATTATTATCTATGTTTTGATTGTAAAAATAAAAATAAACTTTTTAACATCAAATTAACAAAATTAACATTAAATATAGACTTGAGTTTAACGAAAAAATACGGATCTAATAATTTTGACCGGGCGAAGAGGGGTTGGGGCGCCCCTGCACCCCTTGGATCCGCCCCTAGGTCGAATAGGCGAATAGTAAATTTCAGCATCAATAAAGTAAGAAAATCCTATATAAAAGAAAGTACAAAAAATCTTGTATCTACTGCCATAGTTTTCCAATGGCAGGATCCTGCCATTAGACACTGACAGGTGGGTCCTTTATTTGTGGGTCCCACTTGTCAGTGTTTTATGGCAGGACCCTGCCATTGTTTTTAATGGCAGCAGATACGGACCCGTATGTATGTATGTATGTACAAATTTTTTTAAAAATCGAAAATGGAAAGTTTATTTTTCGGAAAAGAGTAAGATGATCCCATTTTTTACACGAATAGATAGGACCGAAGGGATCCTTCGGTCCGTTTCCTAAGGGACCGAAGGAACCCTTCGGTAGGCATTTTTTTTTTTTTCTCCGCCACATTCTGATCCCGTTTTTTTTAAAAAAAAATTTTTTTTCCTTCCACCGAATGGTTAATTCGGTCCCTTTAGAAGGGACCGAATTAACCATTCGGTATGAGCTATTTAAATTTTTTAAATAGCCGGCCCTTCTTCCTCCTCTCCCTTTCTTCCTCTCTTCTTCCTCTCTCACGTTCTTCCTCTCTTCTTGCTCTTTCTTTTCCCCATTGCAGCCGCCACAGTTAGGGTTTTGAAGGTCGGCACGTCGAAGTTGTCATTTTAACAGATCAACGTCATATTTGCGTTCGTCGTGTTCTTCTCATCTCGCTGGTACCTTTTTTTTTTCCGATCTGTTTTTTTTTTCTGTATAAAATTAGATTATATTTTTTACTAGGTTGTTCATGTACTTCTCGTAGGAAAAATGAGTATGATACTCATCAATGTATTCCACGGAGGTCAGATCCTCAATACACCTACTGGAGTTAATTACGACATTTCCCCTGCGTGTACTATCCCTGTCAATGATTGGGTAACCCTGGAGGAGCTGCGGAGGCAAATCCATACCGCTCTGAACTTGCTCCCTAGCCATTTCCACCTGAAAATCAGAGCACGGATCAACACTGCACAACCAGGCTCTGGTAACTACTTTTTCACTCTTTTTTGGGTTGACTGCGAGCAGACTTGGGAGATGATTAAGTCGGCCGCGTGTCCAATTGTTGGTTTTAGAGCTATGGAATTAGTTGTTGAATCTGAACCAAACCCCAACCCCCATGGTGGTTATGACCCATGTCCAAAAAGTATTCCCGACAGTAGCAATCGAGCTCCGACCGAGGAAACAACGCACACCTCAGCCCGAGAAGACCCAATACCGGCCGATACCAATGAGGGGGATGTTGAGAACTGGCACTTGGATGAGGAAGATACCGATGTGAATTCTGATGATGGGGAGGATTTGACCATGGAGGATGTCGAGGATGAGATAGACATCCAGAATATAGTAAAGGAGTGGCAATCATCCATCCCCTTCATAAACCGGGGGTTGCAACATCCCTGCCGTCAGTTTAGAGATACTGAGCCCATGCCAATTGCCGACGAGCCATTCCACCGCAAACCCCCAAGAATTGATGGCGAATTTAGTCCTGGCCAGCAATTTGCCTCCAAAAAGCAACTCAAGGAAAAACTTGCTGAGTTTCACTTAGAGAAAAACATTACACTTGAGACCGTAAATAGCAACAAAGTCATGTACGTTGTTAAGTGTAAGGATAAAAATTGTCGATGGAGGTTGTATGCAAGGGTAAATGATACCGGTACATGGAAAATTGGAACACTGGGGGAAGAGCATGCATGTTACGGAAGTGCCACCAGATTAGATCACGAGCAAATGACTGCCAGACTGGTTGCTGACACAATCAGGGATCATTTGAGGGCTAACATGGAGATGTCAGTGACTGAAGCCAGGGGCCTAGTAAAACTAAGGTTTCCCACTGTCCATCCATCATACAACAAGATATGGAGAGGTCGGGAGTTAGCAATTGCCGATCTTTTTGGTAGCTGGGAGAAGTCATACGAGATGCTCCCATCGTTGTTGAATGCCATACAAGGAACCACACTGGGTACCAAATTCAGGTTGGAGCATGTGCCATCCGATAGGTTTGGCGTTCACATTTTCACAAGGGTTGCATGGGCATTTGGTCCGTGTATTCAAGCTTGGCCGTACCTACGACCTGTCATCACTGTCGATGCCGGGTTTCTGTCCGGAAGGTACAAGGGTAAGTTGTTCATGGCCTGTGCATATGATGCAGAACAACGGCTGGTACCACTTGCATTTGGAGTAGCTGAGGAGGAGACCGCGAACGATTGGGGATGGTTCATGAATTGGTTGCGTCTAGAGGTTGTTGGTCCTGGAAAGATCACAGTAATTTCCGACCAGCACGGCGCTATCAGAAATGTCTTTGAGCAGCCACACCTTGGGTGGTGTGAAGCAGCTGGAGAAGCCGTCCACCGCTTCTGTACCCAGCACATTGCGTCAAATGTGTACAAAACGTGCTTCAACAAGAGAATTAAATCTCTATTTAGAGTGGCTGCCAAGCACAAAAAACCATGGAGATGCTTGGAGCTGCTGGAGAAGATTAAAAACCAGAAACAGGAGGCATACGACTACATAATGAAGGCGGGGATACTCCAGGGCAACATGACTGGTACCAGACGATACCGCCGAGATCAGATTGGTACAGCCCCCACTGAAACCAGGAACCGGGGGAACCGAAATCGTTCCAGGCGCACTGTGTTCGTGTCCGCATCCGGAACCGTTGAGGAACCCCGACCCCAACCAACCCAACCGGAAGAAGACATTCCAGAAGAGGAGTTACATAAAGAGAGGTGGGCGGGCTATCTTGACGGTGGTCTGAACAGATGGGGGATCATGACAACAAATGGCTCAGAATCACTGAACAATGTATTTAGGCTTGCTAGACAACTCCCCATATGTGCTGTAGTGGAGAAGACATTTTTTAAATGTGTTGAGTGGTTCGTTCAAAGGAGAGGCGTTGCAGCACAGTGGGAGGCCATAGGATTGGAGTTTGCTCAGAGAATAACAGATTTGTTGAAGCATCGGGGAGACAAAGGAAGAAGACTGGAGGTGGTTCCCCTGACTTGGCAGACAAACTTCTACGAGGTTTACAACAGGAACGGCCGAATATCTGAGGTATGCTTTTTACTTTACTTTTTAATAATTCTGTACGAACTTGTTTGATTATAATGTGCTAAATTGTATAAATTGTAGCATGAATATGGTGAAATCAAGTACGAGGTCCAACTACTTGGGGATTCGGAAGCCATATGCCAATGTCAAAAACCCCAACTGACCGGCCTACCGTGCGACCATGTTATGGCTGTTTGCTCATTACGGAGGCTAGACCATACACAATTTGTAAGCAAGTACTACACTGTCGAATATTTTAAAAATACATGGGATGGTGAATTTCGTAGTTTTGGAAACAAGAGGGATTGGCCATTGTGGCCTGGTCCAATTATAAGGCCAGACCCAAAGAAAATCAACAAAGGCCGGAGGAGGAAGATAAGGATTCCTATGTTGATGGATGAGATGGAGGGTCGTATCAATAGGTTGCCTGATCGGTCCAATCGAAGGCGTTCGAGGCGCACTTAAGACTACAGAGTTGTTCTTGATGTTATTTCGTAGTTGGACATTTCATTAGCTATTGCAATTAAGACTTCGTATTCTATTTTACGCTTAGTAGGTATTTCACTTAAGACTATGTACTGTAATGTATGATTTTATGGATGCTTCTCATGTAATATTTAACTATGTTCTCATGCAACAACTTCGTACATCATAATAAAACTAGATGTCAAATAAAAGATAATTAAACAAGAGTTTAGAAATTACATAAACGTCAAATAACATCAAAAGAAAGGGGTCCAAACGAACTACATAAAGCGCACAAACTAGCTAATGCCTACGGAAACGTCGCTGCAACCTCTGAATCGGTGACGGACTATACCTAGGAGCAGGATGAACATCTCTCTGAGGTCTATCTGGAGGAAACTGCACAAACGGCCTACTAGAGGACGCACCATGATCACCATGTGGTGCACTACTAGATGAACCCCCCATGCTCAAGTTTGCGAAGTCTGGTAAGTTTCCGATATCCCCTGCAATGAATGCAGCATACTCTTCAACACCGATATCTCTGAATACCTGCTCCTGCGTAGGTGAGGGCTGCGCTAATGGTGTGTCTTGCGGCATGTCATCAGGGTAGTCATCTGAGACATCAATCCCGTCCAGCTCAAATGGGATGCCGTGGGTCATCAGCATACCGCGGAATATATGCACATGCTCCAAGTCAGTCATCAAGTCACGAAAAATCTTCAGGTTATTCAGGCCGAACCATTTTTTGCCGGGCGTTTTGAGCCACACAATTGCCTGAGCCGTCTGATGTATCAGACGAAAGACCTGTATGAACCAGAAAAAACACACGTTAGTTCTCGTGTAAAAAACCAGAAAACCAGAAAAAAATGCAAAGCAGGTTGCTGTTTTGCGAATTTTGTAGGAATTTTTCCGAAGGGAATCTCACAAAACCTTGTACATGAAAAATGATCGGTACATCATGATCTATCTGAATATAAATTTTAAAAAATACGCTGTGAAGACGGATCGATCGCAGTTTTCGATTCTTTCCAGCCGATCGTATAAAAAACCAGAAAACCAGAAAAAATGCAAAGCAGGTTGCTGTTTTGCGAATTTTGTAGGAATTTTTTCGAAGGGAATCTCACAAAACCTTGTACATGAAAAATGATCGGTACATCATGATCTATCTGAATATAAATTTTAAAAAATACGCTGTGAAGACGGATCGATCGCAGTTTTCGATTCTTTCCAGCCGATCGTATAAAAAACCAGAAAACCAGAAAAAATGCAAAGCAGGTTGCTGTTTTGCGAATTTTGTAGGAATTTTTCCGAAGGGAATCTCACAAAACCTTGTACATGAAAAATGATCGGTACATCATGATCTATCTGAATATAAATTTTAAAAAATACGCTGTGAAGACGGATCGATCGCAGTTTTCGATTCTTTCCAGCTGATCGTATAAAAAACCAGAAAACCAGAAAAAATGCAAAACCCTAAAAAATCAGAAAAAAATGCTGTTTTGCGAATTTTGTGTGAATTTTTCTATAACGAATCTTACAAAACTTTCTATACGAAAATTGATCAGCAAGTCGTGATCTAGCCGGATATAAATTTTAAAAAATGCACTGTGAAGACATATTGTGCGCTATTTGACAGTTTTTGTGCAAAGGGCAACACTGGAAATAACTGTAATTAATGTTGTCATTTTCTTATAAAATTTAAGTAAAGAATCGTACCGCGCGCGAGCTGGACTGTGCGTGTGACACGTAAGCAAGGCTTTCAACCGGTTCATCCATTGGCGGCATTGGTTGGCTAAGGGCTTTTGGATGGTTGTCTGTGAAGTACAGCTTTGGCATCCCTCTCTTGTACAGCCATGTCTGGTAATATGCCTCGGCTCCTGGGGAAGAGTCGTACGGCCTATGTTCAATGATTGGAACAGGCGCCTGCTCAATGTAGTATTGATGAACTGTTGTCCAATCCTTTTTTTCATGGGCCCCACGACCTGAGCTGTGCACGGTTTTCCTCAACATCTTCAACTCTTCGTAGTCTATAGGATCCGGAGGGGGGGTTGTCTGGTACGACCCGAACTGGCGCATCACCCTATCAGGGTGATGATACTCGACAACCCACATGTGGACCAGGTATGTACGACACATCCAGCAACCGAAATCGTCATATACACACTGGGGGAGGAGACCATAATAAGGTTGGTATGGTGTCCAGTTCACATACATACCATCCAGCTTGTCAAGCTGCTCTCGGTAGTGCGCCACTCCACAGCCATGGGGGTTCTTGGTGAAATCATGTTCCCCTATCCACCTTATACCGAGGGGGGGTCTCCGCATAGGATCATCACCACCCATTTCCTCGTTACCGGCTGGTACTGGACGACCTACCGATATACGGTTCCATGACCAAAACTGCAAAAACACCAGCGAGCCACCTATCGACGCGACCTTCTTGATTGATGCCCTGGTCAAGTTACTATATAGGTAGGCAAGAACCGCCTCTCCCCAGTTCCACCGAGTTGGCTTCCGGAGCTCCTCCAAAAATTGCAAGAAAAATGCCGGTACCGATTTTTCGCTAAGATCCGGAAATAGCACTGACCCGAATAAATCTAGGCAAAATGCACGCGTGTACCGATCTATATCCGCTTGATCGGCATTTTCTTCATCAAATTCACTAAAAGTGTCGTGCAACCACTTCAGCCGAATTGCATACTTCGAGAAGTGCAAACGCTCCTCGGGTGTATTTCTCTTTTCCAGTCGCCTCGGCCATGGACACGAAGCAGGATCATCAAAATTCGGGTCTGCATCACCCCCCAGTAACAACTCTACCGTGCCGCTCCAGTCATCGTCACTCTCCCCGCATACTTTTTGCCCTACAATTAGATTTCAATGATTTCATTATTTAACACACAATTCTCTAAAATGGTGAAAAGTGCAAAAAAAATTAGTACATGTTTATTTACCGGTAATTGGTAAGCCGAGCAGGCAGCTGACATCCTCTAGCGTTGGAGTCATCTCCCCACAGGGTAGGTGGAACGTGTTCGTCTCGGGCCGCCACCTCTCAACGAGCGCGGTGATCAAGTATCTATCAACATTGCAGTTCCCGAGCTTCGCAGCCTGAAACAACCCCAACGCTAAGAGGTTATCTTCTATACAATCTCTTACTTTTAGTACGGTCCGGTGGGAGCAAACGCGCAAAGTGTTTTCAGGCTGCGAAAAAACCAAACAAAAGTTATTAGTACAAATAAACAGTTAAAAAAAAAACATACTGTGGGCAGAGATTAATTTTTCAAATGCATGCATAGAGAAAATTACCTCGGTATGGGCAATCGACGATCGGTGGTAACGCTCAAACAATAGTGGCGGAAACTGCGGAAATTCGTCCATCTGCAGGGTACAAAATATCATGTTAATTTACAATAAATGCAATTTTTTAAAAAGATGTTAAAATCACAGCTCACATTTTGCTACACTCTATTTCGGTTCTTATTTCGGATTTTCAAATTTTGATTCAAACTACGACCATAATATCTATAAATTAAGCTAAATTATTTTATTTTTTTCCTAAATTTCGGTTTTTTTTTTTTAAATTCTGGTTTCGGTTTTTTTTTTTAATTTTGGTTTCGGTTTTTTTTTTAAATTCTGATTTCGGTTTTTTTTTTAAATTTTGGTTTTGTTTTTTTTTTAATTTGGTTTCGTTTTTGTTTTTTGAATTTTGGTTTCGGTTTTTTTTTTAAATTCTGATTTCGGTTTTTTTTTAATTTTGGTTTCGTTTTTTTTTTTTATTTTGGTTTCGTTTTTATTTTTTCAATTTTGGTTTCGGTTTTTTTTATTTGGGATTCGGTTTTTTTTTTTATTTTGGTTTCATTTTTTTTTTTTTTGGGTTTCGGTTTTTTTTTTTTTTTGGACAATACGACAAATCCGGTACCGAATCAAAATTTCGGTTATTTATACTACAAGACCTTTTTTTTCGGTTTTACTATTACCAATCAACCAACAACCCATACAATAACATACAAATATACTCAAAATTTATTAAAAAAAAAGGTACATTACAACTCTACAACACTAACAACAAATATCTTCTAAATTTCTTTACGATTACCATATCAACAAACAAAGTAAATTAAATTTCGGATTAAATAGGTCAAAAAAAAGATACCTTCAAATGTTCGTCAAAATATAAGATCGGGGGGTGTTTCGGATTCTACTCTTCAAAATACGGAGCTTGGTGCAATCGGATCTAACAAATGAACAAGTTTGAGGGAGAAAAAAATTAAAACATGGTGTTCCAACAATGGAGGAAGGGAGAAGAGAAGAGAGAAGAGGCGCGGGTGGGGGGAGGAGAAGAAGAGAAGAAGAGAGGAGAAAGAAGAGAGGAGAAGAAGAGAGGGGGCCGGCCAAAAAAAAAAAAAATATTCCCTACCGAAGGGACCATTCGATCCCTTCCAAAGGGACCGAAGCATCCCTTCGGTAGGGATTTTTTGTGGCCAAATTAGAGGGCACGGGTGATAAAAGAAAAAAAAAAAAAAAAAAAAAAGCCTACCGAAGGGTTCCTTCGGTCCCTTAGGGAACGGACCGAAGGATCCCTTCGGTCCTATCTATTCGTGTAAAAAATGGGATCATCTTACTCTTTTCCGAAAAATAAACTTTCCATTTTCGATTTTTAAAAAAATTTGATGTATGTATGTATTGATTTTTAAAATATTTTGGTGATGGTCTCCGCCCCTGATGACGACCTTGAAAAACTAAATTTGAATAGCAAATTGATCATGTATGTTTTCCTTGAGTCTTAATTAATTAATTAACTCGAACTGAAATTGGGTCCGTTTAATTAATCCTGTTCTTTAAAAATTCCGAAGTTGTCTAATCTTTTTAGGGTCTGTTTGATACGCTGGAAAATGATGGGAAATGACGGAAAATAACAAATATTTTAGAATTTTAATTTAACGTTGTTGTTTGATGGAAACAAATTTCTTTTACATTAAACATCTGCGATAGAAACAAAGAACTTGAAAACTAAAATGATTAAAACATGTTTCTAATAATTTTTGAAAGTCCTACATTTTCTTGTTGATCAAATATGCCCTTAATTAAAGCCTAATAAAAAAAGTTTAATTTTGTGAATAAATTAAAATACATAGCAGCAGTAAAGGGCAAAGGCTATATGTTGTCACATTGTGTCACGGCCTTAAAGATGGTATTGGGGGACCCTGGCCTAGCTAAGCTAACCCAATTAAGGAGTGATCGAGCTAGTGATCGTGAGTGGGTGACAGTGAATGTGTGAAGGATCCGTTTAACAACATACTTATAAGTTGCGGAAACGGAACAAATTAATGTTCCAGTTTAATGCAGAAAAAATTTAGACATTAAACAAATTCCAAGATACTGATGTTAATCCTCACTCCTAATAAAAACATATTAGATTTTTTGACATCAAAGATCTATCTTCCCCAAGAAATAAAGCGCAGCCGTTGATTGTTTACTTAGATTGATCACCACTGTTGACGTACGTTAATGCCCATTGACGTTAATGTCTCAGCCCATTAAAATTTAAGATCCATATAATCTCAATTTAAGACCCATTACATATTGAGGAGGGATCCATTGACAATGGATAACTTGACAATCTTGACAATGCCTCTTTTAAAAAATTTATAAAAAATCATAAAAATCTTAAAAATGAAAAATGATTTATAGATGTATTACTTGACTTATAGATTGATAGTGTTTCAAATTTCAATCAATTTGAACATCGTTTAATGACTTATCAAATTTTTGTGCACTTTTCAACGGTTATAATTTAACGGATCTTTAAAGAGCTATCAAACGTTGTTTAAATTGAATATAATCGGATACATAATCAATCTATAAGTTAAGCAATACTTCCGTAAACTTTCTTCTATTTTTAAGATTTTTTTATGATTTTTTATAAATTATTAAAAAGTGGGATTGTCAAGTTATCCATTGTACACACACACTAGTAAAGAGCTCACGCATTACTTTGAGCTGAATTTGGTATTTCTTATAATAAATTTTTAAGATGATATGTAATGAGCCTTATATTGAGGAAATTGATATGAACCATTAAATTTTAATGGGCTGAGATATTAACGTGAACGAGCATTAACATAAATCAACGGTTCTGATCTATCTAAGAAAATGATCAATGGCTCAGATTTCTTATTTGGGGAAGATAACTCTTTCATGTCATTTTTTCCAATATGCTTATATATATATAGTAAGGATATAATTTGTTGCCTCCATGCTCCTAAATAATTACAACGGTTGGTGTGGTGCACACCAAGTCCATTCAATGAGAGAGTAGTGGTAATTGGTAAATTAATCAGTGTCAAACATACAGAGACAAGATCGAATCTGTTGAAAGCAAATTAAAACCAAAGAAAAGGGAATTAAAACAAGCAAATTACAAGCACAAGCCCATCACACAGTCTGTAGCCACACAGAACCTTCCATCCACCCCTCACGAAACCTCACTCTTTGACAATTAATCTTACTCCCTTCACCCCCCACCCCCATACAGTTAGCTATTCTGCTTCATTTCTAGATCATTCCCTTAGTAATTGGTATTTCTTTTTCCAAATGTATATATACATCCATACATACCTACCAGTGACACACATATATATGTGATCACCAGAAATGTTTCATCTCTGATTATGGCAGCTGTGGGGGGGTCTCAGTTCTTCCATTGCTTGAACAATTACATGGCTGACTACAATCCACCCCCCCATGGCCGGGGGAGTGGATCGGGATCGGAGTCCAGACCCACAATGAGTGATGCTCAGTCTGATCACCCCGCGCCCCTGCCCTTCGACCTGGCAGAGTATATCTTGATGGAACCGGGCGTGATCATGCCACAAGCATTGATGCCGCCGGGTGGTGGTTCTGTCAGTGCACCGTTGGTGCAAGGGGGCACAGGTGCATCACATGTAGATAATGCCGCATTTCAAGCTGCGCAAAACAGTGTTGCAGTTAATGTACCAACGAGCAGTGCCGTCGCAAGGTGAGCACGACACAATTTCAGTAACCGAGATATATTGACCCCAATTATATATCTTATGTGAACTTGTAATTATTTTTACACTTTCAATCATAATAAAATTTGGAGCATATATACAGTGTAGCTGCTGTGATGGAGAGGCCGAGAACGGAGAGGATCGCGTTTCGGATGCAATCCGAGGTGGAGATAGTAGACGATGGTTATAAGTGGAGAAAATACGGAAAGAAGGCTGTAAAGAACAGCCCAAATCCAAGGTAATCACATACATACATAGGATATGAAGTTATGAACCAACCAACAAGGTGTAGCTGAATTCAGTATATATAACTTCAATCAATACATACTAATTATAATTCGTTCATCGATCTTGTACGAACGTAACAGGAACTACTACCGGTGCTCGACCGAGGGGTGCTCGGTGAAGAAAAGGGTGGAGAGGGACAAAGACGATCGGAGTTACGTGATCACAACCTACGAGGGGGTTCACAATCATGTCAGTCCGACTGTGGTCTATGATGCAAGGCAGGACGCTGCTTCCGGCCGCTATTATGTTGCCGGAATGCATATGCCACCAAGTTCACAGGGATTATAAATTTATAATTCATATTTAGCTATATATCTGTAGTTAGCTTAGTATATATTCATGGCTAGGCTTTTCTTACTTCCTCTCTTGTTTCTTCTCAATTGCCTTGTAACAGCAAGGTAGCTAGTTTTGAGCCAATTTTGTAAATTATCAGCTTTACTTTAATTTACACACTGGATCAAATATAGCAATTAATAATATTAATTCCATTGGAGAAAACATTTATATATAGTATATATATGCATGCAAAATAGATATAGATGCCACGTTAAGCATCTATAATCAATTCCCTTGCAAGTGATAATAATCATACATCTCTGCGGCAATTGCAAAAAGATTTAAGAGATTTTTACGTCAGCGGATTAATTAGCAATTATTATATAGTAGTGATCCATATATAGAGCAGATATTTAATTTGCCCTAGGTCCAAAAAGTTAATTGGAAGCATTTGCTAATTCTTAAAATTCATCAATTTAATTAACATATGACAACTTTATGGTAAAGGACTGGTTTTTTTAAAAATTTTGATAATTAAGTTCTAATACTAGTACTTATTATTATTTTTTTGTGAAGCTAATATTGTTATGTTAAATAGTATAACACATATAGTTCATATTGTTGCGGGTAAGTGGATAATTAATTAATTACTTCAATTAATTTTGAATTATATATCGTAAGTGTAATTTAAAATCATGGTTTTACAGTTAATTAATTTAACTTTAGTCAGGATAAATAATTACTTTAATTTTCATAGCATATTCATATGGGGCAAAAATGGTTATGCCTCTCACACTCATGTACAAATTAAATGCGAGCCTTCCTAACTTAGAAAAGTATCAACTACAAATATATAGAGGCATAGCAAGTAGCAAATTTTTTTGTTTTTCCCTTTAAATTTTGTGAAGGGAGATGAGGAGTTAACATCACTTAATTTCAGGCTATATATGTGGTCACGGCTATTAAATGATAGGAGAATAGAGTCGTAGATAGCGACCACCCCTTTTATCTATCCACCGGTCCACCGTATTTTTGATGAACAAATATCATTTTTCAGTAAACATTTACATCTTTCTGATATCAACATATAACATTTTCTAATAAACATGATACACTATGGTTTTCAGTAAATATTATTTATTGAACTGTAACAAGAACATATAGGTACACGTAGGTGTATCAGATTGTGAGAGAGGGGTAGATGGGTGCATGACTTACTTTATAGGTGGACTACATGTTTTCAAGGAGAATATATCTAGCTCAAACACTAACAGTGAAGGCAGAGGCGGACCTCTGTTGATGCCACCCGGAGTAGTCCTCCCCCCCTCTCCCAAAATTAGTTATTACATGTAAATTATTGAAATTTGTTGATTAATGTATCTTATAAACTTAGAGTAAATTTGATTGTCCTCTCCTTAATTTTGGCTCAAGTTCCACCTCTGAGTGAAGTTGCATAACATGACATGACATGACATGATGCTACTTCCTAATTAATCTTGGCACATATTTGGGCACCTCAGTGGCCAATAAGCCAATAATAGACTTACATCAGAGTCAACGGAAGGTGCTTAGAACTGGGGTCTTAATTAGAAAGTTACCTACTTGGGAGTGTTTGATGGTGACATTTAATTAATTGCAGATCATATATACTTTTAAGTGATGAAAGTGCATCTTCTTTTTTGGATAAGCTGGAACCCATTTATATTTATACTCATGCATGAAATTGATTAGTGATGCTTCTCGGATGCACCGTTTTTTTAATTCCAATTAAGCTAGCCATTTAGCCAACGCACACCATTGATAGCAATTGACATACATACATACATATATTTTGGAATCTTTGTTTTCTCACCCTCATTTAGTCATTCCCCCAAAAAGTAACAATTTTTTGGTGAAATTATTTTTTATTATTTAATTTTAGCGATTAATAAAATAGTCAATATTTTATGTGTAACTTTTAAAAAATCTGAAATAAATACTTAAAAATCTCTAAAAATGGAAAAATTTTGCATGACACATGATTTTGATATAAAGAATTTATTGAGCCGTATAAATCAAAATTTGGATATGATTTGATATGTTTTTTGTGTTAAGCTCATGGGAGGCATATGTAATTCCACCTCTTGAAAAATAAATTATAAGCAAAATAATTTTGTGGGTACAAATTAAAAAGATTAAAAGATGCTTTCAGAATTGATCACCAGCATTAAATTGTTTTTGTATGGCCAAATTAATTAAATATTTTCAGTGACATAATACTTTTAGCCCTTTGGTCGAAGTTGCATTAATTTGCCAAACCAGTTAATTACATAAATAATGAAACTGTCTCATATTTTGAATGCATCTGATATTCTGATAGTAAAAATTTAAAGGAAAAAAAAAAAAGAAAAATAGAGAGGTGAAGATATCTAACATTCAAAGAGCTATTTCGTAGGAACCCAACCATTTCTACCTAAATAACTAACTAAAGAAATAAAATGGTTGAATTCATGAACATCTCAAAGAACCAAATATAGCCAACATATATTATATACAAATTAAGTCAACATCAGAGCATAAGACAAGAATAACTTAATTATCACATTCATTAAAAGACATCAAGGCATGCAGCTTTCAAGCCTTAATCAAAGAGAATTGTATATAATTAGCATCTAACTAACGGCACTGGTGATCTAGTACTGGCGGCTCTTAATTTGCTCAGCTAGCGCAGTAACTTGGAACCTTCTACCAATCAGTAAGGAAGCTCACTCAGTACTCAGTACAACCACAAATTAAATTAAACTACCCTTCATCCATATATACATATATATAACACACACACATCTCAACCTAGTACTTCAACAACAACAACCAACAATCCCTTTTGTTAGTTATCACATCCATCTAGATATATAGATATATACAGATGGGGGAGCTTCAACTGCACTACACTGACATGGATCCTTACTTCCTGCAGCACCCTGCTGGCAATTCGAGCGGATCCGGATGCGACTCGGGGTCTGCCTGCTCGTCGTTTGGCGGCACTACCACGGGAGATGCGAACTCCGACCTGCAGCACGTTCCGTTTGATCTGGCGGAGTATCTTAGAGACGATGTTTCGACGCATACTTGCTTTTCGGAGTACATGGACAATAATGAGCTGTTTCAAGCTGTGCAAAGCAGTGTAGTCAATTTACCAGTTGGCGGCGGCGGCGGTTTTAGGTACGGAATTCATTGATCCATTGAAATTGCAACGTCAAATGTAAAAAACTTTTATAATCGGATCGACCAATTATTATTATTTTTTTTCTGATTGGATTTCTGACTGACTGATGAATATATAACAGTAAGATTACTGGGATGGAGAAGCCAAGAACGGAGAGGATCGCATTCCGGATGAAATCAGAGGTGGAGATAATCGACGACGGGTTCAAATGGAGGAAATATGGCAAGAAATCTGTCAAGAACAGCCCCAATCCAAGGTAATCTTTCAACATACAACTCAAATTAATTCCCTACAAATCTTGACAATTACATATATAACATTCATGGTTCTGTGCTTAAGTTTCTAATATACCGGTTACTGGTACAAACAAAATGCAGGAATTACTACAAGTGCTCAACAGAGGGATGCTCAGTGAAGAAAAGAGTGGAGAGGGAGAAGGCAGACCCCAGCTATGTGATAACAACTTATGAGGGGACACACAACCATGTAAGTCCCAGTATGGTGTATTACACCAGCCAAGATGCTGGCTCTGGCCAGTACTATGTTTCAGGCTATCAGATTTCTCCCTGCTCATCATAATTAAGTTGCATGATGATGAGCCTCAGTTTTCCTTTTATTTCCTTTTCTTCTTCTTCTTCTTCTTTTTTTTTTTTTTGTTTTTTTTAGTTTTTGGCTTTTGTTTAATTAACTAGTAAATGTGTAATATACTAATAAATATGTATATCTTCAATAAATGTATTTGGTGGCTTTGTGGCAAAATATTGTATCAGTTGCAGAGTTTATATCATATTCTGTTTTGTTGTATTACTAGTAACGATGCATTCCTCAATTCACTGTTTCTAGTGTAAGTGGCACAAATTCCATCACTATGTTATCCTTTTTAATTTATAAAACAATAACCAGATTTGATAAAATTCGTTTACATCTTTGGAGCTTTTTTTCCCCTAATAGTACCATCTTCATAGTTAGTTTATTTATTCTCAATTAACGAGAAGATTACAAAAGTTTTCCTCAAAAAAAAAAATAAATAAATAAGATACCAAAGTTTGTGATTAGTAATGGGGGACACTTAGTATTTCCCTTAAGAAAGATATGTAGGCCAGGCGGCGTGGCATAAAAAAAGATATTTGGATACTTTTTGGGAAAACATATCTATCTATATATTTAGCACAACATCAGGCGATGATGATCCTTGGATAATGAGTGTAGAAAGGAGCTTATCGAAAAGGCTCATTTGTCTTCACCTATACTTCCATTTCACATTGGCCAATGATACTATGCCACAAATTTTGCCCCCACAATCCTGTAATGAGGTGGCATGTGGATCGGAGGGTCATTTTTGTAAAATTTTGAGGGTCGGAGGTATATATTTTTTTATTTTTTAGGGTAATTTTTTTAAATATTTTTTTAAGGTAGGATAATTTTGTAAATTTTCTTAAGTATATTTCAAGGTGTGGAAATATATATTTTTCATTTCACATTATGCTGCGATTTGCTTTGTAAGTATTGTCCTTTTCTTTTTGTTCTTTTTAAATAGATGAGTAACAGGCATTTTGTTATGTAATTAATTTAGTGAACATTCTGTGCTGTCATAAAAAAAATGATAAATTGTTTTTTGAGATAAAGATGGGGGGGAAAAAATATCTACGATTCAATTCATGTATATGAATTTGAAACCTGTGTCTTTTTTAATCTCTTTCTAAGGATGGATATTAGATATCAACAACAGATTTGAGACTTAGTCGTTTATATCTACGAGTTCGTAATCATTATAATTTTCAGTTAGTTCGAAAAGGGGAAAAAACAAATTAAAGAATCTTGTTAGTAAGTAGTGAACTAGCTAGTAACCTTGTTTTACAAAAATAAAAATGCTTCTTTTACATATAATTAGATATATTTTTTATATTTTGATGAGAATTGATCTTTAATTAATTAATGAATGATGAAATAAATTTAGTACACAAACAAGGCAATCCATTCCATGTATTCCGGCGCTTAATTATTGTGATGTCATAATCAAGCCAGATAAAATATGTTATTGCTCAGAAAGCAATGAAGAATAAGATATTACAGAAAGGGACTGGGGAAGAGAGGCGGAAGCCGGGAGGTTGAAAGCACCCAACTTTAATTTCACCACACAAGTGTTGCTCTTGCTCATATATATCGTAGTTGACCTCTGTAACTACTTAACTAGTCAATTTGATGAACATGTGTATTAACCTCTCTAAGTATAATATCCTTCTAAGTTCCAATTTGTGACCACGTGCAAATAACGCCAACACATAAAATTGATGCTTGATGCTTCAGCATGTGTTCTGTCAGGATATATAGCTACAAATTTCTTATTTGTGTGCTGTACAATTATTCAATTAATAACCAACATATATAATTGATGTTTCTGCCAAGATATTTTCACCGCTTTTTTAAATTTGTGGTGTATTTGCTTGAGCGATCCAGCATTGGTATTTCGTATTTAAATTATGGACATTTTAGTCAATTCAGAATTATATATTTTTTTTTTCAAATTCAATTTTTGCACCAATGTATCATCAATAATGAATTAATGATGAAAGTTGGAGCCTTCCACTATTTGTAGTAAGGTGGGCTATATATTTTTATTAAATATTAACAAAAATATTGTCAATTGTTGGTAAATGTATTTGGATATAAACTGACACTTGACAACACATAATCAGTAATATGAAGAGTTCTTTGGAGCCTGACGGGTGTATGTTCCCTCTCCACTCTTGACTTCCGGTTAAATGTCTTTCCAATTTGTTTTATTTAAGGTAGCTTAATATTTTTTTTTATATTATAGAAATATCTTAATTGTATGTAGCCAAGTATTTGGACAAATAACAAGAATCAAAAGCCTTTGATTTGCAGTTAAATTGCTTTATGAACAATTTGTTCAAGGAGATGTAATAGCTCGGATCGGATTGAGAATTTGAAAATAGAATAGTAACAAATACCTTGGAGGAAGAACTTTCTAACAGAGGTAAATAAAAAAAATAGAAGGCCCAATGGACATTGTTTCTTAGGGAGAGACTGAAATCCTGGTCTTAAATCGGCCCATGTAAAATGGGGTATTCATTCGTCCCTCGTACTTGGGTTCCACGGAATTGTTATTCCAACAATCCTCCGAGTAATTAATTAATTCTACTTTTGGTTGGCATAATAATAAGAACAAGGAAGGAAGGAAGGAGTATTGCTTGCTTCATTTTGGGGCTGTAACTAACCATATAAGCTTAGACTTCATAATTCATTGATCTTTTGGGCCTTTTACGTTGTTCTTGCCGTCTCAGCTAGCGCGTGCTATTATATGCCCATCAGTTTTGTATTTGAACAAATGAGGTCGTTCAGAACATCTTCTGTTTTGTATTTGAACCAACTTTGTATTTTCCAATTTGTAATCAGGCTTTTTTCAGCATGCTATAGAAAGACTATAGTTTAGTTTGATGGGCCTTCCTACTAAACATATTAGTTGATTGTTCCGGCTGTGTGTGGTCTCCGATAAGATTATAAAGAAGTCTCTGTACTACGGTGAATTAAGGTCTCTCTAAATTGGGGCTGCCTAGATCATTGAGTAGATGTACAGTTTAGTTATTTGAAACATGCATGTGGGCACAATGAATTAAGTTGAGTTTAATTATGGAATAAATTATATGACCCCATAGCCCTTGCATCCGAGTTCAATGACAATGTTCAATAAAAGCATGGATACCCAAAAAAAAAATTAGGAACAAATAAAAAAAAAAAATGAAAATGGAAGTCATAGTATTAATATCAATAAGTATGTACTCAATATATTTCAATCTCACTTTTTACATACTCACTGACCTGAACATATTTTATCTTATTAAAAAATTTGGGATCGATCTTAATTTCTTGGCTGTGCTGCCACTGCTAGTACCATTGGAGGATACCAGCTTCTTCAAGCAAATTATGTGTTTCTTCCAACATCTCTTGAACTTGAGATTCTTACAAAATACATACTTCTTTGCCTAGCTAGCTGTAATTCGTTGAACTAAAGTGTGATCTCCTGGAACTGGAAGTAACATTTGGAAGGCCTCTTGCCTATTCATAGGAAGAATCCGTCTTTAGTCATCCAGCTTACAAAATGTGAACAATTTATTAATCCATATAAATGAGAGCAACTTAGTTGCTTTGCTAATCCTTTTTGCGATTTATTATCTCTACCTTAAATAAAAAATTACGTGGCAAATTAATATGACCACCCTATATGTGAGAGTCCGTTCCTCTGTAGTCTGTTCTTCTTTATATAACTGATTATGCTCAGAATTATGTACACTTGTGTACTTGATATTGTTCACTGATTGCTCAACTTCTAGATTTAAGAAATGCTTACTGTAATAAGTTTGCCTCCATGGAGATCTCCGCTTGATCATTCAAAAAAAAAAAAAATTCCGTTTGATCATTCAAAATAAGACCTTTTTTTCCTGCTCTTTTTTTAAGCATGACTTGATGCTTTGCAAACCTTGTTTTTGCTATGCTTCCCAAATTTATTCTTATTTTTTCATTAGAGCAAATTATACACAGTAAATGTTACAGCGATCCGCCTGAACTCTCGTCATTGATACGGATTTTTGGCGTTATTATGCAAGGAACCTCAGTTATTGTGTATGCAAATAATTGTTATGCAATAAAACACAGTTGTTTTGCCTACAAACTTAGTTATTATGCAATAAAACTAAGTTGTTGTGCAATGAAACTCAATTATTGGGAATGCAACTTTAGTTATTGTGCATGCAACTTCAGTTGTTATGCACACTAGATATTTCACAACTGACACGCGGTTCAAAATCCGGTTAAACAAATTATAACTGATTCGTGACTCTTTCATCCGATTCACCGCCCAGTATGCACAAGTATAATAACCAATGTGCATAACAACTAAATTTGTATGCATAATAACTGAGTTTGCATGTATAATAATTTAGATTCATTGCATAAGAACGACCCAAAAAAACAAGAAGAAAAAGAAGAAGAAGATCTCTGTATCAACGATGGAAGTTCTGACAGGATCGGTATATTAGATCCCATTATACATTCCTTTCAAATTTGTAGCTTCTTAATTAATTTGTTCAAACATACTAGCTTTTTTAATTGTACTATTGATTAATTTGTATCAAAGTATCAAATGCTATTATATTATTATTTTTTTTTTTTTTTAAGTCTGTAATTGCAGATATATAGTTTCTGTAGTTGCTTAAATACAGTAGTGAACTGCAATTAAAACAAGTTATACAACAGATAAAAGTTTTTTGAGATAAAGATGAAGGTGAAGCCATTTAAATTTAAATGTCTATAAAAGACCCCCATCCAGGTTTCGAACCCGCGACCTCCTACACGAAGAGCATTGCTCTTAACCACTAGACTAAAGGCTGGTTCTTCACAATAGATAAAGTTAGTTGAGAACAAAAAAAAAAATAAAAGATATATATTATATTACTCATTATTATATAGCATCTCGGTAAAACCCAAATAAGCACAATCACTGAGTGCTGTCACACGGTTTGGGATGGCATTACGAACGTATTTATATTTACAAGTTACAAACTTACAATCATTCTTATATTCTAAACCTAATCTCACTACCAAATCTTGCACGCACGTGCAAGATATATTGATAACTTATACACATATCAATTACACAAAACAACAAATACAGATTGCCCGTAGTTCATTATTCATTTTTTTTTATTATTATTATAATTGGAAATCTCAAATCTCCAAACAAAGCTTATGTACGTAGAACGGAACCAATAAAGAAAGACAACCATGATGAAGCTGCTCCTAGCTAGTACAATCTGCGGCATGATTTTTACACAAAATCATGTTAAATTCAATTCCATATATACATGTGTTACCTGAACAAGGCTTGTAGAGGCTTCCATTTCTTTAATTACTTGATGTAATTAGAAATGGAGCTTCATAATCTTATATTCAAGTTTAAAAATAGCTATTACAATTTCTTTTTTGCCATAACTCAATAAATTGAACATACTAATTAATATAGTCATCAATAACACTATTGAGCATCATAAGTCATATAAGATGCAAGATAAAATATGTACTACACCATCATAATTAAATTTAATGCTCATTAAAAGACACCTAGTATGCATAGTAAGCATCAATTTTGCATAAAAAGACGAATTTAACATCATAAGTCACATGATATTAGCGACAATAAGTTGTTTGATATGCATATAATTAATATATAATATAGAGAAAAGTTATGTACACCCCCCGCTATTGTAACCCTTAACACACCCGAACTCTCTCAATAATCGCTTGATATGATAGACATTCAGACCTGATAAATTATATATCGAGACTTTGTATATAATGTATAAAACCATGCATGAGAGTCAGGTATTAAAATTATAAAGTATGTCATATTATTAGATAAGTCTATATATCTAACACATTCCAAAAATTAGTCCAAATTAGCCATTTAATATGATATATATTAAGACTTGTATACTTTATATTAAGACTTCATATTTTTTGTATAAAGACTTGTTAGTTAGGGTGGTAAGAACTTTGGACAACTAACCACCCTAGCTGGTAAGTCTTTATATCTAACACACAAAATTGTGGTATGCTAAGGGGTACAGAATTGGGGTACAGTTAGTCGATCTCAATAATATAATATGAAATGAGTAAGGCTATTGCGCTTCGCAAAGCGCAGGGGCTGGTACGCTTCGGACTCATATCTCATAAACCGTAATTTGAATGACATAATAAAGTTACTCATCTTAATCTTAATATTGTAATTTAGTTGCATACCAAATTTTTCTATTTTTAGAGTTTTCTAACTATTTTTTTTATTTTTGAAAGTTGTATAGAAAATACACAAAAATTTGTATATAATATGGGTCATTTTTCAAAAAAAATAAAAAATAGAAAACTTTAAAAATAAAAAATTTTGGTATGCAACTATGTTTCAATATTAAGATTACGGTGAGCAACTTGAATTAACTATTTACGCTATGGTTTTGAGGTAAACGGGCCAAAGCGCACTACTCCATACGCTTTGCAAAACGCAATAGCTACACTTATATGAAATCACAAGTTCGAATAACAAAACTCTAAATATCATTAACAAACATGCGATCGCAAACACGTCTGATGCTTGTGCACATCAATGGAATCAGCGATGATATTGATATTGATATTGATATTGATAGTGAATCTCCATAATTAATATTAGCGCTCATATGAGGCAAATTTAGCCTTCTTTTAGCTCTTCAATCACCGTTGAGCCGCGTTGACACGTCCGAAGAGGGCCCTTAAGAGAGATGAAACGGTCCTCGTTTAAGTTGGATTCGATATGGAAAATGTTACGGTGATAGTAATACATTGGTGATAACGTATATTTTGATTTAGTCAAACAAACTAATTGTTCAATTTAATATGTTATTATTCAACTAAATAATTGTTTAACTTAACAAGTTATTATTCAACTAAATAATTGTTGAAATTAATATATTAATTGTTCAACTTAACATGTTAATTATTTAACTTAACATTAACATTCCAACTATAAAAAACCCCCCATTCCGGTTTCGAACCCGCGACCACACAGAAAGAGTTGTCACATGCCAACTATAAGTTGATGTTAAAGTTGAAAAATTAGTATGTTTTGTTAAACAATTAATATGTTAAGTTGAATAATTATTTTTTCCATTTTATACACAATATATATTAAGTTGAATAATTATATCAATATTTATTTAACTTATAAGTTGAATAATTAGTATAGTAGATTGAATACTTAGCGATTAGCATATTAAGTTGAACAATTAGTTCGTTTAACCAAATCAAACTATATGATATCACCAATGATTTCCATCACAAATCACAATATCTACACCCTTTGAATATCTCTTGCCCCATTTCTTACGACACAAAGCTTAAGCTTTACTTGCCCAAGTTTTGAAGGAAATATATATTCATGTTTCCTTAAATCTTAAGAAACATTTTTTTTTTTAATTATTCCTTCTAACCTAATAAGTGCTCCTCAGAAGAGATTAAATTAAATTTTAAGCCTAAGTTTTCGGCCGAATACGTTTCCTAAGATTTAAACCAAGGACCGATCTCCTTAATGCTCCTTAAAGATTCTATTTAATCCTCTGTTTATTTTATAGGTTAATATCATATATACCCCTCAATTTTTAATTTCCTTCATTTTCATCACCTCTTTATCATAAATCTCCTTAAACTCTTTTGAATCTTTTATATTTGTCCGTCAACTCCAAATATATCACATCTCTCCTCAAGCTCCTTATTTTATATATGCCCCGACATGATTTTAGTGTGGTCAATTTCTCTAATCTTGGATTCTTAGCTCAGGCTGCCAAACCGACTCATGATACAAGCATTGTAAGGTAAACAAACAAGAAGAAAAGCAAGAAGATATGTTCCCAAATACAAATTCCTAAGTCATTCTTAAATTTGACCAGCTCACCATCAATGTTAAGGTGTAAAGTAAATAATTACTAAATAACTTTCAAAAAAATATGAAAACTAACATTGGTAATAATAACTACAAAGAGAATTTTGAATAATAAATAATCTAGGTATAAGTATTTATAAATGAAACTTTTGAAAATTGTCCTAACAAGAAGAATCCGAAAAACCATTTCATCCTAAAAATCTCCAAAAAAAATCTCCAATTTGACCAAATAACTGTCATTATAACTTTCACAACAGACAAAGTATATATAGTGAATACTGTAAGTATAGATTATTATATTTCAAAATCTAAATATTTTCTATAGGAGATTGTCCCGAAATATAAATTCACAAGTCAAATCCTCAAATTTGATCAAGTCACCATGTTCTTCAAGATGCAAAGTATAAACAGTTACTACATAACCTTTAGAAAAGTATGAAAAAAATGATATAGGTAATTAATACTTATAGTTAAAAGTTAAAATATTAGATAAACAAAGTATAAGTACATATCAATAGAACTTTTCAAAATCATCCTAACATCCAGAATTTAAAAAAAAAAAAAAATCTCCATGTCAACTTTCAAGTCCTCCGGTTTGACTAGGTGCCCTCACCTCTCACGACCAAAATATAAATAGTTAAAACATGTTGAAGAAAAATACCTAAAAAGATCAACTGCTAATATCTCTACAGCAAGAAGATAAAATATTATATAACTAAAATATAAGTACCTATAAAAAAAATTAAAAAAAGGTTCCTGCTAAAGTATAAATAGTTAACATTTAATATCGATATACTTGTATTTTGAAAAACTAAAATATCTTCATAAATAAATTTAATAATATATCATTGTTTATACTTAATTGCTTAGATATGAGGCTATTGTATTTTGCAAAGTGCAGTAGCTGGTGCGTTTCGGCCTCATATCTCCTCGGTTTCTTATTCCTCACTTTCAATTCTGGAATGGCAGTCATAGAATGACTTGCTTAGATACTTGTTTATACGATCTCGCGGCGATCCTTGGTCAGTAGAATGACTAATCCAGGTTGCTGATCATAATCTTAATATTGAAATCTAGTTGCATACCAAAACTATCCATTTTTAGAGTTTTCTAACTATTAATTTGGATTTTTGAAAGTTGTATAGAAAATGCACAAAAAACTTGTTTGACTTCTACCTCACGGGAAGCCGATGATTTCTTTCGTCAAAAAAAGATTTCTTTGCTAACAACGAATTGGCTACCCCCATTTAGAGGTGGCAAAACCTAACCTTGACCCGACATTTTTCACAAAGATAAGTTGATACAACCCGATCCAACCCGAAATCAAATAGCATACAATTGAATTTAAATCAACATATTGATCCAAAAAAAATCAATATTAAAATTGACCCGACCCGTCTATCCGATTTGCCACATCTACCCCCATTCCAATAGAGACCTTGAGCTGGTGGATTTTGCGATATAATTGGATCAACTCTGTGGTATCTAGGGGTGTAAAAAAAACCCGTCAACCCGACCGACCCACCCGACCCAACCCATTTTTTACCGGGTTAGAGATATTACCGGGTTGGGTTACGGATTGAGCATTTAGAAACCCGTCTAATGGTATTATACAATTTATTAAAGAGATAAATAATGAGACAATAATTTAAGAATTAAGTTCTTATTTAGGGTTTAGGGTTAGAGATATAATGTGTACTCTATATATAATTTCTAATTTATGTTTAACGTTAAATTATCTTTACATTACTTAAGTTATACAAAATATATTATCATCAAGTATAAATTACCATTAACATGTTCAATATCATACAAAAATTAAAAATTTTATGATTAATAATTTAACCGAAACTATAATCCGTTTAACCCACGTAACCCGTACCACCCGCGAAACCCGTACATAAAAAAGTAGTCGGGTTGGGTTGAGTAACAATATTTATAACCCGGTATAACCGGGTTGGGTTCAAATTTTGATAAAAAAGCGTTAACCCGGCCGTCGTACAGCCCTAGTGGTATCGAATTTAGTGATAGTATATCCGGACACCTAATCAATACATATTTAATTTAAATTAAGTAGGACGGTTCAATTACAAAACAGAACAGAGGATACTTTTTTGGATGAAAATGATGCCAAGCAAGTAACAACACAATTGAGACCAATCAAAGTAGTATACATAAATAGTATGCGAAATATTTCTTAATCGCTCACAATTACCTGCCATTATGGTCCCTCAACCATCTTTGCCGGCTTCACATGATCACCAGAAGCAGCAACATTTTCTACCTCCTCTTCTCGGTAAATGAAGAACAAATAAAACCCACCACAGATGGTGCTGAGTGACATTGCCCAGACGACGATTGCCACCGCAAGAGGCATTAGAGCAGCCACACGGTACGAGAACATCACTGTAAGGAACGTCGACAGTAGCCAAACAGCAATCTTCAGGTGCATTCTCGTGGACGAATTGCGGGGTGTTTTTTCAAATTTATGCAGACAGAAGAAGAGTAGTAGGAGATCAAGGAATGAGGAAACTATGAAGGCTACTGACCAAGGATCGCCGTGGCATCGTCTGATTGCCATTCCAGAATTGAAGGTGAGGAATAAGAAACCAAGGAGAGTAAGCCATGAGCAGGAAAATGAATTGGTATTTGCTTCTGATACTTGTTTTGCTTTTAGCAATGGAGCTTTGAGTACTACAGCTCCTTGCTGAATTTTGTTATTAGAATTCATTTGGCTCATGAGGGCTGCCAAACGTTTTTAAGGTTGTGGGAGATGATGATTTATAGAGCAGAGTTAGAAGATATTAATACTAGGCGGAGCAAAAATCGAGGGTTGTTTCCTCAAAAAAAATAAAAATAATAATAAAAAAATCGAGGGTTGGCTTTCTCCAGTGTGCGGATTACGCTGGAAGATCCCTACCATTTTGTGATTCTTAACAAGTGGAAAGGTTTTTTATCCAATGGTGTATATCAAAACAATGATAAAAGAAGGTAATTTCTCTACCCATGCCACTATATTTGTTGGGTACTCCGTACTTGTAACTTACTGTCACTTGAAATCGTTTTATAGTTAATAAAATTTTGGACGGAGCGGAACACTGTTCCTCACGCTGTAGCTACAGTGTAAGGAACAGTGTTTTTTTTTTAGAACAACACCATTTGATATCTGATCTTACAATGGCAAAAATTTGATCCGACCCGAAAAACCCGTCCGAAGCAAGGGTGCAAAAATTTGACCCAAAACCCGACTGGACTCGAGTTTCAGAGAAAGTCAAACTGACCCGAACCCGACCTGACCCATGTTCCAGGAAAAATGAGACTGACCGGAACCCGACCCAACCCGGGAATAGAGGTGCAAAATCTGACCAAACTCAAAAAACTCGCCCAACCTGACCTGACTCGACCCGTCCCGAACCGAAAAATGCCGGCAGCCATCGACCCAATACCCAACCCAACCCGAATTCGACCCAACCTGAAAAAATGCTGGCAGCCATCAATTTGATACTCGACCCGACCCGACAATCTGCCACCTCTACAAATGACAGTATTCAGATACATGGATCCGGTGTTATTCGTACTAGGCAAAAACAATAATAAAAATCATTATTATATGAGTTATGCTGAAATGTGTAAATGACATGAAGTTTCTATTATTCATAATTATTTATGATATGGAATCACATATTTAATAATTATTTTACACTGATCCCATTTTTAAATTCGGTTGAAAAACTTTACAAATTTTATAACTTTAACAATAATACCAAAAAAGTATATAATTAGAAAAAAATAATATAAAGTCATCAAAAATAAATTAAATATCATCAAGAATTTATCCAAGTTATTCTAATTAATGCAGCCGAAGTAACGCGAGACATTATTCTAGTACTATTGAAACCTTAACTTACGAACTTACAACACTTTTAGAAAGAATGGTAGGTTGAAATCTCAAAACGGCAGGTCTTCTCTAGTGTAATCCGGACACTGGAGGAGATGCAAATCCGACCATAGGAATGCTTCCAGGCCGGTAACGGGCTTCGGGCTTCGGGCCTCGGGCTTCGGGCCTTTAACTTTAAGGCTGTTCAGAAGACCGACGTATTATATTATGGATAAGGACTATGCGCTGTATGCACGGCACGAATTCTGCGATAGAGACCATACAACGGAAGCTTCCCGGTAATTTCCTCTTTAATTAGTTGTTGCAACGTGCCAACCACAATGTCCTTTTTTTTTTTTTTTTTGAGGAATATGTCCTTTTTTTAAAAAACTTGACAGTGACTGCCAGCTACAATGTCCCTTTCGTTTTCACATCGTCTGCTTTGAAGTACCATGCTTTGAAGCATGTGGACCGTTGGATCGACTCGAGATTAGAGACTGCATGAATCTTGAGGTGATCTAACGGTCCATGTGCTTCATGGCATGATGCTTTAAGGCAGAGGATAAGCACTCTGTCGCTTTTTATCATTGTAATGACTTACTTTTTTTTTATTGAATTGTAATGACTTACTTATTCGGCCATTGACCTTTCCAATATATTTTTGTAATTCCAACTGCGCGAGAGACTCTTTCAAATATAAAAACAAAACATTTTCTTACTCCATCACATGCGTCACGCATAAATTCTATCGTTTCACATGGAACGACCGTTTAAAAATGAGGAGGGATCCACTAGAAATGTTTATCTTAACAATCTTGGCAACTTATTTTTATAATTTTGTACGAATTTATAAAAATATTATAAATATAAAAAAATTTACAAATCCATTACTTAATTTATAGATTAATATTGTTTCAAATATCAATTAATTTGAACATCACTCAATACTTTATCAAAAATTTTATATATTTATTAATGATTGTAATTTAAAGATCTTTAAAGAATTATTAAATATATAATCGGAAACATAATCAATCTATAAGTTAAGCAATATTTCTGTAAAACTTTTCTATTTTCAAGATTTTTTATAATTTTTTGAAAGTTACAATTGTCAAGATAAGTATTGTCAATGGATCCTTCCCTTTTAAAAATTGTGTTACTACCGATAAAATTTTGAGAATGATCTTTGTCCATCTTAAGTATCTCTGTTATCCATCTCCAACTATATTTGTGATGTTCTTTCTTTCTCTTTTGTGTTATCATAAAATTTGAGTGATTTTTTCTTATTCTTTATCTTTCTTTTGTGCATGTAAGAGTATTTTGTACGATTGAGAATGTGAATTGTACTAAAAAAAAGTGATTTGTTTAGTTGAAAAAAATTTCAACTAAATATAACTCAAGATTGGCGTGAGGATTAAATATTGATCTTGTTTCAAAGATAAAAGGATAGGTGTTTCCATTAAATTTTATGGGTGCTTATTAGAGAATAAGGCATCAGACGTGACCAATAAAATATAACAGATAGAGATCCAATGCCAATTATACTTGAGAGATCCAATGACCACAACAAAATATTGACACAAGTACTACACTAAATCATATAAATTTATAAAAAATCTTAAAAATGGAAAATTTTCTATAAACATATTCATTTAGTTATAGATTGATTGTGTTTCAAATTTCATTCAATTTGAGTTTTGTTTGATACTTCATCAAAAATCATTAAATTTAGGCCATTCTAATTACCATATAAACTTGATAGTCGTTGATGGAGTATCAAATGACACTCAAATTGAATGAAATTTGAAACACAATCGATGTATAAGTAAATAAATATGTTTATAAAAGATTTTCTATTTTTAAGATTTTTTATAAATTTATATGATTTAGTGTAATAGTTGTATCAAAATTTTGTGTGTCATTGGATCCCTCCTCATTATACTTATGTACAATGTATTTTGGAGTATTTAATTCATAATTTGATGAAGTTTGGTTTTCTCATTGAAAGAGCATATCAGTGAATATTAATTCAACGCTCTCTATAGCAAGGAGCAATAAAGATAATATTTCTATATGTGATTGAATGTGGAGAAGTTTGCAAACATAATCATGATTTTCTCTATTGTAAATATATATTATGAAATTAGCTAATTTATTATGTTAATACTAAAGAGCCTACGTCTTGCTTTGGGCTGAAATTATTATATCTTATAATAAAGGGATGAAAGCTCATCCCTTGCAAGGAAACTCATATGGGCCTTAATTTTTAATGGGCCGGGACATTAATGTACACCAACGATGGTGATCAGTCTAAGTAAATAATCAACGGCTGAGGTTTATTCTTTGGGGAAGATAGACCTTTGATGTCAAAAAATTCAATATGCTTTTATTAGGAGTAAGGATTAATACGAGTAAAAGATGTCAGTTGTCCACCCTAGTAGAATAAGATTATGCATACAATGTGATTAAGTACGTTAATCATATTAATAATCATCTTTCAAGCTGTATTACCAAGCCATAGTTAGTTCTCATATTTAGCATTTGAGAAACTTATCAAGATATCAAAAGACCAAAAATTAAATACGAGGGTACGTAATAATATTTAGGAATTTTCTAAGCGTCCTAATTTTAACTATCCACACGTCCACACATACACAAAATTTGCAACTCTTATATCAAATTGTGTAACATTTAACTCAAATTTTGTAACAATGTGGACACTAATATTGTGGACATTAGATATGACCCTAATATTTATACTATAATAGAATTGCATGTATATGATATGTTATATACATGTTAACCAAAGAAGTTTATATCAATTGAGTAGTCGTAATATATTATCTAGACATTACTTATGACTTATGAGAATATAAGTCATAGGGGGACCTATGTGGAGGCCACCCGGGGCAGTTGCCCCTCCTTTATATTTGAAATTTTGTAAAAGCATCTATAAATCAATGAAAAATTATCCAATATTTAGAGTTTGCCCTCCCCTGTAAATCAATAAAATTTGTTGATTAATATATCTTATAGACCAAATTAAATTTGATTGACCCCTTCTTATTTTTGACTCAAAGTCCGCCACTGATATAAGTATTTATTCTCATTGCCAACATTATATAAATTATATATGGTCACACCCACTAACCCACAATATGCATGTTTCTATAGTTGAACAGACATAAGTTGGTAACTACGAAGAAAATGCTATCGTCTTACCCTTTTTTATAAGGAAATTACCCGAAAGGTTTTGGGGCCTCATGCCTCTTATCTCTATCGCGTACTTGACTACATATATTATATGACGTATCAGATGCAATCATGCAAGCATCGTATTCGTATTTGTATTATTTCTACAGTCCGAATCGGTTGGTGTACTTGTCCTAGCGTTTAGAAGTCATAGGCGGACCTATTTGCCAAGCCCTTTTTTTCTGTTTTAACTTTTAAAGAAGCCTCTGTAAGCGTGGGACTGTGGGCGTTTATAAAAAAAACTGGGGTGTAATTCAATTCGATCCGAATTTTATTATCATGGAGAAAATGAGTTTTATCGAGCATAGGTCAGAACATTTTGACATTTCTCATTAAAGTTAGCTATATTATGGTTGATATTAAATTGCTTAAAAGATAAAAGCAAATGTACAGAAACTGGACCTTCAATTTCATAGATTAGCAGTAATTTTGACAAATTAAGAACTTATCTAAAATAAAAGTAAAGTTGCCGCTCAAATCACGGGGAGAAGGAGCTTCGGGGTAGGTGCACCTAAGATTTTTGACAATTAGTGTGGACCTACTAATGTATAAGAATTAAGGTTCTTTTTTTTTTATTATTTTGATCTTTAGAGTTTCAAATTAATTATACATCTAGATCTTTAAAGTTTCAAATTAATTATACATCTAGATCTTTAAAGTTTCAAATTAATTATACATCTAGATCTTTAAAGTTTCAAATTAATTATACATCTAGATCTTTAAAGTTTCAAATTAATTATACATCTAGATGACTAGATCTTTAAAGTTTCGTTACCATATCATTTTGATACCAAAATATTGTTATTTGTACCAAATTAGTCTTTACCGTATCATTTTGATACCAAAATATTGTTATTTGTACCAAATTAGTCTTTACCAATCTAATTAACATGTTATAAATCTATCTTACCAATGTAATTTGACATGCTAAAGATGTTCAAATGAAATAGAATACTGTATTTAAAAAATTAACCTCAACTTGTAAGTTGTAACTCTAGATCGTGACATTTCTTTTATCATATGGTATAGGTAAACCTCCTCGAGAGCCGGTGTAGGAATTATATAGGACCCAAGTTTTTCATCTAGCAGAACTGAGATTCTAGAAAAAGAAAATGTAACTTCCCGTGCCAGCCAAAATATAGTTCCTGTTTTATTTTTGGAAATAAAAATTCACTATTTCGTCTTTTATACCTTCACATAAGATACTTTCTTATATTTATTTCCAAAAACTAAAAAAAAAAAAAGTTATTTTGTTTTTTTGATGTAGTAGGCAATCACCTACTATCATTTTTCACTAAATTCAAAAAAAAAGAAGTTACAGGGTTTGAAGAATATACAAGAAATATGGAAGAATGTACAAAAATTTGAAATAAATCGCTATCCTAACGTGTTCATGGTGCGGGACGGGGCGGGGGCGAGGCGGGGGCGGGGCGGGGCTAGACGGTGTGGGGACGGAAGCGAGGCGGTGTTAGGCGGTGGCGCGACGGTGCTAGGCGGTGGCGCGGCGGTGCTAGGCGAGGCTATGCGGGGTGGGGTGGGGCGGGGCAGCAAGGCGGCATGGGGCGGGGCGGGGCGAGGCGGTTGCGGGGCGGGGCAGCAAGGCGGCATGGGGCGGGGCGGGGCGGGGCGGGGCAGCAAGGCGGCATGGGGCGGGGTGGGACGAGGCGTGCCGAGGCGAGGCGGCATTAATTGTAGCTCTTGTTCCAATTGAATAATTGATGCGTCTAAACTCTGTTTATACTATGACGGGCAATTGTACAAGGTAGAATCTGTTTATACTATGATGGGCAATTATTGTACAAGCTAGGGTGGAACTCCGGCTTCGGCCGGACAAATAGTAATATATAAAATGGAATATTATAATTCTTGAATGAGATTTAAAACAATATATTGTTTATTTGAACTCCGGGCTTCATTTTTGTACTATAGACGAATAAAACGACGAATAGAACGGTAATTCGGGAATTATACGGTCAATTCGCGAATATGACGAATTTTAACGAATAAATCATGTACTATTCATTGATTCGGATCTTCAAATTTGAATTCTGAGTTTTCTATCCTTGCTTCACGTGGGTGGCAGAGGGTAAAATACTGTTATTTTAAAACCAGACCGGACCGGCCGGTCTAACCAAAAAAACTGAACCCAGACATATTTTCGGTCTGTTCTGTTAATTGGATCGTGTGTACACAAAAACCGGAAGAAACCGGGTCAATTGAACGGTTTTCCCGTAAAAACCAGTGACACATCCATAATTGGGCTAATTCCTAAGATTTTACTGTGGATGAACATGTTATCACCACAGTAAAATCCTTTACCCTTTCAACGGCTAGATCTTGTCCACGTTTCAAAATTGAAAAAAAAAATAACAGATGGTGAAAAGAGAGGAAAGAAAAGAAAGAAAACGTGTTGGGGGCTCGGACATCAATGCAGAAAAAAGATAATGTGTGCCATCATTCGATTCATTCCTGCGGGTATGGAGTGTCAGCTCATTGTCTTGACTGGGATTAACTCACCACATAAATACTGCACACTTTTTGATCACGTATAATCTGCACTCTCTGATTTAACCACGCATCACCTGGTGCACTGTGATCCGGGTGGATGCTACCACTCCATTATAAAACAGGTTCACTGCACCCGACCTAACTACATCAGTAGGAGAAGGGTAAAAAAAGAGTCATGCTCCTCTCTCTCCTTCCCCTTTGCGTGGCTGTACCCAAAAAAAAAAAAAGCAAGAAAATAGCAAGAGGCACTCTGAAATTGTACCCCAGGTGATCTCATGCACACCTAAGAAATTAATTAATTAAGTAATAGTATAATGATTGATTTAAATAATAAATTGTACTTCTAAAAAATCTTAAGACATTTTAATTCAATTAAAGTATACCTAATATTACGCTTCATAACAAAAATAATAAATTAATGTATAACTAAGAATCATAGTCATGTATATATAAGTAAAATTATTGTAAAAACGTTTGCATTTCGCTCTAAAATGTTAACGGTCTAAATTATATACTTTGCCACATTCCAAAAAATTAGCACGCATGCTAAAATCTTATTTTTATCTCTACATTTTTTTTTCTTTAAATTTAGTGTTGTTCCAAATAATCTTCTTATTTGACGATTTCCAAAACAATATCAAATTATGTTACTAACGATCTCTTGAGTATGTTGTTTGTGTAAGGAAATCATTTAAGCAATTATCAAGAATTACAAGCAAACAAGCAACAATGTTGGAAGACAGGATAAGCTAAAGATGATGAAAATATCTCAAGATCTGGACTAGCCTATCATTGATTTTATAGGTTAAATATAATAGTGAATTTAGGTAGATTTACATATTTCAAACATTCACTATTGATGGCATTGAGAAGCTCAAACAACGGAATCAGCCCCAGGTTTCAGTTATAACAGAACATTATAACGGTCACATTACAAAATCAAACGGTCAAATCCAAAGTACCGTTAGTAGAGTCAACCATTCCGTTATAACGCAATGATATAATGCGTTATAACGGAATGCTTCTGACCTGTTCCAGTAGCTCAACTCCAGGTTCTGTTATAACGGAAACTCGGTTCCGTTATAACGGAAAATAGATCTGAGCTGCAGGCTGTTAGGTCACGTGACCACTATAAATATCTTTCTCCCCAAATTGAAAGATAGATCTTTTGCCTCATTTCTAAATCTGTTGAAAGAGAGAAAACCTTAGAACTAAACTTCATTGTTGAGTGAGCTTTTCATAGCCAAATCATTGTGATTCAAGCCTCAATTACACCATAGATCGTAGATCTTGTAAGAGGTTTAGTTCGAGAGCTAGTTTTCTTTTTCGAAGCTTGAGTTTCGCCTCTCCTCCGACCTCGGTGACGGCTCGTTTGTTGTGTAAGGGATCACCGAGTTGTGTACTTCCTTTCTTTGCAGGTAATAAGAAAGGCGCACCACCGAGTTGGTAGCATTACCCCGGGGACGTAGGCCGATTCGCCGAACCTCATTAAAAACTGCGTGTCTCCACTCATTGTTTGCATTTTCTCTTACTCATCCATATTTACTTTATTGCAAACTTGTTGGCCATTGAATTGAATTGTTTTAAGGTTTGGCCGAAATTATTAAATTGGGCAAGAATTGCTAAAATTGTTTAAGGCACCATATTCACCCCCCTCTAGGCGCTGTTAGGGACAACATTTAGATATCTAATAAGCACACCAAGAAAAATAAAGGGAATATGATTTTTATTTTTGGGTATTACATTCTAAGAATAAAAAATATAGTTACTACTTACTATCTATCTCCTTAACAAAGGAATGTTTTATTTTAATTCTAATTTATTGGAACTATGGATCCAAAAAAAATTAGAAATCTTTCAATCACTTAATATTATAAAATATTTAATTAGGTCAATATTAGAAAAAAATAATTAGGCGCGGCGGAGCGCGTAAGTAGCTAGTTCTTCTAAAAACTCCAATTTAATTACCTTTGTATAACTTTATAATTTTTTGGCAGTTTTCAATGAGAGAGAACCAAGTGTTAAGTCTATTAAAGGACAACCATAGGTATATAGCTTTGTAGCATTTTATTGGTACAACATTTCAGAACAGACCACAAGTTGGTCTTAGCTTTTTTTTTTTTTCTTTTCTTTTTATGTATGAAATTGGGCAATTTTACAAATTGCCCTTGTTTATGAAATGTTGAAACACTTGCCCCTCCTCTAAAAATTTTCAACAAATTGCCCTTGTGGGTCCCACTTTTTACCCTCCCCCCTTCAACCCATCCTATTTTCTCTAAGCTAATACATACATATTATTTGATTTCTAATTACATGAACAATGCTCAATTTAAATGTCTTTTATAAGTTTTGTCTGAATTGACGATTATGAAATTAAATTTTTTTTTAATAGTTGCAGTTATAAAATGCAACTGTATGGACATCAAATTATATTGTAATCAATTTTTTCCTTTTTAGCAAGAAAAATTATTGTGTACATATTGTAAAGAACATATATTCTAATTTAGAGTTTAGGATATTATTCCGTAATTGCAATTAGATTGATATATGTAGTTTGACTTTTATTTTTTGTCATCCTAAAAATTAAAACAAATACTTAGAATACAAAAAAAAAAAAATTATTTTCCCAAAATATTTTTGTATAAATAATTTATTTGAGCACCATAAATCAATATTAAAACACAATAACATATTTTTTAAGTGTTTACATTTCAAGTCAAAATACAGACATTTGCATAATCGTCAAATAGGCAATTTCAAAATTTGTGGTGTTGTTAATTAAAATAAAAATAATAATACATAAGGTATAACTAATAGAATATGTTATGCATATTTTAGAAGTACTTGCCACGTAAATTATGACATATTTATAAAATAAGTGAAAGATTATATAATCACAAATCAAGTTGTAGTTTGGTATTTGTGGTATGGGTTAGTAATATGTATTAATCTTTTTAATATTTTTTGTAATTAGAAATTAGATTAATATGTATTAGTATTATTTTATATTTTATTAAGTAAAGAATTATGTAATCTTTTTTCACCATTACCTCTACTTAAGAGTTAAAATTTGAGTGAAGGGGAGAGGAGGTTACTAACAAGGGCAGTTTGTTGAAAGTTTTTGAAGGAGGGGCAGTGTGTTTCAAAATTTCATAAGGAAGGGCAATTTGTAAAATTGCCCGTATGAAATTTGTAGAGGCCCCCTAAAACTTTTGTTATTATGAAAACAAGTATAACCACTCAAAATGATGTTTGTAGGTGTTATAATCTATAATATATTTTTTTCTATGTTATTTTTTTTATGTGAAACACAATCTTTTCTATGTTATTTTTTTTATACTAGGTTCGACATCCGCGCTTCGCCGCTGGGAGTTTTGCAATTTGTTAGAAATTTTTTTTCCGCTCTTTTTTATGTGCATTGTGTCATATTGTCATTTATCAAATTGTTGATCTTAAATTGAAAAAAATAACAACAAATAGTTTATCTATTCCAATTATCTTTTAATTTTCATAAAGAGCTTAGAGCTTTAAAATTTTTATGTCTCATTCACAAATATAAAAGCAGTATTAAAATAATTTGAAGATGCTAAGATAAGTGCCTAATACATATAGTTGTTGTAATAAAAAAATTGAATAGTTGATTTTTGTTAATGCTTGATGCATATATAAATAAAATCAAAATGATATATTTTTTTATGTACACATGAAAAGGTAAATTTACTGTGAGCATACCTCCAGAAACATATAAAATCACCTTCAAATTTTGTTTTATATGGCTCTTAGGTTCTTTATATCAAAATATTATGGGAAAATAAAAGTTTTTCATTTTTTAAAATTTGTAAATATTTATTTGAGATTTTTTAAAAGTGACTACACAATATTTCAAAAATTAATTTTTTTTTGCATCCCATAAGATTTTGGTATAATTTGGGCCATATAAATTGAAAATGTGAAGGTGTTTTGGTATGTTTTCAAAAGTATGCTCACGAAAAGCATCTGTGAGCTTAGCTCACATGTTTTACTCTAAAATAAATCTAATATATACAACACATCCCATCAATTAGTTTTTGTTGTTTAAAAGTTTATAATTTAGTTATTTGAGATTTAATTTTATGGTCACCAATAAATCATCGAAAATATTATTTGATCCCTCAACAAAATAATATAATGTGTGTGAATTGTACCGTGGTGAAATTCTCACAAAAACAGATAAAATGCTGAATCAAATATGACCGTTCATCCACTTGGCCCCACAAATCCAATGCTTCTCAGCTCAAATCGCTGAGAGGCCAGCATTCTCCCCCTCTTTTAAGGGGTATGTATTTTAGTACGTATTATTCTGCACCTGATATGTGTTTTCTGTCATGCTTGTTTGAGTTGTTTGGATCCCTTGTTCTGGTTTGTAATAAGTTATCACATAAAAATAAAAACTCAACATATTAACATGATAACATCAATATTTTCATTTTACATTGGTAATAGGTTTATTCTATAATAAATTATTAAATAGATATGTAAGAATTTTTATTCACATTTAAGAAAAAAATTATATTATAATAATTTACATATCTAGTAGATTTACAAGTATTTAAAAACCTGCAATCTGACCGATCGACCCGACGGTCTAACCAGAGAACCGCTGACCCGAAGCTTTACCGGGTCAATGTCGGGTCCGATTCTGATAACATTGGGGTAAAAGCAAACACTGCGTTGGGAAGAGAGAGAGAGAGCAACATTTAAATGATGTGTTGTACAAATGTTTGATTTTCTATGGCACAAATCTACAAAACTAGTTTGTAAAAATTTTATTATTTGAGTTGAGCTATAATACTATTAATAGTACAAATTGCACCGTACTATTGGCTCATATCTCCAATTTCAAAATATTAATAGTCGATCCAAACCGCTCGTTATGATCTTCATATACATTTTACTTGTAAACCAAATTTTATATTTTTTAGAATTCTTTTATTATTTTTTAGGATATTTTGAAATGTCACTTATTTGGATGGCTCATAATGTTTTAAGCAATTGGCATTTAAAAAATAGTAAAAAAATTCTAAGAAATATAAATTTGGTTTAGAAGTAAAATTATATATTAAGATCATAATGAGCGGTTTGGATTGACTATTAATATTTTGAAATTGGAGATATGAGTCAATAGTACGGCTCAATTTATACGATTAATAGTACCATAGCTTAACTCTTATTATTTCACTATAATATTATTATTTTAATAAACGAATTATTTCTGAATTATACCCAAATTATTCTCAAATCACGAACTTTTAACCTTCCCGAATGAATCCCAAATTAATAAGTTGTCACTGTAACATCAAGTGAAAGTGAATAATGCCCGCCTATAATATGTATAACAACATTGATTTATTTTGCTCTGTTATTAAGGCCCAAAACCGTTCCGGTCGGTTCATAAATCTGAATCATAATTTCCAGCCAGCGATTCTTAGTCCGGTTTGATTGCACCGCAGCAGCAACGCCTCCATTTTAGTCCCACTGCAGCACAGTGCAGTCTCTCCCTCCTAAACCCTAACTAACCTCATCTCACTTCCTTCCCCATCCTCCATCCTCCAGCTATGGAGCCGGAATTCGGCGAGGGCGAACCGAGCAGCCACTCGGAGAAGCCGAGGAGGAAGCACAAGGGCAAGCACGACAAGCCCAAGCCCTGGGACGACGACCCCACCATCGACCGCTGGAAGGTCGACAAGTTCGATCCCTCCTGGAACGACGGCGGCCTGCTCGAAGTCAGCTCCTTCTCCACTCTCTTCCCGCAGTACCGAGGTTTATCAACTCCCCCAATTCCATTATTATAAGCTCACTTAATTGTAGATTGATTGATTAACAGTTGATATGTATGTATGTAGAGAAGTATTTGCAAGAGGCGTGGCCTCTGGTAAAGAAGGCTCTCAAGGAGTTTGGCGTCGCCTGCGAGTTGAATTTGGTATCAACAACCTTATCATCAAATCTGTTTCATTTTTTATGTTTTAGTTTAGACTTTCGATTGGGTGTTATAATTTTGATTTTGTTTGGTATGTTTCGTAGGTGGAGGGATCGATGATGGTTACAACCACTCGTCAGACGAGGGATCCCTATATAATTGTCAAAGCAAGGGATCTCATAAAGCTCTTGTCACGTAGCGTACCGGCACCACAGGTACGTAAACTGGAACTCACATTTAGGGAATTTATAGTGACCCACTGTATTCGAAACCAAATGTACCCTCAAAAGCATCAGAATCTTCACCTATATGGTTGTACCCACGTCCTTCTAGTTTAAATGCTTTGAGGATAATGTAATGGGGATGCTTATCTTGTAATTTTTCTTGTCACCGAGTTGTGCCATTTTATCTGCGGTAACCAACACGGTGATGTCTATATTTTTCATTTTTGATTTGTAATTTTGTAGGCAATCAAGATATTGAATGATGATATGCAGTGTGACATTATCAAGATTGGCAGTCTCGTTCGTAATAAGGTTGATTCATATTCAACTTCAGTTTTGGTTGTCATCATTGGATACCCATTTTCAGAATTTTCTTCTAGATATTAGTTTAAACAAGTGTGCTGATTGCAGGAGCGTTTTGTGAAAAGGAGAGAACGCCTCCTAGGACCTAATTTAACTACTCTTAAGGTTCTTACAAATTAACCAGCTTGGTTGAATTTCTTTTCTCTCTTTGTAGCCTTTCTCTAATGGTATTTCTTTGTTGTTTAGGCCATTGAAATCTTGACTGGGTGCTATATATTAGTTCAGGTTTGTATATATCATGCACTTCCTGCTAAACTGAGTTTTTATAAGGTTTAGTTTTTCTAGCTAACATCTGTTCTTTATTTTCTGATTGTAAAGGGGAACACTGTGGCAGCAATGGGTTCTTTCAAGGGTCTAAAACAAGTAAGGAGAGTTGTAGAAGACTGTATAAAAAATGTTATGCACCCTGTTTACCACATCAAGGTAATATTTGTTTTTTTTTTCTTTTTTCTTTTTTGCCATCCTGGCAATTGTCTTCACATCCTTTCTGACCAATATGTGATTCACAGATTCTTTTAATGAAGAGGGAACTTGCAAAAAACCCTGCTCTGGCAAATGAAAATTGGGATAGGTTCCTTCCAAAGTTCAAGAAGTAAGGAACTAAAATCAGTTTTTCATGTTATTGCCTTTTTTCAATAGATTGTGCTGCTTATTATTTTCGTTTTCTCTAACAGGAAGAATGTACAACAAAAGAAGGTTAAAGCAAAGGAAAAGAAACCATACACGCCTTTCCCTCCCCCTCAGCCGCCAAGCAAGGTGATATGTTTAACTATTTTATTCTTTAGTTGAACATGTATTAAACAGTTGGATAATTTGTTAATTTTTCTTTATCATTGATTATTTAGATGGATCTTGAGTTGGAGAGTGGAGAGTATTTCCTTAGTGAGAAAAAGAAGTCAGAAAAGAAATGGCATGAGAAGATGGAAAAGCAAGCTGAAAAGACAGCTGAAAATAAGAGAAAGAGAGAAGCTGCCTTTGTTCCTCCAAAGGTTTTATATGTTTGTACTCCTTCAGATTTGTAGTTTACAATGGATGTTTACTTGAGTTTGACAATTGCTTGTGTAATTCTTTATAGGAGAACAATACTACAAATGAGGCGGGGCCATCAAGAGATAATAAAAGCAGTGAGGTTGTTGCTATGGCGAAATCTTTGAAGGTAGAATTTATTGACTTCCTTTTTCTTAGTTTTCAAAAGTCTTGACTGGCATGAGCAAGAGTATCTGTGTGGCAGGTGTTAGATTTGGACGCCTTTTCTGTGGGATACAAGCAATTTTATATTTCTACTACCTTATTTCTTGGTTTATTATTATTTTTTTTGGGGGGTGGCCGTGGGGTTATTTGAGAATGTGGTTGATTGACAAAATTTTCACAAAGCTCTATGCTGTAACATTTTGGTTCCGTCTTAATTATGTACTCAGGCACTCAGTCAGGCCTGAGTGGCCTGGATGAAAACCTGATTAAAACCCAGTTTTGAGAAGTTGATGACACAAACATGGCACATCAAGTCCATAACTTGATAATTTGGCTTTTGTCAGTGCTGTAAGCCTAAAACCTTAAACAACAATCCCCTTCAAATTGACTGTTGAGATGCCCACACATCTAACCTCACTGTGAAAGATCATAAGGCCTGAGAAATCCCTATCCTAAACAACTCAAACTGGAGACTGTCCCAACCTTGGGATTGTTAATCCTAAACAATTCAAACTTGAGAATGTACCAAGGTAACTGAATTGCCATCTCTTTGTGATTGAATATTCTTTCTAAACAATTCTTCTGTTGCAGAAAAAAGCAAAGGAGTTCAGAAACAATCATGATGATCAAAATGTGAATGCCGAATCATACATTGCTAATGCTGATCAAGCACGGCCCAAAAAGAAGAAAAAGTCGTCGAAGTCTGATTGAGGTGATGTGCAGTTTTGATATTGGATGTCAAAGCATACAAAGGATGTTTTGGGATTTGTGGTTTGTTCATACTTGGTAGTCCAATGCTGGTTAGACTATGTCACCCTCACCATTGTCTTAAGCTTTGGGTAACAAGTAAAGAAGACTCCGAAAATTTATGAAATGTGACTTGTGTTGTTGGGGTCTGGGTCGGCGGGGAAGCAATTTTGTCAGAGTGCTTGATATCATATGAACCTGTAAAAATATTCATGAAGCTTCTATATTTCAATGACCCCATTATATTAAAAATATTCATTTTTAATCCGAACCATTTGAACACCCCTATGTGGCTAGATTTTAACAAAGGAGTTTAATGAATGACATAAATCAAAGCTCATTGTAGCATCACTCTTTCTTGCTTCATATCTTCCAATTTCACTGTTATATGTGGAATGAATAAAAAAAAAAAGACTTGCAGGAATGTAAAATGGCAACATCAAGTTTAAGAGAAACCCAAAAAAACAATCATTTACAGTAAACTCAGTTTTCAGAGATTCTTCCATTAAATCATTTACAGTTCATTTAAGTACAAAACTTTTACATCCTCGATTCTCAATAATTGTGCAACCATAGCACTTTATTGTCATGACCAAAAACAAAGACGATGAGCCTCTCCAATATGAGCTCACAGTCTTCACAGGCTTTGCACCCGTAATAAATGGCAACTCATATCCCATCCAGGGGGATTGGGAAACAAATGAATCAATGAATTTCTCAGCATAGCAAACAAATACAATTGATCTAGGGCAGTTCAATATATCGGTTGGATTGATTAAGCAGACCAGCTAGCTAGAAGGCTCTTGTATAAAGTGTGACTGGGTAAAGCAAATCGAACAAATAGTTCTATACTTAGTAGTGTCTCTGGTACAAAAAACCAAAGCCAGGGTGGTTGCGAATCGATACTGGTAAGTCGGAGTCTCTCATTTCATACGCAATCACTGACCTTGATAGTTCATCTAAAGTTAATGGAGGGCTGCATTGAGAAAACAAATTTTTATTATTATCACCACATTTTTCTTTTTAAATTTATAAAATGATGAATTTTCTTGGGTGCTTGCTGATTTCGTTCAACAAGATCTATTAATTATCCATTGGCACCTAGTAGAGCATAATATATACAAATGGACAAACCTGGATACTTCAGCCAACATAAATGTATTCTTGGGTTCCCTTGACATCAACTGATTTATCTCAGCAGTAACCTATATAGATATATAATAAATTGGAAGTTTTTACAAATGCAAAATTTTTAGATCAATGTGATAGACACAAAAAATAACTACATTTAAACTGCAAATAACATACTTGTTGTGAGAGAACATTCGTGCCATACTTGTCATCCCAGTATTGGGTACTAAGTCGCTGTAACTGCTGCGTAGTAAGACTCTGGTACAATCGCAAAGCGAAAGTGATATTTTGGCTTGTTTATATACAATTGTGTGGTAATTAGATAGAGAAAAAAAAAAAAAAAAAAAAAAAAAAAACACTTACAGGGCAAATACTGTTCGATATTTCTGTTAGTGTCAATCTTTGCTTTTGAAGAGCAACCTGTTGGATGAAATGCATAATAGTGTTGCTAGTGATGAAAATGCTTACTGAAAAGAGTAACAAATAGAACATTTTTCTTTAGGACATGATTCCAAACTAAGGCTTGAGATATATACCAAGAAATTTACTGCTTGTTGTGTGTGCCTAAGCTCCTTCCAGGCAGCAGCACCAACACACTGCACAAAGAAATAAGTGTCTATAATGACAATCCTTTATCCTTCGAATTATGGTAGGTAGTAAAATCTCAAATAATATATAAAATGTACCTCTTCAGTTGAACCACGGCACCAGGACTCCAGTTCTCTTAATCCTGTGTCCATGAACTCTCCATTTGTGAAGGAGCAAGTCTCACGCCTCAAAAGTAAACTACAATTCATTACAAGAATTCAATATTACTATGCACTTTCTGTGAAATAAAAGTTTTCGTTCATGCATTTGAAAACAAAAAATTGTACCTGTTGAATAATTGGGTGTCCAGGATCTGGAACAGCTGGATAAAGAACCTTTGGATTATGTACGTTGGAACCTGTAAATGTGCAGATATAATAATCTGAGTAATAGTTTCTAAATAGTTTGCAAACAGGTCATTTTAGTAGTTTATCCTTCGGCACATACATAATTAGATTTTAGCACAATCAAGTATTTATCTAGGATCCTGATAATGCTGTGCCATTGTCCAGTAGAAGACCCCAAAGGTTGCCCGTGTCCTTTCATTGAACTCAGACGTGAAATTTTTGGTGCCTGCATAAATTAGAATCAGACCTTATTACAACAATAAATAAAAAGTTCACCATCGGGTTTGTAGAATTTATCGGTTGTCATAAATAATTATTCTAGTTGGTTTTACAGAAAAAAATGTTCATATTGGTTCAAAATGAAGTTCCATTTTGTTTCTTACAATTCTGCGTGAACTTATGAGATGAGTATATTCAACACTTTGTTCAATAATTATCTCAATCTACAATCGAAATGGCTGTATCTATGTAAGCCTTTAAACATAATGAATTGCATTTTCTTGCTGATAAAGTAGTTAGCAAAAAGTAGATTTACTTGGACACTTAAGTTGAGCAACGAGGATAGTTCATTCTTCAAGTTGTCTCTCATTGTAGCCAGCAACTTCTCGAGGAGTATTATAAGTTGTTGTATGAAATTTGCTCCACTGCCAACAGCAACTCCAAAATTGGAGCCGCCAAATCCACTCAAAGAGGAGGATGTCTAGGTGCCAGAAAAAAAATATTAATTCAAACAGTGAAAATTTAATTTCAATTGTGCCATAATGAATAATTCACATGAGTGGCCTGGTATATGAGCTTTCTGGTCCCCATTTTTGTTTTTAAGTCTCAATTGAATTCTACATATGACATCCACTTTCACAAAAAAAAGACATCCACTTTCACAAAAAAAATAATAAAAAGTGAGTCAAAGAGGGTACAGAAAAAGAAGGTTCAAATCTGTATGCATAGAAATGTCTAGATGCAAATCCATATGAAGGGTGAATAGAAGTCTGATTGACTCCTATATGTTTGATCAAAATTGTTTCTTGAATGTCCAAGAAATTGTAACTAGACGATAGATTCTGGTGAGGTTTCTCTCCACTGAAGAAGAATGGAAAAAGCTAAATTTTCTCACTTACCCTCGACATCCTCCGTCTACGTACTGGGTTTGGTCCAACGGGTCCACTACTTGCTCTATGAATCTTATGCAGAAGGGGTATCAGTGTAGATATATTTGAGATCCAATATGCTAATGACTCATTATCTTGATCCTGAAATTACAAACAAAGAAATAGATATTTCAAGTTTTGCTTGTTTAATCAAAGGATTCTGACTGTATAAAAAAATTTCTTTGAAAGATCTTCATAATCTGTAATACTATTCTTGTAGGAGCACTGCACTTAGTTTCCTCATTGCATTAACATGACAATAGGTCAGAAGAAAACTATTTGATCTTTACAAGTATAACGATTTTGTACCTCTACAGAAGAGCTTATTTTCTGAATGAGAAGGTCAAAGATACCGGTCCTGTCAGCTTCAAATGATTTCCAACTGACAAGGCATTTGTATATGAGATTGGCTGCAACTGGTGCTCCATTTACAAATCCTTGATTCAGTGAGATAGACCTGATCAATAGCTCTTGATTTTCCTGTGAAAAACATGTATATAAGAATAAGTGTTACCAAAGGTCATTTTTTCCTCATAAGGAAATGAAGGTTTTTGGCGTTTTGCTGACCTGCTGTTGTTGCTCATTGAAGGCATTTTGTTCTCTGTCATCCTCAGAATAGAAATCTCCTCTCGGAGTGGTACTCTACAATTTTATCACATTAAATGAATTTTACTTTTAGTTAAACAAGAAAAAAAAAACTAATTTGAATATTTGCATGATTGTAGTATAATATGATCAGCAAAAGAAGTATTAATCAGGTCATCTACTTCAGTGCTTAATGAACTAGCAAAACATTATATTCACCATCGGTGCCCTTGGTGCATTGTATGGAGACTCTGGAGCATTGTAGCCATTGGAGCTCTCTGACATTCTCTGCTTAATTGGTACATAGATTTTAATTAGGCCATAAATCCTTTATGGAAGCAAACAAAAAAAAAGGGACCGAAACAAAATACATACTTGGCTTCCCATTCTCCTTAGAGTTGGAGGAAGTTTGGCTCCAGTTTGCCGAATTGAGTTATTTTCCTGCTCCAGAGTGAATGTTTTCTCTTCGAGCCTTGTTTTGTAAAACAGAGTTCCATTAGTTTACTATACAGTTTATTGAAGTTGTATTATTAATTTACTATATTTTAATACATTGCATAGATGACTACCTTGGGCAGAGAAATGAATTAATCCATTATGCAAATACTTAAACGAAAAATTTACACATGTTTTTGGGTTTTCACTTTTCAGTTAAACTAGATGAACAACCAAATAACTAAATTCGTGTATGTAAATATAAGCTCACTTCTTTCAACATGTAGTACAGGCCAACTAAACATTTAACAAGTCATATCTTGGAGTGGATCATTGTAGATAACTTAAGGTTTGCAAACTGCTATCTAAGGAGGGTCGATCATATATATCTTGTAATTTGGAGAGAGAATATATTTAAGAACCTTCTATTAGTATCACGAAGTTGCTCGATTGTTGATTCAGAAAATTGAACTTTTTGTTGCAGTTCTTGGTTTTTTCTTTGCGAATCAGACAATGCCCGCTTTGTTGCATCGTGCTGTTGTCTCTCTGACTGGATCTTGGCCGTCACGTCTTGCTCAAATCTAAATATTATGAAATAAAATATTCTAAGAAAATTAGCATGTTAATTTAAATACAAATATTTGGTCAACCAGTTGGTCACATATTGCACAAAATCTAAATAACATCAAATAAAATATTTGAAAAAAATATTGGTTTCATAATTGGAAGGGAAATTAATGGTCGCTATCAGTTTGTCAGATTTAGCTGAAAATCTAAATAATATAAAATAAAATATTAGTGTAATAATTGGAAGGAAAATTGATGGACACTATCAGTTTGTCAGATCGAGCTGAGATCTAAATAGTATGAAATCAAATAGAAATGTGTTAATTAAAAGACAAGTATTTGGCCGACCACTTTGTTGATGCATGCTGCACTGTAAGAGCGAAAATGAGAGAAAAGTAGAGTGTGACCTTTTTACGCCTTCTTTAAACTGGACTATCTGCTTTTCTAATTGTTGGATTTTCCCATTGGCACTAGAGAGAGAGCTCTTGGTTTTCTCATGTTGTTGTTTCTCTGTTTGTAGCATTATTTCTCTCTGTTTTGCATTTTCTTCAAACCTATATCATTGAGACGGTAATGATGTGAAATGAGATTGGGCTATGCTGTGAAAAATCGTAGATAAAATTTAAAGGTATTGTGATTATGCCAAACTACTATAATGATATATGTGAACATCTCTATTACAAGTTACAAATGAAAATTATTTAAATAAATAATTCTACGAGTCATGATAACACTTAGAAAAACAATTTAGTCTGATACAAATCATTAAAAATAAAAAACTACTATGAAATGAAACTTGGAAATTCTGAAACATTGTAATGGGTGAGATTAATAAAAAAAAGGAGTCAACCTTTGTAGTGTATCTTGCAGCTGACTGATCTTTTTCTCAGAAAGTTGGACCTTTTGAAGCAACTCTTTGCTTCTCAGCTCAGCATCTGCTACTTGTTTCCTCGCATCATAAGTTTCTAATTTCCCTTTTAGCATTTGTTCCTGCATTTCTTTAGCCTTCTCTTCAAATCTGCATCGATTAGGTGTCATCCAGTATTAGAAAATGCTCATTGACACTCAGTGAGAACATTTGATTGATTTTCTTGTACAAACAATAGTTCTGTACTTATCATAGTACTAGAAAAAAATACAAAATCGGGAAAAATAGGGAGAAGATAAATTTTCAGAATTAATAAACCATATCAGGATTGGTGACTATCACCAGGTACTAAACTAGGTGCTTCAAATATTTCACTCAAGATTTAGAAAAGATTAACCTTGCTATGTCTTCCTGTAGCTTATTGATTCTGCTGCTTGAGGTTTCATTTCTTTTTAACAATTCTTCCCCATATTCTTTAGCTTGTGCAAGTGCTCGTTGCGTTGCCTCATGCTCTCTTTTTTCTATTTGTACTGATGCATCCTTTGCAATAATTTCTTCTCCAAGCCTATGCAAGGAAACAATCATTTTTATCTTCAAACTTTTGAGGGCGTATAACATTAATAGGATTAAAATGTTTTTCTTCTCCTTTTCCATTCTCATATATCCTGAACTATCTGTAATACCTTTTTTTAATATTCTTAATGAAATCAATATAGTAGGCTGTTCGCCTACTACCTCAAAAAACTACAAACTTTTGCAAATTAAACTAAAGGCTAAGCGGGAATATTATGATACTTGCATAACACTGGATAGTAACAATTTTTCTGGTTGCTTATATATATATGTAAAAGGGTCACAAACCTTTTCAGTTCTAGTTGGAGCTGACCAACTCGTTCATCGGTACTTTCAGCTTTCTGCAATAGATCCTTTACTTTTTCCTTTGTCTCAGACAGTTCTCTCTTTGTCATATCATGCTCTCGTTTTTCAGTTAGCAATTGTGTCTCTTTTCCCACTTCACTTTCTTTGTATCTGAATTACACGTGCAGAATAGAATAATTAGTTCAATATAATGTAGTCAACTACTCAAGTAATTATAAAAAAATAACACTATAAAACCTCTGCAGGTCATTTTGGAGCTCAACAATTCTTTCACGGTCCTCGTCAATTTGTTTCATTAGCTCCTTGTACTCATCCTGAGATCGTTTCAATGATCTTCTTGTAACATCATGCTCTTGCCTTTCTGTTTGTAGTGTGTCATCCTTTGCTGCTAGGCTGTCCTCAAGCCTATTCATTGCAATAGAAAAAAAATTATATGTTTTTAAGAACCTAATTCACAATATATTGCTATAAGAGCAGCAGGGAACAAAAATCGGTTGGTGCTAGAGGTCAATGGTTCAACTCGTTATCTGAAGTTTCTGGTCCTTCATGGACATGGATACACTTAAACTTACTGTAGCGAGGGAGGGATCCCTCAACCTTTGCACCTGTTGATTATAAGCTTGGCTCGGTCGGACACTCCAAATAATGTATCACGACATCAAAGACAAAGAAAATAGAGATAATTAGACTCAGGAAAGATATACTAACTATACAGTCATAATATTGGATAAAAAATTTGTAATATGCACAGACCTTTTTACATCATCTTGAAGTTGGACATTTCTTTCAGTGAAATCTTTGTTTTTCTTTTCTAATTCTTCGGTCTTTTTCTGTGATTCCGTGAGTAATATTTTTGCCACATCATGTCCTTGTCTTTCGGTTTGCAGCATGGCTTCTGTTGAAGCTTTATATTCTTCAAACCTATTTAATTTTTTTTAGAAAGGATAATTTACATCTTAATATAAAATCATATTCTGAAGTGAATATAGTTTAGAAATAAACTGAACTTGGTTCTATCATGAAGAAGTAATAGTATAAATTTGTTTGGGATCTAAACCTTTTAATGTCTTCTTGAAGTCGATCAATGAGTTTGTTCGCTTCTTCATTTTTCTGTACTACTGCTCCATTATCCTCTTGAAGCGCCTTAATAGATTTCTTTGTGACTTCATGCTCTTGTCTTTCTTTTTGCAATAAAGAATCTTTTAAAGTTACTGTTTCTTCAAACCTGTTCCATCAGTTATTAATTTCCTCTAGATTAGGTCCATTATAATTATGATTTGTGCCTCAAATAATGATGATAACTTGAAGTAATTATCAACAAGTACATCATCATTTGTTTTATAAGTAATTATGTGACAAACCTTTCTGCACTGTCTTGAAGACGATCAATTTTTTTACTAGCATCTCGAATTTTCTTTTCCAATTCTTCACATTCTTGTTGTGATTCTTTAAGTAGCTTCTTTGTGGCATCATTTTCTCGACGTTCATCTTGCAACATGGTGTCCTTGGAACTTATGGCTTCTTCAAGTCTGTGTTCCATGAAACAAGTGATTATTCATTACCTGTAGAAAGAAATGCCTATAATGACCATCCAAAGTTTGACTAAGCTAACCTTTCTATCTTGTCTTGAAGCCGATCATATTTTTTGTCCGCATCTCTAACTGTATCCGATAAATCTTCAACTTTTAACTTTGTATCCCTGAGTAATTTCTTTGTTGCATCATGCTCTTGTCGTTCACTTTGCACCAGTGCCTCTTTTGAAGTAATAGTTTCTTCAAGCCTATTTCATTCCCAAGCAATCTTTGTTATTACGAGCAATTTATATTTGACATGAGAAATTATGAGTAGTTTGCTTACGAACCTTTCTATTGTGCCTTGATGCCGATCTATCTTTTTGTTAGCTTCTTTGATTCTTTCCTCTAATTCTTCATTTTGCTCTCTAAGTTTCTTATGGATTTTCTTTGTTTCCTCATGCTCTTGTCTTTCTATTTGCAATGAACTCTCTTTCGATGAAATGGACTCTTCAAGCCTATATTATTAACACATGAAGAAATTAACACAAAGATAAACATAGGAGAGATTAACAAGCCCAAATTAAGTTTACAAACCTTTTAATGTCATCTTGCAATCGATCAGATCTTTTCTCGAGTTCTTTCATTCTGTCCATTATACCTTCATTTTTCTCACGAGATTCCTTAAGTAACTTTTTAGTTCCATCATGTTCTTGCCTTTCTGTTTGTAACAATGTCTCTTTCAAAAGTATATTTTCTTCCAACCTGTTTCATAACAGAAAAAAATTTTAGTAACTCTTGAGTTTATTGATTGGGCAAGTAATAATGCGACTTACATTGCCAGGATATCTATGCAATGAATTGGTTTTGTAAGCTTAACAGTGAAGAAGGTAACTTTGCACAAACCTCTTTATCTCACTTTGAAGTTCATCAGACCTTTTGTTACCATCTTTGATTTTCCCATCTAACTTATCGATTTTCTCAAGAGATTCCATAAGTAAACTTTTTGTTGTATCAAGTTCTTGTTGCTTCTTTTGCAACAATGCGTCTTTTGAAAGTTTGGCTTCTTCGAGCCTATCTCATGATTCAATTGAACATAAATAAGATTATGTTATAAAATATAATGTATAAATACTGTAGTTATTTTTTAAGTGACATATTGTTACAAAGTACAGACCTTTCTAAGTCATTCTGGAGTCGATCGACCCTTTTATTTGTAATTTGAACTTGTTCTGTTAATTCATTGTTTTGATCCTTAAAGTCCTTGAGTAATTTCTTGGTTTTCTCATGTTCTTGTCGTTCAGCCTGTAGAGTTGTCTCTTTCAATGAGATTGTTTCTTCAAGCCTGTATCATGGATTAAAATTAATGAACTAATTACTACAAGAAATTATATAGTATTTGTCCCAATTAGGTGATATAGTTATAAACCTCTCCACAATGTCCTGATGTCGATCAAGTTTTTTGCTAGCATCTTTGAGTTTTTCTTCTAAGTCTTCAATTTGCTCCCTATACTTCTTTAGTAATTTCTTTGTTTCTTGATGCTCTTCCTTTTCCGCTTGCAGCAATAACTCTTTTGAGGATAAGGTTTCTTTGAGCCTGTTCATTATTAAACAAATTGATTGAAATTTTCATTTTTGTTGTTGAATTTTAAGAGAATTTTTGTAATTTGAATTGTATGTACCTTTCATCATCTTCTTGAATGCGGTCTGCTCGTTTATTAGCCTCTTTGATTTTATCCAAGAGTTCCTCATTTTTCTCATTAGATTCCTTAAGTAATTTCTTTGTACCCTCGTGTTCTTGTCTTCCTGCTTGTATCAATAACTCCTTCGAAGCTATAGTTTCTTCAAACCTATATATGATTTTAATAATACTTTGAGCTGCAATGACTTCATAAATCATGTTGACATGGTAATGTAGCAGTTTGGACTTTTATTAATGGGAGTTGGTATTGTAAGCTTGACAACTGACACTTTTTACAAACCTCTTTATATCTTCTTGAAGTCTATCATATGTTATGTTAGCATCGTTGAGTTTCTTTTTTAAATCTTCAATTTTCTCATGAGATTGTGTAAGCAAACTTTTTGTGGTATCAAGCTCTTGTTCTTTCATCTTCAACAAAGTCTCTTTTGAAGTTCTAGCTTCTTGAAGCCTGTTACATGAGTAAAAGCTTGATATATTAATTGCTTCTTCTCACCACAAGTAAAGAGATCATTTTACAAAATAACTAACCGTTCTACGTCATCTTGAAGCTGATCACATCTTTTTTTATCGACTCTTATTTTGTCTAATAGGTCATCATTTTGCTCTTTAAGTTTCTTTATAAAATTTTTTGTTGCATCATGATCTTGTTTTTCTGTTTGCAACAAAGTCTCCTTTGAAGCTATGATTTCTTGAAGCCTGCAACATAGTTACATTAGAGTTTATATAATTAGGTATTTTATTATGTAGATATATGAAATTGATTAAGATCAAATAAGAATTTCTATAACAAACCTTTGTAATTCGCTTTGAAGTTCTTCAATTCGTTTATTGGAATCTTTGTTTTTCTTCCCTAATTCCTCTATTTTATCAAGATGGTCAATAAAGGACTTTTTTTGTGCATCAAGTTCTTGTTGTTTCTCTAGCAACTCTTTTTCTTTGGAAGCTTTTGCTTCTTTAAGCCTGTGTCATGATTCAAATAAATATATGACCAAATTAATATTGTTATTTGTCGAAATATGTACTTGTTAAGTTTTATAAGCAAGCCTTTAACCAACCTCTCTACATCATCTTGAAGCCGACCAAATCTTCTGTTTGCATCTCTAACTTTCTCTATCATATCATCAATTTCCTCCTTAGATTCCTTAAGTGACTTTTTTGTTTTATCATGTTCTATTCGTTCAGCTTGCACCATTGCCTCTTTTGAAACTATAGTTTCTTCAAGCCTATCTCATAGTCAATTGGTTTCATAATTCAATAATTCATTAGTAAGTTGAATTTAAATAAGTTACTAAATCCTAAAAAATATAAACCTTTTCAAATCTTCTAGGTGCCTCTCCCACTTTTTAGTTGAATCTTTAATTTTGTCTTCCAACTCTTCGTTTTGCTCCTTACATTCTTTATATAATCTTTTCATTGCTTCATGCTCTTGCTTTTCTGTTTGCAATACAATCTCCTTTGATGATAAGGCATCTTCAAGACTGTTCCATGTGTGCAGCTTTCAATATGTATCTTAAAGAGTATCACTTCAAATCAATACGATAAAGTTTTCTTTTTATTTAGATACGTACCTTTTCACGTTTTCTTGAATTCGATCAATTCTTTTGTTAGCATCTTTGATTTTGTCCATTAGTTCCTCATTTTCTTCATGAGATTCTTTAAGTAGCTTCTTTGTTCCATCATGCTCTTCTCTTTCTTTATTCAACAAAATCTCCTTTGAAACTATGGCTTCATCAAGCCTGATTTATATTGGAACTAGAATTATATTATATATTTTTCAAACTATATTGCTTATAAATATTTGGAATTATATCTCATTATGGTGTTGTCTTGTAAGCTTAACAATGACATAACAAACCCAAAGCAAACCTCTTTGTATCTTCTTGAAGTTCTTCAAATCTTCTATTATATTCTTTGAGATTTTTTTCTAACTCATTGATTTTCTCATAGGATTCAGCGAGCAAACTTTTGGTTGTATTGAGCTCTTGTTGTTTCTTGTGCAACAACATCTTTTTTGAAGATTTAGCTTCTTCAAGCCTGTTCAATTAATGAACTTGATATCACAAGATTGTATCTAGGAAACAAGTCCATATATGTAGCTTGTTGTTTAGTACAAACAGACCTTTCAATGTCGTCTTGAAGACGGTTGATTCCTTTATTAGCAACCCGTAAATTTTCATTTAAATCATCATGTTGCTCCCTAAGTTCCTTAAGTATACATTTTGTTGCTTCATGATCATGTTTTTCAGTCAAGATCAAAGTCTCCTTAGAATTTATTGTTTCTTCAAGCCTGTTTCATTATTGCAAGAATAAATCTTATTTAATCATATTTATCATCAAAAAAGTAATGTTAGATTTCAATATCTAATATATGAGCCCTGAGAGAACCTTTTGATTTGATCTTGTAGTTGATCAAACATTTTAGCATCATTTTTCATTTTATTCATCAATTCTTCATTTTGTTCTTGAGAGGTCTTTAGGATCTTCTTTGTCGCATTATGATCTTGTCTTTCTGTTTGCAACAATGCCTCTTTTGAACTCATATTTTCTTCAAGCCTGTTAATGGCCGAAAAGATTTCAAATATTCATATGAAAAAAGGATTACGATTCACATTTGCATTAAGAATTAAATTTATATATATGAAAAACAAACCTTTCTATTTCATCTCGAAGTCGATCAATCATTTTGTTGGCGTTGTTGATTTTCTTTTCTAATTCTTCATTGGTCTCTTGAGATTCTTTAAATAATTGTTTCATTGATTCAAGGTCTTGTTGTTTTTTTAGCAAGATTGTCTCTTTTGAAGCTTTGCTTTCTTCAAGTCTGTTTAATGACCGAATACATAGCTCTTTATCTTGTGATTACTGCACATGGTACTTATAATTTAATGTGATAGATATAGTACTAACCTTACAATGCTATCTTCAAGTTGATCGATTCTCCTACTACTGCCTTTAGTTTTTCCTAACAATTCATCTATTTGTTCTTGAGATTATTTAAGTAATTTCTTTGTAATGTCATGTTGTTGTTGTTCTGTTTGGAACAAATTTTCTTTTGAAGCTATGACTTCCTCAAGCCTGATTCATACCAATTTAGTTTTCACATTACATATATACATATATACATATAGATATATTGATATAGAATATGTATTATATAAGAGGAGAGATCCATTGACAATGCTTATCTTGACAATCTTAACAATGGGGATTTTGAAAAATTTGTAAAAATAGCTAAAAATTCTAAAAAATAGAAAAAAGTTATAGAGATATTATTTAACTTATAGATTGATTATGTTTCAAATTATATTCAATTTAAGTGACGTTTGATAGCTCTTTAAACCTCGTTAAATTTCAACCGTTAAAAAATGTACAAAATTTTGATAAACCATCAAACGATCTTCAAATTGATTGAAATTTAAAACACTATTAATCTATAAGTTAAAGAGTGTATCCATAAAAGTTTTTTCATTTTTAAGATTTTTTATGAATTATTACAAATTTTTCAAAATTCTCATTGTCAAAATTGTCAAGATAAGCATTGTTAATGGATCCCTCCTCATTATATAATTCTTGAACTTCTTATGAAAGATAAGCTTACAAACCAACCTTTTCATATTTTCTTGAAGGTTATCAATTACTTTATTAGATCCATTATTTCTTTCAATTAATCCATCATTTTTCTCTATTAATTCCTTGAGCATTTTCTTTGTCGCAATATGTTCTTGTTCGTTATTTTGCACCAAAGCATCTTTTGCAGCTATTGTTGCTTCTAGCCTGTGCCATGCCCGAAATAACAAGATTTGCAAAGTCACCTGTCAAGCTTACAAATACCAACACCAACAATACCAAAAAGAATAGAGAAAATTTACCAAGAAAATATGCTTGCATGATAAGAGTTGAACCATTGACCTCTAAAGGGGAAGATAACTGGTACCAACCAGCTAGTGGTAAGATTAATAGTGTTATATGTACACTAGTTCTATGAACATCAAACCTGTTAATATTTCTCTGAAGACGATCACAAGTATCATTAGCATCATCAACTTCCCTCGTCAACTTTTTGTTCTTTGTTTGCAATTCAAAAAGCTCCTCTTGTGTTGATTTGTGCTCTTGTTTCTCCCTTTGTAACATCACCTCCTTTGCAGTAGCCTCTTCTTGAAACCTATTACCAAAAAGAAAAGTTGGTTACTTGGTTTTTAATATTGATCATAACTATTGTTTTTAATATTGATTATAACATATTGTTATTTATATTCTTTTTTTTTTAATGCATAGTGTTATTTATATTCCATCAATGTCTTTCACTCTCTCACACATACACTATAGTCCTCATAAGTTTGGGTCTACTTGAATTTATCTCAATTAATCATTGAAACTAAGATTTTGCCAACATTTTAATCAATATCCATGTAATAGAGACGATGCATTATTCAGTGAGGGGATTTTTAAAATAGCATAAACAAAGAGAACAAATATTATAAAGAATCCTTAATAGGTATGATGTAGTAATTTTATGAAATATATTTCTCAATATTATAAAGAATCCTTAATATTATCTATGGGTTAGATCACAAAGAAACCCGAAATGTATGATTTTTTTTTTTAATTTTTATTCTTCAAGTAGGATAAGTTGTATAAGGACAAGAGTTATTCATTATGAAAGATGGTATTGGATTCCTTCAAATAGACTGTTATATAAGGCAACAAAACCTTTTGCATATTTTATGTACAAACCTTTTTAATTCTATTTGGAGCTCCACTATTTTTTGATCCGCTCCTTGAAATTTCTTTGTTGACTCCTCATTCTTCTCTTGAGAATCTGAAAGTTTCCTTCTTGTTACATCATGTTCTTCTCTTTCTGTCTGCAAAAGTGTTTCCTTTGTTTGTAGCATTGCCTCTTTTGTTGCTTTATCTTGTTCAAGCCTATTTCATGCATGTAACTCTTTCTTAGATCAAAACAGGGATAAAAAGGTGTACAACACTTTTCAAATAATTTAAAAGTGTATAAACACTTCTCTAATTATTCTCTGCAAGTATAATGTTTATATTGCAATAATTAAAATAAAAATATGAAAGTAACAATTATGATTTTCAGTAGAATTCATTACATAAAGAATTCATCTTGTCAATAAATGGTTGCACAAATGCACAGCAGGAATTTATGAAATTAAGGAAACAATGTTAAATAATTGAGTTTTGTAAATTGCACAAACCAAAAAACAATAAGCACAGACCTTTGAACATTGCCCTGAAGATCGACGATTCTCTTATCTGAATCTTCAACTTTCCTTTGCAACAAATCATTTTTTTGCTGAAATTCAAGGAGTGTTTGTTTAGTTGTGTCATGTGTTCTTTTTTCTGCTTGTAGCATTGCCTCAGTCGAAGCAATTTCTTCTTTCGACCTGCAAATGTACGAGTTAGAAAGCAACATTATTTTTATGTAATGGCAGTAATATATTATATGTCATTGGATAAGCGAGTGCTGAATTTTTAGGTGGGTTATTAAATTTTTCCGAGTTTAATCATGAAAACGTATGGTTGATATATTCATATAGTAAACAATTGTGATGTGATTCTCCAAATTGTGAGTTTATAGTTTACTCATGTGTTTTACACGAGCTTCATATTTTAATTCATTCCTATAAATGTTGCGCACATTATATTGTTCAATTATAGTAAGAAAATTTTGAACTATATCCTCAATTGAACTGTATCCTTTCTGTTTCTTAAATTGTACAAGTATGCAGAGTAAATGAAAATTTGACGTACCCACATAGTGCGATCAAATAGAAAAAATGGAAATTTTAAGAAGTATTTTGGCTTTATCTACATACCATCATTAACTAAGTCAGATCGTTAAGTATGTCATGGGAACTTTATAATCAGTAATGTGTACCTTTTCAAGTCATTCTGAAGGTCATAAATCTTTTTATCAGCATCTTGAAACTCATTTTGCAAATCTTTCACTTTCTCTTGAGATTTCTTCAAGGCACTCTGTGTTTCATCATGCTCTCGTCTTTCTTTTGTAAGTGTATACTCTGTTTCATCGCGTTCTTGTTTTTCTTTTGCCAGGGCACTCTTTGTAGCATCATGCTCTTGCTTTTCTTTTGCTAGTGTGTTCTTTGTAGCATCGTGCTCTTGTTTTTCTTTTGTGAGTGCACTTTGTGTTGTATCATGCTCTTGCTTTTCTTTTGCTAAGGCATACTTTGTTGCCTCATGGTCTTGTTTTTCTTTTCCTAGGACATTTCTCGTTGCATCATGCTCTTGCTTTTCTGTTTGGAAGAGAGCGTCTTTTTCTATTGCAACTCCTTTATACCTTTAATATAAATGTTAGAAATGTCGTTACAATATATTACTTTAAATGAATTCTTGAAAGAAAAAACAAATAAGTGAACTTGGCTGACTTGAGTTAGTGATAGAACAAATTTGCTATTCATTTACCTCTCCAAATCATCTTCAAGCTGTGCAACTTTCCTTTCAAAGGAATCAATTCTCTTTTCGAATTCTTTGTTCTTATCTTGAGCTGTCTCAAGTTCTTTTTTGGTTATCTCATGTTCTTTTTTTATCACGGCGAGTTCATCTTCTTGGATTCTGTTCAGCGATAACATAAAAAGTTAATTGCACACACTTGGTTTTTTTCATTTTCCATAAGCAGCATGTAACATTTTCATTTTCAGCTTAAATATATCAATACAGCTTTGATATGCTCCAGTTAAAAAGTTTGTTAAGGAACCCGCGAGCTTTGAAAACAGTGCAATTGTATTCATACCTTCTCATCTCCTCCTGAAGCTGCTTTATTCTACTATTGTTTTCTTCAGCTTGCTTTACTAACTCCGCACTCCTTTGTGCAAGTGCATTCTTTGTGGCATCATGCTCTTGTTTTTCAGTTAGTAGCAAAGCTTCAGTTGAAGATGCAGCTTCCTCTAGTCTGTTCATGCATTGAATAAAAATGTTCAAGGGAACTAAAAAATTATCTTATTTTGTTATTCATACAAGTATATGAAACAAACCGTCTGATGGTTTCTTGTAGTCCATTGACAATTTCTTTATTTGCTTCACCAACTTTCTCTTGCAACTCAGCTAATTCTTTCTTCAGGGATTCGTTTTCTTGACTTGCTTCTTCTAACTTAATCTGTTGGAATAGAACAACAACAACAACAACAACAACATAATCTCTTAGGTCCAAACAAGTTGGGGCAGGCTAGAAATGAAACCAAACTAATAAAGTTATAAGATACTGGCAAACAGTGTCAGCTGATTTTGATTTTTCTTTAAATGAATGTAATATTTGACTATCTATATCGTAAAATATTATACAGAAAATCTAGTATAAGTTCAATCAAACATGCAATCTTATCATTCTCTCTAATATAATGTATTTGTCAATGATCATTGATATATATTATATTTTCAAATTAGTTTGAACCATGAACATTGATCATTTTTTTTTCTGAGATTTATTTTCACTTGGACATGAGCTAGATGATGTTTACCCGTACGGACAGAAAGTAAAACACACAATTTTATGTAAATATAAACCTATAAAGATAGTATATGTACCTTCAACTCATCTAATTCTTCTCCTTGCTTCTCCATTGCTTCTGCAAGTGCCTTCTTCCTCTCCTCTTCGAGCGCTTTTTGTCGTTCGGCTTCCTCAATTGCTCTACGCATCTCTTCTTCGGCTTGTACCCTTTGCCTCTCTGCTTCCTCAATCGCTCTGCGTTTTTCTTCTTCCGCGAGTACTCTTTGCCTCTCAGCTTCCTCAATTGCTCTTCTTCTCTCTTCTTCCTCAAGTTGCTTTTGCCTTTCGGCCTCGAGCGCTTTCTGCCTCTCAGCTTCTTCTGCTGCTCGTTGCCTCTCCTCTTCCTCAAGCTTTTTCCGCCTCTCCTCTTCCTCAGCTGCTCTTTGCCGCTCTTCTTCCTCCAACTTCTTCCGCCTCTCTGCTTCCTCTGCTGCTCTCTGCCTCTCTTCTTCCTCAAGCTTTTTCCGCCTTGCGGCTTCCTCGATTTCTCTTAGTCTTTCTTCCTCTGCCATTGCTGCCAACCTCTCGGCTTCCAGTTGTGCTCTTTCCCTCTCTTCTTCCTCGAGTTTCTTCCTCCTCTCTTCTTCCAGACGTGCCTTTTCTTTTGCAATCTGTTGTAAAAAAAAACAAAAAAGAAAATTAAACATAGCCAAACTTCTAGAAATAACTTTTAACATTATTCAGTACAGAGAAAAGTAAATTTGCATAAGCTATAATGCATATAAAATACCTCTCTAAGATTTTGAAGTTCTCTTTTAGCAAGAACCCTTCTTCGCCAACTCTGAGATGTAACGGCAGCCTTCTTAAGACGCTTGTAGGCCATGTAGTCCCTGTGGCAGCGCCATTTAGCCTAAATGCCACAAATAAATGCATCTCATCAAGAACACAAAGCATAGTATTGAAGGACCGGTAAATTAACTAGAAACATATTCCGGAGGTTCAGAAAAATAGAAATATCAAAATTGTTGTGTTCTTTAAGACATTACCTCGATGCGAGTTGCCGCTCTATTCCTAAACCTGACTACAAATTCTATGCGAGCGCTCAGTGCACGTAGACCTGCCTGGATGGTGATGGCATTAGACACAAGGTTCTCATAGGACTTTCTAGTGCTATAACACCGCTGGAACTTCTGCAGTTTTATCGATGCGTCTAGCCGCCTCATACTCTCATGCAGATCACGAGCCAGCATAGCTGTATAACATACATTGATTAATAATCGCCAAAATAGTATTCTTTTTTGTTTTGTTAAGTTTGAATCTATCAACTGATGAAAAATGAACCCCTGCATGAAATTATACAAATAGCCTAAAAGATATAAACACTATGCTTGGAGTTTGGGTAAACTACTACAGTAAAAAATTGTCCTCGTTTTTCATAAAAGCCTAGTCCAAGAACCATTCTGACACTGATTAAGTAGAACAAGAGATCAATATAAATGTTCCAGAAAAATAAATCTTACCTCTGCAGGCAGCTTGGATGACTGCACTAACTTCCCGTTGGTGGAGGTACTTCTTGCGTGTAGAGTAAGTCTTCCATTTTCTTTGTATTTTAGTTGCCGCTTGTCCTAGCACCTCTGTTCTCCTGGCATCGAGCTCTGCCATTTGCCCTGCTCTCAGGAACACCTTTGTTTTCCCTATCTGCCATGACCAATGATATATCACATCTTAACTTTTATTATGCACGTCGTGAACCTAAGATGTACAAAATATCTTCTAGAAAAACCAGCACTTGCTCAATGCAGCAAGAAGTGTAAAACTCACAGAACCTTATGTAAAATACACTATTTACCTGGTACCGTTGTAACCCATATTTATCCAAGATTTTACGGCATGCGACCTTCTCATCACTGACATCCAGAAGCATCATGTCAATTAAAAAATTTATAATCGACCAATATAAGAGATAAATAAGAACCTTACAAAAGTATGATACTTACACTCCATCAACAAGACTAGGTCCAAGAACTGTGAAACGTTTAAGGAATTCAGCAAATGTTCTTCTTGTTGGAAATCCAAGACAACTGATTCTAATAGCTTCAAGAACACCCTGCACCATAGTATTAGAACATTATTTTTTCTTTGAATTCTGAAAAAATAGTTATAACATAATTATAGAATGATTCAAATTATAAATTGCTTACTCCACACTGCAGCTGTTGGAGAATGCTTGCATTTTGAAAAATCATAGGCTTGAGTACATTGTTTGGCTTCACACATCTCACATAATGTGGCTCAGTTGAGTTTAATGTCTCCATTAGCGAGTTCAGTTGCAACTGAGTGTCACCCAATAATGAGGAAATATCAGATGATATTCAGGTCTCCCAAATATGATAAGAACATTTTATATTGAGATGTTTGAAATGAAATTGTAAAGGGGACAGAATGATAGAACGATGGAAATTAACCTTGAAACGAGTACCAATTGAGTTAAACTTTGCAGATTTAGATTCTTCTGTTATAGGAAATAGATTAGACACGAAGGAGCACTTAGACTCATTGAGCAACTCGTTCTGTTCTGGAACCACATAATCTTTGTTCTTGTCTAAGAATTGTTCAGACTGATAGGTCACCTGCATTTAATACATAAACAGAACACCTAATTTCAGATCACTATATTAACCTCCATGACTCGTTAAGGACAATAGGATTTCATGAAAAAAAAATTCTTACATCTCCAGCAAAGTGTTGTATTGTAAAGGCCGTACGTGAAAGCTTTGGCTTGCTAAACCTTTTGTGTCCTTTGAATTTGTTATACATACTTGTAGCAAATGTCTCATGTGTTGCTCTGGGTAACATACTAATAACAAAAATAGAATAAATGAGCATCATGAACAAAAAAAAAAAGAAAAAAAATAATCTATCATATGCTAGTAGCCTAGTACTCTTATTGTCTAACATAATACGAGTTGTAAATGATTAAAAGTGCAGAGCTTACCAGGATTCATCAAGTAGTGCTAGAACTCCACCGGGTTTCTGTAAATAAAACAGTCAAGTCATTAATTTCCGCTACCTTAACACTTATTAAACAAAATGATGAGATGTTTTGACTCCCTATATATTTCGCAACTTTTTTTCTTAAAAGTGAAATGCTTCTTATGTTAAATCTTCTGGACAAATCAGGTATTGCCCTCAGCAAAAACAATCCAACAGTATCTTATTTACCTTCTCAATCAAGTCCAGTACATCTTGGTTATCACTAAACTCAATGTAGCTCCAATCAATTTCTTCTCTATTGTACTCCTCTTGCTCCATTTTGAACACATGCTGTAACAAGCCAACAAAAACATTAATTTAGAAACACATCCTTGAAAACCACGAGGAAGTTAATGTTCAGTTTTTTCATTAAGGATTACGTTACCAGTCAAATGGCCAACCAAAAGTTAGGAATAATAGTTACGTTGGGCTGGTGCTATTCAGTAATGCAGTAGCACCAAGAACTGAATTTCTGGATTAGACTTTTGGAAAAAGTTCATAACTATTTGACTCAAATGAATCTGAAATCTATAAACTATATGCAAATTGCATCTAATAAAAATAGTTACCTGGTTGAAGTGCTGTTGTAGCTTTTCATTTGTAAGATTAATACACAATTGCTCGAAGCTATTATCATAAATGAAGCAAAAGAAATACTAAATGTAAGGTATATACTATATGAATTTTTATTTTTTAATTTCATGTATTAAGATCAAGAGGTTACCTATTAGTTTTGAAACTCTCAAAACCATAAATATCGAGTACTCCTATCAGTATTTTTGATTTTGGATCCTGTCCGATTGATACATTGATTTTCTCTACAAGCCTAGATTCAAACAAAAAAAAAGGTATGTGCAACAAGAAACAATATGTTAAAAAATAATCAATAACAGTAAGTTCTACAAAAATAAATAATGAAAAATCGAACAAGTACCAGTCGAACAATCGGGAATAAATTGTCTTTGATAAACCATCTCTACTAACTACAGCAGAGTTTGGGTCAAGCTCTTTGTCTATACTGCCTTCCCGTGTAACGATCCTTTTGTATATCAGTGCCTTCTCTAATTTGGCCACATCAACCCTGTATAAATACATCAAACTTAATTATATTTCATACTTTTGTGCATTTGCATTTAGTCCGGTTAGAATTTTTGTGCAACATTTCATCTTTTTAGCAATGATGGCATTCCAATCAATTAGTTTTGTTAAAACTACAAAGGTTTTCTAAGCACCTCAGTAAATCAGCTGCAGTATTAAGATGGAATCTTGATTGGTCATCTTTGATCTGAGATGAATCAGGCTCCTTTCCTTTAGCAAAGTTAACATTCCCCAGATGAAGTATAGCTGCCACAATCCGAAATATGGCCTCCTGATGATAGAATTTCAAAGAAATCATTAGAAACAACATAATGGAAGTACAGATATCAAGTTGTCACCTCACAGATACAGGAGGAAGGATTGACAAGGGCGACAGAGATATCACAAGACAAGAGAAGCCGTGAAATGGTTTAATCATGGATTCGAACAATAAAAAGTTGGGTTAATTTGATAACAAATTTCCTTAAAGCATCCTAATTCATGTAACCATAGAACCTGTGCAGCTAACTTAGATATAAAATTAGTTTAGCTTTAGAAAATCAACCTGCTCTTCTTCATTCATGCCAACAATCTCCATGGCATTTCGCATGTCCATATATTCCTGGTAATCATTGATGCGATCCACGTGGAAGCAGTCTGACTGGTTCAAGTAATGATACTCCTTCGGATCCCCAACTTTAAACCTCTCTTTATGCTGGATAAGCAGGCAGTTCATAACATTAATTAAAGGGCAGTATAAATAACAAATAATTTAAAATTACTATATGAACTGTAACTTTTGGAGCATGAAGTGCATAACAGCTCCAACATGGATGCGCCAATTCATCTCCACCAGTAATTTCATCCAAATTTGTTTAAATTATATTGGTTTGTTATAATACCAATTTGAAGATCTTTAACATATATACTGGTCCAAATTAAAAATTATATACTTATTAATGTTTTTACAAATGGATACATCCAATGCTCCCTTTTTCACTGAATATTTATGACTAGAAATTGCTTTCAAGTTTGATGATTATAATATTCATGTATACAGAGGCTTATTATTACATTCATCATGCTTAATTTTCATTTTAGATAAGTCCTTGACAAAATTTCCATAATAAAACATTATGAAAAAAATATATATATAATCCGAAAATTTTGTAAATAATGTGAAATTTTCTATATCTTTAAAATGACATGGGGGGAAATGCAAAACGAAATGTGTAAGGTTGAGGCAGGAATACATTGAAATTCATACCTCAGGTGGTGCTGCACAAAGGAAATAAAATACGTGGTAGCTTCTCTCAGGAGAACCGATTTGACAAACACGAGATTTTTCCAGCAAGTATGTTCTCACAGCAGCACCAGATATCTTTCCTCTGTCATTAAACTGGATCTCGACAAACTTACCAAAACGACTGCATCATCACAAAAGTCATAGAGGATAAAATTAATTACAAGTGAATGAACTTACCAATCGTACATGAAAGAGCTATTTGAGTTTGCTATTTAATCTGTTTAAATGGAATGGACAATGAACCCAGTATCTCTTACTCTGGATTCTTCTTTTCAATTTTCTCCCTAGTGCGGTTAAATATTTTCTTCGTTGCGAGTTCAAAACTTGGATTGTCACAAAAACAATAGTATATTTAATAAAAAAAATATTACCTTGAGTTATTGTTTCTGACTGTTTTAGCATTACCGAAAGCTTCAAGAATAGGATTGGACTCCAGAACTTTCTGTTCAACAGTCCTCTCTCCCGATCCAGTCGTTCCACCAATAAAAGCAAGATATCTCATAAGTAACTTCGTGGCTTCTGTTTTACCAGCACCACTTTCACCACTAACCAACACAGAGTTGCTTTTCTGTTCATTTATCATAGCCCTGAAATTTAACCAGAAAAATGAAGATTCAAAGATCTGGTTATCTTTACAGATTTTCAGTTGAAATTCTCTGTTAAAAAAACGCATTGATTCACAATGTGATCCAGCAAATCCCTCATAAAAAATGGAATGCAACACTTAGTTTATTTCATAGGCTCATAGCAACGGTGAAGTGCAAAACTGAATGACAAAGAAAGCAAAATAGAATACCTATATGCGACATCTCCAAGTGCAAAAATATGGGGAGGCATCTCATTGAGATTTTTGCCTTTGTGCTTTTGCATTAAGTCTTCACCAATTAGATGTGGCACCCTTTGGAAAGGGTTTACAGCAATCAAAATGTTTCCGACATAAGTCTGATAATAAGAAAAACAAGCAATGAAATTATTCTGGTCAACAAAGCTCAGTGGCAACATCAGTCAATAACAAACAGAACCAATGTGACTAAAAGCATTAAACAAGAGCAAATAAATAAAAGAAAGAAAATCAATACGACTTTAGATACAATCTTGCTTTATGTATATGCATGGTACAACACTAAATAACATAATTCTTTTAAGCAAACATCTCCAGAATAGTGCCTCAGTTAACAATGATGCATCCAAGCACTTGCCAGTAACAGCTTGGATGTATAAAATAAAGTTAGCAGTTCATTTGGACTCACATAAATGTCATTGTTGAAATATCTGAGCGCCACATTTTGCAAAACACCAGGTTCATGCAAGTAGGGGAGCCTTGTCATGTCCTCAATACCCGTCTCTGGTAGCTCCATATCTTTCATTTCAAGGTTGTTCACCTTTTCTGTAATCTGAAAAAAGAAGGACGACGGCAGAGCACAAATTATAGTCGTTCAAGTTGACATAAAATGAAACAATGGCAAGTCCAAGTTTAGAAATAATGCGTGTCAGATGCACATTCAGGGGAATTTCCAATGTTGTCTGTTAAGTGAATTTATTTTGTAAGCATATATCATAATTAAGTTTTACTGGAAAGGATATATAGCCTAATTTCCCGGGTTACCAACGACTAATTAGATAGCAAAAGAAATGAACATACTGTTTTTCCATTTGTCAGGACAACGGTGGCATCCTCTCCTTGAATCTGAGAGACTTCTCCATCGATCCAAACCAATTCGGGGTCGTCTGAGCGAGCCCAAACGTGAGACCCCACAGCAATTTTCGGACCCGACTAGAAAACAAAAAGGAAAAAAATAACAATTATTTTGCAATTTTAGTAACTTGCCAGATAAATCATAGATTGCTCCAGATGGTAGCAGGGCTTAGCTAAACAATTTCATAACATGAAATTAATTAACAAATATGAAATTTGAAGTTGTGCATCACACAACATGACATGAAAATAAAAAAAATATGACAACCAGCCAATTAAATTATTTTTACTTACAATCATGCTTGGCTTGTCCGATTTCAAAATCATTGTTTTTTTTTTTTTTTGGTTCACCAAGCATCTAGATTATACCCAAGTCAACCATTGATAATTTACCATAAACTTATATGCAGCACAAAATAACAAGAGAAAGTTCCTCTAATATCCCAAAAAACCAATTTAATTCTGAAATTCATCATTCTCTGACAATTTATTTGTCTCCACACCAAAAATAATAAAAACCTAATTTCTAAGCAAAATTCACCGGCAAGATGTCTCTTTATTTACTAACCATGAAGAATAACAATGAGCACAAACACAAAACCCACAAAAAAACAACCATTAAAAAAAAACAAAAAACAAAGCAATCAACAGGTTGTTGGTCGTTACCATTTTTCACCCAACAGAGGGAAAAAAGCCGGAAAAAAAAAAAAAAAACTCCCGATCAGCTTTGAATTTCAACAATGCTCCTCCAAAAAAAGTTAGAATCTTTCTTCTTGGTTTGATCGATCAAACTGAATTAAAGAAAAGCTACAAACTTTGAGATGGTTGTTGTATGTATGTATAACAGATTGAGAGAGGGAGGCAGAGAGAGCGCAGGTCGTCTCTCCTTCTCCCTCCCCTGATGATTTGTGCTGAGAAATGAGAAGAAATGAGAATAGTTTTGGATGGAGATGTTGGTTGGTTTTGCTGCTGCTCTAAGAAGAGTTCGTGCATTGCACTTCATTTTTCTGAGGTTTTGTCCCCTCTGTTTTTTATTCAACCGGAGAGTTCCGTTTTTCATTAATATATTAAGAAAATGAAAAGAAAAATAAAAATTGGCCTTCCGGAGAATACTATTACTCTACGGAAGTAACGGAACTACGGTTGTGCCAAAGACCTCTATTTTATATTAAAAAATAGTTATAATTAATACAGTTGTTTTCTTATACAAATTTTTATATTTTAAATATATATTTATATTTATTTGGATTTTTGAAATGATTTCACAAATTAATGATAGCATAATTAGTAATTGAATATAGAAATGTTATCCTTAAAAATCCAACATAAATACTCGATAGTTTCAAAAGAAATGAAAAGTTCGTATATCTAATGAGATTTTGATATAAATAATTTATTGAGCCATGTAATCGAGATTTTGAATATGATTGGTATGTTTTTGAGTTAAGCTCACAGTATCTTTACTATAACTTCAATAATAATATTAAAACCTTTTTTAAAATTAAATTGAATTTTTGCACTTACATGCATGATGTTTATATCATTCATATGTTATATTTGTGAAATGGTGAGTGTACGTTTTCCTGTAATAAGTAACGAGTAAATTAAAATTTATAAATCTCAATATAACCTAAGTTTATGTATCATTAAATGTTATTTTAATTACCTAAAATTAGTTTTTAAGATATCCAAAATCAATAATTTATCAATTTTTATGATTCACCGTTTGTCAAAAACCAAGTCCTCTCTATTAAGCTTCACGAGCCTCAATTTTTTTAAATAAGCCCCGAAAAATACAAATCCACGACTTTAAGCCCCGTAACACACAATTTTCAGATTTGAGCCGGACGATACCGTCCAACCAGGACGAGACTGTACCCTAACGTCCATCATACCAAAGTGGAACGGTGCTGAAGGGAGACGTCCTACTTTTAACTCTGGACGGTGCCCTTCAGCAACGTCCAGGTGCTGTGACGTGTTGCAAAAGGGACGTTGCTAAAGGTCACCGTCCAGCGTTATATTCTGGACAGCAAGGAACATGTGCGTCCCATTTACTGCTTTCCCTTACGTACGGTTGGACATTCCAACCTGGACGGTGAAGTTCCATCCTGTCCAAAGTGGACGTTTATATACCTTTCCGTCCAGATTGGATGGCTTGGTACCCTCGTGTCCATCTGGACGATTTTGTACCTATGCGTCCTTACTGGACGTAATCCGAGAGCCTTTCTTTCTTCCCTTTCTCCCTCACTTCCCTTATTTTCCTTCGTTCTTTCTTTCTTTCTTTCTTTCTTTCTTTCTTTCTTTCTTTCTTTCTTTCGTTTTGCTCCCAGCCCGACCCCCTTCTCAACCTGCTGCCAACCGAACTGCTCCCAACCAGTGCTGACGGTCCTCTCTCCAGTGCCGACTCTTCTCTCCTCTCCTCTCCAGGTTTGTGCCTAGGTTTGCAAAAAAGTAGAATGTATGTGTAAACTAGGTTTATGAAGTAGGGTTTAAGGGTTAGTATGTGATAAGAGTAGGTTAATTGTATTGTCTCAATTAGTAATGGAAATAGTATGTAAAGACCTAAAAATTTGCATTGTCTCAACTTAGTAATGGAAATTGTTACTAAAGCACTAGGTTAATTGCTAATGGTAATTTGTTTTGTTAATTTGAAATATGTTTATGTATTAACTACATGAAATTAGGATTTTGCTTAAATTAGTATTGATAATTGCTAATGGTAAATTAGTATTGACGATTACTATTGGTAAATGAATTGCATAAATTGAAAATGGTCTTGCATTTTAATTTCTGAAATTAGGGTTATGCCTATTTTTGTTTGAATAGAATCTGAATTGTTTATTTTCCATGTCAGTTGATGGCAGAAATTCAAGATAATTGTTTTAATGATTTGCTTTGAATTCCCCACAATCGTCATAAGGTCTCAAAGATATGGGAGAATGTAAGTATGTTATGTTGAAACACTTTTTACATCATCCTTATCAAATTATGAATGAGATCTGACAAAAATATTTTGAAATTAATTTGTGAAGGATTATGCTCCAATGAAGGCTAGACACATTAACCCGAAAATTGCGTATAAAGATGTATGCGAGCCCGCTCTCAAGAATCTGGGTTTTAATCAGATTGCCCAGTTGAGCAATATGAATGTCGACCGCTTTTTGATTGGGGCATTGGTAGAGCGTTGGCGGCTCGAGACTCATACCTTCCACATGCCATTCGGGGAGATGACAGTGACCCTCGAGGATGTTGGTTGTCTGTGGGGTTTGAATGTTCGGGGAAAGCCAATCACAGGAAAATCTTATCAGAACTAGCATAGTCTTATGCAGCGTTTGTTAGGTATCCCACTTGACGAAGCACCGGGGATGATGAAAGAGAAGAGAAGGAAGGATGAAGAGGAAGAGAGTGGAGGAAGAATGTCCCAATCAAACTATGCCATAAACCTTAAAAAATTGCGGTCTTGATTCTCTAAGTCAGAGGATGATGCAACACCGGAGTAGGTGGATTTCTATACCCGAGCATTCATTCTTGATTTGATTGGATCGGTGATAATGCCGGACAGTTCAGGAGATGCAGTTGCAGTTATGTATCTTGAGTTTTTAGAATATCTGCAATAGCCGGAAGAGTACAATTGGGGAGCCGCAGCTCTTGCCTTCTCGTACAGATAGTTGTGCGATGGGTCTGAGAGAGACAAAGGAGAGATTGATGGCCCGCTGACTCTCCTTCAGATTTGGTGTTACTCGCGCCTAGGTATAGGTATAATTCCTTCTTTGAAACTTGACTTTGTGAACATTTCTCTTAAAATAAAGTATTGTAGTTAAATTAGGAATTCGATACGGTACTTTGTAATTAATGCATTTTTTGTTAATCTGTTTCAGGTTTACCTTTAGACAAGTCGGTAGCCCTACCGGCATGGGGTCTACCTGATCTTGATTCTTGCCCATCTTTTGGCACTATATGGCATGGACGGGAGATGTTTATCTTGCCGCGGAATGCTGGTATCCCTTACTACAGAAAATTGATCGATAGATTGGAAGATGGTACGGTAAATTGGCAACCGTACAAGGATATGATGCATCTGATGCCTCATCGTGTTCAGGAGCAGAAAGAGGTTTGGTTCACTCCCATCCCACTTATTCACTTTTGGATTGTGGAGCACTACTACCCTGATCGAGTGGTGCGGCAATTCGGTTGAGGCAGATCATGCCAATTTCGATACCCATTTCACACGTCGAACACCGTAGATTGCATAAATTCAGACATGTGGGAAAAACAAAAGACTAGTCAAGGGAACATGCGAGTTACATACGTACTTATCACGCGGCGGCTCCACTAGAAAATCCGGGGCCGTTTGACGTCAATGTTTTGGTGGAATACAGGGCTTGGTACCAGAGGAAGGGCATGTTTAGTGTCTATTTGGATGCACAGAACATGGGTGGTATGTGTGACCTGCTACCTGTGCCTAAAGACTCTACTGATTGGACGGGTTTTGTACCCAGCAGAGCTCCTGTGTCTCGGATGCTACAATAAATTTGACTCGCTACTTTCAATTTCGAAATGTTGTTTACCTTATCAATTGTTTAATGCCTAACTGATTCCCCGTGATGCAGGCTCTACGTGCAGTGAAGCAAGCTGCTTGGGGCATGAAGCTTGCTTTGACAAAGGGATGGAAAAAGACGGGCAAGCTTTTGTTGACTACATGTCGTGGCAATCTGCAAGATGTTAACATGGAACCCAGGCTGAATGAGTACCTTCAGACAGTCGATCTTCCTACAGAAATTGAGGATATTGTATCTCAGGAGAGCACCCCTACACACAGCACGCCTATGCCTCCACCTCCTCAGGAGACTATATTTGAGGCTATGGATGATTGGTTATACTCGGATAGAGGTTTTACGAGATATATCCTCGCCTTCCAGATCGAGGATGCGGGCCCCACGCACTCACAGGCGGCAGACGTGGTGACCGAGCCGGCGGGCCCCACGCACTCACAGGCGGCAGACGTGGTGACCGAGCCGGTGGGCCCCACTTACAATCCGACGTACCCCACGTGCTCGCAGGCGAGCCCCTCACACTCACAGGACACCGGCGGTGTGACTCAAGAGATGCAAGTTTTAAAATCTTTGCTCCTCAGGAGACTACATTTTTCTTAGTTTTTTACTTTTTCTTATGCATTTTTTTTTTATTTTTAGGCTCCGTTTAACTGGACTATTCCACCGGACCCAATTCCCTCGGTGTCGCATGCGGGTCCCACATACATGCATGATACCGGCATTGTGACTCAAGACACCGGCGTTGTGACACAGGAGATGCAGGTTGTGACCTGTTTGCTTTATAATTATACAATATTTGTACTTGTAAGGGTTCTCTATGTACCACCTGCACTATTTCCTTGTGATCCATTTAATTATGCAGCCATACAATTGGTCGGTCCCCAGTGCCCTTGCAAATAATTGGACTGACCTGTTGAACTTTGATTCCCCCTCACAAGCAGCGTTCGACCCAGTAGCATACGTGGCACAGCTCTTTCCAATTCCACAAGGTCAACAAAATCAGAGTCAGGCAATGGAGGTTAATTCTGCTATATCTCATTTTAATTTAATACTTCATATTGGTATTAGTTAAAAACATTTGATCTGATATCTAACAAATTCTGTAATTTATATAGATTAAAGAGGCACAGCCGACCGAGGAGGCACAAGAGACAGTGACACAGGAGGCATTCACAGGAGAGCAGGTTCGGATTAAGTCCCCACCACCCAAGCATTTCTACTCACGTCGCGAAAGAAAGAAGACAAAGGTTTTTAGCCCTGAAGTGGTTGTTAGAAAGAGGCGATAGGAAGCTTGTATTCTGTTGATATTCTAACTGATGTGGACCTTAGGCAATCCGATATGATCTTAATTTGTATACTTATAAAATTTTAGTTATTTTGATGATGTTGTAGTTTTTTAGTATATAAAATTAGTGATATGGTAGTGTATGATATAAAATTAGTGCACTGTGCAGTGTTGAACTTGTATGGTGTTGAATTTATGCATTTGTGCTCGGTACAGTGTTTCGGTACAGTTTGGTACCAATGGTAGTCAACGAAACGAATAAGCGCAGTGTAATGCCCTCCCAAAGTGGGACATCGCGGTACCCTGCCGTCCGGATCTGGACGTCGAGGTATCCTGCCGTCCAGTCTGGACGTCGAGGTATCCTGCCGTCCAGTCTGGACGTCGAGGTATCCTGCCGTCCAGTCTGGACGTCGAGGTATCCTACCGTCCAGTCTGGACGTCGCGGTACCCTACCGTCCATCTATTCGGTTCACTTCCAGACAGTTTTTTGGTTTTGGTTCACTTCCAGACAGAACACAAACACAAGCAGGTCACTAATACAATAACATGAGATAAGTATAAATGAAAGTATCATTCTCAATGCAGAATACAATAACATGACTGAAAGTCTCGAACTAACATAAACATAACAATGAGATAAGTATAAATGAAAGTCTCAATCTCAAACTAATACAAACACAACATAAACATATTGCAGGTCACTACCTATCATCACGTACTGCATTTCTCGACTACATAGACTTCAGTTGCGATTGCACGATGCCCGACTTGATGGAGCACGACCCGTCGAAGCTTATATTTAAAAAATAAAATATTAATTTGGGGTTAGTATGTTTACCAATTTAACTTCAAAAATTTGTAACTAAAACAATACCAATATATTACCAGCTCTATTCTTATCCGCTGTAGATCGACTTGCTCGATGTCCTAGTCTCCTCCCCTGCATGTCGTCCATATACATAGGTATACGGGTTTTTTTCCTCCGACCTCTCTTAATCAATCTAGGCTCCGGTATAATGACAGGTCCGTTATACTCAGGCCAATCAATCTGGATTGGGTATGGATAAAAACGTCTGCCCCAAATGTTTGCAAAGGTTTGAGAAGAATAGTACGGATGGACAAATTGGTTTTCATTTAGATTTCGGAATCTGCACACGGCTAGTACGTGAGGGCAAGGGATATCGATCAGGTTTGGTTTCAAACACTCACAGGTGGGGAGTGAGTTATCATGTAGAACAACCTTATACCTAAAATCTCTTCTTAAATACATCATCCGATTATTTTGCAGAACCGGCACTTTCTCATTTTTTACTGTCACATGGTACTCGCCGCCCTCGTCACCATAAGGAGTGACATCCATGGGTGCTGATTTGTCACCATGCTTACTCAAAAGGTTTTCCACTCTTTTCGACCATCTTTTTCCCGCTTGCAAATGTTGAAGTGCCTCTCGTCTTCTATTAACAAACCATTCGAGGCATTTGTAAAAAGTGTCCTCCACTATGGCAGTAACTGGAAGCCTCCTAGAATGTTTGAAAACAAAGTTTAGGCACTCAGATCCATTGCTTGTCATTTGTCCCCACCGGAACCCACCGTCCTCACTTTGAAACACCTTCCACGGTTTCTCTGTTTCTTTTTCTTCCCACTCTTTGTATTTACCGGCCTCTCGCAGATACGCTATTGCACTGGGGCAGATCTGCTCGATGGTTTTTAAGCCTTCTTCCAATCGGCGTGGTTTTTTCTTTTTAACCGCGTATTTGAAAGTCTTCACGACTTCATCATCCTTGCATTCCCTGTAAAGATTTTCGGCAATATGCTGCGAGCAAAGCCGATGACAACACTCCCCCGCATTCTCATTCCAACCCAGGTGTGGCTGCTTGAAAATCCATTTGATTTGTGTCTATCGGAAATGACACACATGAACCTCCCAATTCCAATAATCTCCCCTCGTAGCCATTTCATAAACCACCCCCAATTGGTACTGCCTTCTTTTTCCACTAAAGCAAATGCAATTGGCACCAATTTATTATCAGAATCATACCCGCACGCCGTTAATAGCTGTCCCTTGTATCTCCCTGACAAAAATGAGGCATCAATGCAGAATACTGGCCGGAGGTGAGGGATAGCCTCTATGCAAGGGCCGAAAGCCCAAGCCACAGAGACAAACCAACGTTGATCATCCCGATCCGTCATCTTTGATTGCAACTTGTATTTGGTACCTGGATTTGCTGACTTTATGGCTTCCAACAAAGGAATAAGCAGGCCATAAGCTCCCTCCCATGTACCAAACAGCTCATATATTGCCTTCTCCCGACCACGCCATAGTTTGTTGTAGGACGGCCTCACATTCGGGAAGCACCAAACCTCGTATGTGCTTCACACTCATATCCATATCATCTTTGAGGTCAGCCCGGATAACCTCCACAATTACTTTGGCGGATAACTGGGTATGATCAAATCGGTTGGCTGAGGCACGACACTCATGTTCATAAGGACACTTCACTATCTTCCAACTAGAGCCAATTCCTGTAGCTTTTGCGAACAACATCCAATTGCAATTCTCGTCCAGACATTTGTATCTGCATTAGAAAAAGCATATGTTAGGTTCACAGTCTGCATAACCTGCATTAGAAAATCAACTTTATCTTTAAACAACTCATACATTAGCTTAACTTTTTTGCTTGTTGTGGGCTTTATCTGAACATTCTTCTTTATGTGAAATTCATCAACAACAAATTGTAGAGCTTCTTTCGAATCGAATGCCCTGCCCTCAGAAATTGGACTAGAGAAATTTCTAACATTTCCGAAAAATGAATCATTACCAGTCCAAGCACTCAGCTCTGATATGTCATGGAACAAACCAATCGGATGTCTGTCTGATCGGTCGACTATTGGAAATGTTCCAGTGGAATGAACCACAACCGGCACCGACCTAAACCCAGCAAGAGGATTACGAGGCTCGTTGCTGGGATTACTGGGCTCATCCCCGCGAGGCTCATTGCTGGGATTACCGGGTCCATCACTGCGAGGCTCGTTGCTATCCTCATCCGATGGAGGATCCGGAGCTTCGTCGGAATCGTGCTCGTCATCCGATGATCCCTCAGATATATAATCAGTCTCTTCTGCAACATAATCCTCATTCTCTGTCGGTGGGATAGGAACTCTAGGTTGGTTTGGAGCTATAGACGGAATAAGAACTCTAGGTAGGTTCGGAGCTCCGGACGGGATAGGAACTCTGGGGTGGGCTCAGAGCTCTGGGTGGGATAGAAACTCTAGGCGGGCTCGAAGCTCTGGGTGTGATAGGAACTCTGACTTGTTTAGGCTCAATGTATAGCTCCACCAAGCGAAACCTTTCTCTTGACATTGTTTGTTCAAAAATGGCTCGCCAACCATTTTCATTGTAAAAGAGGAATAAGATGGAAAAAGTGCGGCCCAGGTGCTCCGATATCAAATCTTGCATAAATTTCAAGTGAATACCGATCTTCTGAATATCCCAAATAGTTGTAAATTTCTGCCTTAACATCAACAAATGAGGTAGACTCCGATGCAGTTAAGGTAATGCAAGCATTAGTTGAATACTCTGCCCCCGTTGCACCTTGTATAATTACACCACCCACATATCCAAGAACAATCAGCATTCCCACAAAGTCAACCTACAATTACATATATAATTATAAAATTTCAGATTCATTTTATTTAAACACTAACAGTAAATAGAAGGTTCTTACAAACCCTAACTTAGTCTTTTTCCAGAGAATTTCTATGAAGAATACTTAAATAATCAAAGTACAAATGTCGAACTAACCTGATCTGAATAGCAGCGAAGAAGCAGGAAGAGCAGCAGCTGGGGACTTGGGGCTCGAGTGGAGAAGGAGACAGGTAGAGAAGAGGAGTAAGAAAAAAAGAGAGAGGAAAGAATGTGGAACGAGTGTAAAGGGAGGGGGACGCTAGGGTACTGAACCGTCCAGCATGGACGCGGCGGTATCAAATCGTCCAGATTGGACGGTAAAGTACCTTACCGTCCCTCTGGGAATACACGGCCAAAACAAAGAGGAGATTAGTAAAGGAGGCCGCTACGGTACCATGACGTCCAGGTAAGACGGGATGCTACTGCCCCTTGCCGTCCAGAATATAACACTGGACGGTACCCTTCAGCAGCGTCCTTTTTGCGCCAAGTCACAGCACTTGGACGTTGCTGAAGGGCACTATCCAGTGTTAAAAGTAAGACGTCTCCCTTCAGCACCGTCCCACTTTGGTATGATGGACGTTAGGGTACAGTCCCGTCCTGGTTGGACGGTACCGTCCTGCTCAAATATGAAAATTGTGTGTTACGGGGCTTAAAGTCGTGAATTTGTATTTTTCGAAGCTTATTTAAAAAAATTGAGGCTTCACGAGACATCTAATAGAGTAGCGAAACACATTACCAATTAGACAAATTCAATGCCTTAATTTTTTATATCATCCCGCTATTCATTCGACTTTGGTTTGTTCAAAATCATTACTTATATATAAAAAATAATAATAAAAAAAAAACATGACAGCGGTAACCTCGAATGCGAATATCCTCCAGTATTTTCAAACTGGAGAGGTGCTGGGTTGTATGAAACATGTATTGGTCAGTATATAAAGCGGGTGCCCGAAGGACGTTTCAATTGCCAAATCGACACAAACACACAATCTTTTTAAAAATTTTAAAATAAAAACACACACACACACACAGAATTTCATTTCATATAAATTGATGCTGATGCTGATGCATGCCTAATTCCAAGTTATTTGAGATCCCTGCACGATTCGATAGACGGGTGGGATCAATTTTTTTTTTTTATTTCCCTGATTTTTCTGAATCTTATTTATACATGCAAAATTATAACTTAAAAGAAAATATATATATTTGCCAGAACGTTTTGGGTTCTGCCGAGAGATCTGCTGATATTTTCTTTCCATTATTTATGTATTTTTTTTAACGAGAAATAGGTGCTGGTTACACCTGGAACAATGCTGCGGCTGCACAAAGTATAATTTGTCAATTTCAAATGTTGAACATTTGTCACCGATGACATTGACAGCTAAATATGAGAATTCGAAAGGGAGGAAAAAAAAAAAAGAAAAGAAATCAGAATTCCACTGCGATGCAAGTTTTGTAAGATAAATAAGGTCATTTTTAAACTAATTAAACCTAAGGCTTACAATATGTAAATTAGAGGAGGTTTTCAGTGTCATTATTCAATTTATTTACATATCAAAATATGGCACAAAATTTTTGAATCAAAGCCACATTATTACAAGGTATTGTAGAAATATATGATGCAAGTTCAATTTAATACTAATCAAGATGTGATACCTATAGTTCTGAATTCGATAACTTTTAAAAAAAAAAAAATGAAGGCCACGCATATAATTACTATAATATATAGATTCATTTTTTGCCTGTTAAAAGTACAAATAAAAAACGTAATCGTATATTTTATAATCATTAAATCATGCGGTTTGGTTAATTTTGTGGGTCAACGATTGATGTCCATGTCAAAAGGCAACCAAAGATTATATGTATACGATTAGCGTTATTTAATTAGTCTTCTTAGACGTTGAACGATTAGTTGATTGTACAGACATTTATTTTTTTTCTTACATCCAAATTAAATGAGATTTCGGAAAGCCTAGGAAATGAAAAATACTATTTTTGTACTGAGACATGAAAAATAATATCATTCTTTTTTTCTTTGTTGAAGGTGTTACATGCATCTGTAAATCGACACTAGATTAATTGAGCAGCAATCTTATTAGTCATTGTCATTCAACTTGGAAATTTTTTAGTGGGATTTTAAACCTACAAAAGATTATTTTTTTTTGTCACTAGAAGTTGGTTCTCAAAATGCAAATTCTTATTAACCCAAAAAAAAAAAAATTAAATATGCATGGCTCAATTGAGGAATGATATATATATTTTTTTTCCCTTCTTTTGCTAGAAGAGATGAAAAAACTGTCTTATGGTTGTTGTGTATTTTTTTTTTTTTTTTGGAGATAAAGATGACAGTCAAGTCACTTAAATTTAAATGTCTATAAAAGATTCTCCATCCGTATTTTGAATTTGCGACCTCCCATACAGAGAGCATTCCCCTTAGCCACTAGACCAAAGACTGATTCGTTAAATGCTCAAATAAAAAAAAAATCCAAAAATTAGAAATAGGCGACTAGAATATATTTGTATTTTGACATCTGACTCAATGCCAACATGAAGTTGAACAGCAGAAAATATTATTCCGTTTATTTATTATTTACAATATGACGCTATTGAATATATGCCTTCATGAAATGTCGAAGACAGCTTCACACGGAAATGACTTTTATACGTACCAAATAAAATATGGTAGAAGAAAAAGTAATATTTAAAAAAAAAATGAAAAATCCGGATGCACAGCTTTTTCAATATTTCTAAACGATTCTAGGATAGATAATTCATCCACATATCCTATGATTAAAATTTTGTTTGCACAATTACTTCCAAAAATGCAAATTAAATTATTATTTACAAAACTCCAAAGTATAAAATTTTTGTACCTGCCAATATGTCCGAATAAAAAATTTATTAAACACCATAGATCGTGATTTCGGATGTAGTAAGTAGTAACATATATAAATTTAATTGTGCTAACTAGTATTTTAGATTAAAATGTTAATGTTTACACAATAGTCTAATACTATTTCTTAGAATTTGATATATAGTGAGTTGTACACTGTTCTTTATGGCTAAGTTAGAATGTAGCCGAGTTATTTCCAATTTAGAAGTAACAAATAAAAAAAATAATTTAAACTATATTTGATAGATGGGAAGGGAACATTGACAATGCTTACTTTGACGATCTCACGATAAAGCTTCTTTTAGTTATGAAAGTGCTTAAAAGTTTTTATAAAAAAAATATATTTATAGATATATTGTGAATATATTCAAATTCAATTTTAGTATTCTTTGAGAGTCCATAAAAAGCTACAAATAATATCGGAATCCTTAAATGAACAGCCATATTAGTATGAAAATATTTATTTTGTAATCGATAAGTAATTTGCTTGCACGATTGATACTTTTTTAAAAAGTTCCATATGAATATATCAAAAAAATTTAACGCACAATAATATTTCAGAGCTCCTTTTGTTACTCCCACACTATCGCTATCCATTCATTCCATTGCATGGAACCTTACTATATTTCCATTTTCAACCATAAAATTTCGACTAAAATAAATAAAAATATAGTTTTTTTTTTTAATAGATTTAAAGACACCACAGCGACAAGAAAAACTATCAACATCGAAGACCAAAAAGCTAAACCTCTAGCAGAATACATTAATTAATAAAACTAAGAAGAGTCTATACTCTATACAAATGAAAATCTGATAGCATTTGAAAAGAATACAAAAGAATGAATATACTTTACCACACATCATTATCTGACAAGCTGCCTCATTTCCTTCTACCGGTCTTATTGGACAACCAGATATTCGGGTTCCGTTTAGAACCATTACCTTGAACCTGAGAAGAAATGCTCCAGAGGGTATCTCCTCTGCCCGGTTTTGCACTGGAGCTATTACCTGTTTTGGAACTCAGCAACGGGTGCTTATTTGCCTTACCCATACCAGCAGCTATCAACCACCTTGACCCAGATTGCTGTTGCAAACCGTTACTCCAAGGGTTCTTTTTATCGGGTACAGGTTCAGGCTCAGTCTGAAAACCCGCAACATGCACCTCATTTATTTTATACTGAGGAACTGTAGCCACTTCTATCTCTTCCTCCTTAATAGTATTTTCTTCTAGGACTGATTCTTTATTGTCTGTTTCTCTCTCTTCATCTATTTCTATGTCAACCTTAAAGGCAACATTACCATAAACTTTGGGTTTAGGTGGTACAAAAACTCGCTCGACTTGAATTAGAGCAAGCATGGGTGCCCCAACTGGTTCAAAATTCCTTAACGGGTCTCGCAATTGGACCATAATAGCAACCGTGAAATTATTACCAAGCAAGCCCCAAGTCCTGCTTTTCTTTCCTTTCTTTTGTCCATCATGAACCAAATTCACAGCATTTGCATGGTGTGCAGCCAATATCTTGGCCGTTCGATCGGTTATTTCACCTTCCTCTTCAATTAAACCGGAATCAAGCCGCATCCATTCATCTAATGTTAGAGATAAACCCATTAAACCATCAACATCTTCTCCCTCCTTTGATTTGATATCTAATAATTGTAAACCACCAGTGCCTTCTAAGCCTAGAGAGAGGGCATTTAGGGAAATTTTTCCTTCCAAAGCTGAGATCTCCCCAATTGATTGAGGGGTGATGTTTGATGGGGCATCTTCATTAGACATGCCAGACTGGATACGGAGGCCTTCAATAGATAAAGCCTCAATCTTCTCCATTGCCAATGGGGCAAGGTCCTCAAGAGAGACATACTCAGACGATGCCACCTCACTTCCAGTATAGGAAGAAGAATCAGAGCCTTTGCCCTTCTTCCTCATAAGATTGGAGGTATCCTTAGAAACATAGCTAGTACTCTCCAACATGCTTGACCTGAATAATAGAAAAAAATATGTCAAGTAAAAAAAAAAAATAAACCCTCAATCTAAATCTGTACCATATTTTAATACATGGAACTGAAAATAATAAGAAAAAAATCCAGGGTCTATGGAAGAAATGGTCATATTTTACACCAATACCAAAATGATCAAGGTCCGAATGCTACAACAGTACAGACTACAGAATATGGTATTAAAACCTGGCATAACAAATTACTGGGTCCCAAGCCATATCTTATGAGAAGAAAATAATACAAAGTTCTGTAGTACCTATTACAAGAGTCCTCCAAAGAGGGGCCTGCTTCCCAGGCGACCTGCTGCATGGTTTTTCCTGTAATATCCTCCAATGGCATGAGCTTACTTGCCTGTCTCGATAACTTCTCAATTCCAACTGAGGCCAATTTTTGCAAAATGTCCATAATACCACCACCCATCTCAGCCGGGACCACTATCGGGGATGATGCTTGCATGACCAAACTACCTCCACTCTTCGAATTTTTAAAAAGAAGAGGATTCATTGACCTGAGAAAGCCGCCATCTTTTGTCTGAACAAAGGGGCCTACATCTTCTGCAAGTGGAGGCAGGTCAACAGGATCTTCCGGTTGTAATTGGATCGGGCTACCAAAGCTGGCTCCCTTGCAAGCACCAGCAGGAGGAGAATTATGAAATGAATGATCATCTAACCCAAACTCACGCATCAGTGCCTCAGTTTCCGCATCTTCAAGCAACTTGGCCTTTGAAATTGGCATTTCAGCTTCAACTTCTTGAATAAGTGAGGTAAAGTCAAAATTAAAATCATCGTCTTCAATTTCGGTTCCATTTTCAAAATCTTTGTTATTAGAATCCTCAATTCTGGGATCATTTTCAGTTTCACTCGACTCTTCCTCATCATATTCCAGACCAAAAAAACCACTGCCAGTTGCTAATGATTCCTTCTCAAACTGCCTCAGAAGGCGCTCTCTCGGTGAATCCGAGTCTCCGCCACTATCAGATCCCAAACCATAAGGGCTATGTTCTAAACCAAGCATGGTAAGAAACTCGCTGGCCACGGACTCTGTCGCTGCATCTAAGCTACGTGACCTCTTCAAACTAGGAGAATTAAAGCTAGGATTTGTATCATCTTGAGTCAAAGTTCTATGCAATTTGTTATCCTCCTCTGCATTTGGGGATTCAAGACACGAGAGGTTCTCAAAAATTGATTCAAGTTCCTCCAAAACAGACTCCTCTGACTCCTGCAACGTTAGTTTCTCTTCCAAAACCAACTGTTTCTCAATAAGCCCCTCACATTTGGCGTCATTATCTTCTTGGTCCTTAATTTCAACCTCAATACCTTGCTCAGTCACTGTAAAATCAGCCTTCTTATCGAACGGAGAATCCAACTGAAACTGATTTGTTGGCTCCACAGAAGTGCAATATTTAGGTTCGGGAGAACTCTCCTCTACCACCACCTCCTTTTTACCGACATCCGATTCAGTATCCAACACACATTGCTCCGTGCCAACTTCCGCTTCTGCATCACCACCTTCACATTCTTTCTCCATTTCCTTTCCAGTCCGCAACTCAGAAACTACCGGTTTCATAAACGGCAACAAGTCATGCAACATCTTCACTTCTTCTACCGAACGGGACGAATTCCTACCTCGAACAAAACTTGGTAACGACCTCTCCTTCTCCAACCTACCATGCTTCGAGTTCAAAACATCACCGATTCTCTTTTCTTTGTTCTCCCTAACACCGATTAAGGTATACCCGAAACTTACATTGAGTTTAGCACCATGCGCCCTTCCCATGAGCCGAAAACTCGTGCTCCATTTCCCCTTCTGCCGCTCCTCCCCATCTCCCTCTTCCTCATCCATCTTACCCTCCGCCTCCAGCTCCGCGATTGTCAGAGGAAGCAGCCGCGTGAGATCCACAGTGTGCCGGCCCAAATCCATCCCGGCACAGGTGACATGGATCGCGAACTGCCTCGCCTCGTACTTCGCTGCGTGGCCCTTCGACGCAGACGACTTCGCGTATATCGTGGAGCGGTAATTCAGGGTCTCCTCGAACTGCGCCAGGCCGCGGCAGGCCTTGGCGGGCCGGGTGGAGAGGGAAGAATTGGAAGAAGAGGTGGAAGGGTGGAAGTGGACGGAGAGGGAGGAGCCCTCGAGGGAGGAGGGCAGGGAGTCGATGGCCTTGACGTGGAGGGAGAAGACGCAGTCGAAGCGGCGCTGGCCGAGGTGGGAGAGGGACTTGAGGGATCGCCAGATGGAGGAGGGCTTGGCGTTGGATCGGGCGGCGGAGGGTGGAGGAGGGAGAGATCGGCGGGTGGAAGAAGGGAGGCGGGAGGTGGAGGAAGGGGAGTGGAGGGAGAGCGCCTTGCTTAGGGTTTGGATGTCGTGGAGGAATCGGGCGTCGCCTGTGGAAGAGGAGGAAGAGGTGGAGGAGGAAAGGGTTTTCCCGGAAAGTGGTTTTCCGGCCATGAGTGGAAAGTGGGAAGTGGGAAATGAATCTAAATCTAAATTGAGTTTGGAATTGAGGGAGGCGGGAGTCTGGGATTATCGGGGGAGTACTGGCAGAGTAGGAGGAGTAGGTGGTGGGGAGCGTGCTTATCCTCTGCTGCGCAGTATTGTACTGCGCAGCGAATCAACGATGTGGATTATAGGGGGGCTTTTTATAGATTGAGTTACACGCATCTCAAAGCAGATCCAATGATTGGAGTACTGGGTATTAATTTACTGCGCAGTAGAGGATATGGATTTGAGCATTCCTTATTCCTTTTGGCTTTCCGTTCCTTGACGAGAGTGAGAGAGAAAGCAGAAGCAGGCGGATGATGCCTCGCGTGCTGGATTCAAGCAAGTTTTGCTTTGTTATGGGTTTAGTAATCCACAAAAATACACTTTTGATGGAGAGCTGATAGATCCAGCTAGAGTTCTCATCCCCTGACTTACAGTATTATGCAGTTCACAATGTCAGCAGTTGGATCATCTCGAGATCCGCGCTACCACGAATCATGAGACAATCCAACGGCTGACAATGTGAACTGCATAGTGCAGTACAGCAGGGGATATGAATTCGGATGGATGGGACTGCAGTGTGAGATTTGACATTTCTAGTTTCTCTGTGGCACTAGTCCCTGTTTGTAAAATTTGTAGTATTTGACTATTTGCAGGTTGCAAGTTCTCATTTTTTCAGCGCGCATTTCACACTTTCACACGCGTTGCTTAATTATTTTACTTTCTTAATTTATCATTTTTTAAATACTTTCTCAATTGAACTTGCGATATTTCTATCACACTGTTCTCATTTTCATTTTTTAGTTTTGACTTTTAGATAGCGGAATTCCACATGCACAACAACCAATTGCAATGATTTACATTTTCTTCTAATCAAAATATTATGAATATGACTACTGGGGAGTATGTTCCTTGATTTTTTGGACACTTGAAGGGTGAACCAAATTTAAGAGGAACCTAGATTTTTTAAAAGAAGTCACAATATTTCCTTCCTCTAAGTTTAGTAGGAAAGATCTCTTTTCACAATCTTTACACATACTTGAAATACTAATATAGTCCACCTTATATACCATTCCTTATTTCTCTGTTCAACAAACTCATATGCACTAATATGCTTAACACAGTTGTATATTTTGTCAAATAGAAGCAATAATAAATGGTATCTACTAATCGAGAATATATACCTATTAATTGAAAAATAATATATATTAATTGAAATACAGTGGATGGCTCAACATCACATAAGATGGACACTACTTACTGCTCTTACTTATATCAACTATTTATTTGTTATTAATGATGATGATCATCATAATAATAATAACCTAAACTACTTCTATAAGTTTTTAGATGGACAAAGAAAATTATTAACCATTGTTATATCCAACGAGGAAAGTTGCAATCGTCTTGAAGATTTAAATTTTCATTTGGAAAACTCTTTCCGTCTTCCTCTGAAATATAAATGAAACAAAACAAAGAAAAATTATTTGAGTGATCAACATCATTTGATGTCATGCAATGGCAATGAAAAAAACTTGATGGCAGTTTCACACTTTCGCTTACGTAAAAATAAAAAAAAGGCATAAATATTTACATGACATTATTCAGTAAATTTTAGAATAATACCTAGCGTCCATCGAAAAACCGTTTAGGCCCCGTTCGGAGGACCAAAAAATAGTGGGAATATGAGGGAAATTTGATGGGATGGGAGTTGAGGTGTTCGGTGGACCATCCAAAATAGAAATTGTACCCAATGGAAAATGGGATGGGAATTAATTTTGTATACAAATTGAAGGGCCTGTTCGGATGCACTCCATTCCCAAGGGAATGCAATGTTTAGAAGGGGAAAAAAAATTCACTCTCAGAGAATTTTTGATTTCCCACGGAAACAGTAAAATCCCAGTGAAACCGAACAGAGCCGAAGGGAAAAAAATTTGCAACTCAAACCTAATTTATTTTTTTCCCACATTCTCTTTCTTCTTGTTGGGAACCCATCAATTGTTAACAATGGAACCCTTACCCATATGAACCCATTCCCATCTAAAATGTGGCAAACGAATAAGGCCTTATAGTGTTTATTTGCTATATTTTGAAATGTAACTGTTATATTTCGAAATGTATATGTCACATTCCGTATACGTCTATAGATATATAGATGATTTTTTAATGGACGCAGGATGTTTCTCTAAATTTTATAGCAAATACATTACTTAGCAGTTCCAATTGACAGCCACTGTCAATTTTTAAAAAAAAAAAAAAATACATTACGTAGCAGTTGTTCTACACGTCAAGTCTATTATCCTCCAACTCTACACAGACTACAGGCTACAGCAAATCAATGAGCTGCAACTGCAATCTGCAAAGTGCAAACCGTATAAGTTTGTTACTTTGTTTGCTCCGTCGTGAGACAAATCAATTTTATTTTGTAGCTATTTATTGCTCTACCCAACCCTGATTTTGACGGCACTTATCATTTGCAAAATTGAAACCGACCCAAATGAATTATTATGGATTAATAGAACAACAACAATATATACTGAATATTGTAGGAATTTAATAAGGACTTATATGACAACCAACGAGGAGTTAGACTAATATACTAAAGTTAGTATTTTGGACCGAAATGCTAACGCCTCAAATTTTATATTATCGTATCCAAAATCACGATTTATGGTGCTCAACAAATTCTTTATATTAAAATATTGGGGAATACAAAAAATTTTTATTTTTAGAGTTTTCTAAGTATTTGTTTTACATTTTTGAAAATAGCATGCACAAACATCAATATTTTATTAATATTTATGAGCTCTTTTCTAAAATTCAAAACAAATAGTTAGAAAACTCTAAAAATAAAAAAATTTGTATTCCCCAATATTTTCCTATAAATAATTTATTGAGCACCATAAATCGTGATTTCGGACAAGATAACATAAATTTGAGGCGTTAGCATTTCGATCCGAAATGCTAAAGTTAGTATAATAGTCTAACTCACCAACGAGCCTCCAACTTCTGCACGTTATATAAAATTTTTCTTATTCATATATGTAATTCTAATTGATGAGATGCTCTTCTCTCTCTTTTTTTTTCTTTTCGAAATAATTGGTAATTGCTGGAGACAAAGAATGAGATGCTCAATTTTGGAACTATGCGATTTATACTTGCATTTATGCTCGCTCCGTCGGAAAATATTATTTATTCATTATTATTTAATATCAAAGCCACTGATAAGTAAGATCAACCTCTGCAAGCAGTCAAGCACATCATGCAAGATTTATACGTGCTTTGTATTTTTTGGATATTTTGTAGAGAGTAGGGAAGACAAACGGTCATAATTAATAGAATTCAATTCCACTGTTATCCTAATTTGGATAATAGGACCCCGTTATTTAAATATGGGCCATCAGATTAAAATCAATAGATGCGATTAATTATAAAAAGACTCCTATAATCTAAATTGGGTCGATCGGGCCGTCTGTTTTGATCTAACGTCTATATTAGATAAATAGGGCCCTGTTGTCCTCAAAGAATAACAGCAGATTCGGACTCATAGTTAATACTACCTCCGTCCATGAATAAATGAATTTTTAGGAAAAGTCAAATGAATTAGTGAAAAATGAAATTACATAATAATGTTCCAATTAAATAATATAGATAAAAGGGTAATCATAACATTGGAGAAACAAGTGGATTCAAACAAGTGAATAGAAAAATAAATTCAAATTAGTAAAGTTCATTTAATTATGGACAAGCTCTTAAAGGTATAAATTCATTTAATTGTGGACGGAGGTAGTACATGAGAGGATACTCGTAGTTTGCGGTTGTGGAGTTCACATAAATAAATAAATAAATAATTGGCATCCCACTCGGACTTGGTTTCATTTCATAGGAAACAAAATCAACTAAAAGTAAATTAAAACCGAGTGGGGGCCGAAATTAAATTATATAGTGTTTACAAAATGGAGGCCGCGTAGATGGGTTTGAGAGTTTTGAATTTGAAATTTAAATGAAGTGGGGAACAAACTTCGGCTCCCTCCTCTGCGTGGTGGACCGCATCATGAATTCATGATTAAGCTGGTTGGCATAGGTTTGATCTATGAGGAGGCCACTCGGGGCAGTCGCCACTGCTGGTTGGGCCCTTCGGAATTTTGATCCGTCACGTATTGCCTATGATTTATCGGATCCGCAAGTGGGTTGTCTTCTCTATGAAAGAGGGACAGTCAATATCATCGTCTCGTGTCGTCAGTGAAAATCCTCTGAGCTTTCTTTATAAAATAATAATAATAATAATAATTAATAATTATTATTATTAATTAATAATAATTAATAATTATAATAATATTGAACATAATTTTCATAATTAAGGCCCTGTTCGGATCCACTGATGGGAATTAGTGGGAAATCTAACTCAATTCGTTAATTTTACCAAGATGCGTTCGGTGAACCATTTGGAGCTCATGGGAATTGATAAAATATCCCACTTTCCTACACATCTATGCACAAAATGGTGAGAAAAAAATAACATCTCAAACTGAATTATTTTTCACCCACGAAGCAATGCATGCTTTGTCAATTCAAAAAATAATTTTTTATTGATGCAAAAAAATATCACCTCTCAATATTATTGTTCCACCCATTCAACTTTTCATTGCAAAATTATGTTTGGAATCATTCCAGAAAATATTATAACATTGCCAATGAAAAAAATTGATGTGTCTGTTTTAATAATAACTTTTTAGATAATTTATAAGGATTTAAATATTTTTAAAAATCTTGATCTATAAATATATACAGGCTATTGCATTAAGTTAACATATATGAACTGTTTTTACAGTTATTTGTCATTCAAATTTTTTACAATTATTGATAAGTAGATATGTACACATATATCAACTATTTTAAAAAGAAAAATAGAGTTTCCCACAATATTCCCAATGGGCCTGTTTGGCTGAGACAGAAAAGAGGAATTGAATGGAATAGAGGTCCTCTTCCCAACGAACAGAACTGAAAAAGGATGGAATAGAGAATACGGATTAGGTTCTTTTTCCTCTTTTCTCAATTCGAAGGGAGGGTTGGAATAGAGAATTGAGTCGGAAGAGAGAATTGACTTGGTCTCCCTCTCTCTCGCCAAAGTCTGGTGATATTTGCGCCTCTCCAAATACTGGTAATCTCTCTTGCTCTTCTTGTTCATATTGAAAGATTTTTTTTCAATTATAAAATTTTGATTATCTGATATAACCTCAGTAAGTTCAATTTTGTCTCAATTTAGGAAGCAATGTAAGAGATCAATTGCAAATTAATTGGATACCTGACTTTGTGGGAGATGAATTTGGCAGTTATTTTTGATAAATAACTCCTCTCGACAATGAACTGGGTGGTTATTTCTTGATACCAATACTCATTCTTGGGCTAGGAGCTAGCAATGACAAAATAGAGTTGAAGAAATTGATCGAATCATGGAGACGTGCATTGTGGGAGCTGTTTATTATTTCATTGAATATAGTGATGTTATGAACTTACAATGCCAGCTTTATAACTGGTGTATTATAAGGTTTCTATTTGGAATAAGAAGTTGCTATTAATGATTTCATATTTAGTTACATAGTTAGACTGCATTAATATTTTTCATTTTAATTTGTTGAATTTATAGATCTGTTTTGAGTATGCAACTTATCATCTACTGATATATGATAAACGGGATATTACATCAGTATAGTTCATGGCTTAGAAATCAACATAAAGGACATAAAAGTCATTTCCTACATATGTGATATTTTACTGACTGTTTGGACTCGATATTCCAATAGTTGAATCGCCGAACACATACACCATGTTTGGTTGTGTCATAAGTGAGGAATAAAGCCTCTATTCCTCACTTAAAGAGTCAAACAAGAATAATTCAAGACTCCATAAAATAGAATAGAGTGGTTTTGTGGATCCTTAATTTATAGAGCCTCACATGGTGGTTTAACTTATTTTTCATGATTTATATCTTTATGGGTCCCACCAATCAATAAAGAATATATAATTTATATGCCTTGTAATAATAATAATTAACATAAGAATAAAATAATAATATAATATTAGTAATAACTAATAATAATCATAATAATTTAAAATAAAATTAATAAAATAGTAGCAATATGTTAATGATTTGACAAAGAAGAAAGAACAATAACGGTCATAAAATAAAAAATAAAAATAAAAATAATAATATAATAATACAAATAATAAAAATATTAATAAAATAATGGCAAAAGGCTGTAATTAATATAATAATAAAATAATTATAGAAATAAATATAAAATAAAATCAACAGTAAATAGTAATTAATAATTAATATATTAGTGAAATAAAATTAATTTTAATAAAATAATAATAAAAATAAAACTTTTAATTAGTTAATTGTACTAAGATAATATTAATAAAATAAGAATAAACAATAATTAATATAATAATTGATGCACCGCATTCATATTTGCATTTTACCAGACCTGCACTTTGATTTTGACCTAAAATTTCTAAGTTCATATGCATTTAGATGATAGTATGTTTAGATTCTAGTTACTTCTTTGCATTTGTCCAAATTTCAGGTAAATTGGGCTTTTGGAGCCATTTGGACGTGATTTGGCGCTGGAATGCACTGTCTGCTGGCAGCAGACAAGGCCCTGCAGGCCGCAGGACGGTGCGGAGCAGATTATGTTTTGGCCGCCCTAGGCTATTTAAACTCTTTCCTTAGAACGTTTTTGGCATCTTACCATCTCTCTCTAAACCCTAGCCACCAAACTCGCGCTACAGTACCGCGCTACAGTACCAGTGCCGCTGCTATCTTACTTTCTCTGAAACTTCATCCTTCTGCCCTAGCCGCCTTGGAGAGGAGGAGAAGACGTTTTTGCTTGGGATCTTCGCTTTCTTCGACGGTTTCGACACGATTCCTGGGAGAAGTTGAAGATTGACTCCATCTTTGTTCTTCTTCATCTCTTTATTAACATGAACTCTTTTACTTTCTTGTTTTCTTTATTTTCTCTCACCATGAGTGAGAAGACCTTTTGTTTCCAGGGTTTGAGATGAAGTTTGTGTTAATTGATTGATTGCTTAATGTTAGATTCACGTTGTTTTCATGTTTACTTGTGATTTATTTGATGATTTGTTTATGACTTTGCTTGTTTGTGTGGTAAACCTGTGGAAAGCACGCACAATCTAGTTGGTTAATAAAATATTATGTTTGCAAGAACTGTTATTTGCACAACTTGGGTTGATAGAATTCTGTCCAAAATCATCCGAGAGGAGAAACTTTGGTTTCGGCGAGAGTCGAACCGGACCCTAGAATAAAAAGTGACATGAACGTAGGTTTAGAAATAGATCTATGAATTTCTATTGAATTAGAACTGCTAGAAGGATCAAAATACGAGAGTTGAGGAACTTATATTATTTCTGATTTGAATAGGAATTGATAACGTGAGTCGGAACTTGAACCAGAACTGAATCTGTTTTCTGCCGACTGTCTGCGACCCGCAGAGACATCCTGAGGGGCCGCAGAAAGTTACAGAAAGTGTAAGACAGAGTTCCCAAAACTGTTGGCAATTCACAGGAGACATTCTGTGGGCAGCAAACAGCTTTGGGACCTCTAATAACTCCCTGCGGACTGCAAGAGACATCCTGCGGGCCGCAAGCAATTGATCCAAAGACCAAACTGAATCTGAAAACCCTAGGAACACCTTTTTATTATATGTTTTCGAGTCTTTACTTGTTCTTGTTTACTGTTTCATTGATTGAGCAACCAACCTGTTACAAAACCCCCCCATTTTAGTACAAAAAGATCAAAAACACTTCTGTTGGAACTCGAATTGAAATTAGGTTAAGTCTGGTTTTGTTACCGTCCCTGTGGTTCGACCCCTACCGTACTACACGAAGATCGTACGCTTGCGATCAAGTGTTTACCTAGGGTTACAAATTTAAAAGCCTATACGTTTTAGGACATCAATAATGAATTATAATTAATAGTAAATGATGTAATAACTAGTACAACTATGGAATAAGTTAATATTATGTAATTAATATAATAATGAAATAATTTAAGAAATAAATAATTATATAAAACCAATAATAAATAGTAATTAATTAATATATCAGTGAGATAAAAATAATTTTAATAAAATAATTATAACAATAAAACTATTAATTAGTTAATTATACTGATATAATATTAATAAAATGATAATAAACAATAAATAATATAATAATGAATTATTTAAAATAATAGTAAATAATGTAATAATTAGTATAACTATGGAATAAGTTGATATTATAATAATATTATTATCATTTATTACTAATGGTGTTGATAATGATAATAAAATAATAATTAATAATGATAATGATAATAATTAATAATAATATTATTATCATCATCATTGTTATCATATATATATGTCCTCTTATTCCTCCATTTATTCAACCAAGCAAGAATACTTTATGGTGTCATAACTTGACATAGAAAGTTACACCTCCTTAACTTTATGATCTAATCAAACATAGTGATATGGAATAGTAGAGAAGAGCGCCCTCTTCTCAATTCCAGTAATTCGCTTTTCCATCTCTAATCCACTCCCTGCTGAACAAAGCCATTATGATACAATCAAACAACCATTGTTGTATACCCATAATCATACCCACGAGTATGGGTTCACACATAGCACTCGGTGGGTTCCTGTACCCATAAAATCTCATTCCACGTAATCCCATGACAACCGAACACGCCCTAAATAGTGTAAAAGTCTACACTATTTTTATTTCACTTCTTGTATTAAAAAAAGATTAAATTAAACAAACTTTGATCGGCTACTTTATGTATAATGATTTAATGGTCATTTAATTATGTTTTGTTGTAAAATTGTTAAATGGTTAGCTCATTTTTAAACCATCAAATTTGTTCAAGATCTTGCCTACAAGCTTATTTCGAACCAACGAGATATGAATTGTTTATTTTATGGATCGGAGGAAATATGGACCTGTTCATTTTGTGAACTGGACGATCACGATATGTTCTTTAAGTACAAGTAAAGAGTAATACTTAGTATGTAAATATAAAACCGCTCAGTTAAAAATGAATGGTTATCAAAGAAAACCTTAAATTATAAATGCTTTTAGGTGATAAATTGGAAGGCCTTGAACAAACAATCCAATCCAAGCCATGTACGAGTGTAAACGTCATGTTAGCTTTTGAAAGAAGTGAAACAAATGTAAAGCAAGGAAAACCGAAAGCGAAAGCGTGCATGGACTGGTGTCGGACTGTTGGGCCGAAATTTCACATGGAATTGGAGGTTGCACTTCAAACAAGGCCCAGAATTGAATTTCCATTTTCTGGGCCGATGCCCCCCATCCCATCAAATTATATCTTTTCAACATTCGCTTCCGATTCTCCGTTCCCATAATTGAAACAAAACAAGGCCCATAATTGAATTTCCAGTTTTACGGTACATTCTTTTCTCTATCATATCCACCAGCTACAGCCTACAGACAGGAGGCTGTGTAATACATAAAACCCGCCCAACGGGCGTTTTAAATATCATCTTTAAACTAAATTAACTCATTGAATGTTATAATATAAAGCATTAATTCCTCATTAATGTATATTCTAATCAACATTGATGTCTTCAATACCAAAACTGATATCTTTTCATTTTTGTAAATACCAAAATAGAGAGGAAATTGTTTAATTGAAAGGAAAATGCTATGAGGATGCCGCAAAAGATACCGTCAGGGATACCACCATACAAAGTTAATTTAACGTTAATCTGCAACATGTTGCGATAAAAAATGAAACATCTATAAAGTTAATTTGAAACATAATGAGATTAAAATAAAACACAAATGATATAATTTTTTTCTTTTGTTGCTCTTTTGTTGATCACTTCATCTTGCTCCCATACTTCCTCTCAACAACTTTAAGGTAATATTTATGTGATTCAAGTAGATGATTTAATTTATGATTTGTGTTATTCAACTTAATACTGCAATGTTTCAAGTCAATGCGTTAATTGTTTCAAGATAATTTGTTAATGTTTCAATTTGGATATATTTTATATTATAACTAGTATATGTTTTGGTATCTTTTTTGGTATCTGTATATCTGGACCGTAATTGGAAAACATCAACACCTTTAAAATCAATGTATTTTGATATGTACCGTTGATTAAGGGGTAGAGCGGGAATCAAAAAAATTTGAAGAAGGAGAAAAATGGAGACGTCCAATACTTATGTGCTTTATAATATAGTAGTATAGATTAATTGAAGGACAGTGAATTTTTAGATAAGAATCCAGACTAATTGATTCGATTGCCATAAAAGGCTTCATATATAAGAATAAACCAGATAATTTCGTACTGTTATGAGATTGCTTTATTTCTGACTATGTTTCTTTACATAACTTATGTTATATGTTGTTGTTAACCATATATGCTTCTACCGGATATACCCTTCGACACGCGCTAATATTACCTTAGTAATAGTTGGATCATATGTGTAATTTCATCACTTGACACAATATGTGTATACATGGTTTGTTGGTCAAAATCATTGTCTCTTATCGCCCTTTTTCACCTCAAAAAATTTCATATTGTTTAGCTCAACTTTATTGTATTTGTTGATGATTTGAGAATCGTTTAATTCATGAATTAACCTAAACTCCAACGGGTTAGTAGGATGGCTGATCCAGTAAAGCCTGAAAAAGCCCAAACCCGAATGGGCCTGTCTGTTAATTATTTCAGTAGTTCATTACTCGAACGATCTATTTTATTACGTATCGGGCATTGCATCTCAATATTTTTAGCATTGAAAATAGCCTCCACATCAAATATTGGATCAATATAAATTTGTTGAAGTACTGTCATATATCAAGAATCCGTTTTACAAACAACATTCAGGGGATCACAGTCTCCAACTCTGGAATGTGTTAGATGAAAAATGTTAAGGAGGTTCCGGACATTAATTAATAAAACAATCTTGAGCCACAGAAAAAGAGTGATGATAACCCATTTATTTAATATTCAATTTCTAACACCAAACATCGAGATTTATATTTTGTAATGAAAATTGAATGGGTTATTTAATCAATAATAATGTGGAGAACATTTATTAATTAATGGGTCATATCTAGTATCCATAACAAATGTGTTCACATGTTACAAAATTTGAGATAAGTGTTACATGTTTTGAGATATATGTTACTAGTAAAACTATGGTGCTCTCCCGTGCTCCTAACTCAAAAATAATACTTAATCATTTCAAAATTTTGATTTATGGTTCTCATTAAATTCTTTATATCAAAATATCGTAGAATACAAAAATTTTCCATTTTTTGAGTTTTTTAAGTATTTGTTTTGGATTTTATAAAGATGACATAGTTTCATACAATATTTTATAATTATTTTTAAGCTATCCTAAAAAAAATCTTAAAGTACTTAAAATCTTCCTACGATATTTTGATATAAAGAATTTAATGAGACCCATAAATCAAAATTTCAATATGTTTAAATAAGTTTTTTTAGTTAGGAGCACAGAAAACCTCTATACTCTTAGAAACACCGTAGTTTTACTCTATATGTTACAATATGTATATATTTGTGGACACGTCGACACTTAAAATAAGGACAATTGAAAATTTCCTTCATTAATTGCTTTTAGTATTGTCTTCTTGTCAGTCCTGAATCGTTATCATCTGACCTGCTGCACGGTTGCCCGGCAGAGAGAGAAAGACACACACATCGAAGTGGGGCCACCAAACCGAGCTCCTCTCTATCTTTCTCTCTCTGCCGGGCAACCGTGCAGCACGTGAGATGATAAGCACTCGTCTGTCCTATGTATGTATACACATCTGCTGAAATGAACTCCGTACAAAATTGAATTGAATGCCCGCGAATGAAAATGAAAATGATGCTTTGCCAAACTTCTACTTGGACTTCACTTTACTTGTGTGGCTTCCTTTTCCAAGAGACTAACAAGTTTTCTAACAAAAACAACTCCTACAAGTTATCACTTCTTGGTTTCTCACAAAAGAAAATTTATTTTTCATGGAACGCGTGTCCAACAGAGGAGATCACTTACGCATCCTCTTAGCAGTTGGTGAATTCAAGGATTCTTTGTTCCACATTTTCCACACTGGTAGTGGTTTTAATAATGCTAACTTTAGGAAAAATTTTATCAACTTTCCAGAATTACCTTCTTATCAAAATATATAAATGAATATGCAAGTAAAAAAACGCTTTTAAGAGAAGCAAAATTCCATTAGGGCAATGAAGCTTTGCATTAATCTGATCACTAATCATAATAAACAATGTACCTTGATCATATAAGCCCAGACCAATTCTAAAAGTTTGGTCTAACATGCAAGGATAAATAATTAATAATATACCTTGATATATACTTACATTCATCTTATATAAGAGTAAGAACTATTATGACTTGTTTTTGAACTTCCATTTCATTCTCAAATCAACCACTAGTACTGTTATGTTATCCTTACTTCCCTTCTGGAGAGCAAGCCTCGACAGAGAGTCGGCGGCAGATTGCGCGGCACGATCACAATCGGATTCAAAATTATCTGACGATGCCAGAGTGCCGTTCTTTTTGTGCCAGATCATGATCTTCCTGCGTGCCAAATCACAAGCTTCTTGATTTGATATGACATCCCAAAGACCATCGCTTGCAAGGATTAGGCAATCGTCGTCTTTCGCACGAGGAAGTATTGTTGTTTCAGGTACCGGGATAATCCAAGGCTTCAAATATCTATCCCCTGAAAATGACCAACAAATATCAAGTCAATGTTGGTTGCTTTCATGGTACACATAATTAGTTCGTCACATCATCATGACATGGACCAGCTTTGGTGGTTAGGTATTAATGGTTGATTAAACAAATATGTTGTGGAAGCATGGTATACAACTATACATTATTACTTGAAAAAAAAAATTTGTCGGTTGTCAACAAATAAACTGTACTTGTAATTTTTTTAACAGAACTGTTAATAATTAGAAGAGACGTGCAAAAATGCTACAAGCTGCAATATTCCAACCATGCACATTTTGGTTAAGTCTAAAAAATTACTTTATTCATAATTAGAAGAGACGTACTCTGCTTAATTCTGTCTTTTAGGTTTTGGTTGGTAATGTTTGGTTTTGGTCAGAATTGTGTACTGGGTCCCAAAATTTGGATTACAATAGTGATGCTTTGTTCCTTCTGATCAAGTAAAAATTCTACTTAATCAGCGAATTTTAAATATTTTAGAAATTGAATAATAATAATTAAGTTTCAGTTTGGCAGATCTAGATAAAGATTAGGCCTTGTGCCAACATGATCAGCACCAATGACTATTGGTAGTGTGCATCAATACAAGTTGCATTCTTTATAGATTGCCAATTCAGTTGCTTAAGGGTTTCTGTTGGGTTAGAAAGTTATTTCGACTTGGTCAGGTGTTGCCCTAACCCTAAAAGAGGAAAAAATTTGATCAGATTAACGTACCTATTGAACGGGACATAGCAAGCACACCAAGCACACGGTACCCGTTCCACCATATCACTTTTCCTCCATCCGCCTCTATTCTTGCATACTCCTCTTCTCTCTCTGGCTGTAACATGCACATGCACATAATTAGTAACTTTTAATGAATTAATTAGCTAATCCATGCTTAGAAATTGAATTTTATGGGTATTTGGCCAAAATATATTTCTATATAGGTATACTATGTAAATAACAGCTTGATATCAAATGAGGAACAGATTGATATCGTATAACAAACAAAGGTACAAATATATGTAAGAAAGCCTTACTTTATGATCAACGGATAGTGGTATGGCCTGCTTTCCTCGAGAAAGGACTGCACGGGAGTCGCCACAGTTAGCTACTATTATGTGCGAAGAGGAAACAACAGCAACTACAGCTGTTGATCCGACGGTCTCAGGTGCGATTTGCTCGGTTTCTTCATCAACCTTCTTAAAGCAATCTATGAAGACTCGCTCCCACTCTTTTCTCAAATCAAAATCGATGTTTGCTCCTGGGTAAGCCTTTTGCACTTCGGTTAGTTCTTCTGTTAATGCCAGATGAAGTCTGTCACGGCAATAATTTGCAACCTATATTTGCAGAAAAGCAAGGTTAGAACCGGGTGTGTTGAATTCTGAAATTTCATCTCTCTTCGAGATAATTTTATTTGAAGGGCTTCTTGGGTTAAACTCAAGTATGCGGTAATTTGGGTCCCAAAAAAGTCCTAATTGGGCAATAATACAACTAAACTATCTAAAATTAACTAAGTAAAATTAATTAGTAAAAGCTTAATTGCTGTGATGGTGGGACAATGGGGTTTACAGTACCGGTTTAACTGATGTTAATACCATCAGCATATTCAGTACAACTGGTACATTAAATTGGATCCTGGTTTACTACTATATTCTTGCAAAACTTTCTTTGCAGATCCTAAAAATAGCAATTCTATTCTATGAAGGGAGTTAACAAAAACCCTTTTTCTGGTACCTTTGATACCGACTTGGTACCGACACACCGGTTTTGTACTTACTTGGGCACCACCATGTCCATCATAGACCCCGAAGAAATGCGCCGGAACGTTAAAACTCTTCAACTGATCAACCCCATCAACGGGGCAGTCTTGTGTCAGCATCCAGATCGGTACGTCGCAGAACCTCGGTACCGCCAGGCACGAATCCTCCATCTCGGGCCTCAGTCCACACACCGAGCTGCATCCCCAAAGCGGCGCAGAATCCCTCAGAAACACACTACTCTTCTTCTTATTATTCTCAGTAATCACAGCCAAACCATTATTGTCCAATCCATCAGCAGCATCCTCAGTCAGGCATTTCATCGAGCAGGTGACGTCCTTGTCAATAGCAGAAAGAACGGGCATGGCCACCACCACAGGTGAGTTCTCCTCCATGGCTCCCCCCTCAGAATCAGACCTCAGAAACCTCATTTCTCAAAAATAAAACTGACCCACAACCAATTTTCGCCTCCTTTTCATATCCCAGCTGAGAAAAACACTTGGCAAGCAGGCAGGCAGGAGAATTGGAAGTAGTTTTTTTTTTTTTTTTTGAAATAATGGAAGTAGTTATCCAGAACTAAGGCAACTTTATAGAGAGACGGATGCAATGGTTTATGGGTTGTGTCCGAGGTAGATAGAAAATCACAGACAAGAAGCTGTGAAAAGAGAAGGAGAGAAAGAGAGAGGGAGAGAGGGAGAGGGAGAGAGGTATGAGGGAAATTAAAGCAAGGATTAGGAAAATGAGAATAAGAAAAGAAAAGAAAAAGAAAAAGAAAGAAAGAGTAGGTGGAAAGGAGCATACGTGTAGGCTTGGAACAATCTCTCCGTTAGTTTAAACAATTGGAACGCCTGCCTGAGTGACACCTCTCCCTCCCTCCCTCCCTCCCTCCTCCTCTGAGTCCATATCCTCTGAAATGGTCAGCTACCCCAAATCGTGAAGTGATCAGATTTAACACGGAGCATTGTAGTAGGTACTGTAGCGGGCAGGTTCGATAGAGATTTTCACGGGGGTGTTTATAAAGAGGCAGGTACTTTACACCTTGGAATACCTCAGGTGATGTGAATTCTCTTCGTCTCCCTTGTTTATCAATCCATCTTGCCTCCTTTGCAACACTTCCTTTCTTTTTTTTTCCAGGAATCAGCCTGAATTAATTAATTGATAGGCAAACTTACTTGATGCAAACTTAGTAGGTTACAAAATCAGATCTATGTGTTACAAAATCGGATTTAGTTGTTATATTCTGAGTGTGTTTATGGACGTATGGATGTATTCTCAGTGAACGCAAGATGTTTCTCTTTTGAGCAAAATTATATATGCAGATAAAATGATAAATCAATCAATTACTAATTACTAGTTACTACAACCTAAAGACTAAATAAAAGTGTATGAAATGAATTTGGGTCATGTTTTATGGCTAATTCTGCTGTGAATCGGATGGAATACGGGCCGTTCAGGTTTTAGAATCAGACGGTCATTATATGTTTTTTTTATTACAATTAAAGAGAAAGTTTGATATGAATCGCTCAATTCAAAACGAAAGGTTGCTCAGCTGATTCATAGCAGAACCACTCAACTATGGCTACTCTTTGTTGGGATCCGATCCAAGTCCAATAGAAAAGATTTAAGAAAGACGTACGTGAACTAATAAACTTTATCAGCTTAATAAATAGTTTTTTTTTTTATATTCAAAAAAAAACTTTAACTTGGCGTGGAGAATGAACCAAGCGCACACCGATTTTTGTTACTATTGTTATTGTTATTATCAGCTAAATAAATAGTAGAATAAAAAAGGCAAAACAGTTGTGCGCGGTTGACACGTGTTGGGGTTACTTGGCCACCATCACTATCACACACAGACACACTCACCAGCTGTGTCTCTGTGTGTGTGCATCTCTTATAACTCGTAATAAATAATAATAGAAGAGAAGATGATAGAAGAGAAGAGAACAGAGATGGTCCAGGAAGGGATAAGAAGAAGCAAAGCAGGCAAGCATAGCACGAGAAGAGAAAATTGAGAATTGAGAGCAAAAAAAGAGAAAAAGGGGGTGGAAAAACAAAGACCACTCTTTTTTTTCTTTTGGTTGGAAAAGGAACGGGAAGAAAAGGGAAAGGGGGGAGGACAGGACAGGTGTCCACAAAGTCAACGAGTCAACGAAAGATGGCTTCCTTCGTTGGTTCTCTTCTCTTCAGGAGCCTCCACGTGTTGCTTGCTGTTGCACTTCCCAACCCATACTTGTTCCACACGATTCCAATTGTAATTGTTCTTTCTTCTTGTTCTGCTTAATCAATTTAATTCAATTAAAGTAGGTCAACAGCTGGAATGGATCCATCCAGAGATGACGAAATCTAACCCGACCCAAAAAACTTGTCTGACCAGACCCGAGTTTTAGGGGAAAGTCAAATTGATCCGAATCCGATCCGACCCGGTCCTGACATGTGGTTTAGGGAAACTCAAGCTGACTCGAACCCGACCCATGTTTCAGAGAAAGTCAAGCTGATCCGACCCTGACCCGACCCGAAACCTGAGATGACAGGGAATCGAGGTGCAAAATCTAATCAAACCCGAAAAACCAGCTCGAAAAATTGCCGGCAGACATCAACTCGATACCCGACTCGACCCGAAAAATGCCGGCAGCTGTGAACTTGATACCCGACCCGACCCAACATTTCTATTCGATCAAATTGACCTGACCCAACCCAACAATCTGCCACATCTAGATGCATCAATCCATCCCCCTTTCTTCCCACACGGATGGATATACGGGTGGTGGCAGCAGGGGATCATCTGCGGACAAAGCACGTGTGTCTCGTGGAGCTGACGGGTGGGTCCCGGTGGAGAAAGTGTTTTGTCTGTAGTGGGTTGTGATAATGGGGGATGACGTGGGGGCTCTCTATAGATGACACCTCTCACTTACCCTGACGTTTAGCAAGCGTTGGGTGCTTTTAGTTTTTGTCCCTTTGTGGGTCATTTGGGCTGATGATTTGATTTCATTGATTTGGTTTGGTTTTTTCCTTTCAGATCCATTTTATTTTATTTTATTTTATTTTTGGGCTCTTGAATTGAATGTTTCTCTTTTTTGAGTTTGAACTTTGAAGGCAAGAGGAAAACAACCTTACACTGGTTTTTCTTTTCTATTTTTTTTTTTTTGGGTTACTTATATTAACTAAAGAAATCTTTCTATGATATCGAAGGTAAAGAAGGGAACACCTGTCATTTCAACAACCCCTGAACCTAAAAAATGACGACTGTTGTGTTGTGTTGTAACCATTACAAATGCATATATATGGCGAGCCGAGCATCGTTCCAGCAGTTTGATTTATGTTGAACGTTTTGCTGCGGGCAGAATTCCACGAGTCCGGATCTGCCGGCGCACGTCCAAATCTGCAGCACAGATCGGACGGTGCGTCAGTCCTCAGGATCCGGACTAGATGTTTTTCACGGATCTTGGGGTCTGACGCACCGTCCGATCTGCGCTGCAGATCTGGACGCGCGCCAGCAGATCCCGAGTTCAACTAGTGAAAGCACTGAAAGAGGCTTCTCTAGTATCCTGATATAATTATTATTGCACATTCTCTCAAAAATTAATTATTTTGGTGTTTAATTATGTTACTTATTTAAGAAATAGGGTTTTCATGACAACTTGAACTGAAACTATATAAAATTTTGAGGGCACTTGTCGGGTTGTCCCCTCCGGATCACCGTCAAACTCCGCCCCTAACAAATTTTAGGGGCACATCAGCACATGTAATATCCGACAAGGTATATTTGCTAAATATATAGGTTTAATTCATAAAATTATGTTATTAAAATTTTTGACTTTTTAGCAAATATTTTTTTATATAAAAAAATTTAAATTTGAGTGCTTTAACAGACTAAATGCTGTGTTGCAGTGTATATCTAGAAAATAATTTAAATGTCCAATTGGCATGCAGTCTTTTTTAAATATCCAATTTAAATTTAATAAAATCCCATTGGGTATTTAAATTGTTTTCAGATTGCTTTGCATCTATTTTTAAATCTCTTGAATAAACTAAATGTTGTGTTCAATATTCCGTAGGCTTGCGCAGCATAACATACAAAAATTTCTTCATTTGCCGGGTAGAATTGTAGCGCAAACGATTTTCTCCATCCAATGACAACTTAAAGTGAAAAAAAGACGGCCCCCTCCAATTTAAAAGTCTTTTTTTTTCGAAAAGTTGGTATAGCAGCTACCAACGGACCTCCAATTTAAAAGTCAAAGTCATATGCAGTAAGTACTACACGGCAGAGGATGCGAACTCACAAGATACAAATCCTCTTGTAAGATTTCTAAAGATCTTTTCCAATTTACTAAAAGTATTACGATTGTCAAGATAAACATTTACATAACGCCGATAGTTTGAGAGTAACGTAGAACTTGTTTCAAGATCTTGAATTTATAATTCACTTGATAGCTCTACCATCTTAATTAATTTCTACTAAAATAAATTCCACTATAAATTAAAGCTTCCGTGAAGAAAACACGCAACAAGAACAAGAAAAGTGGGGTCAAAAGGAAGATTATTATGCAATGTTTGGGTGATTCGGTCTTGAACAGATTTAGATGAATGCTCAACTCAAAAAACCGTGTACTAGGTGAGGAGGGACCCTGACACATCAAATTTTGATACAAATATTATACTAAATTATTTAAATTTATAAAAAATCTTAAAGATAGAAAATCTTTTACAAACATGTTCATCTGCTTATAGATCGGTTGTGTTTCAAATTTCATTCAATTTAAGTGTCATTTGATACTCTATCAACGACCATCAAGTTTATATAGTAATTAGAACGGTCTAAATTTAATGATTTTTGATAGAGTATCAAATGACATTCAAATTGAATGAAATTTGAAACACAATCGATCTATAAGTAAATTAATATGTCTATAAAAGATTTACCATTTTTGAGATTTTTTTATAAATTTATATGATTTAGTGTAATATTTGTGTCAAAATATTGTTTGTCATTGGATTAAGAGGTATAAATACTGTAAAGTCAAGTCCAAACTTGATTCTTACACATTTAAATTAAGAAAAATGTCCTATACATCCTTCCAATTAAACTTTTTGATATGACAAGATGCACTCTTTTGGATAATTAATATTTCCAATAATTTTCCATTGTATATATATAAATACAAAAGGTTATCAAATTGAGATTTGAGGGGCCAGAGGACTTTCAAAAAATAAAAAAGAATATATTCTCTCCCAAGTTTGCTCATGTTGTTTTTTTGTCTTTGGTTGCTGCTGGACCTCAATAAGTTGCAGATAGTTTTTTTGAGCAAATGAATTTAGGGATCCAGCTGGATAAGTAAAATTATTAAGAGAAATTATCTTTGCACCCCTTAACTACACCCCTTATCCATCCCAAAACTAAATTGGTAATATTTTCTCTTTCTTTTTCATACTCTGAAAAATTTTGAGTGAATTTTTTTTATTCTTGATCTTCATATTGTATATATATAAGTGTTTTGTTCGATTGAGGATGTGAATTTCAACCGGTAAAAGTGATTTGTTATATTTGAAAAAGGATTTTTAACTAAAAATGTATTGGGATGCAGTTAAGGGGGTTTTTTAAGGGGTGCAGTTATCAACTCCCAATTATTAATTAATTTAATTTCTTGCCTTTTTGAGAGAAGAATTTCGAGCCAAACAAAAGGAGGTGTCATATTATTAAATTACTATTAATAATACAAATTGTTATGTATATATATTGACTCGTATCTTCCATTTCAAAATATTAACAGTCGATCCGAACCACTCATTATAATCTTCATATACAATTTCACTTATAAACCAAATTTTATATGTTTTAGAAACTTTTTACTATTTTTAAGATATATTAAAATATCACTTGCTTAAAACATTATAAATAATCTAAATAAGTTACATTTTAAATATCTAAAAAGATAGTAACTAAATTGAAAAAAAATATAAATTTCCATTTATGAGTAAAATCTCATATGATCTCATAAACTAATCATATTGAATGTTTCTGATCAACTATTAATCTTTTGAAATTAGAAATATAAGAATAATACGGGTCAATCCGTACTATTAATAATACAATAGCCTCACAGTTGATAACAGCTGTTAATCTCTCAAAAAAAAATATAATAGATAATAGCCTCTCTCAAATTATAATATCCATCCAAAATGAAAAGAAAGGTGGTTTGAAATTTACTTTTTCAAAAGAAAAATTATATCTATTAATTCCAACAATGAAATCGAGTTGGTGAAATGATTTCAAATTCTAAAAGAAACAAAAAAATAATCTTCAGATCGATAACCGTTATGAATTGTGATTCTTTTTTTTTTTTTCTTTTATTTCCACCAAGGTGGTCCTTATACATTTAAGAAACCACCAAAATGGTCCAAAAAATTTTCAATATAACTAAATTTGTTATCACGCAGTGCTCAGACTCAACTTAGTTTTTTTGAGATTGTTTAAAGACTAAAAATGATAATTTTTCTTTTCTTTTTTAAAATAAAATGTATAAATAAGTACAATGAATTTATCATGCAGACCTCTCAAGCTCGTTCATTAATTATATTATGGTTTGATGAGAAATATTAGTTTTGGCTCCCTTAGTAACTTCACAAAAATATTTATATAGTTCAAACTCTGTCACAGCATATAACTAATTAGTACCTCTAATTAAAACCTCAAAATATCACAATACAGACCAAAGGAATTCGTTGTCCATTTTTTTTTTTCTTGGAAATCATAGCAGCTCTCCCTTGTCAATGTATATATATGTCCCACATTCTATTGCACATAACTAAGCAATCAACCATTAGCATATGAGTGATACCTAACGTCCATAGAAGAGTTGTCTATATATAGCTAACATCTATACATTACATTTCGGGATGTAACTGTTACATTCTTTTATGTCTTTCCACGTATGACAAGAACTAATATATCCTAATGTATACATTGATTAATTGGTCGACCTCATATATAATTAATTCACACTGCTTCTAATCATAGATAATATATTCTGGTCATGTACGCAATCTCTGAACATAAATATATCATTAAAATGAACTATATATATACCATATATACACACTAATTCAAAAGCATAACATATTGTTTTCTTTAAACATGATGCCCCTAATTGTCTCATCCATGCTTGTTTTTCTGTTATGCACAAATCAGTTGGTGGCTCTGAACTTCAACACAGACATCAGTGTGACATGGGGCGAATGGCACGTTGAGATATCCGGTGATGGAGAAGAGATGAGCCTTCAGATGGATCAATCCTCCGGCGGCTCGGGTGCGGAGACGAATGCCGTGTTCTTATTCGGTCGATTCGATATGCATATCAAGCTCAATCCGCCAGACTCTTCCGGCACAATCACAACATTTTATGTACGTATACTTTCTTCGTTTCTTTGCTTTCCTCATGATCAACAAAAGAATTGTTCTTTTCTTAACTGAAACTTTGCGTGTGCGTGTGTGCAGCTCCAGTCGCCGAATAGAGACTTGGGGTGGGACGAAGCGGATTTCGAGCTGTTAGGAACGAACAGCACGGCATTTTACAAGATCCATACAAATCTCATTACAAATGGAGTTGGAGGCAGAGAGCAGCAATTCTTCTTCCCTTTCGATCCCACTGCGGATTTCCACATATACTCATTCTTCTGGACTCCACAACAGATCATGTATGCAAGTTCTTTCTTTCCCTAAATCTATAGTATCTTGAGCGGTACGCTGATTTCATTGTTTAAAGATAAATAGTGCTGGTACCAATTTGGCAAAATGCTGTGCAATCATAATATGCTCTGGTCATAGATTTTACCAGTACCAGTACAGTACCAGTATACCACATATACATAACATGAGTATCGGATAGTTACGTACCAGACCAAGAAAAAGATCTAACCCGATTTCTCTGCCTAAACCGAATTTGGTAACGATATTAAATACTTTTAACCATGTTTGAAGATGGTACATCGACGGCATTCCAATCAGGGTATTCAGGAAGTTCAACGGTTCGAGTTTGCCATACCCAGATCAGCAACCGATGAAGGTGTACGCAAGTTTATGGAACGATTCGTCCTGGACAGGAGGGGTAAACTGGATGAACGCACCGTTTTCTGCAAAGTACAGAACTTTCCATGTCGATGCTTGCTTGGTGTGGCGCAACGGATCAGTTGTCTACTCGAATTGTAGCAGTGCACCTCCGTTCTGGCTGAACCACAACCTGAGCACCTGGGAACGCGACCGGATCAACAGCATGCGCAAGCAGTACATGATATACGATTACTGTAATGAGAAACATGTATTAGATAATGCAACACGTTTTGAGTGTGCAAACAATCCATGATGATGCAAATTTGAGTTCACCATGTTTATAATAAGGGAAACTATATTAGAAAATCATCCAATAACATGAAAAAATAAACCAATTTAAATTATGAAAAATGAAGTTACTTTAAATGGAATAAGTAAGTATGTAAACAAATTATCATAACATAACATTTTTTTTTAGGAAATTAATATCATAACATATCATTAATACACACATCTAAAATTATTTTTAAGTACAAAAGTTTAATTCAGGACATTACATATTATTTTGATGGTCTCCTTCAGGAGATTTGGCTACTTGCAACCACAAAACATTATTAGAACATTAAGAAACAAACAGGCATAAAAAGAAGCACAATACAAAAAAAAAAAAAAAGGTACATGAAACAAGGTCTTCAAAGGAAACTTCACAATACAAGATACAAAACACAACAAATCATGATGCATGGTGCCCTTAGTTTGATGGGAAACCCGTTAAGCTTAGAGGCGGCTTGAAGAGGGGCTCCAGTCCAGTGCAGCTGCTGAAGAACCGGAGGTAGATGCTGCCTCGTCAGAGAAAGGGAGTGGCTGGAACGCGAGATCGAAATCGGTGTCACTGATACCTTGGTCCCATGAAGAGAAGAGGTCGGAGTACCTGGGCCCTGCCACTTTGAAGTCTGGCACAATCGAGTCGAAGATCTCATCAAATTGTGGGGGGTTGTTTGCCTCTTCCGCCTCGGCTTTCTTCGAACGGATCATCTGCTTTTGTCAAATTAAGAATGCACAGCGTGTTTGTGCTCGGTTAAATTAAGAACGCACAGCATGTTTGTGCTTCGTAAATGTCCATAGAAAGATTCCATTTTTTTTTTACTTATTATAGTTGTAACTGCTATTAGTAACTATTCCGATTAAATTTATGGATCAACTTAATTAAATAGAAACAAGCAAACATATCAGATGCAAAAATCTTCGGATGTTCATACACAATTACATGTTAATTAATTTCAATTTAGACTGATCGAATGTTGTTCTTATTTAATTTCTTGAAGAACCTTTTGTGAATTAATTAACGGGACAATAATGCGTACCAAATGACCCTTGGTCTCATCCTTGTAGATCATAATACAATCACCCGCTTGCAAACCATGAGTTTCAACATAATGACCTGAAATTAAAATAGTTCAATAAAACTTCTGGAGAATCACAAAAGGTAATTTTTCTGAGAACATTTCATTAAATTTTGAAGAGAATACACACTGGTGTTTTCAAGGATGTACATTCTTCCTCTGTTGTTGGGCCAGTACCTGAGATGATTTGTGAATTAAAAAAAATCTTACAGAGTATAAGCTATATATTTATTATCATAATCATACAACTTTTTTTAACCATCAATTGAGCTTTATATAGGAACTCAAATTGACTATCATATCGAGCTAGTGTCGCAATAAGAAGTCATATTCATATTTGAGCACACCAACTGAATCCGTTCCAACCAGTTCGCTTTATATAGGAACTGATTTTAGCTTACTACGTATGTTAATTAACACCTTGCATGACCTTAAACATGGACAAGAGGTACTTGTACTTAAAATATATAAAGGGAACAAAATTCAGATTTTGAATTTATATCCCCGGGTGGCTTATAATTACGTTTGATTCTGTCACAGGCCTAAAACCAATCTGAATTAATTAACTCGTGTGACTTGAAAACAAATGAAGATATCATTTATCAATCAACCCTGTTTTTATGTCAAGTATATACCGGCTAATTGATACGTCATAATATGAAATTTAACAATGCATCAACAGCACTTACTTGTACTTAAACTCCCAGAGCTGAAATGTCTCAATATCATGCATCCTCAAGTTTCTTCCATCTCTGTTTTTCAGGACGGGCAGGTTAGCCTCTGCGCAGTTCTGTAATTTTAAAAGAGGTCAATCAATTCTAGTTTTGAATTAGTAAATATTACTCTAATATATGTATAAATACCAAATGTTGTTATTTATAATCTTCTTGAAAGTCACTAGCCTTCGGTAAGACGATACGTTTCAGTGGACCAACATCAGTAACCGTGAGATCTTTCTTAATAATAAGTCTTAATCCCTCAACAGCGACCTGTGATAAGTTTTTCAAGGAAAATATTAGAAGTTGATATACATATTATTATATAACAGCATCATGTTATAGCTTCGAACTAACAACTTACATCTGGGTCAGGAGCCGGAATGTTCAAGTCGAGCCTCCCCTGCAGCGAGAAAATCAATTAAAAACGAATTACACGTGAAAAATTATGCTTTCCATCATTTTAGTTAAGCTACAATAAGTGTATACAAGATCAAACTTCAAAATAACAATTTCTATGAACTTATTGACATATATCTTTTCAATTTTTCTTTATTGCTTAATTTAGACCCCGTCGACAAATTTCCACAAATTGCAAATAAAACATAGCCCAAGGATCGATCTTTATTGGATGTCCATGTGGTTCCTGAGTTTGCTCAACGGCTTCTATTGCTTTGATCGTAAATATCATAATTCAGCGAGATCTCCAATTTATGTACTCGCTACATATCTTCGATCGGTATCAAAAGGACAATTTTAGTAATTGTTATTTTGAGATAGATGTATGGCTTTATTTAATACAGTCCTGAGACTGGCTTGCGGGCAGCTATTTAATAATTCGACCAGCGCCGCAAGCCGCCACTGCATAAATTAGGGAAACCACACAAGCAGTACACTAGCCATCCAATCGCCACTCTCCGCAACCCCGATAACATCATAAACGCGTTGATACATAAAAAAATAAGAACTTTTTTTGTAACTTTCTAAATTAATCATTGAATTCCAAATTATAAAATCCCCCAATTTAACCTATATATACACATAAGGATGTTCTGTTTTATTATTATTATTTTTTGTGTGAATAAATAACTAGAATTAAGTTCCTAAATAATAACAAATATCCATGCCACCACACTGTCCTTCATCAACTGTGAAAAGAAAAAACAACAGGGAGTAAAGTAAGGCAATGCTGAAGCTAACAGTGAACAAAATCATGAGATCAAGAGCTAGAGAAAGGAATAGGATCAGATCAGATCCACCCACAAAAGCTTTACTCACAGAGGCCACAAGAAATCCAGCCTGATATTCAAAACCACCCTGTAGGAAAAAAAACTACACTGAAAAAGAAACCCTAATTTTCTCTACACAGAGAGAGAGAAGAAAGAATTGCTTTACAGGGTTGCCGATGGAGGAGGGAGGCCGGCGGCTGTTGGTCCGGGCGCCGGAGCTACCCCTTAGGCTCCTCATCGCCAGGGCCCTCCGGCGATCTTCCCCTACGATGGAAGCAACCCGGGGCAGCCTTGCAGAGAGAAAGCCCTGAGCTTGGCTGTTGTTGGTGCCGCTCCTCCTCCTCCTGCCGGAAGACATGAATCTAGACATTTGTGGGTTAGCTGGTAATTAATGGAGGTTTTTGGATTCCTGCGAGCTCTCCGATGCAACTGAGTGGGTATTTAAAAGAGGAAGAGAGAGAGCTACGTCCGTTGGGGGAATGGTGGAGTCTTGCGAGGAGGTTGCATGCCAAGTGTTGCCTTCGCTCTGAATGCACTGCTCTCTCTTTATTTTTACTCACTCTCTCACTCTCTCTTTTTTTTCTTTTCTTTTGTATTTTGTATGAATTTTTTGTTACTTTTTTGTGTTACTCTTTTTATTTTTTGTTTTGTTTTGCCGTTTCGTTTACCCAATGAGGAGAAAGATCGATTGTCACTGCCTTCTATATTTCATCAGTTCCTTAATTCTCAACGAGTTGGTGTAGAGAATAGATTCGGTACTAATTAAGTAAACATTTCGATTTTCAGTACTGGTTGAATTTACTTTTGCTAATGTATATAATATAATCGATCGATATTTTTTTGATATGTTATATTTTTATTCGGCAGAATTTACGCACAGTTTTGGGATTTTGACAAAAAAAAAAAAAAAAAGGTATATGACAAAAAGAAATAAGTGTAGGTATATATGGATGATAATATACGGAAGTAACATTTATAAATGACTTGTTCAATCAGATTTTTACAATTTCCGATTGGGTTTCGGATAATCGAAATTGTCGTAAAATGAGTGAACATTGATAGTTTTGAAAATTATAAAGAAGATGTGAATATTGACAATATTTTGTACCATTAATTAATTTGTTTAATAAAAATATAAAATTTCAATTGATAGGATATGTACTTCACAAATTATATTTACAGTTTACAAATTGTTGCCACTATAATAATTAGATATATACATGATAAATTATATATAATACTATTCCGTAATAGTTATTTTTATTATTCATAGCTAAATTGAAAAAAAAAATGTACTTTTTAAAAATTTATAAAAAAAGTTTGTTTCAGTTTAAATACTACATTAATTTCTGAATCATATCCAAATATGTCTTCGTGTGTAGTTACATTGAGAACCAGCTTTTGGTCTAGTGGCTAAAGATAATGCTCGCAGTTAACATTGTGCAGTACAATATCTTATCAATTGAAATTCTTTTATAAACATTTAAATTTGAGTGGCTTAACCCTCATCTTTATCTCAAAATTAAAAAAAATTAAGATATATAGAGCTATAAATACGACTGACCCATTCTTAATTCCGATCGATTTCATTGGATTAGTTACGCCAATAGAATTGTGACCCAAAACTTTCGGTATCATATATATATGCACTGATACTAATAAGCAGCACAAAATGTTAAGAGCAAATTAAAAGACCTCTAATCCGTGGCTAGATATACTATATCAACTTTGAAGCATGGTGTGTGTGGACATGATTTGGTGTTTTGGTTGACTGAACAACGGGGCCCCTTAATTGAAGGTGAGGCTAGCTTTAATTTATGGTGTCAACAAGTTTCCAGTCATTTTTACACTGGAGAGAAGATTGTAGGGGCTTGTGCATGCCACACGGCAGTCGGCGTTGCTTTGTCCTTGTCCTTCTCCTTACCCTTCATATATGAAGAGAAACCTCTTGCGTCCACCGAAAAACCGTCCGTACATCCATAGATGTGTACGGAAAGAAAACATATACAGTCCGAAATATAACAAATACATTCTGGAATGTAACTTATAGACACTGGAATCACATCTCCTGTTATCCAGTTTTGGATAATAGGACCCTGTTATTCTTATATCTAGGCCGTCGGATCAAAATAAATAGATGTGATTAATTATAAAAAAGACCCCCTATAATCTAAATGGGCCGATCTGTACCGTCCGTTCTGATCTAACGGTCCAGATCGGAATAACAGGGTCCTGTTTTTCCTTTAGAATAACAATAGATACGGACTCTATAGACACTATGGACAGTTTTTCTGTGGACGCTAGGTATTACTCTATAATGAAAATTTTTGTGTGTCTCAACGATTTAACTTGTTCGCACGTACATAAATTTTATAATTATTACTTTAAATTTTATAACTTTTACCTTAAATTTTGTAACAATATGGATATGTAGACACAAGTATTGAGGACACTAGATATGATCCATATATAATTGGAACATTTTACTGGAATAACGCAGACCAAGATAATATCAGGCTCTTTCAGGGTTCGAGCTTACTTTATTATGAGTTAAGGGAATTTATATAAATATAAACTTAGGTTTTCTCCTTATCACTAGCTAGAAACAGGTATATATATGCATTAGATTCAGTAGTACATTAATAATTAACTCGCATTTTGGGTGTAATTAATTAAGAGGAAATCAATTATTTCTTGTGGATGTTTAATTAACTCTAATTAATTCATTTCGATCAAATAGTCAAACTTAAGTGTACACTCACAATTTTGTTAATTTTGAATGATTACAAACTTAATTAATTATGTTAATATCAGTTGAATATATATTGTAAGCTAGATTCATCTTTTTTTTCTTTAATATTAGTTGGGTTAATAAATTATACTTTTGTGCAATAAAAAGTCCAAACGGAATAAGCAATTAATATTAATTATCATGGAAAAATACTTATTAATATAGAAAAAAATAATCAATTATCATTATGTCGAAAACACTAATTACAAAATTTGAAAAAAATGCCATATATAATTGATTGGCAACTGAGGATTACGTGCGCGGACCATACAGTGACACTTGTGGGTGTTATCATGCGTCTTTGTCCTCCGCTGCGCAGCAGCAGAGATACGACACAGTTCCGACCATAAGATTTTTAGGGGGGATTTTTACATGAAAGTTTATACAAATTTTGAAACAATCAAACGAACCACGTACTGCGCAAAGATATTGCGCAGTGAGTGATACGAATCTATGTCGTTACAAAATTTGAGGTACGAATTTCTATATATTGTGTGTGCTGCCATTCTATGCATGATGATCATGATCCGTCTGGATGCAGAAGTTATGCCGAGCCAATCTCCATTGATGTATATAGGTATATATAGACCCTAACAGAGCTTTTAATATCAAGAAGAAGCTTTTATTTGCTTTTTAATTAATTAGCCAGGCTTATATATTTGTACATACTACGCTGAAATTGTTATTTCTTATAATAAATTTTTAAGATCAATATGTAATGGGCTTTAAATTGAGAAAATTGATATGGACCTTAAATTTTAATGAGTTGAGACATTAAATTATGTCAACAGTGGTGATCTAACTAAGAAAACAATTAATCATCGGCTGACATTTATATTTTAAAGAAGATAGAACTTTTATGTCAATAAAATCCAACTTACCTTTATAATGATATATCCAGATGAGAGAGAGAGGAAGCTAGCTTAGGGGGGATGCATCAATCATCAGGGATGGATGGATGCAGCGAGGGAGCTTGGTCTGTTGAAGAATTGTGGAGTTTTGCGAGGAGATTGATTGCCAACTGCCAAGTGTTACCTTGGTTCTGAATGCACTGTCTTCTTCCTATCTATCGATCAATTTACTCTAGCTATACTTATTAATTCTTCAATTCAATGGATTTTGACGTTTCAGAAATGTCTTGCATCCATTCAGAATGTGTACGAAATGTAACAGATACATCATGAAACATAACCTCTAAACACTATATATATATGGACAGTTTTTCTATTACTCTTAACGTTTCACTGTTTCGCTAGCTCGTTTAATTGACTTCCTCTCAGAAATCAAATTTCACCATTTCGGCCAGCATATCGATCCGTTCCAGGTGATATTAAACTCGACTTGTAACTTGTAATTAGTAGTAATATATGTTTCATATTTTTCACCGGTAAGATGGATCCCAGCTGGAGCTGAATACCAGAATATGGAATTGATTATAAATGAGGTCGATCCATTTACTTCATTTTATATTCAAAAGCCACTAAAAAATTGCTAATTAATTTTTTTTAATAAATGTAATTTCGTACGAATAATTATCAACTATATATTGACATCTAAATATGCTTCAAAAAATTATACAAGTTAAAGATTATTGTTACATTACATCAACTTTTGTCTGCCAAAAGTTAGAAATTTCTAAGATTCCGGCTACAATAATATGCATATCACGGTTTTACCGTGTTATGTGGTCTGTATCTTAGTTTCCGGTATCCAAATAGTCGATCCGAACCTCTCAACGTAATCTTTACATCAAAATATGCTAGCAAACCAAATTTTAGAATTTTTAGAATTTTTTTGCTATTTTTAATGATGGAGAGAAAATGACTAGATCCAAGGGATCTGGTTTATACAAAACAACGATTTTCTCCCCATCATTAAAAATAGCAAAAAAATTCTAAAAATCGTAAAATTTGGTTTGCTAGCATATTTTTATGTAAAGATTAAGCTGAGCGGTTCGGATCGACTATTTGGATACCAGAAATGGTGATACGGACCGCATAGCACGGTAAAACCGTGATATGCATATTACCGTAGCCTAATTCAATTTCTAATACTTATTATTCATGAAAAGAAATAGAAAATGAACTCTAATAATTAGCAAGAATTTCTAATACTTATTATTCTAATACTGTTTTTCTTATCAAAAAAATGATGCTCTTCAATGATAATACTGCTAGCTCGACGCTCCAATTTTTATTTCCCAAATAAAAGTTGCTGGCAAGTAAATATACATAAAATTGTTTCCCCATACTGAAATTTATATATTTTAATTAATCCTTTATTATGGATCTTATCCAGGCCATAGATATTCTTTTTTATCTCCAACAGAAAATTTTTAAATATATATTACCTCGTTAAAAAAATAATAATACTAATAACTTCATTTATATTAAATCTGAAAAAAAAAAAAATCTGGGCCAGCGAAAGCCTACACTGAATTTTGCGGCATCCACTGATTCTCTACAAAATAAGATGTGAAATATTTTGTTTTGGGGGTGCTTTCTCATGTATCTGCTTTCCAAACAGAAATTGCAAAAGGCTACAAATGACGTTACCTTTGTTGTTTGGAAAGATGTTCGAGGATTTTTAGACAGCATCAGCAAACAGCGCAATAACTGGCACACGAGAATGACATCATCATTTTATTTATTTATTTATTATTATTATTTCATTTTTTTGTGTTAGCAAGAGAATGAGAGCATTACTGAATATGAACAGTGGTTGCATCATAAAGAAAAAGTTGTATGTACAAATCAAACTTGCATGCCAACTAACTTACATTTTATTCAATTTGAATGTTATTTGATACTGCATCAAGAATCATCAAAATTGTATGGTAATTAAATAGTCGAAATTAATATTATTGAGGAGTTTCAAATGACACTCAAATTATGGAAGCTTAAAGTATAATCAATTTATAAATATATAGATATTATTTTACAAGATTTCATATTTTTAAGATTTTCAATAATATTTGACAGTAGTTGTTAAGGTTTTTTTTAAGAGATTCTTGGATCAATTGTCATTTCGGTAAGAGCATTAGACAGCAGCTGTTAATTAAGTTTTTTCTTTTGAAAAAAATAAGACTATATACTTCGGCAAAACCCAATTTTTTTTTTATAAAAAAAATTGGTTCAAGTTAGCTCCAAAATTTATTTATCTTGTTTTTTTTTTTTTTCCAAACATAAAGATTAAATAAGCAACCGTATATATATATGCTAGGTGTAGTGTTTTAGAAAAACCCGAGAGGTCTGAACCCGACCCGAGAAATCCGAGAAAAATGGACCGACCGACCCGACCCGGGCGTTTGACCGGGGCAACCCGAGAGGACCGGGAGGGACGGTCCTCGCAAGGGTAGGTATCCATGTTCCCAAAAAAATTCCCGTGAACCCAATCCGAGCAAACCCGTGAGCCGACCGTACCTGACCCGGGGCAACCCAGGATCCGACCCTACCCGACCCAGGGTACCAGGGTAATAACCCGAGGTAACCCGACTTGGTTCCAACTTTTCCCGCCTATGTTAACAACTAATATAATATTATTTAAATTTTATTTTCAACAAGAATTTTTGTTTTACAACAAATATAATTATTAATTTTTTTCTGATTTTCTATGTTATTTTTTCCGTATAAATAATATTATTTTAATTTTTTCATTTTTAATATAAAAATACTATTTTCCTAACTTTTAATTGTATAATATAATATATATATACATATAATATATATGATTAAAACAAATAATTTAATTTTTAATTATTTTTCATTTTTTAAGTATATTTTTCGATTTTTGTAGTGTAAAATAGGTGTATTATATTTTTTTTATATATTTTTTTGTTTTGTTTTCTTATTTTTTTGACATATAACTCCGGGACCGGGCAACCCGAGCAACCCGGACCGGGAAACCCGAGCAACCCGGGAGGGACGATCCTAAGCTAGGTCCAATCTCCTTCCCCAAAATTTTTCTGAGGTTTCCCGAACCGGGAAAACCCGTAGACTGGGGAAACCCGTGAACCGGAGAATCCGTGGATCGGGACAGGTTTGGACCGTCCCGAACCTAATCCGGACCGTTTTTAAATCACTAGCTAGGTGTGAAGTGACTAGATTCAGATCTGTGAAACGTCATGTTAAACTTTGCACACTTCCGTTGACTCCCTGTTTTGGGGGAGTGCAAGCTGGCAACCCACAGGCCTTACACGTGGCATTGGATCTCCTCTAGTGGATCATAACTTGAGAAGTCATCTGCAGTCACTTGCAAACTGGAGATGTGAAGCTTATTTTTTAGATTGTCGGCTCAGGTCGGGTCGGTCTGGTTCGGGTTCGGGTTTGTGTCGGGTCAAGTCAATTTGACTGAATGGAAATGTCGGGGCGGGTATCGGGTTGACGGCTGCCGACATTTTTTCAGGTTGGGTCGGGTCAGGTATCGGGTTGACGTCTGCCGGCAATTTTTCGGGTCGGGTTCGGGTCAGGCGGATTTTTCGAGTTTGGTTTGATTTGAATCTCTTTTCCCAGGTCAGCTCGGGTTTTGGGTCGTCTGGGTCAGGTCGGGTTCTGGTTGGGTCGGGTCAGGTTGGATTCGGGTCAGTCTGATTGTCCTTGAAACACGGGTCAGGTCAGGTCAGGTTGGGTTCGGGTCAGTTTGACTTTCCCTGAAATTTGGGTCGGATTAGGTTTCGGATCGGACGAGTTTTTTTTGGTCGGGTCAGATTTTGTCGCCTCTACAAGCCATGAATGTAGTACTAATCCAATCCCTACATTGAACTTGTTGGTGGATATAAACTCGGCTCGCTTGAGTACATTGTACATCATGATTTGAGTGAGTTTGTTTAGTTTCCAAGAAAATATTGTTGACCGAGTGAAATATGAGTTGTACATGATATTCTGTAGTAAATTAAAAGGGGATTGGTTGGTGTTTAAGACAATGGATGCATTCATTACCGTCACAACTCATAACTCAATATATATATATACGAAGATATATATCCATTTAATTAATTAATTAATACTGAAATATATATTTGATACACCTGAACCTGGTTAATTAATTAATTAATTGCACGATGATTGAATTTGGATGCATCTTGATGATCACCTTGTTTAGTTTAGTTTAATCTGAGTATGTCTTTGTTGTATATCAAAGATCAATCAAAGTGATTAATTCTTTGGTTGCCAGACGACAGTTGGGCCTCAGTTGATCTCATATTGGGCCTCAGGAAAATGAGTTTATACTACAACTTAACGTTTTAACTTCTTGAATATATAGTTGATGAACATTAGGAAATAGATAACGTGTATCAAGTAATGTAAAAGGTGATAGTCATGTAAGCAAGCAGCCAAAGATCAGAACCAAGTTGCAGAACATATGATATGTTGCCCATAAATTCAGTTCATATGAATGAAACAGATTACACAATCTATTCTATACATTCAACTAGATCAGTTACTACTACTAGCTACCAAGAAATATTCATATCAGAATATTTTGAATAAAAAGAAAAAAAGAATCTACAGATAAATCTGTCCTAGATGCTCTACTTAATCTATATGAAGCCAGGAGGAAGGGCTTCATTCGTTGGAGATTTCCTGACCGGCCTCCTGATGCATGGAGCTTGAGCCGCTCTTCTTGCAATCGATGCCGGTGGCACAGTGGGCTCACGAGATGCCTCACCCAGCTTTACGGCTTCGATTACCTACCAAAACATGCAACATTAGTAACAAATACCAATTAACCATTATCTGGATCTTTTTATATGATAACAGTAGAAACTTAATTCTACTTGGAAAAGAATCATACTTTGAAAAAAAGTTCCTTGTTCAACTATAGCAGATTAAAAGCAAATAACTAATGAAATTTGATATATACAAACTAAACAACTCTTTATAAAGTTGAGGGGTACTTACAAGATTGTTGTCAGGAAGTCTCTTGTAGAGCCAGATCATATCGCCGGCTTCCAGTTTGTGGTGATCCACAAACTGGTCTGATATAAAGAAATTATATCCAAGTAAGTAATAATCTTGTCAGTAAGTAGTGAGGAAATTATATAAAGGTACTAAAATTGAATGAAAAAAGCACTAAAACAACACAGTTTAAACACATAAAAGCATGCTCACAATTCACAAACCTGTCTGGCCGAGAAGATATGATCCACTGCTCCTTGGCCAGAATCTGTTACAACAGATAAAATCAGCGAAACAAGCACAGAAATCCAGCTAAGCCTCCAATCGGAAAGCAACGAATTAGCCAAAAGTCTCATGACCGATCGTTATATTTTCTTGCATTTTGAATGCAAGCTTTTCCTAAGAATTTTGATGCGATATATGCCTACGATAAACTAATAGAATGGCGCCGTAGCACCATTCCCCCCCTAGATATAAAGAAATCTAGCTATAGAATGGCTCCTCGACGGCTCTAACTGCTCCTAAATTGAAAGTTTGAGGCTTCACAATGTCTCTTTGGGGTCTCAGAGGGAGAAACTTGTCCTCAATTTATAGGAGAGAAGGGCATCCGCACCGCCGAAGAACAAAACAGAAACGGGAAAAAAACTAAAACCAGATTTCCTTTTACCAAGTGCGGCGCCGATAGTTTTCGAGATTAGAGAGAAAACCGCTGACGGCAATGTCCTGTTTGTATATACAGCCAGTAGATTTACTTTATGCAACTAAAGCTAGAGGTTTAATTTTGACAACTATTCTTTTTTTTTTGAGGAAGAATTTTGACAACTATTCATCAGACCCATTACACTTTTTGCTACACACTATAAGTGCCAGCCGCTGAAATGGTAAACCCTAATTCGAAGAAGTTCACGACGTTCTTCTCGAATACTATTTCTGCGAGATGATATCGTCTCCAGAAACAATGAAAAATACATTATTGATAGAGCAACAGCGCTACAGTAATTTAAAGTTCTCGCTTTTGTATAGATAACAGGATAAGGAATAAGGGATACTAGAGAGTGTAACTACAACTATGGAGCTTGTTTCAAGCTTCCATTCGCCATCCTCGGTAAGAAATATCATGCCTTTCAGTATATAAATGGAATTAAGAAATTCTGACATTGTTTCGCTTCTCGGTTAATATCTCTCTCTCCCTATAAATAGCAACTTGCGAGTCATAATTGTATCAAGGTTATAAATCCTTGTAACATAATAAGTGTCCAAGATAAGATTGCTTCATATAACATATCAAAATATATCAATAGTAGTTAACACATACTTGTATTTGAAACTCCAAATCTGTCCAGTCTTCAAATCTTGCACCAGTAACGTCTTGTTGTTATGTCCTGGCACCATTAGAGATGGCAGATGTCTCTTTGCATCTCTCTGTTAATCAACCGAAACAAAAATGATTATGCCTCTTGTGCCTCGCATGTATGATGAACTTATAAGCTTCAATGGAAGTATGGAACTAACTTACGTTCGGAAGAAGTATCTCCTTGCGTTTAGAGCAGACATCGGTCTTGCATAGTTTCTTATGTAGAATGAATACTAATGGTCCAATCTCATTATTCTGTAAAAAAAATTAAAAAAAAATGAAAATTTAGATCAAAACGGATTCAAAATCAGTCCTGATATATATTTCAATGCCCATGTCAAGTATAAATCTTGCTTCAAAAATTTGATATTTAAAATAGAATACTGATCATCCTAGCTAGGTTGTCTAACCTCTAAAATTCTGACAACTTTCCTTGTTTCCCTAAATTATATTCTTTCTAATTTTGCATTTATCACCTATTCTACCTCATTTGAACTGCCTGCATTCCCCAACGGGACACAGAAATAGGTTTCTAGTTGCATAAGTTAAGGTGACGGTTGCGACGCTATAGGAGGCACGCACATGCTGTCTTATTAACTTTTTAAAATTTTGGTCTTCAGTTTTTTTTCTTAAGAAGAAGAAGAAAAACTTCTGTTAACTTAAACCTTATAAATTAATAAACATGAAAGTTTTTGGGTTCAACCTCAAATTCACTATAAACAGATTTAATAAATTTTTTTCTGATGAATTTGAGGTTGAACCCAAAAACTTACATGCTGCATGGTGAGCTTTTGATCACTGTATCTTTGCTCTTACAAATCAAATAAAATTTATTAAATCTGTTTATAGTGGCATACCATTTGCTGCTGTCTTGATGCCTCACCTCCTGCCATCTTCTTCTTTTTTTTTTTTTCCCTCTCAAATAACACACAAAGTATTTCACTATTTCTAGCTATGATTTTGTTGGAATTGCTCTATTATATTCATCCCCAAATGAGATGGGGGGGCTTAAATAGAGAAATAGAGGCAGTGTTAGGGTTAGGGCAGATGATGGGAGAGGGGCAAGTAACGGCAGTGGCTAGCTTAGTGGTTCATTTTCTTTATCTCTTCTTACACATGAGTGTATCTTTCTTTTTTCTTTTCTTTTTTTGTTCCCTTTTTTCCGTTTCTCTTTTTCAATCCAGTAAGGAATTATGGACTTGGAGTACAATGAATTATATATAGAGAAACATCTTGCGTCTATTGAAAAACCGTCCATACATCCATAAATGTGTACGAAATGTAACAAATACGTTCCAAAATGTAACAAATACATTCCAGAATTAATGTAACCTATGGATGCTATGGACAAATTTTCTATCGACGTTAGGCATTACTCATTTAGAGAAACATCTCTGTGAATTCTCATGAATGACTCTGTCTGATTTTATACTTGGGAGACCAAGTTCATTCTGATGGGATCTTCAAATTGTAGGAATATCAGTATATCACTATATATGAGAGTGAAAAATGCATGAACTCACCAAACATGTTGATAAGTGACAAAATTCAGTGTCACGCTCCATGAGAGATATCTAGCAAATCTTTTTTCAGTCAACATTATACTTTCCTCTTTAAAAGCACAGTCAAACGTATTAATTACCAATTTACCATTCACAGAAATACAATAAAATTCTCTATTGTAATGCACTTGCAACTCTCATGTATATACCAGTAAATCAATAAATTAAATTAACAAGTTATATATATCTTATCTCAAGTACTCCCTGTAGTGGAAGATATGCTCTCATGCCATGGTTCCTAGTCCTAGCCCTTTGCAAGGCTTTCCAGTTCCCATTTGTTTTAATTTCTCTAATCCGGCAATAAATTTAGACACATACGAATTTATATTGAAACATGAATGATCTGATAAATTAACCAGTTTAAGCAATGATTGCCGGATGCATGTTATCAAATGTTCTTTTTATGCAGGCAAAAATATTTAATTTGCAAGTTGTTGATTTTGCATGGATAATAAATTAATTGAAGTCATCCCAAAATAATTTTATAAGTTGCTAATAAGTTTTATAAAGGGTTATGGATGGAAGCAAGAACATTGAAATCTTATGAAAAACAAAAATTTTATACAAATTAAGAATTTTACATGCATTATTATTTATTAGACATAGACAAAGTGTGTCCACCTCAGTAATTACTTGCACAATAAAATACTGTGCAAAGATTCTGAACGACTCTCAAAACTAAGGATGATTTACTAAGAAAACTGAGCCCAAAACTATGACCTGTGCGCTATAAAACCGAGCTGCGAATCAAATTGGGCTTTTCTGGATGGGCTGAGTTTCTATTTTGTTAGGCCCGACAACATATAACATCTAATCTAAATTTTTGGACATTGAGGGGCAGTTCGGCAACTCCTCCTTAGCTCTCCTTAGACTTCCTTTAGTTTCCTTAGTCTCTTAATCCTTCCGAACGCAAGCTCCTTAGCACGGATTAAAAGTTTCTCCTTAAGCCTCCTTTTGACCGGGGCTTAAGCCTTGCCCGGATTCCTAAGGAAGCAATACCTATGGCTTAAGGCTTAAGCTTTCTTAAGCCCTTTTTCTTTTTCCGAACGAGTGTGGCTTAGTGAGGCTTAAATATTTAAGCCAATCACCTTACCGAACAACCCCGAAAGATTAAATGTGTTCTATAGATAGAGCATCCTTTGTTGCGTGAAAACTTTTCAGCTTCCCTGAGCAGTTTGTAGTAGTATTTGTCGACGTCGACGTGCACAACACTAGATTCAACGTTTAGAGTAGCTTTTATTTTTAAGTCTAAGATTTGGATGAGGAAGATGAAGATCCAATTCAATGTTCATCGAATCGCATCGAACTTGAATGTGGTGGTATCAACTATTTTACCATCTAGGTTCAGACAAAATTCGAGTATCATTTTGGGTCGTAATCGTTTTCCTTTCCAGTCACCATACTGACAGGACCTGATTACAAACATGAAATATAAACATAGGTGAATTTCTAGTAGTGGTTGCTTGCATGGGCCAGCTAGCTTTTATCTTAGAAAGGATCCATTATCAATCTTTTTTTGCTTATTTATGGGTCTGTCCTAATCCATGCAGAGAAAGAATTGAGGCCTAGCAGGCTGACTGCTCAAGACCTCAGAACTCATTTAAAAAAAAAAATTGTGCTTATGATATATCCTCTAGATGTCTGCTAAGAATTGTCTGTACATTTTGGATGATCAAATCAACTACGGGACACACTCATTTCTAAAAAAAATTAATCCATTTCTCGACTTAATTTCATCAGAATTCATATCTGCATAAAATCAGTAAATAATTTTTTTATATAAGGATATATATCTATTTTGTCCTCTCACCTTCTGTAATCAATGATGCATATTAATTCAAGCACACCTATAATTTTGAATGTTTTTTTCTTTTAAAAAAAAAACAATGCTAATATTTGTATTATATATTTCAATCAAGATTAGCATCTGTATAGACTATATGTTTGAGAAAAAATATCGACCTATATATATGTTTTCAGGGAAAAAAAAAATCAAATAGGAGGAAAGGACTACGTCAAAAAATTCACTCTTAGTTGTCTGCCAATTTTAATTAAAATATTCTCAATTTAGCATCAGACAGTTGTCAAAATTAATATGTTATTAATTTCTGACGTCAGTTATCATTATATTAAATTATCTGTAATCATCTATTCAACTAATCATTGGTGGTACTTGTACTGGTACCCAATAATTGTGGGACCATTACTCTGCATTATTGTTAATATTTATGTTTCTATTTCTAACTTTGTTTTACAAGTACCATTGTACCAATGATTATATTCTGGTGTATCTCTGCTCATGAGATACAAGAGACAGATAAATATGTAATAATTATCTAGCTAATAGTACTTAATACAAATTAAAAAAAAAACTTAACAATCATTATGATATGTAAACTAACTCGAAAGTGTAATCAACAAGGACCATATATATAGAACTATGAGGAGGGATTCACATACTTACACCAAATATTTTGACACAAAAATTACCAAGCCTTATAAAATTAATAAAAACATTTAAAAATGAAAAGCTTTTTATACAAATATATTCATTTACTTATAGATTAACTATGTTTAAAATTTTATTCAATTTGAGTATCATTTGATAATCAATCAAGAATTATTATATTTAGACCATTGTAATTACTATACAAACCTGATGGTTCTTGATAGAGTATCAAATTACACTCAAATTGAATGAAACTTAGAACACAATAAATTTATAAGTAAATGAATTTGTTTGTAAAAAAAATATTATTTTTAAGATTTTTTATGAATTTATTTGATTTGGTGTAATTTTTGTATCAAAAATATATATTTGATGTAATTAAGTGGATCCCTCCTCTACAACCATTGGCTTAATTAAATTTGTCATTATCATATACTGAAAGAAAACAACGTTCTCCTTAAATTTGACAGTTTCATATGCTGAAAGAAAACAACGTTCTCCCAAATTACGAATTGTGCGGTCTGAGAAACCACTATATATATTTTGCGTCATTTAAATTTGAAGAGGGATCATTGAGAATAGATAACTTGACAATCTTGATGATACCACTTTTTAAAATTTTATAAAAAATCTTAAAAATAGAAAAAAGTTTACGGAAGTATTGCTTAACTTATAGATTGATTATGTATCCGATTCTATTCAATTTAAACGACGTTTGATAGCTCCTTAAATATCCTCTAAATTATAACCGTGGAAAAGTGCACAAAATTTTGATAAGTCATGAAATGATATTCAAATTGATTGAAATTTGAGACTTTGTCAATCTATAATTCAAGTAATACATCCATAAATTATTTTCATTTTCAAGATTTTTTATGATTTTTTATAAATATTTGAAAAGAGGTATTGTTAAGATTGTCAAGTTATCCATTGTCAATAGATCCCTCTTTAAATTTTGTGCGAAGAAGCACACGTATGACGCATTTGAAAATCGATCACTTTTAAAATTCAAGTTACTCATGAACAGTCAGCACACAACAATATTAGTTGCTTCCACGACTAAATTAAAGACCAATTCTCATTCAACCAAAAATATTACTATTAATATAATTATTATGCTTAATGATAATGCAAGTATTTTGGTAGCAAGTTTTTCACTAAGTATGGTTTTAATATTGGATCAATTAGGAATTTAAGTAAAAGACTAGATATAAAAGTTGTATTTAAACCAATTGAAGTAATTAGGGGCAAAGTTCATGTTAAAGTTTATACAATCTGTCTTAATTAAAAAAATAAGCTTCATTATTCTTAGATATCTAAAACTACTTTTGTGGACAGGAAATTTAGAAAAAAAAAAAAAAAGGAGTGAGGCTACGGTACTATTAATAGTACAAAATCACTCGTACTACGGCTTAATATTATAATTTGTAAAGTTCAATTAATCGATCCAAACTGCTCAATGTGATCTTCATATTTAATGTAGTTGTAGACCAAATTTTATATTTTTTAAAATTTTTAATTATATATTTTGATATATAAAGAAAAAAAACATTTTTTAATGGTCCATAATGTTTACATCAAGTCATTTTTTAATTATCTAAAAAATAGTAAAAAAATTATAAAATTTGGTCTACAATAACATTTATATATGGATATCACATTGAGTGGTTTGGATCGATCAATTGAACTATAGAAATGAAGCCGTAGTACGAGATACTTTGTACTATTAATAGTACTGTAGCCTCACTCAAAAAAAAAAAAAAGTGACAATCTTGAGAATTGGTCGTTGGTCTAGTGGTAAAAGGCAATGCATTTTGTATGGAAGATTGTAGGTTTAAAATTCAAATTTAAAGTCTTTATAGACTTTTAAATTTAAGTAGCTTGGCTCTCATCTTTTTTTCAAAATTAAAACAAAAAAAAAAACCTCTTTTTTACTTTATGGATATAGATGGTTGATACATTTACCTGTAGTACCAAATCACAATTGCATTAGATTGAGCACCTAAAGATATATCGATTCATGTAAGGATACAGATACTCCCTTTACATATCAAGTTTCCATTAATATGCAAATTTTAATAGTAATTCCTACACATCCTCCACTTCATTATGTGAAGCTTTGATAAAATTAACTTCAATAAAAAGAGTAACTTGTGTCACTGAGCAACTGCGACCTCACTTTTAAGCTTTGGAATAAAAAAGGCAGCTCTATGTATGTATGTCTATGGTTCTTTGCATGGTGCGTGGTCCATGACAAGCTAAAGTCTTTCTTTTGGTACCATATATTATTTTCAAGTGGAAATCAACATAGATATATAGCTATATATATAGGTAGTGCAAATACCGAAAGAGGTCAATTTCAATTTTGGAATTTGGTTCAAGATGATATATAAATAATCAATGTTTATATTAATTATCATGCATACTTTGAAAGCAAAAGATCGTTGTTTTGGAAACCACTACTTTTCAAGACCATGTTTGTTTCATTAAAGGTTATAGTAATTTGCAAGTTTACGTAAAAGTAGAATAAAAATTACAAATATAACTTTAATTGGATTAAGAAAAATTAATAAAAATAATAATACATCCTCTGGGCAAAATACAAAATTAAATGAAACTCTTGCAACAAGCAACGATTACATGTCATCTGGTTAAAAAAAAAAATCCGAAAAATTCTACAAGTAACATGTTGCGAATTGGAATCCGAGAATTAACAATCCATTCTTAATTTTCTTGTTAAATTAAGGGAGCAGGTTCTGTTTAAAAATCAAAATATTAATTACACAATACTAGTGAAAAGCTCACGCCTTGCTTTGGACTGAAATTGTTATTTCTTATAATATTTTTTTAAGATAATATGTAATAGGCCTTATATTGAGAAAATTGATATGGCCCTTATATTTTAATGGGCTGAAAACGTCAACAGGCATTAACATAAATCAACGGTTCTGATCTATCCAAGAAAATGATCAACGACTCAGGTTTCTTATTTGAAGAAGATAACCCTTTCATGTTATTTTTTCTAACATGGTTTTATATATAGTAATGATATATTTCTCCCTCACCAACCTAGCTAGCTACTGAACAAATGTAATTTTCAGTGAACAGCAACTTTCGTATAGCTGTCTCTTGCTAGTTGCTACTTCCTACTTATATTAGCTCTTGAGAAACATCTTGCGTCCATCAAAAAGCCGTCCATATGTGCATAAATATATAAAGAATGTAACAGATATACCCTGAATGTAACAGATATATCTCGAAATATAACCTATAGACGCTATAGACGGCATATATATCTATAGACGCTATGTATTACTCTGAGCTCTTTCTGGCATAAATGATTGCATGCATCCAACATAAATTATCAGTTGTACTTGTAAGGAAGGAGGCAATGTGAGCTGTGTTCTGCCATTGAAAATGCCAAGTAGCTAGCTAAGTACAAACACAGAAGAATCCGCATATTGGAATCCAGCTGCATATGCATGCATATCTCACCGGCTTGGATAACCAACAACTTGGTTTTTAAAGAAAAAAAAAAAAAAACTATATAGCCTTATATAATTAATTTTCTTTTGTTGGTAAAAAAAATATATTTTGATGTTGAAACCTTGATCTGGAGCTCACATCATAATATTATTAATTTGTTTGCCAGATAAATATATTTACAAACTATTTCTTTGATTTTTATAAAAAATATCAATTTTTATTTATTTTTTTTTTTTTTTTACTATCATCATCATCATCAACTATGCCAAAATTTATGTTTAGATTGGGACCTGGATTACAAGCTCACATGCTTGTAAATAATTATTATGTATTGAATAAATGATCATAACATTTTATAGAACTCAGATCGGGATGTTCTTTGCGGCTACGACAAACTAACAACGAGATCTACTAATTGAAAATTGTAAAGAAAAAAAATAGTCTGCTGCATGCTCAGATTGCAGCCTAGCTCAGTTACAAACTTTTCTATCTTCCAAATTCTTCTTTTGTATTTTGCGATTTAAAAATAAGATATGTCATAATTAAGAACAAATATACCGTGAGCTTAACCTCCAAAAACCTATCAAATCACCTCCAAAATTTCGATTTATATGGCTAAATATATTCTTTATATCAAAACCTTACGGGATACAAAAATTTTCCATTTTTGAAAATTTTTAAGTATTTGTTTGAGACTTTTTAAAAATGACTATACAATATTAATAAAATAATCAAGTTTTATGTATCAGTTTTAAAAACAAATACTTACAAATTTTCAAAAATGGAAAATTTTTGTATCCCGTAAGGTTTTGATATAAAGAATTTATAGAGCCATATAAATCGAAATTTGGAGGTGATTTAATAGGTTTTTGGAGGTTAAGCTCACGGTATATTTGCTCATAAATTAATTTATTCTCTAAAAAGAGGGGTAAGCTTCTAAGCTTTTTAGCTATGCCACGTCATCATTACTCTCAACAATTGATTTTGTTTCCCTCTCTTCTTTATCTTAATCAAATGGTTCAATTTAATTTTTCTTTTTTTATTAAAAAGATAATATAATGTATCTAAAGAACCATTTAAGACTCAAAATACTTGCAACTCTTTATATTCTCTTATATGAATTTATATGTAGCTAAAAATATATTACATAGAAAATATATTATTTTTAATAAGATATATTTATGAAAAACGTATATTTATTTTAAATATCTATTCATTTATGTAATATTATTTTTTGGGACGAAACCCGATTCATAGCTCTAGTTGTTAATAAAAACCATTCCATTTGTAATAGCACCAATGAAACATACTTAGATGGTGCGTCCTACCTGCAGTGCACTTCGACAGAAACCCAACAACTTATTGGCACTTTCGATCCAGTCACAAAATTAATTGTCTTTTTCGATACTTCACAAAATTCCCCAATTATCAAGGTATATTGGCTGGAAAGCGCAAGAACTCGATCGATCGCTCTAATGGCAGAACTATGACAAGAAAACGACCAAGGAATCTTCTTTTATTTAACCATAGTGTGAAGAACGCTAAGCAAACAAGTTTTTTCAAGCTATTTTGCAAATGAGGAACATCTTGCGTCCACTGAAAAACTTTCCATGCATCTATAGAGGTGTACAGAATGTAACAGATACATTTCGGAATGTAACAGATGCATCATAGAATGTAACTTATGGACGCTATAGACAGATTTTCCATGGACGCTAGGTATCACTCTTTTGCAAATAACTTGGCCTCTGTTAATTACCATCCTGACCAAAGGCAACTGCAGAGAGGTCATATTCTTATATTTTACTAAGATGTGATTGGCTACATCATCAAGCTAGTGTTAAGGTTCGAAACCCGGACGAGGTCTTTATCTCAAAAAAACAAGCTAGTTTTAAAACTATGTGCCCTTTTTGTCTTTCAAAACCAATAAATATTACACAATGAGAAATGTTGAAAATAATCCAATTATTGGTTTTACTCTAGACTTGAGGAGGGATTCATTGACAATGTTTATTTTAATAATTTTGACAATAATGATTTTTAAAAATTTAATTAAAATCATAATGTTCTTAAAAATAAAAAATAGGTTGATGGATGTTTTATTTAACTTATAGATTAATAGTGCATCATATTTCAATCAATTTGGACATTGTTTGACCACTTAACTATACATTTTTCAACAGTTGTAATTTAACAAAATTTTGAAAAGCAATCAAATGTAACTTAAATTGAATACAACTGGAAATATTATCAATATATAACTTAAATAATATTTCTATAAAAAAAAATTTCTATTTTTGACATTTTTTAACGTTTTTTTTTCAAATTTTTTGAAAATCACCATTGTCAAAATTGTTAAGATAAACATTATCAAGGGATCCCTCCTCTTTAGACTTTTAGTGAAGTTCGCTTTTCTTTCTTTTAATATTAGTTCTTGTAAGTTCTCCTAACTTTCTTTATTGAGTTTATCTTATTGAGAACTTGCATTTGATCTAGCTAATGGCAAAGACAATTTCATGTGTGAGAGATTGCAGGTTTGGTCCGTTTGGAACCCGAATGATCGAGATCTTTTTATAGTTCATTTTCATTTCTGTATATTCTGTTCTGAAAAAATCAACTGGTTGGAGAACCAGCCTATGGTCTAGTGGCTAAGGGCAACGCTCTCCATGTGGGAGGTCGCAAGTTCGAAACCCGGATGGGGAGTCTTTTATAGACATTTAAATTTGAGTGGCTTGACCCTCATCTTTATCTCAAAAAAATCAACTGGTTGTGTTGTGATTTTGAACTGGCGTACAAAAATAACCAATGGCGTGAGAGAAAGATCAAAGGTGGCTCTCTAGTTGGTGGGGAGCTATATATTCTATACTAATACTATACAACTGTTAAACTAAAAAGTATTATACGGTTGGCAAATTGGGTAAAGGATGCTTCAACGAAATTCTCATCAGTTCCCTCGAATCTTTGGCTGCTTTGGCCAATTGGGTGCATACAATGCATTGTTTTGCTTTTGTCAACTAAAAGAACATTTTTTTTCTTTTTCAGGAGATAAGGATGATTATGCTATGGATTTATCTTAAGGGTGGGATCAGTAACAACTATCACAACTATTCTTTATGTCGACAACAACGGATTCTCCAATAAATATATATATAATATCTCTAAAATATAAAATTTTGTACAAACATGTTATGAAGCCCGTAGGTTGATTGTGCTTCAAATTCCAACTAATTTGAGTGTCGTTTGATACTATATCAAAGCTCATAATTTTTTTAACCATTATAAATATTAAAAAATTTTGGTGAGTACTGGTGAAGTATTCAAAGACAGTAGTCAAATTAGTTGAAATTTGAAACACAATCAATCTGCAGGCTTCATAACATGTTTGTAGAAAAATTTTATATTTTAGAGATTTTATATATATTTATTTGAGAATCTATTGTTATGGTTATCACAAAAAAATAGTTATCATGTTATCCTGCCCTTATCTTAAATTTAGGGAACGTACAAGTGCTATGATTTTTATACCTCAAAATGCTATAGGCTAGGTGCTATGTATTGCATGATTCCTTTTAATATCTTTCTACAAATGACAAAAATAATGCCATGGTAGTTCTTATAATGTTATATTCGCAGTTAATAATAAGTGACCGTCCAAATGAGTTATAACTTATTATAAGAATTTTATTTTATTTTTTATTAAAAACGGAGTCAAAGCCATTTAGTGTTAAACAATCTATATTACTCTATAAAGAGGGGTAGATTTTCAAGCATCTCAACTATGCATCATCATCACTACTATTAACCATTAATTTTGTTTGAAACTCTTCATCTACTTTGATCCAATGACTTATATTTTTTTTCTCTCCTCATTAAATAAGATGAATATGACATGTTTAAAACAAAATTTAACCCTTAAAATGGTCCAACATTTATATATGTTTTTCTTTATAAATTATTGTATTATTATTATTATATTATTATTTACTTACATTGAAAATTTACAAATTTTTCTCAAGTTTTTTCTAATATAAATATTTAAAATTTTATAAAATTCTTAGTTATTTATTTGATACCACTTTTCGGGGCGAAGTTACAGCTCTAGTTATTAGAATTTGTAGAACATGGTTATGAACTTGTGATCAACTAAAATAATAAATTAATGACTTGTCATGATTCAATTGAATGGTCATCTAGAAGTGCAATGCTAGGAAGATTACTTTTTATGATTTTTACTTCTGGCAATATGGTCCTTTCTTTTTCTTTTTTTTCTTCTGAAATTGAACTAGAATTATACCTGCCTAAGTTTCTATCATTTGTTTAAACTTTAAACTAATCAACCCTCGGAGCCTTAAAATAAAAAAAATAAAATAAAATACATAATCAAAATTGTTACGGAACAACAAAGTTTTGACGAGCCAATTAATCTCCAATCGACTTCAAAAGGAGCACAGCTAGCTGTATGGTGGATATAATTGGAGTATATCGTTGGATATATCATATATGCCATGCAGCTTCCTATTCTTCTTTCTGCTACTGTGCCGATTCAATTCATATCCTCCGACCTAGGTCATGTGCCCGAGGCATGTGACCCGTCGGGTCTCCTCAGGATTCGGTTGAATCTGTTCAGTATTCGGGTAAATCCGAATCCCGAGGAGACCCGACAGGTCACATGCCTCGAGGCACATGACCCGGGTCAGAGGATCATCATCCGTGCCAATTGAGTTTAACCAAGTGCTAGTACAAAGTACATGGTACAGTGCTAATGGAGTTCATTTAATTACTAGTATGTTTCTCCAAAAAAAAAAAAAAAAATACTAGTACAAAGTACATGATGTTTCTGCTACGTAGTAGGACCTACCGATCCATTGATAGATGTGGTCCATAGAAGTAACAAATCAATGTTACAAATGGACCCTATGTAGACCAAAATGTAACAGTTACACTCACCATGTAACTTCTATGACTGTCCATCAATAGACACATGATGTTTCTGCTACTTTATATATCCTGTTTCATTATTGAGGAAAGCTAACTGTACCCCAACAAAAATCTCCCAAAATCGTATCCCAATCTAACAACTCGCATGCACAAACTATGAACACCCAAAATAAGCAACTATGAACACAGTTTATCAACGATATGAACATGACTAAATTAGGACGGGTGGGCAATTTTCATTTCCGCACCTAACTGTGGGGACCACCACTATAACTGCCAAATTGTGCACGTGCTGAAATTAATTTAAACACGTTTTTCACATGAACATAACAGCTGCACTGGGTCCCATAGCAGCTACACCTTCTGCTGCGTAGGGTGTTCATACTTGATGTACTAAGGTGTTCATACCTTCTACATGCTCTTGTTCATACTGTGTTCATAGTATGTTCAGACCTGGTGCAAAAATAGTATTCTTGCTCTCCAAGAAAAGAGTTAATTGTTGTGTTGAATGTTCAGTGTTTGTTCGCCTGGCTTTCCATGAGGTCTGATATGGGTGTTCATACTAATTATGTATCTTCCTCCTTGGACTTCTTGGTCAGAGCGTGCATGCACTCGCGACCAGCAATGACTGGAGATCGACTCCATCGTCAGAGATAGCATCAAATGGGTGGAGATCGCCTCAATTACTGGAGATCGCCTCAATTGCTGGAGATCGACAGATATGGCATGAGACTGACGGAGATTTATTTGAGATTGCCGGAGATCGCAAAGATCACCGGAGACCGTCGGAAATCGCCAAGGTCACAGCCTCAAATCGACGGGATCAATTCAGTATGAGCAATCTTCGTTTGTTCGTGTGTACGGACGGTAAGTAGTTTACTATTTTTGTCTTTTTCCAAAAATGGTAAGATGGAAGTATTATTTGTTATGCTAAAAATAGAAAAGTGGGTTGGGGTACAAAGATGGGGGATTAGAGGTGGGGTAGAGAAAGATTTTCTCTTCATTATTATATATATGTATCCATGCTACTTTTCTAGTCAATAATGCATTCCTCAAGTGATCTGACAACTGTATAAGATTTTCTAAAATCTAATCCCCCCCCAAAAAAAAAACTTGATTTATACTTAATATATACCACGCAACATAGAACAATAATAAAAATGACATGTTCTGTACATGAAAAAGACTGATGAAGTGATTGGTTGTCATGATCAATTAAGTTCCCAATTTTTTTTCTTAAATACAATGAAGAAAAAGTTTAAAGGTGAATATATTTAGAAGTAGTGGCTAAATAGATGCTTAAGAGATCAATATAGAGATTTATAGAAGTGTTCTCTATTTAATTTTGTAAAAATCGTAACATCTCAATAGGGGATGTAGAAATTGTAATTGCCTCATCCATTTCCAATGTCACTTCACTATCCTTCCCATCCAAACTCGGAAGCATAACCAATAAGGTTCTTAATGATAAGAAGATACGTATTTTTCTCTTCTGATCTTGTTGTATCAAAACAGATTTTCTATTTACATATGTCCAACCGGTTTCTTCATGCCAAAATAATTAACGTGTCTTGAATAGAACCACGGGCAGAGGGAGAGGGGAACTGGGTGTGCTAAGAGACCCCCATGATTTTCCAAATTGTGTAGATATGTTATTTGACAATGCATTTTGAGAAAGAAATTTGGTTTGGCACCCCGATGTGGTTTTAATAATATGTTTGGATTGGATGAAGTGTTCGAGTATTATGTGGTTATAATATATTTTTGTTTTCTTTAACATACTCAGCCCCTTTAGCAAGTATCAAAATTTTATTAAAGTGTTTTATTTTTTTTATTATCTATTGTTCCAATCGTTCTAATTAAAAAATACTGGATCATATTTCCACTTTGTCTACCTCTTTTGTCCAAATAATAATGTTCCGTTGTTCGTCACTTTTAAAAAATTATTTGACCCTTCGCGTCAGCCCAAATGTACAAAAAAAAAAAAAAAAAAAAAAAGGAATTCTACATTTAATATGTTATAACTTGCAGAATGTTAATAGTAAAACCAATAGCGAAGATCAATAGTAAAACCAATAGCAAAGATTAAGATTAGAAGAGTTTACAATTTTGTTATTTTTATATGTCAATCAACAAAAAAGTTTATATATATTTTTTTTTTGTAGAGATTAAGAAAAATAATATTGAAAAATCTTATATGTGTATTTTTTTAAGCCGGTTGAAGCTAGTTCACGCCGTAAGCAATGGCGGATTCGTGCATTGGCAAGCCCTGTCAAGTGTACGGACTTGATTTTTGAAGATATGGTATGTATAGTATGTTTTTATGGGATGTCTATCAAAAATACTAAGTAAATGGCAACGTTATCCGTGTGGGAGGTCGCGGGTTCGAAAACCGGATGAGGGGTCTTTTATAGACATTTAAATTTGAGTGGTTTGACCCTCATATTTATCTCAAAAAAATACTAAGTAAATATTCTGTTATGTCTTAGATTAACTAACAATTAGACATGTATCTTGCTCTTAAGATCTAAATGTGCTCTAGCTTACTCAAGAGCCTGGCTCCGCCCCTGACTACAAGTATAGAAGCTCATGAGTCTAGCCCTCGGCAGCCCCACCCCCCATCCCAATGTCAGATTCCTGGTTCCGCCGCTGAATAGAACTTAGTACCAAACAATATACATGGCAAATTGGCATATGTAACTATCAGTACTTGTTGAACAAATTAAGCTTCATTCACAATTTAGCATCCAAGTGGCCAAGAATTTCTTTATCTACTTGCATTCGAATAAAAGCAACCCATATATAGTCCCATACGATACTTGTGTACAAACTAATACCGAAATACTAAATTTATACGCACACGCATCATATATGACAATATTGACATACATTACCATCAGCAACTAATATATGGTTGCTTGATAGACAACATAATGTATAAAATTACTTCCTGGAGCAGTAGTGAGAAACTTATATATCTTATTGACTTCCAAGTCTTGTTAAATATTAATATATGCACCAGCTAGCTATTAATCTATATTATTTGCGTTGCATACATGAATGCACGTTCGAGTCCGTATTAGGTTGTTGAAAATTTCAATTGAATTTGGTGAAAACCTACAAAAAAAAAAAAAAACCTATCACTGGTAGAAAAAAAATAATTTACTCCAACCTAATTATTTTCCTCTAAAAACGAGTGTTTTAGAGGAATAAATTCCTATTAGGAATTGATAGTATTGTCTGGCGAACAGTGAATAGAATTTATTTCTTATAGTCTCTCAATTCCTACAAAAACCTACAGGATTTGTGTCTGCCAAACAGGCACCTATGTTCAATTCGTAAATTTGTGATGTAAATACCAGAGTCAACAAAAATGAGGATTTGAATTTTGAAGTCATGCTTGTTGTTATTACACTGTAATTTCCACGAAGAAATCAAGACTTTTGCAGAAAATCAGTAGTCAATTCATTATACTATATGGAAACAGTGTCTATATATTAAATTATGATTCTTAAGATATGAAGAATTTTTCTAGATATTTATTAGATGTCTAAGTTCCTAAAAAATAATAAAAGAATCAAAGTCAATCCACCACATTTCCATCTTTTTCCCCTTTCATTATTCAATATATATATTTGCTACGGTAACAATTGTCATATATATACAGTCAAATTACTACGCTAATTGATAAGTTTTATACCATTCGAAAAGTTTACAATTCTAATTTAACTCCATTTGCTTATATAATCAATTATCTTTTGTTTATAGTATATTATATATAAATGGTTATTTTTAAGTCTCATCCTTCAATTTTCCCTTGCTTATACTTTTGTTTATAGTATATTTTTTTAAGCTTCAAATAAACAAACTGGATCAAGGTATTAATATTTTATCGTTTAGTCCTTAAACTTTATATATATCATTTTGGTCTCAAAATTTCACAAAATTCTCAATTTTTTTTTTTTTTTTGCTTTTTTAAACTTTTATTCGTAACAATCAACAAATAATCCTATCATCATGAACTAAAGAAAGTGAATCTCCATGTACATATAAGGAAAACATATTGAGTCCACCTTATAAAGTAGGTCACCATTCACCTCTTTCACAATCTGACGCACCCACATGTAACCATGTACTTGTTACAGTTGCATAAATGTTTACTAAGAAACTATAATGTATCTGTTTACTAGAAAATGATATATGTTGATCGGAAAGATATAAATGTTTACTGAAAAATAATTTTTTTTTCATAAAAATACGGTAAACCAGTAGATAGATAAAAGAGGTGATCACTAGCTATTACTCTGTATATATATATAAGCATCCATGTCACATCGTATATCTTATAGCTAGTAATTATTAAGTATATATATGTATGCAGACTTGCAGACTTGCAGTGAGGTGCCAAGAAATTTACCCAATAATCGCAAACAGAGCCAATGCAATAACACAGAAAAGAAAAGGTAATTGAGAACTCCAATTAACCCCCTCCTCCATTAAGGTGTATTTTGCAATTGGGGAAGACGTGTAGTGTAGAAGTGGTAATACACTTCTACTTAACCAATAGAGAGTCCGTCTCTGCTGTTATTTTTAGGGATAAGAGGACCCTATTATCCCAATTTGGACTGTCGGATCAAAATGAACGGTTTAGATTGATACCAAAGTACAATTTTTGAAGGGAGCAAGAATCTTTGTGAACAAATCTGATCCGTCCGTTCTGATCCAACAGTCACGATTAGAATAATAGGGCCCTGTTATCCATATTTTGGATAACAGATGATATGATCCCAACCAATAGACACGTGAGGCACATGAACAATTACTCACCCAAATCTTAATCAAGTCATTATTATCATCATCAATCACACAACAATTATAATAATCGGAAAGAGAAAGAGAAATCTCCACTCCGTCCAATTAATTTTTTGTTATTACCTAAAATAAAAAAGAATTCGAGGATATGCTCAGTCTAATAAGAATTACAAGACTATGCCTACTTTTCAAACAACACATTCAAAAGGTCCAACCAAACGCAAGCGTTCAGTTTATTAAACTTCCCGAACTTAAAAAAATTTTGCCAAAATTTTCCTCTGAACGCCGATGTCTAGACGCCGGCATTCAAAAGAAAATTTCTGCAAAATTTTTTAAGTCCGGGAAGTTAAAAAAGCCGAACGCTAGCGTCTAGGTGGACTTTCTGAATGTGACATTTAAAAAGCAGGCATAGTCCTATGATTCTTATTAGACTGGGCATATCCTTCAAATTATTTTTTATTTTAGGGTATAGACAAAAAATTAATTCCACTCCGTCCTCCTCTCCCAACTCCCAACCCTTTATATACCACTTGTCTTCCCCCTACTCAACCCCCCCTCCTCTCCCTCTCTCTTCTTAGCTCTTCTTTCGATCTCTCCACGCATCCAGGAGATACGATACAATACAATTACAATTAGATTATAGTTTCTAGTTTCTAATTACTATCGTGCATCACATATAATAACATAACAGCCGGACGGAATTATAACACCATTGCAGGGGAGGTAGAGGGAGAATCAATCGTTCCTCAACAGTCGGATCGATAAGACAGAAAACAGTGAATACGAAACAGAAGGAATGGGTGAAGAGAAGCTACCTGAATCGACGGCCCAGATTTCCCTCCCGGGCTTCGTGATCCACGCCGCCGAATCCGAGCGTCTGGCGCGCTCTCTCGGCCATGCGACGGCGGAGGACCTCCTCCCCGCCTTAGTCCCCGCCGCCATGGCCCACGCGCAGGTCCCCATCTCCCAATTCCCCGTCGGCGCCGTCGGGCTCGGATCCTCCGGCACGCTCTACGTCGGCGTCAACCTCGAGTTCGCCGGGCTCCCGCTCCACCACTCCGTCCACGCCGAGCAGTTCCTGCTCTGCAACGCCGCCGCCCACGGCGAGCTTTCTATCCGCTCCATTGCCGTCTCCCACATGCCCTGCGGCCACTGCCGCCAGTTCCTCCAGGAGGTCCGCGACTCCTCCGACATCCGCGTGCTCGTCACCGCCGATGGTCCCGACGCCGTCTACACCCCCGTGTCCGCGCTCCTCCCGCGCCCCTTCGGCCCCTCCGATTTACTCCACAAGGACACGCCGCTCCTGCTCGACCCCCGCAGCACCGATCTAGGAGAGCTCGTCGTAGATCCGGGCTGCAACGGGCAGGCGAAGAAGGACGGGCAGCAGCTGGAGACGAAACTCCAACAGGAGGCGGAACGGGCAGCACGTGCGTCGCACGCGCCGTACAGCGGGTGCCCGGCGGGATTCGCTGTGGCGGACGAGGACGGGAACGTGTATGGCGGGTCGTACTACGAGAGCGCGGCGTATAACCCGTCCCTGGGCCCGATCCAGGCCGCGATGATCGTCAAGACCGTCGGATCTTCTAAGACTTCCGTCGTGGCCGCGGCGCTTGTGGAGAAGGAGAACGGGCTGGTTTCGCATGAAGGCACCGCCAGAGCGTTCCTGGCTGCTGTCGCTCCCGCAGCGAAGCTGCATGTGTATCGCTACAGACAATCCGATGTTCCGATCTGATCTGATCTGAGCTGATCTCGTGATGAGTTTTATTATTGGCTGGGAATGGACGGCTGGGATTGAGTTGTTGGGAAGTCCTGTTTGAATCAATCTCAATCTCTTCTTTTTCTTCTCTTCGTATTAATTTCTCTTTGTGAAGTTGCTGGAGGACCCCAAGCGAGGAAATGTAAGATAGTGGATGGAAGGCAGCAGAACACCGACGGCTGGGATGAAATCATGGAATGTCAATGATGGGGTTCTGTGATGATCTGGTTGAACTCGCGCTGGGTGAGAAATTGAGGATGAATGGTGTTAATAATATTCTTGCATGCACAAATAAAATGATTGAAAGAATGTGATAGTAATAATAACAACCGTCAGCTTGAAAAGTATCTTTACTGTTATATAATGTGTTAAAAATATGTGAAGATAATTAATTACAACCTCTAATGTTTTCTTACTGTTCCTTATTTATATTTCTTCTTCTCAGTGTTGTTATAATGCTGGTTGACAAAATCATCACATTACAGATTTAGCATATTATAAAAAGATTAATACTTCTATCAAAAATAAAAATATTAACACAATTTAAGGGGAATCTGACAATAATTTTGAATGGATATTTGAGAATTATATTAGTCCATAAAACATATTGCTGTGAAGGATGAAGGATGACTTATTTTATTTATAATTCACTAATCTGCATCAAAAGTTAGGTGAGAAAAATGCGGAGTATGTACTGGCTTCTGAGGTGCAAACAGACATTTTTTTTATTTTTCATGTTTTGTGAAAACAGACAAATCCAATATTCCAAGAGTGTAAATTATTGTTGTGTAAAATGGTCTATACAATTATTAAAGCTGACGGCAAGCAGAGAAAAAATGAATATAACGTCTTGGTATGTCTTACTAATTGCTATCTATAGTTGTTTAAGATGAACAGAATCAATCAAGAATAATAACATGTTAACTATCAGTCTCTTTTTCAACCAACCTTGCAGCTAGTAATTGCTTATTAATTCATGATGGACATGTATTTACTATTTTTTCTCTTCTTGTACCTTGCAGCTAGCAATTGCTTGTTAATTCATGGATCCAAAAACAAAATGACTAATTGACCACTAAATTCCATCAAAGTATAAAATATTATTGTCCACTCACTTCAGAACCTAATAGATTTATGAGTGACTACAACACTATTAATAGTATGGACCGACCAGTACTATGAGTCTATATTATTATTTTTGAAGCATAAATGGCCCTTCTGAACTGTACAACGTGATCTCAATATGTAAATGTTCTTGTATACTAAATTTTATATATATTTTTTTAGAATATTTTGACAGTCTTTTTAGATATATAAAAAATCCACATTTTTTTTAATGGTCCATAACATTGACATTAAACCATTTTCTAATTGAGGAGGGATGAAATAACCATGTTTTTTGTGACCGATCGGTGACCGTGAAATTAAATCTTAAATAACTACACTTTAAATTCTTAAATAACAAAATTTATTGATAGAATATATTGTATATATCATATTTTATGCGTATACAAAAAATTATATCATTTTGATTTTATTTGCATGTGCATCAAGCATTAACAAAAATCAAACGGTTCAAGTTTTATGATTTTTTCTCTTCTCTTGATAACTATCGATACAATGTTAAAACTTTACCATTTTTTATGTATATGTTATTAAGATAATATAGAATACATCTAACGATTTAGATTTTTCAAATTATGCATAAATAAAAAAAATGGTCACCATAGGCACCAATGGTCATAGTTATTGGATCCCTCCTCTTTCTAATTATCTTAAAGAATAGTAAGAAGTTTCAAAAATTATAAAATTTGGTACATAAAGATATATTTATATAAAGATCGCGTTAAGCGGTTTGGATTGGTCATTTCAACTTTGAAAACAATAATAGAGAGCCATAGAAATGACCGCTCCATATTATCAATAGTACCATTGCCTTTTTTTCATCACTCTGGATACTATTGTGTGAATCCATGTAAATTGTACTTGGTCCTCTGTATCTAACTTTTCCTACTAGGAACGATCATATATTATTCTATATTTTATAATTTTTATTATATTTGAAATATTGTACCATAAGTTTTTTACTGCAAATTAACATATTTAGTCTTTAATTGATAACGCCAGTTTTTTTTTTTTTTAATTAATACCGCCAGTTTCACAAAGCATGCTACATAAAGTGGTCTCTTAATGGTGCAGCTAGATTATATCAGAGAAGTTGAAAACCGGTTTGGTTCCTCTCAAATTCTACATGTTACTATCATATATATCAAAGAATTTCTTATCAATATGGTTCTTCTATTTAGCATGTAAATGCATGTCCGCATCAAGTAACTTTTTATGACACACTAGACATGCAAGTATCAATATTAGCAGGAATCTATACAATCCTATCTGAATTCAATGATCCATGGAATTAACACCATCCAATTCAAATCCCATATATCAAAAGGAACATCGGTGTCAAGAAAAAGAAAAAAAAATATATCCCAGATATGGGAGAAGTTTAGGTACTTTTGTAAAGCATTTACATGAATTGAATTTATATAGTTGGGTAATATATATTTAGAGTAATACTAGAGTCCATAGAAAAGTTGTGCATAACGTCCATAGGTTACATTTTGGGATGTATCTGTTACATTCTTTATACATTTATGGACGTATGGACAGTTTTTCGATGGACACAAGATGTTTCTCTAATATTAATGTTAATGTTGACTTTATAATCTGAGGCTTACTATTGAGAATATGGACTACTTTTTCTAAAGATTCTGCGGTTTTAAAAGATTGATATATGTTGTTAATTGTTAATTATATTGCAGATGTAAATATAGTTACAAACTTATTAATACCTGTGTAAAAGTATTTAAAGATCTTACATTGAAGTTCAAAAGAATTATAAAAATTAAAAGTTGTATCTAAAGAAAGAATCATATAAATATAAATAAAGAAAATTAAATAGTTTACTGATTGCTTATTATCATATACTGATATAGTCATATCGTAAGAGGAAAAAAAAACTATATTTACACTTTAAAACAAAGAAAAAGTATTTAATTGTGGGGAAAAAAATGTTTTTATTAGTTGCATTTTGCTATTTATGAGGTGGTAGTGATCAAACGAGGATAATGAAATAATGATTGATGGAAGTAGAAAGAATGAAAGATGCATTCGCCTAACCTAACTTTCAAAATCAAGGCCTTCAAGGCCCACAAATGGTTTACATTTATACGGCTGCTAATGGCCTAATGCTATCCACCGAAGGCTTTCAAGAAAGAAAGTGCTTGTTTGTTTTCCACTAAATTTGCATAGCCTTATCACACCATAACACATTAAAGATTGGAAAAGACGTAGAGTCCACCTATAAAGTAAGCCACCATCTATCTCTCCCTCACAATCTGACATACCTACGTACACCCATGTGCTTGTCACAGTTGCATAAATGTTTACTGAAAACCGTAGTGCATCTGTTTACTGAAAACCATAGTGTATCTGTTTACTGGAAAATGATATATGTTGATTGTAAAGATATAAATATTTACTGAAAAATAATATTTGTTCATCAAAAATATGATGGACCGATGGATAGATAAAAGGGGTGGTCGCTGAGATTTGTCCATTTTCCAAAAATCCAATAAACGAAATCGACAACTTGTGACTTGTTCCATCAATAGGTAGAGTTCCTCTTTTCGTGATATGATTTTTCAGAAATTTTATGTTTTTTTTTTGCTGCTTATTTTTCTTCCAGAAAATCCTCAATTGCTTTTTGGCCAATATTGTAGAATGTAACTGGACTACTGCAAAAGATGGTGTAAAGTACAAGATTGATAACATTTAATTTATTTCATTAATAAAATCAGCATGTGCAAATTAAAATAAAAAATAATTGACGAGTCAAAACATTTAATTTTGTTTTGCTTGGGAGTGTAAATTTTTTCCGAGTTATATTATATAGTATGCTACAAAACTACATACCAAAAGATTTCGAAGCATATTTTTACTTATTTTAATTGAAAAGGATTTCCTGTTATAGGCTTATAGCCTTAGTTAAACTTTGTAGTTTGGATTAAGTTAAAAGAATAATGAATTTGAGAATAATATTCATTGTATATTACCATTTGATGTAAATTACTTACCCATGCAGCTAATACAAGCCTAAAGTTTGGAAACAAATATGAAGGTAGGAAGATGAGCCTGGTCTGGAAGCGTCCAATTAATCCCCCTGCAGACATTGCTAAAAACTAAAATGACAAATGAATAGAATTAGACTAATTCAATTAGGTTTAAGCTATTGTCTGTTTTAGGTTCTTTTCATTTCTCTATTATAACAGGTTTGCATCAGATTCTGATCCAAAGAGGACAATCTAGAATGATTAGGAATTGCAGTTCAAATTTAGGAAAGGAGAAGGCTGATTTCAGGAATTGTTGCTTAAAAACTTTCTTGCCACTTATGGTTGAAAACTATGTGATTGCTTTGTTGTTAAATAGTGTGTTTTTAGTAATTTTGATGTTAGTATTTGGTTTAAAGACTATGGATGCATGTAACCCTACTGAGCCGGAGTGTGGATCAGATTAAAAACTCTTTTGTTTCTTTAATGAAACAGGTGACTATGTCACTTTTTCCAAAAAAAAAAAAAAAATTGAAAAGGATTTCTAACCCTTTTTATGTTAAGAATACTCCGAGTGTACATCTTTTTAATATATTGAGAACTACTTTTTAATAAAAAATTAGAAACTTTGCAATAAGTCAAATACCTAATAAAAGTTTATTCAATAAGAAGGATTTGTTCGATCCAAACTTTACCCATAATAAAATTTCTTGGTGAATTATATTATGGATCAGATGAGACATGAATTATCCATATTTCCAAATCGGATGGTCGTGATGTATTTTTTTGGTACAAGTAAAAAAAGATGATTGATATGTAAAATTTGAACCGCTCCTTTGAAAATAAATGGTTGTGCTAGAAGAACATCTCAAATTTCTTTGTTAATTCTTTCAAAACGTTCAACTTCACTGGAATCCAATCCGTGCCATCTCACTGTCATATTCACATCAATATTCTGTACATGCCAATCTCCATAAAAAGTTGCCAACCGTCCCAACAAAATCAGACGGCATCATGTGATCCAGGATCCTTCGGTCGGATTTGTGAGTAGTAGCGAGTACTAGTGAATTGATAAATGTACGTGCCGTGCGTGTTATGTGCAAGCACGTCACGTGTTGAACACTTTACGTGTTCGTACAATATGTGTTGACGTGCTAAAATGTGCGTGTTTATGCGTGTGAGATTTTTGAAAACCTTAAACACGCACGCTACACGCGCGACGTGTTACTCATGTTCGTGTAATCACGTGCTAACACTTATTAACATGCACTTGGAACTTACTTCAAAACTTATAAGAATAATAGAATTCGGAAAAAAATTAAAAAAAAAAGTCTAAAAACATCATGAAATATCATAAAATCCGAAATATACTTAAAAAAGACCTTTTTTTATGTTTTTTTAAAGAAGTCTGAAAAATAAAACATTAAATAGGATAATACAATAAAGAAATATATGCATTATTAATTTATTATGTATGAAAAGTACATTTATGTACGTGTTTCTATATGTGTTATACGTGTGTGTCCACTTATTGTGCGTGCGTGTTCGTGCTCACGTGTTTAGACGTGTGTGTTTGAACGTGTTGAAATTATATAGAAGTTGAACACGCCACATACAGACACGTATGAACACGAACACTTTTATCAGTTCCCAACCAAGTACCAACAACGCAGGGCTGCCAGCCTCCATTCCGTTGAACCACTAGAGAGGAAACAAATCTCATCCAGTCAGTCAGTCAGTTCCTCACTTCCTCTCTTAATTTGTGGCGCGCAAAAGGCGCCACGAATCAGTTCCTCTCCTCCTCCATCATTGTCCGATCAAATTCAATTCAAACTACCCCAGATAACAACTTTCAAAGCAAAACCCAACAAAAATCAGGAAGAATTTCATTAATTTGCTGTACCTGTGATGGCATCTCTTGCATCCCCTTCTCTCCTTACTTCTCTGACCAAAACTTCCCCTAACAGAAGTGTTTCTCTTGCTGTTTACTCTTACTCTTGGTGTGGTTCCAGAAGCTTCAGAGGGGTGGCCAAGTGTAACGCAGGGTCGAGCGGGGGTGTGGCCAGCCGCCGTCTGTTCCTCGGCATTGGGAGTACAGTCGTTGATCAGCTGGTGCGAATGGCGTCGGGGAGTGGGGGTGTAGGCAACCGGTTTCTTGTGGCGTCGGCTCGGCCCAGGCAGGATGTCTCTCCTGTTGAACAGGTCTTTACTTGATAAAATTTTTCATCTTTTTCATGATTATTTGTAAGTTCTTAATGTTAATAGTTTGAATCTGATTTTGGGTCAGAAATTCAGAATCATTTATACTGAAATTTATTGGTTTCCAGGGTGTGAATAAAATTTCATGTATTTTGTTGAATATAGATATTGAAGAATGTGGAGTGGCCGGAGCAATTTCCTTTCAAGGACGAAGATTTCAGCCGCTTCGACGAGTACTAGCCTCTTTTTAGCTGGTTTGCATTTGTTTTATTGTTCTTTTCCTTCTTTTGTCTACTTTGTACTTCACAATGGAGATTGATAATAGGGGAAGCAAACTGAGATGTCAGGTTGGATTCTGGCAAGGGGAAAATAGGGGTGTTGTGTTTACTTGCTTCTCTATGTTGTTCAATCCTCCAGGGTTGAACTTATGGGTCATTTCCATTTCATGCCTGATTTGGGTCAATTGGGGCTAGTTTTGCTGCCAAAAATTACTGAACCGGATTGAATTCGAGTACTATGAGTCGTTTGAATTGGTAAACTTAGATGATCAAGTAATCTTTGGTGACCTAATATAAGTTATGATGTCAAGTATCCCAAATCCACTGAATAGTACCATTTCACTTCTCGAAGTTCTTGGCTAATAAAAGGTTTAGGTTCAATTTTGTTTCCGAATTGTCCGATTTTGGAGGTCTAGGTTTATGTCTGGCTCTGGTGCTCGACTATCAAAGACGCAGCCAAGTTTCTGGCATTTCAACTCATCAAAAAAGTTTTCAGATCATTGATATATTCTTCATTTGGCTGAAACATTGAATTTCACTATATGTAGTTTGTATGATCAAATTTCATCATAATACTTACAATTCTGTGACCTTAGCCACTTCTTTTGTACAGATCTTCGGACTCGATTTTTTATTCAGAGCCGCGATTTGTTACACACATTGATGACTCGGCAATAAAAGCTCTTACTGACTATTATTCCAAGGTTTTTCCTCCCAGCAACACTCCTGGAGTTGCCATGCTAGATTTGTGTAGCAGCTGGGTAAGTTCGCCGTTTTTTTCGTTCTACCTTCAGAAACTATTTTTATTTCTTTACATTTTATCTCCCTTTCTTTTGCTCAAAATGTTAAACTCTATATAATCCATGAAGGTGAGCCATTTTCCTCCGGGTTATAAGCAGGAGAGAGTTGTTGGCATGGGTATGAATGAAGACGAACTCAAGAAAAACCCGGTACAGAACTGTACCTCTTTTTTCTTGAGACATGATTTTATGACGAGAAAAAGGGAGGGAGCATAATTACTTTTGCTTTATGTATGTAGGTTTTGACAGAGTATATAGTGCAAGATCTGAATGTGAATCCTAAGTTGCCATTTGAAGACAACACCTTTGATGTAATTACCAATGTGGTATGATTTAATTTCTTCTAAACTGTTTCTATAATTGGTTTCAAATTGTAATTTATTATTCCAACCTTAAAACTGTTGAAGGCAGCATTTCAATCAATCTCTTTTAGATATTTTTTTTTTTTGTGTTATTGCACATAAGGATAATCAAGTCCACGTTTGCTCTTTATGTACAGGTAAGTGTAGATTATTTAACAAAACCAATTGAAGTTTTCAAGGAAATGCAAAGAATACTCAAACCATCAGGTCTTGCCATAATGAGGTAATCATTTAAATTTGAGTTACGCAAAACCTCATTAGATCCTGAACTCAGATGAGCCTTAAGATGAACTGATTCTAAAGTATAGCATTCAGATACAACCAAAACCTAGAGTTGAAAATAAGTGTTGAGGGATCAGGCTAGGTTAGCGGTCTGATCCAGGTCTGAATTGGGTAAGACCAGATGAAAATTTTCGGGTTCTAGGTAACAAATTTGAGACCATTTCTGGTAGTAATTTGTTTGGTTTCATCAATTTGTGACCATCAGCATTTCAGCTTTCAAGTTCAGGTTGGTTTCTCAATATTAATTTGTCCAGAGTCCAACCAGTCAATCCTGTTTCGCCGTCCAAGTACACTTAAAATTGCAAAAATGCTCGACTCTAACCTTGTTTGGTGATTATACCTAGTTTCTCGAATCGGCTATTTTTCACAAAAGCTATATCTATATGGACCGCCACTGGTGATGTTGATCATGCATGGATAGTTGGCGCTTACTTTCACTATGCTGGAGGTTTTGAACCCCCTGTGGTATGTACATCTCATAACCATAGCAGTTGAATAAAAGTATTGCAAAGGTCGAAGTTTCACTTGTATGGTTGCAGTAAGACAGATATTTGTGAGAACCCCACAAAAGTACCATCTTGCATAAACATTGTAGATTCCATTATATCATAGTTTCGCATCACACATTCATTCACAACAACTGCAAAGGAAAAGTATGAGGGGCAGTTTGCAATATCTGGAAGTAATTGAGATGAATTCAGAAATATTTTCAATGTTGACAGGATACTTGTATGGTTGCATTAGGAGATTAAAACAATGTGTCTTATGTTTGTTGTAGACTCTAATTTATATAGCATTTTGAATTTTGCTGTGCTATAAATGAAATTGACCATGAGATTTAGTAGAATTATTATTTGTTTCTCATTATATATGCAGTGTGGCAAATTTTATTATTTGTTGTTGTTTTTTTCTTTTTTTGTGTGTAGGCAGTAGACATCTCCCCTAACCCAGGACGTTCAGATCCAATGTACATTGTATATTCCAGAAAACAACGGTCGGCGTAACCACCTAAATCCACAATATGTAACACAGATAAAGAGTATTAAGAGGGAATTGAATTTATATACGAAATATTGTTTTTGTTCTTCCTTGTATATTATTTTAGATCATGAGCTGCACAGATTTTTTTTATTTTTTTTTCTGGGGTAAAGTTCGACTTCCATTATTGTTTTTATTTTTCTTACTGTCAAGCCTCATCTCAACCCCAACTTGGATTGATAACATCATCTCCAGTTGTACTGTGGAAAACGAATCTATAGTTTCTTACTTTGTTGTTAAACAGCAAGGGTCTGATACTTCAACGAGAGAAACAAGTAATTATGAAGGAAGATAAGGCCTAATGGGCCACGAACTATAATTTATTTAAAAAATTGTTACGGATACAAACAAAAAAAATTATATTACCGACTATATTAGTAATTCATATTAAATAGGTATGTATTATTAGTTTTATTATGCAACTTACTTTGTATAGTATATTGCAATATATTTTTACAAAGAGAAAATCTCTATATAACCCACGTTCTGTACCCCGATTATGTACCCCGACTCCGTATGGTAAGACTTCGGAGCGCTTTTGTTATTCAGCGCTAAGAAAAAAGAGAGGACAAAATTCTGAAGTTATGTCAGTATACTCCATTCTCTCGGTACAAATTAAATTATAAACACTCGAGTTTTCATACACAGTTATGGAGAATATAAAAACCAACACCAGAAAAAAAAAAAATAGAAAAACGATGCCATCGTGTCATTTTCTCCTGGAGGAGGGATCCAATGACACCCAAAATTTTGATACAAATGTTACACTAAATTATATAAATTTATAAAAAATCTTAAAAATGAAAAATTTTTTATAAACATGTTCATTTACTTATAGATCGATTGTGTTTCAAATTTCATTCAATTTAAGTATCATTTGATACTCCATCAACGGCCATCAAGTTTATATAGTAATTAGAACGGTCTAAATTTAATGGTTCTTGATGGAGTATCAAATGACACTTAAATTGAATGAAATTCGAAACACAATCGATCTATAAGTAAATGAACACGTTTATAAAAGATTTTCCATTTTTAAGATTTTTTTATAAATTTATATGATTTAGTGTAACATTTGTGTCAAAATATTGGTGTGTCATTTTATCCCTCCTCTTTCTCCCGATGCTTATCTTGTAATTCCTTCAAGTATTCATTGTTCACAACTTTAATTATGCCGAGCAAACTTAAATTTGAAACTGTAATTAAAATATAAACCATCGGCCAAGGGTTTATATTTCTCTTTCGAGTATGTGTGTTGCGAGTGTTTATATTTCTTGATCAAGTGTTTATATTTTGCAATCAAGTGTTTATATTTTGTAATCAAGTGTTTATATTTGTCATTCGAGTATCTGCGAGTGTTTATATTTTGCGATCAAGTATTTATATCTCTCGATCGAGTATCCGCATAGCGAGTGTTTATATTTCTCGATCAAGTGTTTATATTTCGCGATCAAGTATTTATATTTCTCGTTCGAGTATCCACGTAGCGAGTATTTATATTTTGCGATTAAGTATTTATATTTCTCGATTAAGTGTTTATATTTCTCGTTTGAGTATCCGCGTAGCGAGTGTTTATATTTTGCGATCAAGTATTTATATTTCTCGATTAAGTGTTTATATTTCTCGTTTGAGTATCCGCATAGCGAGTGTTTATATTTCTTGTTCGAGTGTTTATATTTCTTGTTCGAGTGTTTATATTTCGCGATCAAGTGTTAAAATAAGTTGAATATTTTAATAAATTAATTTGAATATCGACACGTCTAATATAAATACTAACTGGATCCTATTAATATCTGTCTACCAGTTCCCTTTTTTTTAATTTCTGTGCATGCACCTCTTTCATCCGGAACAACATATGAGAGGTGTGCTTGAACAAATATACCAATGCTTGGAATTGTTAGATGGACAAAAACCATTTTGTTCAATACCAGCTTCAATATAATTAACAATTGCGACTACATACTACTACATTTTGGAAGTTTAAATAGTAAAAGATTTTATGGTCATTTTCTTACAGACTATTTTTAAAAATTTCTTTGCAGAGTTCCTCATTTCTTTTTTTTTTTTTACATAGAATGGTACTACAACGCATCAATGTAATATCATTTTTTTTTTATTTTTCATGTATTCTTTTTGAACTGCAACTGAAATCAGGGTCAGAAACAAACTCAACTTTGAGATCCGGATCTGCAGAATCGAGCTCAAGTATGACCTGGAAATGCCGAAATATGTAATTACAGCTTCAATCCCAAATAAACATCATAAATATATATGCATTTGAAGGAAGGTGATCAGCATACATACCACAGTGTTTTTTCCTTGCTTGAGTATTGGTGCCGGCACATACAGAGTACATTGTGGACCGACTTTCTGCAAATTTATTTTAACATTTTTAGAAAATTCATCCAAGAAAAAACTTAAGCAAAGGAATAACAATCATTATAGCATGTTTCATGAAAATTATTGAGGATCCCTTAACGGAATCTCATTGCAGTGTGAATTACTATTTATCAGGGAGTTGGGAGTTCATTAAAAAAGGGGGGGAATTATACCGGCCAGAATCTTCCGATATTGAAGTTGTTTACAAAAGCAACCCCTTTGTTCCAGCCACGAAAAGAGAGAAATGTGTCCTTGATCATGCTTGTCGAATTTATGTTAAATTTGCCTTCGTAAAATGCCGGGCTCCATGAATTACTGTCTGTGAAATGTAACATTAGAAAAGAGGCATGGAAACATAATGTTAGATATTGATTGTTACTTTATCAAGCAGAAGACTCAAATTGAAATGTTACTAATTACTAATTACATATAACCTGCATGACGATATCTAAAGCTGCCAAGGTAATATTTGAGTTCTCTCCAGAGGATATTTTTCTCATCTGTTTTATAAGAGAATTTTCTTGTGAGACCACTCCTGGAGAGTTTGCTCAAGTTGTCCAACTGTATAGGAACCATCTTCCATGTTGTTAATGTAATGTTGTCTATTTGCACAGCCGATAAAATTCCCTGACAAAAAAAAAAATTAAATAAGATAGGAAATTTTAGAGTTAGATCCTTCTAGAAATGTAAGGGGTCTATGCAAGTAGAAAACAAACACCATAGTGTATCAGCATTTGTAGAAAACAACCACAATTGATGGAATTTGCCGGAAACTTTTAAAACTAAGGGCCTATTCTCTTTTATTATTTTCTCTGGCTTAGCTCGATTTTGAGCCGTGGCTCATCCTATAATTTGAATCCCCCACCCCCCAACCCACCCACCCACCAAGCTTATTGTTTTTCTTGTCTCTTTCAAACAATAGCAGAGGTCTATTTGTTTAAGTAAAATTAAATGAAGTAAACGATTGTACAATGAAGAGGGGAATACAGTTTTTTTGCTTGATGTTTCTGCATTTAAAAATAGATGGCTGTTACACAAATAGTCAAATACCCAAAAGAAGTGTTGTCTCTGCAAAATAGTAAAGTAAATGGACCTTATCAAAAATTCTCCACATGCAATTTAGAATAAATTAGTGAATTACCTTCCTATCATAGATATAACTCCCATAGTTAACACGGCCCATATTCTCCACCTGAAAATTTAGACAACTAAAAAGATAAGATACATTTTTTAAGCATTGAAACACTAAGCTACTTGGAAAGAGTTACTTGAGTGGAGATCTGTAAGGATAGATATATACCAAGATAAACAAGGTGAACTTAGATGAACAACCCAAGTATGGTATAGATAAAGGCTCTCTATTATTCCATCTCTCAATAACACCAATGAATTTTGGATTTGATTGATTATCTTCTGAACAGGACACAAACACCTGAGCTCTATCATGAATCTACAATTTACGAAAAGTTTAGTTACAAAATTTAATAGTTCATACTTCATACCTTATGCAAAAGAAACAAACTCTAAATTTGGAAAAGATCAAAAGGATAAAGTTTTAATAAATTTGACCTTGGAAATGGCGAGGGTGCTATTGCCTTTCTTTTGCTTGTACTCTGATATATATAAAATAAATCCATACATCTGATACATATAACAAAACACAATCAGTTAATATTGCTTACACCTGAAGCGAATGAGAAGCATTTTTTAGGTAGGAGATATTAGATAACAAATGTACCTGGCCAACTAATTCCATGGGTAAAGGATTTTCACTTTCAACTGTCTTTGCTGGATTGGAAAGTAAGTGAAGCCCCTCAAATAAAGAGAAAATCTTGTTTAACTTTACAACCCCATAGCCTTCTCTTACAATGTTAGAAGGAAATGAGGGGAGAGGAGCCGTGGCATATTTACGAATTACTTTCCTCAATTCTGCTTGTACACAAAAGAAAATGCAATAGTCCTTCTGTAAGTTTGATTATAGAAATAAAAATGGATGTCCTTTGGAGACACTCAATTCATAAAATATAAAGAAAAATTGTGACAAATGAGCTGTTGTTTGCTTTGGGCCAATTTGATAGGATTCAAACCATTTCAATATACCTTTGTATTTCTTATTGTTCACATCACCGTACTCCTTAATCGGTGCATCCTGAACAAACAGCATAACAAGAAATTTTCAACAACAAATAAAATTTGTTTAATTAATTCGATCATGGCTTTTGTGATTAAGTATAAATAAACCATTATAAACAATTTAAAAGAGCAGTGGATAATGGGGACAATGAAATGGGAAATCTTATATGCAAACACCATTTGGGTCTAATCAGAAACAAAATAACTTTGAATAAATACTCACATAATCGTAAGATGTAAGGTCAGGCTTGTAAGCAGATTCGTCATTTGAGTCAGTATTTGCACCACTAAAAAATCTGAAATTTGTGCCCCCGTGGGCCATCTGTCCATAATTTCAACAGTATACACAAGTCAGCATTGACTGGCTTCATCATAACTACCCTTATTAAACCACGGTACTAGATTTACACACTGGAAAAGGAGGTGTTATTTACATAGAGGATGGCAGAACCATTTTTTGACAAGATCCTGTCTAGTGCTGCAGCTGTACTGGAAGCATCAGTTGTTGCAAGTTCTTCTCCCCAATGTGTTAGCCATCCAGTATAGAATTCCCTGAACAAGGAACGAAAAGGAAATTCTAAACTGTTTTTACTTTTATAAAAAAAATAATGAAAATCAGTGAGAACTATTTCCTTACGAGGAGAGAGGAGGTGATTTTCCTGGTAAATTATACTTCTTTTGAATCTCAAATTCAATCGATGAATTTGACCACGTATCAAAATCAACAGCTGTTAAAAATGATAAAAAGATTACACATGTTAATCAATAATGTGCAAATTTTAAATCCTCTGAAATTGCTTTCTAAAGATCAAAACCAGCTGTAGTGAACCAATTCTATGGGAGTCAACTCAGACTCAATATAGCCTCTATTTCACCAAATTCCCTCACAGTACACTAAACTGCGCGGTAAGAAAATAACACGTTCATATCATAAGCATGATAACAAAAATAGACATCATCAAGACATTACAACAACAATAATAATACCAGCATAAACACCATCCTCTGGAATAGCACCATTACTTAACGTGCTATCTCCTGCCCCATCTGTGGTATACCTAGATCCACAAAATAATAAATAGTTAAATAGTTTGGCGAATTAAGACTTGTGTGAAGTCTGATTGTCTTTGAGAGAAATTGTGTACAATATAACTTCACTTCCGAGGTGCCTTCTGGCCAGTTTAGTAAGGTATCGAAGATAATTCTTGTCAGTTCCAAAGGATCCATATTCATTCTCAACCTAACAAAGTTTGCTAAACATATTTATAAATGATCGATTGGTATTCACAAATGGTTTGTTTTTTTTTCAATTGGCAAATGAATTCATATCAAACTTGCCTGGACCATTATTATCGGCCCGCCATTTTGGTATAACAGAGGTGCCACTTTTGGAAGTAAAACTCCCCACCATCTCTCAACCTATTAAATCAGGACACTTTGAATGATACTTAGTTTCATTTTTTTTATTAAACTCACCATTAATGACTCTTTAAAGCATATAAAACATTTATTAAAGCATACTGAAGAATAAATACTGAGTTTTCACTTAATTATTCGGAGTTAGCATTTTACCAACTTCAACAATCAAGGTGAAAGAATTAGAGAAAATACCAAAGAAAGGTATGTAGCATCTGAAGACCTCAGCTTAAGAGCTGGTTCAATAGAGAGCAGCCATGCGGGAAAACCACCCAGGTCCCATTCTATAAATTACAAGAAATATCAAATTACATATTAAATAATTAAATATATGTGTCATAATCTGGAATTGCAATATTAATCGATAATAAATGTGAAGGCATGAGCAAATGAAACAAGTCTTAAAAAGACAGTACACATAATTAAACGAAGTTTGGAACTGGGATGCAGCACTTACAGTCAAACCTAGAGAAAGTTTGCTAAGTCATGTATTGTACCATATGGCAATCATATTTTTGATTGGGTATTCAACTTTCAAAATTATATTAAAAAATCTCAATATTTTTTCTTATCATATTCCTTTCCTCAGAAATTTACATAGAGGATACTGATTACTGGGTGCATGACCCAACCTGCTTCCTAAAAGACTTAACAGAAACAGCAGTGGTAAGATTAGTAGCAAGACAACTAACCTCCACAAATGTACGGTCCAGCTCGGAGCGTGACGAAAAACCCTAATTCCTGTGCAAGTTGAATATATGCCACAAGATTTGCGACCCCATCAAAGTTATAACTTTCAGGTTGTGGCTCATGCAAGTTCCAAGGTACGTAAGTCTGAATTGTGTTCAAGCCCAATGCTTTTGCTCTTAGTAGCCTATCTTTCCAGTACTAAATTGACAAAGAACAAATTAAAATTAATAGATAGAATAATGATGCAGAGCCAATTAAGCCAAGAATTAAACTTCTTTGACCAATTTCACAAAATTGAGCAAGATTTGGGTTAAATCCAGTAAGAAACAGCAGCGTAACATTTGCAAGGAAACAAAGTAAAAACCTCAGGCACTATGCGAAAATAGTGCATATCCCCGCCGATAATTTGAAAGGGCACGCCGCCCTTGCAGAATCTATCATTCTCGATCCAGAAATGAGGAGAATCTCCCTACAGATACAATCATATCAAATGTAAATTTGAACTTTCAGTTGTTCATCAGGGCTCATTCGACTCTTTGCAGTATTGTCACTTGTCACCCTTGATAAACTAGTGAAGTGAGACCAGTACAAGATGATCTCACATTTTTGTATAAAGAATTACTGGCAGATTAATTTACCAGGGATATAATTGATGATTTATAAAGCAGAAAGTGGGGGAACTTGTGTAGAGGAACAAAGGGTTTCATTCAGATAAAAGGAGATTTGACAGGGAGCATGCAGTATACAAAATAAAAGTAGCATCGATTGGAATTGAGCTGATTAAGATTGTAGAATATAGTGAAAAGGGTAGGGTACCTGAGTGGGTGAGCATGGAAGAGAAGAGCCGGTGGCGCCGGAGTAGGCAGCCGCGAGAGTGAGAAATGCGAGCAGGAGAGTAGAGAGAATGCTCCCGGAGATCATTGGTAATTGATTGATTGAGCTGCTGGTACAAAAGGAAAGGATGTCAAGGACCAGAACCGGAAATCTTACTGGTTTGGTTCGGGTGCTGCTTGGGGCAGCGTTGATTTTACATGTGGGACAGCTTTTTACACATTATGGACGATATTACCCCTCTGTGATATGAATAACACATAAAATGTAAGGATAGTATGGTCCATAATGTGAAAAAAACTGTCCCCTAAGTAAAATCAACGCTGCCCCAAGCAGCTCCCGTTTGGTTCAGGTTCAGAAGAGTGGAGTGGACTGTGGAGTGTCCAAGTGGTGATTTTGCAGCGCAGGACGTGAACCGTTAGATCATCTCGAGATTGTTTCGGAACGAATCTCGAGACGATCCAACGGTTCACATCCTGCGCTACACAGTGCAGTGCTACAGAGGATGAGCACGCCCAAGTGGTAGGCAGTAGTACAACAGACGCGTGCACTTAACACCGCTGTTTATTCACTTCTCTCAAACACCACTATCGTCCAAGTGCTACATGACATGTGGACCGTTGGATCGCCTCGAGCTTCGATCCTGCACGAATCTTGAAGTGATCTAACAGTTCACGTGCTATGCAGCACTTTACCTTAAGGCAGAGGATGAGCACGGGTCACCTGCTTTTCTAAAAAGAAAAATAGGGCCTGCTTTTTTCTTGATCCGACGGTTGAGAAACACTGAAGTACTTTGAGATCTATACAAAAAATACTTAAGTACTTTGAGATCAGTGCAACAACCGATTCCGACCATCCGATCAAAAAAGCAGGCCCTGCTTTTCTTCTCGGAAAAGCAGCAGATTTTTATCCCACTATCAAACGATTTCAACTTACTACGTTTTAACTTACTGTACGCATGTCAAACGGACGGTAAATATGCTATTTCTTCTGCTCTCGTAACTAGAAAACTTAGCGCTTTTTTTTTTTTCTTTTCTTGAAATCCATCTTAGCTCGATGTTGGGATGTTTGCTCTTAAAATTGTGAAGTTTGTTTTTCTTTGTTTCGGGAATTAATTTTCTATTGGATTTTTAACAGTTAATTGATTCAAAAAAATAAAATTTTGACATCTTAAATTAAAAATTGAAGCAGCTAAATAAAAGGCAATCCAATTTGATTTGTTATGCTTGAACATTTTGTGGAATTATTTATTTAGACGTTGTATTTTGTTTTAAGAAAATACTTCATATTTATTTTTTTAATTTAAGAGATAATTAATATTATAATCAGTTTTACTATGAAATTGAGAAATTTTATTAAAATATGAAAATGGATTTCAAAATGGGATGATACTTTTTTTGTTTATCTCACCGTTCAATAGAAATAATAATACCAAACCCACTAAAACTACTTGAATGAGTGGTAAAAGAGCCCATTTGTTATTTTTCCACTTATGAGCGGTAAATTCCCTTCCCTTGAAAATGAATTTAAAAAAGAGAGAGAGAAACAAATAAAAATCCAACAAATATGATTTACAGAGATGTTATGTTGCAAAAAATTTAGAATAAAACTAGTTTGTTCAAACTTCCACCGCATGACTCGTAAGTTGATTGGTGGAAGCCAGTATTTAGACTTTGAGCTGAGCACTGCTATAAAAACCGACCCAATGCAGATAATTGGACCTGAAAAAAAAAAAAAAAAAAAAATCGGATTTTTGAACCTATTTCCGGTTGGGTTCATTATTGGATTGTTGTTGTCGTCGAACCCATGAAGTCCAGATTATTTGACATTTTTTTCAGAAAAAAAAAAACGACCCGTTTAATATATAAACTGGTTTTAAGAAGTTTCATTTTGTAGATATATATATACTTTATATGTAATTAATGAGAGAGAATAATATCGATCTTATACCTTTTGCGTATGGAAAAACATAAAAAGTGGTACAACTTTTTGTGTGAATTTATAAACAAGACCTTAGAAATAACTAGGGGTGTCAATTCTTGAACCGACCCAAGATGACCTATATGTAAATGGGTTGGGTATGGGTCCAGCATTTTTTACCCAACCTCATCAAGACTGTCTGAATATGTAAGATGTCTGACTATTGAGTTTACACGTTGAGTTGTTGATACAAAGACCCAATTGATAAAAAAAACAAAGAGGAAATCTTTTAATCCCACGGATTCTATCCCCCATTAATGTCTGCGCATCGCTTATCCTATTTTGGTAACCTACTGAACATGACTCCACAATCCGCATTTAAGGACCTTTCATTTTTAGAAATAGACAAACTTGACAGCTATATACCGCTCTTTCCAAATTGTGTTTTGACGAAATATAGGGCCCATGCTTTCATTAGTTAATTCCACATTATTTTTTTATCAATTGGGCCTTTGTATCAACAGCAACTCAACGTGTAAACTCAATAGTCAGACATCTTCAATATTTCTAGCTTTGATCGGTCGAGTCAGGTTTGACCAACTCGACCCGTATCGAGTCAAAAATGCTAGACCCATACACGGCTCATTTACTTACGGGTCATCTTAGGTCGGGTCAAGAATTGACACCCCTAAATGTACTGATATTAAAAAACTATATTCGTATATTTGTATATCTATATGTACATAGTTAAAAATAACGTACTGAAATTTAACAAATTAAAAATGTGTGTATTATTGTTATAACATTTATTCATTATTTTTTAATAAAAATATTAATTTTTTCTTCTCGTGTGACAAACTTAGAAATATAATTTAAGCTTATTATATTACGTTATATTACATTACTAGCACCGCACTCGCGCCATGCTGCGGACAATTTAATTTTTATTAATGCTAACAATATAATGACAAAATCTTAGTTGACTACAATGCGCTAATTAAGAAGGTAATTTCATAATCTCAATTTTAAATTTGTACCCTTTCAGACCAAATAGTTTATGATTTATTTACAACCACATTTAATTAGGACATGTGTCTTACTCGTTATTTATGATTTTTCGATAAATATTAAAATACCAAATTTTGATATAGTAATATTGTAAATTGTTATCTTGTTTTTTAGGGGAATAATATTACTCTTAAAATGCTAATCATGAGCAGTTAATTAGAATTCTGATATTTTCGTTTCAATGAAAATGGATGGCCTAGTATTTTGATATTTTTCAGTTTCTCTTAGATGAAGGGGCCGGGAGAAAAATTGATAAGTGGAAAATATATTATCAAGCGGAAAAAGAAAAAGGATTGTTTTTTCGTTTGACATTTAAACGCCCGGCCCTTAGGCTTCCATTAATCAAATTAGAGACAATACAATTATATCATGTAAAAGAGGGAAACATATGAAACATTAATGTATTATATTTTAATTGCAGTCTACAATTGAATATTTGAAAACATATTTGGATCCAAAATAGATATCCATATTTGAAAATGTTCAATATCCAAAATAAATTAAGGAATGGAGAAGAGACCGGCAGCGGGCGCTGAAACGATCCAACCGTTGATTTGATATTAGATTCATCATGCACGGCAGATCTGACGACAAGTTACAATCTGGACCCTCCATTGCAGTCCCATCTAACATTTTTTTATGAGACCGCAATGGAGATCTTCATTCCTTACGTGCTTTTTAATATAGAGAGATTATATATTACATTATCTTTTTATATATTAGAAAAAATAATTTATAACAAGTTTAATATGTCACCAGCTTTATGTATACAAAACAATTTAGAAGATAAGAGAACAATATTTATTGACAAAGCATTTTTCAAACTCATCAATATTATTTATAGTACTATAGTGAATAATACTGTAGCTACTGTGAGTCAGTGACAAATTTCATACAAAATTAGATATACTAGAATAAACCCCCGCGCTTCGCAGCGGGATTGAATTCTTTATGAATTAATTTCAATCAACTCGTTTATATCGGCACTTGAATTAAAAAAAGAACAATAAATAGTTCAATTAATTATTTGTAGAAAAAATATTAAGCAAAATAATTCAAAGAACTCACCTAAAAGACAACATAAAAATCCTCTTGCAATCTATCAAAAGTGTCATTTCATTTAATAGTCATAAAAAAAAATAAAGAAAAAAAGAAATGCATTATCTCTTAATGAAAAGACGCTCTAAATATATTTTATGAAAAGCCGAAAGAAATAAAATTATACTTATGCTAATATTGTAGAAATTCAATTGTATAGGCAAAATAAGAGTTAAAAGTTGGAAAACAACAGAAATTATTTTTAGGGTCCGGTTTGTCGAGTCAGTCACCATTGAGCCGAAGCCCGGTTTGTTTGGTTCTCAACTTGCCTGGAGTGTTAAAATAGAAGGGGGTCCGAGCTGAGCTGCCTAAAAGTACCCTTCCCTGCTCTGCTGCTTACTCTTTCTTAGCTCCCCTCCGCTCTCAGAATAGCGGTTCCGAGTCGCTAATCTGAGTGGCGCTGGCTGGAATAGCAGCACTTCCAAAAGGGACGCTTCAATTCTCCAATCTGAGAATACCCAACAGAAATAAACTGCTGTATCTGCGAATTTATTCAACAATTGAACAATCGAGAGCGATTTGGTTAAAAAAAAAAACGAGGGAAGATCACAAGAAGAGAATTAATGGCGCAATTTCCTCCCCCCGATAAACCAATCGATTCTCCATGTAACTTCTCTATAATTTTTTTTTTTTCTAGTAGATCAATTCCTCTTTCTGCTACCTGCACAAACTTGACCAACCTCTTTTTTTTTTTTTTAACCAGCGATTTCACAGCGTAGAATTCTGGTACGGAACCAGCACGGCGAGACGCTGGTGGGAGTGCTACATCAAGTTCCCTCCAAGGATCTCGTGATACTGTGCCATGGGTTCCAAGCTACTAAGGTCTGTTTGTTCAATTGAATCCTCTTTCAATTGATCACTTGAATTCTCCGAAAATTCAGTGCGATCGAGATCAACATAACAATTTATTTGATGTTCTGGTATATCAGGATGACAGTATATTGGTTAGCGTTGCCGATGCACTGGTGAAGGAAAAGATCTGTGCTTTCCGGTTTGATTTCGCAGGAAACGGGTAAAACTCTCTCTTTTCTTTTCTTCCCCCTTTTTTATTCATGTCTCGTATAATCTGAATTTGGTGTGCTATTTGATTGATTGATTGTAATGTAGGGAGAGCGAAGGTATTTTCCGGTACGGACATTATCATAGAGAAGCCGACGATTTGCGAGCCGTCGTTTCGTATTTTTCAAACCAGTACAATGTGATCGCAATTGTTGGGCACAGCAAAGGTTCTTCTTTATAATCTCTTATTATTATTACATTCTGATATATAGATTTTCGTACAATTAATTTCTTTGTTTCATCTTCAGTGTGCAATTGCGCATTATTTCATAGATTAATTAGCGGTAACATGAGATTTACTGATGCACAAGAGGATTACTAATTTACCCTTTTGTTGAGTGTCGGTCGATACCAACTAATATATAAGTTTTCTGTTTCATGAATTATCTAGCAAACTACATATAAATTTTTAACATATTGATATATTATGGGATATTTAGGAGGAAACGCAGCATTGCTCTATGCTTCAAAGTACCACGATATTCCCTTAATTGTGAATATATCTGGACGATTCGGGTTAGAACATGGAATTCAAGGCCGTCTCGGTAAGGGCTTTATGCAGAGAATTACCAAAGACGGTTTCATTGATGTCAAGGATAAATTAGGTACATCTCTATTCGGTAGAATCAGGTCTTACGTTCCTGTTTTGATGTATTGTGCTGTCAAATTTGTTTAATCTGGTTTTGTGCAGGAAATTTTGAGTACCGAGTAACGCTCGATAGCTTAATGGATCGTCTCAACACGGACATGCATGCGGCTAGCTGTTCAATCCCCAAAGAAATCAGGTTAACATAAAATGCGTGTACTTGTATATATAATTACAGATACGAGCGTGTAAAATTAATCTCTTTCTATATTTGATTTCTTTTCTTGTATATCTTTATAGGATATTAACAATCCACGGCTCGAAAGATCAGATTGTGCCAGTAAAAGATGCATACGAGTTTGCAAAACTCATACCAAAGCATAAACTGCACGTAATCGAAGGTGCAAACCATCGTTACACAGAACATATGGAAAGCCTGATTCTCCTTGTATTGGAATTCATAAAAGAAGGTCGGGCATCTTCGCCTCAGGGGAAAAAAGTACAGTTGATGTCGAAACTATGATCTTTCAGAATACTGGTAGTTATTCGATAAATTAATTTTATGTCAGTTGGGGGAAGTGTTTCGAAAAATAGTCGTGTACAGTTTCTATCATAGTCATGTACAGTTTTTCGTAATCGTTGTGTAAAATTTTTTGTACTTTTTAGAAAATAAACTGATCCTCGGATGTGTAATTTTCAGCCTCAAAGTCAAAGACTGGATAATCTAATTTTTTAATACGTTTAACTTTTGATAATCTAATTTTTCTATGATTACCTTGCAATGTATTAAAATCCCTTCTGTAACATGCACAAAGATAATAAAACATGTTAACAATCCTAACAATGTTTTAAAATCAATCTCACGTATTTCAGGTTTTCAACAATGCATTTTTGTATTCTATAATAAAAATAAATAAAATGCATTTTGCATTTTATAATGCATTTTAGCTGATCGGAAATCATTTCTGCCTTGGTTTTGTATCCCAATCCTAAATTCCCAGTAACCCGTTATAAACCTTTGGTTTGCGCTTTGAATAAACGATTTCCAGTCATTAGTATTGCAAAGTTTACATTACCGTGTTTGGTTTGAAATGGTATGGATTGGGTATGGCCACGAGTGATTACCATTGGAATGAGATTATCAATTTTCGTAGCCATCCCAATGCCTGCCAAATTTGTGGCTTTTGTTGATTACCACGGAGTGGCAATCCTTATAAATGGTAATTACTTTTTACTTTCCTTACTAGGTGTAATTAAGATTTGTTATTATCTTATTTAATATGCGCAACTTACCAAAATTTGCCATCATGAATTTGTTCACCTATGCATGTCGATTGCTACATAATATTGTGGCAACTTACTTCAGAGCATAATAAGTTAATGTCATTCACTCTATACAAATAGTATATGACACTTTTAATAAAATAATTAATTTATCTTGTTCATTAAAGAATGCATCTAATTTTTTTTTTAGATTTATAAAGATTAAAATATATTTTTGATAATTGTATATTGATTAAATTGTTGTATGCAATAGGCAATAGCTGTCTAATTTCAAACTAAACACGGATATATCATATGCCAAATAATAGAAATCCTTGGAATGACATTACTTCGGGTGTGCTCCAGAGTTTTGAAGGGGATGGAATGGAATGGAACTAGGGGGAGGGTAACTCTTGTACACCCCAATTTGGGAGGTTACAAGATTTGAGAAAATGAATAGATGGTGTAACCTCCATTTCTATCCATACCATCCATTCACCCCCTAAAAAAAAACTTGTAAGCAAGTTAAAAGAGGGTTGCTCCCCTCCCCTCCCTTTCCCTCCCATCCATTCACCTCAATTGGAGCACACCCTTAGAATTCATACATTCCTTGCAATCAATTATAGAATGAACCAAACGCCCCCTTAGGGATTTCATTTAGCTGTGCCCGTTGCTGCGTTGCGCCATATATTCCGTGTAGCGATTTCATTTACACGTGATCCCATTTCTAATGAGGCTGCCCTTCCTAATGCGTGATCCATTTTTTTTATGGGTTTTAAGGTAGAGCAAATCGGAGAGATGGTTGAGGTGGCTCTGCAGAATGTGTTTTTCTTGATATTGGGTGGGAGTTTGCTGAGGCTCTTTATTTTTTTGAGAAACATTGAGGCTCTTTCTAACTCATCACATGGACGGCAAGGCATTTAGTTATGTTGTGTTTGTTGAAGTCATTGTTCTGATGTTTGTTGCTTGGAAAAAAAATTAAGCATTATTCCTGCAAACTCTTTTGCCTTTGTTTATGCGTGATCCCCTTTCTAATGATGAGACTGGCTAATTAAGTACGTTTAAAAACCCTTGTACAGTACTCGCTCCTCTTACTTATTTTATCTCGAACCACGTCCGAGCTGAAACGAGTTTGACGCTAACTGTCACTCCGTCTCTGCAACAGTGCAGTTTTCTCCAAATATCTTCTCACATACCACTCGCAGCCTATACAATTTTTTTTAATTCTCTCTTTCTTTTTTATTATCAATTCAAACCAACCTTGCTTTCTTTCTTCTCGTCTTAACTCCCAAGAACTCTATAAATATACTCCATTAGCTACATCAACCGTCACACTCACAAATCAATCTACTTATCTCGTCTTATATTGATCCCTAAGAAATCCCAAAGCAGTGTCTTCCCAAGCCCCACCAAAAAGAGAGTTTGCTGAGATTCTAAAAAAGAACGTAGAGTTTATAGTGAAGTATGACACCTTAGCATTCGCTGTGGAGTTCGCCCTACCAGATCCAAAGAAGGCACATACACATGATCACAACAACTGCTGTTGTCAATCTTTTCTCTGGCAATCTCTTCTATGCCTTCTGTTGATAATGAAATTCAACAGGTGGGTTTGTGGAGGCTTTGTAACTCTTATCTGTTTTATGGTGGTGAGTATACTTGTCTTTTGTAGTATTTTTTCATGGGTCTTTTAGGTGGAGCAAATGGTGGAGAGGGTTGAGGTGTCCCGACGGAACGTGTTTTTCTTGATATTGGGTGGGTTTTTGCTAAAGCCTTTTCTAACTCATCATATAGATGGCAATGCATTTGACTATGATGTGGCTGTTGCAGTCGTTGTTTTGGTGTTTGTTGTTTGAAAAAAAATTAAGCATTATTTTCGTAAACTTTTTTGCCTTGCCTATGCGTGATCCCCTTCATATCATAGGGCCCATTCGGCAACCCCTCCTTAAGCATCCTTAGACTTCATTTAGCTTCCTTAGTCTCTTAATCCTTCTGAACGCAAGCTCTTTAGCATGGATTAAAAGTTTCTTCTTAAGCCTCCTTTTGACCGGAGCTTAAGCCTTGCCTGAATTCCTAAGGAAACAATACTGATGGCTTAAGGCTTAAGTCTTCTTAAGCCATTTTTCTTTTTCCGAACGAGTGTGACTTAGTGAGGCTTAAATATTTAAGCCAACCACTTTGCCGAACAATACCATAGTTTATTTACTTTGTAATGGATCTTGCATACTACATTCTACAAAGATAAGGCAACAAAATTCATAGAAAGTCAAAAAATAGTTCGTCCAAATACTGCAAAGAACGAAAGAAAGAAAGAAACAGTAACGAAGAGCAGCTACCCTCCGACTCCGACTCCGACTGCGACTCCGAGCTAGGGTTCGTTCTTCCTCCATTCTCCTACTCTCTCCGCCGATCCAATCCAATCCACTCCCATCCCTCTTCCCCTCCTAAAACCCTAATCGAGACTCCTCTCTCCATCTCCCTCTCAGGTTCGTGCCTCTCTCTCTCTCTCACAGCTTCTCCTCTCTTTCACCAAACTTTAATGCTGCAATTCACAGCTTCGCACCATCTGCTTCTGATGTTTAATTTTGTTTCAATTGAGCTTAATTGTTTTATTATGATCAGCTAATTATTGTTTTTCCCCTCTTTTCCGTTCCTCATCTCTCCCCCCATTCACAAATCGGTGGTACTGACATGAATTGAACCAATATCGTGATTCTTTCGGTACATTTGCAACAAAATTACTGCCCTTTTGGTACCACGATCCTCTTTTGCTGCCTTTGCAGATCTGAATAAAGTTTCCGTCTTGATAATGGCTTGGCTTGTTGTTGTTGAGGAAAAAAACCTTACATTGGTGTTCTCCTTTGGGCCGATTTACGATTATTTCAAACCCCCTTTTTTTGAATTTATCCCCCTTTTCAAACCCCTCTTGGCTCCTGTATATTCAGTTGCCTTAGGTTAGGTGCAGTTGTTTCGAAAGATGCCACCGCGCAAGCGAGGAAGGAAGCCGGCTGTCTCTAAATCAGAACCAGTAGAAGAAGAGCCGGTAGAGGTAGAAGAAGAAGAACCGGTAGAAGTAGAGGAAGAACCAATGCTTGATCTGAACACTACTGAAAATAATGAGGAGGAGGAGGAGGTGGAGGAAGAAGAGGTAGAATATGAGGAGGTAGAAGAGGTGGAATATGAAGAGGTAGAAGAGGAAGAGGAAGAAGAGGAGGAGGAGGAGGAGGAGGTGGTAGAGGAAGAGCAGGAAGAGAAAAAAGAAACAGAGGAGGCAAAAGATGGAAATGAGAAGAAAGAAGCAAAGGGAGTGGGTGAAAATGAGGAGAAAATACATGCTGAGTTGCTAGCAAAACCACCTCAGGGGTCAGAGGTTTACCTCGGTGGCATACCTACTGATGCAACTGAAGAAGAACTCAAAAGATTTTGTGAATCTTCTGGAGATGTTGTGGAGGTTAGTTTCACTATTGTTCATAATACTAGTATGTTATGTTTTAGAATTTTGGGTATTGTCAGTGTGACTGGTTTATACTTGTAATGATAGTAATGGTGGGTTTTTTGTTAGATTTGGAAAAATAATATTGTGAAAGATGTTGAGAATGTAGTAGTTTCAATATTTTTCTGATTTATTTTTATTAGTTTAATGGAAGTTAAACTGCGATAACGAGTTCCGGGCTTTAGGCAATGAATGGAAAAACCTTTGTGAATTAAATACATGTCCATTACCATCAAATGAAATCTATCTGCAGTATTAGTCGGTACTGTACTTGCTTGTTTCTGCAACTTCTGTTAGGATATGTATTTCTCTGCTTATGGTATTATTTTTGTGAAACTGATTTTTTATATGAACGCATTCCTACTTATTGTGTGGAAATTAATTTTGGGAAGCTATTGTTTCAGGTTAGGATGGTGAGGGAGAACAATTCTTCAGAGAACAAAGGATATGCATTTATATCCTTCAAAACAACAGACATGGCTTCCAAGGCTATTAAAGAATTGCATAATTCTGAATTTAAGGTACATTTATAAGCCCTTCCAAAATTATGATTACACTTATACACCCTTTAAATTACTGTATCAGCAACAATTTTATAATATGGTAAATTCCATGGGTTTCATACTTTTGTTGTTTGTAATTACTGTGATAAGTCAAACAAAATGCTATAGTGTGCAAATAAAAGACTTTCATGATCTTTGAGAACTTAAGAAATTCTGTATATGTTATCTTGGAGTTTAGATAATAACTCTTATGCATAGTATCTTTTCAATTTGTTAAACAGGGAAAAAAATTGAGGTGTTCAATGTCCCAGTCAAAGAATAGAATATTCATAGGGAATATACCACGAAAATGGGAGGAGCCTGACTTGAAGAATGCAGTCATGCAAGTAGGACCTGGTGTAATTCGTGTTGACTTAATGAAGGTAAATTCTGTTCCAAATTCCACTATTAACATAGGAAAGTTTACCTTTACTGATGAATCATAAAGCTAGGAGCTTTATTGTTATTCTTCTTTGTTTTCCCAAAAGAATTTCAAATTGCCTTCTAATTTGTCTCGTGAACTTAGAGGATGGGTGACATTTGAAGTTCCTTGAAAGGGGTGCTTGCAATCTCTCTTTATGTGAAAACCATTTATGGACGCATTCAAATTTTTCATGGTTTTCTGTTCTTCCTGTTTTCTTTAACTTATACATTCGACAGGATTCAGCAACAGGACGTAGCAGGGGATTCGGATTTGTGGAGTATTACAATCATTCTTGTGCTGATTATTCACTAAAGAAGCTGTCAAAACCTGATTTCAAGCTTGATACAAATTCACCAACCATCAGCTGGGCCGATCCCAGGGGCTCCAGTGATCCTGGCAGCACTAAAGTACAGGTGTGTTTGTGTTTTTTAATGTGCTTTCTGATTATATTTATTAAAATTGTATCCAGAATGTCCCTGTGTGCATGTATTTGTTCTACATGTTTCTATTTTTGATGCCTCTGATTTTCTGTGTATAAGTGTCTTTCATTTGTTATATTACACAACCATATCATTGACAATATATTGGAACTAAAGTACTTGTCCTTTTGAGTTTTTTCTCTTTTCAGGTGAAGGCGGTGTATGTGAAAAATTTACCGAAAGACGTTACGGATAATCAGATAAAGGACCTGTTTGAAAGGCATGGTGAAATAGTAAAGGTAGTGCTTCCTCCTCCTAAAGCAGGACATGAGAAGAGATATGCCTTTGTTCACTTTAGGGAGCGTGCCAGTGCTATGAAAGCTCTCCAAAACACGGAGCGCTATGAACTCAATGGTATTGTCTAATGTATCCAAACATTAGTTATTTACAAAGACAAAATTATTATCAACCATACAAAACCATGGGAATACCATGTTAAATAGAGCAAATCTGAAAAAAAAAAAAAAAAAAATGAAAGAAAGCTTATGGGGTTTTGTTGCCCTCTACGGCTATATCGGGGTATGTGCAGGAAATTTTGTTTTCAAAATTCAAATTTGCCTGATTAATTGGGGCACACCTATGTCAGTGAAATTGCAGACGATGGCAGTGTTTGGAAATTATGGTCTTAACATTTAGAACCATGTCCTTTCAAAGAATACCCTTTTCGCTCAATATGAAGTTGCTTTTCTTATTATAGTATGGTTATTGTCTTTATGGGTGCCATGATTTGAAAGCATGGAGTTTCGGAATGATTTAAGATATTCAAGCATGCAGTTCCTCAAACATTAGCTTTTATTGATGTGGAAGTGCTTTTCATGCTAAATAGCAAATAACCCAAAACTGTCTGGAATATCTTGTATTCTGTCTAAATTTTTAACATGTTCATATTTGTTTGTCAAAGGTTTTTTTGTCTAAACTATTAACATGTTTAATATTTTTTTGAAGTTCGGTAATCCCTTTTGCTTATAATTATTCATATAACAAATTTTATCTGAAACAGGAGAAGTGCTAGAATGTTCATTGGCAAAGCCTCAGACAGATAAGAAATCTGAATTTGATCCCACTATGATCCGTGCCCCACCAATTGTGATGCCTAGTTATTCATCACGGTCTGGTTATGGCATGGGTTACGGTTCCGTACCTCCAGCTTATTTGCCACAGGTATATCAAAATTAAAAGATATAATAACAAATTTCTTTTTTATCATTTTGATCAGACGCAGTATCAAAATTGTTATTTGATAATTCTGGTCGTTTTATGGAACTAAACCATAGACGGTAAGTCACTCTGTATGGATAACCAGCTGGGGTTTTCAATTGCACCAACTTGGATACATATCTTTTTTTTTTTTTTGTCGGTCACCAGAGTTTTGCAATATTTTTTTTTTAAGATAATATAAGTAGCATTTTAGGATAATGGAGCTCATTTAAGCAGATATCAAGTCTCTAAGATGTTGTGTACTGGCACTGTAATTTCTTAGGTCTTTCTCATCTATTATAGAGATTGATATTTGTTAGTTTATAACTTCATGCTGCACTGCTAAAAACAGTCAATTATTCAGTAAGTTTGTAGGCAAGTAAAATGTTAGGTGGTATTTATTTGCATTCAAAATGACTGTAATGTTTTTATAATATTACCGTTCTTAAATATTTTTTATTTGTTCGGTGAAATGCAGCCTGTGATGGCTCCAGGCATGGCAATGGTGCCTATGGTATTACCTGATGGCCGTCTTGGCTATGTTATGTGAGTTCTCTTTTCTCATCTTCGAATATGTTATATACAATTACCATTCTTATTGCATTGCGATCCATTCTACAATGAGCCACGATTTACCTAAATAAAGCAAATTAGGCTTACTCTTGCATTGATTCGGTGTTCAGACCTCATTATTATTATTTTTTTTAATTATATTTATTTGGAGCCCTGAGTTTCTCATTTGGGTATGCAAGTTTTTCCAAATGCTCGATAATTTGAAATCAGTCTAAGCTGATCAGCTATGAAGCATATATATATTAAGAATAGCATAATTCCTGTTCTGAAGGTAATAAAAAAAATGTTTTGTTGGTGCAGGCAGCAGCCAGCATTGGGCTCACCCCACAACAGAGGCAACAACAGAGGCGGGCACCGAGGATCAGGGTATAGGAGAGGAAGTGATAATAACCGTGGAGGCAAGAGATTTCGGTCTTTTTAATTTATTTGATTTTCCTCTCGATATGTATTTCAAGTCACTCTGGGGAGCTAGATTATTGCTGTTGTGGAAATGGAGCTAGGATGTTTAACTGTCATCTAAAATGTGTGATGTGATTATGGGTAACTTAGTTTTAGGATCCTGAATATCAATCTGTTGTCGTCTTTCTTATTCCAAGCCTTCTATTAGTTCTCACCTTACTCTACTTAAATTTTGTGTCCCAATGTTCAGTCAAAATTAGTTCTCACGGAACTTGATGCTGTATGTCACAGCAATCCAAAAATTCACCTTGCAATTGTGGCATACATCATTTACATCGCTAAAAGACTAAAAGTAAAACAATGATCCAAGTTCAGACTCCAAATAACGTCTTCTAAAGCATGATGCAGAAATTTGCAAAATTTAGTTGGTACTAATTGGAATTGTATCCCTTGAATTAGAAGCCCAAAAAAAAGGGTTTTAGATCAAGAATACCATCGCACTTGAATAGTTAAATTTACAAACCCAAGTCACATCTTTGATAGAAAATGTCAATGAGAATTTCAAGAGTGAAGTGCTTAAATAGAAAAGAAGCATCTGAGTTCCCAAGGTGAGGTGAGGTATCTGCAGTGGCCTATGTCGACAGAGTTTTTCAAATCGATGCATTTGCATATGCAAGTTATTGGTTCGTTAAGAATGATTTTGTGATGTAAAATTATGCGCGAATCTAACACACCCTCCCATCCTTTCCGCTTTTTGAGACTTTTGTTATGTAATGTAAAATTTGGACGATTGATATTTCGTTTTGGTTATACGTCTAGTTGTACTTCTTTTTGAGATAAAAAGATGAGAGTCAAACCACTTAATTTTAAATGTCTATAAAAGATTTTTCATCTAGATTTCGAACCCACAACCTCCCGTCATTAGACCAAAGACTGGTTCTTATACGTCTAGTTATACTACTAACATGTATTCACATTTTCTATATATTTAATTGAAAATAAGTATCTTGTCACAGTCAACTTTTTCTTTATGTAATTTGAATATTTGATGAATGGAGGAGGCGAACCGTATCCAAATATTTGAGGGAGGCGAAAATGACAGTTCCATTTGCGTCCTATATATATGCTTCTATTTTATCTTAGGGCTGGCAAAAAAGTTCGTAGCTCGTAATTCGTTTGAGTTCGATTCGGTTTGAGCTCGATTCGATTTTTAGTCAGCTCGAGTTCGATTTAGCTCGGCTCAATTTTTTCCTGATTCGATTCGGATACGATTCGTAATAGCTCGATATATAGTAATTTGCATATTTTTTGAACTATTTTGTTAAATTGTTTGTAATAATATACCTATTTTATTATTTAATTAACAAAATATACTTATTTTATTGTTAAATTAATAAAATATAATTTTTTTAATCATAATTTATTATAAAATTAATAAAAATTAGCAATAATTTATATATATTATCGAAAAATGACAAAATAATATACTTATTTTAGCTTTAATTATCTATGGTAATCATAATTTATTATAATAATTGAGCTCGTATGGAGCTCGGAGCTCGATTCGAGTTCGAGCTAGTTCGATTTGGTTTTGGCTCGGTTCGATTTCAGCTCGATTCGATTTAGATCAAATTCAATTCGATTCGATTCGTTGCTAGCCCTATTTTATCTCCTTGCAAGTATTCTTTTCTTTGTATCCATTTACGAATTTTTCTTTGACCAGGCTTTGCTCCATAAAAAACCCTGATTTAATTATCTAGAAATCTAATTCTGGACAATGGTTAGCTCCCTGCATTGTGGTTCCATCGAAAACTCTGATTTTAATTATCTAGAATTCTAATTCTAGACAATGGTTGGCACTAGGCCACTGGGTCTTATGACTTGGAAGCAATAGATATTTTTTTGTGGAGATAAAGATGAGATTTCAAAGCTTATCTAACTTTAAATATTTATAAATAAATAATTTTGTTCCAGATACCAGCAACCCCACTAGCAGAGAGCATGGCAAATGTGTATTTTCTATTTTTTTTCTCCAGACTGTTGCTGTGTTTTAAAGAAAAACTTTGTGTTTGGTGGAACTTGGAAGCATGCATTATTGTATACTAGTAAAAAGCCCACGCATTGCTTTGGGTTGAAATTATTATTTCTTATAATAAATTTTTAAGATAATATATAATAGGCCTTATATTGAGGAAATTGATATGAGCCTTAAATTTTAATGGGCTGAGACATTAACGTTAACGGGCATTAACGTAAATCAACGGTTCTGATCTATCCAAGAAAATAATCAACGGCTCAGGTTTCTTATTTGGGCAAGATAGCCCTTTCAAGTCTCTTTTTCCAATAAGCTTTTATATATAGTAAAAATAAAGATTTAAAAGGGATAGGTACCTACTGACCATCAATAACTGAAACAAGCTCTTTTTTTTTTTGGGAAATAAAACTAAATCGGACATATAAAATATGTCGCAACATAAATTAATTGTACGCATATGGAAAATAACAGAATTTGATATAAATTTTGTCGTTCATTTAATTACCTATTACCAATGGCATTTCATGTCGTTAACTAGCATGAAACTTAGTATATAACCAATAAAAGAAGAAACTAATGAACTGTGGAAATAAAACGAATATTGCTAGGCACTGTCTATGTATTAAAAAAAAAAAAATCCAATCTCTAGTAGACATAAAAAAAATGAAATGTAGTTTACAAGAAACTTTAATTTGAAAACAATAATAGGATTTCTATAAATATTATTATCATTAAAAAAAAATATGACAGTTGAAAAGATCTTGTTAAAATTGTTAAGTGATGAATATATACCCTCTAAATATATTCCACTTGGTTTCTTGCTCAACCAAAGTACCCAACTAAAAAAATATATATTATTATTATTATTGTTATTATTGTTATTATTGTTATTATTGTTATTATTGTTATTATTGTTATTGTTATTGTTATTATTGTTGTTGTTATTATTGTTATTGTTATTATTGTTGTTGTTATTATTATTATTGTTATTGTTATTCTTGTTGTTGTTATTATTGTTGTTGTTATTATTATTATTGTTATTGTTATTCTTGTTGTTGTTATTATTGTTATTTTGAAGTTGATGAAATAGAAAAGGAGAGATATTCAATACATAGTACAACCATTTTGTGCAAAAATTATAACCCAAACCATAATGAAATTTTTTATTCATTGTCACAATTCTTGGAAAATTTTTTGTCTATACCTAAAAAAATAAGAAATCTTAAAACTATCCCTCTTTTGAAACAAATCTTAAAATTATCTCTATTTCACTGCGGCCACGACCACAACACAAAGTGACCGCAGCGACCACGTCAATTTGCAATCCAAAACCTGCTAAAAATACGAGGCTCTGACCGCTGCGTCTGACAGCAGCGGCCAGACGCAGCGATCAGAGCCTCGTATTTTGGACTTGGCTTTTTCATTCCGGAACACTGTGACCGCCGCAGTCATCTATTAATACTGACCACTACGGTCATAACGGATCACTTTTTTTTAGTTTCAACTTGTAACGGGTTTTAAATCGGATCCGGGTTTTAAGTAACTCCGTTAACAGTTTTAATTCCCACTCGGTCTCCTCTCGCTCACCAACCCGATATTTCACTCAAACCCAACCCCTTTCCTTTTCCCTTGTAAACTCTAGCCTCCTCTTTGCCGCCCCTCCGCCGGCCCACCCTCTGCCCCGCCGCGCCCAAAAACCCGCCCACCTGACAACTGCACACGCTCTCTCGTCCCTCCGCGTCCCTCCGCAGTGACCTCTGCGTCCAGAGAAGCCACCCAACCGCTGCATTCATTTTGTGTTGTGGCCGTGACCTCAGTGAAATAGGGATAGTTTTAAGATTTGTTTCAAAAGAATGATAGTTTTAAGATTTCTTATTTTTTTAGGGTTAGACAAAAAATTTTTTCCAATACTTGGCCCTCTTGCATGAAACATAGCTATAGATTTCCAGATATAAGTGGGAATTTGTTTTAGGTCAATGTCGGTACAAATCATCACCAGTGAACAAAAACAATCAATCATCAAACCATCTGTTCATGTTATGCGCCAATACTTCATAAACTCATATATTTCTCCATCTGAACAGAATCTAAATAAAGGCTTGTCTGCTTTGCAGCATACTGAAAAGGGTAAAATTGTTACATGAGGGACAAAATCTTTCCAATTGAAAACTATCTACCCCTTCCCCCCCCCCTCTCTCTCTCTTACATGTTATGCACCAATACTTCATAAATTGATATTGTATCGAGAAACATCTCGCGTCTATTGAAAAACTGTTCATACGACTTATAAAAAATGTAACAAATACATTTCGAAATGTAACAACTACATCCTAAAATGTAATTTGTGAACACTATACACATTGTTTCAGTAAGTACCCAAATTGTATTATCATATTCTTCCCTCCTAGAAAAGAAAGAAATAGTGAAACACGTTGATGTTGATTCCCCTGTGACTATGAGCAGCCAGAGAAGAGAAGTCATCTGAGAATTGAGAAGAAACCCTTTTTCTCAAAAAACAAAAGAAAGAAAAAAATTGAGAAGAAATTCCATCATTCCTTCCCTCAAATCTCAATTCTTTTCTTTCTTTCTTTCCTTCTAGAAATCACAAATCCAAGAAAACCAAAGAAAATCAGAGAGAGGTTTTCTTTCCTTAGTTACCAACTAACCATCTCTATCTCTGGCCGCACGCCATCATCATCATCATCATCATCATCATTCATCATCATCAATTATCCAAATCATCCAAATTCCTTCCCAATTAAATATATAAAAGGCGAACTGAAGCTGGGTTCTGATTTCTGATTTCTGAAACCATTTTATTTACCAGAAAGAAAGATACAATCTTGATCGATCCATAAACCCCCTCGAAACAGAAATTGGGTACCAGAAACAAGCACCCATTTCCTCAAAATGGGCGAACCTGAGGAGAGTAAAGGTGGTGGCAAGAACAACAACAACAAGCTGTACAAGTTCGAGAGGGACATGGTGGCGGGAGCCGTGATGGGTGGGGCGGTGCACACGGTGGTGGCGCCAATCGAGAGGGTGAAGCTGCTGCTGCAGACCCAGGAGGGCAACGCCGCCCTCCTCTCGGCGTCTGGCAGTGGGGTGCACAGGAGGAGGTTCAAGGGGTTTGTGGATTGTGTGGTGAGGACTGTTAGGGAAGAAGGGTTTGTGTCCCTTTGGCGCGGCAATGGCACCGGGGTTCTGCGGTATTACCCCTCTGTTGCCCTCAATTTCTCCCTCAAGGTACACCCATTTCTTTCTGGTACTGTTCTTGGTTTTGGGTACTTCCAATTGTTATCGTTTGATGTAAAAAGTAAAAATCCATTTAAGGGAGATTTTGCTTGAGAAGATTGTGATGAACAATCTTGATACTGTGTATAAATGTAACCCAATCAATCTTGTTTGTTTCTTGGGAGTAATTGTGGATGATGTATTGTTTATGAATTACTTATTGTTTGGTTTTGGGCAGTTTTAATTGGTATTGTTTGAGAAGTGGTTCAGTGAATGCAATCATATGATAGCATTGATGTAGAAATTTATTTAGGGGAGATTTTGCTTGAGAAGATGAACAAATTTGATGATGTGTAAGTATGTAATTCAATCTTGTTTGGTTCTTGGGAGTAATTCTGAATTACTTGCTAATTGTGAATTACTTATTGTTTGGTTTTGGGTAGTTTTAATTGTTATTGTTTGTAAAGAAAGCGGTTCAGTGAATGCAATTAGATGCCAGCATTGATGTAAGAAATAAAAATCCATTTAGGGGAGATTTTGCTTGAGAAGACTGTGATGAACAATCTTGATACTATGTGAGTATGTAATGTAATCCAATCTTGTTTGGTTCTTGGGACTAATTGTGAGTGACTTATTGTTTGTGAAATTGAAATCTTGAGTTATTGTTTTGGGTTTTTCTGTGTTTTGGTTAATGATGGAATGGGTCTGGTAAGATATTGAATTTGTTAGGAAATGTTTAGGGAACAAACAAAAAATTCACTTTATGTTTTCTTGTATTTTCTTTAATTGAATGTGAGTTACATTTGTACTATGCTTTGTTAAATTAACAATTGTGTATTCTAAATTAAAGAAAAAGAAAAGTAATGGATGCTCTATCACTAAATAGGTAGAGCTGGTTGACTTTTGTTGATTAAAGAAACAAATCAGGAGAAAAGATTGTGTCAATTGGTTTAAAAAAGTGGAAAGAAAAAAAATTGAAACCGACTAATTAAACTAACTTTGGCATGGCTTTCAAATGCCGCCAAATGAATCATTTGGTCTTTATGATTGGTGTTTTATTGAGATTGTCAATGTACTGATTTATGTAAAAGGAAAAGGATATTGTCGCATTCGCCTATTAAAAGGGAAATATTGTCGTATGTTCCAGTGGATCCAGATCAATCAGTCAATGAATCCCAACCGCCCATGTAACTGGAACGAATACTGTTTCTACTATTAAGCTGATAAGTACAAACTAACATCTTGCAAAAGTGTAGTTTTTTGTACTTTTTTTTTTGGACCAATAAAGTTAAGAGGCAATTTCATGTCCCTTTACAAAATCCAACAACTTTGATACTCAAGAACAAACTAATCCAGGAGATGTCCCAAGAGAAAACTAAGTATTGACTGCTCGGATATTAGATTTAAGATTCCCAAGCCACCCCAATTCTACATTAATTGTAACATAATTATCATGATAATTGGTCGGTTTATTTTTAGTATTACATTAGAAATTTGGATAGGAAGTTTGTATTATACTTTTACCATGAGCATGCGAGATATTTTAATTCGTTATTTCAAAGGCATTTCTGTTTCTGCATTGGTTCAATATGAGACCTGGTTACATATCTGTAGTAGCTGAGTCATCATTTACTGTCTTTTTTCTGTTCCAGCGTGTCTAACAGCATCACTATTTTGTAACAGGATCTGTACCGATCTATTCTTAAAGGTAGTGAAAGTTCAGAAGCACACAGCCAATGGACCTCAGTTGCGGCGACAAACTTCCTAGCGGGTGCAGGTGCCGGCTGTACAACTCTCGTCATAATATATCCATTAGATATAGCCCATACGCGCTTAGCTGCTGATGTGGGCCGTACTGGGTTCCGCCAATTCAAGGGCATAACTCACTTTCTCAAAACCATATACCAACAGAATGGCATTCGAGGTGTATACGAGGGCTTACCGGCCTCTTTACATGGTATGGTGGTGCACCGTGGCTTATATTTTGGTGGCTTCGACACTCTTAAAGACACAGTTATACCTGAGAACTCTCCACTATGGCAGAGGTGGGTTGCGGCTCAAGTGGTCACTTCCTCAGCTGGCTTGGTATCTTACCCGCTTGATACGGTACGGAGGAGGATGATGATGCAGTCTGGATTGGCAACTCCAGTTTATAGTGGTACACTGGATTGCTGGAGAAAGATCTACAAGATGGAGGGTATCCGTTCATTTTATCGGGGCGCGATGTCAAATATGTTTAGGAGTACTGGTGCTGCTGCTATTTTGGTGTTATATGATGAGGTGAAGAAGTTTATGAACTGGGGCGGCTTGTAAAGACAAGGTTCAAGTCAAAAAAGGCTAGGGGAGTATGTTGATTGTAAAAATGAAGAAAAAAAAAAATTCAGGAATGGTTCTTTTGGGATACTCAAATAGGGAAAAGGCTTATGTTCTCTGACTTGCAGCAAGAGTTAATTAGATTTTCGGTAGAGTTGTAGGTTTTAGAGAGGGAATAGAAAGGGTATAGAGATTTGATCATTTTGTGACCGGGAAAATAAGCATTTTTTTTTGGGATTTGAATACCATTTTCAGTTGGTTTTTGGTTATTTTATCCATAGCAATTGGTGTTCTTAAGCATAGATAGTTAGTCTGTTTCTGTATGATAGATAGGTGCATTCTATAAGGCTATAATCTATGGTTTAGTAACCTTGCATAATGTTGTCGCATAAGACAGCGACACGAAGTTGTGAACCGAAGGCTAGAAATTTTCTGCGCAGATGTACTCAAAATATACTTGATAGTGAGGAACCAGATGTTGGCACAAAAATCATGTCCTGCAGTTTACCCTTTGAACAAAAGGGCAGTGTGAATGATCAATGTCAAGTAGAGATAGTTTCTATGAAATTTCTAAAAAATTAAGAGTGAGATTATATAGTGCAGTTCCTGGCCCCCATGGTATGTTTGCAAATCTAGTTTACAACCCCAGTATTTGTACAAAAAGTCATGATTACTATCCAAGGCTTCCATCACTATTCTCAGTGCACTCTTTGGGTTGTGCAGAAACTTGTTGCATACTTGCATTGCTGAGATTTGTTGAGCCAAGATCAATTAGGTCACCTATCCTTGCCTATGGCATTTACGAGATTAACAAAAGCTTCTGAATATTTGTCAATCCTTTTTATACGAACAGACATTACTGATGGAAATAATTCAGACTTCAGACCACAGCATTTCAATTCAATCATCAGTTACCAACAAACTCAAAATTGAGCTCTCCAATTCATCCTGGTCGAGTCCGTATTCCAACGACTGTGGCTTTTTAGGGGAGGGTTTGAATTAATTTGAGCCATCAGATTTGGACTGCAGTTCCTGCGTTTGCATTTGGATCTCAGCTGATTCCCGCGTTCGGATTTGGATCTCAGCTGATGCCGGCACTATCCTGGTCGAAGGGTTAGTATGTCAAACCATCTTCTCTTTTCACCTCAAATGATGCAACTCTCTTCAACGAACTAACCTACATCACTTTCACATGTCATCACTCATATCCTTTTAATTATCTTGCATAATACACTAATCTGGTATTCCATCACCATGCCCGAATAGCAGAAGAGTGTTGGTTTCCGCACCGGATTAGGGAAAGGAGGTCCCTTTTACCCTCTGTCATTTCAGCAAATTATTTTTCATCTAAAAAAGTATTGTTACTATTTACTAAGCTAGTTGGTCTTTGATTTTAATCTTTTAAAAAAAAATTGAGTTCGCTTAATTGATACTTACGGTTAATGGTTAACCGTACAAATTTATGAATGTTACTTTTTAAAAAAAATAAATTACATATCTTACTTATCAACTCGGAAATGTCCATTCGTAATTGACTGAACATTAATCATTTTATTTTTATTATTAGGAGTCATCATCATTATGGTTTCCATATATGCATGATATAACTTTAATTATTTGTATTATTTGTAACAAACTTAGCATAAGGGCATAATTGTCTTTTCCAATTTATCTAATATATTTTACTTTTCATCATTTCACTATTCCAATTTGTTTTTGCCGAACGATATTTTAACTCTTCCGAATAGCTCAAAATATTACTATTATTTTTACTCTTCCAACAATCACTCTTCCTCTTTTACTAATCCAAAGACACTATTCTAGCTCTATTCCTTATTTTGCCAAATGGTCCTTGTTGTTTAGCTACCACTCATCAATATTTATCTGTGTCACACAGAATCCACAATCGTAGCTCGATTTAAGCAACTATGACGCAATCACCTTAGCACTCTAGACTTACGTGCTCGTAAGACCATATATTACATGAGGGATCTAATAAAAATAACTATAGACATTGATGACCATTTTTTTTATTTATACATAAATTGAAAAATCTAAACCTTTAGATATATTCTATATTATCTCAATAATATATACATAAAAAATAATAAAATTTTAACATGATAGTCATCAAGAGGAGAAAAAATAATAAAACTTGAACCGTTAATTTTTATTAATACTTGATTTTGATATGAAAATAAAATCAAAATAGTATAATTTTTTGTACATATAAAACATGATATATATAATATATTCTATTAATTAGTTTTGTTATTTAAGAATATAAAATGTAGTTATTTAAAATTTAATTTCATGATCACTAATCGGTCACCAAAAACATGGTTATTTAATCTCTCCTCGTATTACATGATAGCATAGCTTTGAAAGTGTCATCTTTCAAAGAGGAAACAAAACTTTTTTCAACAAAATAGTTTATAGCATAACATAGCAAGAGCCAAGGAAACAAAAAATACTCGACAGAAAGGGCACATAACAAAGTGCTTCCCATACCCCCCGGCCCAACAAACCAATCATGACCCCAGAATGAAGAAAAATAATCTTAGGACTGACAAATACTATAGCAGTACTAGTAACTAGACAAATCACATATCCCTACAGCATAGATTATAAATCCCACACCAGCCACACACCAACAAATACAAGCAATCTTCGCCCAAATGCTCTTAAGAGCTTTCATGGATTATCTATATCTCGCCTTCCATCTCTTACTGTTGCTTGCATTCAGCGGGCCGCTCTACCTGTCCATCAGGACCTGCAACTGCCCCACTTTTCTGTTTTAAAACACAACAGAAAGACAATTCACTTCTAGTCCAATTATTAAAATACAAAGGTGCGTTCAGATGGGTGAAAAAATAATGCTAACTTGGGTTAGCAACTATTCTTGGTTGCTATTTTATGTTTGGACGAGTAAAAAGGCTTTTCAAAATAATTGGATCAATAGCTATCCTACTAAACCAAGCCAATGTCGGTTTAGCTAATAATAAAATAAAAAATCTTAGGTCGGTGACTATTATCACTAACTCACCCATTCGTCCAAACACACCCAAAATCTATATATATATACAATAAACAAAATATACCGTACGGGAACATGTACAGATACCCAGACGGGTAGCAGATGCTACAATATGACTGGCACAGTTAATTCTTATGTCTAGTACATCAAAAGAATGATTACAGGACTGCACATACCTTCTTGCGGGATGATTTGGGTTTTTCATCTTCATCCTCATCGTCCTCATCATCCTCGTCCTCATCCTCATCCTCCTCATCATCATCGTCGTCCTCATCATCCTCATCATCATCCTCATCATCCTCATCAACAAGGGCCTCAAACTCATCATCCTGGACTGCCTCTCCAGTGTACCAGGATACTGCATGAGGAATAATCTTGTCTCTTATTGTTGACCTGCAATAAGGTAAAAGAAATTTGTCAGCTGACAGAACCATACTCAAAGACCGGGTAGCTGAAGAGTAAGAATCAAACGGTGAACAAATGAGAGTTCCATAAATATCAGTGAGCCTTATTTTACAACTATATTTTTCTTTCTATTTTCTTTTCAATATATTGGGTTAATCTAGTACGTACAGCCACAGCACAGGGCAGATGACTTTTACTGACACAAAGAACATTGCATATTTTAAATAACAGTACAAGTTAATGTAGCTTACCCAATGTCATAATCCTGCTCCATCTGGTTCTGCAATTGCTCAGCCTGTGATAAACAAGCAAAAAATAAGGGAAGATGAGAATGTACCATACAGAAAACAAATATAAGGTAAACTAGTTTTACAAAAAATGCATACAGTGTCCTCATCAATTTCTTCTTCATCTTCAGGAACCTGAGGAGGGTTAAAGAAGTTGAAGAAGCTTTCACAATCTTCAGTTTTTGTAATCGGCTTGGTGTTCTTTGAACCCTTCTTTGGTTTCTTCTTCAGTATTTTCTGGGTCAGGCATTTCCCTGGATACCACTCTATCTCAGTCCTACAATCCCAGAGAAACAGAATTATCATTACAATACATTGCATTCTAAACACTAAGAACATAAAAGAATATGGCAACACCAAAAAAAAATGTTAACAAAGATAAAACCAATCAGTTGCCTTTGATGCAGCACATAGGCTACCATGTGATTTGCGTCAAATCTTTATTTCTACTAGTTTATAATGCAGATGAGAACTGGCTATAACTATTGTCACTTAAATCCTCTCTATTAGATGATTATAAACTTCATGCAGGGATCAAAATTAAAATATTATTCACCAGTTGCAACTAAATAATTCATTCACTCATATAGAGAGTTTTTACCCAATGGCCTTCTCAAGGATGGGTTCATCTTCATCAATCATGTGATAGGTCTTTGTGAGAACTGTGTTCTTAAAGAAAGGATTTTGATCAAAGAAGAATTCAAGTTTGAATCCCTTGGGATTGTCGATTCTGCACCATTTAATGTCCTTCAAGTATTTCAAGGCAGCCTCATCCCTCTCTTGAATCTAGGTTACAAAGGAAAAATAATTAAAATGTAAGCTACCCCAACATCAACAGTGCAAACCGAATGTTCTACACAACCTAATTTATCATAGGATACAAAGATGGGGATTGCACCTAAACAATTCTGCTGCAGAAAAAAAAGAAAAAAGCAGCATTGGATACTATATTCCTCCTATAAAGCAACACTGCTGTAGAATAAAAATGAAGCAAGCTCACAACTCATACCTCTTCAACAAGTACTTCATTATTCTTCATAGCAGTGAGCCAGAAATTAGGTACTCCTTTTTCATCGGCTGTTGATTCAGGTGTTTTCTCGTCAGCTGGTGTTTCCTCTGTGCTTTCCTTTGGAGCACCTTCAACTTCAACTTCCCCATTCACAATTTTGTATCGCTGTGCATTAAAATATAACAAATTAAAAAAAATCCATATAAAAAAACAATTCTAAAACCAAAACATATGACAAATATTACTCAGAAGGGCAAAGTAACAAAGGTTCTTCCGCATGTAAGAAATTGTACATCACATGTAGTTGTTCATTCCTAATCTCAACAATACGATATATCACATTAACTTGTTCAGAAAGGAACCAGAAATTGAGAAGTTAATTTGGAAAGATATGGGTAATTTACAGAACCATCTTCTATTCATCACTTCGATAACTCCAAAAGATGGTAGGCATTATTGTTAAATATATTATAGGAGGGATTTCTTAATAAAAAATTGTAATAACAAGACAAGACATGCACCTTAGAGTAAAGGGGTTCATAAAGCTTCTGGTACTTGGCCTCAAGTGCTGCTCTCTCTTCAAAAAATTTAGCCTCGATCTCATCATGCTCGCTCTGTACAAACACATCCAAAAAAAGGTAAACAAACTAATTACACGAGGTCTCATTAAACCAACAACCGATTAACATCCCTTTCAACCAGCAGTTCATGTTCACAGTAACCAAGAGTAGATCTCAACGAACTTTGTATATATAACCCATAATGGGCATAACATAATAGAACCAACATGCAGAGCTAACTCCTATAATAATGGGGAGTAACAATACCTGAATCTCTCTCAAAGCCTCGACGCGCTTCCTGACGGGAGGGGAGAGCGTCTCGAGCATATTGGCATGCTGCCCCGCCAAGCCTTGCAACTTATTCTGCAAAACAATACACCCCATAAATCAGCACACAAAATGGTCCTCAAAATCCCCCCCAATATCCAACTAAACACCAACAATCAGGGCTACAAACATAAAGAGTACATGAAGATTGACCTTGAGAGCATCGACCAGACCGGCTCTGTCATGCGCGCTCAAAGCTGCACGATTACAACAGAGAAAAGAGCAAGAATGAGCACAGCGTATCATCTATTAGGAGAGAAAAGGAGAGGGGAGGGAGGAAGAGGGGGAGGGATGGAAATACCGGCGCTGAGATCGGAGAGGCTAAGGGCGTCCTTGTTGTTGTCGGTCATGGTGGGATGTCGCTAGGTAGCAAGCTAGGGTTTCTCTAGGGTTTTGCGGAGGAGAGGAAGAGGAGGAGTAGCGGCGAGATAAGAGAAACCCTAGCTCTCAGCGGGGATTGATTGATTGGGTAGAGACTACAGATAAAGAGAGAGAGAGGGAAATGTAATGTAAGGAGCGATACATATACATATATTAATGACTGCGATGCGACTATAGTCTAGACTATATAGAATTCATTCATATCCCCTGCTGTACTGCACTATGCAGTTCACAGCGACAACCGTTGGATTGTCTCACGATTCGTGCTAGAGCGGATATTGAGACGATCCAACGGCTGACGCTGTGAACTGCACAATGCGGTAAGTCAGGGGATGAACAGACTATAGAGTCCGCATGCATTTTTTATATATAATTCCCGCGTGCTTATCCTCTGCTGCTGGCCTGCTGCGTAGCATTCCACTGCGCAGCGAATCAACGATGCAGATTATAGGTTGGTTTCTCGAGATTGAGTAGCACGAATCTTAAAGCAGATCCAACGGATGGATTGCTTGGTAGTAAATTACTGCGCTTTTAGAGGATGTGAATTGATATTTCCCGACCAGTAAAAGTGCCCGAGGAAAGACGCGGCTGTCTGCTGGACCGGGTGTATTCAGTTCGGAGTTGCTGTAAGTTTGGTGCTTCTGCGGCGGTTGATTATAGTGTAGCATGTGGCGGGTGGTAGGAGGAGGTAAAATTACCCGCCGCATGATGGAGAGGAGATGGGAGAGTAGAAGGTTGTGTGGGAATCCGGAGCGGCGGGGCGCGGTCGGATTTGGAAAATTTTGGATTCACTTCGTGCGATAGCAGTATAATAATTAGTAGTTTAGTAATTTAGTACTAGTACTAAACTTGATATAATATTTGCTGTAATGGTAATGGACATGATGATGGTACGAAAGCCTAAAATTTAGCTTCATGTTTTTTTTATTATTATTTTGAGTATATGGACGGACAGACAGCTGGGACCCGATTTCTGGAAGAAACGAGTCATACAAGGCGATGTAAATGTAAGAGAAACATATGAAGTTCATGAAGTTCACCCTGTAAACCCTATAAAGTTGGTCACTCATCCACCTCCTCTCACAGTTTTGACACACCTCTTGCGTTTGGCAAGTGTTGTGAAAGTGTAATAGTAGTGTAGTAAGTGATTTAAGGCAATTTTAAGTCACAGAACGGGAGTGATTTACTTCTTTTACATATAGGTTTTGTAAACTAAATCACCAACATTTCACATCTTTTACATATTTTATCCAATTTACTTCATCTATTTACTTCACTACTATCAAACACCACCAATTTAAGATGATTTAGTATTTTACTCTGCTATAATTTATTACGCTTGCCAAACGGAGGGACCATATGCAGTATGAACCCATGTGCTTAACACAGTTGCATAAATGTTTACTGGAAATTGTTATGTATCTATTCACTGCAAAATAATATCTATTAATCAGAAAGATATAAATGTTCATTAAAAAATTATATTTATTCATCAAAAATTCGATAAACCGGTATACAAGTAAAAATGGTGAATACTAGCTTTTACTCTAAATACAATTATGTTTGTCTAGGACCGGTTCTATAACAGGTCGGTGGGGCTATATGGTCTTTGGAGATATTCGGCCGAAACTCATTTGTAAGTTGTCACTTGTAACTACTAACTTCTAAAAAAGTAGCTAAGTTGTAACCTAGCTTGGAGTGAGCTGTAGATGTCAAAGCAACATTCAAGTATCCCAAATAATTTCCAAACATCCTCACTTTTCCAACGTTTTTCCGCGAATAAACACAGCGGGCAGCTTCGTGGAAATGTCGAAAAAAATAATTGGTTAAATATATGGATAAATATAATTTGCCACACACAATGCCTCCAAAACACCCTAATACGCTTAGGAAAAATTTACAAAAATATCTCTCTTTTCATAAAATTTTACAGAAATATCCTTTATTTCTAAGTAAATTTACAAAATTATCCTACCGTAAAAATTTTTTACAAAAATGACTCTCATAATCTTACAAAAATATACCTCTGCCCCACAAAATTTTACAAAAATGACCCTTCCCATCCATATGCCACCTCATCACAGGGTTGTGGGGGCAAAGTTTGTGACATGGTATCATTGTCCTAAAGATATATCTTAATACCTATCGGCTAGCTTTTAGAAAAAGAGAGTTTGTACACATACAATAAGCCGTTAAAATATATTTGAGGCCCCCTAGTTGAGTATTTGTTTAAAAAAATGAATTTAACGGATTATTTGTGAAAAATGTTTTACCAAAGTTAAAATCGTAAAATCTGTGTTTTAGAGACGTTTTATACACGTTGTAATTGTTTAGTGTATTGTTGACAGTTGAGAAACTCACTATAAGTTTTCTCCGATCTAGATTAATAATACATATTGAGACAAGAACTCATATCCCTACTGTACTGCATTATGCAGTTTACAATGTCAGCCGTTGAATTGTCTAGAGATTCATGCTAATACGGATCTCAAGACAATACAATGGTTGTTTTCCACCACAGTTTCTTATATGAATTCATATTACTTTCACATATTACGGACTTACGGTTGTCTTACCCACATAATTTAACAGAAATAAATACAACCTCTCTATGAATAAATGAATTTTTAGGAAAAGTCAAAGGAATTAGTGAAAAAGTGAAATTACTTATATGTCCTCAATTTATAATCATTACATAATAATTGTTCCAATTAAATAATATAGATAAAAGGGTAATCATAACATCGGAGAAACAAGTGAATTCAAATAATTTTACTAGACACCTAAAAGACGAATAGAAAAATAATATTGAATCGATAAAGTTCATTTAATTGGGGACAAGCTGTAAAGGTATAAATTTATTTAATTGTGGACGGATGTTGTAAATAAGAATATAAAAGACATAAATAAAACATTTTTTGCGAGTTGAAATTGGTACAATATTAGACTCAACACAAAAAACAAAAACCACAAACTAAGAAGATCGAACATACTAGTGTAATTGATTGTAAATATATATCCCCCCTAATTTTAAAATCTCGACTTCTTCTTACACATCTGGTTCCCGTTTCAATATCGTCTTCTCTTCTTTCTCCCAAACTAGAAGCATGCCCGCAAGCCAATTTTTATTCAAGCTAAATTGGTGAAAAAATCGAAAAGAAGAGAAGAAATGGGTTTGTAACTTTAGCAGTCAATGCTTTAAAATGTCAGTCAAATAATTCACCACTTCGATTTTGTGCTGAGGAATAAATGGAGATGAATACAATATAAAAGGGATGCGACGTGAGTCTTTCATTATTTGATGGATGAAGATTAAGATGAGAGTTAGACTATGATCATTAATGGAGGGTCCAATTCTTAGCTTCTTTTTAAAGGAGTATAAATATAAATGAATATAAAAAAAGGGTCCGGATATGGTGATACCATAGTTGATACCATAAAAGCTGACTAGTCAAACATTCAAAACATCAATTAATAACAAACAAGTCATACAAGCATTCAACCAAAAAAGCAACACAACAAACAAACAATTTCAATTCAACTAAAACTAAAAATTCAACTAAATTCGATCTTAATTCAACTAAAACTAAAAATTCAACTAAATTTCATCTAAATTTGAGATCTCAACAAACTTCCTGCACACAAAAAAATCAAAAAAAGTTTACAAGTTAGTAACAAAAATATTGAATACTTAATGGTATAACTTGAATACTTAAAATGATAATTTGAATACTAACAAAGAAACTAATTATGAATAATGCAGCAACTTATTTATCAGTGACACCACAATACACATAACTTGAACACTAAGAGCATCTCCAACGCAACTCCCATATCGCTCCAATAATCCGATGTGGCACTCCCAAATACGATACCAGCGATGTAGCACGATCTCAAATTAAGAGAGGTTTCTAAATTAGAAAGCGTTCCCAAAATCGTGACGTAAGCGAAACGAACGTTTCTCCGAATAAAAATAGATTTGTCCAGTCCCAAACCTCGGGCAAGCCTCGCCGATTCCAACTCTTGGGATAGCTCGTCTTCTCCGATTGGGAATAATCGATCATGGAGCCTCTTCCATCTCCGCGATGGACGGAGACGCGGCTGCTTCTTCCTCCCAATGGCACCCTCATCGGCGGCGATGGCGGCGCAGGCGGTGGAGCAGCGGGCTGCGGCAGCGGCGTACGACTACGAGGCGGACCCCCGCTGGTCCAAGTACTGGAGCAATGTCCTCGTGCCCCCGCACCTGCCCTCCGTGCCCAAAGTCGTCGAGCACTACAAGCGCAAGTTCTACCAGAGATATATCGTACTGCTTCTCTTCTCAACTCTTTTCTCCGCGATGATTAGTGCGTGATTTTGAGTTTTGAGCTAGGTTGAGGTCCAGTGCTGTGAATTGGGTGGAAAAAGTAGGCATCTTTGCTTGTGCAAGCTTGTCAGATGTGGTGTTCAATGAATTGGAGGCTTGATTTGTAAATTGGTGCTTTAAAACTGCCTTTAATGGTTGGAATTGGGCTTGGGTGGACTTGGTTGTTTGATTAATTGCTTAGTTTCTTGTATGAATCAGGTATCTTCTCTGGTAAATTTGGCATATATAGTTATTATTGGATTTCTGAAATTCAAGTTGATGCTACTGTTTTTTTTTTGTTTTGAAGAAAATCAAACAGGGGGGAATTATATGAATGTGGGAGCGTACATTTTGTTTCTGTTACTTGGGAATAGAGCAAACATAAGCCTCAGTTATAGAGAAGGGGAAGAATGAGAGCAAATTTACTGTCTGACTAACAATCATTTTAACAATGGCTATACATACTTCTTCATTTATGATTTTAATTTTAGTATTCATGTTTATTTGATTACATTAGGACCCTAATTTGACGGTTGGTGGAATGCCAGCAGGACCTGCATCACGGTCGTCGCCCCCCGGGCCGTGGCTGCCGGAGTGAGGTCCATTGCTTTCCATAATGAGCAGTCGGCGAGGTATGCAGCCTCGGCGTACGGGTATCTGACTTGCTCGGCCGGGGTGCTGCTCACTGTGTCTGAGCCCGGTTGCGTGCACGGCTTTGCCGGGTTGTCAAATGCCTGGGTCAATACCTGGCCCATGGTGATGATCTCTGGGTCATGATGCGATCAGGCCGAGTTTTGGTAAAGGCAATTTGCAGGTAGATGTTTGTTCTTTGAGTTTCTGTATTAACTTAGATTATTTCATATGTTCATGAAATTGTTACATATATACCTTATGTTGATATCTTTTATAGTGGAAAATTATTTATATGGTACTTCCTCACCAGAATGAATATTTCTCTTTTCAAATACTGGCATATATAAATGTATTTATGAATTGAATGTGCAATTTCTATATGAGTTTATTCTGATATATTTCAGTTTCTTACTCTGGGTTTTAATACAGACTCAAAATTCCGAAGAAGTTTATGGTATGGAGTAAACCATTTCCAGTGATAAGCACAGGAAAAATTATGAGAGATGCTGTCAGAAGACAAGTCATGGCTACCTTGCAATTGTATTTTTACAAAATTATTGTGTTTTTCTATTTGAATAACTGAATGATGAAAAACTTGTGAGATTTTTAATAATGTTGATATGAATAATGTATGTACTTGTTTTCTTTTTCTTTCCCTATGCAAGTAGGAATAACTGGAATATGTGGAATCATACTTTAAATATTTGGATCGGAGTATTTGGTACACCTTAATTATTTTGACATAGTTATTATAATACAGGTTTTTATTTATAGATTCATTTTAGTTTTCTACTTTGAATGTTGAAACGGAGAGTGGCATCAGATATACGGAATTAGAAAACTGGAGAGGATTATCGTGACTTCAGCGAATTTGGTGAGTTTTAGGACTCCCAGTGATGCGGCCGATTTGGGATTATCACGAACGAGTTGGTAAAATATGACGTGGTCACTTAATTGGGAGCGGAACTCAATCTAGCGTTGAGGATGCTCTAATTGATATAACTTGAACATTTACTAATAAAACTTGAATACTGACATATTTTTCAGCATGAACAGTCACTGGTATAACTTGAATACGCATTGTTATAACTTGAATACTCAGTTGTATAACTTGAACATTTACTCATAAAGCTTGAATACTGACCTATTTTTTAGCATGAACACTCACTTGTATAACTTGAACATTTGCTAATAATAGTTGAATACTGACAAGAAAACACTCAATGTGACTATGGAGATGTTTAAGTGAACTTACATATTTCCACCTTGTTCTCATTAGTCCAGTCCGTCAACAAATTGAAGGTCAGATAAATCCTGTCATTAATAGTGTCAACCTGTAAAAATTTGAACAATTGTCAAGTTAGGAATGAGCACTTACATAACTTGAATTTTCAATGGTATAACTTGAACACTCATTGGTATAACTTGAAAAGAAAAGAGACAACTTATGTGAACATACCGGTAAAAAGCTGGTTTTCAGACCAAGCAGCAGGCAAATAATGCAGTAACTTATTATCAGTGACACCGCCATATTAATACACATAACTTGAATACTTATTGCTATAACTTGAACATTTAGTAATAAAACTTGAATATTGACATATTTTTCAGCATGAATACTCACTAGTATAATTTGAATACTGACATATTTTTTAGCTTGAACTCTGACTGCTATAACTTGAATACGCATTGTTATAACTTGAATACTCAATTGTATAACTTGAACATTTACTAATAAAACTTGAATACTGACATATTTTTTCGCTCGAACTCTGACTGCTATAACTTGAATACGCATTGTTATAACTTGAACATTTACTAATAAAACTTGAATACTGACATATTTTTTCGCTTGAACTCTGACTGATATAACTTTAATACGCATTGTTATGTGTTTCGAGACCAAGCAACAGGCAAACAATTTATGTAGATCTTGCATATCCATATGCATAGCATCTTGAATACAACTAGCAGTAACACATCTAACAGATATCTTGCATATCTTGCAAACAGATATGTATAACAAATCCTAAAGCAGGTAACTGTATTTGTTTGAATATAGAACGCAATAACCACAGTGAAAATTACTCAGATCTAGCAATCAAAGTGTATAAACACAAATAATTTCATATGATTGAACAATATCATTATAATTACTAGAACATTTCAAACAGATTACTCAGATCTTATCATTTGAAAATCTAGGATTTTAGTTTCGAAAAGGAAAATTATACCATTCTTCATTCCTGATGCTTCTCCTGAATTTGCTTTCGAGAATTGTGCTTTAATCTTCTTCTTCTCTCCTGAATAAAAATGATAACAACAAAGATTATGTGAAATAACTTGAATACTAGATACACATCGCAATAACTTGAATACTACTAAGAACTATCTGAATACACATCGCATAAACTTGAATACTACGAAGAACAATTAGATTTGACACTTAAACATTACAAATACATCTCATTTTACACAATTGAGCAATATCAATCTAATTACTTGAACATTTCAAGAAAATTACACAGATCTAATAATTTGAAAACCTAGGGTTTCAATTCAAAGAGCAAAATTGCAAAATTACATAAAATCAAATCGGATATCTTTCAATAACTTAGAAATAAGAAGAAATAAACTCAAAAACACAAAAAAAATACTCAAATTACTCTACCTTTCTTGCCTTTGGATCCATTCGCTTGTGACAATTCTGCTTTAGTCTTCTTCTTCGACGGCATCTTGAATGCCTTCTATCCTTCAATCACAGTGGAGAAGTGTGAGAGGAGTGGGAGAAGGAGAAGTGAGGGAGGAGCGGGAGAAGGAAAAGTGAGGAATCAAAATTGAGGGAAGTGGGAGGAGACATGAGTGATTTTGGGGAGAAGGGTCTCTGGGATGGAGGGAGAGGGTGAAGTGAGGAAATGAAAGATTAAGTAAGAGAGCGTTACTGATTTGAAATGAGACGATTTGGGGAGAACGGTGAGGCTTCCGTATTTATAATCGTTTTCAATTGAACCAAAGGTAAACCGGATAAGTGAACCAGACGGTTTTTTGGTATTGAATACGGTATCAAATAGCGTGTCTATATAGAATTTTTCTAAAAAAAAAATCGATTTTATACCCACAAAACGTTTATGAATCAACTGTCAAAAACTAGAAAAGTTGTAACCCAAAGGGACCAAAACCAGAATTGTCAATGGTCAGTGCATACTGCTCAGTGTAAATCGGTTAATTTTAGAGTGCCAAACTGCCAAAGCATGAAAGCTCTATTTCATTCCATAACGCCCGGAAAAAGACGCAGAAAATTACTACCTCTGTCCCAAAATAAATAGATTTTTTGTAGTTCAAATGAACTACAAAAAATCCATTTATTTTGGGACAGAGGCAGTACTTTCTTTCTTTCTTTCGCGGTTATCATCAGCACGCAATTAACACAAGCTCACTCACTCCTCCGCACCATGGCGACTTCCCTCTTCATTCCCAAGCTCCCTTTCCTCTCCCCAAACCCAAACCCTAACCCTAACCCTACCTCCAAGAAACCCCTCCTCCTGCTCCCCCCTCTCCACGCCTCCTCCTCCCCCTCCCCCTTCCGCAACGGCACTCCCCCGGAGACCGACTGCCCCGTGCCCCGTGAACAACTACCCGTCAACGAGTACCAGTCCCTCGCCGCCTCCCTCCCCTTCTCCTGGGCCACCGAGGACCTCCAGCTCTACATCTCGCGCCTCGTCGCCACCGGCGCCGCGTTTGGCGTGCTCGTGGGACTCCCCGTCGCTGCTTTTAGGCATGGATCTGCGGCGGATCCCTGGGCCGATGTTATACATATAGGGCTTGGCGCCACGTCTGCTGGATTGCTTGCGGTCACGCTTGCCGTGCTGCGGATTTACCTCGGCTGGGCTTATGTCGGGAACCGGTTGCTCAGTGCTACTGTGGAGTGTATGAATCTCGATTTTGATTCAGAATTAGTTCTATTTAGTTAGAATATTGTTTGATTGATGACTTATTTCTTTGAATTGTTGGTTGTGCAGATGAAGAGACGGGATGGTACGATGGCCAAGTAAGATATTTGCCTTAGTCTTTTTATAATGTGGATTATATTAATAGATCAAATAATTATTGGTTTAGCAAACTTCCATCTTCATCTGAACTAGTAATTTAAAATCTGAATGATAGGAATTCAGCACGTGAGGTGCTCTGTTGAGAAATTCAGTTTATACATAAGCTCAACAAATGTCCGTGCAAATTCATTGCTAGAAGTGTTAATTTATACTAATTTTAAAAAAAATTATGGCAGATATGGGTGAAAACACCTGAAGTTTTAGCTCGTGATCGGCTTTTAGGGTCATTCACTGTAAGTTTTTCTCTCTCTTGCCTACAATTATTGGTTTGATATTGGATTTTTGTTAACAATGGGAATTGGGATAGGATATTTTGACAATTAACAACAACTGACGCCAAAAGCCCAAAATCATTCGGAAAACTAATGATAGCTGTGCCGTATTCATTAGTAAGTACAATTTCAAGTCCCTGTATTAACTGTGTTGCGGTTCAACAACCTTGGCCACTGATCAAATGCCTATAAACTAACCGCGAGTTATTAATTAGCTCTATGAGTGACCAACTTTAATCTGCACCAAATTTAATGTACTATCTAAATTATAAAATCATATCTACAGTTTGTAAAATGCTGGTTTTATGACTGTTATGCTGTTACAATTGTGTATATAACCTATCCTATTAGTTATAGAGTAGATTAATAGTGGTAGGAACCAGAAACAATGTTTCATATTTTTGAGATCAGGTTTAATAGGAATTTCCATAGATTCATCTTTTTTCAAAGTTGGAAATCCCCACAGGTTCATCTTATTTACATAAAATAAATACAATGACTGTAATATCAGCTAATGCCTGTACTATAAAGTATGCATATGAAATCAGTACTATGCCCTTTATGGCTTATCAGCCTATAATAGCACAAACACCTTATGGCATAGTTTTGTTAACTTGCTATCTTTTACACTGATGTATGTTTCTTTCAATTTTTTTTTTTAATCAGGTAAAACCTATACTCAACAGAGTTAAGTATACACTAATAGGTCTAGCCGTGTCATTAGTAGTTTGTGGTCTTCTTTTTGTAAATACTGGAACTTCAAAGGAGCCTTTAAAGGAGTTTGCTGAAGATACCAAAGAACGGGTTGTACGCGGTGTATACAGCGACAAAGCTGCAAGGTCTTTCGAGCCTGAAGCTTTCTGTGGAGAACCTGATTTGTCTTGAAAATAGGATTCCTTGTGATTTTGTGGGAATTAAATGCACATACTGACGTATATACAGCCATCTGTAGAAGGCATGTAGATGTATATAACATTATAACATGTACAGGAATTAGTTCATATATATTTATGACTCTACATATGGAACGTATGTAGTGTTTGACAACTTGTTTTCTTCGAGCTGCTGTAAGGTCACAATGGACATTGATGGCAAAGAGCGTAAGAAAACAAGATCCTTGTTGATCTTTAATGCTTCACAGTGTGGGCCCTTGAGTTTTAAAAAAAGATTCAATTGAACAAATTAATGTATGGTCACACTGTCACAGCATGGCTTTTAAATTTGAGATATTGAGGAATGAGATATCCAGCTGTTCAGATCTTGGCATGCTGAAAACCACATCAAGATTGTTTGCAGAAAGGCCTGAGTCAGTTTTTCCAAAGAGAGATCTGAAATGAGTCAATGACTCTATGCTGAAGCTGCTCGTTGTGCTAGTCTTTCACAAGCCGCCTCTGTTGGCTCGAGTCGACTACCTCTGCACAATTGCTGAAAGTGTCGGACGAACTGGTAAAAGCATTTGTACCAAGAAAACCCCAGAGGCTGACCTGCTTGAAATTGTTGTTGTTGTTGTTCTGGCATGCTGAGACATTCCGTCCTGTCTTGTGTAGTTGTAGCTGCCTAGCTGGTAATGCATTGTCTGCACAACTCTGAAAGCGTCTATTACATAGCTTAGCCCGACACAACCAGAACACCAAAATTCATCCAGTAACTCTCATGATCGTATCCTATATCTAAGTATTCAGCACATTAATCGCATTTTGCCTCAACGTATCATCCTTGTAACGTGCTACACAAATGCGACAAGAAAATACCCATCCATCTGTCTATTAAATTATTTTTAATTTAAACTAGAAAAGAGTCCACGCATTGCTTTGGATGAAATTGTTATTTCTTATAATAAATTTTTAAGATAATATGTAATGGGTTTTAAATTGAGAAAATTGATATGGGCCTTAAGTTTTAATGGGTTGAGACATTAAAGTACATCAACGGTGGTAATCAATCTAAGTAAACAATCAACGGCTGAGATTTATTTATTTCTTGGGGAAGATATAATTTTCATGTCAAAAAATCCAATCTCCTGTTATTAGGAGTAAGGATAACAGTTCAAAGAAAGAAAAAAAGAAAGAAAAAAGAAAAAGAAAAGAGAGCATACATACATACTCCGCTAATGGGCCATGATCCATGGGCCGGACAAGGTTCAATCCGGCCCAGTAATGCAAACCAGACGAGACCAATTCGTATCCTCTACTGCGCAGCACTCAAACCACTGGATCTGCTTTAAGATTCGTGCAACTCAATCTCGAAAAATCCCCCCTATAATCTGCATCGTTGATTCGCTGCGCAGTAGAATACTGCACAGAGATCATATCATCTGTTCTGAGCTGAGCCCTCACAGCAAGCAAACCCCAACCAAAACCCTACTCTCCAGTTCGTCTCCAGTCTCTCCTCCGGTCCGCCGGCCCTCTCTCTGCTCTGCTCTGAGCTCTCCGCCATGTTCCGGGCAGTAGCAGCATCTCTCGCCTGCAGGGCCTCGCATTCCAACAAACAGGTGGTAAGTGTGCACATGCACTTTCCTACTCTGTCTTTCTTTCTTCCTTTCCGATCATGTCAGTCAAATCTCATTGTGGAACTGGAATGTGTGTGTGTGTGACATACGTACATAGGCTGTTGCTAAGCACGGGCTGCTGTGGGCAAGGAGGAGCTATGGCGCCACGGAGATCGACTTCGGGGTCGGCGCCCGGGCTGCCATGCTTCAGGGAGTCAATGAGCTGGCCAATGCGGTCAAGGTCACCATGGGCCCCAAGGTCTCGGTCTCTTCCTTGATTACATCTCTCTCTCTGGATCCCTTCCTGATTTTTATTTTTGAATATGTATATTTGTACATAAAGACATGTTAAGAGCTGTTTATGACATTATATAAGTTGTCATTACGTCTGATTACAACTTAAAAGACATGTTACAAGCTGTTTAGAAATTTATAAATTTTAACTTTCGCCTTAAGGTTTATGATCTAAAGATGGATTTCTAATTAGTACCTGTCATCTGCTTGCTTACACCCCAGGGCCGTACTGTGCTAATTGATCAAGATCGAAGAGATCCCAAAGTAACTAAAGATGGTGTCACTGTAGCAAAGAGCATTGAGTTCAAGAATAGTGCTAAGAATCTTGGTGCTAGTCTTGTCAAGCAAGTTGCTAATGCCACCAACAAAACTGCCGGAGATGGTAATTTTATATTTTTATCGTCAACAATAATTATCTCTGTTGCTGATGAATGCTTCAGTTTTGTTCACTTCAATCCTTTTCTTATATTGTATGTTGATACTTTGTTGCCCTGTTTTGCGGTTTCTTATTAAGTAAAAATTATAAACCTCAATTGAGGAATTGAGGTGTATTAAATGTGGAACTGTGTCTATCTCTAATCCATTATTCCCTCAAGTAATCATTCCTTTCTCAAATTGTTGTCAGCTTTATGCGTTTCAACTGTGTACAACTTACACTATTTTGTTAATAGTTGATGGTGGTTAAGTTAGACTATCAGAAGTTCTTTATTTATACATAAAATTATGTTTAATGAGGGGTTTAACTATTTGCCCTTTTCCCTTCTCTGCATTTCAATAGGCACAACCTGTGCAACAGTTCTAACACAAGCAATTCTAACTGAGGGTTGCAAGGCTGTGGCAGCTGGGGTAAATGTCATGGATCTACGCAATGGTATAAACAAGGCTGTAGATGCTGTCACTTCCCATTTGAAGAACAAAGCATCTCTTATTAGCACACCTGAAGAAATTACCCAGGTTTGAAGCCTTTTTAGATTTCCTTGTTTGCATGTCTGGCAATTTTGTGATTTTCAATATGAAAGTTTCACCTTTTACTGCATCATACTTCTTTCAAGAATGCAAATTACCCTGCTTCTAGTAAGGCATGTTCTCCCATATCAAATTGGGAAATTTGACAGAGATTGAATGTTCTCGGATCCTGACTCCATATACTCCTTATAAAGAACTTTGATCAAATCAAGATTAATACTTAGGAGAAATTTAAAAATATTTTTGTTAATTCTTTCTAAAGTGTTGGTTATCATATGAAACCCCAAAATTAGGTAACATGATATAGTTTGAAAGACAATACGTTGACCTTGTTTTGAGGATTCTAAAATATTATTGTATTGAGATAGGTTGCGACAATTTCAGCAAATAATGAAAGAGAAATAGGAGAGCTGATAGCAAGGGCAATGGAAAAGGTTGGGAAAGATGGAGTCATCACTGTCAAAGTAAGTTGTTAAAGTTTCATCTTATAGATCATATTCGTAACAATATTTGTAGCAGTTAGTGGTCTCAGTATAAATTTTGTGATGCAATATATATTTTATTTTTATGTTATCTTTTCCCTGATCCCTGAATGAAGTTAAATCTGAATACTGTTGGAAATACATATTGACAGTGAGCATTTTGTCACCAAGTGAATTGGTACCATGAGCGAAAACCTATGTAGCACGGATACGGACACGAGTGTTGTGTCGGACACGATGCGACACCGTACGATACGGCATTTTCAAAAAATAGAGGACACGACACAGTATCGGACACGGCAACTAATAATATATTATAATTATTTGTAGATAAACTATAATACGTAGAAGAGTGTTTTGTTACATTATAATTCATAAATCATCTTTATTTTTTCTTGACAATTCTGAAAATTTCTAATTTCTAAATTAATTGTTTGTCGTAATTTGCAAAATTGATTTCTAGGAATTAAAAGTTTTCTTCAATTGACCTGTTAGTTAATTAAATGCTTATGCCTAGGCCCTAGTTAGACACCTATATAGGTGTCTGTGTCACAGCAACTCAGTAAACAAACCAAAAATAGCACCGGTGTGTCAAGTGTCCTTATTGACTGTGTCGTAGCGTGTCACTGCTTTTTTTGGTATGCTCAATGATATTTGTTCACTGCTCATTGACTAAGCATTTAGCGTGTTGGAGGCGTGTCTGTTCGTTGACTGTGTCGCGTGTCCTCATTGACCGTGTCGAAGGCATGTCGGAGCGCGTCGAACGCGTGTCCGTGTCCGACACACGTCCGATACTGGTGCGGCTCGTTTCCTGACGAGTCCGTGCTTTGTAGGCGAAGACTGATGCAATTTCAATTGGTTAATTAATTAACTGCATTGTTTAAATTATGTAGGACGGGAAGACGGTTGATGATGAGCTAGAGGTGGAGGAAGGCATGAAATTGACCAGGGGATATATATCTCCTTATTTTGTTACTGATCAAAAGACAAAAAAATGTGTAAGATTATTTTTTCTTTGTTACTAACTTCAGAAATTAGGCATGCTAGAGATAGGAAGTAGGTAAGTCTCATATAAGAAAGGCAAGAACATACAACTGCTTAGAATAGCTTGGAATATTGTTTGGAGGTTCTGGAGATTGGCCACAAGCTAGAGTGCATAGGTTTCAGTCATGCTACTGAAAAGAAGTGGAATCAATTTGCTTCAACTTGTCAAATTATCAAAACTTAGCTTGGAATATTGTATGTAGACAAACAGTAAATGTTGGGGGCTTATTATTTATTGAGGAGGGATCCATTGACAATCCTTAACTTGACAATCTTGACAATTTGATATTTCAAAAATTTATAAAAAATCATATAAATTCTCAAAAATAAAAAAAAGTTCACGGAATTATTTTTTGACTTGTAGATTAATTATGTTTCCAATTATATTCAATTTAAGTTATATTTGATAGCCCTTCAAAGATCCGTTAAATTACAACCGTTAAAAAATACACAAAATTTTGATAAGCTATCAAACAATGTTCAAATTGATTGAAATTTGGAATACTATCGATCTACAAGTTAACTAATGCATCTATAAGTCTTTTTTCAATTTTAAGATTTTTTATGAATTTTTATAAATTTTTAAAATGTTCCATTGTTAAGATTGTCAAAGTTAGCATTGTCAAGGAATCCCTCCTCTTATTTATTTGGCTCTGTTTGGGTGACTTAATCTGTCAAGTGTCTTGTGAAGTTATATGTGATATTGAGGTTTTGAGAATGTTTATGTGAAGTTGGGCCTACTGCGAACAGAAATATACTTATTTTCTGTTGTTAAATATATGCTTTCTTTTGTGTTGCCTAAAGGTGAAAGCAATATAATGTTGTCTCCATGTCATTACAACAATAAAGGCATTAGTCCCAAACAAGTTGGGGTAGACTAGAGTTGAATCTCCCTGTTTGTTATTTCAATAGAAACTTGATATATTAGTCCACCAAAAATATTTGCAGGTATTTCAGAATCCCCTGATACTCATCCATGACAAGAAGATATCTGACATAAATTCAATCATCAAAGCACTGGAGCTTTCAGTGAAGGTAATTATCATAATAAATAACAACCAATCAAGAAAGCAAAATTTTCAAACCATAGTGACTACCATCTACTAAAATTGACATGTATATATTTATTTGAATAGAACAATAGGGCTCTTCTAATTATTGCTGAAGATGTAGAAGGTGATGCACTTACCACACTTGTACTCAACAAACATCGTGCAGGTCTCAAGGTAATATTTCTAATTATTTAAGAAATTGTATAGAATAATTAAAATATTCTTCTTAGCAGATAATATCTATGGTTGTGTTGTACTTTAATTGATTATATTTATTGCCATTTATTAAATATCTACATTCACGAGTGGAACATTGCACATCAATTTGTTCTCTTTTGACTGCTTACTGTATGATGGAATGGTGGCTCTATGATAGTTATAATTGCATGGTAAAGTTTCTGAATTTCCTATTGTCCTCTTTTATTATAGGTATGTGCAATAAAAGCCCCAGGATTTGGTGAAAGCAGAAAGGCAAATTTGGACGATCTGGCCGTGTTCACTGGAGGACAGGTTGGGCTCTTCAGCAGAACTAAAAAAGTTGCAGCTAGTTATTATTATATTACCTTATGGTTTTTTGTTTCTGAATTTGTAGGTAATCAGTGAAGAACATGGCTTGACTCTCGATAAGTTAGAGCTTGAAATGTTTGGCACTGCTAAAGAGGTGTGTGAAATTTTCTGAAACATTTATATTGTCAAGTTGGAAATCTATGTACCATAAAATTTTCATATGTATAGGTAACCATTTCTGTTGATGACACCTTAATTCTTAATGGAGGAGGGGAAAGAGAGAAAGTTGAAGAGAGATGCGAGCAGGTATTACTTTGTTGTCTTACTATTACCATATTATCAGTACTATTGAGAGCTTCAGGTAGTAAATAAAATAGAAGGCATGGATTTGATTTTGCAATATAATTAGATAAGAGGAATATTGGAGAGAAGCACGTCAATGTTTGACAAAGAGAAGGCTGAAGAGAGATTAGCTAAATTATCTGGCGGTGTTGCTGTTATTCAGGTTTGTTCAATTTATTCTATAAAGAATATTCTGGTTTTCTTTATCTGTACTTTAAATTTTAAATTAACGTGAGACTGTTTTAAGGTTGGTGGGACAAGTGAGGTAGAGGTAGGTGAGAGAAAAGATAGAGTTACAGATGCTTTACATGCTGCAAGAGCAGCAGTAGAGGAAGGAACTGTGCCAGGTTAGCATTTTTTTTTCGTAATTTCTGTTTCCCTTTTTTTTTTAAACAGTAGCCATCTCTTTAAGTAAACTACATGTGGTGCTGAAGTATTATTCATTTCCTCTTAGTTCTTACTGTTTTGGAGCTTCATTTTGTCCCTGAATATGTTTATCTATCCCCCAAATGCCTACTGTCACAATCAATGTGAAAATGAATGCAAGCTGACCAGAGCATCTGTGTCATTGTGATGTGCACATGGAGGCGATGCTCATTTTGTTGATACATCACATATGTTGTTAACATCTGCATCATCAGAATTGTATGCATAATCCATTCCATGCTGAATGGATTCTAACATCCTCAACGGGTCTGCATACAACCATTGGAAGTAAACATTTTCAGTTCCAGCAGTACAATTTTAGTGTAGCAGCTATCCATGATGAACTGGGTTTTGCCAATCTGGTCCAAACTAGAAACTTTGGGGACTAATTAAAACTTTAGAACTTTGTGGAGACCAAATTGAAGCAACTATAAGTCTTAAGGGCTATTTGGTGTAATTGATTATGTGATGTTTTCCTTATGCAAAAGGTGGAGGTGTGGCGCTATTATATGCAAGCCAGGAGTTGGACAAAATCACTACTTCCAATAATGATGAGAAAATGGGAGTTGACATCATAAAAAATGCGCTGAAGGTTCTTACGATTTTTCTAACAAAAAATGAATTTCTGTGACAGATATAACAAAGTTATTTGCACTATCTATATTTTCATTTTTCAGTACCGTCTGAGCATCAAATACTATCACTCAAGACTTAATTAGGACTTTAAACACTAAACAGTTAAGAGGGTGGAAACAATGCTGTAAAGGACTAAAAAATAATTTCTGTGACTTGTACAGACTGTTATTGTGAGCACTGAATTGCTGTGCAGACTTTTTATTAGTTTATGGCTTTATAGCATCTTATGTCAGCACCTCCAGAAACTTCTGTTAAAAAACAGAAACAATGAACATGATTTTGGGTTTAATTTTAGGCCCCAGTAATGACTATTGCATCAAATGCGGGTGTTGATGGTGCATTAATTACCGGCAAGCTACTTGAACAAGACAATCATAATCTTGGATATGATGCATCTAAAGGTACAAATATAAAAAGTTTCTATTCTTTTTGAAATGAAGTATGTGATTCTAACATTAAGTTGTGTGGACATGATTTAGTTGTTTAGAACTATAATTTTTAATATAAATATCAAATTGCACAGATTTAATGATGTTGCATGAAACAATGTAGGGGAGTATGTTGACATGGTGAAGGCTGGAATCATCGATCCCCTCAAAGTCATCAGAACTGCACTAGTTGACGCTTCCAGGTACATTCGCATGCTCACACTAACACACGCAAACATATGCGTTGTAACAAAAATTTCCTTGCATAAATGTTTCTAAGCATAATCATGGATTTGCCTTTTGAACTTGTTTTTACTTTTTCAGTGTATCTCTGTTGCTTACAACAACAGAGGCGACAGTGGTTGAATCACCTGAAGCGAAGAAAGCTTTGGCAGGTCGCTTGCCTCAGGCACAAATGGGTGGCATGGGTGGTATGGGCGGCATGGGTTTCTAATTTTATGATTGTTCGTGAGACACATTTTTGATGGTTTCAAACAAAATAAAAAGAAAAGTAAAAATGCCATTTGTTGGCGCCTATGCGCACAGAGTGTAAATAAAATGTCATTGTTTCCATCAAGAAACGGTCTTGACATGGGGAAGAAACTGAAATTGCTGGTGTTTGTTCCTTGGTTGAAATGAGTTATGGCATTTAATTTTTGTATGGAAAATATTATGTATGGATGTTGATTATTAATACTGCTAGTATGTGACTGACCCTGTACTGTATTTCTATAATTGAACGTTAATACTGCTATTATGCATAATTATTCAGTTAAGTTGCATAATAACATCATGGTTGAAAATGATGCATAATAAATTATGAGGCTATGGTAGTATTAAATTATTAATAGTACGGAGTGTCCTGTACGATGGCTTCATATTATTATTTTTGAAGTTCAAACGGTCGATCTGAACCGTTCAATGTGATCTCTATATGTTTATGTTGTTATACATCAGATTCTGTAAATTTTACAATTTTATCAACATGCGTGGTGATGTTTAAGCTCCATTTTGCAATTCAAATTTGAATAAGCTTGTGCACCTTGTGGTTCTAAATGGCGCTCCTCAAAACATGATAGCAGATGCATTCTTAAATAACCATATATACTTAGTAAGGTGCAACTACTGTGCAAGGCGGTGTTTTCTGGTTTTTTTTTTTCTTTTTCACAAATTTTCTGTTGCAAAAAAAGGTAGTGAAAATTAGTGGTGCAGTGAAGGCAGGCAGCGGGTGAGGCACGGGTTTTACAATGGAAGGTCAACTGCTGGTTTCAAATTTTGGGAGCAACGCTTCCGATCTACTTCAGTTTTTAGTTCTTTTTTTTTTTATTTATTTCCAATCTCATGTTTCCAATCTATATCATATGATATAGGGAAATGATACGTAGATAGAAAAAGGTGAAACAAAATTTGATTCCGACTAAATGGTACCAAATTTGATTCCAAATGCATTAGTAATAAAAGAGATACTATTCAAATTAACTCGTATATAGTATTCAAGTTATATGTGTTATATAATACATTGTTATAAAATAAGTAGCATAGTAAAGTTATTAATTTGAATAGTATCTCGCTTAGTTAATATTAACATAAATTAACATAGTCTGTATCGAATTTGGTATTAGAGTCATGGTAACATTTATCATATCATGAGTCCGGTTACGGTGCTTCGGTAAGCATTTCGGACCGAAACACTTACGGTCCAAATTCGAAAATCCGTCGTCCGAAATTTTAGTCCAAAATGCTCATAATAATCTTGACATAATTAAGTTGGATGATGCCAATTTTTACCATTTAGGAATTTTATTACTGGTTCTAATGTTTTTTTGAAATATGGCTCTTATAATAATTAAAAATAAATCAATTTTGTATGCCAATCTTTAAAAAATCATTAAAAATAGCTAAAATTTTCATAAAATAGAAAATATTGGGATTCTACAAGTTAATTATGTCAAGATTATTATAAGCTATTTGGATTGAAATTTCGGATGACGGATTTTTGAATTTAGACCATAAGCGTTTCGGTCCGAAATGCTTACGGAAGCACCGTAGCCGGACTCATCATATCATATCAACATTACGGGAACTTTTGTCAGGGGCTCGGGCTTCTTTGCTTCGTAATTTTCGGTCCCTTCGCCTGTAATTTTTTTTGTTTTAAACTCAAGTTCATTATTCGATGTTATTGTTGCTAATTCAGTGATTTATAATTAAGTACTTTATTACTTAAATATACAATAGTCTCTTAATTGAATATCTATTTTGTTGAAAATATATATATTCATTCCAAAAAAACTGTATATCACAACAATTATTTTTATCTTTTGATCTAAATATATAAGAATTGTTAATATATGGGGGCAGATTACGGTTCTTTCTCACTTTTTCTGTTCTGTGTGACTTCTATGACAGAATGTTTGATATTTTTATGTAAGTTACTAAGTTTATTTTCTTGATTTGGGAGGCCTCAAATGGTACTGGCGTGAGTAGTTTGGCATAAACATAGTAGGATACTTTACAACCTGTTCGGCGAACACAAATTCTATAGGTTTCTATAGGACTTGAGAGTCTATATGAAATAATTTCTTTTCACTGTTCGGCAAACTAAATTATCAATTCCTAATAGGAATTTATTCCTCTAAAACGCTTGTTTTTAGAGGAAAATATTAATTAAGTTTGACTAGATTATTTTTTTTTCTATCAATGATGGGCTCTTCGTAGGTTTTCATCAAATGCAATTTTGAATCCTGTTGTAACATATGGTACTTTTATTTTTATTTATATTGTAGTAAATTAAATTAATTTAATTTAATTATTATTTATGAGACGTTCTTAAAATATTATGAAATAAAAAAAACCTCTTATTTGATTTACATATGTAAAGTTGACTTGGTTATTATATGACTTGGTATGATTGAATATTTCACATGACTAATTTCATCAGGATTTTAAAGTTGAAACAAATATACGTCTAATTAATGAATAGACGCTAAAAATAAAAAAGTTAACAATCGCAGCCAGACTATTCTTGTCATCTAAGTTTTAGTTAACCAAAATAGTATCTAACTAATAATAAATCGAACCAAGTATGGCACGCCCCTATTTCCATTACCCACGATCAAAACCGACAATGTCTTGATTAAATCGAATAAGTAATATATAAACAGATTTTTCCTGTTATGTTAGCACAACAGATTTTGTGCTGGCAAGCATTATAGCATTCGATATATTCTACCTGGCATATGAATTAGGTGATTGATATAATTGTCCAGGGTTCTGGTACCTTGCATCCTAGATTATTTAGGATAGTCTCATGTCGTTGCATGCTAAGAATTAACACAGTTATTCATCTCTCGTGTATGCATAAGCTGTTGTTGTCAATTTATGAAAGCAATTTATATTCACTTTTATGTTGTTTTCAACTTTGTTTCTTAACTTATGCTTTTTTTTTTCTTTTTTTTTTTTTTTTTTTTTGTATGGACATCCAACCGGCATCCAGTTTGTAATCTTCATCAGCATTCTTCAAGAAAATAATTAAGAACAACAATAATATACTATAACGAAATCAATTAGTAGTTTTGCAGGTACTAAGAAAAAAAAAAAAAAATCTTTTTAACAACCGATCAGGAGCCTTTCTCCTTCCGAAATTCATTTTTTTGCATTCCCTGTTAATGTAAATAAATGCGAATGCGAATGCAGATAAGCTATAAATGGCAGCATCAGAATTAGTGGCAGAATCAACCATAACCTCAGAGCATGGAGCGCCAGAAGTACTCATCCCCAAGCCCAAAATCCTGCTTGCCGCATCAGGTAGTGTGGCAGCAATAAAGTTCGACAGCCTGTGCCAGAGCTTCCTGCAGTGGGCTGAAGTCAGGGCGGTTACAACCAAGTCAGCCATGCATTTCATCAACAAAAAGACAATCCCAAGGAATGCGATTCTGTATACAGACGAGGATGAGTGGTCAAACTGGAGGAAGATTGGTGATGAGGTTTTGCATATTGAGTTAAGAAAATGGGCCGATGTCATGATCATTGCGCCTCTCTCAGCAAACACGCTTGCTAAGGTATGCTATACTTGTTTAGCTAAAGTTCCTTTAATTTTTGCAAATGGCCTAGTAACTCAAGTGGTAACTAACTAGGATGACTTCCAAGAGGTCATGAGTTCAATCCTCTATGGGCACAAAATAAAAAAGTTTCAATGAAACTGGTAGAGTATTCCACTTTCTTCAAAAAAATAAAAAAAGTTCCTTTAATTTTTACTAATCATATCACAATGGTAAATGACAGAAGCAATTCAAGTTGTATTTAAGTTTTATGATACATATAATATATGAACCAAATTAGAACTCTCTCATTTTAGCTCTGTGTTAATTGTGCACCTTTCATGACAGCCGCATCTTGTAGCAGTGTGCATCATCTTGGATTGCCTTCATGCCAAATCTGTTATTAAGAAGCTTTATTTTACTTTAAAGTTTAAACCAGTAGGTTGTACCAGCCATATTTTCTTTTACCTATTTGGTTTAGTTTTTTTTTTCGTTTCACTCTCTCTAATTTCATCTTGACAGAGTGACTTGTTGTAAAGAAGTCCCGATTGTTATACTAAAGTGAGCTAGCAATTAACGAACTTCCATTTTGCTTTTGAGGTCTTAATTACCTTATTTTCTGAAGACTTACAGAAAACTAGCTGTTACGTTATATTTGCATTGATGGTTTGATAACAAAAACTTTTTCACTGTAATAATCAGATTGCCGGAGGATTGTGCGACAACCTACTCACATGCATCATACGTGCTTGGGACTACAAAAAGCCATTGTATGTTGCTCCAGCCATGAACATATTCATGTGGAATAATCCATTTACAGAGCGTCACCTCAACACGCTTTCAGAGTTGGGCATCTCAGTCATTCCTCCAATCACTAAAAGACTCGCATGCGGGGACTATGGAAATGGTGCCATGACCGAGCCGTCAGATATTTATAACATTGTAACAATTGGTCACAAGCATTAAAGACTTGATTGCGAATCCCCTTTTTTTTGGCAGGATCATATTAGTTAACTAGTTTGATGTTTGCTCCTATTTGTTTGCTAATTCTGGCTTTTGTACTTATTTTAGACCGGATCCTATTATGTCGTGTATTAGTTGTGTGATTATGTCATCAAGTGTTAATGGAATTTTCTATAACTCTTGAGTGATGTTACAATATAGTTCTTGCTGGTATATTGGATAATGGTTCAGCTGTTTGTTTTTTTTGAGGTGGTTGGTAAAAAAACCTACCAAAATTTTCAATTAATAATAAAAAAAGGGGTACAATGGTAATTTACATATGAACAAAAGGAAAAAAAAAAAAAAAAAAGTAGCTGCAAGCCTGCAGCAACAGTCCATATCTCTGCCAGTGGTGGCATTGAGAAGAGTACAAACACGAGATCGAGGTGTGGTGAGATCGGTGAGGCTGGTGCGAGCGAGATCGACAAGGCGGGTGTGAGGTGCGAAACTAAAAATAAATTTTTATAATATTATGCAAACTAATGCCTGTCCCATACCGATCAATCTTAGTTTCGCCACTTATTGATTTAAGCTTATGGAGAAGAGGAGAATCATGACAATGGTTATCTTGACAATTTTGATAATGATATTTTTTAAAAAAATTTAAAAATTCATCAAAAATCTTAAAAATAGAAAAAAGTTTACAAAAATATTGTTTAACTTATAGATTGGTTATGTTTCTAATTATATTCAATTTAAGCGATATTTGATAGCTCTTTAAATATTCGTTAAATTACAACATTTAAAAAAAAATTTTATTTTGAAGATTTTTCATGAATTCTTACCAATTTTTAAAAATAACCATATCAAAATTTTCATGATAAAAATCGTCAAGGATCGCTCCTCTTCTGAGAAAGGACATCTCCAACGAATATATCTGACGAAGAGGTATGCCAATCAATTAAGAAGCAATTGAATTGACTACATGGTGTAGACATTGCATGAACGTTCCCGCGCCTGTTCCGCTCCTTTGCTCTCCCAACTGAATAACAACCATCTCCATGTAGCCAAATCTGTGGCAGGTCGATGATAGATTGTCAATGGAAAATGTTCGGGAGATACCACAATCGATATCAAAATGGATACAATATAAAGTTAATCTAACGTTAATCTGAAACATACTGCAATTAAAATGAAACATCTGTAAAATTAATATAAAACTTAATGAGTTTACAAATTATATTAATTTTTTTTGTTGCATTTTCACTTCATCTTGCTTCCACATACATGTTCTCTTAGCAATTTTAAGGATTTAATAGTGATTAAAGTAGATGATTTAATTTATGATTTGCGTTATTCAACTTTATACTAAAACGTTTCAAGTTAATACATTAATTGTTTCAAGATAACTTATTAATATTTCAATTTAGATATATTTTACATTAGAGGAGGGATCCATTGACAATACTTATCTTGACAATGAAAAATTTTGAAAAATTTGTAAAAAATAGTTAAAAATTCTAAAAAATAGAAAAAAGTTTATAGAGATATTTTTTAACTTATAGATTGATTATGTTTCGAATTATATTCAACTTAAGTGATGTTTGATAGCTCTTTAAAGCTCGTTAAATTTCAACCGTTAAAAAATATATAAAATTTTGATAAACCATCAAACGATATTCAATTTATTGAAATTTAAAGCACTATTAATCTATAAATTAAAGATTGCATCTATAGAAGTTTTTTCATTTTTAAGATTTTTTATGAATTATTATAAATTTTTCAAAATCTCTATTGTCAAAATTATCATTGTAAGCATTGTCAATAGATCCCTCCTCTTTACATTATATCTCGATATCTCTTTTGTATCTATTTATTATCCGTATATCTGGACCGATTTGCAATAACTCGCTACATAACATGTAACGTGACGTGACAAGAATTAACTGGAGCAGCCTTCAACCTCACGGCTCCACCATATATTCTTTCCTTCCAAGTTCCAACTTCCAACGGGCAACAGTTACTACTTTTTTCAATTTTTATTACCATTTACTGTCCTCTTGTCTTTTCAATTTCATTCACCCTGCAATGAATTTTCTTACTATAAATCCTTAAAACCCACAATTCATTTTCATCTTTAGTTCTTTACAGACACAATTTCAATCAGAAATCACCATGAGTAGTGTACTGGCACCAATTCTCTTTTTTCTATTCTTGTCAGCACATAGGATTTATGCTGTTGAAATACCGCATGATTCGGAGGTGTCGGCGCTTCTCTCATTCAAACATACCTGCTCTTCTGACACCGGCAGTTCTCTTTCATCGTGGAATCCGGAGACTGATCCATGCAACACCACATGGCGAGGTGTTACGTGTCTGCATGGCCATGTCGACCGGGTCATCCTAGAAGGACTGTCGCTTGTCTGTGATGTAAGCCCTCTTACGCACCTGCCTTACCTCTCGGTTCTCAGCTTGAAGAACAACTCATTCATGGGTCCAATTGTTACCCTTGACCTTACCACGTGGCAGCCGCACCTCAAGCTGCTGTACCTCTCTCATAACCAGTTCACAGGTCCATTTCCGACAGCAATTCTGTCACTACGCCATCTCCGTAGGTTAGACCTTGCGGGAAACCGCTTGTCAGGCATGATTCCGGTACAGATTGGTTATGCACTCCCGAACCTTTTTACCCTTCGATTAGAAAACAACCTCTTCTCTGGAGAGATCCCAACTTCAATCACCAATATGACTTACCTAACTGGTCTCAACCTTTCATACAACCGGCTTGAGGGAAGAATTCCTTCTCGCCTTTTCTCCTTCCCACAATCATCCTTTATTGGAAATCGTGAACTGTGTGGGGATCCAATACAGCGATACTGTTCAAACAAAACCTTTACCAGCGATCGAACAAAGATCTCAAGTAGAAAGAGAAAAAATTGGCTTGGAATTTTTGTTACAGCACTGGCTTTAGCTGGTTTGGTCGCAACTTTGGCACTTGTAATAGCTGTTCTGATATGCTTCAGGAAGAAAAGAAAGAAGGGGCAACATGGTGAGGTCCATCAAGGCACAGAGAAAACAGTAAGAGAAACCGAAAAAGGAGAGGTGATGGTTTTTTTCGAGGGGTGCGAGGAGTTCACGATGGAGGAGTTAATGAGGGGATCAGCAGAAATGCTGGGAAGAGGGGTGGTGGGAACCACATACCGGGTGGTGATGGAAAGGAGTGGAGACAGGAAAGGGGTGGTGGTGAAGAGGGTAAGAAGGGAAAGAAGGAAAGAGGAAGAGGCAACCGAGAGGAAGGTCTTGGGGCAGATGGCAGAGTGGCAACATCCCAATGTGGCCGGATTACGCGCGTACTATTCCTCCGCAGACGAATTGTTGTTGGCGTTTGATTTTCAACCCAATGGAAGCCTCTACGATATATTGCACAGTATGTTTGCTTGCTTCAGTGATTCTGATCTTTTCATACATCTTTCAGCAGTCAACCACATATCATCTGAATTGTTCATGCCTCAACACTGAAAAAGAAAAAAAAAAAAAAGGCTTAAAATAACTGAGTTGTCAAGTAAAGCATAAGGAATTGATGATTTTATACTGTTTTAAAGCTGATTTCTTACTGTAACAGGAAATAGGGGTCCGGGGAGGATACCCATCAGCTGGTCGACGCGGCTAAAGCTTGCACTTGACGCAGCCCAAGGTCTCACATACTTGCACAGTGCATCCAAATCCAACTTGTCTCATCAGCATCTCACATCCTCCAACATCCTAGTCGACTCCAATTACAACGCACTGATCTCTGATTTCTCTCTACTCAACCTCACCACAAAACCACCATTGCATTCGTCTCAGAACACCGATGTGTACAATTTCGGAGTAATTCTGCTTGAAATTCTCACTGGCAAGTCGACCGATGACGGTACGGTAGACCTACCAAAGTGGGTGCAAACAGTGGTACAGGAGGAATGGACATCAGAGGTGTTTGATGTGGAATTGTGGGGCTGTAAGGATATGGAGGATGAAATGGTGGCCATGCTTCAAATTGCATTGCTTTGTGTTTCTCAAGAGCCAAAGGATCGACCGAAGATGTCTGTAGTCTCGAAGATGATTGAAGAAATTAGAGATAGAGCTATCAGAAGTAGCAGAAGTAGAAGTAGGAGCTCTCAATCCCCTTCTCTGACATTTGAATCTTCTCCTTGTCTTTCTGATGACACTCCCACTCTCACTAGCTCTTGAATATTATTTTTTCTTTTCTTGCATCAAAATTGAGGCAAGCTCTGTAGCTGTAGGCATATTTCAGCTTCTTACTTGCATGACAGAAATATGCTTTTGGTTTACTGTTAGAAACTTTCCAATTTTTTTCAGTTATTCTGTCTAACATTAAAATGCTTTCAAAATTAAAGCTTTGAGAAGCCGGCAAGGCGGGAACAAAGCATTCAAAACAAAATGTATAGTGGAATCGATCGATGTAGAATATTAAAGAAGGGCACGAATTCATTACATAAAGGAAAACTAGCTACGCACTTCTTTAACAACAGAGAAGTAGCAGTGCTCTATCTTTACAAATTAAATCAACCCTGAACAATTTACTTGCTAGGAGGGACTTCGCCATTCATAACTCTCCAGGGTCCCCAGTAGAACTTGGGTCTCATCAGAGGAACTGCTTCTCCAGGGTGTTCTTCCCAGTACTTTTCCTGCTCAAAATATAACAGAAATTTAGATAACATCACTTAGTTCGTACAAACATCAAATGTCAAAATATTTTCTTAATCAGAGAAGATGGGTGTTCCAACTTATTGAAAGCTAGCTCAGAACAAAGAAAAAACAATGCTGGAAGCCTGCAAGTGTGCTAATTGTAAATCTGAATATGAAAATTTGTTTAGCTGTACTGCCTGGTTCTCAATGAATCAGAGTACTTTTGTGATTGGATGTGTTTGTTAGGTTCATTGCAAACAAAAAGTTTGCAAACAGCAAATTGATTTAGATGGAGTATCCATATGTGAAGTTTCAACCATAGAAAAAAATGCACAATTGGCTCAGCACATGGCACAGAAATGATGCAAGGATACCGAATGAGACAGGAAGCAATTTATTTTTGCTGTTCTGTGATAGAAATTTCTATAAGCTCACACACACATGCCCATGAATGTACATCAGATGGTCAAAAGGAAGTCTCAACAAAGTATAACATTCCATAAATTGATTAGGCTAATTTGCTACAGATCAGATGAAATATGGGCCTTTCATTTTTTATAATCGGATGATCGTGATATATCTTTTAGATACAATTAAAGAGACATATTTGATAAAAACCGCTCGATTCAGAATGAAAGGTTGCTTAGCCGATCCATAGCATATTACTCAATTAATTAATATACAACAACTGCATGCCAGCAGCTACCATTATGAAAGGGGATCATAAGAGAAAGAACAGAACAAATCAGAGACCAGTACGATTTGATTGATCAGGTACTTTCTCTACTGATGGAAAATTCTCCATTAATCAAAGCTCTTCAATTGTAATTTTGTTTTTTCAACACAATGCACACCAACTGTTCGATGAAATGTCTGGACTCTGAAGCAAGCACAGGCTTCAGCCTACCATCACACAGAAACAGATACAACATCTCAATCAAGAGCAAAGAAGAACAAACAACCTTGTAGAGCTGCTCCGTAACGGCGGCCCCGACAACGCCGGTGTAGAAAGCGGCGACGTAGACGGAGACGAGCGGCGTGAAGGAGCGGGGTCTCCGGTACGGCTCGACCATGTCCCAGAGCAGGGTCTTCTCCCACTTGTGGAACTCCCGGTCCGCGTACCACTTCCAGAACCTGCTCGTCATCGATCGCCGATCCCTTCTCCCTCTCCCTCTCTCTCTCTCTCTCAAATCTCCATTGATGCCCGATCGTGCTCAAAACCCGACAATCAACCATTGGATATGCTTTGAGATGCGCGCAACTCGATCTCAAAGAACTCTCCTCTAATCCGGATCGTTGATTCGCTCTGCAGTACAGAGGATAAGCATGCGACCGGAATTTCCTGCGCAGCGCTCCAACCATTGGATATGCTTTGAGATTCGTGTAACTCAATCTGAAAGAACCTCCCTCTAATCCGGATCGTTGATTCGCCGCGCAGTACAGAGAATAAGCATGCGACTGGGAGTCTGGGACTCGCATTAGATTATGTGGGCCTTCTTCTTCAGTATTTTAAAGTGTGCGCATTAGATTTGAGCCTTGTTTGTATGGGAGAAGTTTTATTGGGCCAAATTTGTTATTAGATAAGGGCTTTTGGCATTAGTATTTCTGAGTGGGAAAATTTTCATAGATGCCAACTTTTTTATCTTAATTGCACCACTGCCTAAATAGGTAAGTTAATTTCACAGATGCGCAAAATGCAAGGGCGTAAGTTCAACTTGCGCCCTTTAGACCCATATTAACATGCGCATCCTTTGTCCCTTGCCCTATAACTGTTCCCAGTATAATTCTATTTGACACAAGGAGAAGTCACGCCCTTTGATTTGGGTATTGGTGAAATTAAATTGCATGCTTAGGCAATGGTACAGATTAGTTGATTTCTTTGGCGTTCATGAAAATTTTCCCAAAGTGTGTGTATTAGTCAAATGGTTTGAGTCACTTTGAAGTAGTGAACATGTACTTTGTGTTAGCATGTTGTTCAAAACATGTACTTGTTGACAATGAGCGGTGGATTTTCTTAATGAAAAGTTCTTTAGATGAAGTTTTTTTAGTATATTTTTAATTTTTTTCACACAAATAAATTATTCATTGTGTAATATATTTCTCATTTCGCCAGGAGATAGATCATACTCACTTAAAGAATGGGTTGATCATCTCATGAAATCACAGATATCCAACATTTAAGAGAGTGCAGAAAAAATTAAGAGCGATGCAACCATTTGTCCAGAAAGAATAAATAGAACAATAAGAATAGTTAATTAGAGGAAATGATAAGAATGCCAATTTCCAAAAAGAAACACAAGAATAAAAAAGGCCCTACTTAAATTTTACATCTATTCCACAAGCAAACCAAAAACAATTAAGTATTTTACAGGCTAGGTGCAATTTTGTTGGCACTCAAAACTACTGACGAATCTAGATTCTTTTTTCTTTTTTAACCTTAGAATCAGCTCAGTTAGCCAGAAAAAAACTGCAAAATAAAAAACAAAAAATAATCCAGCCTATTTATCCCATTTGTCCCTTCTCATACCAAACTCCAATTTTTCATTGGGTAAGGGACCATATATCTCCTTAAACTTAGCCAAACATTTCGTTCTTATATCGTAATGCATCTGTGTGTTTCTGCTAATAGCCACAGAAGAGAGCTTAGATGTGTCAATAGCCCATGCCGGGTGCACATACTCCACCGTGTTACCATAACTCGAGTCGTGGTGACTTGAGTTTGCGTACAGAAAATTCATCAACAGATCCTCGCAATTGAAGTTCTTGTGCACAAATTCTCGACCTTCTCTTGCTTCCTCACTCCAATATTTGTTGAATGCAAATTCACTATCCATGAAAGCTGCACCCGTTAAGATTAAATTGTACCTGTTCTTACCCCTTGCATACCTCTCATTTCGGTACAACAACGGGTCTCCATTGATGAACCGTGGATAGAAGCCCACAATCTTTTTGGGGTTCTCTCTCCAGACCTTAAACCCCTTTTCCACATCATTACATGTCATCATGATATCATCATCTAGTTCAAATACGGCACGGGTCTTAATTAATGGGTCAGGTTTGAAACGGTTGTTCAGGGAGTTGACCTCCTCAACCCGGATACGTACTGGAACAGCCGAGTCAAACTCCGATGCGTTCGGTGGGCTGCCTTTGTTCCACACCACAACAATCTCCCGTACCGATTCACAGCGGGAATAGTGCTTCACATACATCTTCAAATTCCAAAGCCGTGCTTCATATGTCATCGTAACCATGGTAAATTTTGAATATTGTCCCTTGTACGAATATGCTTGTTCGGCACCATTACCCCCATATAAAAATTGTACACCCATACAGACAAAAACGAGACCCATTAATGAGAATATACAAAAGAATAGCAGACCCAGCCAGGTTTTTGGGTTCATTCTCTCTCTTAAACAAGACCTGGTTTTGTAAGCGCCATTGATAAATTTGCGCAACTTAATGTTAAATCGTGGATAAGACCGAAATGTACCTGACTCGGTTTTCCTAAACAATACCGAGCAGTGGCTTGAAGGGGAGAAGGATTTCAAAGTGCCGCCAATATATCCAACAAAAGATATGATACACACAGCAAAGCTGAAACAGAACCAACCAAGGAGAAAGCGCCAAGTCATATCACCAGATGGAACCCGATCCCCATCCATGACAGCTATCCAATCACCAGATTGTAATTGCCGTGTGTCAAAATGGTGGTACCTATTACCATTCCAAGCATTTCTTCCCTTTCTGGGAGTCTCAAACTGTAATTCGACTGGTACCTCTTTGTATACATCCTTGGTCAATTTCTCAACCTTGTAAAATCTGATTCGTTTCCCATATGTGCTGCCACAGTCCTGACCAGGTCGGTACAATGAACCTCCATAGATAAACAAGCGTCCCGCATTTCGAGCGCCCAAACTCTTGTCAGCTCTGTAAATTGGGTTTTGTTTGTGCTGGAGCCAGGGGCCAAGAGGTGATCGGCTGTACCATATTTCAAGCTCAGCGTTTTTCTCAGTACCAGATCGGGTGAAATCTGAAGCAAATAGCCAATAGAAACCTTCATATTGTACCATTGATGCATCAATGAGCGGCCTTTTTATGAGAACCTTCTCTAATTTCCATTCAAGAGGAAATTTGGTGGCCCTATAAAGGCGCAGATCTCCTTTCTTATTTCCCTCAGGCATCATGTATATCTAAAGGATAGTAAAAAAAACAATAACGTAAATTAATTGATCTAACAACAAAAAACTATGAGAGGTCATGACAGATAAGTATAGCATACTAATTATTTGAAACCCTTTTATTGGTTTTGACTTTTGAGTATTTCTTTCTACCAGTAGATGGTGCACGACTAGGTATAAACAGGTACCAACGGGCATGCTGACTATGCACATGAAAATTAAGAAAATAACCAGGCTTTTCAGTCCATTACCTGGTTCTGATAATTGAAAATGAAGGGATAGGAAAGATGCCAATTCTCTGTTAAAGCGATGCCCAGAAATTGCCATGTCGCACCTTGGTCGGCACTTCTGGCAACACCAATGTCTCCTTTCATTGTTATTGTGTTCTTTGTCTCGAAGAACATGTATAAATCATTATCCTAAATAACAAGATTTCGAAAATCAGATTCCGATTTTTTACATGATAGCCTTAATAGGCCACAGAACTTTAACTTGTCTCTTTGGTTTTCAGGATATTTAACATGCCACACAACTTTTATTTGTTTTCATTGAGCCCCTTTTCAGTTTGCTAACTATTCCAATACATAATAACTCAAGAGAAACATCTTGCGTCCATTGAAATACCGTCCATACATCCACAAATGTATACAGAATGTAACAGATACATTCCGAAATGTAACAGATACGTCCCGAAATGTAACCTACAAACGCTATGGACAGTTTCTCTATGGACGCTAGATATTACTCTAAACTTAACTTAGAAGACATTCCAACATTTTATTTCTTTCCAAAAGTACCAGTTGACCAATCTACAGTCTACTGTATAGTGTATACTGCCACCTTTCATCCCCACCAAATTTTATGGATAAATAAAAGAATGATAAAATTAATTACCAAAAAAAACATCATTTTTTATTTAAAGTCTAATAGAAAATTAAATTCAGGAAGTAATGAAATCAACCTGAACATAGAGAAACGGATCAGCCACAAAGTTGCTGGGGTAGCCCGCCGCAGAGAGGGTCGCGCATGTCAGTACCGGGTTCGCCACAGGCCACGCCGAACTGTTCGCATTGATCCGATTCTCCTGCTGTCAATCAAACTCGATTTTTCAAATTTTTTTTCAAATTTTTTCAAATTTTGAATTACACAAGAACAAATGAAGACTGAAAATTTGAAAATTTGTACCAGTTCGATTGGGGAGAGGGAGAGAGGGCTCTTGCCGTAGAACATGCCGACAGCCCAGGAGCCCTCGCCGTCGGGCCGGCAGCCGAGGAACCCCGGGCGGGGTTTGAGGAAGGAGGAGACTACGATCCAGTAGTAGGCGGAACCTACAATCAGAGAGACGATCAAGGAGCCGAGGAGGAAGGAGAGGGGGAGGAGGCGCAGGGAGCGGGCCATGGTGTGCGGCGGAAAAGGTCTGAGGCCGCCCTTCTTCTCTCCCATCTGGGAAGCGGCGCTGTTAGAGGAATGCATGATGGCGGCAAGCCTCCTCCTCCGCCATCGTAGACTCGGAAGAGCAAAGTGCTGCGCTTTGGTGTTGGAAAGGGAGAGGAGAGGGAGATGGTGGTATATGGGGAACAAGCGAGAGAGAGAGAGGGAAAAGCACTGAACTGGATACTGCCTGTGAATGAATGTGAATGTCATCAATCAATTGATAAAAAAAAAATGTGAATGTGATCAATCAATTAATAAAAGAAAATTTGAAAAAGGGGTTTTGATATGGATCGGTTAGGCCACCTTTTAAAAAATTCAGTGATTTTTATTGAATATATATTTTTAATTGTATTTAAAATTATATATTGTGATTGTTTAATTATGAAATATGAATGGTTTATATTTTATCTGACCTTCTAGTAGAATTTGTCGTAGGGGGAAGGTGAATTGGTGAGAGGGGAGCGTTATCTACATCAAAATTTATACTGCTTGTATTGAACTTAAATTTTTTGAACCATTTTATTCCTTCCAATTAAGTAAAAAAGTGTTGTAATAATTTTGAAATGTCATTAACCTTCTTAACAGTATTATTGATATAATCGGATCAATTGATTTAAAAATCTAAAGGAAAATAAAAATTTTACAAAATTAAATTTGGTGTGTGGAGCAGAAGAAAAGGTGAAAAAGTGAAAGATGGAAATGGAGAGGAGAGAATTGAATTGAATGAATATTTAAGAATGGGATGGGGGGTTATTTACGGATCGGTAAAGCAAATTCTGCTTTTCTAAAATCCGACGGTTAAAGAAACACCGAATTACTTTGAGATCGGTACAGTAACTGATCTCGACCATCCGATTGGAAAAGTGAAAAGCAGCCGATACCGATCCGTTATTTACTTATTTGATATAACAGAAAAAAAAGGAAGAAGAATCAGTAACGTGCTTGTCTAGTTGGATCCTTACCTAGTTAGAAGCTCCTATCCTCGGTCTCTTTCCTTTTCCTTTTCTTATTTTTCTTCATTCTTTATTTCCACTTTTTTTAGTGCTTGCACATTGGCACATTGCACATAAAAGTCGGCTTTATGACTTTTCTCTTTGCATGTGTGCCCCTCAAATTTGAAGAATGTTATGTAAGTATTGGAAGATAAGGATTTTGATTATTTGATTTGCCTTTTTTTAATTACTAGAGCTTTAACTCGGGCTTCACCCCGAAAAGTGTTATCAAATTAAATAACTAAAAATTTTATAAATTTTAAATATTTATATTAAACAAAAATAAATAAATAACTTGTAAATTTCTTATGTAAGTAGTAATAATAATAATAATAATACAACAATTTATAAATAAGAACATATATAAATGTTAGACTATTTTAAGGGTTAAAATTTGTTTTAGACATGTTACATTCATCTTATTTAATGGGGAAAAAAAATTACAAGCCATTAGATCAAAGTAGATAAAGAGTTTCAAACAAAATGAAAATGGTTAATAATAGTGATGATGTGGCATAGTTGAGGTGCTTGAAAATCTACCCCTCTTTATAGAGTATAGATTATTATTAAAAGCATGTGTGCCATAATTTTATAAAAAAAAAAAAAAAGGATGTCACTACTCAGTAGTCAGTACTCATAATTTAATTCATTTTAGTTTGTTTGTAACCATTATAATTTAGCAACTAAAACTGTGTGAACAGATAATATAATTGTAGAAATGTTGTTTATTATTATCGTAAACAAAATGAAAAAATGTTAAATTATTTAAATAATATTTATGTCAAATGTGGTGTATAGTTCAAAAGTTAGATATATCTTGACAATTATTAATTTTAACAATCTTGAGAATGTACTTTAATAAAACTAAAAAAAAGAATGTTTATTTGTTATTAAAGAAAATCTAAAAAAAAAAAAGTTTTTTTTTTTCAAACTTTTTGCAATTTGAGTATAAAAAATGACCTTTGCAACCATCATATAGTATGATGGCCTTTGATAAAATATATCAAGTGACAATCAAATTGAATGAAATCTAAAGTTTTATGATGAAGGGTTTTAACCCATGGAATGTTCTGTCACAGTGGGAAATGAAAAATTCAGCCTTTCATTTCCCGGATTCATATCACCTACTGCGCAGTACCGTACTGCACAGCAAATGAGCCATCCGATTGCTTTAGGATTCGTGCTAGCTTCAATCTCAAAAACCTCCATATTGATCTAAAGGTCATCGCTACTGTACTGTGCAGTAGAGGACAATCACGCTCATTTCGCTAGCATACAATAACAATTCCAGGAATTTCCCTATCTGAACACGGCCTTATAATTCTATATATATGAATTTATTTATTGGTGAGGAAGCTGTCTAAATAAATAATTTGGAAGAAATCTCCTCCCCCTTATTTAAAAATTTAAAAAAGTACTGATCATCAATCTACAATCGCCTGAATTTTCTTTGTAGATATAAATATTCTCACCTAATTTCTTCATCTCTTCTTTTTTTTTAATTTGAAAGGGAAATTGAATTGGTTTCTATCTTCTTGGACAATCCAGACATATATTGAATTAATTCTCTTGGCGGCATTGCATATTTATGGCATACTAGTAAGGAAAGAGCCCATGTCTTGCTTCGGACTGAAGTTGTTATTTTTGTAATAAATTTTTAAGATAATATGTAATGGATATTAAATTGAGAAAATTGATATGGGCTGTAAGTTTTAATTGGTTGAGTTATTAAAGTACGTCAACAGTGGTGATCAATCTAAGTAATTAATCAACAGCTGAGATATATTTCTTGGAGAAGATAGAATTTTCATGTTAAAAAATCCAATCTCCTTTTATTAGGAGTAAGGATATTAAGTAATTTTCAGTTGTTTTTGTGGCTCAATATTCCCTTTTTTTTTTTTTTTTGAGGAAAGCTTGATATTTTAATTGGATGCAATGTGGCTTTATGTGGTTGAGGTTATCTTTATGTGTCAAGTAGCATTCACATTACAAAGGGGTTAATATCTCAACCTAAAATCAATCTTTTTTAGAAATTCAATTTAGACGCTTTTTTTTTTTGAAGTGGCCGGTAAATTGCCGACCAATAAATTTCATTAAATAAAAAAAAGTTATGTACAAAAATGGATGGAATTTACATAGTATGAAGAAATGAACATAGAAGATGTCCCAACCCTAAGATTTGTATTATTCTATTGCTATCCTATCCGATGCAATATCTATCCCAAGTCTCTCTAGTCTCTCTGTCATGTTTGATGTGATGCTCTATGATGTTCGGGGGAGTGCATTTGATTGGATAAAAATCTGCTGCTTTTCCGAGAAGAAAAGCAGGGTGTGTTTTTCTGATCGGGTGGTCAGAATCGGTTGTTGCACCAATCTCAAACTACTTCGGTATTTGCCGTACCAATTTCAAACTGCTTTGGTGTTTCTCAACTGTCGGATAAAGAAAAGTAGAGTCTGTTTTTTTTTTTTTTTTTTGAGAAAAGCAGGTGATCCCGATCCGCATTTAATGTCTAGAACGCAGGACCATAATGTTCAGCTCAGAGAATAAAGTCTATCTCACATAGTATGAAGAGTTTATCCGTCAATACTGAATTTAGTCCATGCTTACTAAATAATGTAGTCAATATAAGACTGCGTTTGAAGAAAGGAAATATTATGCTTCAGTTACAGGCTTCATGTTTTTTTTTTTTTTTTTGAGATAAAGATGAGGATCAAACTACTCAAATTTAAATGTCTATAAAAGACCTCACATCCAGGTTTTGAACCCGCGACCTCTCACATGGAGAGCGTTACCCTTAGCCACTAGACCAAATGCTGGTTCTACAGGCTTCATGTTGCAAGAGTGGAATTATTTCTGGTAGCATAACGATAGAAATTTTAATATATATATACAATCTGAGCTTGTATAAATATCAGAAAAAATGCAAAGGGGTTAATATCTCATTTGTTGTCTTGCATGTCTTTACTTTTGAAAAATAATGTTCTAATTGTCTTTATCAATCAATCAATCAAAAAAAAAAAAAGAAAGAAAGAAAGAGGAATAGAATAATTATAATAATGTGAAGGAGATAATTAATTGCAGTTAGTGGTTTTAATAATGCTGTACACATAAATAAATAAAGAGGAGGGATCCATTGACAATACTTATAATGACAATCTTGATAATAGGGATTTTGAAAAATTTATAAAAATAGTTAAAAATTCTAAAAAATAGAAAAAAGTTTATAGAGATATTGTTTAACTTATAGATTGATTATGTTTCAAATTATATCCAATTTAAGTGATGTTTAATAGCTCTTTCAAGCTCATTAAATTTCAACCGTTAAAAAATGTGTAAAATTTTGATAAACTATCAAACAATGTTCAAATTGATTGAAATTTGAAACACTATTAATCTATAAGTTAAAGAATGCATCTATAAAAAAATTTTCATTTTTAAGATTTTTTATGAATTATTATAAAATTTTTAAAATCTCAATTATCAAAATTGTCATTATAAGCATTGTCAATAGATCCCTCCTCATAAATAAATGCCTCCACATTTCCACAAGAGAGGAGATATTCATCCATTTAGTAAACCACTAAATCTTCTTAATTTATGCCTTCAAAATTGACCAGTGAAGACCTTGCCTCCTCCCAGTTTAAGATTTCAAAAACTTTTTATTTTTTTTATTGGGACGATAACTCTGAAAAGACAGATTTCCTATCCTGAGTCCTTTCAATTTGAAAAACTTGGGCATCAATTCAAATCAAATCTGCCATGGAGCACACGCTACGTTGGTCAATGTCTCTATATTAATATGTCCCTATTTTAAACTGGTCCCATTGATTGACTCCACTAGTCAGTCCATTTTGATTTTTCGATACACCCTTACAAGCTCTTCTTTGCCCAGTTATCAATATACTTTGCTGCAACTGCATGCTTTATAAGTTTACTATAACCAAATCTTTCTTGTTTACTAATTACTAGAGTATGTTTGAATTTTATGCATGTTGTAAAAATGTTTTTTTAAAAAGGAGGTGATAATTGCCCCCTTAGATGTCACCCTTTATCTATCCCCCAGTGTATTTTTAATTGAATTATTGTTTTTAACATGTACCAAATACTTTTAATGGTCAAAATGTATATCCTTAATCAGGCAAAATAAAACTCATACATGCATGATATAAGGAGAAATAGTAAAAAAAAAATTCACTCAAAAATTGAGAGAGTATGAGAGAAAATGAGAGAATATTAAGTAATTTGACTAGACGATAGATAAGAGGGAAATTAAGGGGGACAAAGATAATTTCTCTTTAAAAAAAAAACTTCATTTTGGAACAAATATTATGATGATTTCAAGGTTTGCCATTTAGAGACAAAATTAAAATAACCAAATTTCTTGATTAATAATTAACTCATTAATTTTTCCTGCTACTGATTAATTATAGGATGACCCCAAACAAGAAACTAATGATATTTTAGAATTGAAACATTGACTATCATGTGTGGAGTCAATTGTTGAAGACAAAATTGGAAATTGACATATATTATATATACACATCAGCTGATCCAATAATTTGTCCAGGACAGACAGGTGGTTTTATTTTTGACCGCAAATTTATCTGTGCCCCCATAATACAGCTGTTTAATTGAGTTGCATGAAATTATGGGGCTAATTGCTTCCAAATATTTAGCAAAAATGGTGATATTTTTACGACATTCCGTTTCTCTCTTTTTTTTTTTCTTTTTTTCTTTTTTTTAAAGATTGATCCAAGTTATCTCTGCCTATGTGGTAAATTCATTTCGGATAAAATGGAAATTTGAACTAATAAAAACAAAAACATATGGATTTTTGTTTTTACAATCATTTGTGAACATAAATTTGTCACCCAAGGGCAAGTTGATGCTCAAAAAAAAAAAAAAAAAAATCTTATATTTGATTTGTGTCTATTGCAATGAAGCTAATCAAAAAGAAATTTGAAAGTTCTTTATTTAGATAGATGTAATTGTAAATTAGCTTTTGTATAAATTAATTTGTTTGATGTTTCAACAAACAAAGAATTATATATAGTCGTTCAAAATATTTTTTTAGCGTACCAAAAATATTTTAATTTCACAAAATTTACTCATTCAAAAACGAGGATAACAGAACAAATAAAATCACTGTTTAATTAGCTTTGTGGTTGAACTTGAGCCTTCATATTCTGAAATAGTGACATCAAATTATCGAAATGAGCAAATAAAACTTTCTTAATTGTGAACCTATAAATACGATGGTGACATCGTGGAAATTTCTAATTAATTCTTTCTTTTAAGGTTGCAAATTGAATTTAAAAAATAAAATACTCGCAGTTGGAGAAGCTACTAGAAAGTGCGCAAATCAAATATTTTGTATTCTTTTTTTTTTTTTTGATTGAAATTATTTTGTATTCTTCAGTGTATGAAATAAAATATTGGTGCCTATTTTAATTTTAATTCATGTATGGTTGACGAGATCAAGTCTGAGAAAAACGACTCGTTGATTTTATTATTATTGTTTTATTAACGGTAGTGAGTCGTCTCGTCCAGTTTAGGTTTGAGTAACAGCTAGTGAACACTCCTTTTATCTATCTACCGATCCACTGTATTTTTAATGAACAAATATCGTTTTTCAATGAACATTTATATTTTTCCGATCAACATATATCATTTTCCAGTAAACAGATACATTAAGTTTTTAGTAAATATTTACGCAACTGTGACAAGTACATAGGTACATATGGATCAGTGTGTCAGATTGTAAGAGAGGGGTGGATGGATAGCCTACAAGTAGGCTGGACTCAACGTGTCTTCCTTCATGTTTCAACCTGGGAGGGAAAAAAACAAAAACATCTTAATAATGATGTAGGAGAACGACTGCAGTGAAAACGACTCGTCCTTTAATCAATGGATATGGATAAAAAGAGGTTTAATTGGGTTCATGCGTGTTTATCTTATTAAAAACTTAAATTATGTTACAAATTAAATTTAAGCAATATTTTAATAAGTTTGGCAACTTGGCAAGTAATATTTTGAAAATAATATTTGGGGGTGTAAACTAAATATGTATGTAGTATATTAAAACTCATAATTTTTTGAACCGTTGTAAATATTAAGAAAATTTGATGAGTCCCCACCAGGTATCAAACGACACTCAAATTAGTTGAAATTTGAAGCACAATCGATATATAACCTTCATATATAATTTGTTTGTTCGAAACTTTATAATTTAGAGATTTTATTTATTTATATTTATTTGAGAATCCATTATCGCAGTTGTCACAAATAATAGTTGTCACCAAACTCTCACCCATAAAATTGTGGCTTAAACAATGAGAAATTTTTTTTGGATTCAGTATATTCCTCAATTATCCTGTCTTCTCGTTAAACTAATCAGCAAATAAGTTGATTAATTACAAATTAGAGCTGTCACTCGATTAATTTGTCTAATTCAAACTTCAAACGATATATTTGACTTTTGGGAGTGCTCAAATTGGGCATTAATAAAAAATCAAACAACCATTATATATATATATACAATACAAACTTGTTGTAATCCGGATAGAGCTCAATTATCGTCTTAATGCATCAACAAGTAGGAACTAATAAAATTAAATTAAAAGGGGAAGCCACGATGGAGGCAAGCTGGATCTTGAGGAAATTGGTATTTTATTTTTTGGTATGTTAAGGTATCATCTGGGGTAATTAATTATTGTTAACATAATATATAAACAACGATTAAGTTGCAGTCTTCCAGAAGGCTGGTGTTTAATTATCCTCCAGAATTCACTCAAAAAAAAAAAAAAAAATCCTCCGGAATTTTTTTTTTTTGTGGAGTTGACACTTGACACGTTATGTATATATATTGCTGCTGCATCATTATGTTATTTTAAATTTAAATATTGTTAGAATTTAGCTTATATTAAGAGGAGAGATTACAATCAGCATTAAAATTGGTGACTGCTTGGTAATCATTTATTATTTAAATATTTATATATAAATTGAAAAAATGTAAGCCTTTAAATATATGTAAAATCATATCAATAATGTTTACATGAGAAATAATGAAAATCTAACTCGTTTCAATAGCCATAAAGAGAAGAGAGAGAAAATTATAAAATTTGAATCGTAAGTGTTTGTTAATACTCGATGCACATGTAAATAAAATCAAAATTATAATTTTTTTTTTTTGCACGCATAAAACATGATATATACCAAAATATTTTCATCAATGAGTTTTTATTGTTTAAAAGTTTAAAATGTAGTTGTTTGAGATTTAATTTTGTTGTTACTGATGGGACACAAAAACTTGTAGTTATTTGATCCATCCACTCAACTTGGGATAAGGTTTTGCTATTGGTGAATGTGAATTGAAAAAAAAAATGATATTAAGAAGTAAAAAAAAAGGTTGAATCAGTGTTGACTGAATAATTCAAGCTAATGCATTTTGTTGAATTTTATCGTTTAGTGTGATTTATAATAATAATATAAAGGACCAATCACGTTAAATTTATAATAACATATTACGTGTCATAATTAAATTATAATCATACAATCAAACTAACAAAGCCTTTTTAATTGTTCCGGCGGGAATAATATCAGCTAGGTTCGGATCTATATATCTTTGGAAAAAATAATAAAATGTCATAAGCCATAATTAACCCAACTGAGGTAGGCTTATTTGAGCTAGGTAGGATATATATATAATTTTCAATATCATTTTTTAAAAGTCCTGTCGAAGATAGAAACTATGAGGAGGATCAAATAAGTATGTTTTTGGTGACTGATCAGTGACCGTGAAATTAAATCTTATATAACTACATTTTAAAATTCTTAAATAACAAAACTAATTGATATAATATGTTGTATATATCATATTTTATGCATATACAAAAAATTATATCATTTTGATTTTATTTACATGCGCATCAAGCATTAACAAAAATCAACGGTTCAAGTTTTATGATTTTTGTCCTTTCTTGATGACTATCGAAACAATGTTAAAACTTTACCATTTTTTATGTATATGTTATTAAGATAATATATAATGCATCTAACGGTTTAGATTTATCAAATTATGCATAAATAAAAAAAAATGATCACCATAGACATTAATACCCATGGTTATTGGATCCCTCCTTATAAACTATATATAAACGGATCGAATTAATTTACACATGCCATGAAATACGGCTATGCCATATATATATATCCTTCAACAGCAACTTGGGTTAAGAAAATAAGCGACAGTGTACAAAATGGAGATATATAACACAATCATACGTAGAGGTGGCAGGACCTGACCCGAGAAACCCGCCCGACCCGACTTGAATCCGACCCGACCCGGCATTTTTCAGAAAGTCAATCTAACCCGCCCGACCCGATATAACCGAAACCGACCCGACCCGAGATCAAATAGCATCCAATCCAACTCAAATCAACATACGATAAAAAAAAAAAATTGATATTAAAATTATCCTGATCCGACCCGAGATATTCTAGAAGGTCAAACTGACCCGACCCGCCTGACCCGAACCCTAACCCGACCCGCTCACCCGATTTGCCACATCTAATCATACGTCTTACCAATTAATGCATTGTACTAAATTGTTGCTAAATTAAAGTCGGTAGGCGTATTATTATAAATGTAACTTGACACTTTCAATTATGACTTTGTAAATGGAGCTAGACTATTATACTAACGTTCCGAAATGCTAACGCTTCAAAATTAGTGTTATCGTGTCCGAAATTACGATTTATGGTGCTCAATAAATTCTTCATATGAAAATATTGGGGAATACAAAATTTTTTCATTTTTAGAGTTTTCTAAGTATTTGTTTTACATTTTTTAAAAGAACTCATCAATATTAATAAAATATTGTTGTTTGTACATGCTATTTTCAAAAATACAAAATAAGTACTTAGAAAACTCTAAAAATGAAAATTTTTTGTACACCTCAATATTTTCGTATGAAGAATTTATTGAGCACCATAAATCGTAATTTCGGACATGACAACACTAATTTTGAGGCATTAGCATTTCCGTCCGAAATGCTAATATTAGTATAATAGTCTAACTCTTGTAAATGAATATGAAAAGAAAATAAAATAAAAGTATATTTGAATACTTCTATTAATTTTTAAATAGAAAATAAAAATTGTACGTCATATTTATACGAATGTTAGATATATCAAAAAATACATTTTTTCCAAAAATTCAAATAGAGAATATATGTATTTTGGAAAAGTATTACTACTTATATTATTAAGGGCACGTGCAAAGAATAAATTTATCTCGCTTTTATATAATTTCGGTGTCATATGATGTTCTTAATTTATCCTCACTAATTCAAAGCTTTTATATTATTTTGAACCTAAATATTATTAATACTTTATTATATATATTCTCGTAACCAGCTGAGGTAGGGTTATTTGATATATATAATATGCAAATCAACTCCCACAACCTGGATAATAAAATAATTTTGTGTATATATAATGGAAATATATAGCAAAAAACAGCTGTTTAAGTTTCTGGTGTCATCATTAATGGAGCTGGCAGAATATGTTTTTTTGCAACAAAAACAAAACATAATTAAAGATGGAAGCACTATGCATCAGCAATAATTATTATAAACATTTTTAAGTGCTCAAGCAATGATTATAGTAACTCAAAATAAAGTTTGATGATCAATCGCTGCTAAAAAATATATTAATTAAAATACTGATATTGTATGGAATTTTGAGTAAGGAAAATGTTAATTTGAGTTGAGGGGTCAATCAAATTACCTAGGAGCATCAATTTTATCACAGCTAATGTTTTTTAGTTTATCAATTTTTGAAGATATTTACCTGTTATATGTGATACAAATTAATTAGAGTAAATATACTGTACTCCTATGAGTATGGAGGTCTCCCGTGCTCCTAACTAAAAAATTATACTTAAGCATCTCAAAATTTTGATTTATGGTTCTCATTAACTTCTTTATATCAAAATCTCCTAGCTAGAATACAAAAGTTTTCCATTTTTTTATTTTTTTAGTATTTGTTTTGGATTTTTTTTTTTAAAGAAGAAATAGTTCTATTTTTTAAATCCACATAAGTTATTAGCTGGTTATACTTAAATGACAGTTAATCTATATATATGAGCAATAATACCATATATAGTAAATTGTTGGGTTGACAAGCAGGCCCGTTTAAAACAAAGTGATCTGTAATTAGTGCGGAATAAGACATCCTTAATAATTTGAAAACGATAGGAGGCCACTATAAAGTATAAACCACACTTTTATAACCGTAGAAGATAGCAAAATATTTGTGTAATCATTTCTAAACTTTATATTGTCTATGGTGGCAACCTGGCATTGGTATAATTATGTTCTAAAATAAAAAAAAAAAACCAGAATCTAAACAACATAAACATGCAAACAGCAGCTTGTTGAGTACAACCTTTGTCCATAAATAAATGAATTTTTAGGAAAAGTCAAAGAAATTAGTGAAAAAGTGAAATTACTTTTATGCCCTCAATTTGTAATCATTACATAATAATTGTTCCAATTAAATAATATAGATAAAAGGGTAATCAAAATATTGGAGAAACAAGTGGATTCAAATAATTCTGCTAGACAACTAAAAGACAAATATTGAATCGATAAAGTTTATTTAATTGGGGACAGGCTGTAAAGGGTATAAATTCATTTAATTGTGGACGGAGGTTTTATATACTTGTATTATTCTGTCCAGCCCATAATTTCTGTTGGTGCTTTTGCTTCTTTGTGCAATCCAAGCCCACATATATAGAGCTCTATTTGAGTCCAATACCCCCAAACTCTTTTGAGGGATTGATGTTGTACAAGCCCATAAAATTCTGCATTATTTTGTAGGCCCAAAATTTGGTAATGGGCCTATAAGTATTGATTATGCCTAATGAATATCCGAATGTAACAGAATGTTGGTTAATTAATTATCTTTTGTATTTGAGACCCATCACTGGGTTTTTGGGTAATGGTTTTGCCACTTCTTAAAAAACATTAACAAACACATAAAAAGGACACTGTAAATGCACTACAATTTAGTTTTATGGTTAATATGTAATATTTCAGTGTGTTTTAGCATGAGAATTAGTTTGATGATTTAAGATCATAAGATTGATCTTAATTGACTTAAAACACAAAAACATACAAATCAAAGACCCTTTGAATGCTAGTTAGAGTAACAGATGATGCATATGTTTGATATAGCTCCTTCAAGTTTGTAACCATATAATAAAATGAACATGTCTTAAGCTTCTAAGTGCCTCTTTAGTATTGAACAACTCCCATTAACAAAAGCTTAACACCTCTTTTTTATCTCCTTTTTAGCCAATCCTTCTTAAGTCTGCCAGTAAATATTTTAAGTCATAGAAAGGCCTAAAGAGGTTTACCCAATATTTCTATCTATATATTGTCACAAATCCAAAATTATAATTATCCTGCTTTTGTCAATGGAAAAATATTAAATACTGCACGATTTGTTTCCCGAGTGCTCCAATGACTTTGGCAATAAGGAACCACTTTGTGGGACTACATGTCAATAAAAGCGGAGAATATCGAGGGGCCAAGCGCGCAGGCACTGTATCAGCGTCCATGGTAAATTGACAGTAGCCGGACTGCTGGAGGCACTTTTTTTTGTTTGATTGTTCTTGTTGATGGTGATGAATACATCTGCATGCAGTTTTCCAAATCTTCATTTTGTTTGATCGTTCTTATCGATACGGAATACATTCAACATTTTTTTCTTATTTAATTGCAGGATCCTAATTGGGGAGCATTCAAACTTTGTTCTAGAAAAGTCAACAGATCTTCTTCATGATTTCTTTTTCTTTTTCTTAACAATGTAAGAAAATTGGAACAAAAACAGAAAGGGACACAAGACTATTGGGCGGTGATAAGTTGGCTCCGAAATTTTAATTATGACAAACACACTTCCGAACTATGTCTTTTGTGACAAACGATCCTCCAATTGCTAATTTGCTCTCTAATACTAAATTATAAAATATGAAATAACCAATATACCTTTATGTGCTTATTTGTACAAATATTTGACATAGTTATTTGCAAAAAAGAATTCATTGTTAATTATCATGGTCATATAATGTAATAACCACACCAAAATTTTTACAATATTTTTATTTTATATATTTTTTTATATAGTTACGTAAATATACTTAGATTGAAAAATATGATTTGCTTTGTAATTATAAATATTATTTTTTATCTTATAATATTTTTAGTTTCATATAATAAGATATGTTCAATCTCATTTTTATAGTACTATATTTTCTTATAAATATTAAAATGTATGTAAAATATAAATATTTTGTATTGTCGATTTTTATTATGTTACCTATAATTTGCGAAATAATTAATAATTTTTCTTTGTAAAGTAATAGCATAAACGTACACATAAACATAAACATAAATATTTTAAATATTGCATAACAAGCATATATATAGGGTATATTGGCCATTTCATATCTTATAATTGAGCATTGGATGATAAGTTAACAACTAGGAGTCATTTGTTACAAGATGCACAGTTCGGGAGGTATTTTCTCGGGACATATTCCCAGAAAAAAAAATAAAAAAGGTAAGAAAATGTCGTTCAGATTAGTGAGTTCCAACGGTGCAAATACATTAAGAGTGGTTATGTTGTCAAAAAATAAAAAATAATATTGCATGACTTCTCTTGCAGTTTAATTTTGACCGGTATTTATTGTTTGAACTTTACAATTTTGAATATGTTGATTCATGCATAAATCATAAATAACTAGAATTTTCACTATAATATTAGGTTGTTGGCTTGGTCAGTGAAACGGTACACATCACATCTTCACATACCTACTCTTGATCATTTTTTTTTTTTGAATTTTTTCCAGCAATTGCTGCAAAATTTCGTGGACGGATATCGAACTCTCAACCTTTAGGTAAACAACAGCCCTAGAAGTAGGATTCCTCTTCTAGGTCCTAGCCAACTGAGCTATCATCCGTTTTCCACTTACTCTTGATCATGTCATGGAAGAAGATGGAAACGTTTGAATTTTATACAAAAGACAATTTAATTTGGGAGATGATAGAGGCCTCTCAATCGGCCAAGGAATTGCTGGATTTTTCTTCCTCAGAGGTTGGGGAGGGGTACATCAAACATCATACATATATCCACCGAAAGCTGAAAGCTCCATTCATTTATACATGTATCTTTGCATTTGTATTGTGCATTATTTGTGGTTTACAAAAACTGTCATTTTTTTTTTCTTTTTTGATAATGTACAACATGTCATCCCTCATGGTGCAGATATTATTATTGTGTTATATATTTTTTTTTCCCTTTTTTATTTTGTCTTTTTCTTCCTTTTTCTTTGGAAGAGAGCTATGCTACATGTTTCATTACACCTACTAGGTGTGAAACTTGGTGGTCATCGAATCTAAAAAATTAGGGATCAGTGCGGTTCTGAACTGGTAAATTTAATAAATTAATTTTAGGTCAATTAAATAGCATCAAGCTAATAATTTATAGCGATGTCAGTTATGTTAATTTATACAAGATTGATCATATATTTTTTTTTAGATAAAATATGGGAATCAAGCTACTCAAACTAAAATATCTATAAAGATCTCCGTCCGGATTTTGAATCCAAAACCTCCTATACAGAGCGTATTGCTTCTAGCCACTAAACCAACGACTGATTCTTTATACACGATCATATTGAAATTCGAAATGAATTGCAGAAAATTTGTTTTCCAAGTTCAATGACACTCTCCGAGTGAGAGGTTCAGAACCCACAATTTTGTACATCTAAATTATTTTATTTTATTTTATTTTCCAAGTTTATGCAAGTTATTTTACCTAAAAAACATTTCTTAATCCGTAATTAAAAGATTGGTGCTACTCACATTCCAGTCAACAGATCGATTGCTAGTTAGTACTTAGTAGAGGTGGCAAAATCTGACCCGACCCGAGTTTTAGGGAAAATCAAACAGACCCGACCCATGTTTTAGTTAAAAACAAGTATTAGGCGTCAGCCTAGTACAAGATACTGTTTTAGTGGATAGGTACAAAGACAGAAAATGTTGGTACAAATGAGACAAGATCCAGCCCCTATGTCTTAGATTTCAGCACTATTTATAGTCCTAGCTATGATCTGCCAGGATTATTTGTGGCCTCATTCCTATGATCTATTGTGTTACTACCATGTCTCCGGCCCAATAGTTGTTGATGAATTATCGTCTTTGGACCCAATTTGGTTGGGCCGTATCAGCAAGCTGACCCGAACCATACCCGACCTAAAACCCGAGATGACTCGGAATAGAGGTGCAAAATCTGACCAAACCCGGAAAACCTGCCCAACCCGAAAAATTGCAGGTAGATGTCAATCCGATATCCGACCCAAAAAAATGCCGACAACCGTCAACCTAATACCCGACCTGACCCGACATTTCTATTCGGTCAACTCAAACCGACCCGACCCAACCCGACCCGATAATTTGCCACCTCTGCTACTTAGTTTGCTACACACATAGTGCCTGAAAAGACCTATTTCAGAGCCACGTAATGACGTACGTAGAGAAATAAGAAATTTTAGTTGGAACTTGCTCAAAAGCACAACCAATCGTACCGGCATTTACCCATTTTTTTTTTTTTTTTTTTTTTTGAGTTAGCATTTACCCAGTTCACACAGCTAGTACCACTCGTCAGTCGTCACTTGCCAAGTGGTGAATATCTTTTGCTTTTTTTTTTTTTAGTTTTTTCAGACCATTAACATCTTCTTATTATCTTGTCATATTTTTTTTAATTTATTATGGGGCATGTCTCTCGGATGTTAGATTTTTATTGTAATGGAAAAGGAAAAGGAAGAATTAGTGTTTTAAAAAAATTTGAGAGGTCCAAAATCGATCCGAGCAACTCGGGAAAAATGGACCGGCCGAATCGACCTAAGGGTGTAACCTGGACAACTTGGCCGAGGGATGGTCCCGTAAGGAAAGGAATCTAACCCACAGAAAATTTTCCGATTAGTAGTATAATATATATATATTTCGGTTTAAAACAAATAGTTTTTTAGTATTAAATATATATATATTTTGGTTTAAAATAAATAATTTTTTTGTTTTTTTGAAGTTACATTTTTAGATTTCTATAGTATAAAATGTCTATAATATTTTTTTATATATTTTTCGGAGTTTTTTTTACTAATTAACCAGAACAACCTGGGCAATCTGATATGAGAAACCCGAACAATCCAGGAGGGACGGTCCTAAATTAAGTCCAATCTCTATCACAAAATTTTCGTCAGTCGTCACTTGCCAAGTGGTGAATATCTTTTGCTTTTCTTTTTAGTTTTTTCTGACCATTAATATCTTCTTATTATCTTGTCATATTTTTTTAATTTATTATGGGGCATGTCTCTCGGATGTTAGATTTTTATTTTAATGGAAAAGGAAAAGGAAGACTTAGTGTTTTAAAAAAATTTAAGAGGTCCAAACTCGATCCGAGCAACTCGAGAAAAATGGACCGGCCGAATCGACCTGAGGGTGTAACCTGGACAACTTGGCCGAGGGATGGTCCCGTAAGGAAAGGAATCCAACACATAGAAAATGTTCCGCTTAGTAGTATAATATATATATATATATATATATATATATATATATATATATATATATATATATATATATATTTCGGTTTAAAACAAATAATTTTTTAGCATTAAATATATATATATTGGTTTAAAATAACTAATTTTTTTGTTTTTTTGAAGTTACATTTTTAGATTTCTATAGTATAAAATATCTATAATATTTTTTTATATACTTTTCGGAGTTTTTTTTACTAACCAGAACAACCCAGGCAATCTGATCTGAGAAACCCGAACAATCCAGGAGGTACGGTCCTAAGTTAGGCCCAATCTCCATCACAAAAATTTTTTTCAGGGTTTCCCGACCCAAGCAACCCAAAAAATGGAGAAATTCGAGACTCGGGAAACCGTGGACCGGGACGAGTCCGGACGTACCCGGTCCGTTGTTAAAAACACTAGGAAGAAGCAAGGGTGAAATTTTAAAGAGGAAAACGAGCATAAAATATTAAGGACGTCACTTCCATGCTCACACCCAGATAATTTTATCGGTCACAGATAAATCTCATAATGGGTAATATTCATTTATAATCGTAAGATCGAAAAGAAATTTTTTTTTTGTGAGTATTGGAGTAAAATTCAAATATTAAAATATGAGGTTGGTAGAAACCAGACATCCTTTAGATCGGACGCAGATTTGTCAGAGCACCCCAATGCCCCCTTGGCTGGCTCTCTTCTTTGTTTGCATACTGTGATATTGATGTAGTGAAGCACTGGTTAACAAACAAACCAATGGGATCTTCTGAAAAGGACTTGTTGTTTGTAATATTGCAGATAAATAATGCACAGGATCCGGTTTGAGTGCAGATTCCCAGAGATTCTTGTTGGAGTGAGTTGGTAGGCAGGACAGGAGTGGACCCATTCTAACCTAAACAAATGAAATGAAATAAAAATATAATAAAAGCAGGACCCATTCTGACCTAGCTATGTGCTACTGATACATTATGGAGGAGGGATAGAAAATGGCTGTATTAACATTCTTGACAAATGAGACTTTTCAAAAAATTATAAAAATTTATAAAAAATATTAAAAATGAAAAAAGTTTTATATAGATGTATTACCTAATTTATAGATCGATGATGTTTCAAGTTTCAATCATTTTGAATACCGTTTGATGCCTTATCAAAATGAGTGAGGCTATTGTACTATTAATAGTACAATTTGCCCCGTACTATTGGCCATATCTACAATTTCAAAATATTAATAGTTGATCCGAACCGTTCATTATGATATTTATATCCAATTTAACTTGTAAACCAAAATTTAAAATTTTTAGTAAGTTTTTACTGTTTTTAAGATATTTTCAAAAGTCACTTGATTAAAACATTATGAGCCATTTATAAAATATCTAAAAAAAATACTAAATAAATTCTAAAAAAATATAAAATTTAGTTTACAAGTAAAATTTTATATGAAGATTGTAATGAATGGTTTGGATCGACTATTAATATTTTGAAATTAGAGATATGAGTCAATAATACGGAGCAATCCGTACTATTAATAGTATAATACCCTCACTCTATCAAATTTTTATACACTTTTTAATGGTTATAATTTAACGAGTCTTTAAAGAGCTATCAAACGTCACTTAAATTGAATATAATCGGAAACATAATCAATTTATAAGTCAAATAATACTTCTGTAAATTTTTTCTATTTTTTATAAAATTTTGAAAATATCATTGTCAGGATTGTCAAAATAACCATTTTGAATGTATCCCTCCCCTATTTTATGTGGTAAAATGTATCTACTACTCTTTTATGTCCGCACTATTTTGTGTGGATTGTTAATTTGTTATACATTACATAAATGTAATTAATATTCGTATAAAATGAGAAATATTCATTAAGTCATGTAGTATTAAGTTGTTTGTATACAAAATAAGTAATATAGTAAAGTCATTAATTTAAATAGTTTACTATTTAATATGTATATTAATACAGTCGATATCGATATTGGTATCTTTATAACATTTTTTCTTTAAATAATTGAGTAATTTTAGGTGAATTGGTGATTGTATTTATATAGTAGGCTGTCAAACTCACAAACAACTATTCACTCAATATAATTTTAGATAGTTGAGTTATCAATGTATAATTTTAGATTGTTGAGTTATTTAATACCTATAATATTTTATCCTTTATTTATAAAGACACATTGATAAATGTATGTGTTAACTACTTAATTTTCTTGAATATTTATTTGGTGAATTAATTAAACCGCTTCTGTAATAATTGACGAGTTTTCATAATTTCTATTAGAGTGAGTCTATGGTACTATTAATAGTACAAAATGGGTTGTACTACGGCTCTATAATATATTTGAAGTTCAATTGATCGATCCAAACCGCTCAATGTGATCTCCATATGTTAATGTAGTTCTAGACCAAATTTTATATTTTTTTTAGAAGTTTTTAACTATATATTTTGATATATAAAAAACCACATTTTTGAATGGTTTATAATATTTACATTAAGTCATTTTCTAATTATCTAAAAAAATAGTAAACAAACACCAAAAATTATAAAATTTGGTCTACAATGACATTTATATATGGAGATCATATTTAGCGGTTTGGATCGGTTGATTAAACTTTAAAAATGATTATATAGAGCCATAGTACGGGGCACTTTGTATTATTAATAGTACCATAGACTCACTCTTTCTATTATATTGCAAATATATATTTTTGTGCACCATTCCCTAGAGAATATTTTTTTTGAGGAATAAACGGTAGTTTATTAATATTATTGACATGTTCATGTGGAAGCTTATATAAAGCTATTTCAAAAACCGACTAAGTACATCGTTAATATAATTAATGAAAGCTACCTATGTCAGTCAAGAAACTTAAACTCTTTCAGCATAAAAGATAATTGAATCAGATTCAAATGATAAATCTCCAAATCGTCAAAATGTTACACACCATATTGAAACAAACTGCATTTGGAAATCACAAATTATTTGTGACAGAACCACATTGTGACCACACAGAAGGTTACATTGCTTGCTACAGAGCCATAAAATTGTATGATCAGTGTGGCAAGGACATCTCATTTGACATGGGCACATTTAACAACTGTGCCTCCATTGGATCTAGGGCTGACAACGAATCAAATCAAATCAAATCGAATTTGATCCAAACCAAACTTGAACCGAATTGAGCTGGAGCTAAACCGAACTCAAACTGAAATCGAACCGAGCTAAACTGAATCGAACTTGAAGCGAGCTCCGAACTCCATACGAGCCCAATTATTATAATTTTATATTTATTTTTTTGTATTACATAGATAATTAGAGCTAAAATAAGTATATTATTTTGTCTTTCTTTAATAATATAAACAAATTATCTCTATTTTTACTAATTTTATAATAAATTATGATTAAAAAAATATATTTTATTAATTTAACAATAAAATAAGTATACTTTGTTAATTAAATAATAAAATAAGTATATTATTACAAACAATTTTGACAAAATAGTTCAAAAAATGTGCAAATTACTGTATATCGAGCTATTACGAATCGAATCAAGAAAAAATCAAGCCGAGCTCAGACCGAATCGGGCTGACAAAAAATTGAATCGAGCTTTAGACCGAATCGAGCATAGACCGAATCGAACTCTATCGAATTACGAGCTACGAACTTTTTTGCTAGCCCTAATTGGATCCATCACATGACACATCCAACCTACATGCAGCCATCTTTATCATATCAAACAACACAACGGGTCATATATTCCCTCAAAAATATTGCAAGCAACACAGATGCATACTCGGCTAGAGACACATACGATCTCTGGACAAAGATCCGTTTCACCTAGATCCGATAGTTAATAAATTAATGAATTTGCGTGGTGTGGCAGCAATTAATTAATATCAATAATTAATAAACATAAAGTCATAAACAATGAGATCATATCATACGGTGACCTCAAAAAATATGAAAGGCCCGGGAAAGCGATAAGCTTAAGCCTCCTGTGACTCTGCAGCCATCTCCAGCCCCAATTTTACTTGCTCCCTTTTGAAGGGAGCCTCCACTACGTACTAGCTTATAATATCATGGGCAATTACTCGGAATTATCTGGTAGAAAATTAAATACACATCATAATTCATAAATCATATATGATGATATTTTTTGTATGGCAAAACTACACACAGCCAACCAATCATGAGTTGTACTATATTATATTATCAGTATTTTATATTTTTTTTTGTGTTGTAGCTAGAGTGCTAGTTAGTAGATATATACGGTGGTGGATCCACGATTGATTGGTAGGGAGTGCCGAAGGTGTCAATTCATATATAGTATTATAAAGAAAATTGATACATTGATATCATAATAGATAACAAATCGATATGGATTAATATTCATATTAACTCATTTAATACACAAGATATTCGTTTACACTGTACAAAAATGAGTGGCATAGTAAAGCCATTAGTTTGAATATAATATCCCATTTGATATGAATACTAATACAGTCGGTATCAATTTCGATATTATATATTTTAGTAACACTTTTGGTATCTCTATAACATTTCTCATATAAATATTAATTTTAGTTTCTTATACATTTAGATCAAAAGATAAAAGAATTGTCACGTTATATAATTTTGAGAGATGAATATTTTCAATAAAACAAATATTCAATCAAGAGTTAATTGCATATTTAATTAACAAAAATACTTAATTAGTGAATCATGGTCCATATTTTGATGTCAAGAAAAAATTTTTGCCATCAAATTGGTAAAAGATAATACCAAATATGATTTGAATTAAACAAATATAGTTAGGGGTCAATAATTTTTATGGGGCGAAGGGGATGTCGGGGCCATGGCTCGCAGCCCTTGGGTCCGCCTCCGGATATATATGATCGTAATGAATCAAGAATCATGAGTGGTTGGATTTCAGATTCCCTAACATATGGTACGGTGCCATGCTATGTTTTCATATTATGATAGAACTTTTTTTTATTGAAATATTATGATAGAACTTAAAGGTGATATGCTTTTGTATCGAAAATTTCGATCCATTGTTATCTTGTAGATTCCTCTTGGATTATGATCATACAAATTGCAGCTAAGTCTTTTCTTTTTCCCCTTAAGTGGCTAGGTGGTGCCCAAATTCTTTCACATCTCTCTTCTCCAGTCTCATTCAGTAAAAACTAAAAATGGAAGAAGCACCTATGGGGTTTTGGATGAAAACTTATAATTTGCTAATTTCATTATTGCTTGTTTATGAATTCAATTTTAAATGATATAAGTCAAAGATATAAACGGCATTAAATAGGGCATCCAAGTGTGATATTATCATAAAATATATATCTGAATAATTATTGCTGAAAACTAAATAATATCTGGTCTTAATAACATTAAGTTATTAACATAAAATTACTTGATAAAAAACTATTTTTTTAAGGATTAATAACTGGCGTTCACAAGCGACTGAACATCAAATGCTATAATGACCATCAAATACTTGTTATCAGTTAGAATATTGTAATTAATTTTGACATTTTTACAGTGATGGCAGGGGCGGAGCCAGCCCTCCATGCAGGGGTGGTCCAATTTTTTCGATGGAATATTATTTTGTAACTATTAAAGAAAGTTCGGTATATTTTTATAAATTTTTAAAGGTATATTTGTGTAAATAGTTTTCAGGGTAGGGCAAACTTTGTAAAATTTCTTAGAAAATAAACATGTTTTTGTAATTTTTTTTTCTAAAAAAAGGTTATTTTTGTGAAGTTTTAAGGGCATATATTTGTAAAGTTTTAAGGTTATACATTGGGTCCGCCCTTGAGTGATGGTTTGCACTTGGCTACTTCAATATCCAGTGAAGTAGCAACGGAGAAAAGTGAGATTAGTAGTGTACCGTGACCACTGACTGACCAGACCACCACCTATAAAAAATGATAAATATAACTTGCCACACACAATACCCCCAAAACATTTAAGTACACTTGAGAAAAATTTACAAAAATATCCATCTTTTCAGAAAATTTTACAGAAATATCCTTTATTTCTAAGAGAATTTACAAAATTACCCTACCATGAAAAATTTACAAAAATGACCCTCACAATCTTACAAAAATATAGCTCCGCCCCACAAAATTTTACAAAAATGACCATCCCCACTCATATGCCACCTCATTACAGGATTGTGGGGGCAAAGTTGTGGCATTATATCATTGTCCTATAAGAAATTGAAAACAGTCGTGCACTGTTGTAGTTTTGTGTGCGCCTCTCATTGTAGATCACGCATTTACGCTCCTCAATCCTCAGTCCTCAGTCATCTCCCTCACTCCCAAATTCCAAGTATAATCCTCCTTAATTTCCACTATACAAAATGGGTTACCTCATAATAATACATCCATATAAGATCGATCTCCTATCTACATCTACATTCCCAAGAATAAGATGAAGATCCCATTTTCTTTTCACAATAATCCCATTATTATTATTACCAAAAATAAAAAAATAAAAAATATCTCCTAAAAACAAAAATAAATAAAAAAAAAATAAAAAGTTGTTGGTCTCGACGTCTCGTCTGCCTCCTCCTGCTTTTTTTTTTTTTTTTTTGAGAATATCTCCTCCTGCTCTATAGATAGTCGGTCCACGTCACAATTTGTCCTGCAGTGCAGTGGAATTCCATTAATTTCCTCAAAAAAAAAAAATTCCATTGATTCCGGTACCACACTGACTGCAGCAGCACTGCGCTTTAAAACTCGTGCGATACTGCGATCCACCACACCCTAGTCCGAATCTGCTGTTATCCTTTGAGAATAAGAGGACCCTGTTTGTCCAACATAGACCGTTAGATTAAAATGGACGGTCGATCAGCCCAACTAAGATTATAGGAGACCTTTTCTAAAATTAATTTCATCCGTTGATTTTGATCTGACAGCCCAGATTTGAATAACAGGGTCCTGTTTTCCAAACTGGGATAACAGCAGAAATGAAGGCCACCACACCCACCCACCTCCACTGACCACTCCACTCCCCATCAGGTCCCGTCCATGAATCCAAATCTGCTGCTATCCAACTTCGGATAACAAGACCCTGTTATCTAGATCAGGGCCGTTGGATCAAGATCAACGGATAATTTTAATTATAAAAAACCTCTTATAATCTTCACTAGGCCAATCGGATCCGTCCATTTTGATCTAACGGTTCATGTTGGACAGATAGGGTCCTGTTATTCTCAAAAGAATAACAGCAGATTCAGACTCGGCCATCCCTCCCTCCATACTTCCATACAACCCAATCGCCCAATCGCCCTCCCCTTCTGTTCTTACTTAAAAAACCTCGTCCCGTCCTCCATCAACCCATCCCGCACCAACTGTATAACTTATCCCCCCTCTCTCCCCATCTCCCCTTACTATGGAGAGAGCACGCCGTCTCGCCTCAGCGGCCATTCTGCGCCGTCTGATCACCGAATCCAGGCCATCCCAGCCCTCCATCCCCTCCTCCTCTGCCCGTCGCATCATATCCCCCGCTGCCCTCTTTCAGACCCATTCCCATTCCTTCTCTCGCACGGGCAGCGCGGGCAGCTTCGCATCCTCCCGCCACATCTCGACCGCCTCCCTCAAACCCTCGGACACCTTCCCGCGCCGCCACAACTCCGCCACGCCCGATGACCAGGTTACCATGGCGTCACTCGTCGGATTCCCCTCCGCCGACGCCCTCATCGACGCCACCGTCCCCAGGGCCATCCGCGCGCCCCCGTTGAAGTTTAACAAGTTTGACGAGGGTTTGACCGAGTCGCAGATGGTCGATCACATGCGGCGGCTCGCCGACATGAACAAGGCGTACAAGTCGTTCATCGGCATGGGATACTACGGCACCCACGTGCCGGCCGTGATCTTGAGGAACATCATGGAGAACCCTGGGTGGTACACTCAGTACACCCCGTACCAGGCCGAGATCGCGCAGGGACGGCTCGAGTCGCTGCTCAATTTCCAGACCCTGATCACTGATCTCACCGCCCTCCCCATGTCGAACGCGTCGCTGCTCGACGAGGCCACGGCCGCGGCCGAGGCCATGGCCATGTGCAACAACATACAGAGATCGAAGAAGAAGACCTTCATCATCGCGTCCAACTGCCACCCGCAGACCATCGACGTGTGCAGGACGCGTGCCGATGGGTTCGACCTCAAGGTGACGGTGTCCGATTTGAAGGATCTCGACTACAGCTCGGGCGATGTGTGCGGTGTGCTGGTACAGTACCCCGGCACCGAGGGAGAGGTGTTAGACTACGAAGAGTTCGTTAAGAATGCGCACGCCAATGGCGTCAAGGTGGTCATGGCGACCGATCTGTTGGCATTGACTGTGCTCAAGCCGCCGGGCGAAATCGGGGCCGACATAGTTGTGGGATCCGCACAGAGGTTCGGAGTACCAATGGGTTACGGTGGGCCCCATGCGGCCTTCCTTGCGACCTCTCAGGAGTACAAGAGGCTCATGCCGGGTAGAATCATTGGGCTCAGTGTGGATTCGACCGGCAAGCAGGCTCTGCGTATGGCCATGCAGACCAGGGAGCAGCATATCAGGAGGGATAAGGCCACTAGCAATATCTGTACTGCTCAGGTATATCACAAATCCCCATTGTTGTACTGCCTCTAAAGGTTTCCATATCCTTCATATGAAAAGAAAAGCAGCGCCTGCTTTTCTGATCAGATGGTCGGTATCGGTTTCGCACCGATCTCAAAGTACTTCGGTATTTACCGCACTGATCTTAAAGTACTTTGGTGGTTCTCAACCGTCGGATCAAGAAAAGTTTTTAGAAAAGCAGGTGATCTTGATCCCTAAAGGTTTCCATATGTGGTGAGTATCTCATTTGGAATGGCAAAAGAAAACCCCGTACATGGAGTGAAATCAATGAGATTCATTTGTGTCTATCTTGAATTTGAAATGAACAATTACTTTAGGAATTAGGTTCTAATTATTATTCCAAGGAATATACTTGGTACAACAACTGCAGTTCTTGTTTTTACAGTTTTTGTTTTTTTAGAGTTTACAGTGTGAAAGACTAATAATCATTAAGAAAAAGACCTGAAGTTTAGTTGTTGGTCTCTTTGTTTGTACTTTTTTATTGTAAATTGCTAACAGTAGATACAAAATTTCGAGTAGTCATGAATCCATTTCTCTATAAGAAATTTTTCCAATGCCGGAGTGGTTGGGGTTAAGTGAGTTGGGTTTGAAGTAGCAATTGATAGTGACTCTGTAAGTTGCTTTATTGAACTCGTAAGGGATGTAATGTAAGTTAGGTAGATACGAGGACAAAACAATCTTAAATACATTTAATATTAAAATCTGATGGACCACTGACTGGTAAGAGCTGATAGTTCAGCCCTTGTTTGTTGCTACTGAGCTTTGAATGAAATATTCAAGTACAACTCTGTAACTATCACAGAGTGCACTTTTCAACCAGATTCTTGACAATTATACATCGTTATGATTCTGGCGCTTGTGATATTTGCCTAGATGAAATCATGATCTTATTTTTTTAATCTAAAATGTATACGTGCTTTTACATCCCTTCCTAGGCTCTGTTGGCCAATATGGCAGCTATGTATGCAGTATACCACGGGCCAGAAGGTCTCAAGGCGATAGCAAATCGGGTCCATGGATTAGCGTGTGCATTTGCTCATGGGTTGAAGAAACTTGGCACTGTGACAGTACAAGACCTTCCGTTCTTCGATACAGTTAAGGTGACATGTGCTGATGCAAAGGCCATTGCTGATTTGGCAGTCAAGCATGAGATGAACCTTCGAATTGTAGATTCTAACACGGTATGCACTTCCTTTCCTGACTTTCTGCAATATAAATTTATTAATTTGGAGCTGCTTTGAAAATTCTTTTTTGATTCATTTTTAAATATTAATTCAGCTAACTGTCGCATTTGATGAGACTACAACCTTGGAGGATGTAGATACTCTATTCAAGGTGTTCAATGGCGGCAGACCTGTAAGTGAACTTTCTTGTTTTCGTTCTATTTTTTATGTTTGTTAGAGGTTCATCATATTAGTGAGCAGTAGATAAAATAATTCTGTTTTAAATATTTCAGGCGAGTTTCACAGCTGAGTCTCTTGCGCCAGAGGTTGATAGCTCAATCCCGGCTGGCGTCACAAGACAGAGCCCATACTTGACCCACCCTATCTTTAACATGTATAAAATCATCTCAATAAGCTCGTCTTATACCTACTTTGGCATACAGATATCTTATGTTTTCCAATGTGATGTTTTGCAGGTATCACACTGAGCATGAATTGTTAAGGTACCTCCATAAGCTACAAGGAAAGGATCTATCACTGTGCCACAGCATGATACCACTTGGGTCATGTACCATGAAATTGAATGCAACAGTTGAAATGATGCCAGTCACTTTCCCCAACTTTGCCAATATTCACCCCTTTGTCCCTGTTGATCAGACCAAGGGATATCAGGTCTGAAAAAATTATATCCAACTAGTTCTTACTCCTTTTAAAACATACAGGACTTGGAGGTTGGTTATTGATTAGTTTAATTTAAAATTTGAAGGAAATGTTCGATGATTTGGGTGATCTCCTGTGCAAAATCACGGGATTTGATTCATTCTCACTCCAACCAAATGCTGGCGCTGCGGGTGAGTATGCAGGACTCATGGTCATTCGTAAATACCATCAGGTACGTGGTCTTAACTACTGTCTAGTATCACTTTAGATCTAGTTGTTTCATTAATTGCCATAAATATTTCATTTTGTGGTTTGTATTATCCTATATCTAGGCAAAAGGAGACCACCACAGGAATGTGTGTATCATACCAGTTTCTGCTCACGGTACAAACCCAGCTAGTGCAGCCATGTGTGGTATGAAAATTGTTGCAGTCGGTACCGATGCTAAGGGAAATATTAACATTGAGGAGTTGAGAAAGGCTGCTGAGGCTAACAAGGAGAACTTATCGGCTCTCATGGTATGGATATTTTTGTGACCTTGTTGGGGTTGTTCAATATATAAGTTGGTGTAATGAATTTTTGGAATGAGCAACCTTCTATTCTGCATTATTTTGCTTGTCATTTTAGCAAGCATGAAGCAGAGAAGAGTGAACTTAGGTCGATTTTAACTCATGGGAAAAATGATACTCTACTACATTATTTTCTTCGACCATGGAATGCCCTGGTAAAATAGGCAGGATAAAAGTCCAAAGGGAAACCAGAGAGGATTGGACTTGATGATTCCATCTTAGTTCCCCTTCTCCACTGTTTTACAATTCTATCAAATTTCACATATACTTGGCCATTTTCAGAACAATTCCACACTCTTTTGATATTCCCCCTCATAGCCTGTAATTTATGTTATTTTCAAGATTTGTAAATGTCTAAAATAATTCTTGATTTGTGAACCCATTACGTATATGTAGGTTACGTATCCCTCAACTCATGGTGTGTATGAAGAAGGCATTGATGAGATTTGCAAAATTATTCATGACAATGGTGGCCAGGTATACATGGATGGTGCCAACATGAATGCTCAGGTAAAGTTTTGACATTCTGTGCTCCACACACACAAAAACATGATAATCTTCATGTACTAAAACTAAGTGCAATTTTATTTGTGTCTACGTAGGTTGGATTGACGAGTCCTGGATTTATTGGAGCAGATGTATGCCATCTCAACCTCCACAAGACATTCTGTATCCCACACGGCGGTGGTGGGCCTGGCATGGGCCCCATTGGTGTTAAGAAGCACCTGGCCCCATTTTTGCCATCTCATCCTGTGGTATATCTTCCTTTTCAATTCGTCTTCTTCGTTTTTATCTGATATATAAGAACTTTAACATCTTTTCATTACTTCCATTTGTCTGTATCCAGGTGGCAACTGGAGGGATCCCTGCCCCAGAAAATGCAGACCCAGTTGGTACAATCTCTGCAGCTCCCTGGGGATCTGCTTTGATTCTTCCAATTTCATACACATACATCGCTATGATGGGTTCCCAGGGTTTAACAGATGCTTCTAAAATAGCCATCCTCAATGCTAACTACATGGCTAAGCGTCTCGAGGTAATCTCTTCTAATAAGAAGCATGGACTTCATTTGCCTTTTCTTTTCTTTTCTTTTTTTTTTCTTTTCTTTTCTTTTTTTTTTTAATTTCAGCATAATTCTATTTGCTTTGGCTTATCTTCGCCCTGTGAAGTTTTATATTAAAAAAATAGATCCATAGATCTTTTCATTGTCTATAACCTCCAAGATAATTTAAATAGCACCTTGTAATCTTCAAAAGATGTTGACATACGTCAAAAGAATGTAGTATCTTATGAATTTGCCTTATCTAATTTCTCTCTACATTTTGATTTTCAATTTAACAATGATGTCTTTTCCTTTGCAGAATTATTACCCAGTTCTTTTCCGTGGTGTTAATGGGACTGTTGCTCACGAGTTCATTATTGATTTGAGAGGTTTTAAGGTAATTTACTTTTAGCTGGGTCATTTATATATTTTTATGTCAGTAACAAAATCCTAATTTTTTGTTTTATCCCTTGTTTTCTGAAGTCAACTGCCGGAATAGAGCCAGAGGATGTGGCAAAGCGGCTCATAGATTATGGGTTCCATGCACCAACTATGTCATGGCCTGTACCTGGTACTCTCATGATTGAACCAACCGAAAGTGAATCCAAGGTATTTATGTGATATTGATGCATCGTACATAAGTTTATGATAAATTATTTGCTTCTGGAATAAATTACAAGCAAGATTCCATCTTCATATACAGGCTGAGTTGGATAGGTTCTGTGATGCTTTAATATCCATTAGAGAAGAGATTGCTCAGATTGAAAACGGCAAGGCCGACATTCATAACAATGTCCTCAAGGTATAGATCTTAGATTCTTTATAACCTTTTTTTTTTTTGAACTCAAAATAAATGTACTAATGAATTTAAATGGTTATGTAAAATTAATAATGTGTTTCCTGCAGGGTGCACCTCACTCACCTTCTATGGTTATAAGTGACACTTGGACAAAGCCATACAGCCGTGAGTATGCCGCATACCCTGCCAGTTGGCTTCGTGATGCCAAGTTCTGGCCATCCACAGGTAATATCTCATTCTTTCGATTTAACCCAATTGTTCAAAATGAACAAGATTTCAATATGTAGGATTGTATGATGGCATGACCCCCATTACACAAAACACAAAATATATGTAGGAACTTTCTTCTACCTATATCTTACTCGTGTATTAATTTATTGTACTTTAATTGTAGGACGGGTGGATAACGTTTACGGAGACCGTAACCTGATATGCACACTTCTGCCGGTTTCTCAAATGGCTGAGGAAGCAGCAGCTGCTACTGCTTAAATTAATCAACTAAACAGATTCTACTGTGGTTCCTGCAGAAGGTCAAAGTTTGGAGTCCTACAGTGCTTCCCATAGAGAGGAAGCCCTCTTTCTGTCTCTCATTCCCTCTCCGCTCCCTCCCTTCGCTCCTAATTTGTATATAACCCTTCGACAGCTATTGAGATCGTCAAAGCTGCCAGTCATTTCGATTATTAATTACATTATTTATCGTACATTAATAAAATTTGCCTCCCCCCCAAAAGAGAAGAAAAATAGTCTTGTCATTTGGATTTTTTTTTTTTTTTAAAAAAAAAGGCGCTTAGGTCCTTTTCATTTGCATGAAACTGTTAATTACAAAGTCTGTACCATCCCTGAAACTCTTAAAGTAAAAAAAAAAAAAAAAAAACTCAAACTGCCTCCTATTTGCAAGTCTCACAACCAAAAAACTTCAGCTCATCCTACCAGAGCAAAGAACCGAACCCAACTTAACAATAAAGGATCAGCAACAAACTACCATAAAACAGATTATTAACCACAAAACAAAAGAAATTGAGCTTCAAGATCTCAGATATCATCTTTCAGAATATAGTGTTATCTCCCTCTCCTTCAGATTGCTCATTCTGTCAACATGAGCCTAGGCTGCAACATTTGCAAGGGTATGACACTATGACAGTATTAGTATAACCATGTTTCTCACAGTTTTAACCGTTGAATTTTGAAAAATCATTTCATTTTCAACTTTCCAAAGGTTTCAGCTAAGAGCGCTAAAAACTATAAGAAATGCTTCCCGTTCTATCGATGGTTGACATAGAGCAAATTGAAGAATATCCTCAATACAAGATCTGGATCAGTGTTGAGATAGTGTTTGACAGTCCCCATATCTATATCTATACTATTATAAAAAGCACGTAAGGACCGGATCTATCCATTTGGTTACGGTACATTTCATCAAATGGAGAAAATTTTCCTCTCAGTACTCGAATAGCCACAGCTCTGAACTACACGCTCTCATGATCAAATAGCCACTGTTCCGGATAAGATGAATATTCAGATCTCAAAGACAAGATAATTTTATTTTTCTCATTTTCCGATCCATCCACATTTTTTGTATGATATGAACTTTTTTGGATCATTATATTGTTAACTTGAATAAAAATTGAAATTTACCTGCCGCGATGCGCAGGTACACTTCTAAGTAAAACCAAATATGTCTTGTAAAATGGCAGTGCAATAATAGGTGATCCACATTTTCCTATTCCTGACAAAAAAAATGCATGAATTGGAACCAGGCCAGCCCCTTTTGATCATTTGATCTTTGGTTAAAAGCTTCCCTTTGTGTACCTACCACATAAACACTTTAATCTTGAGAGGTATATGCAAATTCCACTACATTATATATTTTTTATCCACTACTACCCCTCTAAAAACTAACCAATTATATGTTGAATGAGTACTAAATGTACCATTATTAGTCCATCTCCAAACTAATCTATCTGTATTAAGCTTTAGTTGTGCACTATTTAAAATAAAATTTGACATATTTCATTGAGATCAAATAACAACATGCCTGATAAGTGTCTAGAGAATGTTAAAGACTGCCCTCCTTACAACACCACCTCTAAAACTGATTTGCTTTTGTCAAAACAGATGGTATATAATTGACTAAATCTTTTTTTTTTTTTTTTTGAGATAAAAGATGAGGGTCAAGCCACTCAAATTTAAACATTTATAAAAGACCCCCATCCGGTTTCGAACCCGTGACCATAATTGGCTAAGAGAAGGGATCCAATAACCACAAAATTTGGTACCCTTGATAACCACATTATTATTTATACATAAATTAATAAATCTAAGCCGTTAGATGTATTCTAAATCATCTCAATAACATATATATAAAAAATGATGAAAATTTAACATTGTTTTGATTGCCATCAAGAGAGAAGAAAAAATCATAAAATTTGAACCGTTGATTTTTGTTAATGCTTAATTCACATGTAAACAAAAATCAAAATGATATAATTTTTTTATTACACATAAAATATGCTATATACAAAATATTCCATCAATTAATTTTGTTATTTAACTATTAAAAATGTATTTATTTGAGATTTAATTATGTGGTTATAATAGGGTACAAAAAAGTTATGGTTTTTTTATCCCTCCTCATTGACTAAATCTTTCAGCCATTCTACTTTCACCATACCACCTGTCAAGCCTAAAAAGCAGTATCCCTACCATTGCCAATTTCTACACCACACCCTATTCGACCAATGTACCCTAATTTATGAATGTCTTTCCAAACTAACATTCCATTTGCTTTGTCTGTTTGAAGCGATGGAACAATTTTATATGTCGTGCTGGATATTCAAGTATCAGAACATTTCTAGTTCTATGAAATTTGGGGGCTTGACCCTTATCTTTTACTAAAAAAAAAAAAAAAAAAAATTTCTAGTTGTCGCCACACTTTTAAGTCTTAGGATGTGTTTTGTGGAAGAGGAGGGATCAAATAACCACAACTTTTGGTATCCCGTCGGTAACCACAAAACTAAATCTCAAATAAATATATTTTTAATGGTTAAATAACAAAACCAATTGATGGAATGTTTTGTATATATCGTATTTTATGTGTAATAAAAAAATTATATCATTTTGATTTTATTTACATGTGAATTAAGCATTAACAAAAATCAACGATTCAAATTTTATGATTTTTTCTTCTCTCTTGATAGCTATCGAAACAATGTTAATTTTTCATCATTTTTTATATACATGTTATTGAGATGATTTAAAATACATCTAACGGTTTAGATTTATTAATTTATGTATAAATAATAATGTGGTTATTAAGGGCACCAAAATTTGTGGTTATTGGATCCCTTCTCTTTGTGGAATTCTAGTTTATATATTTTTTTCTCTAAAAAAATTGCAAGGAAAAACATCTCGAAAACAAAAAGCATCCCCAAAGAATGAATATCTGAAATTCTCACAGGATGGAACTTAGCCTGCACAAAAATGAGTAACTGACGACTAACTTCAAAAAATGCAGCGCCTTTTAAGTTACAACAAATGATACATAAATACCACCAAATATTTGAACCCGTCTTAATTCAAAATTAATTATCTACTAATACAACAACATTACAAATTAAATTGCACTGTGATCTAATCTAACCAACTTTTGCTAAAGAACTACTGCTTGGCCCTCGAGGTAAACACGTCGACATAACATCAATATGTGCTTGTTTATGTGATGTGACGATAATTACAGCCGTCTTATCTTCTGGTACTCGACCCAGCCAGATAACTTTATCCTTGTCGTGAACAAAAAATTAAGCTTTCCTTTGTTTCCTGAAACTTCATGGAACTGTTTGTGACCTGAACCAACTGTGATCTGGTACCTTTTCAACTTGACCCACGGCAGCAATGGCAATATTCTGAAAACACAAAAATAGAATTGTCACAATTTTGAAATGTAGCAAACAACAATCCTAGACAGGCATTGAAATAAAAAAAAAAATCTCTTCTGTGTATTATGCGTGAACAATGCCGTTGTGAAAAAACATTTTGCATCCCCCAGTAGCCGTAAAAGTTACTTCACTAACTAGAAATGATTTCTTTTTCACAAAATTATCTGTATTAAATATTCTGAACCATATTAAGACTATGAAAGATCCTCCAACACAAAGTATTGAGCTAAATCTCGAACGTTCGAATTATTTTTTCTTTTTCGCCAGATATTTCCACATGTTGTTACATGCAAGGTAGTTACTTTCTCAACATTACATAGTGAAACCCCCAATATATTCTCTTTCATACCTTATCGATAATGAAGTGCTTGGCAGTCTCCATTACTGTATTGGCATCCACTGCATCAATACGTGCAAATAGCTCCACAAACGGCATTACTCTTCGATACGTTAGCAACTGGAGTATTATAAATTTATTAACCACAGGTTCGACTCTTAACTGAAAGTTAATGCAGAAAGTAGGCTGCTTGTCTCTTGTTACAACCCTCAAGTTATTTTAAAACTTTAGTACAAAATCATATATTGGAGTAACTAAAAGTGAAATCTGGAGCAGAAGTTGCCTATTCCAACCTCCACTCATTGTAAACTGGCGGACACATAAATTCTCAAGTAACTGTCACTGTATCCCATAAGCTTTAAAGATATAAGTGATAACAATTTATACCCTACTTAAAAGTGAGACAACAATAAACATCTCACCGTGCAATCCTTTGCCATAAATCAATGTAAACTTGTAAAGCTTGGGTTGTTATTTGCAGATATTGAAAACATTTATTATAAATAAGAGAAATTGAATATATGCTTCCTACTACTTACATGACGGCCGTTGTTTTCAGACACAGAGGTAGAGCCATCAATGCTAAGCAAAAGTGCCGATTTCAACTGTCAGTTAAAACATCCAAATTACTCCAGAGTAAAATCATGCGGTACATAAAATCGTATCACACATTAGCCCACAATCTTTTATAATCAAATAAAATCTAATATAGTCAATCACCTGATTTCGGGCCCTTTCTACGTCCATTTCTGACACGTCACTTGCCAGTCTTCTAATCTCTTCCATTATTACACGTGACAGATCATGCATACTATCAGGCTAAAAAATGATATATCATGAAATTTGTAACATAAAAATATAGCAAACTTTGTAAATTAGAAACCTCAAGAAAACAGCCATTCCATGGTTAGGAAAGGATTGCAATTAGGGGATGACATAGGATCCAAAACCCAACAAATATGTAAATTTACAGGAAAGAAACTTACATGTGCTGAGCAATATACACCAAATAAACCAGTATCAGAGTAATTTGTGTTAAATGCCATCATTCCTTTTGCTAAATTACTAGTGCTAATTCTGTGAATCAATCGAGACCTTCATTTTTAAAAGAAGTTCATGATTAGTATTCTGTTCTTAAAATTTTAGTCAACCATCAAATGTAATTAGGAAACAGTAGAACTTCTAATATTGCAATTAAAATGATGTTTCTTTTCAAGATATGTTTTCTCAGTTGTTTACAAAAAATAATTCACTTACACAGAGTTCAAGCTGAACAACTAAGTTATTTACCACTTTCAATTACTAAATTACTTCCAACTCAATCAATTGTTACCGACCCACTTCAAATTCACCGTCTTTAGTGCAATTTAGATTCGGGTTTATAATAAAGGCATAAAGGTATGATATATTTACTAATATTCATCAAATAACTACAAGATTAATCTAGAATTCCTGCTTGTTGCATTTATCACAGAATGTTATAATTCTTAATTTCATAAAGGGAAACCTTCTGATCATGTACCATAGTGCATAAAGATTTAGAAATTACTCACCCTGAGCTACCCCCGCCCATAATATTCCAAGACCCTAATAAACTCTGTAATATCATTAAAGGGATTGAACACGGGTCAGTCCATCCGGCACCCTCAAAAGCTAATGCAAAGTGGACATCTTGTTCCTTTTCGTCCGGCACCCTGATCTAAAATTCAAAAGAAAGCTCTTAATCAGATACTTCTTTTTTCAAAACAATTATAATAAAGCTATAGAAATGATAAGATCCTCACATCTGATCCAATGAATTTAGCTGGATTTGCTTTGACTAGCTCATCTGCTGTGGTTGGATCTGTTGAAAATCTTGTGAACAATTTGTCAACCTTGTTGACAATATCTTCATGGTCAACTGCACCAGCAGCAGAGACAACCTAGCAATGCACCGAATATGACGTTAGGATAATGGCCCAGTGTTTTCTTCACTGATAATAACTGGTACAACAATCAGCACCCTGTTATGTATTGGTGCAACCGTACAAAAATGTTTGATATGAGACTTTTAATAGTCGGAAGGGTTAATATGATATTTATAAGCTCTTGAGGGGGATAAACATAATTTTAAATTTCTAAAAGGGGTAAAGATGATATTATAAGTTTTTGAAAGGGAGACACGTAATTTATAAGTTTTAGAAGGGGTAAATACGATATCATTAACTTTGAAATTTTAGAGGGATATAAGTAATTTTGAAGTTTGAGAGCGTAAATATAATTGTTGATTTGTAAATTGACTGTTTTTAAGTTTCGTCCAATTTGAGCATCATTTGATCTTTCATAAAAAGTATCAATATACATAACAACCGCGACGGCCTAAATTAACTTTAAAGTTTTAGAGGGTAAATATAATTATTATATTGTAAATTGATTGTTTTTAAGTTCTGTCCAATTTGAGCATCATTTGATCTTTCATAATAAGTATCAGTATACATGACAATCATGACGGCCTAAATTAATTAGCTTCAATGGAATTTCAAATAACGCTTAAATTCTAAGAAAATTTAAAACAAAACCAATCTATAAGTTAAAGGTTATGTTTGTAAAATTTTTATTTTTAAGATCTTTTTTATAAATTTATTTAAAGTCCATTGCAAAAATAAATAGTTGTGAAGGTCTACCTGTTTACAGCACAACTACTGAGTCTCTCAACAAATCTTGGATTCACATTTCTTTTATTCCCTTAATCCTATATTATTGGAGTTTAGGGTAAAATCAAGGTCAAATTGGTTTCACTCCATATATGCTCAATTCCGGAGTTAAGGAATTGACCAAGTAAACTTAAATTTGCATTGTTTTTTTGGTTACTGATGATGAAGTGAAAAGCTAAATGGAAGTTAGACTGCAAAGTTGGTTTCTTGAAATTTCAGTTGCACAACAAACAACCATGAGATGATTTAAAAAAGCATTTGGGAAGCACCACCCATATGTATCATGGTTAGTTACCGGTAGGTCCTAACTTTTTACAGTTGAATCTTCAACAGACGTACCATTCTGGGTCCGGTATAGTGTGCTGTGATATAATTCTCCAAATCCCTTCGTGAGATGGAATTGATATTTTCTTTGGGTCCCAAAATTGTGTCACCAAGAGGATGTGTTGGAAATGCAGCTGCATGTAGGTGGTCAAAAATCACCTCTTCAATCTGTCCTTGCACCTAAGCCTCAAAGAAGACAAACAAAATTAGTAAGCTGCTATACAAGATCTTATTCTGATAAAGTTAAGAAAACCTATTTTTTTTTTATAAGCCCAACTATATATTTTTTTTGCCATGTCTATGCTTATTAGAACAGACCTGGAGTTTGGTGACTTTTGAGTTGTTACATAAAAAAAATTAAAGCCCAAATATACCAATCAGCATTTTTAGTACCAAGACTACAAAGTGCAAAAAAAAAAAAAAATGCTTCAAGTATCCACTATGGAATTCGCCCCGTAGTTTTATTTTGCGTACAATCTTTTTAAAACCCTGCTCTAAGTTGATTAAATTTTGTGATAACAGATTTGCGTTGTAAGGAAAACTGATATAGAAACATATGGCACAATGGTTTCAAGTTTCAACCTTTTAAGTACCGGAACTGAGAACAATAAAACATACACCATCATTGTTAATTTGTTACCAATTACTGAAGAAATGTACTCAATTTACACACAAATGCACAACAAGGTAGTTATATATCATGAGTTGTTCTTCTATGGACAACCGTTAATTTCTAATCGAGCGGTTCCGATTTCACAGATCAAGTATCTCTTTTTAATTGTGCTCCAAGAATATATCATAACCATCTGATTGATTCAGACAAATTAACAGTCCATATCTCTTCCAATCCATAGAAGAATTCACCATATATAATATACCAATTAAAGTAAATAGAAGATCACCTCTTCCATTTCTCGAAGAATCACACCTCTCTCCCGGCTTACGGCAAGCCACGGAAACGTCGAGTTCTGCAAAATATCAGCCAGAATATCAACCGCCGCGCCGGTATCCTTCGACTGCACATCGGCAAAGAAGGTGGTCTGCTCTCTGGAAGTGTAGGCATTCAGTTTGCCCCCCATGTTCTCCACCTCCTCCTCCAAGCCCTGCGCCGTGCGCCTCCCGGTACCCTTGAATATAAGGTGTTCGAGGAAATGCGCGGTGCCGTTGGTGCCCGGCGCCTCAAACCGGCTACCGGCATCCACCCAGACGCCCACCGAGGCCATCCCGGTGCCGCAGGGGTACGCCTGCGTGACGACCCGGATGCCACTGGCTAGAGTGCTCACGTGCACCTCCGGGAAGCGGAGGAACGGGGTGTGATCGATGGGCTTGGTCCGGGCGAGGGAAGTGTGGCGGAGGAAGCGCGGGTCGGGTGACCCCGGCTCGTCGATGGTCTGGGAGACCGTGCGCAGGTACCGCCGGGGTAGAGGAGAGAGCAACAGCGCGGCGGACTTCCTGCGCAAGCGAGAGAGGAGAGAAAGAGACATGGTTGTGGATTGGGAGAGAAGGAAGAATGCACGGAAGGTGTTCGATGAAATGCCTGCCGGAAAGGCTGCAGGCTTCGCAGTTCCCGCCGCCGCTAAAGAAGTGAAAACTGAAACCGATCGAGCGCCGAATTAACTGAGCGTAAATGGACCAAAATGGGCTAAAATGGGCTTTCGGACAGGTTTCTGCTAATTCATTTTTAATCCAACAATTCTTATCAAACATTTTTTTTAGTTATATCTACAACTGTAAATGGCCTAGTAGCTGAAGTGGTAGCTAACTAGGATGACTTCCAAGAAGTCATGGGTTCAATCCTCCATGAGTAAAAAATAAAAAGTTTCAATGAAACTGGTGGAGTATTCCACTTTCTTCAAAAAAAAAAAAAAAAAAAAAGCTATATCTACAACACATATTTTGACTACCCGATTTTGGAAAATGAACGACCTATATTTTATCTGATCCATAGTAGAATTAGCCAATTTTTTAAGTGTTGTTATTTTAATTATTCACATGTCTACGCATATACAAAATTTGTAACTCTTATTTCAAATTTTATAACTCTTAACTCAAAAATTTTGTACCAGTGTAATTCTTATTTCAAACTTTATAACTCTTAACTCAAATTTTATAACAGTGTGATTATGTAGCCACTAATATTGAGTACACTAGATATATATCCTACAGAAACGGTCTGAAACCCTGATTCCTTTACCAGCAGTTATATATATCCTCTTTCTCCTTGGACACCCCTTATTCTCCTCAGCAAATTCACTGTTAAGGGCAGAAACATTCTCCATATCAAAACATATATAGAAGCAATGAGAACAACTCTGTTTTAGTTCTAGATTGACATTTACTCTTTATATCATGTGCATGCCGAGTCTCCTACAAGCAAGAAGCAACATCTAGCTGACAAAGAAAAAAAAAAAAGTGATTTTTTTCACCATGATCAAACACATATATAGAAGCTGTTAATATACCCTGGCAAAATTAGGGAAAAATATGTATCGATTGAACAAATTAAATTAATATATACTTCTTTCAAATTTCATTGCACTATTACAAGCAACTTAATTTATTTCGCTCAGGTTGGCCAAATCCAACATCAATCGTCATTAGAGGAGCTTAATAAGCTGAATGAGAATAAGAATACTTGAATGACACTAAAAACACATGAAATTCTTTTTTGAGAGTACAATATTTATGGAAAATATACTATAAATAAAGAGAAATTCGAAATTCATATTTACAGTACTAATTTCTAGAACTTTTGAGAGGGATACTTCTTGCCCTCTGTGTCTTTATTAAGCTCTGCCCCTTGCATCAATGAAAGTGACATACCGATCTTATACCCCTTCTTAATATCCTTTTTGTCAAGGTCGGTACAAACCATGAAGTAGTTCATAGGGCACCATTCATATCGAACGAGAGCCATCACTTTGCGTTGATCGATTGTCAAGACGTATCTTCACCATTGTAGACGGGTTCAATGTATGCTGTACTCCGAGATGTACTGTAACTTTCATAATGGAGAACCAACGCGCGATCCTAACACCAACTGATGTTGATGGGCTCACTGTCTGTCCAGCAGTACTTTCCGATCACCTTTTGTAATTTGTCAGGGCTGCTTAATAAATAGATTAGTCCCATCTATTCCAAACACCAACATATATAGAGTTCAATCCTTCAATTGTCTAAGGCAGGGTTTGTGCGTGATGATTCTCTTAGAATCAGTGAAATACATGAGAGTCGACCCGACAGCAAATGTCTTGGTGCCGATCGGCCAGAGCTGACATGTTAATCACTGGTGTGGCTGTCACTCCCAAGTAGTCGAGCAAGAATTGCAGTACTCAACCTATATAATTGTTCACCTTTCTAATCAATCAAAATTTTGTTTTTTGGGATACTTAAGTTAAATTATATGATCTGAACTAGAAGTAGACACATCCCGTATTCAAGTTTAACTCCTATATTAGTTGAGGCAATTTCATAAGACGATTAACATTTTAGATTATACTAGAGTGAGACAGTGATATTTCCTGTAGTTGAGGCTCATGTATGATGATTTAAGGGTTTTACAAGATTGAGGATCAGACTGTAGAAGAATCGATAAATAACGATCGATACTATCGTCATTTATTGTACTGTATCCCTGGACATTCTGTTGTAAGTTCTCCAAGTACGTGTTCGATGCAGTATCCCAATGAATTCTCTAATCGTCCGTATTAAGACTACTGATAATAGGATTATGAACCTTTTGACGAACCTTCTTCATCCGTAAAGTGACACAAAAATTGATAATCATCACTACCAATGCTCGTTGGATCCACTAGTCGAATGCTCATCATATAGAAATAGTTCATAAAAGCTACCAAATAAGGTGTCCCGGTTGATGTTAATCTGATGAAGTCGCCCAATATGGCAGTAGGAACTGTCAAATGGTAAATTTCTAAAGCCAGCATACAATCCCGAAGGTGTTTCACCAAGGATTATATTCCATTCTGCCCTACTTCCAATCCCCCCAACTTTCCATCTATACAAATAAAGGGTATCAATTCGAATACAAAGTGTTATTTGATCCACTTCTTGTGTAATCTCTACCAACAACCAGTTTCAAGGATCACCCAATGAACTCAATACGGGAATGTTCTTAAACTTAGCGCACGCGAAATCAATCTCAACAAGCACATCTGCGTAGTATTGATCGATTGAACCGGTTGATATATCAAAGGTCTGGATGACTACAACTGGCATGTTGGTTGGCTGGAGAGAACCTGTGAAACAGGAAATTAACAACTCAATAAAGATTGATGCAAGTAACTAAAGCTAATGTCAGACTTGTTGATTTATGAAAATAAGTAATCACAGTTGGAAGTATGTTACCGAGGTCACATTACCATATTAGATTTTAAGTATATTCCTAGCATGAATCGATTCTGTATGATTCTCTAGAAAAAAAAAAGAACATTTAATCTAGATTGTCCTAATCCGAGTCGCTTCAGATCCTTAGTCTACAACACCAGTTGTCGGTCGGAAAAAGAAGAGGAAGCGTTTGTTTACCTTTGGGAGTCTCGTCTCATCGAAGTAGCGACAGAGAAGAAAGCACCGTCTCGGTAGTCTCTTCAAATGGCACGGACTGAAGTGATTAAGAAGGATTTTGTTTTGTTCAAAATAGAGATGAACCAATATAAGAAGCACCGATCAACATGCGGCATGCAATCTAAGTCTACAAAAATCTACTTAATTTCGAGTTTTCTTTAAATAGTAGAGAGATAGATAGAATTAATTTAAATATATTTTAGAGGAAACACTTTGGGCATTTTTCCTCGTTTGATATCTGTTTGACACCCCTTTTCCCTTTGAATATTTATTTAAAATGATACTTGTCCTACGTCAAATGCAGAGCCTATCTGTCACTTATGACTAGATCTCTGACATTCTTTGTGTATAATGCAGATGTACAAGGCCTTACAACTTGAAAAAGTCATGCACAAAGTTTCAGACATTCTTGACATTTCTGACAGTTACAAGTGGGTATACCTGCTATCTAGCTATCCAGGACCAATGGAGGAAGATAAGCAAGCTCAAATGGCTATATCAAAAGAAGATCTGCTAAAAAAAGCACTAGAAATGAAGAGTTATTAGAGTAGAACTAGAGGATGTCTTTTCAAGTATTTGTACTGCTGACGAGGAAGATGGAAATTTGATATGCTAAGCTCAATGAATCTTTGAAACTAATTAATGTGCTTGAGAATCCTATGATCATGTACTAGATGGGGTGAATAGTACAATTTTGCAGAAGATGATCACAGATTCAACATTTTAATAATTCAATTCAAGTCGGAATGACAAGATCTCATGTTTACACACAAATAGCAATTCAACAGTTCAAGATCGTAGATCATGCCAACCCCCCCCCCCCCCCCCCCCCCAACCCCCTCCGATTAAATTGTCATGTTATTTTTGCAGGATGAGAGTGATTCTTGCCCAATTTGCCGAGCACCCATTTCTGAACATGATAACTCGAAAGTGACTTTTTATTTTTTAATAGTTTTTTTAGTCTTGGTCTTTAGAAGCTGGATAGAGCTTAAGAGATGCATAATTAGTTGTCCATTTACTGTTTGTAAATGATGGTGCATTGGGTAAAGTTGGGTCCATGTACTGCTATTTTTCAGTAAGTTCTTTCTTGTTCTTTTATTTGAAACTAGAAACAAACCCGCGCTTCGCAGCGGGAATATATATTTTTTGTCAAGTACTTAGACATGATAACTTACTGTAGATGATAACTGGATCTTTTTTCAGTAAGTGTTGGAAATTTAGACAGGATTGTGGATTTTGGTTTGTATTTGAGAGGAGCTTAACAGTATTGATCAATTTTATTTTACAAACTTTCAAATAGTATGGTGCATTGTTCCTTTTCTCTTATTAATATTCTGTGTACAGTACATGACACCATTAGTCTATTTATCCATGAAAAGGCCGGTTATACCAAATATCTATATCCTATTGTATGTTTTTAGAAATTTCTTACATGGTAATTAAATACATGTATTGACTAGCAATGACTAGCTAGAAGTTTCTACTGAGTTGGTAAATAGTAAATACACTAAAAAATGATTCAAAAAACGATCCAGCATTTTGGACTTGATCGAGAGCGGCCTCCATGACTTTCTAATTGAAGCCCCATTAATAAAGATCTCCAAATGTTAAACCAGGAGGTGCTGCTTCCAACAGCGTACTCCGACGGCTCCTCTCGGCTACCCGTCACAGGAGAGAGGCAATCCTTGGGCAGGTAAGGTAGTGCTTCCAATGCCTCAAAAGGTAACTCTCAATATATAACATATATATATATGAGGAGGGATCTATTGACAATTGTTAACTTGACAATCTTGACAATTTGATATTTCAAAAAATTGTAAAAAACCATATAAATTCTCAAAAATAGAAAAAAGTTCACCGAATTATTTCTTGACTTATAGATTGATTATATTTCCGATTATATTCAATTTAAGTTATATTTGATAGCCCTTCAAGGATCCGTTAAATTACAACTGTTAAAAAATACACAAAATTTTGATAAGTCATCAAACGATGTTTAAATTGATTGAAATTTGGAACACTATCGATCTACAAGTTAACAAATGTATCCATAAATCTTTTTTCAATTTTAAGATTTTTTATGAATTTTTATAAATTTTTAAAATGTTCAATTGTTAAGATTGTCAAAATTAGCATTGTCAAGGGATCCCTGCTATATATATATATACACGAGTCATGCTACAATGCATCAAGTTTTATTTGAGAGAATAGAGTTAAAACATCCTAAGTCGACATATGATGAATAAAAAAGTATCAATTTTTAATAAGTATAAATTAGTACTAAATTCTGACCAATAATTTTTTTGTTTTCTGTTTATTTTCAGCAATCGTACGTTCAAAATATTGTACCGTAACAAATTTCTGTATACATGCATATAGCTGAAGTGGATAAAACAAATTATCAAGCTGATTACTCTCAAATGTATCATATGAATTACCGAGCTGAACATGTACGCGGAAATGATATATATCCGAGTAAAATAATATGCAATGCACATTGTCAACCATCGTATGACATGTATATTTAGAAAATGAGTAAATTATGCAGATGGTCCTAAGTATCACTCTTTTATCAAATTGATCTTTAAAGTTTCAAAGTTACCAATTTGGTCTTTAAAGTATTGTTGCTACCAATTTGATCTCTAAAGTTTGGGATGTACCATTTTGGTTCTTAAAGTTTCACTAACATATCGTTTTGGTCCCTAAAGTTTTAAATATTTATCAAATTAGTCCCAAATTTTAGTATTTCATTCACAATTATTATTTTCATGTATCTTAAATTATTTTTTAGCATTACAAATAATAATAATATATTAATAAAAAAATTTAAATAATGTACAAATAAATATATTCGTTCATGCTATCAAATACTTATTAAGTTAAATTTAGTATTAATGGATAATGATAGGACCAATTTGGTATGGATAAAATATTTTAAGGACCAAAACGATATGTTAGTAAAACTTTAAGGACCAAAATGGTATATCTCAAATTTTAGGGACCAAATTGGTAGCAAATCAATACTTTAAAGACAAAATTAGTAACTTTTAAACTTTAAGGACCAATTTGGTAAAATGCTGATACTTTAGGTACCATAATTTACTCTTAGAAAATTTAAAGATTACGCGCGCAGGCCATTTGCCAGTAGAGGAGACTAAACGGACACTAATAAATAATCATGCCAATGCAATTATCAGATTTGGAATTTTCTTTTGAGTGGTCAAAATCAACGTGACATATATATATCCACTGCCATTGCCATGGCCCATGGACTTGGACTCGTAATGATTCCTGGGACCAATAAATAATTGAAGACGACCTGAAATTAATACGACTTCAAATTACTGTAGCAAGTATACTTAATTTTGTTGGACTAATTATATGTGAAGAAAAGGAAATATGACATTCCTTGTCTTAGGGTTTGCAAAAAAGTTCGCAACTCATAGCTCGCTCGTGTTCAATTTATCTCGATTAGATTTTTTGTCAGTTCGAGTTGGGTATGAAATAACGTCGTTTGTAGGATTTCCATCTGAAACGTACTGTATATGAGTCTATGAACAATTTGTACAGTATATATATTTATAGCATTATAGTGCAAAATTTTTCCGAAGGTACTACCTAAATTTAACTGTGTTTGACACTTTAACTTATTTTTGTGTACTTTAAGATAAAAGGTACAAATATTTTGAAAAAAAAAATGATTTGATTAAAAATAAAAAATTAATAAAATGCATATATTAACTTGCAAAGATGCAATTATTAGACCAGGGGACCAATAGTTGGAAGACATGACCTGAAAAAGGCTGAAATAATATAAGACTTGGATATTGTGCAGTAATAGTAATAGTTTAATTCATAAGGCAGAATTAGCTGTGAAGAAAAGGAAATATGGCAATGAGAAACATCTCGCGTCTATTGAAAAACCGTCCATACGTCCATAGACATATATAGAATGTAACAGATATATATATCTTAAAATGTAATGATACATCCCGAAATGTAACATATGGATGCTATGGATGGTTTTTTTATGGACGCTAAGTGTTACTCTATGGCAATCCTTTTCTGTGAAACAAAAGATGGAAAAGAAGAGGACACTAAGAATCTAAGGACTAATTAGATAGATCTTTTGCGGCCATTAATCTTGACTGGAGCTGTCGTTAACGTGTGGATATTCTAGAATTTGATCACGATATAAATGTTCAAAATATATATTAATGGATTCAGTGCTAATACGTATAAAATACTAAGTAGTAAAGACCGCCTTGCTTTGGGTTGAAATTGTTATTACTTATAATAATTTTTTTAAGATAATATATAATTGGCATTAAATTAAAAAATTTGATATGAGCCTTAAGTTTTAATGAATTAGGACATTAAAGTATATCAACGGTGATGATCAATTTAAGTAATCAATCAACGGCTGGGATTTATTCTTTAGGAAAGATATAACTTTCATGTTAAAAAATCTAATATACTTTTATTAGGAGAAAGGATGAACATTTTTTTTCTTTAATTTTGTAGCAAGGGATTTCTATTAAAAAAACTATTAGTGGTATCCAGTGCAATGTTGCAAAGATTGAATATTGACTCATGGCTGTGTACAATTTAACATATCAAGTATTATTTTTTGGGAAAAAATAATTTGAAAATAAAACCAAGAAAATGAATGCATACAAAATGCAAATACATTGTATTATTATTCTTTTACCAACTATCTCTTAGAATATAACACTATTACCTACAATGAAACTTTGTATAAACTAATTCATACAACATGACGTCAAACAAAAAAAATTTTTCAACTTCCTCGCTAGAGTGATGGGATCACACGCTATCACCGTTGATAAACACATAAATTTAATCAAACAGTTTAGTCATAACATTTTAGTCGTAACTTTGGACGGAGACCGTCTAAATGACTCTAAACAAAATTCCAGACCCTAATTGAATTACCTAACATCCAAATATTGCAGTTGACGCAAATGAGAGAAAGCACTATGGAAGTCTACTTGTATTGCCTCAAGAATTATATCAACGTCACACAAACAGTTGTACAAAAGATCCAATTACTCTTGAAGAATATAAGCCACTCACTCATAATGCAAACAGAATCTAGTGCCTTATGTTTATGCCTATCTTCCATCCATAGCTAATCAACTCCCTCATCGTACAAGCCTCAATCAATCAAGCAAGGAATTGAATTGAATTTCTCATTTCATCAATGGCAAGTGAGGGTGACCAATCAGCCCAATCCAACCCGTCATTGCCCGAGCTCCTCGGCTCGAACCATTGGACCGGCCTGCTCGACCCGCTCGACTCTTCCCTGCGCAGCCTGATACTGCTGTGCGGAGACCTCATCCAGGTCACTTACGACTCGTTCATGTCCGATCCGCATTCGAAGTACACCGGCAGCTGCCGCTTCTCCAAATCAACTCTCCTTCAGAAGGTACCTATATAGATATGACCATTAAGAAATTAAATCCTATATATTTCTGTAATTTTCAAAACAATTTTTCGATCCATTTTTCTTGTTTTTTTCAATGAATGATTGATTAGTGGAAATTGTTTTGGCCTCACAGATATTGCAATTATTAATTCAACTTTGTTATAGGTTCTGTTCCCGGCCGCCTCTGACCTGACGGTCTTTGCGTATCTGTACGCGACATCGGAGGTGTCGGTGCCAAAAGAATTCATGCTCTTCTCGTTAGCCGATGACGCTTGGAGCAAAGAGTCGAACTGGATTGGCTACGTTGCAATCTCCAATCCAGATCCTACCACAGGTCGGCGAGTGATCTACGTCGCCTGGCGTGGCACGATACGCACCTTGGAGTGGGTCGATGTGCTGCACCCGCTGCAAGTGTCGATCCGCAACATCCTCCCTTCCTCAAACAAGGACATCTCAGACGATGATTCAGACGATAGACCAAAGGTGATGGAAGGATGGTACACGATTTACACCTCGAGCAACCCCGAGTCGAAGTTCTCGAAGCTGAGCGCGAGGGACCAACTCCTGTATGCAGTAAAAGAGTTAATCAATCAGTACAAAAGTGACGGTGAGCTGAGCATCGTATGCACCGGTCACAGCCTAGGTGCGGCACTAGCGACGCTGAGTGCCTTCGACATAGTCGAGAGCGGCTTAGCGAAATTAGATGAGAAAACTACCATCCAGGTGACATCGATAGTTTTCGGTTCACCTCAGATCGGTAACAAAGAGTTCAAGGAGAGACTCGAGTCGCATCCGAACCTGAGAGTTTTACATGTCAGGAACAAACCGGACGTGATACCGTTGTACCCAACCGGTATCCTAGGCTACGTCAACGTCGGCCAAGAACTGCACATAGACTCCAAGAAATCGCCGTATTTGAAGGAATCGACGAGGAACATAGGGGATTATCACAACTTGCAAGGCATCTTGCACACCGTCGCCGGGTGGACGAGCGAAAAGAACGAATTCAAGTTACAGGTGAAGAGAAGCGTCGCGCTTGTTAACAAGTCGTCGGAGTATTTGAAGGACGAGCTGTTGGTACCGGGCTCGTGGTGGGTGGAGAAGAACAAAGGGATGGTGTTAGGGGATGACGGGGAATGGCAGCTGCAGGCTCCGGCGGACGAAGACTTGCCGGTGCCGCCGCCGGAAGGGAAGGCGGATACTTTGCCCAGTTTTAACGGTGTTTTGGAGAAAAACACAGAGCTGAATAACAGTAATAAATCAAGTGCAAAATTGGGTCCATTTACCTGCTGCTTTGGAGCAGACTGAGTAGGTAATTTGAAGATATGATTTTTTTCAAGTTCTTTTGTGTTCCTTATTTTGTAATTGTAAAGTTATATATTGGAGTTCCCTCGTGATTTGTTTATGGTTTTTAGTGGATTAGATTATTTAATTGTTTGTTAATAGTTTACTAGACCCACAATAAAAGTTTCTGTAATGATTTAGTGTTTTTGTTATGAAATGACGATGTTTTGATGATTATTCTCACTAACGCCAAATCCAAATGACTTTAGAGTAATAGTTAATGTCCACCATTTTTACTTATCACCGGCCTATCATATTTTTAATGAACAAATATTATTTTTCTAGTAAACATTTATATTTTTTTTATTAATAGATATCACTTTCCGGTTAACAGATACACACAACGATTTTTAGTAAATTTATACAACTGTGCTAAGTACATGAGTGCACATAGTATATCAAAACTATGAGAGGAGTGGATGGTGACCTATTTTATAGGTGGACTCTACGTGATTCTCATAACTTTATACTATATGAAAATTTTCTTGTTAAGTATATATATAATTTCAATTAGTTACATTATGACAAAATCATCCATGTACATGGTAGACCTAGCTAGAATCGAATGTGCACATCTCTCTCGTATAACAACTCAATTATTCCAGGCAATGCCACGTGAAGTGGGGACTTAATTATGTCGGAAGATGATTAAATGCTATGCATACACCGCTTTTCACGGTGGACAAACATCAAATACTTTAAGATTTGTGTAATAAAATCGAAGTACTTTGAAATTGGTGCAGCAACCAATCCTGACCATCCGATTGAAAAAGCAGGTACCTACGCTATGATCTATCTATAGCGTTTGGTTTTTTTTTTTGGGTCTATATCCCTAAAAACAAAACAAATCTTAATAGTATCTCTTTTTTCAAACAAATCTTAGAACTATCCCTATTTGATCAACGGTCACAGCCACAAGTCAAAACCACGGCGTTTAGTTTTGTGTACTTATAAAAAATTTATTCAATCACCATCATCTACGGCCTGTGACCGCTGTAGCTAGCCGCAGCGGCCAGTTCGACTTGTGGCCGCAGCGACTAGCTTCAGCGGTCATAGGCTAATAAATCTTTGAATTTATCCAAGTCATCATTTCAGACCGCTGTAGTCAGTTTGAATTGTCACCATGACCGTTGAACAAAGTAGGGATAGTATTGAGATTGTTTCAAAAGAAGAATAGTACGAAGATTTGTTTTTTTTGTAGGGATACGAAAAAAAAAAAAGTTTTCATACGTTTGAATCATTTGGGCTTATCACAATTGAGTGGTTGGAGAATATAATAGAAGCTTTCTTTTTTTTCTTTAAGGTGGGGCCGGAGTTTTGGGTCTCATATGGGCCCCGTATAGGCAGCCCAAATTGTAAAGTGGCAACTAAACCCACAATGCATGGGTTAATTAGTTGGATCAAGTGCGGGCTAGTGGATGTGAAAATGGCACTAATTTTTATCAGCATATTCATTTACAAATATGTTTTTTTTTTTTTAGAGAAAGATGAGAGTCAAGCTACTCAAATTTAAATGTCTATAAAAGCCTCTCCATCTGGGTTTCGAACTCGTGACCTCCCACACGGAGAGCATTGCCCTTAGCCACTAGACCAAAAGCTGGTTCTTTACAAATATGTGTTTTGATGGAATTGGAGCCTCTGTGCCAGAAAAAGAACAAAACCAAAACATAGAACCAATGGAATGAAATTGTGGAGTCTAATTCCTTTGTCTTTCTCAAATCTCAATAACTTTTGATTTATTTATTTTTTTTTTTTTCTTTTGTGAGGTTGTAGCTAGCTTTCTTCTCAATTGCATAACGCTTTCGGAATTCGGAATTCGGATATGTGCATGCCTTTTTAGCGCGGTTGTGTCAAGTGAATACGGGTTTGGACTTTGGACCATAAAAAGGCCTAATTATACAAGTGTCATCAGGCCTAGTAAAGCACCATCGCATCGAGTAAGCTTATTGTATATATTTGAAAACACGCGAGTTGAGTACAATTATTAAGGTAACTAAAGCAGTAAACTCGGCTTCGCCCCAAAATATGATAACAAAAAAAAAATAATAATAAAACTTATAAAATAAAAATATTTATTTTACAAAATTAAACATAATTTTAAAATTTTTGATGTGAATAATGATGATGATGCATAATTTATAAATAATAGCACATAAATGTTAGACCACTTTAAGAATTAAATTGTCTTAGACATATCATATCATCTTATTAAATGGGGGGAGAGAATAAATATAAACCATTGGATCAAAGTAGATGAAGAGATTTAAACAAAATCAATGGTTAATAATATTGATGATGTGGCATAGTTGAGATGTTTGGAGAGTTACCCCTCTTTCTAGTTTATAGATTTAGTTCGGCAAACAAAGATTAAGTTTTCTTAAAACTTCTCAAACTTTCTTAGTGTTTTAATAATCCTTACGAATATGGGTTCCTTAGCGCATATTAAAAAATCCCTCTTTAAACCTACTTTTGTCCGGGTCTTAATCCATGTCCAGCCCCTTAAAGAATTTTCACCTCTGGATTAAGCTTCCTTAGCCCTTGTGTACTTATTAGGGTTGTTCGGCAAGGTGGTTGGCTTAAATATTTAAGTCTCACTAAGTCATACTCGTTCGGAAAAATAAAAATGACTTAAAAAAGCTTAAGCCTTAAGCTATGAGTATTGCTTTCTTAAGAATCTGGGCAAGGCTTAAGCCCCGGTCAAAAGGAGGCTTAAGGAGAAACTTTTAATCCGTGCTAAAGAACTTGCGTTCGGAAGGATTAAGAGACTAAGGAAGCTAAAGGAAGTCTAAAGAGGCCTAAAGAGGGGTTGCCGAACGGCCCCAATTGTGCTATCTAAATAAGAACTCCTTAAGAGCCCGGATCAAATTTTCATTCTCGTTGCACCGCTGAGCAGCTTCATTATTATTAGAGAATAATACTGTTGTCATTTACGCAAATCGGATAACGGATTTGAGTTAAGAGTAAACAAGTCCGATCCATCAGTTCATCTTCTTCCTAAATTCCCAAAACACTGACTTGAGAGAGCTCAAATTCGTGGCTTTTTACAAACACTGACCCAGTACATATTACTGGAATCCTCAATTCATGATTTCTATGCCAGATCGTCCCATGGATACGAAAGATATTCCAGGTCTCCCAAAAACAACATTTTATGATGATTAACTATGAGAAAAATCTCACACTCCGAGTACCCAGAGAAAACCCGATAGAGTTTCTGGAGATGTGGTACCTCATATGAATATATATATGTCATTATGTCTATGATTTTTTACTCAATTTGAGCTGACTTTTACTCCAATGGAGGTGAATGGAGTGAAAGAGGAACTGACAACCAATTTTGTTGAATAGAGACACTTCTATATATACCAACAAATTTTATCATACTCTAAAAATATTCGTACAACACTTACAATTATTACACCTCTATAAGTTGTATTATTCTAACTTTTAATCTATCACGTGGAATCAGATCTCCAACCCACAATGGCTTCCGGCCAATAGGTATGTGACATGTGGCATCCAAGTCAAATCCACTTAATAGCTTTTAATTGACGTTAACATTGTTAACTTTCACCGTTACAAATCACGGATCATTTCATTAAGAGAAATTTGTTATTCGAATAAATCATATGATTTGTCATTAGCACATATATTTCGATCTTTCAAGGGAACCGTGCTGCCTAATCATATAAGTACAGTTAGACTGTATATAATACTAACTTGAGCATTTCGGACCCAAATACTAACGCCTCAAAATTTATGTTATTGTGTCCGAAATCACAATTTATGGTGCTCAATAAATTTTTATATGAAAATATTGGGGAATAAAAAAATTTTCATTTTTAAAGTTTTATAAATTTTTATTTTGCGTTTTTTAAAATAGCATGTACAAACATCAATATTGTTTTAATATTTATGAGCTCTTTTCCAAAATTCAAAACAAGTGCTTAGAAAACTCTAAAAAAGAAAAATTTTTGTATACCCCAATATTTTTATATACATAATTTATTGAGTACCGTAACTGGTGATTTCAGACACAATAATATAAATTTTGAGGCGCTAACATTTTGGTCCGAAATATTAACATTAGTATAATAGTCTAACTCCTTATAAGGAGTATGCAATTCTTAATGTCCCAATGAAGAAATATTAGCTACAAGCAATTTATAATATTTTATATTAAGTTGGTTATGAAAGGAAGGACCGTATTTTTCATTTTTGCCATTTTATATTTTTTGCATTATCTTTTTTTTTTTTTTTTTTTTTTTTTTTTTGTAAGGGGTCATGTTATCATATTTTATATTTAAGGAGGGTTCCACTGACAATGATTATCTTGACATTCTTGACAATGACACTTTTAAAAAAATTACAAAAAATCTTAAAACTATAAAAAAATTACGGAAGTATTGTTTAACTTATAGATTGATTATGTTTCCGATTATATTCAATTTAAGCTACGTTTGTTAGCTCTTTTAAAGATTCCCTAAATTATAACCGTTGAAAAGTGCACAAAATTTTGATAAGTCATTAAATGATGTTCAAATTATTTGAAATTTGAAACACTATTAATCTATAAGTTAAGTAATACACCCATGAGCCAGTTTTTAGTTTTAAAATTTTTTATGAACTTCAACAATTTTTTAAAAGTCTCATTATCAAAATTTTCAATATAAGCATTGTGCCATCCATTAACCTTTGTGGCGACCTTGGGGGAGAAGATGATGATTAACTGGTTTTAAAGTTGGAATTTCTATAATAATTAATAAATTGTTTTGGTAATTCGTTGTATGTTTGTCTTTAATTTGTTGGGCTCGTGTTGACTTAAATGTTGTGTGAGCATGAGAGATGATTTTTTCTTCTACCTTAATGTAATTTGAGTTGTGTTCTAATAAGCATCCTAAGACAATATTTATCTATTAAACAATTCTCTTATTTATGTTCTTTTGTTATGTTTGATCTATAAATATTTTAGGGAGAATCTTTTATATGTCCTCAAAAACTTGATTGGTTTCTTATTTACTCTTGTGAATTTCTATTTATCCTGTTTTATCTCTCAATCATTGTATCCGTTTCTTATTTGCCCTTGTTATGCTCTATTCTAATTTGACATTAATCAGAAGTCTATTCTTATTTGCTCTTCCAATGCACGGTATCAGCAAGGCCACCAGCAAAAAGTATAGTGGAGACACTCTCCTCCAGTCCTCCTGATTTTCTTTCACCATAGTCCCACTGTGTTGACAGGATAAAATGGATAATGTTGAGACTACTTCGTCAGTTGGTGAAATAGTTTTGACCGAAACAAGCAAACTTAGAAAAAGGGCAACGCAAGCAAGGACGTGAGGATAGAGAGGAGTACCTGTCGAGAAGCAAAGCGAGAGGGAGGAGGATGCAGCGGCGAGGGGACCGGTGAAACTGGAGCGGCCATCGTGCGCTGTGGAGAAGGCGCAAACTTAAACAGAAGAGTGAGTCTATGATACTATTAATAGTACAAATGAGTCGGTACTACGGTTTTATATCGTCAGTTTCAAATTTAATTTGGACGATCCAAACCACTCAATGTGATCTCCATATCTTAATTTTGTTCTTGACCAAATTTTATATTTTTTAGAATTTTTTAACTATTTTTTAGATAAATAAAAAAAACCACATTTCTGAATGGTCCATAATGTTTAAATCAAGTCATTTTCTAATTATCTAAAAAAAGTAAAAAAAATACAAAAAATTATAAAATTTGGTCTACAATAACATTTATATATGGAGATTACATTGAGCGGTTTAGATCTTCCATATCAACTTTGAAAGTGATAATATGAAGCCGTAGTACCGGTTGATTTGTACTATTAATAGTACCATAGCCTCGCTCTAAACAGAATTAGAAGAGACTAGAGAGGAAATCTTCATGCTACATATTTATTCTTCTCCATCCACTATACTGAAACCGTTGTGGGCCAATATTCGAAGTTAATACGGGCTCACCTGGCCCAATATCACCAGCCTCATATAGGCCCATAATAAAAAATCTAAACGGATCGAATACGATTACGCAAATCGGTTAACGGGTCTCAGTCAAGAACGAACTGATCCGATCCATTAGCTTATCATCTTCTTCCTAAGCTTGAAAAAAACATCGACTCGAATTCATGGCTTTCTACAAACCCTAACCCTAGTAAGGAAATCATCCGCGATCCGATTCCACGCCATGGACGCGAAAGATATCCTCGGTCTCCCGAAGACGGTGTTTCCGGGTAACCAGGAGAAGAAGTCTCGGACGCCGAAGGAGCCGCAGAGGAAGCCCGATGGGGTTTCTCGGGAGGTAAGTCTTTTGTACCAGTTCCTGCGGTTCTGTAGTTAGTTTCAGTTAGATTTGTCTCTGTTCAGTTTGTTGATCTTGGTTGAATTTGAGTGTGTAGGTGTATGCACTCACTGGAGGGGTTCTGCCACCTCTCATGCCCAATTTGGAACCATCACACTTGAAGAAGAGACCTCTTGTTGGTAAAGAGAAGGTCAGTTGTATGTCTGTATGAACTATCATGTTCATCATTCTTCAAAATATTTGAATTGGTGTAATTTCTGTTGCAAGATGTATGGTAGGCTAATTCTGCTGTGGATCAGATGAAATATGGATTGGAGGAAAACATCTTTCATAATCAGATGGTTACGATATGTCTTTTAGATACGATTAAAGAGAAATGTTTGATGAGAACCGTTTGATTCAAAATGAAAGGTTGCTTAGCCAATCCATAGCAGAATTTAATTTGGACAACTTTCATGTGCAGATTACATGGCGGTGGCTACCGTTCACATCCTCGGCCCGTACCGATAACTTGCAACTTTACCACTGGGTTAGTTGAGTTCACATCAGTTTGTATGATTGGTCGATATTATCAGTCCGACTCCAAGAAGCTAGTGTTTTTAAATCTTTTGCTTCTGTTGTTTCGAAATAAATAATTCAGGTCAGAGTGGTTAACGGGAACCCACCGACTGGAGACTACGCATTCGCAAAGTATAATAAGGTAGTATTAAAATTATGCATGTTTTGTCTCTTCTTTACAATGATGTAACTTTGTCTTATTTCATACGGATTATTTATTTTATGTAGTCTGCGGATGTGCTAAAGTATACGGACGATGAATATGAGAAGCATTTGACTGATAATGTAGGTAATTGTTTGTTTTGTAAAGAAAATAGAAGCTGTTGTTACCAATTATTGTTTGCACAATCTTTTACAGAGAAATGCAATTTATATTATTTGAATATATATAGACATGGAGCAAGGAAGAAACAGATAAACTGTTCGAGCTATGCGACAGATTTGATCTTCGATTTATAGTTATAGCTGATAGATTCCCTGGTGACCGTACCGTTGAAGAATTAAAAAGTCGATATTATTCTGGTACGTTTCCTATTATTAATTATGATTCTTTCCTAGATTGGGCCGAACAGTTTTATTTTTGTTGCATTACAAATTTTGTGGGTTATTCACATGAAACACCTTACCATTAACACAAAAGTGGGTAAATATTTATACTATTTGAAATTTCTGAGGATGATTGTACTATTTAACTTATTGGGGATAACAGTGCTTATGTACTCTTAATTAAACTTTTTTTTTTTTTTTTCTGGATTTAGGGTAGAGGTGACTAATATCTTTGGTAGTTATTAACAGGTTGGAATTTATTTCTAACACCCAGGATAAAGTTTTGAGTCAGTTTGTGAATATTAAATTGTCGAGTTCTATGATCAAATACTGCATAGTGATGATTGATAAGTGCTCATTTATGCTGGTATATACCGTCTGAAAGCACTTTCAAAATTTAGTAATATATCTTAGAAGTTTTCTATCAATATGACAGTTACAAGGAAGCTTATAATTGCAAGAGCAGCATCACCTGATGATGTCGCTAACCACCCTCTTGTTAAGGAACAATTCAATGCAAAATATGAAACAGAACGAAAGCGTGCATTGTCAGCTGTGCTTTCTTCAACCAGACAGCAGGAGCGCAAAGACTCTGAGTTAAGTATTTCCATATTTTACTGGCTATAATCTGGTCCTAGGAGAAAAAATGGAGCATATGTTTTGTTCTTTTCCGAGAGTCATTTATAATTCTAGTGGGAAATCTGTAGGTTTTCATGGAACTTTCTTATTATGTCAATTGTTTTGTAGTTTATTTTGTATGGTGACATGAAATTTATGAAGTATTCCAGTTTATATTAATTTTTTTTTTTAATTTTTTGCAGATTCTGGCAGAAGCCAAACGGATTATGGAAACCCGCACACCTATTAAAGTAAATACTTCAGTTTTACATGTTAAAAACTATTTTTTTTTTTTATGGAAGTTATATCTCTTATTGAAATAATGTATATTTTGTTTTGATTGGCAGGTTGCTGATGAAGTGGAGTTGAAAGCACAGAGTGAAGTGGGCAGTGGTGAAAAAGCATCTGTAGCTGTTGAAGATGCGTCCCCAGTTACTGCTTCTACTGATGCACCTCCAGTTGCACCAGATACCTCCTCTGTTCCCGCAAGCCTTCGCATGGTAAATTTGCGAACTTCTTTCGCTTAATACAAGAATGGAAATTTTTTGATCTTTTTGTTAGCTGTGCTTCTCTAAAATGGAAAGTCTTATCGAAAAATAACCATGCATGATGATACTTTCAGAAATTCTGTGATTTATGATATTTACAGAAAGTGCCTGTGTTAAACGGTATAGAGAATGCAGGGTCACTTTTAGCCTCTTATTAAATTTGCTAGTTTCTGAACTCCCTTACCCAAATGTATTGTTTCATTCATTGAAAATGTTGATCTTATCACCACTGCTTGTCAAATGTGGTAAAATTTGAGGAGCATTGGAGCAAATTCTGCAGTACTGTCAACAACAATGATAACAAAGTCTTTAGTCCTAAACAAATTGGATTCTGCAGTATTACCAAAAAATAAATATATGTTGGCATTCTTTTTCAGGTCTTACAAAAATTGGTATATAGTACAGCTCTGAAAATGAGCAGTTGATCACTGTATAATTTTGTTAGACTTCTGGCTTCCAGTATACTCATGCATGATAATTTACTTTAATACAGCTCAGAGTTTATCTGAGAACAAATGCACTAGATCAAATGTTACAAGCTGTGAGTTCAGCTTCAGGCCGTACCAATATACATATTGAGCAGATGATTCAAGATCTTTCGGTAAATCTTCCATTATAATTCTCCTGCTTTTTCTTTGTACTGCATCTTGTTCTTATGTCTCATCTCACTGAATGGTGGTTTATCTCTGATGTTGTTTGGGCAGGTTAACCTCAAACCTAAGGTTCCTACAAAAGCCGTATGTTCTGAGCATCTTGAGCTGCGAAAAGAGATTCTCACACTTCTCAATTTGCAAAAGCAGGTTCTTAAATTTGAACCAGTCATTATTTTTTTATCGCAAGTATCACTCTTTTTCACAACAATTGCCCCTCCTTTCTGAACAGTTCATAGAGTATTTGGTGTCACAGGATTTTGGTTTTGCGTCTGAAAAAATTAAGAATAGTGGATTCATAAACATTTTTTTTATCATAATTTTGTTCAAATAAAGGTGCTATTACATTCCTGAGGACTAAAAGGATTTCTTCCCTAGCCGGTATGTGCGGGATATATTTTGGTCTCTTAATGGGTATATCATGGATTACTGCATTTATTCAACTTTTTTTTGCTATCAGTGATGATACATTATCTTCCTTTTCTTTGCCCCTTCTCTCTCAACTTCTTATCATTGCTTGTTCTGTAATGGTACAGATGCAAAAGCTGACGGAAGCAGCAGGAACAGGAAGCCGCGAAAGATCACATTCTGATGCACCCGCCACTCCTAAGGTACATAATAAGAGACCACATTAGGTAGTACATATTTGAGGTCCCCCGTACACAATTAAAGCATGCCAACCCCCCACCCCCACCCGCAACCTTCAGAACAATATATTTTTTTTTATTTGATTCTGTGGCAGTTTGCAGGAGGCCTTTAAAGTTTTTCTAATGTTAATGCTTAATCCCTGCTACTTGATCCACCCATTGTTGAGAACTTCTTAACGTCGCCACTAGCCACTCTTATCTCCTTTTTGTCAAATAAATTTTATTTCTTGCCATTCCTTCCACCTTCCACATGTCCATAACTCCATTACCAGTTACCACCACCTATATCTTCTTGCTTTGCCATTCTCAGTACTCTTATATTGATTGAGGGACATAGAGGAGAAGTGAAGAAATCGAGTGGCAAAGTAAATGGAGAGATGATAGGGGGAAAATCTTCTATTTGCTTATTTGGCAGAAGTGGAATTCTTAACTGGAAAGTGTCAAATGATCTTAATGGGTGCATATCATAGTTTTCGGTAATTGGTTTGTCAGTTTCTGCCAAGTTTACTGGCCTATAGAAGTTAACTCCCAGAAAGTTGGCTCACTAAGATTGTCACTGTTGGTGATAGCCAATAGTCAAAAACATTTTGTTAAATTAGTGATCATGATCTTAAATTTGGCATCCCTGTGATTCTGTTGACAGCGTTCTAATAGAGATGCGGATCGAGCCTTTGTTTCTGATGCTACTGGTTTTGGGGGTAAGATTATTACCTATATTGTTATTGTATTGTTTTCAAGTTTAGTGAAAAATTGTAATGATTTTGTTTATGATTTTCAATAATCTGGATTTCAGGAGAAAGAACTGGCAAAAGGGATCAGAAACGCAAGGTTATATTTTAAATTTTCCTTTTTCACTAAAATAACCATATGAATCATTTGTAATTCCTTGATTTTTTTTGTCGACTGACACTCTGGCAATATGCAAAAAGGCCCCTGGAAGATTTGAAGCGCCTCCATCACCGCCTCAGTCGAAGAGACCTCGCAAATACAAGGCTTCCGATTAAATGCACTGTGAGAAATCCACACCTTGAGAATTCTTTAGATCAGCCCATGACTATTTTTAATTAACCTAGCTAAACGGTGTGCTTTATATTTTTGGTTTTTTTAGTCCATATGAAGAAAATGTTCTCGGCACAAAGTGATACTATCGAAACATCCATGTGGCTTCATATCAACAGCTTGTAATCTCTTCACTACCATGTATATTCTCAAGTGAAGTTTTCATCAATTCAGCTAATCTAGGTGCTGCTTAAGTAGGGTTTGGTGTGCCGCCTCTATTAAATTTGATGGCACCTTACCATGTCAGTAGTCTAATAACCAGTACATCTTTATTTCTATTAAGTGCATGATCTGTCCGGATTGCCATTTTCTTTTATTGTATCTGTAACTTCTTGACAATCTAAACTAGATTCGATAGGTTTTGATTAATGTTTTGAAAATAGTTAATACAGGGACCACTTTGCTAACTTGTTGGACTTGGATAAAATGAAATTGATGAGTTGTTTGGCTGCGTTTTACTTGTACTCTAATAACAAAATTTGAGCTCAATTTATCAAATGGCTATGCTGATTTGTAATATATCTGCTGCAATATCTTTACCTCATTGGTGTTTTTGGATTGGTCGTTTATCTTAGATATTCATCTTGTAACTTATTATTATACTGAGTTTATACCTGCAATCTATCATGCTATTTGCTGGCTGAATAGATGCTTTATATAGAACTTTTAACAGCACACGTTGTCGGGTTACTTTTTTGCTAATTAAATATCTTGCAGTCTAGTCATTTCTATTCAATAATAATTTGAGTGGTACTGGATGTCATAAAAAAAAAAAAAATCAAAATTACAAATTAGTTATTATGTATCGATTGCTACTGGATATCTCATCAATAACGCTTGAATCGTTTCAGACTTTAAATACAACCAATCTATAAATTCAAAAAACGTTGCAAATGATTTTTTAGTTATCGAGTTTTTGAGAATTTATTTAGTTGGTTACCAAGGTTGTCGCAAATAGTGGTGGTGGTGCGATTCGTACTCCTAATTAAACTCTTACTAATACTGCTTCTGCAAATTAAATTTCCAGCTTTTTTGTGACATTGGCAAATGAAACAAAAATGTTTCTCGTTAAAGAATATACATTGACGTACATTGGCTGTTAAAGTAAATTAAGGCACCACCGCACCACCAATAATGTTCGTTTTGGCTTATGCTTAAACAGAAAATTTTCACTGGATAGCCTTTAGAGGGGAGGATGGTCAATGGTGAACATGTGCTACCTATTTAAGATGGATGAGGAAAAATGACAACATATTGACTGATTTCTTCCAACGATCCTTCATACTTGATAGTTCTGACTATAGTCATAAATTCGAGTGTTCAGTTTATGAACTCAAATGATTCACATGTCAATAAATACAAATGGCTTGAAGATATTCGTATCCCTCATAGACTGAGATAGGTTCGTCCAATCCTCATCTTTGTTCAAGTGATCAAGTCCATGAAGGTCGACCATTTGAATGAACAACAATCACTGTTGCTAAAATTTACAAGTGCTTTATTTTTTTTTATTTTTTTTTATGGTTTTTTTCTCTGTTCCTTTTGTTTTATTTTTTATTGTTTAACAGCTCATAACCAGTGAGCTTCTTTGAACCTTGTAACCATCTCTTATTAGTACTAGTAATAAAAAGCAAGAGGCGAGAACTCTCATCTTTTCCTCCAAAAAAAAAAAGGAAACAAGAAAAGAATTGCAGACAATTACATGCTATGAAATAATGTCATTTAACAATGCCTACAATTTCTCTAACACAGAGGAGCAAATTCCTCGATTAACAATTCACAACCTAGTCATGAACGCAAAAGAACAGATTTGCAATCAACATGGTTACAAGGTCTGCCCACTACGGCAAGACTTCCACACAATGGTTGACATGTGCACGGCCAATCTGCTGCTTTCTACGGTCAGTATTCACATATTTCTCGAACCAAAATTTGTTGGCATGGGTGGACGGACACCGCCATACGAAGAGTAATCCTGACAGAAATTAATATTAGGACTAGCAGAACTCATTTGCATTTCATTGACATCTTTAACCTTGAAAGTATAATGAGTTCCACACATAAGCGCAATCTTTAATTCACAAAATTAATATTGGCTGGTTTATTAGTCATCGAATTCACAGCACACAAGTTGATACCATCTGTCTTCATCAGATTTTGTTTTCCGCAGGAACCCATAACTAGTTTGATCAGATCCTAAAAAATAACTTCAATGCATTATAGTACCTACCTGGGATGAACAATGAGGAATGCTGTTCATATTGGGGTGCATGTAGATCTGGCCTGATGACACATCACTAGCTGCATAACCCTGTAAAAGCCTAAGTGCATCACTACACTGGAACAACTAAAAGGGGAGGGAAAAAAAAAAGAACAAACTTAAAACAACCAGAACCAATGTGGGTTTAAAGGTGTGCCCATACCTGAACATACATCGGTCTACTGCCAGCAACAACAGGCTGACTCATTCGCGGATCTGGTGCCGAATAAGGCTGGGTTTCATTAGAGAGTGCAACATATACAGGGTCTTGGGAAGATGGTACAAGCGTCTTCTTTGCTTTTTCTGCATCACAATAAGCAACACCAGTAGACAATCATTAACAGAGCAGAATAAAAGTAATATGCTCAATTTGCATACAACATCAGAGTTCTGGCCAAATTAAGTAGTAGCACTGTAGCAGTTGGCTGATGCTGTGAACCTTCCCAACAGCGCACAGGATAACTCGTTAAGAAAAAACAGTACTTACTTGACTTTTTATCTTCCTTCAACAGCTTTTTCTTTTTCTTATCATTCTTCTCAGACTCCTTGTTTCTCGTAGAAGCGTAAGGAAGCAAGCCCTTGATCTCAAAAGCAGTCTCTAAGGAATCTTCTCCATCCTCGAGTGCATTCCACAATATCTTCTTAAGCTCCTCGTTATCACATCTCTTCAGCAGAAGGTTGTAAACATACTTCATAGCTTGGTTTCTGTATGCCATTTCGGCCATGCTTCCTTCTAGGTGCGCCATACTGTTGTTAGGCCACTCCCGCCCAATCCCATACACTCTCCTCCGAGCAGCTCTTGTCCACCGATTTAGCATGTAACTGCAATACATCATTTATTCTTAGCATGAGACAAGATGTCAAGAGTACATTATACAGGATTAATTTTATGTGCTCTTGTCAATTATGGAACTATAGACAAAATAATGACAAGGTCAAATCTCTACTCCTTTTTAAAGCACGTAAGTGCCCAGATCCGCCAACGGCTGTGATTTCTTGATCAAATTTTGGAGCATATGTCAGCCATTGGATGAGGGTTAAGATTTTCTGCGGTACATTTCTGTGTTGAAGTCTTAATTTAATGTTTTTTGCGATCGTTACACGAAGTTGTATAAACCCGTCCCCCAGATATTTCCTTTTTCCCCTTTCCTCTTCCACCCGTGAGAGAGTCCCAAAGAGATAGCTCACCTTCCAAATCTTTCTTCCTAAAAAAAACCCTAACGCAGATTCTTCCTTCTTCCCTGCCGGCACCTCTCACTCTTGCTTAGCTCTACAGTGCCTCTTCCTCTCATCCTCTCTGCACCTCTTGCTCACAAATCACAACTGTTCGGCGGCCTCTTCTTCCCTCCCACTCACTGCCTACTCCTCCTTTACCGCTCACTGCCTCTCCATTTCATCCATTTTTTGTCGTTCCTTGAATGATTAAAGAAAACCGTCGAAGGAATCTGTGGACGAGAATGAGGTATACGAAGGATACGAGTGTACGGTACTTTTTCTACTTTCCTTTCTTGATCTTTCAGTTGCAACTTCAGGCGGAGTAGATTTTGTTCGGCTGAGACTGTATTTTTTTCTATATTCTACTGGTTATTTGATTATTAAAGTTCTTATTTTAATCTTTTACAGAAAATTTGGATATTTCTAAACTCTTACATTTAATAAGTACTCTACGTTATCTAAATTTGTAGCCTTTATAGTTCTGAAAACCGCTGACTCATGGTTGATTTGTTTACAAAATCATCTAAATTCCACGTTTTTTCTATGCAGCCAAGTAAAAAGTTTAATCTGTACAATTAAATAGTATGAAGGATCTTGTTATATGACAATGATTTTCTTGCATAGGACTACAGGAGATGTATTTACATAACTTCACCTGGTGAGCACATAAATGTACTGATATACATAACTAAGGGCTATCCATTTATCTGGTTTTTGTAAGGTAACATTTAATTTACATGCTTATAAACGAATGTTAATATTAGTAATAAAATGGATAATGACATCAGGTGACTTATTTAATATAAGTTTAGACATAATACTGGTCAAGATGGACTTTGCCCCCAACCTGTTGCACTTTACACATTATGGCATACCAGTTTCACAAAACTATACATTTTACGATTTAATTTATGTGTGTTCTATGAATTTTACTTCAACTTCTATCTTGTTTGATCATTGATCTACAATAAATAGTGTACCTGAACATGAGCAGTTTAATTGAAATTTCTACTATTTTTTAGATCTTATTAAATAAAAGTTTCAATATTCTTTTGCAAGATGGCAATAGCAAGAATGCCTGTCAATGCTTCCATAGTTTTGCAAGTTTTTTTCTTTATTTGTCTAAAGTGTTTTCTCTATTTGGTGTTAATTATGGTTCTTTTCGTGACTTTTGACCACTTGGGTTTTGTCATGACTGTCAATGCTTGGTCTTATGTCAATTTAATATGTTACTTGAGTCTCTTGATAGGCTTACTGCATGAATATGTATCCTACTAATTGTACCAGATATTGAATTTTAAATTTGTGTTCTTTATGGTAAATTTATTATTTCTTTCCTGATATACATGTCTATTTATTTTTTAATGTCAAAATTGCTGCCATAAAAAAAGCATTTGATTGGTACTTTGATATCATTTATTTCTTTTCTTTTATATCACTGAAATTAACATTGAACGACACATAGAAAAAGCATGTATATTAGGAATGCCACAATACAATCCAATTGCCGTAAATCATTGATTGGTCTCATTTTTATTAACCACAATCACTCTGCAAAGAGCTAAACATCTGACATCAAGTTTTTTGTATTCTAAAACTATTAATCAGTATCATGTTTACTTGATATATATTTCATTAAAATTGTAAGGTTCTCATTATCTTCTTAATTTTAATTTAAGTGATTGTAAAGGGCAGCTGTTGTTCACATAGCTATTGTGATATTATTCAGCTTATTCTTCTTCTATGTCAGTATTATATTCTTCGTTTCCCTTTTATTTAATAATTAAATGAATATTTGAATTCTGTATATTCTTTGTTGTACTGTCAATTACTCAATTGGTCCTATATGGTTGTCTTATTTTCCTGTCCCTTTAAAATTATTTGCTCAATTGCGTCGTATTCCTGTTTGCATTAGGATATGGGATACAAGCATGCAGAGAACAAGACATTAAGGAAGAAAAAATGATAAGGAGAGGAATGGAAAGAGTTCAGCCTAACAAGGCTACAGATCTTTCATTTCCTCGGTAGCTAAATAATTTTCATTTGATTTTTTTTTTCTTTTCCTCAGTAGCTAAATAAATATCATTTGATTTTTTTTCTGATTCTCTGCCATAAACATACCCTGATGTAATAACACAGTTTAAGAAAAAAAAATGAGATTTATATGATTGTCAATTTATGTTTGAGTAAATAAACATCTAAAACCATTGATTTAAAAAAGTAATAATGCTTAATCTTAAATAAATATCACCCGCAATGCACGGTAATACTACTAGTTACCTCAATTCATCCAGAAGACTCTAATATATAAAAAATCGAGTACAATACAAAGTTCTAGTCATTCACAGGGAAGGCACAAATGAAAACATACCTGTCAGGTATACGATCAATACCCTTGAGATTTAGTGCATTTAGTGAATGCGGGCAGAGCAAACCCATGGTCTCAAACTTCTTGCAAGTACATGTGACCTCCATTCTAGATGTGTCAAGCGCCACCTTCCACACTTTTGACCCTCTTGCTTGAGTCATGAACTGGAACCGGTAGAGTGATCCACCGCAATGATTCTCCTGATAAGAAGTTGCATTATTCCCATCAAGAAAATCTGCTTCAAACAGTTTATAAGCCTTGTGTGTGTATAAGTCTGCTGCCTTGCTCAATAAACCGCTGTTCTTGATGGCTTGCTCAGGCAGACCCTGACTACACCGGTAATCCTCTTCTGCCTCACTGTGCCGCCAGCTAAGAACCAGCTTATCTAGCCTGATTAAAATATCTATCAGAGAAGAAGATTCATCTGAAATGCCATTAAAAACATCACTCAGGCTTTCAGCTTTCTCATTGGAGGTGATACCCCCATCAAATGCATCCTTATGTAACGCATTGCACCATTTATGACGATCCTTGTAGAGTTCGTCCAGCCATGAATGATCTTGTACACTGAATTCTCTGACCATCATGCCCCATGCATCCTCAAAGTCAATCTCCGACTCACAACTCTTCATGCACTTAGTGAAGAGGTTCTGAAAAGTGCGGCTCATGTTTGAGATTCCAAGATGGGACTCCGTGTTCTTTTGCACATGCCATTGGCAAAAACAATGCCGTGTGTCAGGTAAAACATTCTCAATGGCCTTCACAGCGGCAGGGTTTTGGTCAGTGAAGAGTGACTTTGGCGCATGACCGCCCATTGATTCAACAAAAGACCTAAAAAGCCACTCATAAGACTCAACTGACTCATCAAGTAAGAATGCACAGCCAAACATGACATTCTGCCAATGGTGGTTGACCCCAAGAAAAGGTGCGCACACCATGTTGTACTTGTTGATGCGGTATGTGGTGTCAAACACAACCACGTCACCAAAGCAGTCGTAGTCAATGTGGCTCCTGCCATCACGGCAGAATAAGTTGGTCATCCGCCCCTCATTGTCAACCTGCACATCCCAATAGAACATACCCTCCCCCAAAACCCGTTGCTTGAAATAGTTGACAGCCTCCTGGGCATCCCCTGGCTCAATCAAGGTCACCTTCTCTTCACTGCCATCTTGCTCTGTCAAATCTTGAGTTACAACTTCAGTGTCAGACGAGGGACCAACACTAGCCCCCATGCCTGTTTCTTCACTCACAACAGAGCGAGGAGGAATCGGCTGAATTGCTGCTACCATTTTCTCCAAAATTGCCGGTTTGGTCATCATAAGTGAACGTGCCGATCGCAACATATGTCTCTGCCCAGGCCGGACTAGCTCATGGTTATGCTCTTGGACTAAACGAATCACCTTCCACTTGCCCTGGTTATCAACCCGGAACCGGATCATTGCCTTGCAATTGGTGCGGGCATCAGGACGAGACGGATCTGCATCCGGATCCTCGTCCCGGCTCCCTTCCTTCGAACAATAGTAATCTTTCGTTCGGATGTTTTTCGTACCAGTAAAATAGTACTGCTTTCCCTTGCGAATACTGAAACCCATTCTTAGACCATACTCGCAATAAAGCTTGTAAGCTTCCTCCTCACTGTACACAACCTGGCCGAGTAACTCTTCGCTCAACTCCTTGCTACTCATGACAACCGGAAGCTTGTTCGGACTCCTATCTACATCTCTCAAAGAGGTATCTTCCTTTGATGTGGATTGAATCTGGGCTACTTCTTCAGTCTGTTCAGGTTCTTCTACAACAGTTTCTCCATCATTGTCAAGGCATATGGCCTCACCATCAATTTCAATAGCATAGTTTGTATTTTCCATTTCTGCAGAGAAAAATAACAATAAAAAGGATGATTGATCAGATCCAAGACTGCAGAACAGATTATCGATCTAGCAAAGCAAACCCTAGATCGGCGAAAACCTAAGAGACAATACCCGAATTCACTACAAGAAACATAAGATACGTTTCCGTACAGAACAAAGAAGAGAACGGAAGGAAGACGTCTACCTAGCCGTCGCCGTCGCCGTCGCCGCCGCCGCCGCCGACGATCTGGAGGGGGGGAACGCGGGGGCAAGGGTTTCGCGGTGTACGATGGATCGGGTAGAACAGGTCCAAAGCGAAGCGGTTGCTCCGTGCTCCGTGCGCAGATTGGCGAGCGAATTATTGCGCCGGACGGTTCTTCGATAAGACGGATGGACGCGGTGTTTGCTGAGCCGCCGATGAAGCGTTGAGCGGATAAGCGAAGCGAGAGGCCCCACGTTGCAGACTCGGTTAGAGTTATGGGGTCACGCCTCCATTGAATGCTTGAGATGCGTGCATGGAGGGAGTTGAGAGGAGAGGAATGGACGCCTCCTGTGTTGGTGTACGGGAGGGAGTTGAGAGGAGGGGTGAGGACGTTGTGATCTGGTGCATGGAGTAATTTGTGGTACTGAGGCCTTTGGACTTTGGCGGATATATGGGGGCTGTCGGGCTGCTATCTTAACAGCCCAAATTACTGCATTGAGAACAAAAGAAGAGAATTTCTCGCATATACCCGGTAGGGGTGTAAATGAACCGAGTTAGGGTAAGTTCAAACTCGGCTTAAGTTAACGAGCAAAAAACACGAGCTCAATATCGGCTCATTTAATTAACGAGCTGACCGAACTGGCTCGTTAAGCTCGTTTATTTTTTAATAATAAAATTGTAAGTATGTTATATCAAAATTTATATAAAAATCAACAATATGATTAATAAAAATATGTTCGTACACATTTTACGTAACAATTATATAGATATATTAAATCATATGTTGTATAAGATATTAATAATCTACGATAAGAGCAGTGTAAATTGCAATTAATAATAATTTATCGAGTCAAACGAGTTTAACGAGCCGAGCCATGGTAAGTTCAAGCTCGGCTCATTAACTTAACAAGCGAGCCTAATTCGATCCGATCCCGAGCAAGCTTGGTTCGCTCAATCCACGAGCTCCGACTTTTTTTTGCCGGCCCTAATACCCGGTTTGCTCCTAATTAAATCACGCACCTTGAAATGAAGAACAAGTCACCCACTCCATTTAAAATTTTGTCATTTTTAAAAAATTTAAGCATTTGTTATGTTTTTAAAAGTGACATATAAAATATCAATTATTTTTATTGATGTTGTATATTCGCATGTAAAAAATCTAAGTTGTAATTAAAAACCCAATGCACCAAGGCAACAAGTGCAATTAATTTTCTATCTTTATTATTTGTGTCCACATTCTTCTTCTTCAAAAAAAAAAAAAAAAAAAAAAAAAAATATTTGTGCCCACATTAGTTTATACTTGATAGAGGTGTTGCCAATTTGGACCGGACGAAGCGGGTCCCAGACTCCAACCACTCTAATGTATTTATTTCTATTTCTTCAGGCTCGTGCAATATTTTGCTGAAATTTCTGGTGCAGGACAGTAGCAAGGTAAGGAGTAGCCGAGTAGGAAGGAGTCTTGGAGAGCAAGGAGAGAAGCTAGTTGGTACGAACATGTGATTATGTTCTGTCTTTACTAATTATTATTTCATGAAGAAGATAGATAAGAATAATCAACGCATCATCGAATACTCAATACATCATCATGAATATATATTTCCTTATCATATATTGGCATTCATATATTAGCTCTGTCTTTAATTCTTTATTCCCCGTCATTATATATGTTATCAACTAGTCTTACTTGGTTAGTTGGTTCCAATTCTACGTCCAACATCTACTCTCGTGATTTGGCTAGCAATATATATATCTCTTTTCATTACCAATTTCACTTCAAAAAAGCTTCAAAGCTCACACCTGCACAGCTGCACTGCACTCAACAGTCAATATCCAATTATCCATAAGCAAAGATATAAACATGGTGGCAAGGAAGGCGAGAATCGCAATCGTAGGAGCCGGCATGGCAGGCCTCGCCGCCGCCAACCGCCTATACACCGCATCGCACGATCTCTTCGACCTGACGGTGTTCGAAGCCGGCCACCGAATTGGAGGACGAATTCTAACCTCCGATTTTGCCGGCGACAGGGTTGAGATGGGCGCCACGTGGATCCACGGCATCGAAGGAAGCCCGGTGTACGCTATGGCGACTGAACAGAACCTGATGGAAGAGGAGTCGTGTAATTGGGAGCGGATGGATGGGTTCCCGTCGGACCGATTGGTAGTTGCGGAAGGCAGTTTTACGGTGGATGAGAACTGCGTCGCTCGCATCTCGTCTCTGTTTAACCGGCTCATGGATGATGCCCGTGCCGGGAATGCCGTGCCAGCGGACGGAGATTTCAGCATTGGAGCATACCTCAGGCGAGGGTTTCAACGGTACCAAGCCACCCGTGAAGCAACCACCGGCGGCACCGGCAGTGAAGATGGCAACACGTGGAGTGTAGAGGCGCTAGAAGAAGCCCTCTTTGCCATGAAAGAGTGCATGCAGCGGACGATGACATCCGCCGACGATCTCGCCGATCTGAACCTCGCCGCCGAGAGCGAGTACGCCGATTTCCCCGGCGAGCACGTCACCATCGCGAAGGGATACTCCCGGGTCATCGAGCATCTCGCGTCAGAACTACCGCCGGGGACGATTCGCCTCGGGCAGAGACTCCGCCGCGTCGAATGGAACTCCGGCGACGGCGATCGGCCGGTGCGCCTCCACTTCGCCGACGGCGCAGTCGCGGAAGCCGATCATGTGATCGTCACGGTGTCGCTCGGGGTTTTGAAGGCCGGAATCGGGAAACGGAACGGATCCGGAGATAACGGAATCGAGTTCGATCCGCCGTTACCGGATTTCAAACGGGACGCGATCGGACGGCTAGGATGGGGCGCCGTCAACAAGCTCTTTATGCAAACGGAAACGGAGACGGAGAGTGGAACGCCGTTTCCGTTTCTAAGAATGGCGTTTCATCAGGATAGCGAGGAGGAGAGGCAACCAAGTGGACACGTGTCGAAGATCCCGTGGTGGATCAGGAAGACCGAATCTCTATGTCCGATATTTAACGGTTCGCGCGTGGTACTCGCGTGGTTCGCGGGTAAAGAGGCGACGCATCTGGAGTCACTAGACGACAAGGAGATAATAAGCGGAGTGAACGCCACTCTAAACGGGTTTTTACCTTTATCGGGTTATCGGGTTACGGGTGTGAAGCGGAGCGGATGGGCGACGGACCCGATGTTCCTGGGAGCGTACAGCTACGTGTCGGCTGGATCAAGCGGCGCGGATTACGATCGGATGGCTGAGCCGCTGCCGCGATTGCGGGTTTTGTTCGCGGGAGAGGCGACGCACAGGAGGCATTACTCGACCACGCATGGGGCGTACCTCAGTGGGATCCGAGAGGCCCAGAGGCTCCTCAGATTTTACAATGTTTGAAGGAATCGATTCACCTGTTATACTAATTTTGGATAACAGGATCCTATTATCTTAACTGTGACCGTTGGATCAAAATAAACGGATCAGATTCATTTAGAAAAATCTTTTCTCCCTTCAATAACAGCAGATACGGACTCATGTTTGAATGCTGATTGTTGAGTTGTGTGTGTGTGAATATCAGAATATGTTATGTTGGAATTTTGGTGAGAGATATTTGACAAAGAGAAACATCTAGCGTCCATTAAAAATGTATCCATACGTCTATAGACATACTCAAACGTAACAAATACAATCTCCGTCCACAATTAAATGAATTTATACCCTTTACAACTTGTCTCCAATTAAATTAACTTTACCGATTCGATATTATTTTTCTATCCGTCTCTTGTTTCTCTAATGTTATGATTACCCTTTTATCTATATTATTTAATTGGGACATTTATTATGTAATAATTACAAATTAAGGGCATAAAAGTAATTTCACTTTTCCACTAATTCCTTTGACTTTTCCTAAAAATTCATTTATTCATGGATAGAGGTTGCATATTCGATTTTATAACTGATCAATCTGATTTTGTAACTTATGGACGCTATGGACGGATATTCTATGGACGCTAGGTATTACTCTTTAACAAATGATAAGCGATTACAAATGTGGTGGTTTAATTTTTTTTGTTTTTTTTTTTTTTTAATCACAATGTGGTGGTTTATAAGTTTGATAACGTTCATATTGGAAAAAAGATATAAATTGACAATACAAGGATGTTAAACGAGATTCTTGTTTAATTGGCTCATGTATTGTATAATTTCAAATGCATTTAACTAATGGAAATCGATAGTGTATTGTTCCTTTTAAATTTTATTTTCTATTACTACTCAGCATATACCATATAGTACGAATCAGTGCCTTATAAAATCAAAAATATTATTTTTTTTAAATGCATTATTAAAGTCGAATATCTATATCTACACGCACACACACTAGCACGACTATTCGATTATTTATATATAGAATTATAGATCATACTTGTCATGAACCTACATTTTTACAAATTGAATATATGACTTTTTGTGGAAGGGAGAACACAAATACAAAAAGCAACAAGTGAAAAGGGATAAGCCGTTAATTAAGTACCAATTGGGTCATTAAAAATTATATAATTGAAGAAGACAGGGGTGGTGAAGGTTTACAATAATTCGCATGAGACAAATATTACTTCCGGTAATCAACAATAATAAATTAATTAAGCGTCTTTCTCATTATACAAGAGAAAACTACATTTTTGTCTCATTTAATTTTGTGTGAATAAACATTTACCGAATTTTCAACATGAAAAACATCAAGTTGACAAAGATGGGTGCTGATTATGTTTAGGGAGTTAGACTAATGTGCTAACGTTAGCATTTCAATCCGAAATCCTAAGACCTCAAAAATTATGTTACCGTATCCGAAATCGTGATTTATCGTGCTTGATAAATTCTTCATATAAAAATATAAGAATATACAAAAATTTTCTATTTTTAAAGTTTTCTTAGTATTTATTTTGTATTTTTGAAAAAAGCATGAACAAACATCAATATTTTATTATTATTTATGAGCTCTTTTTAAAAATTCAAAACAAAGTTAAAAAATCAAAAAATTTTAAAAATTTGTATTCCTCATTATTTTTATATGAAGAATTTATTGAACACCATAAATCACGATTTCGAATACTATAACACTATTTTTGAGACGTTAGCATTTTCGGATCGAAATGCTAACGTTAGCACATTAGTCTAGCTCATGTTTAGGTAGTTTTCCACAAATATTATTTTGGCTGTTGTCAAGGTGCAAATCTTGTATATTTCAAAACGCAAATAATAGTGCCGTATAAAATGAGAAAATAGATTCGTATATTACGTGAAAATTTTATTGAAATAAGGTTTCAAAATAGGGGTTAATTTCTGGTGTACCCATCAAAACTTGCTTAATTGCCAATATCATCGTCTAACCATTCTAATATCTCATTTACCCATTAAAATTTATCCTTCTTTCTATTATCCCCTTTAACTTACAGAACTAGTTATTTAATTCACATAAAATATCAATCCTTCATCTAAACTTGCTTAATTTCTCTTTATTTATGACTCATCCAAATCCTAATCTAGTACTTCAAGTTGAAAATCCTAGCCACTATGGCTCCGATCAAATTGCAAATACGAAAAGCAGAAAAAAAAAAAGAAACTTAAATGAGAAGCTGAAATTAAATGAGAAGAGGCTCATTAGCTTAACAAGCTTAACGAGCGATTCATGAACTCCGAGCTTTTTTGCCGGCCCTACATTGTTTGCACTTCAATCTAACTAACAGAAGATATTTTTCATGAGATTTTTACAAAGATTTAAAGGTTGTTGATATCACTATTTTCAATTTGTTCCTTTGTTGTTCAGAGATTGTTTTGTTTTTGTAAAACTTATTTATTTGACACTAGTCCATAAATTAATTTGTTTATTGAAAAACGAAAACCACCTCCGCTGTTAGCCTGATAAGAAATAAGAAAGGAATTCGGTTCACAAAAGGGTCCGGAAGTTCTCAACTACAGGGATGCAATTTATATTCTGGGTTAGAATTAGGCCCAAAAGAAGTATCCCAAAAAAGATGGGCTACCATATATTGAAGCATCCACTCTCCTCTACGGGCGATGTGTCTCTGAAGATGGGTCTAAAACTGTTGAAAGCCTTTCAAATTGAACGTTTACAAAGCCCAATTTTAAACCCAAAACGGACGTAAAATATAGGATCAAGATCGATCTAACAATACATTAGAGGAGAGACTCACTTTGCTTCGACAATAATTATTAAGCTTTATGTGTCGCTATCTTTACTCGCTTTATAATATTTGTTCCTAAAAGGGTGGAGAGAATGATGCTCCATCACTAATTTGGAGCTGGGAGCTGTCCGATTAATGCTTTAACGGTTCAGATACGATGGAAAACTTATAATGTTTCTTAAACTTTTTAAAGTCATTAGATATGTATCGTGATGTATTGTATTTGTGATTTGCGGATAAGATAGCATTGGGGTGTATTTAGTACGGTTACCTACCAACATACTGTCATTGGGTCTTTTTGTGTACGATTTGATCAAATATGAATATAAATATAAACAGTTAACATTTAACTGAACCTCTCTTTTTTCTATAAACGGTTCGGGTATCGGGTTGACGGCTGCCAACATTTTTGCTGGGTCCGGGTCGGGTATCAAGTTGACGTCTGCCGGCATTTTTTCGGGCCGGTTCAGGTTCGGGCCTGTTCGAGTTCTGGTCGGATCGGGTCGGGCGGGTTTTTTGTTTTTGGTCAGATTTTGCACCTCTATTCCTGGGTCAGGTTGGGTTCGGTCGGGTTGGATTCAGGTCGGGTCGGGTCGGGTCGGGTTCGTGTCGGGTCTGGTTCGGGTCAGTCTCACTTCCTCTGGAACACGGGTCGGGTCGTGTTCAGGTCAGTTTCACTTTCCCTAGAACACGGGTCGGGTCGGGTTTGGGTTAATTTGACTTTTCCTGAAACTCGGGTTGGGCGGGTTTTTCGGGTCGGATCAAATTTTGTCACCTCTAACCATTGGTGTAATTACTTGCTACGTACTCTAACCAATTCCTTTTCTATCTCAATGTTATAATGTTAAAAAAAAAAAAAAAAAAAAAAAAAAAAAAAAAAAACTGTTGTTATCACTGTAGATAACACTGTAGCGGTCGGTCCAAGATTAATATACCACTAGAGGAGAGCCTCGCTTTGCTTCGGCAGTAAACGTTATAATTATTGAAATATTTTAATAATTTGATAATATTGAACTTTTTGTGTTTTTAATAATATTAAGAGTTTTACTATTGTACACCAATTTTTGTTTGGAAAAAAGTTGAATTATTTTGAGTTGTATGATCAATGGAAAAAGGGAATGTGTATTGTATAATTTAGTACTAATTTCTTATTAAATATTAGAATACTTCATTAACCACACAACTTAAAATGCTCTAACTATTTTTTCTTTAAATAAGGTGTACTACGTAGCACAACTCTAATATTAAATATAAAACTATTTTCATGGTCTTTAATATTCTATCAATGGCTATCAAATTATCAAATTTGAATACAATCAATCCATAACTTAAAGACATGTTTATAAAAGTTATTAACTATTGAGGCAGTTTTTTCCCATCAAGTTGGAAAATCTTTATCAAAATTGTTACAAAATTATTATTGAAAATATCTACTATAAATTTTTGATGATTTTATTTAGGACAATTCTTGTAAAAAAGCATGATGTTTTTCTTAAAATCAATTTGAAAATATTATAAAGATAAAATATATTAAAAATATGGCAAATTGATGTTGCAATTTTCTTTAAAATGGAGTACTACTTTAGTAGTAAGGGTTACTTCAACATGTCCTTTTTAGTATTCCACCTTGTATCACGGTAATTGATGTAAAAAAAAAAGAAGAAAGAATCATTATAAAAAAAAAAAAAAAGCAAAGAGGGGACAAGAGGTATACAACTGGAGTAAATGATTTGTTCCCCTCACAAACAATTTTCCTGATTTGATTTACTTGTACCACTCCTTCCCAAAAAAAAAAAAAAAAAATTTATTGTAGATAGTACTGTTCATATTACTGTAGATATTACTGTTCATAACACTGTTACAAATACTGTTCATAACACTGTAGCAGTTCATCTAAAATTAAATATACTATAAAGGGATTATAGGGATATGGTCTTTAATACTTTGTTAATGTTTCGATATTATAGTCATAGCACCTTCGTTATATGATCCTTATAAAGTTATACATAGAGTAGTAGGTAGTGTCCACCCTTTTTACTTATCTACCGGTACGTCCACCGCATTTTCAGTGAACAGATATCATTTTTTATTGAACATTTATATATTTTTTATTAATATATATCATTTTCCAGTGAACAAATTAATATACTACAATTCCCAGTGAACATTTATATAACTGTGGTAAGTACATGGGTACACATGGTGTATCAGAATTATGAGAGGGGTGGATAGGTAACCTATAAAAAGTTTTATAGGGGTGGATGTATAATACATCATAGTCATGGGGGGACAAATTAAAAGCCTGAACTGATAGGCTCTTTCATCATTCGCAATTAATTAATCAGCATAAATGCATAATGATGGGAATAAATTGGAGTCCACATCGATCAGAGCTTGAGGAAGCAAACTTGTATAGTTGTATTGTTGTACCAGCAATATTATTCCTCTCTGAACTCTGATGATAACGATTTGTAATTGTACCTCTATTAAGCAAAGGATAATGATGTGTTGCCCCCAACCGTTTGCCCCCATTTGGCCCCAATTCATTCAGAAAGTTTTGTAAACTGTCCATCTTTTTCCAAAATTCATTTAGAACGTTTTGTAAACTATCCATCTTTCCCCAAATTCATTTAGAACGTTTTGTAAACTGCCCATCTTTCCCAAAATTCATTTAGAACGTTTTGTAAACTGCCCATTTGTGTCCAAAATTCATTTAGAACGTTTTGTAATCGCGGGGCAATTGGGGGGCAGCACACTGAGGGGCAGTGTATCACTACCCTTAATCAAATTAAATGGGAAATACCTTTCTGTACGTTGCCAGGTCAAAGATACGGAGGTCAAATCTAATCTAATGTTTTACATGACAAATACAATTGTACTTATTTATACAGGTGGCATACAACTGATCAACTGATGACAAGCTATCCATCCATTGTAACTACTCTTCAACTACTAATTAACTGCTTCGTATATTAATTTAATTATATACTTTACAAAACTTTTTTTTTTAATATACATCTGCTACGTACTATATATATACGTAGTATATATGTTGTTAATTATGAGAGACTCTAGCTAGAGAGGAAAAATACACATGGATATATAATTAAACTTTTGAATACAGTCGTCATATAAAGGGATTTTATCATACATTAAGTGACCAATAATTTAGGCTAATAATTTGTATAATCATATCATTAGTATGACCAAATAACTCATTTTATATCAACTGATCATGAATGTTGATTACCAAATGCTGCATGCTAATATGTATTATATATCTCTTAATTTAAAATTTAAATATTACCAACACATAAAAATAAGTTTTCTAACAAAATTATTAATATAAAATTATAAATAATAAGTCCATATATATATATGTAATGATTAAATCTGTCTGGATAACTGCATAATTAAAAAAGGTATTTGTGGGCACCAACATTATTTTATTTCTTGATGATAGCTACTTTGTACCAGCACTGATTCACTGCATGAATGGGATTATGGGAAAACCTTGGCTTTCAGTACATTGTCAAACTTCTCAAGCCGGTCAACGATATGAAGGTTCAATCTTGTACATGAATTAAATACAAGTGGCAATTGACAAGTTATCCTTTGTAACTACTCTTCAACAAAAACAAGGTATTTTAAATTTACTTGTCAAAGTTCCAGTTATATATATCGACAAGGCAGTGAGCATATATATACGCAAATATATACGTTTTGATCATACAGAAGTTAATTTATACGGACTTTTATACGTACTTATATCGAAATATTTATTGTCAATACTTATGATTTAACTGTGCATTATTACTTTATATTTGCAGTACGTATTTGTGGTGAATATTTAAAAGTGGTATATAATCGATAAACAATTATATATTATCCATATTAAATTAGAAAATAATTTGTATAAATGACTTTATTACGCAAATTATTAATTTGTACAACTTTCTTATTTTGTGACGTAAATTGTTACTAACTTATTATCTATATCAACAAAATTGAGTTTAATAATGAATTTAGTGTACAATAGTTTGCATAATTAAATTACTAGGCTGAATTGATAGTTAATTGTTCATTTAATAATGCATGATAACATTCGTATCGATCAATGACATTGCCGACGAAGCTGGAGAGCATCTCCAACAAACTCTCTAAAAGTGGATCCCAATATACTTATATTGGGTGTCATGCTAAATTTTTTGGGAGCAAATTTCATCTCAATCTTCAACAGATTCCCAAAATATGGATCCCGATACATTTAAACTAGGCCAAAATATGGATTCCAATACATTTGAACGGTCTGGATTTGGTTCTGGTTTTGGGAAGTCATATTAGGAGTGCTAAAAACTGGGCCAAAATAACTCGATTTGGCTCTAGTTTTGAGAGTGCTAAAAATAGGGATAGATGTTTGGGTATCTCTTGGAGGCGATTTTCTCTCCTTAATTCCCAATTTTTGGTTTTAGAAGTGTTTTTCGATGTTTCTCGGAGATGCTCTAACATTTTACCATTGATATTGCAATAAGATAAAAATTAATGTATCAAGTTTCATATCTCGGATGGTATTATATCTCAAGTTACTATTCACATCTTCCAGTTCAATGTTCAATCAAACTCCAAACATAAAAAAAATAGATATATACTTGAGTCGTTGCTAGCGACCACCATTTTATCTATTCACCGGTCCACCGTATGTTAGATAAACAAATATCATTTTTATGAACATTTATATTTTTCCAATCAACATATATCATTTTCTAGTAAGCAGATACACTACGGTTTCCAGTAAACATTTATGCAACTGCGAGAAGCACATGGATGCACGTGAGCGTGTCAGATTGTGAGAAAGAGATGGATGGATGGCTTACTTTATAGGTGAACTCTACGTGTTTTCGAAACATAAAATAGATACTTTGCCATGCATTTGGGTAAGCTTCTAAAAGAAATTGTGGTCACACTGGACGGCGCAAATGTTTCTTGTCCCCAAAATTCCTTACCACTTTGGCAAAACAAAGCAATTATTATGATCTAATCTAAATCTCGTTAGATTCCCCAGATACTAACTAAACCTTCTTTTGAGAAACCCAGATACAAAACCCAAAAAGCAATCTGCCGATCTCTTTTAACTTTATAGCATGTAAATATATGTGAATATATAACCTGGAAGTGTTATTTTACACAACGGACTCGCAAAATGCCAGGCAACCATGCAACACAATTGATGCTAACGAAGTTTCGAAAATTGGTACTTCACTGTATATATTAAATAAAATAAGATCGGCCAAGCAACCTTTCATTTAGAATCGAACGATTTTTATCTGAGATTTCTCTTTAATTGTATCTAAAAGACATATTGTCACTATCGGATTATGAAAAAATGAACGGTCCATATTTCATCCGATGCATAGCAGAATTAGCCATAATTTAACCAATTAATTAATTAAAGCAATCCAATATTTTCCATCACGTAATTATCATCATTGAGCAACAACTGCAGTTACCTATTTTTTTTTTTTTTTGAGAATTACAATTTACAAATGGAATACAAAATATAAAGCTTTTTTCCACATCCTATACCAAAACTAAGATTACAGAACCAATAAAAATGGTTTTCAGTAATCAATCACAAAATACAAAATTACAATCCCCTGTATATATATATGTTGTACTATGTACTGTATGCAGTATTATTTACATACAGAATAATAATTAAATCAACACACCAAAATCACCAAAAAAAGAAAAAAAGAAAAAAAAAACAATCCGACCAAAAATTAAAAAATCTCCACCACAATACAATACTAAATTACCACCAAACTAAACCTATAACTAACAGAATGTTTAACTTACTAATTAATACAACTTCATCCTGCTTTAATTAATTCAGAGAAGTTGTTATAATTAATTAACAGAAAGATGAACTTAATTAACTACTTCCCCGATTGAGCATCTCTTTGTAATTCAAGATGGAATTCAGCCTCTGGATCTTGAGCTGCTCCTTGAACCGATTGATGAAGTCGTCGGCCCTGGCGTCGACCTCCTCCTCGACGGCCACGTCTCGTCCCCTGAAGCTCCTCCTCTGCCTCACCATCACCTCCTCATCCCCGCCGCCGCCGCCGCCTCCCGCGCTTGCTGTCTTCTTAACTGTCTTCTTCTTTGCCGCCGGTCGGGATATCGACTCCGACTGGCTCCTCCCGTAATGCTGCTCGGTTATGGCGGATGTCGCGATCTCTGTCTTGATCACTTCCTCGGTCTGAATCTCGCCGGATCTGAACCGGTACAGATTGATCGACTTGAGTTTATCTAGTATGGAGGATGAGCGTGCCAGCGGAGGAGGAGGCGAAGGCGCCAACACCGCCGCCGCCGCGACCTGATCACCCGATCCATTAACAGCCGTCAAACTCGGTTCTGATTCAGCCGGTGTAGGGTTAGGGTTTGACATCCGGGTCGGAGAAGAGCAGGCATGGTCCGACGTGGGGCTCGGGATCTCGCCGGAGCGGAACCGGTGGAGCGTGAACGACCGCAGCCGTTCCAGCACGGGCGACGTGGTCCGGAGCAGCGGAAAGTGATGATGATAGGCTCCGGATGAGAACGGCGAATCCGGCGGGTGACTACTCCTCTGATGATGTCTCGACGAGAGAACGATCGTGGCGATGACGAGGTTCAGGAGGATGAAGAGCGTCGCCGGAGTGAGGAAGGAGCTCACCGTCTGCAACGTGTCGATCATCTTAAATTAATTAATCTCCTTCTTCTTCTTCTTCTTCTTCTTCTTTGTGTTATCTGTTTTGGTGTGGGCAACAAAACTAACAAAGAGAATTAAGCAGAGAATACAAAAGAAGAGAGTATATTTTGTTTGAGGGAAGGAAGGAGCTAGAGGCTGAGGAGACAGAAATGAGTGGAGAGATGATGACTATATGAATATATGAGAGGTAAATATATCAGGTGGGGTGGGAGGCAATTCATATCCTCTACTGCTCAGCACTCCAACCACTAGATCTGCTTTGAGATTCGTGCAACTCAATCTCAAATAACCCATCTTATAATCCGCACCGTTGGTTCGCCGATAGGCACGCGGAGGGAGGAGAGTGTGCAGCTGTAGCACTGTTTGACAAGGAGGTCGGCTGGGGGTACAGTATATTCTGGAGTGCTTATCCTCTGCTGCGCAGTATTTTACTGCGCAGCGAATCAACGATGTAGATTATAGGGGGGATTTTTTACGATTGAGTTGCGCGAATCTTAAAGCAGATCCAATAGTTGAATCGCTGCGCAGTAACGTACTGCGCGGTAGAGGATGTGAATTGTTTATTCTGTTGCAGAGGAGAGGACAGATGGCGCGAAATTAACGGCTCAGATGCTGAGAAATTTGCGCGCGTGGAAAATGGGTCAATGGGAGGAATAGTGAAGAACAAAAAAAAAAAAAAAAGAGTGAAAAAAGAAAAATATGTGTGTATTTTTATGTGGAAGTGGAAGTGTGTGATTTGATGATTTTTATTTAATTAGTTTCTCATGTATTTGGACTGATAAAATCTTGGCCTTGTATGGTTGTATGGTTGCAGTTACTGTTAAGTGTGAAGCCAATAAACGATTGCACAAGCGACAAAATGAGGACAGGAACTAAACGACAGTAGAAGAACCGAGTATTTTATTTTATTTAATGAACGTTTCGACTTACAAGCTTAATTACAATGTTTAATCCATTGCGTTTTTTAGATTTCTAATGTTTATTAGAATCATGATTTATGAAGATTTCAGATTTGGTTGGCTCAGTTCTAATTTGCTTCTTTTGTACTAATGATCATACTTGTTTATTTTGTTACAGTTGTACTCCAAGTAATGTATTGAATTAAGTCAAAAACTAACCAGCATTTAACCGTTATTTAGTGAGTCAAGTCACATATTCTATTATCAATGATAAATTAACAAAAAAAATGATTAAATTTGTTGGTTTTTATTAAAATCAATTTTGTTGTTATTATTTAACGATTTCTAATAAACCTTCAATTTTTAAAAAAATTATCAAAGAAAGAAATGGTGTACGTGAATCGTAATTTAGAAAGAAAGAATAAATAAAAAGAAGATAAAAGTATTTCCTTAACCAATAATGCTAATAAAAGTATTCCTTTAATTATTTCTTTTCCATATTAATTTTATTTAATAAAACTATGAAAAAGGCAGAATATAATATATGCTCGGCCGTTTCATTGGCTGAAACAAAGTTCACAACCTAAAAAGCAAATTCGTTAGCTTTATTATTGATTCTCATGCCAAACAAACAAACACGGTGGTGTATCAAGTTGAACAAGGGACTTGGTTATTTGTTGCACATGCAAATTGTTGGGCATGGCAATTGGCAAATGGCAAGCAGGGAAGCCACATAAATTGCTGCTGAAGAAATGAAAAGGGAGAATCTTATCTTTCATGGAATGGAAAAGGGCGGTGGGGATTGACGTAGGAGAAGCGCTTTGCTTGACTTGACAGAGGAGTACAGCTTTCCAAACACTGCAGACAAAGGATCAAGCATCCACGCCTCTTTCACAATCTGACACACCCACGTACACCCATATACTACAGAATGTTCACTAAAACATGCATCCACACCCATATTACAGTTGTGTAAATGTTCACTGAAAACTCTAATGTATATGTTTACTACAAAATGGTATTTGTTGATCGGAAATATATAAATATTTATTGACCAATACATGCGTATGGAACTATGGATCAAGCATCTACTCCTCTCTCACAATTTGATATACTCACATATATTCATGTGTTTGTCACGGTTGCATAAATATTAATTAGAAACTGTAATGTACATGTGTTTACTACAAAATAATATTTCTTGATCGGAAAGATACAAATGTTTACTGAAAATAATATATGATATCTGTTCATTAAAATTATAGTGGACCGGTAGATAGATAATAAGGTGGTCACTGGCTGTTACTAAACTATGTTATGTCATGGGTGCCGATTGCTTCATTTGCTTAATAATTCAATGGCAGAATGGGTACTGGTGATTGGAAATTATGAATCGTATGAGACAGGTATATATAAATATAGAGTAATGGTGTGGCGAGGGCTGATTTTTTAATATAAAAAATAAAAAAAATCTTATTTTTAATTTTCGAAAAAAAAAACTTATTTTCAGAAATAGTAAATCCGGGTTCCCAGAATCCGGCCTTACTGTTGGCAGGCCGGTTCTGGGAAAACGACCTACTTTTATGAGACCGTTTTCCTACTTTTTTGATATTTTTTTCAGATAGATCTCGTTTCCGTAGCTGCGAAGTTTGCTCCGATCGGAGTTTTCTATCAAAAGTTATGCCCGTTTGAATGTTGAGTGCCCGGAATATAGGATAAGATTCAGTATAAAATTCAGAATGGAATTCAGAAATATTTCCAATGAATAATATTATAAATAAATATTAAGTATCACAAATAATATTAGAAAAAAGATATAAAGAAATAATTTAAATTTATTGCATGATAATTATGCCCGTTTGAATGTTGAGTACCCAAAATTTAAGATACGACTCAGTATAAAATTCAGTATGAACTTTAGTACATGACTGTTATTTACACAATAAATTTTTAATAAATCCTAGAACTTTTTGCTCATTTCAAATAAATGACTGTTTGCTCATTTAGTACATGACTGCTATCGTGAATGTTGAGTGCCTGAAATATAGGATAAGATTCAGTATAAAATTCAGAATGGAATTCAGAAATGTTTCCAATGAATAATATTATAAATAAATATTAAGTATCACAAATAATATTAGAAAAATGATATAAAGAAATAATTTTATTTTATTTGAAATGAGCAAAAAGTTCTAGGATTTATTAAAAATCTATTGTGTAAATAACAATTATGTACTAAATTTTGTACTAAATTCTATACTGAGTCGTATCTTAAATTTTAGGTACTCAACATTCAAACGGCCATAATTATCATGCAATAAATTTAAATTATTTCTTTTGTATCTTTTTTCTAATATTATTTGTGATACTTAATATTTATTTATAATATTATTCATTGGAAACATTTCTGAATTCCTTTCTGAATTTTATACTGAATCTTATCCTATATTTCGGGCACTCAACATTCAAACGGACATAACTTTTGATAGAAAACTCTGATCGGAGCAAACTTTGCGGCTACGGAAAGCTAACAACGAGATCTATCTGAAAAAATATCAAAAAAAAAAAAAAATGGTAGGCCGGATTTCCAGGAACCGGCCTACCAACAATAGGCCGGTTTCTGGGAAAACAACCTCATAAAAGTAGGCCATTTTCCCAGAAACCGGCCTGCCAACAGTAAGGCCGGGTTCTGGGAACCCGGATTTACTATTTTTGAAAATAAGTTTTTTTTTTGAAAATTAAAAATAAGATTTTTTATTTTTTATATTAAAAAATTGGCCTGTGGCGAGTCATAAGTCTAGTGGGGCTTAATTAATTGGCGTGGATGCCTAATTGGTAGGTATAATTGGTACTTGTGTGGATGCCAAACTGCCTGCGTATCTAAATTCTTATTATAAAAAAGTAATACCTAGCAAAAACTGTTCATAGTGTTCATATATTACATTTCGGGATGTATCTGTTATATTTCATAATGTATCTGTTACATTACATATATGTTTATGGATGTATGGATGAGTTTGTAGCGGACGCAAGATGTTTCTCTTATCAAAACTAGGTTCCACACTCGCGCTTTGTGGTGAGAAGTTCTACGATTTCTTAGAAAAAAATTTTCCGCTCCTTTTAGTGTGCATTATGTCATCTATCAAATTGTTGATCTAACAATGAAAAAAAATAGTATCAATATTTATTTATCATTTATAAATTTGAAAAATAAAAATTTTTTGTATCCCATAAGAATTTGGTATAATTTGAGTCATATAAATTATGGTTCGCTAAGCCCAAAATTTTGATTCATAATTTCCATTAAGTTCATAATATAAAAATACTAGAGATACAAAAATTGTCTATTTTTAGATTCTTTAACTATTTGTTTGAAAGTTTTTAAATATGACTCCAAAATATTATTAAAATACTGCTTGTTTATACATGATTTTTTAAAAAAAAAGAAATAAATACTTAAAGAACTCAAAAAATGAAATTTTTTTGTATTCCCAAGTATTTTCGTATGATAAATTTAATGGGGTGGAACCATAAATCAAAATATAATTTTTATTGTTAGCATTTCGGTGTTACTTCTACTCAAAACAGTTCATATATACTTTTGACCATAATAAGTGTTAGTAATCAATTAATCATCTCAAAACGTTAAGCTCGTTTGGCCCGATAAATTATTACTAATTGCAATTCGTACTGCTCCTATCGTAAATTATTAATATATTATACAACATATAGTCTAATATATATAAAATTGTTATATGTATGATGTGTATGAACATATTTTTGTTAGTCCTTTTGTTGATTTTTATATAAATTTTGATATAACATACTTAAAAGTTTATTATTAAAAAATAAATGAGCTTAACAAGTTGAGCTCAAGCTTGTGTTTTTGGATCATTATTTAAACGAGCCCAGTTTGAGCTTAGCCTGACTCGGCTCGGCTCGGCTCGTTTACACCCCCTATTTAAGCTGCCTAACCACCTTTTCCATTTAAAAGGGGACATTTTTTTTTTCAGAAGTGCCAATTGGTTTGAACTAAAATACGCACTTGTGTTTGTTCAAAAATGAAATACGCTTCGCTTATACAAAATAAATTTAAATTCACATATGAAAAACACCAGTAAATTTAAATTCACTTTGATCATCATCAAATCAAATATACTTTTTATCTCTCACTCGGCACATAATATAAAGAGTAAACAATGTCTGCCTAAAGCTCAAAAAATGAGAATTGTAAAAATCACGTGCTAATGAATTGGTTTGACAATATTTATTCTACATTCAACACAAATCTTTACAAAGGAAGAGGAGTTTGAACTAAAATAATTTATCTCTGACAGTTCTGACACACCACCACGTTCACCTATGTACTTACCACAGTTATATAAATGTTCACCGGATATAATACCCACCACGTTCACCTATGTGCTTACCACAGTTATATAAATGTTTACCGGAAATCGTATTATATCTATTTACTGAAAAATGATATCTACTAATCGCAAAGATATAAATGTTCACTGAAAAATGATATTTGTTCATTGAAAATACGGTGTATCGTTGGATAAATAAAAAGGTAGACACCAGCTACTACTTTTTTTTTATTCCCTTTCCCACCAATAAAGGAACCTTCCTTCCTTCCTTCCATGCAATGTTGACAAGGCAGGGACCCCATGCTGCTGTCCATCTTGGGTGCCACTGCCACTTTATTAAATGAAAAAGATGGTGCACGAAGATATATGAAATGACATAATACAACTCAAAAGGATGGATGGATGATGGATCAAAACCAGATAGGATTAGGTCGGGATTTTTTGCAAGAGTTATAGATAAATAAGAGTCGGTACGTACAGGTATATACAGGTGCTCTGCCTAGTAAGACAAAGTATATGACAACTATACAGGTAGCAGCCAATTTTGTTATCTGACAGTTAGTTGGGTTTAAATTTGACTTTGAAATTATCAGTTATAGTCGGTAAAGTAGTTTCTTTGGTCGTTACGGCCTAGTGGTATTGACATGGACTCCTACCATAAAGACTTGGGATCAAGTCCTAGTAGGGATTGGGCAGAGGATAATTGAGGGGTTTGCCTACGGGCTTTGTTCAATTTTGTTATGAGAAAACCTTGCGTCTACTGAAAAACTGTCTATACATCTATAAATGTTTACGGAATTTAACAGATATACTCCGAAATATAACAAATACATCTCGAAATGTAATCTATGAACACTATGGATGATTTTTCTATGGACGCTAGGTATTCCTCTTTTGTTGTAGTCATGTTCTGGGTTTTTCACGAGTCAATTCGATCAGGTCATGTTAGTATTACTTAAATAAATTTCCAAAAATTTTAGGATAAGAGTTGGATTCAGTTGGTCGGTTGCATTTCATCCGTAGGTCAAAATGTTTAAGTTAGACTTTGTGTTGCTTTTTCTAAGATGGTACCAGACGAGTCTGGTTTACAACTTTGGTCATGTTAAAATTGTATGATATAGTGTCAGTTTAAATGTTTAATATTGCAAAACCATTGGATCACAAACTAACTAACAATGGGTGGTCGGTATGAATTTAAAATTCCATTTTATCTGATAATTTTTTATGTAGATTAACCTGAGTCTAGCCAAATTGGTCCAATTTACTGAGAGAAAGAACCGGCCTTAACTGGCCTTTGGTTTAGTGGCTAAAAGCAACGCTCTCCGTGTGAGAGGTCGCGAGTTCGAAACTTGGATGAAGGGTCTTTTATAGACATTTTAAATTTGAGTGGCTTGATCCTTATCTTTATCTCAAAAAAATAAAAAATTACTGGGAGATGTGTATAATTGTATCAGGTATGTTACCTCTATGTGGTCTGTACCAGTACCGCTGTAGCCTGTACCGATTGTAAAGTGGAAAACAAGTACTGGGAGTAAGGATTTTGAGTTCTGGGTCTTCTGGCCCAATTTGGACGACCATTGCAAACCGAGTTGAATAGACAAGCAGAGTGAAATTTCTCCAAGTGAAACTTTGCCTGACAGGCCTTCATCATAGTACCAAATTTCCAAAATGGGCCTCACTGTAAACGGGCTGTCTCTTTAAAGCGTTCTACTCTTCTTTGAGGTTAACCCCTACCGTTATATCTGTATGTATAATAGGCTTCAGAAGTGCTTTCTATCAATAGTTATATTTACTTGCAATTTCACAGTGAAATGTTGGTTAAAACTTAAAAGTAATGAGATGTTGAGATAGTATCATAGTAAACACGCAGGATAATAAGGAACCAGCTCATCTCTTCAATCAAGAGCTTTTAAATGTCTAATCTTGTCACAGAAGTCCATTTCTGTTTGTTTGCTGTTTATAAATCATCAGGACCTATTTTGAAATCGAGTAAACTAAATATTAAAAAAAAAAGTTTTGGACTTGCAAAGTAAATATATTCTGTCTATAGTTTGTCTGCTGCTGAAAGCATAAAAAATGTAGATTATTCAGATCAGGTATCAAATAATGAAGTGGTTTGACCCATACTTATGAGGTTTTCATCACAAATTATACAAGAAAGCTTTGCACCATCCAGCTGACAATAAAAAGGAACCTCCCCTGCCAGTGCTCACAACACAGATCCCATGATAATAGGTGTGCGACAATATAGGAACTGAGATATTACATGACATTCATATATATATAACAAGAAATGATAACTCCAAAGCAAATGTGATTAGGACTTGCCAAGAGTTTAGAATTCAGATCAAAATCAGATTGGATTAGGGGCTTTACAGAGCAGGATAAGAAGAGAACTCATGGTCTGAAAGAACTAACTGCTTCTAATATCTGTATCATCTCTTTCTTCTCTCTTTAAAAAAAAAATTGAAATTAGTCAGAGGATTTTTTAGACTTGCTCGACGGGCTGCACTCTGTCAGGTGCTCCTTGTAATTCTCCAGCTCTTCTAAAACCTCTTCCTCAGGCCTATATATCAGGTCCATCATGCGCCAAATCTGTGCATCGACAAGATAGATGTATCAAAATTCACAGCCCTCTGTATGTATGGACTCGTGTGCTTGTGTGTGACAGATAGAGAGAAAGAAGGGGAGAATGCATACCTGTAAGGAACCGCCACCTCCACGGACGGTTCCATCATCGGAGACGCTAGCAATGGTCCAAGGTGCAGCAGGGTTCCAGTGAAAATCCACAACTGAGCCTCTGCATTTCACACCAAAAATGATCAATTACGTTCCAATCTAACAGATTTAGAAAGCATATCAACCCAACTAACATAGACGTGTTTGAGCTTGACTAAGAACAATTTATTTATAACAGATGATGATTTGGTTAATTTCTAAACTTTGGAAGGATAAATAACAAAAATATAACTATCACTACCTATGACCAGCATGTTGGAAGAATAGACCAGGAGATGCAGGCCTTCTTACATTTTCCCTTTCAGTTCCAACCTATACAAATATTGTTATATATAATAAGATTAAAGCAGAGATATATAACAATGTAGTATTCAAATAATTGTAGTTAAAAAGAATTAATGCTATGCTAAATTAAATTTGAGAACCTTTTCATAATCCCAGATGTTCAAGACGCCATCCTCGTAAGCACTAGCAAATACAGATGCCTTGTCCGGACACCACTACAGTAGGCCAAAACACAAATGTTCTTACATTTACATGAAAAGGAATAACATGGATCTTAATTTTGCAAATAAAACCCAGCATTGAAAGTACTTGCAGTTTCAATTATGTAGTTGTCGGCATACCCAGACAAATGCTGCTACAAGTGACTTGTAACCTGATTTTTCATCTAATGCAGCTCAATCAAATGGATTCCTAACTTTAACATAAAACTAGAAAATCCCCTCTGCATAATTTTAGCCTATTAATGAACACTGTAATTTTCAGGACAAACCGGTAACATGTAGCAAGAACATTCATTAAAAAACCTTTGTAATTACTCAAAAATACTTAGAATATTTTGGGTCAGTTTGCAATGTTGTAAATAACTTGTTTTACCAATGCTTACAGTTACAGGAGAAAACTTGCAACAGATAACAATCGGAGGCAAAATGAGTAAAAGACCAGTAGGAATTGGTGATCCTTCAAATAGCATTCTTTTCTTTGAGATTTAAGTAGGCTTTTAACCTACTAATCTCAAAAAAGAAAAGGCACCTAATAGTTACATACCTGGGTAGAAAGAACAGGAGAGTTGTGGCCTTCAAATTTTTGAACTAGTGAAGCATCCCTACCAGCGGTCAGCTTACGGCGATCAAACATACACACAGTACTGTCAGCAGATCTAAATAAAAAGCAGAAGTCAAGAAATTGCACCTCAAGGTTCATAGTAGTGTACATTTAGTTCAGATAAGAGTCACATTACATACCCAGTGAGAATAAGGTCAGTATTGTGAGCATTCCAATCTACACAGTGAACATCATCATCATGTGCTTTCTCAACCTAACAAAGCCCAATTTTCAAAATTGCTTAGATATATTCTACGACAATAAAGGAAATCATAGTTGTATAAAATGTTATGAGATGATACTGACCATCAACAAAAGTACCACTAAAATTCTCTTGTTAAATTAAAATGTTATATTGTAATTTGGAATATATAAATGCTAGAAAGAACTAGAAAGATACCTTAACAACAGGAGTGCTCCCAGAGCGAGAATCCCAGAGAATGAGGCAAGAATCATCACCAACACTACAGAACTCTTGTGCACTGAACCATCATTGAAATAATTAATACTTGACTTCAATAGAGCATCCGACTAAACGATGGTTTCATTACTTCAACAAAAACTATTCAAGTATTAAGTACCTAGAGGGGCAGAACTGGACATCTTCCACAGTTGCATCATGGCCTTGGAATACTCCACGAGAACCGACCTTTGGGCTGTCTTTTGTGAAACGAGGACTACTTTCTGAGCTAGTTGCTCCAAGAGAAGTGATAGAGTCTTGTATGTTCCATAGTACAACACACTTATCCCGCCCTGCATTTTTTTTTTGAAAGAATCACAATTTTAGATTTTTGTTTGAACTGAAGAGCACCAAAATTTAATTGAATAAAGTCATAAACCTCCTGAAAGTACAAATGCTTCAGTAGGACACATGTCCAGTGCATACTCAGCATTTTCTTTGTGGCCTGTCAATATCTGCAAAGAAGTTTTAAATTTACATGGTTTGGAAAACAATGGCGAAATTAATATATGCAATGATATAAACACTTAAACGCTGTTAACATACCACATCAGGACGAGATGCAACAGCCCCAGCAGCACAGTGGCGATTTGGCTGAGCCTCCATATCCCATATAAGCACCTAAAACCAAAATAAGACTTCAACTAAATATCTAAACAGAATCCTGCTACAAATACAATGAAAAAAGGTGTCCCGCACATACATCAGGACTGTCGGTATGTGTTGCAACTATTCTACTGTTTTGTGGTAGCTCTCTGATTCTGTTGACCTGTACATGACTGGGAATCAGCTTTCAATTTAATCAAAGTGAGAAGTTTGAATATATTTTTCTTACCAAAAAAATATGGTTCGTACCTCCCCAGGATGTATCAGAGTCTTGTATTTCCTCACAAAAGGCGATCTGGTTTCTTCATTGAACTAAATTTGGGAAATTTAACAATAAAGTTAAGTTAGAAGTTAAGTGACATGTAAATTACTAGTAGATTGCCAGGATAAAAAAATTAACATAAAAAAATGTATTTCATTCTACCTCAGAAATATGTTCAGCGGCTGCAACTCTTGGTTTCACAACATCACAGTTCAAGATCATCAGAGTATTTGGAAAAGATCCATCAGTCTATAAATGGGAAAAGAAGCATAAGAACAACAGATTATGATAACGATGACAAAAACAACAACAACAACAACAACAATATTTAAATGAAATACTCATTAAAAATATTTTGATCAGAGAAAGGCTATTTATTTAAATATAAAACATAAATCAGAGATATTCATGCCTGCTCAGAGAGATATAGACGCTGGCGGTTTTTGTATTGCCCTTGCTCAATCACTGGCCCCCATCTATAATCAACAAAATCAGTAAATTTATAATGTAATTTGCTGACTAAAAGAAAGGACTTATTGCAAAAGTTCTGCTGTCTCATCTTAAAATCTCAATAAGAATAAACATTTGCAACATACCAAGAAAACATAGCAATTACATAGCTCACAAGTTTTTGCTGGAATTTATAAGTAAGAACTTTTATGAACATCAATTGGAAAGGGCAATGCATGGATTTCCAAATACTGAAAACACAGGGGTGTAAACAGAAAAGAAGATTAATCTATCAGATGTATCATGGATTCATGCATGTAAATGTAATAGAACAGGGATGAGAAGTACACTGCTCCAACATGTATTCTTCTTGCAAATACAAACCAAAACATATGATATAACATTACGACAAGAATTAAACTTTTTTAACTACAGATCTAACATAGATGTACTCATAACCGATACGACAAATCTCAGATCAAAATCCAAGAAGAAAATAGGAGATCTCCAACAGAGGAGAGCTGCTTTCAAACACGCATGCCTAAATCCTAAACGCAGCTCATGCTAGATCTCTAGACAAGATCAAGATCCATCAAACAGAGATCTAACAAACAAATACACCCATTCATCACAGACAAGAACATCTCGAAACAGGACTCCAAGCTAACATTAACAACAATACGATCCAAATGAGGAACTACTCTCCAAACAAAAACCTAGTTCCGAAAGCATCCGACCTTCCTAACCACATCTCACAACGACGTTCGCAAAAGCGTCAGGATCGAACAACATCGATCATCAAAGCAAGAAGTAAGCAACTTACTTATCATCTAAAAAGTTGAAAACATTCACATTCAAAACAGAGAGCGAAAACCTCACTAGTCACTAGTTGACATCTCAGTCCCTTAACAATTAAGCTACGACTGAATGAATGAATCTAGGTTTAGCAAGCAAGCGCAAGAACAAGATTGAACCGGGTACAGGAGGTAGGAAGGTAGCTTAGCGAGCAAGCAAGCAAGCTAACAGATGGATGGCATTATTACCGACAGGAGAGGGAAGGCCAGAGGATGTTGTGGTTGGTGAACCAGTCGTAGAGCACGGGGACGAGCGACTTCCAGCTCTCGTACGCCTCGTCGTCCTCCTCGTCCTCCTCCTCCTCCGCGACGCGCATTGCTTCCTCTTGTTGTTCTTGTTCAGCTGAGTCCTTGCCTTTGCCCATCTCTCTTTCGCTCTTTGTCGCACTCTTTCAACTTCTTTCGCTCTTTGTCGCACTATTCGAGTGAGCTCTCTCTTTGTTTTGTTTTGGTTTGTGTTGGGAAATAAATGAGTCCATATCCTCTGGAATGGTCGGCTACCCCAAATTGTGAAGTGGTCAGATTTAACACAGAACATTGTAGTAGGTACTATAGCGGATAGATTTGATGGGAATTTTCACGGGGGTGTTTGTAATGGGGCAAGTACTTCACGCTTTGGAATACCCCAGGCGATGTGAATTCGAAATAAAGAGTCCATATCCTCTGGAATGGTCAGCTACCCCAAATCGTGAAGTAGTCAGATTTAACATGGAATATTGTAGTAGGTACTGTAGCGGACAGGTTTGATGGGAATTTTCACAGGGTGTTTGTAATGGGGCAGGTACTTCACGCTTTGGAATACCCCAGGCGATGAGGTTCCGCTTTGGGCAACTTGGTAACTTTCTATGCCATATTTTGGACCAAATTACCCTTAAGATTTGTTGGTACTCTATGTATGTATTTAGGGTGTCAACGCAATGAAACGATCACGGAAATGGATAGTTTTGTTTCCGTTTCGTTTCGTTTTTCTGAAAAGAAACCGTAAATCGTTTCGTTTGGACGAGACAGAACGAAATAACGCAAAATAATCGTTTCATAGTTGTCTTATTATATGAAAATAGAAAAAGCGAAATGGAATATATTGTTGCGTTTATCGTTTCGTTTAATAACACAAAATTTTGTTGCATTGACAACCCTATATGTATTGCAAAAGGGAAATGCTATCTACACAAAATTTGTTGCTCCAAACACCAACCTTAATTTTTTGGAATGATTATTCACCTTAGAATTAGTTGATCTAATTGCATCAAAATATGCTATTAAGAAGGATAATGATATTTCAAGATTATCACAACGACTTTTAATTTAGTTGGAAGGAATATAATAATTTAAAATATTTAAGTTTGATATGCAGAGAACAAATTTTGGTGTAAATAGCGCTCCAAAAGGGTAATTTGGTCCAATACAACGCAAAAAGATGTTCCAAATAAGACTTTTAAGCTGCCCAAAGCAGCTCCTAATAAATGGGAGTGAGGAAGCTGCTTCCCAAATAAAAAGGTCTCATCATGCGATGTAAGTGAAGTGAATGGGGATTATTGGGCTGAAGGGAATTGGGCCTTAATATCTGGATTCTGGGATTTTGGAAGTTTAAGATTTGGGCCTTTAAGTTTGTTGGATGAATATAATCCTAAGGCCACATGTCAACATATGGCCCAATATTTGTTGCTTTGAGTTTGAGATCTTTTCTGAAAGTAGATGATCAAGATCAAATATCAACATGTAAAGGTTCATTTTCTAGTTCTTGTCTTGGAATTTTGGTTGAATTTCTTCTCTTTTAGAACGTTATAGACTGAAGTGCAAGGCCTTCTTGCGGTTTTGACCCAATTCTCTTTTTTTTTTTTTTTCTTTTCTTTTTAATTCAAAGTCCGTAAACAACTAATTTCATTCACTTAAAATATTACATCCACGAGAAAATAAAATAAATTGTTTCTCAATCCAAAAGACCCAATTCTCTTGTTGACCTGGGCTGTTTAGTGTGTGTAAGCTTTCATTAAGATAACTCAATTTGTTAAGTCAGTCATTATGCTAACTGACAAGCCCATAGCTCATTAATTAGGTTATCAATTAAAGACCTTCTGGAAGTAATACGTTGGAGAGGCGTTGGGGTTGATTTGAAGTGTCTCCCTTTATAATTCAACTTTGCAATTCAAGGTTTTAAGAATTTTTGTCTTAAATTTCAACTAAACTTACACCAATTCGGACTCTCAAATCAGAACAATAAAAGAGGGGAGGGGAGGGGGAAACAAACTAAAACCTGAACCTTCAAATCAAATCTTCTGGATAATGGGATAAACAACAAATTACAAAGCGTCACAATCAAAGAGATCCATGACAAAGACACTTCTGTCCATGTGTAGCCGCACAATATACACACCCAGTTAACTAATTAATGAGAAACATCTTGCGTCTGTCGAAAAACCGTCTATACGTCTATAAATATACAAAGAACGTAACAGATGTACTCTGGAATGTAACAAATACATCCTAAAATATAACATATGGACGCTATGGACACTAGGTATTACTCTTAATTAATTATTATTACAGTATAAAGTATGAATGAGGTATATTAAACCAAATCAAACAACAATAGTGAGGGAGGTGATAATTGCCCCCTAAGAATCCCTCTTGTTCATTCTCTAATATTTTTTTAGTTGAAAATTCTTTTTCAAACACAAAAAATCATTTTTACCGGTTGCAATTCACATTCTTAACCGAGTAAAAGACTTATACCTATACAATAAAAAGATAAATCATAAAAAAAATTCACTCAACATTTATGAAAACGTGAAAAGAAAGAGAAAATTTTACAAATTTAGAGATTTATAAGGAAAAAATTAAGGGAACACACATGCTTTCTCCGATAGTAATAGCATTCAACATCATTATTTGTCCTCTCTCCAAGTTGAAAAGGGGACCATAATTAAAGCCTAACATTTTATAGTACTCCCATTCTATTTTGTTTTGTCTGCTTATTTCCTTCTTTTTTTCACATGTGCATTTTTATGTGGACATCAATTTGCAAAAGAGATACGCTTTTCTTTTCTTTTCTTCTCTTTTCTTTGGATGGTGCATTGGTGCCCCATCTTTCTTTCTGTTATTGCTTTCTTACCTCACCTGCCATTGTTCCCGGATCGGTATCGGCTGCTTTTCTGAGAAGAAAAGCACATCCTGCTTTCTAGTTGGATAGTCAGAATCGGTTGCTATACCGATCTCAAAGTACTTCGATTTTACTGCACGGATCTCAAAGTACTTCGGTGTTTTCCAACCGTCGGATTTTAAAAAAGTAGGGTGTGCTTTTCTTTTTAGAAAAGCAGCGGATACCGATCCATTGTTCCCGAGTGCTCATCCTCAGTAGTGTTGCATCGTGTAGCGCAGAATGTGAACGTTAGATCATCTTGAGATTCAAGTCGGTACAGATCTCAAGATGATCTAACGATTAACATTCTGTGCTACACAATGCAGCGGTACAGAGGATACGAAATCATTGTTCACAAGCTACATCAATTTCATATAGAAAATATTCTGTGAAATATCACTACATTTCAGGGGATAACCAATATGCCATGCTTATTGATAATCAATATGCCATGCTTATCTTTTGTACTTTATGGTAAATAACTTGACCAGTAAACTTTACACCAAAAATGACTGGAATGAAGGTACGTTCGCCAAAAAAAAAATCCGGAATTTATTATTAATTTTAACCAAAGTTATGTTTGGATTTGAAGACTTTTACTATTTTTTAAATAAAATGTAGAATATTAACTATAAAGTTAATATTTTTATATATTTTTTCAATCATTTTTTAGTGAGAATTAATGCAGATAGCTAAGATTTGTTTTCAATATATCTTTTAGAAAATTATGGGGCAAATAAATTGATTATTCGTAATAGGCAACTTTTCACTGTATAAGTACACATATTCACCTATGGGATCTATTAAAATATGAACTTGACAAATTATGTACTTTCAATCAGCTGCCAGCGATTTCATGAAGATTATATGAATTAAGTTAATTCCCATTTAAAATTTGACAAAAACCCAACAAAATAATTTAGAAATAGTTTTTATTTTTGTTTTATTTTAGAATATATTTGTTGTGTTACTGTTATAGAGCCCACGCCTTGCTTTGGACTGAACTTATTATATCTTATAATAAAGGGCGAAAGCTCATCCCTTGTGAATAAACTAATATGGCTCTTAAATTTTAATAGGCTGAGACATTAATGTACGTCAACAGTGGTGATCAATCTAAGTAAACATCAATGGTTGAGGTTTCTTCTTTGAGGAAGATAGAACTTTCATGTAAAAAAATTCAATCTCCTTTTATTAGGAGTAAGGATTAGATGAAAAAAGAGCCTCATTATTGTAGGGCCTTACCTACGCAATGATATTTGTTTATTATAATTTACTAGTAGAGAACCCGTGCATAGCACGGGGTTATGTATAATTTTGGGTTGTAATTTGGAGAGGGAAAAAGAAGGTAAGCAAAATCTTTCTAAATGGGGAGAGCGCTCACATTAAAAACAAAATGGAGAAGAATATGTAAAAATGGACGCAATCCAGGTCATTGGATTAGTTAAATTTAATCTTAATCGTTTGATACATGGCAATTTGGGTATTAAAAAAATTTGAACAAGAAAAAAAAATGGAGAGTGTAATAGTTCCGTGCTATTTAATATAGTATAGATATAGATATACCAGATAATTAATCTTCTAATTTGTCCGGTTTTACATTGTCAAAACTAAAAAGGCAATACTCAAAACACGTGTTAAATCTATGGTTCAACAACAAGTTAAACGTTGTTCATCAATTTGGTGGTAAACAACATCACATAATCATTTCCTCAAGGAACTTTCTTCCTAATGGCCCCAAATTGCATGCTTGCTTTTGCATCACGACATGCCCTTAGGGTATGAAAGCATAGACAAATTGAGAATGGTAAAATCCTCAACAGACCCAAGTTGGTACAAGATCACAACAGCTTACCACACAAGGAAGGAATAGTTTGAAGCACGCGAAACTCAGTGAAATTTTGTTTCAAAATATTTTAGGTACAAAATAACAACTTACCAAGGGTGTGTTTGGATCCAACTAAAGTAGCACTACCTTTGGAGTAGTGATACTAATATGAGTAGTATGCAATCCAAACATAAATTACCAGTAGAGAGTAGAGGTGGGTTTGTACTACTCCGCTAATACTTGCAATTGTTGGTTTAGCTCGATTAGCGTAAAGTTGGAAAAAGAAATAGTACATTACCTATTTTTTTATTCGCATTTCATATGTACCTAAGTACCTTTGCTAAAAAAGAATAGTAATATATACTCATATACATCATCTCATACTTGTGAGATAGTCAAAATTATATGCCAGGTCATTTTTTCTAATTGTTAATTTTATATGGTTCTGTACGTGTAATTGTAAAAAAAATGTATGATGAATTAAAATTAAAATAATTTATACATAAAATATAAATTGAAAAGAAATTTACCATCAATTTGTGCAGGGTGCGATAAAGTTAGAACAAAAGAAATAAAACACGGACAAATAAAAATGTGCATGAGCTAAAGCCTAAAACGTATCTATCCAATGCATCAATAAATCAAAAATAAATAAAATATGATTAGTTGGAAAGAAAATATAAATAATTCATTATTCTATACATTCTATCCATCACTACTCTAAAGTTACCATCCAAACAACATTTCACTAACCGGAGTAGTCAAAAATTAGTTCTACTCACACGCTTTTCGAGTTAGCACTAACTTCACACTACTCCCAATCACTAACTCAAAATCACTACTCTTGCACTAGTCCTTGCACCATCCAAACGCACCCCAAGAGATTATGAATTAAATCCTCCGTGAGTACAAAATAAAAAGTTTCAATGAAACTGGTGGAGTATTCCACATTCTTCAAAATATTAGGTATGAGGAGGGATCCTCGACGATGCTTATTTTGACAATCTTAACAATAAGATACTTAATAAATTTGAAAAAAAATATTTAAAAAATCTTAAAAATGGGAAAAAGTTTATAGATGTATTATTTAGTATATGGATTGACAGTGTTTCAAATTTCAATCAATTTGGATATCGTTTGATAACTCATCAAGATTTTGTGCTCTTTTAAACGGTTATAATTTAAAGAGATTTTGATAGACTATCAAACAATACTTAAATTGAATATAGTTAAGAATATAATCAATCTATAAGTTTAACAACACATATAATTTTTTTATTTTTAAGATTTTTCAAATATTTTCTTCAAATTTATCAATATCTTGTTGTCAATATTGTCAAAATAAGTATTGTCAAAGATCCTTCCTCTTTAGGTATATGGTGCCCATCAAATTGACATTAGTTAAGTTGAATTGTTTACCTCACTTTGAAATCAAATCAATCCACACAATCTTAGGCGTGATTTTATCTCTTTCTAGCCTAATTAACTTGACTAATTATGTATGTTCAAGTTTTCTAATCCACTTTGACCAGAGCCTTCTTCATGTGTATACGTCTTAGTTTAGTTGAACACGTATTTGGTATTCTTGCACTACTCTTGCTTTTACCATTTAAATCAAACTATGTAACTGATGAATATAAATGTTGTCCCAATATTTTTTTTTTTTCCCAACTACCATTAATTCATGCTTGGAATGCTTTCTGGTCAATTTCTCCAAAGAAAAAAAATCTATATAAAATATTTAAATTTTTTTAAAAGGATTAAAGGAGATATTATAACCAAGAAATATATATATATTTTTCAAATATTCATTGATTAGTTGCTCAATAATAATAATAAGTGAATATATAACTCATACCGAAAAACCCAGAGCATGCACTCCAAAATTGAGGCCACGAAATAGAATAAATCGAAGAAGTATGAATGTAAAAATATCATAATAAGGCTAAGAAAAACATGATGCCATATAGAGGTTGCAAAACCCGACTCTACGCGACGTTTGCCAGAAAGATAAATTGATCTGAGCCGATCTGATCCGATCTGAAATCAAATAGCATGCAATCTAATTTAAATCAACATACATTTCAGATTCAGAAGAAATCAATATTAAAATTTATTCGACCCGATCCGACCCGACTCGACCGCCATATTGCGGCGTGCCAGTAGTATGATTTTAAGTTCTTAACTCACTCCATCCATATTTATCAGCGTAATAACGCATCTGTTCCTTTGCTCGTGAAATTCCGAAAAGAAATATATATACACAGCTGTAAAATGGTACAACGGACAGACAGCCATGCGTCCATGCCACGTGATATACTGATATATCACAGCAGAGGGGAAAAAGGAACAGGGCCTGGTAACTGGTAAGGGAAGGAAAAACACAGAAAATCTCAATTTTTTTTTTTTTTGAGGGGAGAAAATCTCAATTTAAAGTTTAAACAGAACAAAAATGGACCATCATGTCATGTCATGTCAATATGTCATAAGTCATGTCAAGTTCAAAGCCCAATCAAATAATGGAACCTCCGAGTTACACGATGATTATTATTGATACGAGCGGATACGGATCCTGGTGGAAATCACACCCCTAGGGTACGCCACCGTGGATAAAAAATCTCACCCTCAAAACTACATGCACGAATCTCAAAGCTGCTCATTATTGTTCTTTCTAATTGAAAACTGACCATTTCCACTACTCCACCATGCTGACCCTTCCAGTGGATATGGACTCATCCAGCTGCCCCGTATCTACGATACTGCCATCGTATCTCTATTCTAAAAGGGTCTGTTTGGCAAATCAATGAATAACAATAGAATAGTGCTATCCGATTAGTAAAAATGGATTAGTGGTTGTTAGAAGAGTGAAAAGAATAGTAATGTTTAGAGCTATTCGGATAGTGGAAATATTGTTTGGCAAATGACAATTGGAATAGTATTGTGATAAATATTTTTAGAGCTATTCGAATAGCTATTCCGCTATTCGACCAAATAGGACGAATAACGGATTAGTAATTTTTTAGAGCCATTCGAATAACTATTTTCTGTTTGACACATGAAATAGCTATTATTTTACTATTTTATTCTAATTTTTGGTTGCCAAACACATCCGTATAGTATAGAGCAGTTTCCGTGGAGTTTATATATGTATGTGGGATTGTGGGTGCAGAGGGGACCTGGTTTAGCTGGAAGTTGAAACGGACTGGAATGGGATCCAACCAAGAATATTATTATTAAGAAGAGTGAGAGCATCTGTTTAACAAATAAATGGTAGAAGAGGCCACCAACCATCCAACCATCCAACCATGATCCCCCTATTCTCTGCATTTAATATTCTTAACCCTTGCTTTGACCTTTGCCCCCCATGCAAGATATCTTAATGCACTTCTTCTAAACATTAATTAATAATGCTCGGGTTATTAGTTATTAGGATCATAATTATGCCAGAAGTTGATAATCCATGATTTGATTTCTTCCATAATCCACTTTGTTTTTTTGAATTACACAAGCATAAAAAAAATTAATATAACTTAATCCAGAATAGACTAAAAGAAATAACTTGAGTTTTTTTATTTTATTTTATTTTATTTTTTTTTGGGGGATAACATTATTTAAGAGTTAACTAATGTATATACTAAGTATCTTTTTAGTTGAGATATGTACTTAACAATCTTACAAGATTTTTAAGATAAACTAGTAAAGAGCCTATGCTTTACTTTTTGGTCTGAAATTGTTATTTCTTATAATAAATTTTTAAGATAATATGTAATGAACCTTAAATTGAGAAAACTAATATGGGCCTTAAGTTTTAATGGGTTGAGACAGTAAAGTACGTCGACGGTGGTGATTAATCTAAGTAAACAATCAACGATTGAAATTTATTCCTTAGGAAAGATAAAACTTTCATGTAAAAAAATCCAATCTCCTTTTATTAGGAGTAAGGATTTAGTGCTTGGAGTGCCACTATTAACCTTTCTAATTGTTTCTTTTTATTAAAAAAATTTTATAAATTTTTAAAGAAATTATTGGAATTTTAGGGCATGTTCGGTAATCACTAATCGTGCAGAAAGTTTTTTCTATTAAAACATGATTCCAGAGTGCATTTAGTGAAAACCTGCGAAGAGCCTACATATATTCTAAATTCCTATAGAAACCTTCAGAATTTGTGTCTCCCGAACAGACCCTTAGAAGCTACTTGGTGACAGATTCAGTATAATATAATTCTCAAAGTACCAATTTGCATGTAAAAACAGATATTTGAAACTGATCTACATCATTATTTGAAAGAAACACCTTTAAAGTCTTCCCAATTCCCAAATAAAAAGTGTCTGGTCAAGAACAACTCGACACCGACAATTTACAACATCTATTCAGTTGCCATCCTCGTCATCAACAGCGAATGAACATAGCCATTGCTGAGAGAATCAACACTTGGTTGATATTAGCATGAAAATAACGTCACATTGATTAAATATCCTCCTGCGAGCGAGTCCGAGGTCTATCCATTGCAACCTAGATCAAGTCCATCCAAACCATCCACAATCATCAACACAAACAGTTGTAATGTTATAGTGTCCTTTCTATATCCGAGCAGAGCAGATCCGAATCCGTTGCTTTTCTGAAAGTAAAGCTTTTCTGATTGGATGGTCATGATAGGTTTCTGCACTAATCTCAAAGTACTTTAGTATTTTCCGCACCAATCTCAAAATATTTCAGTGTTTCTTAACCATCAGATCAAGAAAAGTAGGGTCTGCTTTCCTGAGAAAAAGGACAGCGGATTTAGATCCGAGCAGAGCTGCAGAGCCCAGGGAGTGCTTATCCCCTAACTTACTGCACTTTGCAGTTCATGATGTGAACCGCCAGATCGTCTCGAGATTTGTGGATATCCGAGATGACACGAATCTCAAGACAATCTAACGGCTCATGTCATGAACTGCAAAATGATGTTATAACTCCCGAAGCGCCAAACCTTGACCAGACCGGACCACAGTAGTCAGTAGTCAGTACCACACGATTCCATATCCTGTGTAGCGCTGCATTGTGTAACGGAGGATGTGAACCGTCAGATCATCTTGAGATCTGTGCTGACTCGAATCTCGAGATGATCTAACGGTTCTTGTCCTGCGCTACACAATGCAGCGCTACAGAGGATATGAAATCCTCTCTCGCACACCTTTAACCTCCGCTCAAGTAACAAAAAGATTCGGCCTTTCTCCACTCGTTAACCAGATTCAATCCCACACAGATCACAAACCAAACCAAACCAAATCAAACCAAATCACATATGAATATGAATATGACCAAATCCCACTATTAACCCCAAACTCAAAACACTTCTCTTTCCCTTTCTCTTTTGATCAGTTCATACTCAAATTACTCAACCTTTCCTTCCTTTTCTGTTGTTGTTATTGCTACTTACTAACTAACTAGCTAATAGCAGTCAGTTAAGCACTCTTCACGCCTCCAATTCCTTTTCATTTATTTATTTACTTTTCTCTTTTGCCTCACCACTCAGTGGAAACATCACATTACATTTTACTTACACGACCACCTTTTCCTTTTCCTTTTCCTTTTCCTGTGCTTATCTCTGCTTCGCACAATAAAGAATCGCTCTGATTGCGATCCATGAGAAGGAGGCGGAGATGGCCAGGAAGAAGAGGCACAAGCTCCTTTCCTCCGCCGCCGCAACTCTCCCCCTCTCTCTGCTCGCCGCTTGCTCCCTCATCGTCGTCGTCGTCTGCGGATTCTTCTTCCGAGGTTCCCTTTTTTTTTTTTTTGTGATCCCAATTGATTGATTGAATTGTTGTTATTGTGTCACGGTTTCTAATTAGATTCGGTTCAGAAATGAAATGAAAGAACAGTTGGGAAAGTAAGTAAGTAGGTAGGTAGGTAGATCAGATGATAACTAGTAAAAGATCGTGCGGTTGTTTGATTTCCCAATTTAATCTGTTTTACGTTCAATAAACACAAGATTTGAGCTAATTTTAGATTTTAATTTTAGCTCAAAATTGAAACTTTCTATTTTGTTCAGGATAAATTGAAACATTTTTGTACCAAAGTTTGTACTTTTTATGTGATTCCTAAGAACAGAATTTCTCTCCAGTTCACTTGTAACTGGAGACATCACTTTGTGTTGTTATTAGTATTAAGATTTGTTATTATGTTTACTAGGGCAATTCACAATGCCATCTGTAGCTCCTCCGATTGTACGGAGAGGATTGCTCGACCGACACATGTTGGCTGTTGATCACTTACAAACGATCTCACCGTCGGGTTCGCAACGACCTGGTAATTTTTATACTTGTGATATATCGACTTGGTAATTTTGAAATTCGGCAATTGGAACGCAATTCTGCGTGATGAAATTTGATGGAAGTTTCGTCTCATTTGAATGACTTGAAATGTGTAACGGTCCTTGTTTGATCAAATACTCAAATACCAACCAACATTCAAATTTGCTCTTTTTTGGGGGAAGGTCCCCATGACCATGAGCAACACATAATTGTATATTCTATTGCTACCATTTTAAAATTTAATATTTTCCTAGAAAATCTAAGAACAATTGGGTTTAGTTAATCATTATATCAGGAGAAGCTCCTGGTAAGTCACCGGACACGACCGAATTGGCTCCAACTGTGCAAGGCGCAGCTCCACCGGTTCAGCATGGATCACCGGCACTGCAAGGTCCAGCACCAAGTATGACTGGTAAGAAACTGCCACGTTTTTTCCTCTTTTCTTCTATAAAATATATCTTAATTGTAGATATAAATATAGGGCTTGCTAACCCCCCAGTCCTGCCGGAAAGTACCATTAGCAGAAGTGTATATCAGTTTAGGTTACTGTTATGTAACTTATTATTACTTTTATCTGAAATACAGTTTCACCCAAACCTCTTGTGGCTCAACCGCCCAGTGTTCCAAATGTTGCAGTACCATCTTTTCCTGGTAAGTGTATCGGTTTTGTCCTTCCCCCTAATGCTGTGCTCCCTCCCTGCCTCCTCTCTCATATGTCGACTCTTTATTAAAATTTTCAATGGACAGCCACAACTCATGTTCCTACGTCTTCACCAGTCTCTTCCCCTCTTTTGCTAAACTCAACTCCACTTGTTGCGCCAGCTCCCATGGTCTCACAACATGTATTACCTCCTGTACAAAGCTCTGAACCAAAAGGTAAGCTCCTATCATTTATACACATTTCTTTTTAAGTTGTTATAACTGTTACTGATTATGTGGATGGTGTGTTGTGATGTACAGAACATGCTGTTTCTCCCACTTCAATCCCTTCTCCTCCAAGTCATGCAAATGATAGGAGTCATAACTCTATAGCACCTCCACCTCATCAGGAAAGACTAACCCATATTTCAAGGCAAAATTCTTCACATGTTGCACCATCTCCCATGGTCTCACGACATGTACATAGCCCCCAACCAATAGGTAAGCTAAGCTCTGTCATATTTTTCTCCAAGTTTCTCCATTTTTCTTTTCAGATTCTACGGGTGTGTTTGGATGAGTGGGTGAGTTAGTGAGAATAGCCACTAACATAAGATTTGTAAATCGTAGCTAACTTAACATATGGTTGGGTTAGTAAAATAGTCACTAACCACATTCTTTTGAAGTACTATGCTCTCTCCCAAACATAGAATAGTATATGAAAATAGCCACTTACCCAAAAAGTTACTATTCTTCACCCATCCAAACGTGCCCAATGTGTAATCCCTTTTCGGACAGATCATGAAACTATTAAGAGTTATTACACTGTACCATCTGCACCTATAAAGAAATTTGACCCATATATCAAAATCAAATCCTTCACATGCCAAAGTTAAAAGAACAGCAGTCTTATTCGTTGTTGTACACTAGAAATTTAGCATTTATGGCGTCTCTGAACTCGTCACCACCAAAACTCATCTGTAGATAGAATTAGCCAGTTTTTTAGGGCTGCGTGTATAGTGGGGTTCCTTCATTTGTTTTGCAAAGAGCATCCAATAAATCATTTAAAAGAGTACACAAGTCTGACCCCCATATTTGAGGCCAGTATTGAACACATGATCCTGTAGATGCCATCCTATGTTGCTGGTAGCTGCTCACTTGGCCGCTTCCATTAGCATCGTATATTCCTATTTTGCAATATAATGTTCAACATAACAACATTGTTCAAGGTTGCAGTTAACTTCCATTATTGATGAGATATCTGCAAATGATTCTCTGTCATTATATTATTGGGATCTAAATCCATTCCATATTGATCATACTGCCAATCCTTTGATGAGCTCTTTTCCACTGTATTGAAATTGAAATCAAATTGAACCAATGCTGTTCTTTCATAGTTCATACAGACTGATCATACACATACTTGATGGAGATAAAAAAGTAAAATATTCCTTAGTATATGTTTGACTAAACCTTGGCTTATTTTTGGTCTTATAAAAGGAGTTCTATGTTAATTACATATCATGAAACATTTTCTTTTATTTGCAAGCACGGCAAACGGCTGGCAATAATTTACAAATCCACAGGATTATAATTGCAACTAAAAATTGTATGACATTTTTTGGGCAATATGATCACATTTTCATGTTGCTTGAAAAATAAGGAGCTGTATTTTGTTGTTCTAGTTGCTTCACCTCCAAGTGTCCCAGCTAGTTTATCACCTGAGAGTAATCTATCATCAAGTACCAAAGGTATTGTCAATGTCTTTCTTTAGATATCTCATTAAATTAAACAAAATTGTTGAGAAATCAATTTTTGGTGCATTTATTATATCTCGGTGGTACTCAGGTCATACTGTCTCTTCAAATACTCCAGTTGCAACAAGCCCATTGAGTACCCCTACCCCATCATCACATAGCAGAGGTATGTCTTTTTTGTCATATATGCAAGTGACAAATTTCTAATGAGTATTAATTATTAAGGGAAGCCAGTAGCTTTCATGGAATAGGGTTGTGTTGTAAGGTTGTTTTCATGACAAAATGTTTCGCTGTATGTTTGTGGATACTAGTATAGAAATTTGGTGGTATGTTTGTACTCCATTTCTCCAGGTGCCACCTCTGACCTCAAATGAAGGGACAAGTTATACATTACCGTTTAATCATTCACATAACAATAGTATGTTTTACTAAAAACTTCATGGGGGCTTGCAGAAGAAAGCTGGAATGACGCTAAGAATTGCATTCAGTACTTCTGTGCAATCCAGTAAAAAGTTGAACATAATTCGAAAAGGAATAATTTCCAGTCAAAATTATGTCCGCCTTTTAGCCATTGCTGTTGAGAAATTTTCTTTTAATAAATATGTGAGCATCTTGACTGATTATGTTTATAAGTTGTTATTATGGTAGCTTCCTTCTCATTAATTAATGCACATGCAGGAAATGCGACTTCTCCAGTATCAACCCCTCCAATTTATCATAGAATGGCACAGGGTCCAGTTTCAGCACCACCAAAGATAACCTCAACACATCATTTCCGTCATAACAATTCACATAAAGGTTATTATTTTTTTTTTCTCTATCCATTTTCATGGTGAATAAGAAATTATATGCTCCCAATTTGAACCCTGTTGCCATTTGTTCATTTTCGTACAGCTGATGGACCATCAGTAAGCCCTGTTATACACAAAAGGAAGAACACAACACACACTGCACGCCAGTCTCGAGCATCATATGCCGTGTCACCCGCGAGAAGTGCTATTCCTGTAAGTGCTTCCACGCCAGCACCAGCAGTTCCATTTCATCAGCAGAAAGGGGATGCACCATCATCTATAGGTTTGATGGTTTTGTTATGTTAGACTTAGATGCATCGTAAATAGAACTACTTTTCCTGTAATCTATATATGGAATTACATCTCACATCTGAGATTGCTTCTCTCCAGCTCCTGCTCCGACAGTACTACCTAAGCGGCAGCACAAGCACCATGTTCGGCCTACATCTGCACCTGCATCTGCACCTGGTAAGTATACTTGTTGTCAAACCTCCATCCTTCAATTGTGTAAGGTTAAATATTTTCCCTTTATAAACCAAATTAAAAATATAATAACCCATGAATACCTTGTTACTTTGTAGTGCCTTCAATTTCACCTTCAGCTCATTCAGCAAATGGAGAAGAGGAAGCCCCTTCTCCCTCCCCCTCCCCTACCTCTACGCGGGATATACCATACACCCATCACAAGCATAGAGGTTTTTTATATTCTTTTATTTTGTTTAGTGCTTCTTTTACTTTATTATACTAATTTTTTTTTTAATTATTTTTTCCTCTGCAGGAGGTGCTCATGCCCCTGCTGCTGGCCCAATAGCGCTGCCCCAAACGATACGTGCACTACCCCCACCTCCACCCAATCAAAGTATGTATATTTTCTTATTGAGTAATTTGTGAGACAGTAGTAAACATTTGCAAAACTCCCAGTATGAATGCTATACAACCTGTAGATATTTATTTTTAATCAAATGTCCAAATCCAGAATGCAATAATGATAGTTCTAGTGAAGGTACAATACGGGAAGAGTCTCAAAAGGTTACTTCCTCATGTATTATACGAGAAGTATCTTCATGATACATTCTCTAATATGTGTGTTTATTTTTTTTGAGTGACTAGTTACCACAGAATTTTTATTTTTTTTATTTTTTTAAATATATATGTTGCACAAAGCACCTAGCATTGTTTGGATTTTTTTCAAAACAATCTCAAAATTTAGATCAATGCAAAGTTACAAATGGCCCTACTTTAACTTGAGCCAACTACTTGTGCTTCAAAATATTACACACAAAATAGCAATGCTGACAGATACCTCTTTTTCATTCTGAACCGAGGATTTGGAGCTATATAATTTTTTTTTTTTTTTTTTTTTTTTTTTTTTTTTTTTAAAATAGAACCAATGTTGTCAACATTGGATAGAGTATATATTTTCATTAGATTGATCATAGGTTGTAGCTCAGATTTGTTAGCTGCCATGTTATGAAACTTAAAAATACTAGGTGCCCTGTGTAAACAAAAAGGTTGCTGGATGAAATTGCAAAGGGAAACATGTCATGTTACTTTAGTTAATAGTAAGCTTGTTGCTCAGATTGTATTCCATGGTCATGTGCGGATCCATACACGAACAGCCCACCAGGTTCACCATGCATGTGTGTTCGCCCAATAAAAGTTGGACTGCGCCTGTCGGTCTCTCTCTACAAGTTCTTCAATCTGGTCTCTGAACTGGCCCAAGAGATCGCATCAGGTATAAAAATGAAACAAAGCCAGGTTCGCATTATGGGTGCCAATGCGGCAACTGAGGATCCTGACAAGACGGCTGTGCTTGTGAACCTTGTGCCACTGGGTGAAAAGTTTGACAATATCACAGCTCTTTTGGTATTTGACAAATTCTGGCACAAGGAAGTGAATATCAATCCATCAAAATTCGGGGATTACGTTGTATTGTACGTCATTTATCCAGGTTAGATAGTTTTTTTCCCTTGTTGTTATGTCATAATAATGGTTTCTTATGGTTTAGGTGTGCTAGATGCCCAAATATAATACACGTGAAGACCAAAATGCATACCATCTAAATTAGCAAATGATGTAAACAAACTCGAAACTTCTTATTCTACTATGCCGTGATGTGTGTCAGAATGATTGGTAGCTTAATGACACATTGTGGCAATTACTTTTAAGAAAACCTATGGTACATTACATGACTTGTATGAAATCATTGATGAGTGAAGATTATTTATTGGTGCAAAAGTATTAGTTTTTTCTTATGTCTATAGATGAGCTAAGATTATATATTGGTGCAAAGTTTTGCTGTTGTACAGTATCGTATGCCGTGATTATGTGATGAAATTCTCAATGCCAATATAGTGTAGAACCATTTGTGCTCTACAGCATTTTTAATCGGAGTTTGTTTTCAGGATTGCCACCATCACCTCCAGTTGCACCTGACAGTGGCATGGGTAATGGTAACAAGGGGGATCCAGCACATCCTTTGGCGGCTGACATTAGTAAACAGAGAGCAAAGCAGAAAGCGGGAATCATTGCTATCATAGTTCTTTCATCTGTTTTTGCCTTAATTTTGTTTGCTGGAGCTGCTTGGTTTGTATTATTCAAGCTCAGATCTGGTTCTCATCCACCAGGTCATACACCTTCTTCGATCACCAAGGCTTCAGGTACTATCTCTTTGTTAGGAGCCAATTTTGCTGTGCTTATCACAGATCGAATATTTTCGCAAAGTTTATGTGCTATTATCCAGTCTGAACTACCTTTAAAAAAAAAGAATTCACATGTCTAATGCTTTAGAGACTTCTGGAGCTCAATATACCATCTTTAATGAAGTAAAAGTTACAATTTCGTTCATTTGCTACTGGCACAATGCACATCTGAGTTAAAGGATTAAAACTAAGCAAAAGGCACAAAATGTAGGTACAACCGGAATTCCGTTCTTGGCTAGCCAACCAAGTTCAATCACGGCTTCATTCAACTCTAGCATGGTGACCTACAAGGGAACTGCAAAAACCTTCACTTTGCTTGAAATGGAGAGAGCAACCCATGGTTTTGATGACTCGAGGTTGATAGGAGAAGGGGGTTTTGGGCGAGTTTATGAAGGCATTTTAGTGGATGGGAAGCGAGTGGCAGTTAAGGTACTGAAGCGTGACGATCAGCAGGGGAGCCGGGAATTTATGGCTGAGGTGGAGATGCTTAGCCGCCTTCACCACCGCAATTTGGTTCGCCTCATTGGGATTTGTACCCAGGATAACTTAAGATGTTTGGTCTATGAGCTTGTTCCCAATGGAAGTGTCGAGTCTCACTTGCATGGTACGTGAAACTTAATTTAGCAAAACATCTCCTTCTGACAAAGTTGATTATTATGTATCTCAGACGTGTATTTTTCTTTTTCAAAAAAAGAAAATACGGGCACCTCGCAAACTGTCTAGAACAATGTAATTGACATGTATATGTGACATGTGAGCAGGAGCCGACAAGACAACGGGCCCGCTAGACTGGAATGCTCGGCTAAAGATAGCACTTGGGGCAGCGAGGGCTTTGGCATATCTCCATGAGGACTCATCCCCACGTGTCATACATCGTGATTTCAAGTCCAGCAATATTTTATTAGAGCAGGACTTCACCCCTAAAGTCTCTGATTTTGGCCTCGCAAGAGCTGCTATGGGTGAAGACAATGAGCACATTTCAACTAGAGTCATGGGCACTTTTGGGTATGCTTATATCTTTAAGTTAACAAAGTATTTGAATCTTACGTTGTTTGCAGTAAGTTCTATTAAGGTTTACCTTTATTTAAACAATGGATATTTCTGCCTATAATACTGAACATTTCTACTACTCTCACAAAAACATTTGAAAATTAGTTGGGTACTGTTGTATTAGGGTGAGGGATTTTCTTTAAGAAAAAAAAAAATTTTAAAGGTTCTTGTGGCTTTAAACGAGTCCTTTTTGTCTCTAGCGTAGACCATTTACCGTGCATTATTGACGCAGAAATTATAATGTTAGTGTTTGTTCTAACTGTGACAACATTAGTTGCTGTTTGCAGCTGTGATCAACATCATAATTATAAGCCAGGAAAAAAGAACTTCATGTACATAAAAACACCGGAATGAATCAATAATCCTTTTACCATTGCAGATATGTTGCTCCAGAATATGCGATGACTGGGCACCTTCTTGTAAAAAGTGATGTATATAGTTACGGTGTTGTTCTTCTCGAGCTTCTCACTGGCCGAAAGCCAGTAGATATGTTTCGGCCTCCTGGTCAAGAAAATCTTGTCACATGGGCACGTCCTTTACTGACTAACCAAGAAGGCTTGGAGAGCATAGCTGACCCGTCACTTGGTACCGTACCTTTTGACACACTGGCAAAGGTGGCAGCAATTGCATCAATGTGCGTGCAACCCGAGGTCGACCAACGGCCTTTCATGGGTGAGGTTGTGCAAGCATTGAAGTTGGTGTGCAATGAGGGGAGCAGCTATAGCAAAGCCGCATCAGAGACTGATACATCAGAGAATGCCACCAGTACCAGTATGGAGATGGGCGTGTTTGGTGCGGCATCATCGTCACCAAGGTTTGAACGGGAGGGGTCGGGTTCATTCAGGGTGTATGTGGGCTCGGGCCCGTTAAAGAAAGGTTATGGGGTCAGGGTATGGGAGAAAGGGAGCTCGAGCGAGCACGGAGTTGCGTCAAGATTTGGGATGGATTTAGAAGGGAGTGAAAGATACTTGTAGATAAAATTCTTGATTTCAATTCAAAATTTTGATTTTTCTCTTTTGGAAAAGTTTTCAAACGATTTTTTAGATGAATAACAACCAATTGTGTTCTAGTCCAATAAAAGGTAAAAGCTGAGTTTTTTTCCATTTTAGTTTTTACTAACCGCTTACTGGGGTGACACAAAAGTTATGCTTGGGCTAGTGAAGAATGATATTAATTAATTCAAGTTATGAGCTTTTTGGAACAATGTTTCATGATTTGATGGGGTTTCAATGAATAGTTGTTATTTCTGTGATTATGATATAAATGTATAGGGTGTGTTTGGATGAAACATTGGATCAGTGAGAGTAGCCACTAATTCAAAAATTTGGAAAAGTAGCTAACTCAACTATTGGTTGGGTTAGTAAAGTAGCTACTAACCTAGTGTTTTTGAAAAATTTGGTTACACATCTAAATATGAAATAGCAATCAAGAGTAGTCACTAACTCAAGTTAGCACTTTTCTTCACCCCCATCCAAACACACCCATAAAAACTTGAACAGTGACCGCGATTAGTTTAACTATTTTGTTACTAAACCAATCTTACTTGTCCTGGTAGGCTCTCTTGATTTTTGACCTTTCTACTGCTTTTTATGGGTGGAGATTAATTAATAAAACACAAGTTTGACCATTTTGATAACTGTAAAAACTACTTGTAATGTTAAAAAAAAAAAACAGAACGATAAATAATATGTAACAAAACTTTATTCATGTGCAAATAATTAGCAAAACTATATTTGTAAAGGAGTTAAAAGACTATTATACTAACGTTAGCAGTTCAGACCGAAATGCTAACACCTCAAAATTTATGTTATCGTGTCTGAAATCACGATTTATGGTGCTCAATAAACTCTGTATATGAAAAATATTGGAGAATACAAAAATTTTTCATTTTTAGAGTTTTCTAAGTATTTATTTTGCATTTTCTAAATATATATTTTTATTATGTAAAAAGTATGACCAGTTGGCATGTGCAAATAATTGGTAGAAACTACCAACAAATTACAGTTTTTATTTACCTTTGCCATAAAATAGGAAGTTTGAATAAACTTCCAATAAATAAATAAAAGGTTACAAACAAGGTGCAGTTACATCAATTAATGTTAAATAAATTTCTATCTATTTATCATTTTATCCTCAACAACTCTACAAGTGGACAATTTATAGTTCTTTGTTTCAATTTCCTAATATCTAAAAATTGGTACATCAATATTCAATGAGTTTTTCATACAGGCATGTGGCTGTCAGAGCCTCAGAGAGGGTAAATGTAGCAAAATAAATGTTACTAGTGAAGTAAAATATCATTTTCATATGTTATATGTAGTCCCCATTATTTTTGGCATGTGACCTTAATTTGTATGATATTCAAGTATTACAGGCTAGTAAATTCACTCTTAACAATTAAATTTACTTTATACTAGTAAAGAGCCCACACCTTGTTGGATTGAAATTGTTATTTCTTATAATAAATTTTTAATATAATATGTAATATACCTTAAATTGAGATAATTTATATGGACCTTAAATTTTAATGGGCTAAGAACGTCAACGGGTATTAACATACGTCAACAGTGGTGATCAATCTAAGTAAACAATCAACGGCCGAGGTTTATTCCTTGGGGAAGATAGACCTTCGATGTCAAAAAATCTAATATGCTTTTATTAGAAGTAAAGATAAGAAAGTAAATTTATTAAGTACCATCCAAACGAAAAGGATCATGAGATCTAGACAAAATAAAACCTATAAATATAATCCATCAGGTATTTTAATTGCACTTAATAAGTTTTAAACTTACTTGTGTACTCTGTGGTTGAATAATTAATGGATGGATGCACTTTTCTTTTTCTGAAGAAATTAATATACGACTGTAGATGGATGGAAAGGTAAGCTGCAGCAAGAATTGCTCTTGCTTTTCTATGTAACCAATGAAAAATTTTCTTTCTTTCTTTTTTTTTTTTTGCTGACAACCCAAGAATTTTATAAATAAATAAATGGGGAGTAACTTGTTGTCAAACAGTGTCAATATAATTATAAAAATGTTGCATCATGCATGCATAAATATTATGAATTTTTAAATAGTCGGAATTGAAATAGAATTTTCCTCCAACGCGTACTGCTTTTTATTTCTATTTTTAGAAATAAAATGTTATTATGAACCTTGTGATCATTATCAGTGAAGGATATTAGTATGGGTATAAAACAACATAATTGTATGATTTTTTTGCTTTTTATAAGAGACTAATGCTTACATTTTAATTGTTGGACTGTACTTTTTGTTTGCTTTTAGTGATTATAATTAACGGTTTAACCATTTCATTTTTTCTTTCTACAGAGACTGATAATTAATTACGATCTCAAGCTAACTATGCGGGGATGTCTCATCTTATAAATGACAGTGATTGGGTTGTTATAAAACCTCTCTAATGAATGAAAAAAAAAAATAGAAAATGTATACATGCACTATATTCCTTTTTGTTTTGCACAAAATAATGCAACCAATAAGTGTATTTCTGCTGCATTGCATTTGAAGTTTGAACATTTGACTTCATTCCACTTTTGGGCACTGATGCATCTGATGCATCTGAGCCATGAGCTATCTGTCACTGCCAGAGGTATATAAATGGTCTAATTTCTTTTTTTGAAAACTTGACAGGTATATAAATGGTCTAATTTCTTTTTTTTTTGAAAACTTGACTGCGGCTGCCAAGTATAATATTATTAATTAAAATATAAATTATAGCCACACTCTACATTCTAACATCATCTAAATATCATCAACACATCTAAAATCACATCCAACAACAAACACACATCACAATAACTCTAACATCTAACCAACATCTAACGACGACAACTCTAAACAACAATAACAATCGCACCAGACAACATACATCAATTACATCAAACAGCATACATCAAGTGAGTGTGGCCAACAACAATATCTAATTCCTGAAAACCCACAAATTCTTGTAGAACTTCAATTCTCTGATTCGAACTACCGAGGCGACGAAGATGGTAACAATCCGATTAAAGTCTTGACAGCGGCTACCAAAAAACTCATACCTCTCTTTTGCAGAGCATGTTGGATGATGTTGATAGAACCGACGGACAGCGTCGACATCGACCATTCTTCCCTTGAGCACTCGGTAGAAAGCATCAAAAAGAAAGACACAACAAAAAAAGTCGGGTTTCAAGGATTTTTTTTTTTTTTTAAAAATTTTTTCGCTAAGGTGGAAACCAATGGCAAGGGGAGGCTGGCGCTGGCCTCCCCCGCCTATACTATCAGGAGTTTAGTGCTTGTTGGAGGAGGAGGTAGGGTAATGGAGAACGAAGGGGCAACGGCTGTAACGAGTCGCTATACTTGTATTTATTTCCAAAATGGTGGCCATTCAATTTGATTTGCCTCGATTGAATTTCGACACTTCAAATCAATTAAGTTAATTAATATTTATATAATTCTATTTTCTATTTTTTTTTAACATTCAAGACCTGTAGGCAACTAATTTCATTCACTTAAAATGTTACATCCACAAGAAAATAAAATAAAATTGTTTCTCAATCTAAATCCAAAAGACACAAAATATCAACAAAAACCTTCTACAATAGTTATAGAATTACTTTTGTCCTGATTAACTAACATAGAGAGACAAATAATTCTATTTTCTATTAACTACATCTCATTCTTCTACAATAGTTATAGAATTAATTTTGTCCTGATTAACTAACATAGAGAGACAAATAATTCTATTTTCTATTAACTACATCTCATTGTACGATTCCTTTAAAAGAGATAATTGTCAAATTTCAACCATTAAAAAAATGGCTAATTCTGCTATGGATCGGATGAGATATAGGCCGTTCATTTTTCACGACATCTCTTTTAGATATAATTAAAGATACAATATTTGATAAGAACTGCTCGATTCAAAATAAAAGGTTGCTCAGCCGATTCACAGCAGAACCACTCTAAAAAAAATGTTCAAAACGGCACTATATATATATAGAGTAGAACTATTGTACAAAGGTTAGCATTTCGGAGTGAAATGCTAACGGTTCAAATTCACTGTGTCATACCCAAAATTTTAATTTATGGTTCCCATTAAATTCATCACATGAAAATACTTGGGGGGTACAAAAATTTTCCATTTTTGAAGTTTTTTAAGTATTTATTTCAATTTTTTTAAAATTCATGTACAAATAAGCATTATTTTATTAATATTTTAGAGTCATTTTAAAAAATCCAAAACAATTATTAAAAAGCTCCAAAAATGAAAATTTTTTGTATGCCCAAGTATTTTTATATAATAAATTTAAGGAGAACCATAAATTAAAATTTTGGATATGATAAAATATAATTTGAGCCGTTAGTATTTCAATCCGAAATGCTAACTTTTGCACAATAATTCTACTCTGTATATATATCTAACTTATCAAACACAACAAAAACAATCATGTCCATGTTTGCACAATGTTGACCAACGATCGCGTGAAACGTTAACTCAACAAATTAGAGGATGAGATCCAAATTTCAGCAACTATATGTGATCGATCATTGAACAGATTGAAGCTAGAATGAGACAAGTTAATTATAAGCAAGGTCGTGGTCTCCCTGATGAACTTTCCAGAGAAAGAGACGGACAAACAGATATGTTGGTAGCCGCTGTCAACCTTTAAAAAAAATGAAGAAAGAGACAGACAGAGAGGGAGCTTTCAACTTCGTAAAATAAATAATGAGCAAGGACCCTACCAAAAATTTGAAAAGAAAGTTTGAAGCACATACAAATACAATACAATACAGCTGAGCTCAGGGAGGGAGGGAGGGAGCAAATAAATGGATAAAAAGGGCCTGCTTTTCTGATCAGATGGTCGGAATTAGCTGTCGCACCGATCTCAAAGTACTTCGGTGTTTCTGAATCGTCAGATTAAGAAAAGCAGGGCTACTTTTCTAAAAAAAAAGCAGGTGATTTTGATACCAAATAAACAGCTAACCGATCTCCTCATAAATTGCAAGTGGCGCCCCCCCTCTTCATTTGAACCCACATTCAATTTCCTTGACAGTCTGTGTGACTACTGTACAGTTATCACTCATCAAAATTGTATTTCTGCTTGGTAGGCAAAATAAAACATCTCTTATTTATTATTATTATTATTATTATTATTATTATTATTATTATTTTACTTTTAATTGTTCATTCATTTATTTATTTATTTTTTGCTTTTCTGTATAAACTGTCAAGTCTTATCACCTTAATTTTATATAAAAAAAAAAAATACAGTTATATTCTTCTACTTGCTGAGTGAGTTATTTTTGGTCACATGACGCACTATTGCAGGATGTTAGAAGCATGAAATTAAAATGATTGCCAATTTGCCATGTTCATGCAATCTTGGATATTATGTGCTCTTTAATTTAAATACCCTACTGTATATTATAAACTTATAGTTAGGTCGAACCATTTACTTAAACATTGTTACATGAACATTTATAAATCCAACCGAGCACATTAATTTGAACGAAATTAATTAGGCACTCCGAATGTAGATAATAGATTGCATCTTTTTAATATACTAGAGCTGTAACTCGGGCTTCGCCCCAAAATATGATATCAAATAAATAATAAAATTTATAAATTTTAAATTCTCTTTTTTAAAAATGAACAAAATTTTAAATTTTTTATGTGAATAATAATAATAATACAATAATTTATAAATAATAGTACATAAATATTGGACCATTTTAAAGTTAAATTTTATCTTATTAAATGGGAAGAGAGAATAAATATAAACCATTTGATCAAAGTAGATGAAGAGATTTAAACAAAATCAATGGTTAATAATATTGATGATGTGACATAGCTGAGATGCTTGGAGAGGGTACCCTCTTTCTAGAGTATAGATATGACATATATAGGCCCAATTAATATATCACGACCTAACCTAACGAGGACTTACTTGACACTTTTACTACCCTGCTTAACTGCTTATTTATTTTTTTTCCCTTTCTTTTCCTACTTTATCATTTAGATTGTGCATGTCTTGTCATTGCGTAATCAATAATTATAACCACAAACATTAATAACATTCTTTTTAATTAGACTAGCTAACAACAGCTTCTAGATACGCCTATTCATTAGTAGTTGCGTAATTAATTGTGTTAATTAATTTGATTTATCTTTTAATTTTTTTTTTCTGAACAACAATTCACACCATATATAACTGGTAGTTTTAATATTTATTAAAATAAGGGTTTTAATGCAATCTGAATTTTTTTATAAAAAAAACAATTTGCAACCTAAGTTTCTTTAGTGCTCCTTTTCACTGGTTAATATTAATATACAGAGTTAAAATTCTTTTGAATAATTGAATGGAAATAAGTACATGCATGAATTAAAAAAAATTAAACCTGTTAATTCATATATAGATAAACCTTGGCAAATGGCAATGGTAGTTCAATTAAAAAAGGAACAAAATATATATCTTAGTTCCAACTTCCAACCTGGAAAAATAGGTGAACATATTATATATTCAGAAAGCAATTATAAGCATGCACCGTATATGGTACCAGATCTTATTAATTATACAGAAAATGTCAGGAAAAACGATTGGTTAGTAGCACGAGAATAAGAGGGTCATGAACTCATGATCCAGACAAGAGTACAATACTGCCGCTTGGTGTGTCATATATATACATACATATACATGTATTGGCGCAATTTGTATTTAATGGAATGAGTAATAGCCGGCGTGCATAGAAAAACTATCCATAGTACGTCTATAGGTTACATTTCAGGATGTATATATCTGTTATATTCCGAAATATATCCGTTAATTCTGTATACCTCTATGGATGTTGGACAATTTTTCAATGGACGCAATTAAGATGTTTCCGTTAATATTTATGCAATGAATAAAACCTAGTGTCCATAGAATATTTATCCATAGCGTTCATATGTTACAAAATCGGATGTATTTGTACATACTTGATGTATCTGTGAACATATGGACGCATCTTCAATGGACGCAAGATGTTTCTCTGATGCAATGACTTGCTACGTGATGGCTAGCTAATCTGTGAGCTAAAATACGCAAGTATATTTAAGACCGACGTACGTCAACACACAACAACATGAATTAAATAATTTAATGTTGTATGGAGTATGGACCGTAAATCAAACACAATATATCGTATGAAATATATATGTATTTTTTATTTTTTTTCCTATAGACTTTAAGAGTATCGAAAAAAGCTTCAATATCAAAGTATTTTTTTTTTTTGGTAAAAATATTGATAAAAATGTTGGGTCTTATCTAACAAGCTATATATTTATTATATATTACTAAATTTATTATTATTAAAAATGATATTAAATCACTTCAACTTGGATTTTTATTTTTTTATCTAACTTTAGTGAAAATTAGTTGTTAATTCTTAAAAGGTAAAGTCATTAGTTTCTATGTTGTGTCAGTTTGACAATATATATATCTACAAATTGAATCACAAATAACTCAAAAAAAAAAAATCATATAATGCATACAAATAATTATTTCTATTAGGAAGTTGATGAAGTTATGAAAATTTTTAATTGTTTTCTAGAAAAAAAATATATAAAATGAGAAATTAAGTTTATATACCTAGCCATTAATAATATGTATAAGGCAGGACATATCTTAAAATTTGAATGAAGGTTACCAACTTACCATAATTGGAAAACAAATTAGATCTTTTCCAGTCACTTCTTTGGATCTCAAATTACTACTAGTGGGAATTAAGATGATCTACACCATGACAAGTTTTTAAACCCACATAATGACTCAGCTACTTAATTAATGTCTCATTATCTCATATACCATAATTAGTTAAAGGTCTCTAATATATTTTTTTTTCCCATTTTCGTCCCTTTCTTTTACTTGAAATATAGTTTGAACTTTGAAGTTAATTAGGCATCTTAATTTATTGGTTCTTGCGTAAACCTCCTGAATACCCTACTTGTTAATTAGTTTGTTTCGGATTAAATCTTTCAAGTAATATCACTGTTGTGAGATCTGGCTAGCTCTAGTTATTAAATGTTGGTCACAACAAGAAGTCAAGAACATTCATTTTCAATATTTTATTACGAGAAAAAAAATTTGCACAAAGAGCCTTTTATTAACCATGAATCACAAACATGCTCTGTATTTCAACTTTCACAAAAGAGACCCCCCACAATGTGGAAGAGATTCAAGGAGGTGACTTAAGAATTAATTATCGGTCCAGATATATGGATACCAAAATAGATACTAAAATAGATACCAAGTTATAATGTGAAATATATCTAAATTGAAACATTAACAATTTATCTTGAAACAATTAGTGTATTAACTTGAAACGTTTTAGTATTAAGTTGAATAACACATATCGTAAATTAAATCATCTACTTGAATCACTATTAAATCCTTAAAGTTCCTAAGAGATGTATCTGGAAGTGAGATGAAGTGAAAAAACAACAAAAAAAAATAATATAATTTGTGTTTCATTTTAATCTCATTAAGTTTCAGATTAATTTTACAGATGTTTCATTTTAATTGCAGTATGTTCCAGATTGACGTTAGATTAACTTTATATGGTATCCATTTTGGTATCAATTGTGATATCTCCAGAACATTTTCCATTACCTACACTGTAATATTAGTTCCTCTTATATAAAGTATAATTCATATATACAAAGTATATCTGTATATGTGTACAGTTTCCTTTATTTTCCAACTGGAAGGTAGGTAAGGAAGATTTAAAAACCACCCACAATAAAAGTTCCCGGTTTCTCATTTAAACATTTCCAACCATGTTCGTTTTCTAACAGAACAAATGCAGGTAAACTCATCAATGGCCATTGCTTTACATGTTTCATAACGAACAACAAACTTATCAGAGGGACCGGTACCGGTCCTCAAATTTAATTGATGTATGTATATTGTAGTAATGTTAATGTAATGTCAGTACATTACTACTATTTACAAAATAGTGTCACTATGAATGCTTTATGAACTAAAAGCATGCATTGACACACTAAGTTTTGAATAATGGACCTCACAACCAATTTATCCAATATCTGGTTTCCATAGTGAGGATGATAAATTTTCTTTTCTACTGGTATTGTGGTCTCCTTCTTATGCTGACTTGTTTTCAAAAAAATGGAAGGAGTTTGTTACCAGTCACATTCTTATTTGTGTCATAAAATATGAAAACTAACAAGATAAAGGGAAGAAAAAAAAAAATATTATGATAGTAACTGACAGAGATATCAACATGCAAATAGTATAAAGTTACTGATTGGTGGTTGCTGAAGTAATTATAAATGGATTTGAGTGTTTTCTTTGTTTGAGGGAAATAACTTTCTTTTTAACCCCTGTGCTCTGCATAGCATTCAATCCATGCATTAAATTCAGTATAAGGATTTAGGTTAAGTCCATTAAATGCCCCTAAGCTGTCTTGGCCAGCTTGTGTCTCCAGCCTCTCTACTTATAACCATTGCTCTCCATCCCATTGGGTGTGTGCATGTGCAGCTTGTTGAGTGTGTGCAGAAACCAGAGAGCATAGGAAGAAGAGAGAGCTCAGGTTGCCATGGTTTCAAGGAGAGGAGCCATATTGGTCAAGATACTGGCATTGCTCTGCATTCTTACACCCTCCCAAGGTATACTTTATTTCATATTATATATTTTATTATAAATTATGTAACTTATATTTTGTTGGTTGTTGTATCTCACCATTGATCAGGCACCCATTACTGTATTTTATTAATTGGTCATTTTTATATTCATTGGAAAACATCAAAACAGCCAACCAATCACACTGTGAAATTGCTTCTGTTTTCTTTTCAGAGTTTCAGAGAATTTCTACCATGTGTCAAAAAAATTATCTGTAGTAAAAACAGTTACCTCATATGTTGATTCTTTAAGCTCTCATGTGAAATTGGGTGCTTAATTAGTTGTGTAAATTAAGTAGCTTTCTCTCATGTTTTCACTGATCCGACTTCGATTAGAAAATAATCTGTCTTAAACTGAAGAAAGGGGCATTATGCCAGAAACAAAATGAAGCAATTAATCCCCAGCAAATAATACTAAGTTTAATATGTGATTTACTTTTGTTAATTATAGGTAGAGGGCGAAGACATAGTTTCCCATACTTGCGGCAAGCAAGCAGCTTCCCGACGCTGCCACAACCGCACTACTACGACTACATAATAGTCGGCGGGGGCACAGCTGGGTGCCCCTTGGCAGCCACATTGTCTCAGAAGTATAATGTTCTGCTACTAGAGAGGGGAGGTTCTCCATACGGGAATCGCAATGTCTCGTACATGCAGAACTTTCACATCTCATTGGCCGACATGTCGCCCAGCTCGGCGTCTCAGGCATTCGTTTCGACTGATGGAGTGATCAATACACGTGCCCGGGTGCTAGGTGGGGGGACATGTATCAATGCTGGTTTCTATACCAGAGCTAGCCCCAGGTATAATTTGTATCTGTGACTGTTTGAATGTTTTCATTATATACATATATTCAGATATGAGTATTTGTCATACAAACATGGGATCAAGAGTATGCAAGTACTTTGGTGGTTGTTCTTCATAAATTCCCATGCCTTCCCTTATTAAATGCATTTACTACCAATTATGCATGTCCGTGAGACACACTGAGTAGTTGAAATCTGGCATAATAAATATATTTTTTTTTTCAATTCATTCTTTTGCAATTCAATTCCCAAATAGGCTGAATTCAGGCCCATGTTACACTATTGAGCTGCCGTCCTGATTGAAATAGTAAGGAAATGCCACATTGTTAACCTTGCCTAACAGAATAGATTCATGTTTCAAACATATAAATCATTATTATTGTCAATATTATATCCAGCAACAATGTGTATGCAATTTCCATGATCAATATAATAAACATAATGACAAACCTGTTTATTTTTTCTTGTGAAGGTATGTGAGCGAGGTTGGATGGGACGGGAAACTGGTAAATGAATCTTATCCATGGATAGAGAGGAGAATAGTTCACTGGCCTAAAATAGGACCTTGGCAAGATGCATTGAGAAAAGGACTACTTCAGGCAGGAGTGTCTCCATTCAACGGGTTCACTTATGACCACCTATATGGCACTAAGGTAGGTGGCACAATCTTCGACGAGAATGGATATCGCAATACCGCTGCCGACCTCCTCAAGGCTGCCAACCCGAGAAAACTTAGGGTTTTACTTCATGCCACTGTACAGAAGATTTTGTTTAATACTCAAGGTAAACAAATAAATATACAAATAAGAAGACAGCCACTAGCTGTAGGAGCTTATGAATTTTCATTCATTAATTAATAGAATATATTTCACTACCTGTTTCACTACCTAAGCATGGAATTATACTAATAGGGATCTACCACTAGTACCTCCTTTGTACATATAAGATTTCGTTAGTTAATACGCTGCACAATATACATGCAGGGAAAAAGCCGAAGGCGATTGGAGTCCAATTCAAAGATGAACTTGGTAACCAACACAAGGTTTACCTCAACCAAAAGATGCCTGCTAGTGAAATAATCATGTCCACAGGTGCAATTGCAAGCCCCCAACTGTTGATCCTCAGTGGCATTGGGCCGAAAGAAGATTTAGAAAGATTAGGGATCAAACCTATCCTGTACAACGAACATGTCGGGAAACAAATGTCCGACAACCCCATGAACTCCATCTTCGTTCCGACAAAAAAACCAGTGAAACAGTCCCTGATACAGACTGTTGGGATAACGAAGGAGGGTTGCTTCATTGAGGCAAGTAGTGGGTTCGGCCAATCACCTGACAGCATTCACTGCCATCATGGCATCATGTCAGCTGAGGTAAAACAATTAGACATTTGTTGCTAATTCTACCACTAAATATACCTCTAAGTACAATATGAATGACTATAACACAACAGTATATTAACACAGCATTACTTTCAATCAATTATATAGATAGGGCAGCTGTCCACCATACCGCCGAAGGAAAGAAGCCTTGAGCTAGCCCGTTCCTTTGCGCACACCAAACGCGACATCCCAGTTGAGGCCTTCAGGGGTGGTTTCATTCTAGAAAAAATCGATGGCCCCCTCTCAAAAGGTCACCTGACTATTTTGAACACCGATATAGATACTACCCCAAATGTCACTTTCAATTACTTTTCTCACCCCCACGACCTTGACCGTTGTGTGTTTGGCATCCGCACCATTGAGCAAATCCTGCATACCAAATCCTTCGCTGACTTATCTGACATCCACAACTACACCAATGATGAGGTGCTAAGGATGAGTGTGCAAGCAAATGTCAATTTCATACCCAAGCATACAAATGATACGAAGAGTGTGGAGCAGTTTTGTCGTGATACAGTCATCACTATATGGCATTACCATGGCGGGTGCCATGTGGGAAAGGTTGTGGACCAGGACTACCATGTGTTTGGTGTAGATAGCCTACGGGTTGTTGATGGATCCACTCTGTTGAAATCACCGGGGACTAACCCTCAAGCAACTGTCATGATGATGGGAAGGTAATATTTTCTTGTCTTTATCAGTCTGTTTGTTTATTTAATTTTTGTTTTGTTCATATATCTATTTAGTTACAACTATTAGACATTTTTAACTAAACAAAATTTTGGAAATTTCCTACTTGTTTATCAGGTATATGGGCGTGAAGATATTAAGGGAGAGGTTATGAAGAGCAGCAGGAGTGTAGAAGTGATCTGTGAAACAAAATTCAATTCAGTGGGAATGATGGAAATTCAATTCTTGAGGTGATAATTTGTAGTTAGTATACTAATTCTCTGTGTGGGAATGATGGAAACTTCAATATTTAGAAAATAGCAAAAAGATTTGGTAGGCTAGATTACAAATTGCATGAACCGATCTGTGGCACTTGTGTAATAGTTCATCACCGTCTATGGCCGTGTAAAATGGATCCTTTTTGCTGGTTTGTTCTTGCATTATTTAATATATTTCACTGGAGTTTCTTTTATTCATCATGATAGAGTTAGTTGCAATTCTGATGAAAATCATTATAAATAAAAAGGAAGCATCTATTTTCCGAATTGTGGGCAAGTGGGCTAGTAATATATAATAAAGGAAATACTAAATGTCACCAGCAAGTGTGTGTACAGGATTGTCAGGTCATATTTATGAAGATTGCTTTTTCTCTATTTACTGCAGAGAAAGGCCAATTCAAAAACAGATCATAGATCTTAAGTTCATATTAATGGCACTGCAAATGCAGCAGCATCAAGAACAGTAACATAGTGAGGGGGTCACATGAAAAACTTCTCACTGAAAATAAATAAGGGTGTGAGAGATAAAGATCTTACAGATTTTACCTGGCTGTCAAGAATATCTGGTCTTGGATCTCTGTGCTCCTCAATGAACTACAAGTTCATAAAACAAAAATAAGAGCAATGGAGAGTGTTAGAAATAAGAATGTTAAAAGGTTGTCATGAACCTGTGTTTGGTAGCTGTAGTAAAATTGATTTAAGCTCTTAAATCAATTTTAAGTCACCAAACGGAAGTGATTTAAAGTGTATTAAGTTAACGGAGCAATATAGGTGTAGTAAACTAAATCACCAACATATCACATCTTTTACACATAACATCAACTTTACTTCATCTATTTACTTCACTACCACCAAACACCATTGATTTAAGGTGATTCAACGTTTTACTTCGCTTTAACTTACTACACTTGCCAAACGGGGGGCCTAGGATGAAAAAAAGTTTCTCTCCTTTGGTTCTGGCTTGCTTGTGCTGCTCCCTAAAGGAACACAAGATTACATCAGGGCTAACCACGTACCAGTTTACATGATGATATGCAGCACACAATTGACAGTACTAGATGTTCATCAGACGAAAAAGTTTATGCAAATATGCAATCTCTGAACTTCCGGAGCACAATTCTGACTAAAAGTTTATGCACAATCACATATATCAGATTGTAACAAATTGATTCCAATCAGTGAAGAATACTAGAAATCAGCTGGATATAATGCCAACCCTGCCCCCTTTCCAAAATCGAGCCAATCGAGCTCGATTGAGTTGCAGTTGAATTAACACATTTCAGAAACTGAAAGGTAAAAGATCTGACCTTGAAGAAGGGATTCGAAGGCGCGCGCGCGGGCGATTACCACCAGTAAATTCAGCGAGGGTTTACCGCGCGGTAATTTCGTGGCTGGAAATGGATAGACATTCCTCCCTTTCAACTTTTTACAGTTTACAGCGTACAGCGATGAGTGAATGAATTTGATTTGATTAGCGGAAGCGTGACACGGTGACAGTGATTAGTGAGGATCGTGGCACAAGGAATCCGAGGGGAGGCGACCGAGTTCTCTCTCCATTGACCAGTGAGTCAACTGTTGAGTGTTGACTCCTTCAGTCGTTTTCAATGTTTCGGATTCACAGTGAGACCGTGAGTAGGGGTGGTAATGGAATAAGTTTTTCTGTTGTTCTGTTCTGTTCCATTATACGTTATAACGGAACGAAAACGAAAAAAAAATTGTTTCCGTCCGTTATAACGGAACGAAAACGGAACAACTCATTTCCGTCCCAAACATGTATCTTTCACGTATTTCCGTTGTTCCGTTCCGTTATAACGTAACGGAACGGAAATGGAACGGATTTTGGTTCCGTCCGTTATAACGGAACGTAAACAGAACACCCCATTTCCGCTACCGTTCCGTTTCATTGCCACCCCTAACTGTGAGAGTGTCATAGTGAGATCAATTAGGAATTCAGACATCCGCGTTCAGAGGGAAATTTTGGCAAAATTTTAAATCCGGGAAATTAAAAAAACCGAACGCTAGCTTCTAAGTAGACCTTCTAAACGTGGTGTTTGAAAAGTAGACATAGTCCTGTGATTCTTATTAGACTGGACATATCATTCGAATTTTTTTTTATTTTAGGCATAGACAAAAAATTAATTCATCAATTAGCGGAGCCTGCTAATTAGTATTAGTAGGCTAGCTAGTAGCGTGTTGTTTAAAAAGGGGTTATAACGCCTTCCATATTTATGTCTATTTATGTACGTGAATATGTCCACGTTGTTATAAAATTTGAAATAAAATTTACAATATTTAAACTGAGAGTTATAAAATTTATGTATGTGTGTGGACATGTGGATAATTGAATTGTGGACACTTTCCTTTGGAAAGAGGTGATGCGTGATGGACGACAGAAAGTTATTTATTTGAGTTGTTATTCCATCGACTAAGCAATATTTCATTTAAAATCGAGCGGTTCTTATCAAATCTTTCTCTTTAATTATACCTAAAAGACATATTGTGACGTCCGATTATAAAATAAAAATGAATGGTCCATATTTCATCCGATCCATAGCAGAATTAGCTTTTTTTTTTTATTGTACATTTCTGTAATTGGTATTGGTATTGGTATTGGTATTACAAGAAGCACACTAAAAAATTTGCTTCTTTTGACAAACTAAATGAAGATGCTCTATAATTATAAATTAAGTATTTACAATATTTGAAACACATGTAGCATAAACATTTTGTGGTAAAACTGAAACAGCTGTACTATATACGCACACTTTTAAGTTTGAAGTATCAATCAAATCTCTTGTTACACATCATTCCAAATTACAATTTGATTAATGCATGCCAATTTAATTATCACGTACTACAAAAATAAGGGCTAGACCATTAATTATTTTTACTCCAAAAAAAAAAAGAAAAATTATTACCTATGAGCTATGAGCCTATGACCAAATTAATAGTTAATCTATACTTTTTATAGTGATTTGATATGTTTCACTCAACTCTTATTCACATCTGCGTACGTAGGGACTTGTCAATGCAACAAAACGATCACGAAAATGTGTAGTTTCTTTTTTGTTTCGTTTCATTTCGTTTAATGAAACCGTAAATTGTTGCGTTAATTTGAAACGGAAGAACACAAAATTTTATTGCGTTGACAGCCTACATCTGCTGATCTGCAAATAAAGCAAACCGGCCTGTGCGTAGAATTTATCACACGTATAGCGGCGTATATATATATTGTGCCTTCTTAATTAAATATTGCATCGATATATACTTTAAACCATATCATCTAAAAATCTAAAATTAATATCACGATTTCAGAAAAACAACATTCATTAATTGTCAATCATATCATAAAATGAGTAGTGCTAACAGTACCCAGCATGGGTACTCCGCTCGCGTACCCCATAATTAATAGGCTGGGCGCTTTCCATATCCAGCCAGGCGCGCCAACCGAACCCAGAACGAAGCCTCAGCAGTCCAACCCAAAACGTACGAGCGCCAAACCCAACCCAAAACAGAAGCGCGCCAAATAGATATAAAGCCCAGTAACTAATTAAATTGTTTATAAATACGATTATTTTCCGAGTGTTTATATTTCTCGTCCGGGTGTTTATATTTCTCGTTCGAGCACCCGAATTGCGATTGTTTATATTTCTCGTCCGAGCACCCGAATTGCGAGTGTTTATATTTCTCGTCCGAGCACCCGTGACGCGAGTGTTTATATTTCTCGTACGGGTGTTTATATTTCTCATCCGAGCACCCGCGACGCGAGGTGTTTATATTTCTTGTCCGAGCACCCGCGACGCGAGGTGTTTATATTTCTTGATTTAAAAATATTTTTTAATCAAGTATTTATATATTCTCAATCAGGTATTCATATGCTTTGGATCAAATTTTTCAATCAAGTATTTATATTTTTTCAATCAAATATTTATATTTCTCAATCAAGTATTCATATTTTTCGGATCAATTTTTTTTAAGTGTTTATAGTTTTCAATCAAGTGTTTATATGTTTCAATCAAGTGTTTATATTTCTCAATCAAGTATTCATATTTTTCGGATCAAATTTTTTCAATCAAGTGTTTATATTTTTCAATCGAGTGTTTATATTTTTCAATCAAGTGTTTATATTTCTCAATCAAGTATTCATATTATTTGGTCAAATATTTTTCAATCAAGCATTCATATTTTTCAATCAAGTGGTTATATTTTTAAATCATTAAAATGCACAAATTTTTGTATGAACTTGAATATTTTTTTTTTGTAAATCTGAAAATTTTAAGCTATTGTGCCATTATTTTATAAAATAGTGGAAAGATTCACTTTCACTGTGTTTGACCAAAATGACTATACGAGACTGGAGACCAATTAAGGGAGTAAATATAGATATTTTTTTACACCCATATCAAAGTGGGAGACTCTGTATCCGTCATCAGTATTTTTTATGTGATGAATTCTAGCCTCCAATTTTCCTGAAATGGAGGGTTACGTGGTACATTGCATTGTGCTACTGTATATTGCCTTTGCGGACGCGGGGTACAGAATCCGGGTACGAAGCCTCGGGTACTATAAGATTTTCTCTCATAAAATATATTAATATAATAAACTTAAGTCTTGAGCTACAAATATGTAACTAATAATCATAAATGTTATATTTGGAACAAATATTACAGTTAATTAATATATATATCTATATTACTCATGATCTTGTCCAAAAGGATTACAAGTGATCACCTAATTAACTAGATTTAGCCACATTACAAAATCACTAAATTAACTAGCCAAAACATATATCATACGTACTAAGTGATAGGTATACTCCATGCATCATGGGACAAACAATGTAGGTATAATTCCATCAACCATTCTATATATAGATCTCCCTATATATATGATGAAAATTAACATTGTACTTACATATAATATTTGTATATATATGGCAGGATATTATAATTACTATTTATGAACTTCAAATGAAGGGAACTATCGGGTTTATCGAAAGATCAACGGGGCACGATATCTCAGCCGACGACGAGGAAGACGAACCGAGTATAACATCAATGAAATCCCCCTGACTTATCAGCTGATTAGCTTCATGATGAAAGCTTGCTTGATTCTCAAAATACTTCGGCTCCCGACTTGCGTTGATGTCGGTCGACTCTTCAATGCAAGGAACTTCGAAAGATCCCTCTTGGAACTGAACCGGCTTAAAATCCACAGCATACGATCCACACATGTTTGCATCAGTACGAAAGAACTTGAATTTTTCAGAGAACTCTGCATTATGCGCTTCATGAGAACTGAAAGCCGGCCATTGCGAGTTGTAAACACCGTAAGTCTCTGAGAAGGAAACAGGCACACTATTGAATTGTACATCATACCCCTTTTCCATCGATGTACCATTCAATACATAGTAACCATCTGAGACAAAAAAGAAAAGAAAAGAAAATGTCATCCATCTACATTTGGTTAGTTATATATTTGGGAATGTGTCTTAATTAATTATGAACATTTTAGGTTAGTTATATATACCTAAAGGAAGAGAGGCGAATCCGTCGAAAGAGTGAGAACTCATGATCTTTTTCTTAATTGTTGAGTTCCAGTAGTTCTTAACCTCATTGTCTGTTCTTCCTGGCAGATGTTTGGCTATTTGAGCCCATCTGCAGATGTACAAACATGCAAACAATTAATACAAATGAAAAAAATCATAAAATCTGAACCATTGATTTTTGTTAATGCTTGATGGACATGTAAATAAAATCAAAATATTATGATCTTTTGTATCCTCATAAAATATGATATATACAAAATATTTCATCAATTAGTTTTTTAATAAGTGTTTAAAATATAATTATTTGAAATTTCATTTTGTGGTTACCGATGGAGCACCAATTTTTGTGGTCATTTGATCCCTCCTCGTATAATATATGCCTTGCAATCTTGCAAATATATTTTTAACTGAAGGTAATATATATATGCACATATAAAAAAGTTAGAAATTGGATATGTTTAATTACCTGTTTCCTAATATTTTGTGAAGGTCAATTATGAGTGATTCCTCTTGGTGAGAGAAGTTGCCTCGCTTCAAGTCTGGCCTCAGGTAGTTTATCCATCTCAGCCTACAACTCTTGCCACATCTTTGCAAACCTAAGAAAGTAAGAATTAATGCATTTTCTAAAATATATATATATGGAATTGAAAATTTAAACTATAAAACTATAAAAGGATATATTGTAATATATAGTCATTAACATGAAATTAGGCAGCTTAATTTCATTATAATTTCCTTATTAATTAATAAGCACATAAATCATATTTTTGTGTATGCTGAATATGTCAATTGAAAAGGCACAGTACATGTACACTAACAGCCTATATTATTATATGTTGGACAAGTAATTTACATACATAAATTATATAATTGTTTTCCAAAAATGTTAAACGCCCGCAGATCGATCGATCAACTTAATTACCTGCAAGTCTAGGAACAGAGCTCCAGCAGCCATGGCCATAGGCGGAGATATACTTGACGAGCTTCTCGTCTTCCTCGGGTGACCACAAGCCTCTCCTCACCTTTTGTTTGTTGCAACAAGAGTGATGCCCCATTTTGTTATCAAACTTCTCTTACCAATTTTAATTATCTCTATAATTTTACAATATATCTTTTTAACTGTTTGCATACATATACACAATCCAAAACTCAAAATAAGAAGAAGATAACTTGCAATAAACAATAGTGAAAAATAGAAAGAAAAAGGGAAAGTGAAGTGGAAATGTTTCCTATTACAATCATCAACATTCAACACCCTATTCTATATGAAAACCTAGCTAAGTTAACTAGACCAGAGAAGTGCAGTTGAGTGAATGTGTGAACTGAGTGTGAGTGAATTAAATGCCAAGAGGTGCAGGGTACATATATAGGAATATAGGATGCATGGTTCAAATAGGACTACTTCGGGGCCTTTTGGTAATTTAATGTAACAATTTTTTAGTATTTGGATGATGATTTGGGGGAAAAAAACAGTGTTGGTCTCTTATCTGGTAAGTTTATTAAGTAGGCAACTCCAATGAAATGCTATTTCTTCTGCAAGGATCAAGAGGTATAAAGTTCTTTTTCATCTGATCTGACTTTAATTCCCCAATTAATTAACTTGTTTAAAAGTTTTACAATATTTCTGGTAAAGATATATAAATAGCAGTACTAATTAGCTTTCTCAATTTATTAATAATTTAATACCTTTTTAAAGATAAAATTAGAGATGAGAATTAAGCAATTAAAATTTAAATGTCTATAAAATACTCCTCACATGAGTTTCAATTTGCAACCCCTCCAACAAAAAGATCATTGTCTTTTACCATCATATCAAATCTTAATTCTCATTTAATCAAGTATATATAAGTCTTAAACTCATAATTAGTCATCTCATGGAAGTAAAGAATTAGATCAAAAGAGTGGATATATTAAATAAACCAACATGACTTGCAAAGTAATATAAAATAACAATGACACAAAAATTAAGTATCTATATATTATTTTTTGGTCAAAGAAAAAAAAATTGCCAATTAATTGTCTACTTCATCTTGGTGCTTTATTTAACTAAAAAATATATCATAATAAATTCCTAAATAAAATTTAACAAAAATGTATGAAAAGTTTGTTTGCTTGCTATGTAATCAAATGATGAGACACTATACGATACGCATGCATATATGGTCCATATAACATGAGTAATACTTAGTGTCCATATATAGTAAAACTATCCATAGCGTCTATGTGTTACATTTCAGGATGTATATGTTACATTATCTATACGTCTATGGACGTATAGACGGTTTTTCAGTGGACGCAGGATGTTACCCAATATTCAGAGTTTGCGCCCCCCAAAATTAATTATTACCTGTAAATTATTAAAATTTGTTGATTAATGTATCTTGTAAACTCAATTAAATTTGGTTGGCCCCCTCTTTAAGAGCATCTCCAACAAACTCCCTAAAAATGGATCTCAATATACCTATATTGGGTGTCATCCTAAATTTTTTGGGAGCAAATTTCACCTCAATCTCCAACAGATTCCCAAAATATGGATCCCAATACATTTAAGTTGGGCCAAAATATGGATCCCAATACATTTGAACGGTCTGGATTTGGCTCTGGTTTTAGGAATTCATATTGGGAGTGCTAAAAACTAGGCCAAAATAGCTCGATTTGGCTCTGGTTTTGGAAGTGCTAAAAATAGGGATAGCTGTTTGGGTATTTCTTGGAGACGGTTTTCTCTCCTTAATTCTCAATTTTTGGTTTTAGGAGTGTTTTACGACATCTCTTGGAGATGCTGTAATTTCAGTTCAAGGTCCGCCACTGTCTCCATGGCATGCAATGCAATGCATGCAATGCAGATGTATGATCAGCAAGACGTATTGTGTACTCTCTACTCTCTTAAATGTTCTTGGTCCCACTGGTACACAGTGAGAGGAGGAGGGAGTAAGAGTAACAGAGATGTGAAGGCTTAACCGCATGTATGATCGTTCCAAGCAAATTTGCCATCTCTGCTTGTCTTATGTGCTGTTGTCACTTGAATACTTGAATTAGTCGCTTTTTCTTAAGGAATTCCATGTGTGGTAGCTTTCTTCTTCAATTTTCACTTCGGACTAGAAAAAACATCCATATATATATGTATATCTCTATATCCTTACTAATAATAAAAGCATATTGGAAAAAATGACATGAAAGGGCTATCCTCACATCTGAGCCGTTGATCATTTTCTTCGATAGATCAGAACCGTTGATGTACGTTAATGCACGTTGATGTTCTCAGCCCATTAAAATTAAGGCCCATATAAATTATCTCAAATTAAGGTCCATTACATATTATCTTAAAAGTTTATTATAAGAAATAATAATTTCAGCCCAAAGCAAGAATTGGGCTATTTACTAAGAGTATATATATATATACTCATCACAATCCTAAACATTGTCCATTTTAATTTTCTATTGCTTCAGAATACACACACTTACATGACCATGAAGAGGCAGAAATTAGTTGTTAAATAGAAGGGGCATGCTAACTGTCCCCCAGAAAAATCCCCCTTAAATGTCTCCCATACGTTTACCTCCGACTGCATACAGTATGAACACCTTATAGTAGAATATATGAACACCTAGTTGAGAGTAGTATGAACATCTTTAGAGGTGGAATCCGTGGTGCTTGATTAAAACACGTGCTTAATTGATTTCAAACACATGTTTAAATCTTATATTTGCGGGGTGTTCATATCATATACTTCTGGGTGTTCATACTGCATGTCAAGTGGTATACATACCAAGTTGCGGTAGCTTAAAAAAAAAAAATCTGATGTTAGCATCACGAGGGGATCACCGGAGATGAAAGTTTGTCGCCTTCAATAATGCTGCTGCCGGCGAGACATGAGATCAACATCATAAGGGACCATCGGATGCAAAAGTTAGTCACCTCAAACCACCCTTGGAGCAGAGCGTGTGCGAGAGAGGAGCTAAGCACCGGTGATCATAAGGCGACGGTACACCTAAACGGAGGTGGCCGTGAACCTGGGTGGAGGTGGCGGTGCACAGGAAGGTGGCGGTTGTTTTAGACAGAATTGGATGGGTGACGTTTAGGAGGGGATGGGGGACAAAGAGATTATCTCTAAATAGAATTCAATATATAATACTGACTTCCAAATTTTATATCATAATTTCAACCTTAATCTTTACTAATTTAGAACGAAGTATATAATGGGGTCATAATGAATTATTATTACTAGAAAATATTTTGTGCATTCATTATTTCAATTCTGAAAGCATATCCCCATAATATTCAAGCCAGTTTAAATATTACGGCCAACAAAAATCATGGAAATTGCAGTACTATTATAATGGGAAACATTAAGTGTCCACACAATAGACGCCCATAGGTTACTTTCTGTGAGTGTAGCTAGTGATTACAAATGGGGTCCATTGGGTCCCATTTGTCAACCTATTTGTTACATTTGTGGACGTTCATTGTATGGATGCTAGGTACGTTTTGTGCTCTGCTATAAGTGAAAATCTTAAGATCCCCACGTTCCTATCCCCCTTATTTTCCCCCTGACGTCGCGCAACGCGCATTGTGCAGCGCAGCGCGTTTGGACGAACGCGGCTTTTCCAGATTCGTCGCTGAAATATAAATACCTATGATATGTGGATAAATGTCTGTCTGAGAAATATAAATACCTATGTTATGTTGATGTGAATTGTTCTGTGAAATATAAAAGACAAACATCTATCTCTGAAATATAAATACCTACGTTACGTAGATAAATGTCTGTCTAAGAAATATAAATACATTATACTGTTGTGTTGATGTGAATTGTTCTGATAAATACAAAAAACAAACATCTATCTCAGAAATATAAATACCTATGTTATGTGGATAAATGTTTATCTGAGAAATATAAATACCTATCTCCTGGATGGGGAGCACGCGCGTCATGTGGGGGGCCACTTGCTTCTGCGCGTCGCACGGGGTCACGCGCTTTCCATTTTTGGAAAACGCGTTCGTAATGGAAATCACGCGTTTTCCATTTTTGGAAAGCGCATTCGTAATGGAAAGCGTGTTCGTCCGAGAATGTGAAATATAAATACCTGGATTTGTGGTATAAACACTTGGTTTCAAAATATAAACACCTAGCGACACGAGTTGTGCAGCGACACGTTTTCAACATTTGACCGGTCAACACACTTTTGCCACATGACGTACTCTGATTGGGGGGATTTTGTCCGGGGATTTTGCTCCGGGTATTGATAGTCTCACCCCTGCTATAATTGCATATATATATGTGTACGTTTACATAGGATACACTGTACGTAACATCATGTATGTACATTGCATATGATATAATTAATGCCGGGTATGTCAGGAGATCTAAATCTTTTTGGTGCTTCAGTTGTAAAACTTCCATTGTTGGATAGAAGAGTATGTCCATCACATAAAAAGAGACCGGTAAAATTCCTTGGATGTGTGTTTTTACCTACTTAGCCATGCAACGCAGAACAGAATAGAAACAGAACACAGTACCAGTACCCGTAATAATATATGAGTAATACCTAGCGTCCATAGAAATACCGTCCATAGCGTCTATAGGTTACATTTCGGGATGTATCTGTTACATTTCGGAGTGTATCTGTTAGACTCTGTACATGTCTATGAATATTTATATGGACGTTTTTCAATGGACACAAGATGTTTCTCATAATATATATATGAACTGTACCTCCAAACTGTTAAAAGGCATATCTTTGGTACTCATTTCCTTCAATCTTCCCATATCCCTCTTATGTTATGATGAGAGAACATACATCAAAAGAGGCAGCATTTTCTGTTGTACCTGTTTTTCACACCACTAAGGTTTCCATTCATATCGGTACGTACTTTTTTTCTTTTACTGTGAGAAACTGAGAAATTAGGTACATGGTGTAAATTTCAAACCCATAACAATGGAAATAATAGTTTTGAGACGAATACGTGTTGAAATCAGCTATATTTTTTTACAAAATTGAAGTAATATTTTCCATTGAGATAAATACACGTTGATATTGAGATCGGAATATAGTGTATATTTTTGCAAGGAAATTTTTTAATAAATTAATTAGCTAAAAGCAACATTATGACGAAAGTTGCACTGGAATAATCTTCTTATATAATATAAAAATAATCGTACAATAAATAGAAAAATAATGTACCGTTTATTTGTACAAACAAGAAGCGTACCCGCGCATCGCGGCGGGGAATTTCAATTTTTATTCAAACTAACGATATAATGATGAATTGTTTTTTTCAATATCTGAAGAATAAATTCATGCTCGTTTATATGTGCACAGACTTTCACGTAAGCATAAGCTGAAGCTTTATCGGTTCAATCTGTGAGAGTGTGTAATTTAAAGCAGTGGCTATTCGAATATTGAGAGGAAAAATTTTTCTCCATTTGATGAAAACTGTGACCAAATGGACGAGTCCAATTTTTACGTACCTTTTTGTAATAGTATAGATATAGATGTTTCTTGTGTTCTGTTACAGTGTTTCAACTGGGCTTGAGTCACCCGTGACTACATTCTATTCAGACCTATAAACAAGGGAAGGAACACCAATAAATAATCCAATGGGCCAACATTATCAACATATCAAAAAACCATCCGGCCCAGAACTAAGCCTCTCTTCACATAAGCCCAGAAAAGCCCAAAGAAGATGCATGACAATTCAATTGGCGCGCTTCCTTCCTTTTCCCTCCTCCGCGATCTCTCCCCCCTCCGAATCCATATCCCCTGCTGTGTACTGCATTGTGCAGTTCACAGCATCAGCCCTTGGATTGCCTCCAGATTCGTGCAAGAGCGGATCTCCGGACAATCCAACGGTTGTAAGTTAGGGGATGAGCACTCCACTCCACTCCCCTCCCTCCCTCTCTTTCTTTCCTCTCCAAAACCCTAGTCGCTCGCTAAATGTAACGGAAAGGAAAGCATTCAATTACCACCTAATCTTACTCCACTCACTCCACTCACGCTTCGATGTAACGCTTGCCTGCCAGCTGTCTACCTACCTACCTCTGCAACGGATATGCGCGTACTGCGTATTGCATGCCGTGACGCCGTTACCGCTGCAATGTGGGGCCCGGCTCCCCGTGCACCGGGCGCAGGGGATGGGGTGAGGGTCAGTCAGTCAGTCAATGACGTGGTGGCAGTGCATGAGTGTGACGACAGACAGATGTCATCATGTCAGGGTGGGTCTGGGGGCATGCAGTGTATGTATATCTCGCGCAGTTGTCGGGGGTACTCGTTGCTTTCCCCTCTCTTCTCTATTTCCCCTTTCCTCTCTTTCTCCAGACTCTCACTGCCGTGCCGATCGGAGCTCAACCTGGCCTTCAGAGAGCGCCGATGAGGGTGCAAGTTGGAAAAGGAAGTGTGCGCGCTGTCTGATCTCAAAGCGATCCGGTCGAAGACGTTAGACGTCTCTTGTTAGTGCTATTTCTTCAATTTCAATTTAGTTTGTGCATGGTTTCTTAAGTTTTTTAGCGTAGAATTTGTGTAGAATTGAGTCGATAGAGGTTGATTGAGACCAGAATTAAACAGTCTTAGGAATTCACATGCTATACTTACCGATTTGAGTGTCGGTTTGGGAATATAGAAGGACCTGTGTTGAGCTTACGTTTGCGGGCTGTTGCATAAGCAGCGCTGCATTTAGTACAAATTGATTTCAAACTATTAAAAGGGTATAAATTGGCCTCCTCAATCAGCACGCAGATTTTACCAATACTTAGATAGAAAAATAGTTTCTTTTGGATTTCTTCTGTTCTAGGTTTGTCAAAAGTTACAAAAACTAAGGAAAAAAACCCTAGATCAGACATACAACTATAACCAAGAAATGCAGTAGATAATATCAGAATACATGTATAAAATAGGCAACTAGAAATAAGTTTTCAATTTTTTATCCTATTTTTTTTATTTTATAGAAAAAAAAAACAAAATGACTGCCAGTTTCTTTTCAACAAAAACACAATTTATGACCTCTGGCTACATTTAATCTGTAATGTCATGTCTCGGTTATACAAATTAAATTACAAAATCTGATAGCGAAAAGCCCCATACTGGTGATTCCTGTGTCTCATTATAATTCACAACCCACACAAATTGCTCAAGTGATCTTATAGACATACCACAAGCAATCAAAATATCAAGTGTCCTCATGTTGCGTTAACCACAGAAGATTTAATTTCCTCAAGTTGCATTAAATATTGAATTTCTGTAGTTTATTTAGCCTCTTGCTGAAGTCTATAACGGTTACGTTATTTTCTAACCGTTTGTTTGTGCTTTGGTGCAGCAAAACACGGAGGAACACTTGTGCACAGTGACCTTGGTGCCAAAAGAAAGGCTTCGTCTCCTCACCTGATAACAAAATCTGAGAGCAGTGGGAGATCGAACAAAGAAAAATATGAAAAAGTTAAATGTGGATGGCGTTCGAGGTTTTGGTAAGAGATGATCATCGTTGGAAAAGCCAAATGAGGTTAGCGAGGAGAGTATATCGTCAAACACATAGGACGAGGAATCATCAGAAGAGAGTGGAGCTTTGTTAAGTCATGTGCATAAGGTATATAACATTGTTGATTTTTTTTTTCTTTTCACAGATGTGCATTTCTTCTTTCATATTTTGTAACTTAGTATGTGTGCCTTGCAGAGTTCATGGATAAATAGATAATGGGATCTCTTGTTTTTTATTCATGGCATAATGCTTGCAATACAAAAGTACCTTTCTGATATCTAATTTAAAACTTTACCCAGGTCGACAAGATCTTGGGATGCCGTATTAGATCGGAAGCTGAACTTCCTCTAGAAGAATCTCTGACTGCATTTCCCAATGATGAACCCAACGCAGATGAAGAAAACAAGAACTTGGAGTTTCTTACCAAATGGGTTGGCAAACCTTGTATCCACAACACATGGGTACTAGAAACCCAGCTGAAAGCAATTGCGAAGGTAAAGCTGAACAATTATCTCGCAAAACATGGTTGTGAATTGATTAACCTGTGTGAGAAGCAGTGGACCCGCCCGCAGAGCATTCTTGGTGTTCGGTCTGGCACCAAAGATCAAGAGGAAGTGTTGGTCAAGTGGTGCTGTCTTGGTTATGACGACTGCACATGGGAAGATATGAATGAGCCCGGTATAAGAGATTCAACCGAATTGATCAATCGGTTTAAAGCTTTTGAACATGCGGCACTACACAAAGACGTGACCAGTCATTCTACCAACAGAGATGAGCAGGAGATCAGTCCTTTAAAGGAACAGCCGAAAGAGCTCAGAGGGGGCACGTTGTTCCCGCACCAACTAGAGGCGTTGAACTGGTTGAGGAGTTGCTGGCGGCAATCGAAGAATGTAATATTGGCTGATGAAATGGGACTTGGGAAAACCATCTCCGCCAGTGCCTTTTTGTCGGCTTTATACTGTGAGTTCAGGGTTAGGCTACCTTCGTTGGTCTTGGTACCGCTGTCTACTATGCCAAACTGGGAATCAGAGTTCTCCACATGGGTCCCGCATCTGAACATGGTGGTGTATCACGGAAACACAAGATCTACGTCATTGATACGTCAATACGAGTGGCATCCTGGTGGGATCGGGGGGCCTAGTTCTTCCGACTCTAGCAGACCTTACAAGTTTGATATCATATCGACAACGTATGAGATGGTGAATTTAGATGCCGTGTACTTTCGGAAGATCGCTTGGGCCTTGCTAATCGTGGATGAGGGCCACCGTCTTAAGAATTCGGACAACAAATTGTTTGGGGTCTTGAACAAGTTCTCATTTCGGCAGCGGGTTTTATTGACGGGGACACCCCTGCAGAACAACCTTGGCGAGATGTTCAGCCTGCTAAAATTCTTCCAGCCCGAGTCGTTTCCCTCTCTCTCAGCATTCGAGGAAAAATTCAATGACCTGACAAATGCAGATAAGGTGGATGAGTTTAAGAAGGTTGTGGCTCCATACATGTTGCGAAGGCTTAAGAAGGATGCTCTGGACAATTTGCCACCCAAAACCGAACTGGTGGTGCCTGTTGAGTTGTCACCGATTCAGGTAGAATATTATCGTGCCATGCTGACGAAGAACTACAAGGTCCTGTGCAACACGGGAAGGGGCACTAGTGGCTCGGGTGGGTCCCACAAGCAGTGTCTTCTTAACATCGTCATGCAGCTGCGGAAAATTTGCAACCATCCATACTTGATAGCTAGCACTGAGCCTGAGTCTGGGTCGCCAGAGGTCTTACACGGGATGAGAATCGAGGCTTCTGGCAAGCTGTCGCTTCTCCACTTGATGCTTAGGCATTTACGTGCAGATGGCCATCGTGTTCTGATCTTTTCTCAAATGACCAAGCTCTTGGATATCCTTGAGGATTACATCTTGGAAGAGTTTGGTACCGAAACTTACGAATGGGTAGATGGATCGGTTTCTGTCACCGAGAGGCAAGCAGCTATTGCACGTTTCAATGAGGACAAGACCCGGTTTGTATTTCTCCTTTCAACCCGGTCTTGCGGCCTTGGGATAAACCTGGCAACAGCTGACACTGTCATCATATATGACTCAGATTTTCAACCCCCATGCTGATATACAGGCAATAAGCCGTGCCCATCGGATCGGTCAAACAAATAGGCTAGTTGTGTACTGCCTCATGGTCCGGGCAAGTGTCGAGGAAAGGATCCTACAGCTTGCCAAGAAAAAGCTCATGCTCCAGCAGTTGTTCGTGAGCAAATCTTGTTCGGAAAAGGAGGTTGAAGACATCCTCAAGTGGGGTACCAGAGAGCTCTTCAGCAAGGATAACGGGACCCAAAATGGTAATTCTGACAATCAAGGAGATAATAATAATAGCAACAACAACAACACCGATAATGTCGATGAGGTTAGAGAACATCAGAATAGAAGGAGGGTCGGTGGCTTGGGGGATGTTTATGACAGTAGATGTTTGAAGCCATGTACAACCAAGCCGGTATGGGATGAGATTGCTGTAGAGAAGCTGCTAGATCGCTCTGGTATGCAGGACAGAGGTGAGGTCGATAACGATCTTCTTGGGAGCGTCAAGGTATGTTTCAGTTATTTCTCTACTTTTGTATGGCTTTTAAATTGTCTAAATTGTCCTTTTTTTTGTATCTTATGTGAGCTTTTTGACTAATTAGGCACTCGACTGGAATGCGACGAAATCAAACAATGAACCAAATACTACTGGTGATGGTGAGGAAAATCAAACTGATAGAAGAGAAGAAAATGGATGGGATGAGCTCTTACGTGCTAGGTATGTTTTTTTCCCCGCTATTACACGGTTCTGCGATTTATTTTATTCAGATAGTTACCTAACTATTGGAAGCAATGCACATCACTTTGATATCGCCCCGTTGTTGGCTTATTAAACTCATTCTATCGCTGATTATTTTTTTCACAAGCTCTGCATTTTAATGGTTCTTGTAGGTGGGAGCGATTTCAAGTGAACGAAGAGGCATCACTAGGCCGAGGAAAGCGCCAGAGGAAGTCTTCTCTGTGCAAGGACATGCTTCTTTTTAGTCCAAATGAAGCTCTGAGTGAGGTACTCCGTACTCGCATAAAATTGTATATTATAAAGGAAGATATCAAGTATTGGCTTGTTAGATTAAAGCCAATGGTTTCAGAAAAAAGTAATAGAAGAATTAAAAATTAAAGCATTAAAAAACTATACCCTCTCTGGTGTTTGTTTGCAAGAGTAATTAACCTAAGCATTAGCTATACTTATAAAAGTGCTGCTTGCAAGAATTATCTTATTAATTATTTTTCTCCTTTTGAATTTCGCTATGCAACAGAGCAGCGCTGAGGAACAAGAATACACTCCTCTGGGTCAGGCACACAAGGAAAAATAGTAAGTTAACTTCCATTTTATTTATAGACCGGTAACTGTATCATACTATCGTCATTGTTGTTGAATTCAAAAATGAATATTTCTCATTTGTCTTGGATAGCCGTCTTGTTTACGCTTTACAAAGATGTGTGTTGCCACCTTCTTCGATGGTTCAATTGAGATCATTTAACTTGCGAATTTGTCAAAAATTTTGAAACAGTGCAAGACTCCGGTTTAGGCAGAAGAAAAGAGTGGCTCACCGGAAGATCGCTGCTGATGGAGCAGGCGAATCAACCTGGACCCTCAGTAGAACTGATTCCGGTGCCATTCAGATGCGATAACTTGCCAATACTTAACCAAAACCGACATCCTGATATCCACCTTCCCATCTATGCGGTATGCATTTGTTAGTTATTTGTTTGAAATTTTCTCATATTTTCTTCCTTTTTTTCCCCCATTTTTCTGATGAAATGGAGAAGGCTCAAATATCCGTCCTGTAGTTGTTACAAAAGATGATTGAACTATCATCTTGATGTCAAATTATTCACCTCACCTGCAGGGCTTTAAGTTACTTCAGTTTGTTTGTTTGCTTTTTTTTTTTTTTTTTCCAATTATAAGATTGAATTTAGTGTGTTGGTATATGACATTATGTTCCAATAGCAATGACATTTTGAATAATGTGATATGTTTAAGTATACTATCCATGTTATGTGTGAATTCTTATTTAAACTAAGCTCCAGTCACAACTTGTGTATGATTTTTAAAATTTTGTTTTCGCACACTCATTCTCGTTATTCTCAGCCACAACTCGTGATTTTTGCGAAGCTATATGAAATTTCTGGCAGATGCCTATCATTCTGGCATATATCAGATGCTGACTGATCGATTATAGCTTTTTATCATTGGCAGTGCATGTATGATGCCATTAGATCTGCATATTAGGAATATACAGTTTACCAGAATCATATAGAAAGAAGAAAGTTCCAACAATAAATAGGATGAGAGTGTGATTTTATAAAAGGAGTCTCATGCTATTAAAGTAATAAAATTCTTAATTTTCAAATGCAAATTTAATCTCTTCAAGCTCACATATATTTCCTATAAGATCTTGCATTGTTTTAAACCACGCCATGCGAACTAGCATCTATTTTCCTAGATTTTTTGATAAAACATGAAGATGACCTACGCTTATTAAAGCACACTAGGATGTTTGCAGCAGCAACTGTGCGTGAAGAGAAAATATTTTATATACAAATACATAACAAAAACTCCTCTTTTTGAGGAAAGGAAAATTTTGAAATGGCTTGAAGTTTTTGAGCAAGTTTATTACCTCATAGTGAACAAGCAAGCTGTAGTTTAATAACGGGCATCTCTGATTCCTTGTATGATTTTGTTTCTTATTGTGAATTAATGTAGAATGTTTATGATGAAAAGCTGTTATATGAAAAGGAAAAGTCTAGTTTTAAGCACAGCATAGTTGTGTACTGTTTTCGCAATCTATGTCTGCGCATCTTATGGTACAAGGACAATCTTAGTAATAAAATGTAGCATAAGGAATTCTATTAATATTCTTATGGTGTTTTAGGTACCCCTTCAATTCATTCGACCTTCTTGATTGTTCAATTGATCTAGTCGAGTTTCGGTATTTAGTCCAAGGCCTTGGCCATTACGATAAGTTTATTTTTGATTTTGTAGTTCTCATATGATGATATACCAAGCATTAAATGAAAGGTGTCCTATGTGCCAAATTCAACCAGTATCAGGATGAAGTGTCCAAGGTTAAACTGATAAATTTGTGGTTGGATATGGTAGGGTTAGAATTGTCATAGCAGTTGTATCTTAATTCTTAACCAAAAAAAGTTATCTTCTATATATAATTTCCCTTTTTTCCAAAGTAAATTTTATTTGGGGTATTAGAAATTTGCTCGTGTCCTATGCATATTTGTGTGTAGTCCCTTGACCTGAGACTCCGAGCTTTTGTGTAGGCTATGTGCATATTAATTATGCTTTTGTCATTTCTAGCAAATTGTATGCTCGTTTCTTCTAAAACTAGTAAATTCCATTAATTTCTTAACGGTGAGTGTTTACTGTTTTTTGCATGTATGCTATTTCGAACTGCTTTTTTCTGTGCTTTGATTTCACAAGTTAATTGCAAGCTCATGTTATTTACATATTCCTTTTTTTATATTTGGGTTTTCTCTGCATGTAACCATGATTGGGCCGATAATGGTATAATATTCATTTTTGGCTACATTGTTACGTGTTTCTTAGGTTGTGAAACTATATAATCTTGACAAGTAGAATCGGAGATGTTTATTGGCACAAATTTGCATCAACTGCGCTGTTTATATTTAATCTTTCCTACTTATTTCAGGTTCCTTGCTCTCCTGGGGGTCCCCCTTCACTTGTCGGGCAATCATCTGGGCCTGCTCGGGGACCTTACAATCCACATCCCTTGTCCCAATTGCCTGGCTTCTCTGGTACCACGGTACCAGAGCATCAGCTCATGCTTGAAAAAGGCAAGAATGTGCAACTAGGTGAATCTTCTACGAGTAATCTCTCTAGAAAAAAGCTGAGAGTTGATTGTTGGTCCGAGGATGAGCTGAATTTTTTGTGTATAGGAGTGCACAAGCATGGCTGCGGTAACTGGGCGAAGATGCTTAGGGACCCCGAGCTGAGCTTCCACAGTCCTAAAACTGTGGAGGACCTATCTGCAAAGTGGTACGAGGAGATGGTGTCGTTTCTCAATGGATGTGTATCTAAAGCGACCGAGAATGCATCATGTGTGTCTATGAAAATGCCCGCCAATGCTTTACAAAGAAATCGGGTTTTTGGTAATGTGACAGAAGGTCCTTCTCGGACTTTTCAGTCTCGCCCAACAGATGTACGGGTAAGGTCTGACGATCTATGCCAAACATCAGGGTCACCAGCACCAGTCCCAAATCCTGTCATCCAAATCAATACAATCGAAAAGACAGGTACTTCACTCAACAACAGTAATTTACCACCATTTTTGCACAGTATTGTCGTGCCAGTAAGCTCCGCTCTTCATGAAATAGGATCTGGCCAATACGGGAAGACCCCAGATGGGTCCCGCAAACAACCTCATTACCTGAATGAATGCGGTTCTGCTACTTCGAACTCAAACAAGCTTCCACACTGGTTACAGAAAGCTGTTGGTGCACTCCCACCGTCACTATCACCACTTGGACCTGTGGGTTTAACTTTAACCTAACTACCAACCAGGTCAGCTGTTGGGCATTGTCATGGCGTGCCGCATGGAGGGGATGGTGCGGCAAATAGGATGCCAGACTTCCAAATTAAGGACCCTGGAGTGAGCTCGAGCAAGGGTAAGAAAGTGGCACGAGAAGGGAGTTCGTGTACTGTTGGTGCCAACAGCCAAGGCCCGCAATCTCTGAATTTGGATTTGAATTTCCTCCCATCTCATGCCGGGAATCAGAAAACAATGGTCAGGGAAAGTGTGAGGCTGTATATGTGCTGATAGACTCCAGCTCAGATGAAGAGTTGGATTAGTTTGTTATACATTTGTGACTTGTGTATAAGATTGTATATATGCTAGTCATAGTTTTGAGTTTTATTTGTGAACAGATACATTGACAAAATCTCTTACTGACACTAAAGAAAAAAAATATATATTTAGCATTGAGGCAATTTGAGTATTTAGGAGGAGAAGGCTTTTGGGTATATGTAGAATTAAAGGGGCAGTTCTGCAAAATTGTAAAGATTTTATTTTTAGCTTATTTTGGCAACTATGTACATATAATCTTGACTGAAGGACGGAATTAGAATGAAAAATATTTTTGTCTGTTCTATATATCTCTACCTTTTGTTCCTTATTCCCATATAGCTTTTAAATTAGGGAGAAGATATTAGCATATTTTCTCTTCTGAACTTCAACAGAAACTTGATTGAAACCAAGTTAATCAAGTACATTTTACTTATACAGTTCCATTAAATACCATGTAGCTGAAGTTTATGGGTGTTGAAGAATTCAGGATATAGAACTGACGTTGCTTATAAAAATAATCCATGAATCATAATTTTTGAGATGCAGGAAACCACTAAGGATATCGTCGGGGATATCATAATCTTTGACCAATTCAACTAAACCTAAATATTTACCTTAACCTCCTAAATATTCAACTTAACACATTTTACATAATAAGAACCTAATTACAACATTACACTTAACGCATTTTGCTTAACACATTTTGCTTTACAGCCACTAAAAACTACTCTTAATTGAACTTGCAGTATTACACTTCCTAACTATTTAGCTTATCCTCTAAATATTCATCTTAAACTCCTAAATATTCAACTTATCATATTTTTTATTGGCAGTCAATGTTTAATGGTATCCCCGACGGTATCTTTTGCGGTATCCCCATAGCATTTTCCTTTTTGAGATTCAGGAAACCGATTTTAAGAATATAGAGATTGCTAAAATAAAACCGGATAAAGCAGAGATGTACATAAATGCATATTCAATATTCATCCATCAGATAATGAAATAACAACCCAAACAGGTTAAGTTATAACGCTTAATTCAGACTCCATTAATCATGAATAGTTACTGCCATCAATTAACATAATCTTATATCATTTTCAATAACAAATTGAGTTAAATCAGCCCACCATAAAAAGAAAAAAAAACGGAAAAAAAAAAAAGAAAATCAATCATGTCTAGTTCAATTCAATTGGTTCATATCATACTCCATGACAAATCCAATCTTATAGTACATGTTGTTCTGCAATTTCAAGAGTTTGGGGAAGATGAGGTGCAAAACCTGATGCCGCCTTTCGGGTACGCCGGGAACCCCGCCTTGACGCACGCGTTGTTGCACGCCTTGACACATTGCGCGACTTCGCCAATGATCTTGTTCCGACACACCTTCACGCATTCGCAGATGCAGTACTGGCCTGCTTCAGCAGGCAGCACGATGCTGCTCGAGAGGAAAACAAGCGTCATCAAGGCTATGATCAGACTCCAACTAGGGCCAACTCTTTTGCGAGCCATCTCTTCGTCTGCTCGTCTCTTCGCCTCTCTCGGTTTCGTGCATACACTTGCATGTATCTATCTGTCTGTCTGTGTTTGTCTCCTAGATCTTTATATATATGTACTTATCTGCATACATACCAAAAGGAGCTTCTAATCAGTTCAGATTTGCACTCTGTTGGAGTTGGATGGGAAAGGTATATTGATAGGATATTTTTAGGTTCTTAATATAGCTAAATGGAGTTGATGAAACTGTAATTTGGATTTGTTGAAGGTATATAAATTGCATTCACTAAGTGCAAGTTAATTGAGGTGATCTGTTGCAACTTACTTCAATTTAGGCACTTTATAAAGTATAATGAAGTACCTAAATATTAAAAAAAATACGGTGAATAATGTAAACTTAATTATATTTTAAATTAACAATATAACAGGTTTCTCAATTATAATACACACACACAAAAATTATCAAAAAAAAAAAAAGTTTTATCAAAAAAATAATACACACAAAAAATAGTTTAACCTTAGTATTTGGACATGTTTTAATTCTTTAGTAGCGTGAACAGAAAAGTCTTAGCTAGTGCATAACAAAAATAAAATTTGTATTCTAAAAAAATTTATTATAGACGGATATTAATTCAATTTCAATCTTTTTGCAAAGAAAAAGAAACTCACCACCAAATATGGATAAAGAATTTCAAACATATATATGTTGAGCAATTCTATGATGTTCTTAAGCTCACGAATATTTAAAAAAAAAAAATTCTTGAGGGACAATTAGCATGCCCTTTATTTTTTTTATGATCGTAATAGGAAATATAATATTCATTACTATTATATAATAAGAATTAGGCTACGGTAGTATGCATATCACGGTTTTACCGTGCTATGGGTTTTACAGTGCTATGCGGTCCTTATCACCATTTCGGGTGTCCAAATAGTCGATCCGAACTGCTCAATGTGATCTCTATATCAAAATATGTTAGGAACCAAATTTTACAATTTTTAGAATTTTTTTGCTATTTTTAGTGATGGGGAGAAAATCGTTGTTTTGTATGAACCAGAATCCTCGGATCTAACCATTTTCTCCCTATCATTAAAAATAGCAAACAAATTCAAAAAATTATAAAATTTGGTTTGCTAGTATATTTTGATAAAAAGATTAAGTTTAACAGTTCAGATCAACAATTTGGATACCGAAAACGGAGATATGGACCGCATAGCACGGTAAAACCGTGATATGCATATTATTGTAGCCGGACTCTATATAATAATAATACATATTAATTTTTCTTGAGGGACAATTATATGTATTTTTCGGATTAAAAGTTCCGTATAAAACATTTATTATTTTATTAATATTGTATAGTTACTATTAAAAATTTTGAAATAAATACTTAAAAATTTTCAATTTTTATTAAAGACGGACATTAATTCAATTTGAAGCAATGATGACAATGTACTTGATCCTTATGTATGAGATTGTGTTTCATCTTTGGATTGGTGAATTATAGTATTTTTGAGATGATGCATCTAATTGAGGTATTTTAATTAGTTGGTGACCATTTGGATTTCCTATACTCAAATTTCTATGCTATTTGTTGGTAGTTTAACATACAAGAACAATTTTTGTCCGCGCTCTGTTGTTTTTTTCTGAGTAATAAGTGAGCTCACGAGTTGAATTTTTATTTGACAATGAATATTTGGCTAAAGATTTTCAAAAGAAATCTCAAACCTATATGTTATATTACGCCATTCTTCCTAGGTGAAGTAACATTTTGGATAAATGGAGTCATAAGCTAAATCTGATAGCATTCTAGGCAGCAGTACGAAATTTGTTGTTTTTTTGGAAGATCAGCTTGAAAAGGATGTGATAGAAGAGGTTTAGAAAGATCAAACTATGCTAGACATGAAAGATAGGTGAATCTTGCATTTCTAATAATGTTTAAAATCTCCTTATAAGTATAGAAATATTATGTTATTTTCCTGAAAAAAAAAAAACTATTGTGATTTCAATTGTGATGTTAGTGTATGCCTAGAATGGATGAGCATTCAACATTTTGATGCAAGTTCCTTGGTTCATACGGGCAATCATTGATGACTACTTAGACATTGAACATAATAAATGATGCATTATACATAATTTTCTTTATTTTGAATTTCTTTGAAAGATTTCTTGTTTGTCGGTTGTTTGTACTTAAAAAACAAATGCGCTATTATTCCTTAATGGGTATGAACCTAAAATCTGATTGATTTGACCAACATAAAATCGTGATACTTTATTTGTTTTCAATTCTAGCTCTCTTAATTGCTCTTCCATCTCAGTCTCTTTCTCCTGTTTCTCTCTCAGTTTAGCATCTTTGTTAGTGTCATACTCTAGTGAAAACTAAAAAAACACTCAGTGCAGATGTCAGGCACACTATGATCTTTTGCAAGGTAAGATTGAAAATATGATAATCTACTGAAGATAAGCTTTATATATGAAATTATGTTTCATCTTTATAGAGATATTCTTAGATTAGTGAACTATAATAGTTTTGAGATCAAATGCATTTAAGGTTTTTTAACTAGTTGGTAACCATTTAATTTGATTTAGTCAAATTTTATACATTCTATTGTTTTTTTAAACATTCATTAACTATTTTTTTTTCTCATTTGTTGTTTTTTCTTAATTTTGAGTAGTGGACTCTCCTATTAAAATTTTTATTTACAATGAATATTTGCCTAGGATTTAAAAAAAAAAATTCAAACATGCATGTTGATTTCATGTTATTTTTCATTATAAAAACTCTATTTTTGATAAATTATATAAAAAACTAAATCCACATTACCTAATAGCAGTCCAAGCAGCATTGCATAATCTGTTGCTTTTTTAGAAGAACAGGTCGATGAAAATTTAGAAAAATAAGGAAAATATTCAAGATAACAGACAAAGGTAATTCTTAAATTATTAGTAGATGTGTTTAAAAGGTTTATTATAAATTGGCAGATTCAAATTTAAAATTTCATAAACGTATTAATATATAATTACTAGTCAAGCAATTTGAACTCTCTTGGGAGCTTGCGCCACCTATATTGGTATTATTAGCTAGTGGTCCCTACATTTCCTACATTAATTGCAGGAAAAGGCATTAAATCGGACCATTTAAGGAAAAGTGGCCGGTTTTTTTGTGAGAACCGCCCAAATAACCGGATTTGTAATGGTTCAATTGCAGACACGATCCAACAAGCATAACAAACAGGGGAAGGGGCCGGGTCTGGGTTTTTTCGGTCCAACCGGCCGGTCCGGTTTTGATAACACTGTTCCCAACCTTATCTCAAAAAAAAAAAAAAAAAAACACATTTGATTATTGGCTTGCTGATTGCTTGTGAGCTACTTATTTCACTTCACGAGTTTGTGAGACTATTAACAATTGACTATGATACCTTGTGTATGATCCCATGATTAATTAATGTGAAGTTATTGCATTACAATCCGTGACACAAAAGCAAATATAACTAAAATTGACCGGATCTGATCTGTAATCGCCATGATCATATGAAAAGAATACAAATATTATATAAAATAAGTCAATAACAATACTTAATTAAGTCCAGCAAACAGTCTGTTCATGGGCTTATGATTGTGCATCTTATAATGATGCGCTTATGAGTTATGATGAAGGGGTGCTTTGTATTTTCTTTAGTACAATTCAACGATTTGTACGTTTTAAAAGTAGTTCTAAATTTACTCTGTTTGGGCTTATATATATATATATATATATTGCTATTGCTATGTTATTATGATGAACTTCTAAAACAAATTAAGGTTAATTACAAACTAAAATTTTATTTTTTTTCCAGAATATTTCGTAATAGAAAAAATATTTAACTCTGCTCAACAAAGCGAACTTCTTTAATTTATTGCTCATGATAGGAATGCATTTGGCATTTTATCTAACACAAACATCCAATATAATTTGCGTTGCAATTATTTTAAAACTTAGAAAAACTTTTTTTTTCCTCATCCCGTCAATGTTGTAATTGTATTTTTTATAATTATCCAGAATTAAAAATCACCAGTACTTTGTATAATTTATGGGGAGCGCTATCTACACCAAAATTTTTGTTTTTCAAACCATAAAATTATTTTCAACCATTATATTCCTTCCAATAACTTCAAAAAGTGTTGTAATAATTTTGAAATATCATTATCCATCTTAATGAAATATTTTCATACAATTAGATTAACTAATTCAATGGAGAATAATTATTAAGAAAATCAAATGTGTTGTGTAAAGCAAAATTTTTGGTGTAGCTAGCACTTCCCATAACTTATATATAAAGTACTAAAAAATATATATAATAAAAATAGGAAAATAAGATTTCGAAACATAAGGTAATGAATAAGGTTGAGGAGTTTGCCCACGGTATTAACATAAGCATGATACGCATTGTGTACTAATATTTTTAAGATTACTGATTTGTATCAAGATTCGGACAAGAAAATGTATTTTTCTTCTTCAATTAATAAGAAAATAATACAATATTATCACGTCTGAATCTTATATAAAATCTGCAGTCATGAAAATATTAGTATGGTACTAATTTTAGTACCAGTGAAAATTGAAGTAAAGAGTCTAAACTACCAAACTTTTGATGTCCATAAAACATATATGTCATTTAGCTTAACAATCCTAAACAACGGCTGACGGCTCCAAATTACTCTTGAAAGTTTCTTAAGAGTTCTTGAATATAATAAAAGAAAAAAAAGATCATAGACTTACTTCTGGACTAATAGATTTCGTGCAATTAAAGTATTGATCTAATAATAAAAAAACTAATTTTGAATAATTAAAAATTTGATGAGATTTGAGCATTTTTTTTAGTGGATATCAAGTAATTAATTGCATAAACTATAAAAAAAAATTAAGTTTGAAAACCTGTCTATAATTGTTTAATCCTGTTTAATTTATTTTCAAAATATCATTAAAATTAATAATTTATCTTCGTCCATATCCAAATCCCACTAAACCAACCAAACCAAAGAATAATTCCTTCTTATCAAGTAATTAAAATCCAAATAACTTGGCATTTTGGGACCGGCGAATCAGATCCTGCTCTAATCGGGTACAAAATCACACTTCAGGTTTAAAACCGGGTCCACTTTAAAGATCCAAAATGATTATTGGTCAAGAGGTAGCAAAACCAAACTCGACATTTTATGAAAGTCAAACTGATCCGATTCAATCTGATTCGACCCGAGATCAAACGACATGCAATCTAACTCAATCAACATACAATTAAAAAAAAAATCGATATTAACATCGTCCCGACCCAACCTACTTACCTATGAACAAGCCACAAAATATGAACCGATCCGAATCCGACCCGGTAACACAATCAATCAACTCTCCTCCGGATCCGAATGCGAATCTGAGACAGAAGATTCTCCTCCCACCCAGAGATTCGCATTCGGACTCTGCAGTAGACAGTAGTACTCGTCGCAATTCCCGCCTAATTAATCCGAGTGCTCATCCCCTAACTTACTGCATTGTGCAATTAACAACGTCAGTCGTTGGATCGTCTCGATATCTGCGCTGGCACGAATCTCTAAACAATCCAACGGCTGGTGCTGTGAACTGCACAGTGCAGTACAGCAGGGGATATGAATTCGTCGCGATCCTGCCTAATTAATCCACCACCGACTTGATAACACAACAACAGTAAATAAAGAAAGGAACCGAAAATCTCCTTTCAAGTCCCAAATTACAAACCTAAAATCCAATCCAATTGCGAGGAGCCGTCAAATCAGGCGGCCGAAAATAAGAAATCCAGAAATATCATCAACAAAGAATCCGAAAACAGAAAAAGAAAATATAATTCATAACTAGTAAACTAATAATTACATAACGATCCAAAAATATACATACCCATCCATTATAAATACGTAATTCACTTTAATAGAATCGTATTATCAATAATAATTCTTCCTCCGTCTCTTCTTCCTTTTCTTCTCGTCTTTGCCCCAATTCGGATCCGTGTAAATCGGATCGGGCGAAGCTGAGTTTCTCCACCCGCCCGCCTCCTCCGTTTGATGAGTCTTCTCCTCGCCGGGGCCGCCGATTCCGACGCCGCGCCCCTCCCGATCTGCCGCCGCTCCCGCGATCGATGGGATAACGGCTGCCGTTGCCGCTGCCGCAGCATCATCCGATTGGGCGTTCTCGGGTCTTCGATCGGGAGGAACCCTAGAGATTGGGGTTTGGGGATTGTTGTTGTTGTTAGGAGGTTGTGATGGACTCTTCTCAGGGGTCAACGCTGAGCTCGGCCGCCGCCACCGCCAATGTCGGCGTCTGCATGCTCGACTATGTGCCCGTCTATGTTAAGGAGCTCCTGGCCGGAGGTGCCGCGGGTGCTTTCTCCAAGACCGCCGTCGCTCCCTTGGAGCGGGTCAAGATTCTGCTCCAGGTATTATCAGCTTCCATTGCAGTTTTGAATTGGTATAATGATTAAAGATTGTTGCTTTGGTGTGGGTTGATTGTGCCTATGGCATTAATTCGATTATGTACAGCAAGAAAGAAAGAAAAACAATTGTTAAATTGGTTTTATTAATTGATTTGTTGTAGACAAGGAGTAATGAGTACAAGTCGCTAGGAGTTCTTCGGACGCTTCAAAGAGTGAAGCAAACAGAAGGTTTTCTTGGATTTTACAGGTAAAAAGCTCCTTCCCTATTTGTTATCTTTTTGTTCCAATGCGAACACCGTGCAACTCTGTGACCTGCGGAGGAAGACGATTGCTGTAATTGGAGCTTCAGGGCAGAAAACCGATGTACATAAAGCTTATCATGATAAATATAATTCCTTTTTATCTCATCGCTCGAAAAGGTGGAATGTGGGTTATTGATCCGATGGGTTAGCGGTGATACGTATTGAAACCCTAGAAGGGCACCTTTTCTTATTTCAGGATAAATATTTTTTATCCCCAAGGTTGATGGTGGGTTGTCTCACCAGCTGCAAATATAAGAACTATTAGGTTATATATGCAAAAATGAATTATAAGAAGTAAATCTCTTGATGAGTTTTTTATCACATTCTAAAACGTAAGCATTGAAATATATTTTTGTCTTTGATTTATGTAGAGGAAATGGTGCTAGTGTGCTTCGGATAGCCCCATATGCAGCACTACACTATATGTCGTATGAGAGATACCGGTGCTATCTGCTGAATAACCACTCATCTTACCTTGGTAACGGCCCCTTTGTGGATCTCATAGCTGGATCTGCTTCTGGTGGTACTGCTGTTCTGTTAACCTATCCTCTTGATTTGGCTCGTACGAAGCTTGCTTATCAGGTACTTGCATTTTGGAACCTATATTGTACTTTATTATGCTAAAAAGTTAACAGAGGATAAGCTTGTTGATTTACCTTTTATATGGTTGTAAAGCTACTTGTGGTAATTTTAGTTAAATCAAAATTTTAGTTTGATTGCTGGTGTAATATGTAATGGAAGCAGGGAAGCACAATTTGCATATGCTTATATGAAGATTACGTCTAACTGTTATAATTTACCCAACAGGTTAAAGACACTAGCCAGGGTGGAAAGAATATTATGAGGAAAGTAAGTGCGCCCCCTAACTACTCTGGTATTAGAGACGTGTTTAAGCAAGTTTACCAGGAAGGTGGATTTCGGTCTCTGTATCGGGGTGTGTGTCCCACACTGATAGGTATACTCCCTTATGCGGGTCTCAAATTCTACATATATGAGGAACTGAAAATGCGAGTGCCTGATGAGTACAAGAAATCAGTGATGCTGCACCTTGCATGCGGTGCCTTAGCTGGCTTGTTCGGTCAGACTCTTACCTACCCCTTGGATGTTGTCAGACGTCAGATGCAAGTATATCTCTTTTCTCATTTAATTTGAATAATTCTTTTTCAGAAGAAACCCATTTTTATGTTTAGTTTACAAGATGGGAGAATGATCCAAATTGAATACTGCTCACTTATAAAGCTATTTGTCTGATGGGATATCTTGTCCCATCTGTTTATCTTATTTTATGGATGCTATTTCATTTATGCAATTTCTCTTTATTTAAGTGGATGTGAGTGGTAATTGTTGTCAAATGAGATGGAATATAGAAGAGATGTGGCAGCAATTACAAATTTAATTATTCAATTTGGCAAACAAAAGTATTTTTGGAGGCCCCAATGAAATGTCTGCAACAGTGGCAAATATGATGGGTGTACTGAATTAAGGCGCAATGATGCTATATAATTTTAGGGAACTGATACATAGATACCAAAAAAAATACCAAAATTGATGTTGACTGTGTGAGTATACATGTTAAACGAGTCGATATTCATATTAACTCGTTTAGCGTTTAAGTTTTTTAATATAATATATACAATACATTGTATAAATAAATAGCATAGTAAAAGTCATTAATTTGAGTACTTGACTATTTAATATGATATGAATACTAACACAAGCGATGTTGGTTTGGGTATCTCTATAACATTTTGTCATATTTTTAAACCTTTCTTAAGAGCCATTTAATTTATTTTTTTTCCGACATTTTTTTAAGCCTATTGTTTTGACATATTGCAGGTTCAGAGTCAGAGGCTGACAGATCAGTTTGAGGGGCCGAGAATAACTAGTACATTCCAAGGGCTTACTGCCATTGCTAGAAGCCAGGGATTGAGACAGCTGTTTGCTGGCTTGAGCCTCAACTATATTAAGGTAATTTTATACTGAATGTAATAGCAGGAAAAGCAGAAGTCATTCTGCGAGCATTGTGAGTTGGTAAATGAACGAAACTATAATGCAGTACTTTAATGAATGGGGCCAAAGTTTAGGAAATAATGCTTCTATAAAGCTAATTGATTTTGACTTGTTTACTTTTATATGAAATAATGGTTCAAAAATAATTGGTCAGATTGTCAGACTATTTATTTCATTTAAATTGAATTGTTTCCTTCCATTCCACCTAACAAATTTAATCGACTTCTTTGCAATGGTGAATTGAGAAAATCAATTTTAGTTCTACTTATTTTAACTTTTTTCTTTTTTTTGTTTTCTTTTCACAAGGTTGTACCATCCGTGGCGATTGGTTTCACTTCGTATGACTTGATGAAGCACTTACTGCAGGTGCCACCCCGTGAGAAGACTAATTCTTCTTCAGCTTCTGCTAGTTGAAGAAAACCATATTTAGCATTTAAACTTGACTGGTTATCATGGTTGTATTTTTAAACAATAGCAACAGACATCTGTTAAATAGGCTTGTGATACTTGACCTGGTTAATGATATTGTTAAACAACATGCACTCTGAGGCTATTTTGCTGTCTCTGTACATTTCTTAACATGGCTGTGATTCTGATTATTTAAACAAACATTAGCTGTGTATATTATTGAAGTATTTGTTGGGCTCTGTTAGAATTTTTTGAAAGGAGTTTTCATGTCTTTGGGCAGATTTTAACTCATGTGCCCTTAATTTTTTATCATTTAATGCCAATCCATGTATTAGATAACGTTCAATCAATGTATAAGATTATCAACGATTCACCATACGTTCTATCATCAAAGCTTTCACTAGTAAATTGTAATACAATCATTATACAAAAAGGATCTCTATCCTTATGGCCAGTTCAATCATAATACACACTACTTATGGTACAGTGCAGATATATAATTCGCAATGTCACAAATTTTGATATTCATACTCAAATGGGTGCAGTCTCATGCTGCTTTGGGCAGCGCTAAAATTACTTATGGGACAGCTTTAGTATCAAAACTGACCAAAATACCCTTGCTGAAGAAGGGAAATGTATCATTAACTGTAGGGGTATTTTTGGTCAGTTTTGATACAAAAGCTGCCTTGTGAGTAATTTTAGCGGTGCCCAAAGCAGCGTCCTTGAAATTCTGCTGTGCTCAGTACAAACTACTGGTATAGCATTGCTCAATTGCAACATTTTTCACAGGAATTAATATTTCTACTACTTTCAAGTACATAACATGTTGTACACTGGAATTACACAAAATTCATGTCATGATACAAGTTTGAAGTGGCACATATTCAATTTATCCTTTGTTTGAAAAACAAAAAACCTGAAAACTGTCCAAATTGCCAGAATACTGGACATGATAATCTGATATTACATTTTGTTTTTCCGAAAGTCCGTCGTTATCCGTCAGACATGGCATATTCTGGTGTTGGTTGGTCGTAGTTGAACGACTTAAACGTCGAGATATCTATTACAGAATGTTCCTCGTTTTATACAACTAATTGACAGTAATCGATCTTTCTTCGGATATAACTGTTCTCTAATTTTAGCAAATAAATAGTTATGAACTTATCTGGAGAACTTTATAGCCAATTTTGTGGACCTCTGCTATTTACTGCAATGAAATACAGAGATGTGCCGTATCGTCGTGGGGCCTACATTTCAGATGTCAGATACAATTTCTATCCATCAAACTGCCCCAGATAATCTGAAATTCTTCAATACCAATTACTATAATTGTTTTCAGAGCACCCAAAAAGTAATTTGTGGACAAACAGAGATAAAAAGAGGAAGAGAGAAAGGAGAGGGAGGAGAAAAAAAAAAAAAGGCAAGGAAAGATGGCACGAAACCAAGCCGGTTCAAACGCAGCGCTGATCTTCATACTGGCTGTGGTGCTTCTCTCAGCCATCACAACAATGCCGGTGGAGGGCAAAGAGAACTGCCTATGCGAATGCATGAAAGTTTGTCGCGGGACGGTTAAGGGGAAAGACTTGATTTGTGCCAAAGCTTGTAACCATGCTTGCATTGCTGCTGGCTTTTCAGGATACCCGAAAAGCGGCATTATCTTCTGCACACCGCAGGCTCCAAATGCGATGGCTCCCTCGGAGTCGCTACCCCTGGTGCCTCCCCCGCCTAAAATGACGATCTCGTGATCACGCACGTAACATCTTAGAGAGTATATATACATCTCCTTGCTGTAGAATATCGATCCACCGGTATATTCGAGCCTTGAATGGCATGTTTTTACCTTATAAATGTCTTATCCTTTGTATAATTTTATTTGGATATGGCTTGTACAATTTCAACGAATGTACGTACTTCTCTTTTACAACAGATTTTACCTTGCTAATGTATAATGTGATACCTTTACACATGTTGCACCTTTTTATGTTCCGTTAATTAGCACCATATGCATGTTTAAAAAATGAAGTGTATATTTCATTCTTTTGATTATTTTGACTAGAGCTGTAACTCGGGCTTCGCCCCCGAAATATGATATCAAATAAATAATAAAACTTTAAATTTAAAATATATATTTTTTAAAAAATGAACAAAATTTTATTTTTTTTATGTGAATAATAATAATGAAATAATTTATAGATAATAGCATATAAATATTAGACCATTATTATCACATAAATATTTGACCATTTTAAGGTTAAATTTTTGATGAAACAGGCCATGCCTGTTTAAACTTGCATTAAAAACCAAAATAGTTACAGGGTTTTATTGGTTCTATGTACATAAGGTTAAATTTTATCTTAGACATATCACATTTATCTTAGAAATATTGGACCATTTTAAGATTAAATTTTATCTTAGACATATCACATTTATCTTATTAAATTGGGAGAGAGAATACATATAAACTATTAGATCAAAGTAGATGAAGAGATTTAAACAAAATCAATAATTAATAATATTGATGATGTGACATAGTTGAGATGCTTAGAGAGCTAGCCCTCTTATTAGAGTATAGATTAGAAGCTCTGGTACAAGTCTTTGTCCCTGCAGTATCGTATCGTATGATATGTGGTTTGTTTAATGATTACAGAGAATATTACCCATCTCACTATTGACTATTCATCAACAAAAATTAATGCTTAGCTACAAATAAAATGTTCCCGAAGTACGTTTGTACATTTGGTTAAGTTCCTATCTAGCCAAATCATTTGGTGCATGTCAAATCATTTGTTTTATACCGCCCGGGATAACTGGTCCAAACCGCCCAAACCTCCTCGAGCGGCCTGGGCATCCCGCACGAACTGCCCGGGGCGACCCGCACGAACCGCCCGGGGCGACCCGTCCAAACCGTCCGGGGCGACCCGCCAGACCTGCCCAGTGCGACCTGCACAAACCGTTCGGGGCGACCCGTCAGACCTGCCCGGTGCGACCCGCCTTGTCCTGGCCAATTGTTCGCTAGCCCTCACCACGGGAGGCCCGGGGTCGCACAAACCGCCCGAACATCCCTGGGCGACCCGCTTGAAAAGCCCCGGGTAGCTAGGCAACCAGCACGAACCGCCCGAACAGCCCCGGGCGGCCCAGAGCAATCCACACGAACAAGCCTAGGCTACCTTCCAGAATTGCTCGGGGTGACCCGCCTGAATAGCGCGGGGCGGCCCAGGCAACCCGCCAGATCAGCCCGAGGCGACACGCGCAAACATCCCGTGGCGACCCAATTGGCCCTACGTAGCTTGGGCAACTTGCACTAACCGCCCGTGGCACACAAACTGCCCAGTGCTACCCGTCCTGACTCGGCCAGAGTTCGCCCTTGAGCACAACACAAATGTAGTGTGATATTAGTTTTAACGTAAGAATTTATAGTTTGAGTTTTATACAGTTGTTGTGCTTGATACTTGTTTTGTCTAGTGTGATATTTTATACAATGTGATAATTGTTTTATGCAATTTTTTTTTTAATTTGTGTTATGTAGTTGTTATGCATGATATTTGTTTTATGCATAGAATTCTTATTTATATGCAGTGTGATATTTATTTTATGCAAGTTTTTTTTTAGTTTTCGTTTTTGCAGTTGTTATGAATGATATTTTTTCAATGCGGAGACTTCTTACTTTTAAGCAGTGTGATATTTGTTTTATGCAAGTTTTGTAAGTGTGATATTTGTTTTATGCAGCTTTTTTATTTTATGCAGTGTGATATTTGTGTTATGATTTTTTTTTTTTTTAATTTGTGTAGTTGTTATGCATGATTTGTTTTATACTACTAGGGGCGAACCACATGAATCACTCGGGGTGACCCGCTCGAACCACCCGGGGTGGCAGGGGCAACCCACACGAACTGCCCAGGGCGACCCGCACCAACCTTTTGGCGTTTGGGGCGATCTGCCCGAACAGCCCGGTGCGACCCGCCCAGTCTCGGTATGTTGTACGCCCGCCATCATCGCGGGAGGCTCGGGGCAGCTCACACGAACCGCCCTCGATGACCCACACAAAACACCCGAACATCCTCGGGCAACCCGCACTAACCAGCCGGGGTGACCCGCACGAATCGCTCGAACCTCTCCAGACGACCTGCATGAACAGCCCGGTACGAGCCGCTCTGACCCGGCCAGCTATTCGCCCTTGGGCACAACACAAATGTACCGTGAATATGTGATATTTGTTTACGGGGTTTAAAGGATCGTAACACATGCGGACGCGTTTTAAGTACTTTTTAACCCAACGACCCAACCTGTCCGAACCGATTGCCAGTTTTGCCACTCACTTGTACAGTACTGATCAACAAGCTTCATTCATAATCTCTCTTTTGTTTTCCCCAATGCAATCATGAATCATCATCATCCGATCAGATAAATGAGACGGCCCTGAAAACTCTCACTAACAAAAGCAGGAAACAAACACAACCAGCCTCACTCGTCCACTCATCAGCTGCCACGCGCCCAACACTCCTGGAGGGCTACACTCGTAATTCCCTCTATCGAACATGCTCAGATCTCCGGCCACGAGTCCGATCTGACGGCTGAGAATTTTAGGGAGAGTTTTTTGAAATAATCCCGACCTCCCATCCAGGTTTGGAGGGTTCTTCGATCCGATTTGGATCGTCGCGGATTTCAGCGCCCCCGGCCACGGTACGGCCCCACAAAAGAACAAAACACCCAGACAAAACGTGCTCTATTCTCTCTTTTCAGCCCGTCCCTCTCATCTCCAGTTCCACCACCTCTCCCTTTCCAATACCTCACAGGTCACATCCAGTAGTACTTAAACTGGAGAGATTGTAAAAAGTGAGATTTGGGAGGTTTTGTCGCTTTGGCGCTCTCAGTGGCGCAGTCTCCTTTCAAATTTCGAAACCCCGAGAAAAGAAACAAACAAAACCCAAAACAAAACCCCACCCTCCCTCAATTTCCTTCCTTTACAAGGCTTTATTAGAATCAGTGGTCTGTTTTAATTTTGTGGGTTTCAATCCTTGGCGAGGTTTTGGTTGATCCCGTTGTCCAATTTTGAAATTTTGGTACCCGAAATTGTGATTTTTTCTGGTGTGTAAACAGTGAAGGAAAGGGATTGAAGGAAGATGGGGGGATCTGGGAAGTGGATCAAGTCGCTCATGGGTCTGAAGAAATCGGAAAGAGATACTTCTACTTGCCTGCAGGTTTTTCACCACTCTCGGATCTCTTTTACTTTGTTCAAGTTTGACAATTTCTCAAAAAAATGTTGTTTCAGAAAGTTGGGTTTTATTTTCTTTATTACTTGATACATTTTTCCTCTCAATTTTACTCAATTTGATCGAATTATGTCTCATAATTGAAAGTAGTGTACTTACACAGACACCCCAATTCAAAATCCCAATTTATTTCAGCATAGAAGCATCAACCCAAAAAGCCCAAAAAAATTGTACAAAATGGGTATTTTTTATATCGGAAACTTCTCTTACTGTTTGTTGAGCAGGAAAAATCAATTGAAGCAAACAAGAGTAAGAAATGGAAGCTATGGCGAACCACATCAGGGTCGAGAAGCGGGAGCCGCCGGTCAGGATCAGAAGCTGCATCGGAGACTTCCTCAGTGACAGCTGCAGATCCACTGACTGCGGCTGTGGCTGCGTTAGTGCGTGCCCCGCCACGGGATTTTCACGCTGTTAGGCAGGAGTGGGCTGCGGTCCGCATACAGAGTGCATTTCGTGCATTCTTGGTAAATTTAATCGAAATTTTATATACACTTTGCTTTAATAATGAAAATTTTGTTGTGTAATATGAAAAAAAATAATAATAAAAGAGAATGTGCTGTCCTTTTCAGGTGGCACCTCATATTATATCAAACTTGCCACCGACGTTTCAATTTTTAATGAATTTGCAATAAGTACCAAATTTTCTGGGATGACTTGACTTATATTAGTTAATGCTTGTTCCGAATGCATCTTATATTGGTGTGGATTTTGAAACTGAAAGAATTAGTTGGAGTAAGAAGATAGCCATCCCTGGTCTGACATTATTGGGTCTGATTATTCAATTACTAATTCTTATATCCAAATGGGCTGTTAGTGGCTAGTGCTAGTTGTTCGATATCATTATCAATTATCATTATCAGTTAATCTGAGGAATAGATTTGCAAACAGCGAGTTGCTGTTTTTTTATCATTATCAATTCTTATATTCAAATATATTCCTCAGATTAACTGAGTCGTTCTTTGCAAATGCACTCATAATCTGAGGACTGACGATTTTGACGTAGAATATATTTGTTGTCCAATACTCTTCAGGCAAAGCGCGCACTGAAGGCGTTGAAAGGAATTGTGAGAATTCAAGCTCTGGTGCGTGGTCGGCAAGTCAGAAAACAATTGGCTGTTACACTCAAATGCATGCAAGCACTTGTCAGGGTTCAGGCCAAGGCCCGGGCCCAACGAATGGGGCTCATTTTGAATGAAGAGGCTGCCCAGGAGGATTGTACCAGTGATCCCGTTAAACTGGCTGAGGTGAGCTCTTAAAAGAGTACAACTTTATTTTTTTTTTCACGACACGACTTTATTTTTTTTTTCACGACACTGTGTTTGATGTCTTTGTAAGAAATCAGCCATAAGAATGGGGTACAGTGAGTTCTTTCATGGAGAAAAAAAGGAGTTGAGGCAGTGGAATTATGTGATACTTGATGTAAAATATTAGTATACTGAAATAGGGGTCTAAATTGGTAGAAGTCTATTGGATAACATTGGAACTACTGATGTGCAATTATGAATCATTTCCTGTTCTTGTACAAAATGATTCCAAGTTCCTGTGCCGGATATGTTTACATTTCACAAATTCAACATACTTTATGAAAGATCTCTAGTTTGCTGTTAATGTGGTACTTTGACAACTTCCAGGAGGGATGGTGTGACAGTCGAGGTAGTATCGATGAAATAAAGGCTAAAATTCAGATGAGGCATGAAGCTGCCATTAAGAGAGAAAGAGCTCTGTCTTATGCTCGATCCTCGCAACTGGTAATTTTTCAAACTGGTAAAAATAGCTGTAAGTATTTTCTTATATTCAGATTTTAACAGCATATCGTATTGTTCAATTTTGTCTCCCTTTCAGCAATGGAGAGCAGTAACGCCGAACAGGAACTCGAGTTCCATGAAGCAGTGCAGCTCAACAAGGCTGCAAATGAGTCCCAGCTATGTACAGGTCACCCGAAACAATGTCTCGACTCGAGTTTCTGCGAAACCGCCTAATGTAATTCTGTCCGGTTGCACTTTCGACCTCCACTCCTGCGACGAGAGTTCCACTACCACATCCTCCCTTTTCAAGGCGACTCCAGTCGCAGGCAGCTACATGAGTCTGACCCAATCAGCCAAGTCAAGGATGAGTGCCAGTAATTCGCAGAGAAAGGTTGAATCGCACAGCAGTAACGGGTCGGATTTGACAGTTACCAGCAAGCGTGTCAGTCGACATGCACTGCATGGAAGGAGTATATCTGGAATCTTGGATAAAGAAGATTGCAGATTTGGTGAGAGGCTATCTTCATTCATTTAGTTTATAACTTCAATTAACAAAAAATAGCTGGATGGGGAAAAAGTACAAAATAGCATGTTTTGTTTGGGATTGTATGTACTATTTTTTTTTCTTTTCTCATTCTTATTTATCAGTTGTTTGTTGTGCTCTGGCTTTAAGTTTTAAAAAATGCTATGACGAATTGATATGTAATATATAAAGAGGAGGGACCCATTCACAATGCTTATTTTGATAATCTTGACAATGGTCATCTTTAAAATTTTGTAAAAATTCATTAAAAATCTTAAAAATGAAAAAAATTTTATGGATGCATTATTTAACTTATAGATTGAGAGTTTCAAATTTCAATCAATTTGAACATCATTTGATGCCTTATCAAAATTTTATACATTTTTTAATGGTTGTAATTAAAAGATCTTTAAAGAGCTATCAAATATCGCTTAAATTGAATATAATCAGAAACGTAATCAATCTATAAGTTAAGCATAATTATCATAAACTTTTTTTTATTTTTAAGTCTTTTATGAATTTTTATAAATTTTTAAAAGTTACAATTATCAAAATAACCATTGTCAATGGATCACTCATATATAAAAGCAATGCAAAACTGTTCAAATGGTCAAAGAAAGTCTGACTTTGTCATTTTATTTATGAGACTGGGTATCTACATTCTCTAAAGTATGTTATAAATTCAAACAATTCTTTTTCTGTTTTTTCATTTCTTTTGTTTTTTTGTTTTTGCAAATGGAACGATTTTGGATTTTTGCAAATCTGAGGATCAAATAAACATGCATTATATATATCAAAACACCCACCTAATTTTACAGCGTTAATTTCTGACATAATTTTCAAAACACTTATTTTGAAACCATCTCATAATTATTTAGTTTCCGAATCCGATCCATTTGAAAACATCTCATATAAAAGGATCCGCATGTCTGAATGTTCATACTTATCATCTAAATGGATAACATAACACGTCTATAGTGGCACGTTCCAAAGAGAAATAAATTAAAAAAGAAAAGGAAGAAGACAGTGCTATGATTTTACATTTCAGCTTTTCTCAGTTTTTTTTTTTTTTTTTTTTTTTTTGAGAAAAACCCGTAGGTGCATTTCATTGAAAGATAAAACTACAGTCTTACATTACAATTATCCTAAGACTTGAAAATAAAAACTACTGGAATCTAAACATTACACTACCAAAGTTTGAGAATTAGTTAAAGACATGAAAAAGACTGAAAAGTAAAAAAGTCCTAAAATCGCCAATTTAATGGCTCTGCAATTCCGAGCTTATGCTACGCATCTTTTCTCAGTTTCACTTTCACGGCTGCTTTCACAGCACAGCAGTCTCTTTATTGCTTCCATTCCATCCCATGCCATCTCACTTTGTCCTGGCCTCCTCCTGGGCATGCCATACTCTCACACAAAGAAAAAAAAAAAAAAATCAATGTTGTCCAAAATTAAGAAATAAGAAATACAAGCTGCAAAATGCAAACACTGTTGTTGCAACTTTGTTTATTATAGGGACTGAAAATTGTTTATCTTTTCTTCGAAGAGTTGGTAGGAGCTTACACAGACTGAAATTGTTCATCTCCTTACAAAGAATTGGTCTTCTGGTAGACAAAAAAAATTTACAGAGTTGTTTGGTCTAGATTTGTAAAGCGCCAAGTTATTCTACTGGGATATATACATGGAGCTGAAAACGTTTGCATTTCGGAGTGAAATGCAAGCGGTCCAAATTATACTTTGTCGCGTCTGAAATTTCGATTTATGGTTCCCATTAAATTCATCATATGAAATACTAGAGGATACAATTATTTTTCATTTTAAAGTTTTTTAATTATTTATTTTGGATTTTTGAATCCATGTACAAACAAGTAATATATTATTACTATTTTTTGGGTCATATTGAAAAATCTAAAACAAATACTTAAAATGCTCCAAAAATAAAATTTTTTTGCTTCCCTTAGTATTTTCATATGTTGAATTTAATGGGAGCCCTAAAACATAAATGGACGTGGCAAAATATAATTTGGACCTTCAAATGTTTTCACAATAGTTTGGTCTATATAGATGTTGTAAGTTAGTCATGCTCATGCCTATCTATCGTATTTCAAGATTTTTAAAAATGTCGCATTTTGGGCCGTGCTAATTTACTGTCAATTTGGTCGGTTTTTAAGCCAGTTTTGGGCCTCTGTATTTTGTTTCATTTAATTTATACCAATAAAAGTAACCAAATCTATAAACTAGAAAGAGGGGTAACTCTCTAAACACCTTAACTATGCCACATCATCAATGTTATTAACCATTGATTTTGTTTAAATATTTTCATCTACTTTGATCCAATGGTTTATATTTATTCTCTCTCCCTATTAATAAGATGATATGATATGTCTAAGACAAAATTTAATCTTTGAAGTAGTACAACATTTATGTGTTATTATTTATAAATCATCATCATAATCATCATATTCACATCAAAAATTTTAAAATTATGTTTATTTTTTAAAAATAAATATTTTTATTTTATAAGTTTTATTTTTTTTGTTATCATATTTCGGGGCAAAGCCCGAGTTATAACTCTAGTCATAGTAATATGTTGAGGCTTAAGTACTGTGTTTGGCAAAAGATGAAATCATATAAGAAGAGTTACATCTTTTTAAAAGGTACCAGTAAAAAGCTCAAGCCTTACTAATATGAGGAAACTAATATGGGTCTTAAATTTTAATAGGTATGGGCATTAATGTACATTAACGGTGGTGATCAATCTAAGTAAACGAACAACGGCTGAGGTTTATTTTTAGGGAAGATAGAATTTTCATGTCAAAAAATTCAATCTCATTTTATTAAAATATGAAAAAGATTCAACTCTTCTCTCGTCTGCTTTAATTTTATTGAACTGCCATGAGGAGGTTCAAAGTGTTAGAGAGAAAATAGTAATTATATACACTTCTGCGGGCAGTTATTCCTTCATAGTTCGACAATTTTTTTGGGTTATATCCAGTGTCACAAAATTTGTGTCCACGTATCCATCCATATTGTTACAAAATTTAAAGTAAAAGTTACAAAATTTAATATAAGAGTTACAAAATTTATGTATGTGTAAATAGTTAAATCGTGGACACCTGAAAATTTCCTTTTTTTTTCCCCCCCCTTTTTTCATCAATTAACTAGAAAGCTTCTTTCTTCTTAACCCTTCCTACCTTCCCTGTCGTGGGTTGATGACATATTGAAATCTTTTTTTTCAATTTTCAATTATACTTTTCATTTATTTTGTTGGTTTACAGATTAACCACTTGTTTGTGCATTTGCTATCAATATGAGTGTATTAACACGTCATCACTTCATCGTCCGTACTCTCTAGTCAAATGTGTTGTTCTCATTTTAATGCATAATAATATTATGTCCTTTTCACCATGCATACATATACTTGATTTACAGATCTGAAACAAATTAAAATTACCATTTTCATGTCATGTAAATTTTCTACAAGGATATTCTATTCTTTTGTAGACATCACCATATCTACTGCATACAAATTTAATTAGTTTCTTAAGATATCTAGATATGCTTATTTAATTATAACTGATTGGTAATGCCTTTCACAAACAAGGCCATGCTTAGGTTTGTCTAAGGACGAAGCCAGGATTTCATCATAGGGGTCAAAAAGATGATGCCGCAACAAATTTTTTAAAATTTTAAAATGGTTGCATATCATAGTATTACATAGTCAAAACTATTAGATTTCATATACAATCAACATAATATAAGACATTATACTTAACCATCTCAATATATTTAACCTAAAATAACATACTAAATTTTTTTTAAGGATCATAGGGGGCATATCTCAATATATTTAACCTAAAATAATATACTAAAATTGTTTTTTCAAGGATCATAGGGGGGCATATCTCAATATATTTAACCTAAAATAGTATACTAAATTTTTTTTTTCAAGGATCATAGAGGGGCCATGGCCCCCCTAGCCACCCCCTGTCTCCGTCCCTGGGTTTGTCCGAGGCAATTTCCCTTCAAAATCAGCCGATTAATCCTGAGGGTTATCATTTATCAGTCCGTCAGTAACAATTACATATTACTAGTAAAGAGTTCACGCCTTGCTTTGGGCTGAAATTATTATATCTTATAATAAAGGGCCGAAAACTCATTCCTTGTGAAGAAACTAATACGGACCTTAAATTTTAATGGGCCGGGGTATTAATGTACATCAACAGTGGTGATTATGTTAGTGTATGTCCTAGGAGCCAATCATTTTCATATGATTGTTGTATCCATTTTGTTCATGAATTGAATGATTTTATATATCATTTCATCCTTGAGTATTTATTTTATTTAGATCATTTGAGTAAAGGACTTGAATTGTAGAATCCTAGATTAAATTAATAAGTACTCTAAATGGTCCCTAATCTTGATAATTAGCAAGAGACATTAATTGATCATAAAAGATTAGTATGTGAGTTAAGTGATGGTTATATTCTACAAACCATAAGTAAGGAGTTACTAACTTAATTACATAAATATTGTTGGAGAACAATATTGGACTATGACCATAATGAAACAATATCTGGATTGTGTTTATGTCATTATTGTTTCATTAGTGTTGAATTCTAAAGTATGAGGTATTATCTTTTCTACATGAGAGATGTATTTATATTGTATTGTCGAACGCTCCCTTGACCGGCAGTTATAAAGGCAATATGTATGGATGCATCTCTTATGAGTAGAAACGGTCGTTTACCAAGAATACTATTGTCCATCAACTTTGTTGATTGATTATATCATGGGCCCATCTTGTTGAAGTAAGATTGAAATGCTAGCTACGTGATTAAACGTTAATCACAACAATCTTCTTCGGATCAAGAGAAAGAATAAATCGCAAGTATGACATATTCCTAACTTGGATTTATTTGATGATATGGTAAGACAAAGAATTAACACAATATATATTAACTTATATGCAGAGGATCCGTATACACCGTATACTTGCTCCATACAGTCTATGTCAATTGGGTAGTCATAACGTATTACTAGATACCAATCATGATTTATAGAATTAAAAGAGTTTTAATTCTATTGCCAACATGACATGGATCCCACTCGGTCACACCTATAAGCTTAAGAATGAGAGTATGCAAAAGTTTAGTATATTATATGTGATATGAATATGGTTGATGAATAATTTATAAAGAGTTATAATTATGTCACTCACCATATGATACTAAATGCATGTCTATAAAATTATCTAAGATATATTTCCTCATCTAGAATAATTAAGTATGTATGACATATTAAATTATTTTGTTCAACAAGAAACATGAAACTTATAATGTGGAATCAATATGTATTAATGGTTAATACATATAAATGAAGTTGAATGACACATAGGATGTGTACATTTTGTGAAGCCCTCTCGAGAGGATTAAGAGCCCATTTTGGCAAGGGTATTTTGGACAAATTGCCCATAGATGAGCTCTTGGGGTTGGGATATAAAAGAGGCCCAAAACCCTAGCCTCCACACTTTTTCTTCCTCCTCTAACAGCCCCCTCTTGGCTGGCCATTGGAGAAAAACGTGGTAAACTCCATTTTCCACCAAAAGTCTCATGTGTTGAGCACCTCACCTCTTTCCTCTATCAATCTAAAGAGTTAGTTGTGATAGAAGAAGAGGTTTGAAGCTAGTTTGAGGTTGGATATCCACTAGTATTTCCTAGTAGGAAGAAAGTAGAAATCTCACATCAAGCTTGGTGGATAACTAGTGGAAGCACGATGCTTGTGGTGCTAGGAGCAAGAGAAGGTAGCGAGGAAGCTCTCAACCACCATCCTTGGGAGTTCTTCACTTCCTCTTACTATAGAGGAAGAGGTATGACACAAAAAACCCTTTTTGATGAGTTATGATGCAACTAGATTAGATAGATCTTAGAATACTTGCATTAGAAAAATTTTTGATTTCTTCTTTTGCGTGTAACCTTGAACTTTCAGATTAATCTAAGTAAACAATCACCGACTGAGATTTCTTCTTTAGAGAAGATAGAACTTTCATATTAAAAAATCTAATCTCCTTTTATTAGGAGTAAGATAAAATGTCAGCTATAATTTGTAGTGAAATTGGTAATATAAGATTAACATTTCATTATAGAGGAGATAAATTTTCGTGCTTCACTAGCTTAATTATTTTTGTAAATTGCTTGTGGTTCGAAATTTGTAATACCCACTCCAAAAATTTTGCTCTTCCTATTTGGCTCTGTTCGGTGGTGATAGAATAGAGGAATTGAGTGGAAAAGAGAGTCTATTCCCACCGAACATGGTTGGAATTGAAAGGAAAAGTAGAAAAGTGCAAGAATGGAATAGAAGTAACAATTTGCAGTTAAACCCCTCTTTTTTGCATTTTGATCCCTCTCTATTCCATGGAAGAGACTCTTCCTAATTTCATAGGGGAGATGGAATAGAGGAATTGAGTCATCATCAACTAATGGAATAGATGTCATACCCCTTTTCCACTATTCCATGGCTACCGAACACAACCGGATTAGTGAGGAATGGTCGACTCTTCTCAATTCCACAATTCTTCAATTCCATTCCTATTCCACCTCTTGCTGAACACACCCATTTATATTTGGTGCTGCTTATCGTGAAACTTAACAATTTTTTTTTTTATAATTGTAAAAAAAAAAAAAAATCAACTTTTTTGCTCTTCCTATGCTTTTTTTTTTTTAAATAATTGTAAGGTCAAAATCTTGAGCTCCAAATATCTGTAACGAATTGTACAAATCAAAATTATATATAACATGTGACCTTCTTGACCGGAAATCTTCACACTAGCCACTAAATCAAAGATTGGATCTCAGATCTCAAAACTATGTAATAATCTATAAAAGAAAAAAATAAAGATTATGCAAAATTACAAATGACATTTTAAAAATACAAACACGTATAACTTAAAGCAGTACTTTTAGGAAGCAAACATCAATCAAGTAGTGATAAAGCACGAGATAACAAAGACAAAAAAAAGTACAATCTTATAATTAATTATATTTAATCACTGTTCAATCTGCATTGTTAAGTTTAAAAAAAGGACAGAATTATAAATCAACCTTTTTGGTGTTTTTCTAATGCCTACAGTACTGTTTCAAGTTGTAATTTTATTTTACACTTTTCTTTGACCTTTTTGATGCTAATCACCCTCTATATAACCGAAAGATGGCTAATGATGGACTAGGTTTTGTACTGAAATTGGTGCTGATGAGATGTAATAATGTATGCATAATTGATTGATTGATTCTAATTATTATAGTCATAGACTGATAGACCCCTTTTTTCAATAAAAGAGAAACATCTTGCGTTTATTGACTAACCGTCCATTTGTCGATAGTCGATAAACATACAAAGAATTATTATAGCAGATACTGACATATATCTCAAATTTATAATTTATGAACATGTATTCTATGGACACTGGGAATTACTCTTCAATGAATTGGGAAATTACTTTTCTGCCATTTCAAAGTTGGGGATTTTGATTGATTCATCGCAAAAAAATAGTGCCACTTTAAATCCAATAATTATATGAGGAGGTATCCAATAATCATGGGCATTGGTGTCCATGGTGACCAATTTTTAATTGAAGTATAAATTGAAAAAATCTAAACCGTTAGATGAATTCTATATTATCTCAATAACATATACATAAAAAAATGATAAAGTTTTGACATTGTTTCGATAGTCATCAAGAGAGGAGAAAAAAATCATAAAACTTGAACTATTGATTTTTGTTAATGCTTGATGCACATGTAAATAAAATCAAAATGATATAATTTTTTGTATACACATAAAATATGATATATACAACATAATCTATCAATTAGTTTTGTTATTTAAGAATTTAAAATGTAGTTATTTAAGATTTAATTTCATAGTCACCGACCGGTCACCAAAAACATGGTTATTTGGTCCCTCCTCTAATTATATTCGAAGATTGTCAATTTTATTATATAAATTATCCCATACTTGATAGTCATTGATAGAGTACCAAATGACACTCATATTAAATGAAATTTGAAACACAATCGATCAATTTATTAGTAAATGAATACGGTTGTAAAAGATTTTTTATTTTTAAGATTTTTATGAATTTATAAACTTTGGTATAACTTTTGTGTCAAACTTTTGTTTTGTAAGTGGATCCCTCCTCTTATTTGAATTAGGTGTGATTTATACATTAAAAGTGACAATTAGACAATTTTCTATTTTTATTGAATTTAAGGTGACACTAAAAGCAAGTTGCATGTATAGGTATATCACTTAAGTTTAGTGAGCATTTAATAGTCCATTAAACACTATTAAATGTCAACCGTTGTAATTATCATACAATTTCAATGATTCTCGATGGAGTATCAAATAACACTCGAATTCAATAAAATTTGAAAAACAATCAATCTATAGTTATAAAAACTTACTTAAATTTTTTTTTTCTACTTATAAGATTTTTTTTTTGAATTTATTTAGAAGTGGTTGTCAAAGTCATCAAAAACTCAAGATAAGTAGTTGTTAAGGATGGCATACCTTAAAAATATTGGCTAGGTCTTCTTAATCTTTCAATTTGATGGATAGATTTAAAAATTAAGATTTGTTGTCAATAGTCGGTGTTTAACAAAATTTAGTATGTTTAAACTCTGTAGACTGATGAAATCATGAAAGATATATTCCGACTAACTCCTAATTAGTTTTTCCTGAAAGAATCTCACATGCATCTCTAGTGTTTATAGGGACCATACAATTCCACTATCATGATTAATAAACTCCAATTAAATTGTCATGCGCCTAAGCACCTTACATGGCGTTGAAACCGCTACTGATCATGAGGAATAAACACAGAGAACCGCACCTCAAAAAAAATAATATTCTCCACCTTAATCAAACCAAATTAAATAAACCCAAAACCTTAATTAATTTATATCATAAATCATAAGCTCTAATAATGTCCTTCTATGGTGTCTCCATTTGTAACTTTTTGGGAGCGCTAGCTGCATCATAATTTTTACTCCACACACCAAAAATAATTTTTTTATAAATTATTATATCCCTTCCAATTAAATCAAAACATGTTATAATAATTTTAAAGCATCATTATCCCTTCTTAAAACATATTTTTGATGCAATTACACCAACTAATTTAACTGAGAATAATTATTGAAAAAAATTAATTTGATGTACGGAACAAAATTTTTTAGTAATACCTAGCGTTCATAGAAAAATTATTCATAGCGTCCATATGTTATATTTCGAGATACATCTATTACATTTTGAAGTGTATATGTTACATTCCATACACAACTATGAATGTATGGACAGTTTTTTAATGGACGCAAGATGTTTCTAAAAAATTTTGGTGTAGATAGCACTTCCCAACTTTTTTATTTGATTCCTTCCAATTGAAAATTTTTTTGTCTATCCCTAAAAAAACACAAATCTTAATACTATCCCTCTTTTGAAGCAAATCTCGAAACTATCCCTGTTTTACCTACGCTCACTGTCACAATTCAAAGTGACCGCAGTAGTCAGACTCATCAACTGAATGCAGTGGTCAGACAGAGACGTCTAACCAATTTTTGCACAAATTATATTAAGTTGACCGCTACAGACACTTTGACTTATGACTGTGGCCGCCGATAAAATAGGGATAGTTTCCAGATTTGTTTGAAAAGATGGATAGTATTATGATTTGTTTTTTTAGGATAGACAAAAAAATGTTTCCTTCCAATCCGTTGGAAGGAGGGCCTGATCATAATATTTGCTAATTTTCAGGGTTATGGGTGGTAGAATTTGTTGGGTTATTTATAGACATGTGGATACAATCTGCCTGCTCTTGTCTAGTCACAAAAGGGCAAGAAAGTAAAGAAAAAGAAAAGAAAAGCTCTCATCTTTTTATTGCTTCTTCATCCTTTTCTTTCGATCAAAACCACCTATTAGTGCAGAGAAGAGGAGAGAAAGCGAGTGACTTTTGTCTTTGTGGGTAACTAACATTAACATGGCATCATGTGATGGAGTTCAATCGGCCAAGTTCAGGACCATCTGTGTGTTCTGTGGGAGCAATTCTGGGCACCGGAAGGTGTTCAGTGATGCTGCTCTTGAGCTCGGCCAAGAACTGGTTTGTGGGTTCTTACTTCTTAGAGAGAGGATAGGAATTGAATCGAGAATTGGGTTTTTGTTGGAAGGTTTTAAGTTGGGTTTTGTTTTGATTGGTTTGTGCAGGTGAAGAGGAGGATTGATTTGGTGTATGGGGGAGGGAGTGTGGGTTTGATGGGGCTGATTTCTCGGACGGTTGAGGAAGGTGGTTGCCATGTTCTTGGGTCAGTTTCTTAATTTTGCTTCAACAATTTAATTTTGCCAGATTAAAATTGAAATGTCATACCAATTCTGAATTCTTTGATCATGATGTTGGAATTGTTGTTGTGCTGCAGGGTGATACCGAAAGCTCTCATGCCAATTGAGGTAATTTTGATTTGAATATCTTGAAAAGCCAACCTGGTTATGTTATCTTGTTGAAGATATTTGTTATGTTTTTACTCCTCTTTCGATTTGATGAAAAAGATATCGGGTGAGAGTGTTGGGGAAGTGAAAGTCGTTGCGGACATGCACGAGAGGAAAGCCGAGATGGCTCGACAATCTGATGCTTTTATTGCCCTTCCTGGTAATTTCATTTCATCTGTACCATATTTTTATTTTGTGCACTAGTCTGAATAAGGTTGATGGAATGCTAATTAATATGCAAAATTCTGATTTTGTAGGTGGTTATGGGACAATGGAGGAGTTATTGGAGATGATTACTTGGTCTCAACTCGGTATTCATGATAAGCCTGTGAGTTATCTTTTTGTTCTTATTTCTCTGGCAATTTTTAATGTGTTTGTTCAAGTAATTTACATAATTTGACATGGAATTGAAATTATTGTGGTAATTTTACTGAAGGTATGTTACTAACTGTAGAAAGGTCTAAAAGACAGTATTGGCAGTTATATTTATTTCTTACTGTTACCTTCAGGTGGGCTTGCTAAATGTAGATGGATACTACGACACACTTTTGGCGCTGTTCGACAAGGGGGTGTCAGAAGGTTTTATTAAACCGGCATGTCGGGACATTATTGTCTCTGCCCCTAATGCTGAGAAATTGTTGACTGAGATGGAGGTTAGTTTAGACTTTAGACGTAAACAAATGTTTCAACATGTTGGAATGCTTATGTCAGTTGGTACCAAATCCACCAACCCATATTCAATACAGCTTAATTAGCTTTTTTTTAAACAAGTTGTGGCATCTTGGACTGGGCGCTCGGTTATTATAAATAAATGCATGCTTGTGATTTATTTGTGAACTTTATAATAGTGTAAACTCAACTAGGACCTACTTAACCAAGGCTTGATATTGCAGTTTATTGGTACCAGTTATATGTAGAAATTAAAACTTGGAGTTAGGTTACCGTGTTTTGCATAACAAACTGACCTCCGTATTATGCGCTCGTATCTCAGCAACCTTAACTTCGATGGCCGATTCGACCAGTGCGTTCTACATATCGAAAATTCGTTGGATACTAATTTTATCTATTTTTGGAGATTCCTAACTATTTTTAACTATTTTAGGAATATACGGCATCACACAAGGAAGTGGCGCCGCGTACCAGTTGGGGGACATCGCGCCTAGGCTACCCTGAGGCACCTTCAAGTTCATGATTCTTTTTCTTCAAAATTTATTTCTAACTGTCATTTTGCAATGATAATTTTTGTTTCTTTTTCTTCTAGTTTACGTGTTATGGCTTGATAATCTTGCAATTGCTCACCGTTATATTCTCATGCCATTTTCCAAAGAGAGAAAAGGTCTCTCGTTATGCCTGATTTACTTTTTAGAAAATGTTTCATCGGTGAACACTTCTATGTACTATGATTTCGTGATAAGTGAAACATGTTTATAATGATTGGTACCAGTAGCTGGTGAGTTCATTTAAACATTTCTGTGTTTGGTACCAAAAGGTTACAAGCTGGACTTCGAAAGATCATAAAAAACCAGGCAGTTTTTATTGTGCAAGTTGTGGCTGCATTTTGTTGCTTATGAGGACTAAAATGTAAGCATGACACTTCGACATATGCAATGAAAGCCGCAGGCATGCTGGAAATTTGTGTTTGTAACTACTTTGAAATATAAATAAATCATGACTTGTTACTTGTTGGGGCACTGACGTGTAAGCCGCGGGCATGGTGATACAGTATATCGATATGTCGTCAAGGCTTTGTATAAGAAATATAGGTAATGAAAGTTTCTTGGAAAAATATAATGCATCAAAAGGGTTGTGAATTGTGATAGCTTGAAAGAACCTAGATGTCGATACAAGGTTCTTCAAGCATGGTACCGAATGTACAATTCCCTGAGAATTGGTATGGTATCTCAGTCAAGTACAGTGAAAAATTCTCTGTATGAGAAATAATCCAAGATATGTACCAGTTGTAGGAACTGGTACAGGCAGGTATAATCCAGAATCCCACACAGAAAATGGATCAGTCAGTACTCAGTAGAGGTGTACAATGAAATAATATCTGGTATACTTCAGACTGGTACAAGGGGAGATAGTGAAAAATATGAAAAATAGGTATCTCTGATTGGTGTGCAATAGTGAATTGCAGGATACTAATAAACTGTTTACTGCTGAAATAGTGACCATAGAATTGAAAAAAAAAAGAGATCCAGAATAACACTGGTGGAAGATATTATCAATTGTGAATTTGTGATGGATATGTACCATATGACGAGAAATCGGGATAGATAAGAAATTGGCTAATTTTACTATGGATCAAATAAAATATTAGCCGTTTTTCTTTTATAATCTGATATCTACAATTTGTCTTTTAAATACAATTAAAAGGAGATGTATGATAAAAATAGCTCAATTTAGAATGAAAGGTACTTGCTTAGCCGATCTATAGAAGAACAACTCTAAGAAATTACTAGGAGAAAAATGACAATTAGAACAAGTTATTAGGAAAATCCAAGGCATAAATTTAAAGATGTAAATAAAAATAAAAGCTTACTGGTTTCAATTAATGAAAAGCCTGTGGTGAAGGGCACCACTTATCAGGGAAAAGAAAAATTACAACATAAATAGTAGGTGAGTTTAATAATTAGAGGACTGTATTTGTACAGAGCATTTATTTGTTGTCCATACTCCATAGATCACCAAAAAAGTGGCTAATACAAATTTGAATTTTACTCCAATACTTTTACCAAAAAAAATTTCTTTTCAATCTGACGATTATAAATAAATTTTTTCAAATGGACGATTATAAATACATATTACCCATTATGAGATTCCTCTGTAACTGATAAAATTAAAATTATCTGGTGTGAGCACGGAAGCAAAGTCCTACAAATTTTCATGGCGTTTTTTATCCTCGACTCGACCAAAAACATCGATTCTGTTGGTATATCTTCCGGGCGTCCAATTCCGCTGTTATCCTAATCGAGGATAACAGGGCCCTGCTTTTCCACTCGGCACCGTCGGATTAAAATGGATGGATGAGATCTGTTCGGAAAAACTCTTTTTAACTTTAAAAACCGAACTTTTGTATTGAATCTGAACCGTTCGGTGTGATCCGACGGTGCCGAGCGGAAAAGATGGGCCCTGTTATCCTCGGTTAGGATAACAGCGGAATCGGACGCATCTTCCGGCAATCATTTAGTTTTACTGTTTTAGGTAACTTTTTAATGTACATAATGCATGAATCCGTTACTGAACAAAAATTGAACTTCATTTCTTTTTTTTTTTTTTCACACTGACAAACAGAGATGTCACATTTCATTTCACTAGAAAGAGCGCCTCGCTTTGCTTCGGCTCTAAACATTGAGCAATATTATTTATTTTTTTTAAGCAATTTGAGTTTCTAGTGAAATTCAAAAGAGCAATTTGTGTTTTCATTAAAGACTATCAAAAATAATGTTTGTAAGATTGTTAAAATAAAAGTTCTCAAGAAAACCTACTCTCTGTAGTGCCTGATAATATTTAGGGTAATACTTATATAATTTAGTTTGTTGTGATGTATTAATATTAAATTAAATATTTTCTAAATAAAATTTGACTGAAGTCAATATTTCTATAAAATATTATATTTGTAAATTCATTGCAAATAAAATTTAATTATAATATAAAATCAATCATTGTTAATATATTTATATTCTTTATTATCAGTATTTTGAACACTAAAAAATAAAATCAATATCTTTAGAGTCATATGAAGACTTAAAATTAGACTATAAATCGTCAAAAATAAAATAATTAATGAAGAAAAGAAAGATCGATATAAAAAACATTAGAAAAGAAAGGACGAATAGCAATGTACAAAGTGCAAACTATTTTTGTTTCATGGTTACCTCCATGTAGAGGTGGCAAAATCTGGTTTGACCTAAAAAATCCTCCTTACTCGACACGTATCTCAGGGGAAGTCAAACTGACCCGAATCCAACCCGACCCGACCCGATCCGTGTTTCAAGAAAATTCAGACTGACCCGAACTCGACCCGACCCGTGTATCAAGGAAAGTCAGACTGACCCGAACCCAAACGACCCGAAACCCGAGATGACGCGGGAATAGAGGTTCAAAATTTGACCAGACCTGAGAATCCTGCTCGACCTAACCCTGACCCCGACCCGAAAAAATGCCGGCAGGTGTCAACCCGATACCCAACCCAAAAAAATGCCGGCAGTCGTCAACCTACCCGACCCGACCTGACATTTCCATTCGGTTAAACTGACTCGACACAACAATCTACTACCTCATCCTCTATGCTTTGGCCCATTGTGCACCAATCTCAAAAAAAAAAAAAAAAAAAACTGTAGCGATCACTGTTCATTGCACTGTAGAACCCCATCCAAGATTAGTAATACTATAAAAAGGATTTGCTTCTGTTTGGCCACGCAGTCTTTGCCAGAAATGAGAGATCAGAGGACATTTAAAAATTTAAAATGTTGAGCTGACAACTAACAGTTGCCAGTACTGTGCAACTTGAGTTTTGGCACTTCAAAAATAAATTGAAAAAAAAAAAACAGAAGAAACTGGTTGTTACATTTTATTGCAGCTTGTGGGATTTACATCTGCAGCCATAGTTGTGATGGCAGCATCGTCAGTAACAATTAATGGCCAGATATCTTTTCATAAATTTGGTTATGGGACTTGTTTGCCCGACTGCCCAAGTGTCTAAGCACGCTTACCAAGATTTGAGTTATGGTACTATTAATAGTACAAATTGCGTCGTATTATTAGTTTATATCTCCAATTTCAAAATATTAATAGTCGATTTAAACCGCACATTATGATCTTCATATATAATTTTACTTGTAAACCAAAATTTATATTTTTTAGAATTTTTTTTACTATTCTTAAAATATTTTCAAATGTCACTTATTTGGATTGCTCATAATATTTAAGCAAGTGACATTTCAAAATATCTCAAAAAATAGTAAAACAATTTTAAAATATATAAAATTTGGTTTGCAAATAAAATTTTATATAAAGATCACAAAGAGCGGTTTGGATCGACTATTAATATTTTGAAATTTCAGATATAAGCCAATAGTACAGCGCAATTTGTACTAATAATAGTACCATAGCTGAACTCATAATAAGTAAAAAACTTAATTTCCGGACCGCTCAACACAAAGATCCTAAATGTTATTGTAGGTCAATATAACTTTTAGATTTTTTTTTTAACTATTACCTCCATCCATGAATAAATGAATTTTTAGGAAAAGTCAAATGAATTAGTGGAAAAATGAAATTACATAATAATTGTTCCAATTAAATAATATAGATAAAAGGGTAATCACAACATTGGAGAAAACAAGTGGATTCAAACAACTGAATAGAAAAATAAATTCAAATCGGTAAAGTTCATTTAATTATGGACAAGCTCTAAAGGGTACAAATTCATTTAATTGTAGACGGAGGTAATATCTTTTAGCTAGGTATATAAAAAAAATGCATATTTTTTAATGGTCCATAATGTTCACGTAATCTAATGTTCGAACCATCTATGAAATGGTAATAGAGTATCAAAATTTACATAATTTGTTCTACAATGAAATTTATGATCACATTGAATAATTTAGATTGACCATTTAGATATTTAAAATAACCCAAATGTCGTTTGATCCATACTATTAATATTAACATAGCCTCGCTCAATATTAATAATTATAATAATAATAATAATAATAATAATAATAATAATAATAATAATAATAATAATAATAATAATTATTATTATTATTATTATTATTATTATTATTATTATTATTATTATTATTATTATTGCTATTATTATTATTATTTCGCCATGTCTTGCTTCTACAAAGGTTCAGGCCACCAATAGAAACTTCTTGTTATCCCAAAAAAAAAAAAGATAAATAAATATAGAGTGGTTCTGCTATGGATTGCGAACGGTTCTTATTAAATATGTCTCTTTAATTGTATCTAAAACATATGCCGTGACCATCTGATTATAAAAAATGAATGGTCTATATTTCATCCGATCCATATCAGAATTAGCCATAAAATAATATAAAGAAGAACAAGGGACCACAAGGTAATATTAAAAATTATTTCTCATCGCTGACGGCTTTGGAGGGTCGATCATAATATCATAGATTATAAGTGTACAAACCAATTTGGTGGCAAGTCCATTTCAATTGAGTAGCCCCGCATGGGGAGGTCACCAAGGCCGGTGGAACTAAAAAACAAAAAACAAAAACAAAAACAAAAATGTTTTTCCTAGCTGCACTATAAAAAATTAAAAACCCAATGTATGTCAGAGCAAAAGTAAAAGACCCACCTCTAAGAATAACAATATAATTATTTTTATCCTAGCCGTTAGATCAAAATAAACAGATATGATCGGCCGACTTTAGATTATAGGGTATCATTTTCGAAGAAATCTCATCTATAGATTTCAATCCAATGACTCAAAATAAAATAGTTGGGTCCTGATAGAATAAATAACAGCAGACGTGATTTCATAAAAAACACCCCCTATTCGCTGATTTAAACGTTGGACAAATTTTGCTCTCATTGTTTTTTATGGCAACTGAATCTGACCCCGATAGATTTGAGGATTGAATCGGACAAAAACCTTTTTAAACAAAAAAAGGTGTACAATAAACTTATAAAAAAGCCCAAAATTTATAACGGGCTGTTTATACAACTTGCCTTTCAAGTACGAAGTACTAAGGGTGTGCTCTATAAGGGGAGAGAGGAGGGGAGAGTTGATCAAGTTTAGAGTTACCTGCCCAAAGTTATGTTACTTGCTCTACAACTACAATTACTGGAGAGGAGAGGAGGGTAACAAGATACAAATTGTAATTATAGAATAACTAACATGATCTTAGACAGGTAACTCTAAACTTAATCAGTCTTCCTCTCTCTTCCCCTCCCCTCCTCTCCCCTTTCTGGAGCACACCCTAAAGGTTCAAAAAAAAAAAGAAGTACGAAGTACTATTTCGATCAAAAGAAAGTACGAAATACCAACTTTTCAAAAGCCCAAATGAACATTGATCAGGTTGTCCATAAACACATCAGAGTTACACAATCCGGTTTTGAGTATCATAGAGCATGAAATTTCCGAATTGAAATCCTCTGGGTATTCCACCGAGGAATGGTCAAACTCAAATCCTGTAACATCCCACAATTTTGAATTTCGTATTTAATGTTTTGAATCCATTAGTTAAATTATTTTTATATATTGGTATATTTAGATATGAATAATCACTTAATTGTTATATTCAATTTAGATGCTAAGATAGAATTAGTAGGCTGTAGATAGAAAAAAAATAAATAAATAAATTAGTAAGCTATAAACTCCTGTAAATTTCTACTGGGCCGTGATATGTACCATCCGTGCCTTCGTTGCCCAATTCATGTAATGAATAAATCGAAATTTTACCATACTAAACATAGCATCCAAATTAATATCATGTACGTGTATATTGAATGGACTTTGTAAACAATTAAATTATAATACAAAAAAAAAAAGAAGATATACACATTCAAAAGAATTAATTTGAGTCTCCAAATCTCAAGCTCAGGAAATAACAAATTTATAACCGATTCATGGGGATATCTTGGCAAGGATTCCAATACTCAATTAATTTAGCCGACTATATATTATATCCAATCCATTAAAAATGAACCCGGGTAAACCATTTCCCCGGTTATTCCTTGACGCCAAATAGAGAACATAAAACCACCCCTATTTCTTGTGCCATACACCAACCGAGAGAAAGAAAGTAACAGAGAGGATCGACGGAAATCCGACGATACTTGGTCTTGTACGTGTGAAGCCTCCGAGCGGTGATCGAAACGACACGAGTCGAAGCGGCGCCGACGAATCGACAAAAATCAAGGTGCGTGGTCCTCCCTTTGTCTATAGTATCCGTTTTTGTGTGATGATCGTTTTGTTGTTAAACGGTCGACATCTTTGTGAATTGTAATGTTATATTTTGATTGTTGCTAATTGAGACATTGCAAATATCTAAATTCAATAATCTGAAATTAAATAAGAAAATTTGTGATTTATCTGTAGATAATTTGATTAATTGATGTTAGATATCTATATGTTGGTTTTGAGTAACTCGGTTGAATAAATTGATTCATATTGTTTACAGTTATATTAAATGAATATGATTTTTAAGTATATCCGTATGATTTGATTGATACTAATTTATTTAAAAGATTGGATTTGATTAATTTTGTTAAGTAAATAATATATCTGTTTTTGTTTAAAATTTAAGGGTACTAATGAATTATTTGGGTATTATTGGCTGACTCGTATAATTTAGGTATAATGTTATAGTTACTGGTATAAAAATTGATTACAAACTTTACTTAGTCGGAATCAATTAATTATAATCCGAATGTTCTATTGATTAACCAATTGACCAGTTAGTTAAAATAGGAATGAAGGTACAAAACAAATGTCAGATAGATCCGAGTAGTAATTGAATTAATAATACAAGAAATAGAATCTGATTGGTTAAATGACCTTTTTGAAAGAATGGTAATCGTTTGATTCGAGACTATCGATTTTATCGCTTCGTTTGTCCCATTGTTCGAGCCTTTGCTCCCATTGCGTGAAATTCACGGTACCGTATCTCTTCCCCTCTCTTTTGTTGATTGCCTCTTTTGTTGATTGATCCGGGATGCTGGATGAGGGATTAGTTCGGCAACGATAGCATTGATTAAGTAATTGATATTGATTGATATTATCGACTTATTGATTAACATTTATATAGTTCCATACCAGCCTTTGGCTTATGTTATGTTCGAATTGGGATGGTTAACCAAGAACCGGGATTAGGAATATGGACTACCAAATAGACAGACTTCAAATTGACATTTAATTGAATTAAAATGACATTTAATTAAATAATGAATGCACTCTGAAATTGATCTCGATTGTATATGTTCGTTTTGGAATTCCTTTTTGCACTGGGAAACACTCGGTTTCTCATGCGCACCTTTATGCCCCTTTTCGCAGGTGAGGAAGAAATTGCTGAGTTGCCACGTAAATGAAGAATTTTCGAATTGCTTTTAGATGATTTAGTAAAATTTTATTTTAGAATGAGTTTTCCACTATATTTTATTTAAATTGATGTATGTTATATTTAAAATGTTATGTTGTAAAATATATTATAATCTTGTGGCATGAAATTTGTATTGTTGACTTGCTTGTTTTGACGCCTTGCGTTGAAAAGTGCGGCGGACGGCTCAAATTGCCCTTTGTGAAAATCCGGGCCGTTACAAATCCCCTCTAAAAAGCTACTGTACGCGGTTTTCGAAGCTGCCCGCTACAGTACTACATATTACTTCCAGTGCAATTCCTAACCACTCCATGATTTGAGGTAATCTGACCATTCCAGTGGATGTGCACTTAAAATTTCCTGGGTGTAAAATATCAATTTTTGTTGTGTACTTGTATTTGTATAGTCACAACTATAATCACAATAATCCTTTCAGACACGATTTCATATCCTCTGTAGCGCTGCTATATTGTGTAGCGCAGGACGTGAACTGGTAGATCATCTCGAGATCTGTGCTAGCTTGACTCGAGATGATCTAACGGTTAACATCCTGTGCTACACAATGCAGCGCTACAGAGGATGAGCACTCTTTGGTTGTGTATTATTAGATTTACTTGTTCTTGTTGCTTTGCTGTTGTGTGCATGACAGTGTTGTCACTGGTCAGAAACTCAGAACTATGCATAATAAGTTATTAGATTTCTTTTGAGCTTAGAACTGTTGTGCGATTTTCTGCTATGTACAACAAAAAAAAAAAGAAATTTCTTTTAGTTTGTTGAATTCATTTTTATTATGTTTTCTTTGATCTACAGTTTCATTTCATTTCTTGCAATTTTCATTATATAAACATAATCGGTCCCTAATATATATATCATAAATTTTTTAAATATAATTAAAATTAAAAGTAACAATTTTTTAAATAAATATATAACAGTAAACATCTTGAAAAAAAAAAGACTAATTAAATAGGTTCAAATTATAGAATCTCTTAATTTTTTATATTTGAGAGAGGTCACAGAAGAGTAGAAAAGAATGGGGCAAAACCAAAAAACAGAAAGTGAATTAATCGGCTAATAAAGAAACCAACAAAATTTTAGAATGGAGACAATTATGGTTTTCAAAAGAAATAATCTAATATTAATTAATGGCCAGTGGGCCTTCAGCCTTCTAAATTGGATTACTTTTTTCTATGTATTTTACATTTACAATTATTAATTTTAATCGTTAAGGCATAGACATAAGAACATAATTTTGGGGGGTGCCAAATCAACTATTTTCCATAAAATATAATCAAATTAATGCTCTCAGTACACAATTTCTAAAATGTTGGGGGTGCTCAGGCCCCCCTCTGTCCCCACCTCGTTCCGCCCCTGTTACTAAGTTAAATCTGACAATAAAATTGCATGATATTGTTGCCTTTTTCTTATATACAAAATCCCTTTGGAGTTCTGGAAGTTCCATTTGTTTAGGGCAGCAAATTTCTGAAATCAAGTTTTTTTTTTTTTTTTTTGATGGAAAAGATGGAAGTCAGGGCTTCCAAATTTTATATATCTGTAAAGTTACACGATCACAAGTGGGTGATCTGTATGTTACAGATTGAAAAGAAACGTAGGAAATAAAATCGAAAGAACAAAATAAAAAACGTTCAGATTGAAATAAACTGTCTAAGAACCTAAGAAACTATTGTTAAAAAAGAATAGCAGAAATGTTATTTGAAATTAGCCAGGGAACCACTGTCTGTGCTCTGTCAGAATTTCTCTGACAATCTCCATTTGTGATTTTTGCTCTCCTCTGAATATTCTCGTGCATCTCTCCCTCCAAATGACAAAGCATGTTGCAATCTCTAATTTATTCCACAGTCCTTGATTATTCTTTTGCAACAACAATTGTCGATCTCCAGCCTTGTATTGCTCTGACACCTGTTCATCTGTATAGAATATATCATGTATGTATTCTCTTACCTGAATGATGAGTGTGCATGATTGAAATAGGTGAGCAACCGATTCCTCCCCTCTATAGCACATGACACATCTGTTAGGAATTTGCCATCCCTTTTTTTTTAAATTGTCGACTGTTAAAATTGCATTCCTGTTCATTAGCCAGTAGAAGATTTGCACTCTTCTTGGAGCCTTCAATTTCCATATGTGTACTGCTTCTGAACATATGTGAGGGCCATTGTGCCTAAACTGATTCAAGTTTTGTAATAACAAGTTTCTAAGTTAAGAATTTTGAAGTAGCAAATATCTGATTCTCTCTGTAAAGATTTAACTCAAAGACAGTTGCAACTCATGCCTCCCAAACATGCATCCCAATTCCGAAACATGCACTATTGGTGATCTGATTCTTCGAGCACGATTCGATAGACTGTGCGCCGTTCATGCCGTACCTATCCCCGAGTTCGTCCATCTCCATCCATGTCAACTATCAGGCTCCATGGCAAAATTCAGGTTGGTGCATGACCTGCTGCACTACTTGGTTATGAGACCGAATGTGAGGCCTTGGCAAGAGAGTCAAGGTGATATATATGTCTCGCATCCTTTGGTGAAATGAATTAGGAGATGCATGCGATATTGCAAACAATACTTAAAAAATCTAAAAAAAATACTTAAAAATTTTCAAAAATGGAAAATTTTTGCATCCCGTAAGGTTTTGATGTAAAAAATCTATTGGACCATGTAAATCGAAATTTGGAGATGATTTGATATGTTTTTGAAGGTACGCTCACAGAAGGGCTCCGTGAGCTTAAACTCACGGTATATTTACTCAATTTTTAAATATATTATTGTTAAGATTAATTGTTAAGGTAAGTATTGTCAATGGATTTTCTCATCCTTCATAAATCTAATGCAATGAAGTTGTGTCATAAGAAAATCGGTTCCTGAGCTTTATAACTGATTCAATCATTTTATTTTATTTTTTTTAATGTTTTGGTTTTTTGTATATTGGTGACGTACGATTTAATTGGAGGCTGTGGATATCATAAAATTAAGTTACCTCCCAAATGGTGTTCACATTTCGCATGTTACAGTCACATTTTGGGATCAGAATCCGCTGATTTCTGAAAAAAAAGCAGAGCCTGTTTTATGATTGAACAGTCGGAATCGATTATTGTACCAATCTCAAAGTACTTTGGTGTTTACTATACTGATCTCAACGTACTTCGGTGTTTCTCAACCATCAGATCAAGAAAAGCAGGATATATATATTTTTCTTTGCTTTTTAGAAAAGCAGGTGATCCGATCCCACATTTTGTGTATTACCTGTAAACCTACTATAACATCGGTCCAAAATAATGGGCCTTCAACCTTGGTTGTCAGGCTATATTGGTTCAGATATCCGAAATTTTAAAATATTTTCTGTATCTGATTTTAAATGCAAAACCGTATTTTTTTTTTTAAATGCAAAACCGTATTTGTTTCTGTATCCAATTTTATATTCAAAACCACATATCCGGTTTTGAAATCTGTGCATGTACCTGTGCAAAAATTATCCCCATATCGCCGTATTTGTATCCAACAATATATATATTCGGTATCTGGATATCTGTATCCGACATTTTTAGTTTTTGGATCCGAATAAAATCAGGTACTATGACTATCTGATCCGTTTACATGCCCAGCTAGGGGCGGCAAAAAAGCTCATAGCTCGTGGCTCGCTCGTTAGTGGCTCGGCTCAACTCGCTAATGGCTCGTTCATTTGTAGCTCGAGCCAGTAACGAGCCGGCTCGTTAGCTCGTTTAGTTTAAACGAACGAGCTCGCACATAGGCCAGCTCGGTCCTATGTAGCTCGGTCCATAAATGAGTCAATCTGGACCGTCCATCTGAATATGTGGTTTTCATCCGTCCATTCATCTATCTAACTATTTAAGCACCTAACCCTAACTTCCTCCTCCAACCTGCTCTTCCAAACCCCCCTTCTCACTTCCTCCTCCAGCCTCTCTTCTCTCTACCCCGCGCCACCGCCCTGCGCCCCTCGCCGCGTACCCACAGCCCTACGCTCCTCGCCGCGCGCCCACCGCCCCGCAGGCCCGCGCCCCTCGCCCCTCGTCGGTCGCCACCCCTTGGGTCGCGCCCCTAACCGCCTGTCGCCACGCCTTATGCCACCCGTCGCCGTGCGCCACACCGGCAGCAGATCGGTCGCGCCGTGCGTCTCGGCCGCAGATCCGTCACGTCCGTCCGCCCCAGCCGCAGATCTGATGAGCTAAACGAGCGGTCTTGAGCATGGTAACCCAACTCGGAGCTCGTTTGTTAAACGAGCTGGCTCGGCTCGCTATCTTAGCGAGCGAGTTCGCACATACCCCGGACCGAGCCAGCTCGGCTCGTTTACACCTCTATGCCCAGCAATCTATACTTCATAAAGAGGGGTAGATTTCTAAGCACCTCAACTATGCCATATCATCACTCTTATTAACAATTGATTTTGTTTGAAGCTCTTCATCTACTTTGATCCAATGGCTAATGTTTTTTTTCTCTCCCCATTAAATAAGATGAATGTGATATGTCTAAAACAAATTTTAACCCTTAAAATGATCCAACATTTATATATATTATTATTTATAAATAATTACATTATTATTATCATTATTTAGTTACATTAAATATTTAAAAATTTTGTTCAAGTTTTTTTAATATAAATATTTAAAATTTTATAAAATTCTTAATTATTTATTTGATACCACTTTTCGGGGCGAAGCCCGAGTTACAACTCTAGTAACAATAAATAGAGGTGGCAAACCAAGTGGGCAAAGGTCGGATTGGGTCAATTTGACCAAGGAAGATTGTCGGGTCACTGGTCAGGTTCAGGTTAGGTCGAGTTGGGTTTCTGGTTGACCAGTGTCGTCTTATCCTCGGGTCACGGATCAATTCATGTTAGGTCGAGTTCGGACTAGTTTGACTTTTCAAAGCCGGGTCGGGTTCAGGTTGGAGCGGGTCGAGCAAGTATGTCGGTTTTAGTCATATTTTGCAATTTAGAAGTGGAAAGAGATAGTTCAAGTCGGGTCGGGATCCAAAAAGCAATGATCCCCCTTAATCATATGGATCAAGAGAACATATGATCAAGAAGTGATTTGTGCATAATGCATAAGAAGTAGACATGTCTAAATAAAAGCATATTTCAAAAATTCTCTAACTAATGATTCTCTAACTAATGACAATTAATTTGAATTGGATACAGGGAAAAAACTAAATCGGTAGAAGTTTTTAGTAGAGTCAATACTGTGATATCTAATAACTTCTATCTACAATCTTTTATCTACAATTGCATTTGAACCAAAGAAAGACTACTCCCGTATGAAAATAATATTCGGGTCGGGTCGGGTCAGTTTGACCAAAGATGAGAGTCGAGTCACATGTCAATTCGAGTCGGGTATTGGGTTGACGGCTGCCAGGATTTTTTCAGGTCGGGTATCGGGTTGACGACCGCCAACATTTATTCGGGTTGCGTTGGGTTGGGTCGGGTATTAGGTTAACGGCCGTCAGCATTTTTTTGGGTCTTCGGTCATTTCGGGTCGGTTATCGGGTTGACGGTTGCCCATATAATTTCGGGTATCGGATAATTTTGGGTCTTTGGTCATTTTTTTGGGTCTTCAGTCATTTTGGTCATTTCGGGTCATTTTGGGTCGGGTTCAGGTCACCAAGTTTCCAGGTCATCTTGGGGTTCAGGTCGTTCGGGTTCGAGTCGGGTCGGTTCAGGTCACTAGGTTCCCAGGTCATCTCGGGTTTCGAGTCATTCGGGTTCGGTTCGGGTTAGGTTTGGGTGAGTTTGGCTTTCTCTAAACCACGGTTCAGGTCGGGTCGGGTTCGGGTTAGCTTGATTTTCCCTGAAACACGGGTTGGATCGAGTTCGGCTCAGTTTGAATTTTTCTGAAGCACAGGTCGAGTCGGGGTTCGAGTCAGATTGGGTCGGGTCGGGTTAAACTTTGCCACCTTTAGTTAAATGGGTTGGAGAGGCTGATGAGTTTTACTTAATTTTATGTAGACACCTACTTTAATAATTTAATTTGCCATGCCATGAGTCCGATGGGGGGGACTTCACTGCATCTTTCATCTTTGGATGTACTTCATCCATTCGCCTATAAATTTCACGGGTCCGGTAATTAACCAGTGCAATCAACATACTTGTCCACAGGTTACAGAGACACACAGTCACAGAGAACAGAGAGTGTAAAAATGGTGTGGAAATGGACGGAGGACTGGAAGAAGTGTTGCGGTAGCACAAGGTTCGCTGAGGAAATGGCAGCCGCCGGGCCCTTCTCCGATGTTCCGCACGCCATCCGCACTGCTCAGCATGTCTGGCTCAACACGGTGATCTTGCCATCTCCATCCCTCTCACTACCATGAATTTCCTACTCTTTAATTTGTCCTTAATTAGCTAGTTAGTTCCATCATAATCCAAAACGAGTTGTTCTGCTATGGATCAGCTAAGCAACATTTTATTTTGAATTAAACGGTTCTTATCAAATATTTCTCCTTAATTGTATCTAAAAGTCATATCATGACCGTCCGATTCTAAAAAATGAACAACCCATATTTCATCCGATCCATAGCAGAATTAGCCATCCAAAATACTGATCGAGAAGGATTCAGTTCTGTATATTTCTTTGTTTTTATGGTATTAATTTATGATGAATTTTCTGTTTGATTATTATTAGGTGGATGTAAATGGATGGCTTGAGGCTTTTGATGCTCGTCCACCCATCGGTGGCTCCACAGCACCAGCCATTTCTGTATCCGAGTTCTTCTATTCAAAGTTGTTTGCCACAGCTTACAAACACAAAATTTTCAAGCATCCTCATTTTAACTATTCACACGTCCACATAAATATAAAATTTGTAACTCTTATCTCAAATTGTATAACATTTAACTCAAATTTTTGTAACAATGTGGATATGTGGACACTAATAATACTGAGGACAATAGATATGACCCTTACAAATACTTTTAAGATAACTTTGACAACTTGATGAATCATTACTCAAATAATAAATAAGTAACAAAATATTTTAGTGAGTTTTGCTCCAATATACTAAATTCTTGTTTGGTTACAAAACTAATTAGAACTTTCTGGGTCTTATGATCAATGAAAATGTATAGAAAATCATGTATTGCAACATCTATATATAACTTAGCACTATTTTTTTTAATAAAAAATTGGAACTCTCAATTGATCATATAGCTTAGATTGCTCCAACTTTCTAGAAGTGCTTGTAGTTTTTTTTTTTTCTCCCTTAAATTTAAATTTTAGTCAATTTGGATGTCATTTGATACTTCATCAACCAATATTAAGTTTGACCTACTATAAATGCCTATGATATCAATGATATTTAATGGAATATCAAATGACATTATCCAAATTAAATGAAACTTGACAAGCAATCAATCTACAAGCTCAATAATATGATTGCAAAAGATTGACCATTTTGTAGATTTTTTTTTTTTTGCTTAGATTTAGTTGAGCATTGGTTGTCAAAGTTATTAGTAGTCAAGGAAATCCCTCCATATTTTTAAGCATGTTTTTTTTCCTATATTCTAATGATTTATAATTTGATGAAATCTGTGTAGATGGAGCGAGCAGGAGCAGTCTAAGGCTATGTCTACAGTGACTGATACGACCATGGAGGTGCCTGTATTATTATTATTTTTTTTTTTTACTTTCGCAATTTTTTTATTTGAACGAAGATTGATTTATTTTTCATATTCTTTTACTAAATTTTGTTGTTTCAAATTGCTAGGTACTGAAACATTGGAATCAAAAGTACAAGGACAAATTCGGATTTGTTTTCCTTATTTGCTCCACTGGAAAAACCACTCCTGAGATTATATCAGAATTGAAGGTAAATTAAGTTTTCTTCTTTGTTACTTTTAAGCTTTTAGCTAGTTGCCGAGTCAGGATTGATGTGAAGGGAGGACTACAGGAAACGATTCATGGTTCCAACTTTCTAAAGGTGTGTTTGGATTGCAATGGTTAGCTCTACTTTTAGAGTAGTGCCACTAACCCAACACATGTAGGCATCCAAACATAAATTGGAGAATTGAAGTAGTAGTTGAGTAGCACTACTTTGCTAAACCAACAACATGTTGGTTTAGCAAAACAACTCATGAATGAGAGTTGTAATAATAATAAAATATTTTTTCAAACCATTTTTTTTATTGATACAAATGTAGTTTTGTAATAAAAATAGTATTATTTGAAAAAAAAAAAGAAATTCATTATTTTATTCATTTCCTCTGTCACTACTCCAAAGTTACCATCCAAACAACATTTTACTAACCGGAAAAGTAAAAAGTTAGCTCTACTCACACGTTTCCCGAGTTAGCACTAACCTCACACTACTCTCAATCATTAACCCAAATATCACTAATCTTGTACTACTCGTTGCACCATCCAAATGCACCCTAAGAATTTATCCGAAAGGAGTCTAGAGGACACAATTCATAGTTCAAAAAATAAAAATAATTTTCATGATTTACAACTTTTATATATATTTAACAAAATAAATATTGCATTAAGAATCAATAGTATACTTAAATAAAAAAGTACTTAATTAGTTAATCATTATTCACGTTTTGATGTTTAAAAAAATGAATTTCAGCATCAAATTAACAAAAATCAACACCAACTATATGAACTTGATTTGAACAGAAAAAAATGAGAGTTCAATAATTTCGGTGACCATAGCCTGTATTCATTCAGTCATTCTACTCCATTCTTGGACCTTGCAGGAGAATAATAATAAATATTTTATGAGTTAGATATCTTAAAACTCCCAATCTTATTTCAAACAAACAAGACTATATTTTGTACATAATTATTAGTTAGTGATGTTGGACATATATAATTTGGGCAGAAACGGTACAACAACAGGACAATAGTTGAGCTGGAGAATGCTGCACATGAGGAGATGAAGATCATTGAGTTGCGAATTGAACGGCTTGCAACCAGCAACATGTCTGCAACAACAACAGTTGCCTCAGCAGATCCTGTCACAATTGCAGGTGGTATGTGAATGTGATGTTGTATCTATTCAGAATTTACTACTGGTGGCCTTCTGTTGCTTATGATCATTTTCTTTTTACCGATATTTCAAATAAAATTGTGTAATTTAGAAGAGTTAAGACTTAATTTGTTAGTTGTGTTGTTGGTTGATAAATTGGAGCCTTGTTTCTACTATGGGGTGTTTTTCATTTTATTCAATGCAAGATGTAAAGAAGAGAGTTGTTATTCTATGGATCAGCTGAGCAACATTTCATTTAGAATCGAACGGTTCTTATCAAACATTTTTCTTTAATTGTATCTAAAAAACATATCGCGATTGTCCGATTATAAAAATTGAATGGCCCATATTTTATCTGATCCATACCAGAATTAGCCAAAGAGATAATATTTCGAGAGGAGTAATTGTATAAGAAGATAGAAGATAATTATACAGTTGGTCTCTAAAGTATAATTGCTTTCTCAAATTGTTCATTAATGTTTCAAAAGTACTAATTTTATTTTTTAAATAGTGATTTATTACCATTTTGATCCTCAACATTTAAATGTACCATTTATTTAGATACTTCAAGTTTCACTAATATACTATTTTAGTCCTCAAAGCTTTTATTTGTACTAAATTATCATGAACAAATATATTTATTTATACATCTATTTTTTACTACTTTATTATCACTATTATAATGCTAAAAGTAAAAATGTAAAATTATGATAAATAAAAATATTAAGTTTGAATTACTACATGTGAGGACCTAGTTGATATAATTTAAAACTTTGATAACCAAAATGATATAAACGAAATCTTGCCTTATTTCGATTCGTTTCGTCCAAACTAAATAATTAACGAAACAAAATGATCAATGAAACAAATTATTTCATTTCGTCCAAACGTCCAAAATGATCAATGAAATAAATACCACTACGAAACGATCATTTTTGTTCTTTCGTTCTGTTTTGTCCAAACGAAATGATGAACGAAACGATCCATTTTTGCGATCGTTTCGTTGCGTTGACATCCAGTGCACCCATACACCACATATCAATTAACTATATCAACTGACAGATATCATTTTTTTTACTTAACAGATATATTTTTCTGATTAACAAATATCATTGTACAGCTAATATATATATGAGGAGGGATCTATTGACAATGGTTAACTTGACAATCTTGACAATACCATTTTTCAAAAATTTATAAAAAATCATAAAAAATCTTAAAAATGAAAAATGATTTATGGATGTATTACTTGACTTATAGATTGATGGTGTTTCAAATTTGAATCAATTTGAACATCGTTTAATGACTTATCAAAATTTTGCACACTTTTCAACAGTTATAATTTAGTGGATATTTAAAGTGCTATCAAACGTCGCTTAAATTGAATATAATCGGAAACATAATCAATCTATAAGTTAAGCAATACTTCCGTAAACTTTTTCATATTTTTAAGATTTTTTAGGATTTTTTATAAATTTGTAAAATGTGTCATTGTCAAACTTGTCAAGTTAACCATTGTCAATGGATCCCTCCTCTTGCTTGAAAGCCCCTTGTATCGGCATCCAGGCAAGGGTCATATATGCTGTCATTTCTGTTACAAAGCCCTCACAAGAAACCAATTGAAATACCGTTTTAGCATGTCTGCGGGCTGCGGCGGCACAATGTCAATGTGCTGCCTCAACAAGTTATACACGTCATATTTTATATTTCAGAGTAGTTACGCATCCAATATATTTTCACATAATAATATATTTGGTTGCATCTAGGGTGTCAAACGGACGGAAATTTCCGTTTTTGTATTGTGTTTCGTTTGCACGAATCGCAAACACAAGAATTTTTGGTGCCGTTGGATCAACGAAACGGAAGAATCAAGGATTTCTAGTGCCGTTGGATTAACAAAACGGTAAACGAAATTGGTCAATGTCATGTCGTTTATGTTGCGTATTCCGTGCAATTCTACCTATCTGCTATATAGCATGAAATTAGTTGTCAACTTTTGATTTATGAACATGTGATTGTTGTTGGGCTGTTGGCTATATATTAAACTCTTTTCATGTTGTGTTATTGGCTATGTAACTTTTTTTTGTATTAGAGATGGTGTTGTAAACTTGAAACATGTAACTTGACTAGTTAGCTATTTTATTCATGTTATATCATGTTATATATACGGTATAAAAAATATATGCAGGTTTGAAAAATTAGTGCAACTCTGACTGTTGGAGGGTGTTTTCCGGTTGAGGAAATCTTTTTATACCCGAACTTCTGTACCCCATACATATCCCCCGTCCTTCCGTTAGACGGTAAACTACGAATGCGCAATTCTATCTTACCATTTTCCACGTAGCGACAAAATAGGTCACTTCATAACCGCTAGCTATACTTCCAGCGACTTGCGTTGTTGCTTCAATTGGATAGGAAGTTTCCGTTAATTGCTATAAATGGACCAGCTGCTTTAATTAAATTTAATCAAATAATCAAGTGTCGTAATTTGTAAGTGTGAACACTGTCTTTTAAAAATAATAAAAATGTTATAGTTGTACGAAATAATAGAGGTGGCAAAATCTGATTTGACAGAAAAACCCACCCGCCCCGAGATTCAGAAAAAGTCAAACTGGCCTGAACCCGATCCGACCCGACCCGACCCGTGTTCCAAAAAAAGTGGTATGACCTCATAAAAAGTCAAAATTATTTTGCACATTTTTCACGTGAAAAACATGTCAAAATTAATTTCAGCATGTGCTTAATTAGACTCTTAGGGCGTTGAACTTAGGACATTCACCAGAACGAAATTTGGTCCACGCGCCCTACTTAAAAGATGTTCATAGTTGTATGAGTAAGTTGTTCATAATATTATTATCATGTGTTCATATTGAATGCACGTGCATCAATTAGTTGGGGTACGTTTATGGGAGATATTTTACAATGTATAAACATGAAATTTCAGTGGTATGTACATGCTTTAGTACTACTATGAACACCGCCTACATCAAGCCTGAACACCCATCGCAGCAGAAGGTGCAGCCGGTATGGGGCCCAAGGACCACTGAACATAATTTTTTACACTGTATGAACATGACCTTCTACTAATGGTATGTACATGCTTTATAAACCGCTATGAACACCCCCTAAACTAAGCCTGAACACCCATCGCAGCAGAAGGTGCAGCCGGTATGGGGCCCAGGGAGCACTAAACATAATTTTTTACACTGTATGAACATGACCTTTTAGTGGTATGTACATGCTTCATATCTACTATGAACACCCCCTACACCAACACTGAACACCCCATGCAGCAGAAGGTGCAGCCAGTATGGGTGCCAGAAGGTGCAGCAGTTATGTCCATGTGAAAAAAATGCTTAAATTAATTTAATCACGTGCTTAATTTGACAATTATTGACAGTTATGTCTGTGGTCCCCACGGGAATTAACGAAAATGGATAAGGTTAGGGCCATAATGATCATTAGAACGCAAAAAAGGCCCACCCGTCCAAACTTCGCTATGTTCATACTTGTCGATAGAAGGTGTTCATACTAACTAGTTTTGGGTGTTCATAGTCAGTGCATGCGCGTTGTTGGCTTGGGGTACGATTTTGGGGGATTTTTGTTGGGGTACAGTTAGCTTTCCTCTTTCCAGTTATTATGATTTTTTTTATGTATTAATTTCCATTTTCCCTACAAATAATATGCAAGTTTGCCTCCCAAAAAATATGTACAAAAATTTGCGTCTTTGAACGCAATTGCGTTTCGTTTCGTTAAATATAACGCAACAGAAGATGCACTGAATTTTGGTTTCGTTTAGTTAACGCAACGCAACACGCAATGCATTTTATTTGCGTCTGTTAAACGCAACGGAAGACGCAATAGTGTATTTGCATGATCGTTTCGTGCGTTTGACCCCCTAGTTGCATCTGTCATAATTTTCATTTTAGTCCTCACAAGCACCACAATGCAACTTCAGACTGACACCATAAGTGCATCCAGCTTATCACCTTTTGTTATCAAACACTGAAATATTTAAATGAACGCACTCACTTCTGGTACCAATCATTATAAACATGTTTCACTTACACAAAATATATAACAGTACAAGAAAACATTCACTTGTATGAAACATTTTCAAAAAAATAAATCATGCATATATAAAAGAGAGACCTTAATTTTCCCTCTCTGGAAAATGGCATAAGAAAACATTTAAATGAGCAATTAATTACACTAATAATCAAGCGTTAACAATAAAATAGAAGAGGAAAAAAGGAAACATCATTGTGAAATGATAGTTATTATTATAGGCGTGATGTCTCCCAACTGCTGCGCGGTGCCACTACGTTGTGTTTGTGTGATGCTGTATATTCCTAATTTTTTTTTCCACATTTACATAACATAATAAGTTAAGTTTTAATTCTAGATTTAACTGGTAATGATCATATATATATAGTGCATTATCATGCCTTGGTCCAGTAGGTTCTAGTGAAGTTTACCTTAAAAAAGTTCACATATATATGAATCAAAATCATGCATTTATAATAACTGAACACCCAGTACAAGATGCCACAACTTGTTTAAAGGATATGAATATGGATTCTGGTGATGGAATTTGATTATTTGTAAAGGAAAAAAATATATATATTTTTTTTTTATCTAAAGTTTGAAACTAACCTCCATCTTAGTTAACAATTGCTCAGCATTAGAGGCAGAAACAACAATGTCTCGGTATGCCCGTTTTATAAAACCTGCTGACACCCCCCTATCAAACAGTGCCAAAAGTGTGTCGTAGTATCCGTCTACATTCAGCAAGCCCACCTGAAGGTGAATTGAGATCCTTTAAGTTAACTCAAAATTTGAGTTTGCCCGTACAGTGATTTTATAAAAGACCCCTTAAATTCTAATCACTGACCGTATTGAACGTCCTGACCGAGATCTGAAATCAACGGCTCAGATTTGTCCACGAGTTAACTAGTTAACTTAGAGGATACAGACTCCCTGAAGGTACCAACTAAAAAGTAAAATCACTGCCAAATAATGTCTTGTAGAACTTCATACAATTCAGTAAGCTTTAATTACCACAACAATGATCAACACAAGTACAACTATATATTCTTTCACAAAACCCACCGAAACTGTGAACTTTCCAGCTCAAACCCTTCAAACTTGTATTTTCTATTCCATGTCAAATTATACACAGGACTTGATAAACACATTATTATAACTTGAAAAAGAAGGACAAGAAGAGAACTCAAACTCACAGGCTTACTATGAATGCCAAGTTTAGACCAACTGATCATCTCCAAAAGCTCTTCCATTGTCCCATAACCACCTGCAAATTAGAACTTTGCACATCAGGATATATTTCGGACTATCGATCGTGCAAAATATAAGTGATACTAATGAAATGAAATGAAATTACCAGGAAGGGCAATAAAAGCATCGGATTTTCGAGCCATTTCGGCCTTTCTCTGGTGCATGTCTGCAACAACTTTCACTTCCCCGACACTCTCACCTATTATCTTTTGCATCAAATTGAAAAATTGGGGGAAAAGAATGATTAATCTTTAAGAACTAATTAAGAAGAGATACAAAACCAGGTAAGCTTTTCAAAATAGTACTCAAATCAAATTACCGCAACTGGCGTAAGAGCTTTTGGTATTACTCTGCATTGAAATCAATAAGCATCATAATCAGAGAACTAACATAATATCTCATTTCATTCTTAATTAGCAAAGGAAAGTTACTTAACAAAACAAAATCAAAATATAAAAAAAGAAGAGAGAAAAGAAACCTACCCAAGGACATGGCAACCGCCTTCCTTAACTGTCTGAGAAATCAATCCCATCAACCCCATACCTCCTCCTCCATAAACCAAATTGATCCTTCTCTTCACCTTACATAAATCAATTCAAATTAGACCCAAGTTAAAATCTTTCAACAGATCAAATCAAATTCCTGATGTTATATACTTTTCCTTCTCTAAAACTCATAAAGAGAAGGGGTTAATTAGGAAGCGCGCACCAGTTCTTGGCCGAGTTCGATAGCGGCATCGGTGAAGACCTTGTGACAACCATTATTGCTTCCACAGTACACACAAATAGTTTTGAACTTGGCTGATTGATGAACACCGTCACATGATGCCATCTTTCTCGCAAAGTCACTCTCTTTGCACTTGATTTTGCTAAAAAGATTGATGAAACAAAAAAGGAACTTTTCTTACCCGTTTCTACCAAGACAAGAGAAGTGATCAGATGGTATCCACAATGCTATAAATAGAAACAGATAATGTAACCGAATATGTTGGCAGCATTTTCCTGCCACAATAGTATGTACTTTAATCAATTACATTAATTCTCACACGTCTCACTCAGCTCAATTAATCATAAACAGTTTAGTAGGTTTAGGAGTAAGGAAAAATCAATTAATGTTAAATAAACTAAAACTAATGGCTGAGACTTATATGGATCGTCACATGACAAAATCATACAGCTATAATCCAAATCAATGACAGAGTTTCATCTTCCCCCCTTCAAAGGACACGTCGACATCTCTGTACGAGAACTCGAAATCACAAAACGGCCGATTTCCAGAGGGTGCAATTACTTGGGATTTCACCAAAAGGGCACTGATGTATCCAACGGGTTCAACGTTAAAAGTCGATCATTATCTATAAAAAGTCGCTTGTTATTTGTTAAATGTGTTAGAAAAGTAGTTAGTTAAGTTATTTTGTCATATAGAAAATTATAGGGGTTGCAAAGCTTAAATCTATTTTGTTATAATTTGGAGGTCTATTTGGTAATATTGTATTAAAAACTAGAGCTGTACTAAGTACTGTATGAGAAAATGGAAGTGTTTTCCAGTATTCTTCTTTTCCCGTTCTCTTTTTCCTCTTTTCTCTATTAACGTCGTTCTATGTAGCATAGACACAGACACGAGCGTCGGGTCCGATATGACACGACACCGTACGACACGATATTTTAAAAAATAGAGGACATCTTACGACACGATATTTTAATGTATGATTGTATCCGGTTCCGTCCGTGTAAATGACGGCTCGGAAGTGTCTACCGCGTCTCCAAGTATGGACACTCCGTGTCATTGTATTGACCGTGTCAGCAAATTTGTTGACCATAAGACACGTGTATCAAGAGGTGTCGCAAGGGTGTCGATGTCTGACACGTGTCGGACACTGGTAAGGCCATCTCCTTGGAGTGTCCATGCTTCCCTAATGTCGTTTGATCAAATTCCATAAAAATCAACAAAATGAACTGCAACTATTGAACAGAAAGTTTGTTGGGCGAGATACATAAGTTTTATATCATATAATTGACATATTTTTCGTATTACAATTGTTATTTTTGTTTAAATGAATGACATTCAATAGATAATCAGCTACTAATAATTGTGGGTTACTTGGACAACACTCATGTTGGGCATTGAACGTTTTCCTTCAAAAAATTATTTCTAGCAAGGAAAAAGTGGTGCTACGTCACCTTCAAAAGTTGAGGTACTAATTGTTATGAATTTATGAAACATTGAAAATTTTAGCTAGCATACATATATGGCTGCTTCAGTTTAAAATCTGAGCCTCATCATCAACAGTGTGCTAATTAAGCAAATCCAATATTTAACTCGATATTTATATACAATCGTGTAGCAAGCACAAAACATGTTAGAATACATACGGAAGAAGAAAATATATATTTAGCTGAAAAAAAAAAAAAGTCAAAGCGCACGGCACAATTACAATATTGGCCTAGACATAAATTTATTTGAGTGGTGGAGATGGCTTAATTACTGAGATGGTCGCTAATGAAACCTAGTCCACTGATTGCACATTGTTTTTTTCGAAAAGTTAGTAGCAACTACCAACGGACAAATCATCAAATCAGTGCATTGTGTTTGAAATTTACAATGTTGCTTGAATTTTTCCCTCTTTCTAATTTCTGCTTATTTTGTCCCTCTTTCGTACTTATGTTAGTTTAACTTAACATCTATCCTTCTTTCTTTTTCTTGTTTATGTTTCTGGCATCGAAAATAAATCCAAATTATGCTAATTTTGAATAAATATATATAGCTTAAATTCTTGCCAACTTGCATATTTTTGGTATTTTCTTCACAAAATAAGACTGCAGGAAATTACATAGATATTCCAAAACATACGCTAATTATATATCTTGTACAAGTATACAAAACTTTCCCCAATAACATTGTATCAAAGGATATATAATCATACAATTACCTAATTCAGATAATTATATCATACCTTAGATCCTTTTATTTCTTCTGTCATGATCCTTGGATCGTACCTATAGACATACTTATGTGCCCAATAAGCATAGTTCAAAAAGGAGAGCAGCCCGATAGCCGAAAGCAACCAATAAAACCGATCAAGGTGGCTCTTGTTCAAGTTAGCTCCATCCAGCCATCATTTTCCCTCACCATTCCTCGTAGCCTTGTTCACCACATTGATGAGGAAGCTCGACAAAGAAGCCGCCACTCCAAGTATGCAGAAGAAAACCGACGTGCCGAACGATTTCATCCTAGCCGATGCCTCGCTGTAGAAGAATTCCAACAATCCGATAAATGAGGTCACGTCAATTATGCTGAGGAAAACGAATTGTAGACCTAGCCAGAATACAGACATTGGAATCCCGGTACTCGAGTCAACTAACCCGTGTTCAGTTGCAACTTTCTTTCTCTTTTCTTCTACGAGAGCTGCGACAGCTGTGGCTACAGTTGCAAATATAAACCCTACGCCGACTCGCTGCAAGTGGGTAATTCCCCCTGGATAGCCAGTTACTTTTCGTAGAAGAGGAACAATTGCTCGGTCATAGATTACTAAAGTTACCATTTGAAACGTGATCGGTATGACAAAGAGGCTTGCCGGGGATATGTGGAATTTACCGAGCTATGTGTTCATGGTGCTGCCTTGTTGAACGGTGAAGGCCATGAGCAGAGGGAAGGGCAAGTATCCTATTGTCGAGCTAAGGAATAATGGAAGCATGCGCAAAATTATCTTGATTTCTTCGACTTCAGTCGTGCTGCAAAACGACCAGTCTGCTTTCTCGCCATTGTCTATGGTAGCCTTGTCCAAAAATCTGTGATTCAATAATTTGTGCACGGATGTGAAACTTTTTACATGTATGATATATAACGAGAAAAAGAATGTAAGGTTGTTGGAATTTAGAGACATCTAAATTTCAATTATTATGTTGGACTACGTGTTATATAATTATATGTTTCATACTGTCATGAATAATGTCTAAATCTTAAGTGATCAAATTCGGAATAACATTTATAATATTAATTTGGCAAAGTACATATTTTATTTAGGATATGGACTGATTTATGTATAGTCTTATATAACATGTAGTCCAACATAATAATTGAAATTTAGACGTCTCTAAATTCCAACAAAGGTAGGATTTTTGTAGAAAGAACTCAACTCGAATCCCTTGGTTCTGGAAAGAACTTCCATTCCTGCGGTATTTCCGTCAGCAACTTCTTCTGATTCATTTCTCAAAGGAAAGTTTCTATTTTTATATGCAGCTACAAACACCTACAGTACAAATATCAGAGAAATGTTATGAAGTTGATTCAAAAGATGTAAGTACTTGTTTGCACATCAAGCTAAATATATATCGGCCAGTACAACTAGACTGTTACTAATAAACAGAAAATGTCTAGCAGATTATGGTATCCAAATTTATTTTACTGTCTTCTTTTCTATGTCAGTGAACCTCAAATAAGCTCTCAAGCAAGTTCAATAAGGAACAAATAAAACAAAAATACAGTGAAGCAGTAATTTTCGACCCACGGCTACGGAAAATTCTGCCAGCAAGTACATACCTGCGCAATTCGGGTAAGGGGACTTCCAGCTGGAATCCGATTTCTATAAAAGGGGTATCCACAAGCTATGACGATCAACCCGATAAAAATAAGGAGCGCGCAGAGCGCAAAGCCTATGTCCCAGCCCTTGTTATTCTGCACCCACACCACAAAGATCAACCCCAAGAAACCACCAAAGGATATCGCAAAAGTGAACCAATTGAAGAAGCTGGTCTTTTGCCTTTGTTCAACTGGGTCGGCATTGTCGAACTGGTCGCCTCCGAAAGAAGCAACACATGCACGCAAACATCCTTCGCCGAAAGCGACTGCGTAGAGGCCAATGTTTAGCAGAGCAAAGTCTAAACCGTGAACTGGGGCGCAAGTGCTATTTTCTTTGTTGATGTCGCATAGCGGCGGCTATAGCGATCCATAGTGCGCCTGGAGGACGAGGAGACCGTAACCCTATAGTTAAATAGAATTGCCAAAATGTACAATTATTTAATATAGTGCAACAATAAGATTGTTTTTGTCGAATTCGCACGCTTCGACTAATGCATCATGAGCAAAGGAGAAAGGAGAAGAAAATAATTAGTAAATGAGAAACATCTTGCGTTCATTGAAAAACCGTCCATACGTCAATAGACATACAAAAAATGTAGCAAATACATTCTGAAATGCAACAGATACATCGTAAAATGTAACTTATGGATGCTATGGACAGCTTTTGTAAGGACGCTGGGTATATATTACTCTTAGTAAATTATGTAGGCATGCATACCAAGACTTCGAAGGGGCCGAGTATGAACATGGTGTTGAAGCGCTTTACATACGAGTCAGAGATGAAGGCAGCAACCAGAGAGAACATCCACATTGTGACAGCGGTGGAGGCGCTAGCAACATCCATGTGCATGGTGCCATGCAAATACCCCGCCAAGTTCATCATGTTCGCTAAAGTCGCTGCGTTCGCCAGTGCCACTCGCACTATATATATACCAGAATATATATGTACATACAATGTTGAGAGAAAAGACATGCATATATGCAGATCAATATATAGTTCATGATATATACCAATAATCTGTTTATATTTTATTAACCAATTTCTTAATTAAAAACTTTAGATTTAACAAGGGATTTTTGTTAAGACGTTTAGAAAAGAAACGTACACGCATTTACTTTCATAGGGTACAAATATTTAATAATAAATTTAGAACCGAGGAATATATAAATCGATCATTCTCATTTATGGGCCAGATAAAAATTTATAATACCAAATGAATATAAATATTAGAGGAATCAATAGCCCATAATAACGTGTGAATAAATGTCAAATTTTGTGACCTATATATACGGCCATCAACTATTCCAAGTGAATATATGGCTTTAAAACAGAGGCCAATTGCTTTGTGTAATAAAAGAGAAAAAGTTGATCCATATATACCATTGAGAAAGAGTGTAGCTCTGAGACCTCCATGCCATTTTGGGTTAATTGGCTTTCCTCTCCAGTCTACAAGTCCTTGAACAGTCATTTGCAACTTGGTATATGCCAGTAAGATATCCCCAATTAAGACTTTTGCTCTTAATTAGCAGTCTCCGTTGTTATCTAGAACTAGTGAAAATCCAACAAAAAAGGGATACATATTTATAGTTAATTAACGCACCATGCATACTCTCTAAGCAACTATAATAATATTTATTAAAATAAGCTGCCTAGCTATATAAAGCCAAGCAACAGGACAAACAGTGTCAGTCAGAGAGTCTCATTTGTATTGTAGTGTTATAATATAGCTAAAAAGAGATGATTTTTATTTTTTAAGAACCAACCTTTGGTCTAGTTGCTAGTTGCAATGCTTTCCGTGTGGGAGGTTCCGGGTTCGAAACCTGGATAGAAAATCTTTTATAGACATTTCCGTGTGAGAGGTTACGGGTTGACCCTCATCTTTATCTCAAAAAAATAAAAAGCGGTGATTTTTGTGTTTTCTTCAATATAGCTAACGTTTTAATCAATATATTCCTATGTAGCTTGTAGAGAATGGAGTCAGGTTCTGGACGGGTCAAATTTGTTTGATGGGAGACTTTTGGGTGATGGGTCGGATTCTGAATCCCTCAAAAACAACGTAATTTTTTTTTTTTTTGAGATAAAATGAGGGTCAAGCCACTCAAATTTAAATAATGTCTATAAAATAATTCTCATCCAGGTTTTAAACCCACGACCACCCACACAAAGAATGTTACGTTTATCCACTAGACAAAGGCTGGTTCTTGAGCCGAGTAAGGTAAAGTTTCAAATCAAAAAATGACTGTTGTATCATCTGGTCACGGATTTGATCGAGTCAAGTTGGGTTTCATGTCAAAAGGTGTAATCTTTTATTAGGTCGGGTGGGTCGGATTGGGTCGAGTGTTGGGTCATTTGGTCTCAGGTTATGACCACTTGTCACTATTCTAAATTAGTTGTGGGGTTCGAATATTTTTTCTTATTTCTCGGACCATCTTCTTCTATAAACATAAAATTTTCCTTGTATTATGTTCACTATTCGACTGCAAATGGCCTAGTAGCTCAAGTAGTAGCTAACTAAGATGACTTCCAAGAGGTTATGAGTTCAATCTTTCGTGAACACAAATATCTCCTAAAAAGAAATGGGAGATGGTGAAAAGTATCTGCTTAAATCTAAAAAAAATGTTAACTATTCAACCGAAATAAGTGGGATCCTATCATCCTAATAGCAAGACAAAACAAAGTAATACCATCAATCAAAACATCTGACTGAAAAAAGACAGCAGCTTAGAGCAGATGTTTAGGTTAGGGCCCCATAACAAGGAGTGAGGGAGGTCAAGGAAACATACCTCGACATGACATGCATCAACAAGACAACAAGCTTCACTCAGCTGCAGTGTGTCTCGCTAGAACTCGGAATGAGAAATGGGTCTCCCGACTCCTTTCTCTGTTTTCCAATACCTTCAAGTTATATGTGGAGGAAGAGGAGAAAGGAGTTTGTTTCTCTCTGCACATCTTACTATCCCATCCCAGGAGGTTTTTTTTTTTATATAACTTTATATTGATTTTATATTATGTTAAAAAATAGAAAAAATAATGAATCTCACACTTCCTGCCATTCAGTCTTAGCCTCTTAGATAGATATATAATATCCCATTTTGGTATGGGGAAGTGGAAAATTTTTTAATTTATCAACTCTCTATTGTCACGTGGGAGTTTGACCAACGGTCCAATAAATCCAATAAATCTATTCGAAGAACCGGCCTTTGTCTAGTTTGTCTAGTGGCTAAGGGCATACAACGCTCTCCGTATGAAAGGTCACGGGGTTCGAAACATAGATGAGGATTTATTTATAAATATTTAAATTTGAGTGGTCTGACCCTCATCTTTATCTAAAAAAAAAAATTTGGTGATTCAGAATCCAACCCATCACCCAAAAGTATCCCAGCAAACAAATCTGACCCAACCTGAATCTAACTCCATCCGATGATCTGAACACGGGTTAGTTGACTCAAGTACCGGAATTCCTATGTCCGTGTTCTGGCTGGGTCTACAGTTTGTTTTCCTCAGAATAATTGACGTGACCTCATTTGTCGGATTGTTGGAATTCTTCTATAGCGAGGCATCAACCAGGATGAAATCGTTCGGCACGTCGGTTTTCTTCTGCATGCTTGGAGTGGCAGCTTGGTTGTTGAGCTTCCTCATCAATGTGGTGAACAAGGCTACGAGGAATGGTGAGGGAAAAGGTTGGTTGGATGGAGCAAACCTGAACAAGAGCCACCTTGATCGGTTTTATTGGTTGCTTTCGGCTATCGGGCTGCTCTCTTTTTTTAACTATGCTTATTGGGCACATAAGTATGTATATATATAGGTCTGATCCAAGGATTGTGATGGAAGAAATAAAAGGATCTAAGGTACATCCCCTGGGGTATTTCATGTGCAAGGGTCAAAATCTCCCCCATACAAATCCTCAGCACGGATCTCGAGGCTGCCCGAAAAACAAAATTTGTGTTGCTAGCGGACCACTCCTCATTACTCCATGCCCTGACCATTCCAGTGGATACGAACTCATATTATCAGAACCTAGTTAGCTAGTGCGCCGGAATCAGCTGAGATCCAAATCCGATCGCAGGTTCCTGCGATCCAAATCCAATGGCTCAAATTAATTAACCCCCCCCCCAAAAAAAAAAAAAAAAAAAAAAATCTACAGTTGTCGGATCGGGATCGCAGCGGATACAGACTCGTTAGCTAGTTGTATGATTGCAATAATATAATGTTATTGTGGAAAAGTTTTGTATACTTGTACAAGATAATAGTGTGGTGTATGGCTTCCTCTTCTTCTTCCTCCTCCTCCTCTTCCTCCTCTTCTTCCTCCTTGAAAAACCCTAGATGGGGGAGGTGCGCCGCCGGCCTCCTCCCCCGTCGCCTCCCCGCTCCACCCTCCATCCTCCTCCTCCTCCTCCTCCTCCTCCCTCCTCTTCTTCCTCTTCCTCCTCCTTTCTTCCTCTTCCTCTTCCTCTTCCTCCTCTTCCTTTTCTTCTTCTTCTTCCGCCTCGCCCCGGCCCCGCCCCTGCCGCCCCACTCGGCCTTGCCTCCGCCAAGCCGCCGCGCCTCGTCCCGCTTCATCCCACTCCGCCCCACCTTGCCCCGCCCCGCCTCACCTTGCCGCTGCCGAGCCTCGCCCCGCTACCACCGAATCCCGTCCCGCCTCATCCCACCCCACCCCTCCCCGCCCCGTCCCGCCTCATCACCTCACCGCTACGCACCACACCGTATCGCCCTGCCCTAAGCCGCACCGCTTCGCCCCGCCTCGCCTCATCCCCTCACCTCACTGCACCGCATCGCCCCGCCTCGCCGTGCCCCCGCATCGCCCCACCCTCTCACTGCACCGCCCTGCCTCGCTTCACTCCGCCAAGACTGCCGTGATCCAACGCCAGTCATAATCACATAGTATTGTGCATAGGGTAGATTTTATTTTTATTCTTATGTCTTTTTGTATATTCTTTCAATCATGTTGTACATCCTCACAACCTTGTTCTATTTTTATTTGATTTAATGGAAAATCGATAGTAGGCAATCGCCTGCTACATCAAAAAAAATAGTGTGGTGTATGAGGTGTATTGATTAGTCTATGTTTTGGAAGATCTATGTAATTTCCTACATTCGTATTATGTGAAGAAAAAACCAAATATATTCAAGTTGGCGAGAATTTAGGCTATATTTATTCAAAATTAGCATATTTTGGATTTATATTCGATGTGAGAAACATAAACAAGAAAAAGAAAGAAGGATAGGTGTTAAGTTAATTAAACTAACATAATTACGTGCAAATTAATTAAGCTTAATTTCATGCTCCTAATTCTAATTAAGGCTTAGTTCACCTATTATATATGAAGCCTTCAATAGTTTCTCAACGTCACTCTACAATGGAAAACAAAATACGACAACAATAATTGAGTTAAAAGTAGTATAATATAAGTAGCTCCACAATTAAAAGTAGCTCCACATATATCTATTGAATATTGTTCATTTAAACGAAAATAACAATTGTAATACGAAAAATTAATATTCGATTTTATAATATAATACTTATATGTATCTCGTACAACAGACTTTCCATTCAATAGTTGTATAGTTCATTTAACAAACGACTTTTTACAGATAATGAGCGACTTTTAACGTTGAATATGTTTAAGGGTTTAGGCCGTTGGACTCCTATCCCCTTTGGTGAAATCCCTAGTAATTGCACTCTCTGGAAATCGGCCTTTTTGTGATTTCGAGTTCTCGTACAGAGATTTCATGTCCTTTAAAGGGGAAGATGAAGCTCCGTCATTGATTTGGATTTCATAGTTGTTTGATTTTGTCATCTGACGATCAGCATAAGTTTCAGCCACCTCCATTTTTTTTTTCTTTTTGATGGAGACGTGTTGGGAAAGGTTGGTTTTGTTATGATTAACATTAATGAATTTCCCCTTGAATTTGTGATTAATTGCTCCTAAACCAACTAAACTGTTTATTGATTAATTGAGCTAAGTGACATGTGTGAGAATGTAATTGATTAAGTATAGGAATTTTCTAGTGTCTCATTTTAACTATCTACATGTTCACAGTTCACACATACACAAAGTTTGTAACTTTTATATATCTCAAATTAACAATGTGGATATGTCAACACTAATATATATTGAGTACATTAAATATGACCCTTTGTATATACTATATTGTGGCAGGAAAATGCTGCCCACATATTCTGTTACGTTATTTGTATCTATTTATAGCATTGTGGATACCATCTGATCACTTCTCTTGTCTTGGTAGAAACGGGTAAGAAAAGCTCATTTTTTTTTGTTTAATTTCTTCAAATTTTTAGCAAAATCAAGTGCAAAAAGAGAGTGACTTTGCGAGAAAGATGGCATCATGCGACGGTGTTCATCAATCAGCCAAGTTCAAAACTATCTGTGTGTACTGTGGGAGCAATCCTGGTTATCACAAGGTCTTCACGGATGCCGCTCTCGAACTCGGCCAAGAACTGGTGCGCGCTTCTGCTTCCTAACTCCTCTTTATGGGTTTTAGAGAAGGAAAGGAATATAACATCAGGAATTTGATTTGATCTTGTTGAGAATCAACGCTGAGGCCCAAGCCCATCAAGCCCAAGATCAAGAGATTTCTAGAAAAATATAGAATGAAGATATTTAGGAAGAAGAGTCTAGAGAATGAGAAAAAATCTTATCTCTAGAATATGCTCTAAGAATATCTAAGTATAAATATCTTAAATCTAGAATGTTCTTAGAAGATATCTTAACAAAAATCTTGTATCTAGAGTTTTCCATTGGAGTAGTATAAATAGGGGGTAATGGCATGAGTGTAAGAAAAACCAAGCAAGAGATAGTAGTGAATTGGAGGTTAGGTTGTAGTAAGAAGCTAGGGGTATATGGAGGTTTAGTATTTAAGTAGTAGTTGTAACAATATTTTGAGATATAATAGAAAATATTGTTATAGCTAGTGCCTCCATACTCAACAATCTGGTATCAGAGCCGGAGTTGTCGGAGCTAGTTCAGAGTCGGCGGTAGGGGTCAAGCATATAGCCGGAGTTTTTTCGGTATTCCGCCAGTCAGTACAGCAGTATCGACAAGTTGTCGAAGGAGCCGCAGCTTGACGACAGTCTGGGACTGCGAAGTGCGGAGGAGGAGAAATCTTCAAGAAGGCTTACTAGACGCTGGGCGAGCTAGTTGAAGCCATGGATTTCTCAGGTACGATTGGTGGAATTAAGAAATTGAATACTAGTAATTATATATATTGGAAGGCATGCATAGAGTCCTACCTCCAAGGGCAGGACCTATGGGAGGTAGTAGGCGGGTCTGAGACGACCCCGCCGAAAGTTGATACCGTAGAAGAGACGGTATCGGAACAGGTTGCTGACCCCAAAACGAAAAAGAAGAAGGCTTCACAGAAGCCAGCCGAAACTCTGTCCGCGGAAAGCAAGCCGAAGCTCTGCGGAAATGGCGAATCAAGGCCGGGAAGGCAATGTTTGTACTCAGGACAAGCCGTTGAAGACGAGCTACTGGAGTACATCAGAGAAGTGCCCACGCCGAAGGTAGCCTGGGATACCCTAGCAAACACTCTTCTCAAAGAAGAACGACGCGCGCCTCCAACTACTTGAGAAGGAGCTCATGACAATCTCACAAGGTAAGATGATGATTAACCATTACTTTACAAAAGTAAAATCTCTTTGTAGTGAGATTGCTCAAATAGACCCTGAAGAAAAGATCAGCGAGCAAAGGATGAGAAGGATTCTCATCAATGGCTAAGACCCGAGTACAGCGGGTTCATAGCAGCCGTCCAAGGTTGGCCCAACGCAGCCAACACTATTGGAGCTGGAGAATATGCTCGCAAACCAGGAGGCTCTAGTGAAGCAAATGGCCGGAGTCTCGTTGAAGCAAGAAGAAGAGGCCTTGTTCAGCAACCGAAAGACGGGTCGACCTGACCGAAAGTCAAGAGGTAGACCCGAAGGAAGGTCTAGCCAGCAACAGAAGGCCTAAAGAGAAGACTAATTCTTCAGGGGGAGCTCGAGACTCATCCGATGACAATGAAGACGATGACGATCGATGTTATAATTGTGGCAAAAGAGGGCATTATGCACGAGATTGCTGGCGGAAGAAGAAGAAAGGCCATGGTAATGTGGCGACCTCAAGAAGCCAAGACATTGTCCATGAGAGCAGTAGTTGTGAAGAAGAGTGGGATGCAGAAGTAGCACTCACTGCTGCAATCATGGAAGATGAAGAAAGCCTCGCGGTGACCACAGTGGAGATGGTGCCGGAGGAGGTCCCATATGAAGAAGATTGGGACGCGGTGACGACTGTTGGAATACAGTCGGTAGTTGGCATAGAGGTTGCCGAGGTTGATGAGGTAGAGGAAGAGGAGTTCGACATGGAGTCGTGGCCGATCAAAGATGGAGAAGATGCCACAGAAGTCAAGGAGGAAGAGATCAATTCCGAGTCATCGTTCTTCATGGAAGGACACCGAAGATGTCAAAGAGGTAAGTAAGCTTGACTTTGAGTCATTACCTTTTAAAGAACCAATTAAAGAATTACTCGATGAGGAGACCAAAGTCGTAAAGGAGGCGGAATCATGAGCTGCATCATGGCTGATGACGAGAAGCCACAAGAAAGCCCCAAGGTGGAAAACATCACCAAGGAGGGTGATGATGTCAAGACGACGTGGAGGAGTGTCGTGGTTGCCGAAGAATGGGAGCTCTTCGAAGGAGATGCAGGCTATCAGGTAATTTGTCGAGATGTCGGACCTCGACGAAGGCTAGTGACGAACTACTGCAAGCACCACAAATGACTGAGTGCCAAGCACTGCTAGCACGAAGGAAAAACTACAAACATGATGATCCGGATGGACGCGGAGTACCGAAATCGGAATAGTACAAAGTCAGCGTTTGAGGGGGAGTGTTGAGAATCAACGCTGAGGCCCAAGCCCATCAAGCCCAAGATCAAGAGATTTCTAGAAAAATATAGAATGAAGATATTTAGGAAGAAGAGTCTAGAGAATGAGAAAAAATCTTATCTCTAGAATATGCTCTAAGAATATCTAAGTATAAATATCTTAAATCTAGAATGTTCTTAGAAGATATCTTACAAAAATCTTGTATCTAGAGTTTTCCATTGGAGTAGTATAAATAGGGGGTAATGGCATGAGTGTAAGAAAAACCAAGCAAGAGATAGTAGTGAATTGGAGGTTAGGTTGTAGTAAGAAGCTAGGGGTATATGGAGGTTTAGTATTTAAGTAGTAGTTGTAACAATATTTTGAGATATAATAGAAAATATTGTTATAGCTAGTGCCTCCATACTCAACAGATCTGTTGAAAGATCTTAACTTGGGTCTGATTTAAATTGATTTATGTAAGGTGAAGAGAAGGATTAATTTGGTTTATGGAGGAGGAGGTGTGGGGTTGATGGGATTGATTTCTCAGACAGTCGAGGAAGGCGGTTGCCATGTCCTTGGGTAGGTTCCTTTTCTCTCTTGTTTTTCATATTTTGAATTTTTGTTTTGTTGAAAAACTTTCCTTTGCTATAATTTAAAAATGAAATGAGATAATATATTAGTTGATTTAGTTCTATATATGATGTTGGATTGATTTCTATGCAGAGTAATACCGAAAGCTCTTACGCCAGTTGAGGTAATTTGATTTGAGTAATTTTGAAAAGCCTATCTGGTTTTTGTTCTAATCTTATAGATCAATTATATATTCTTTTCCCACAATTTTTCAATTTGATGCGAAAGATAATAGGTGAGAGTGTCGGGGAAGTGAGAGTTGTTGCAGACATGCACGAGAGAAAGGCCGAAATGGCTCGAAAGTCTGATGCTTTTATTGCCCTTCCTGGTAATTTCATCTCATTTTTATCATTTATATTTTGCACGATCGACAGTCCGAAATGCTGACGTTTAAAGTTCTGATTTGTAGGTGGTTACGGGACAATGGAAGAGTTTTTGGAGATGATCAATTGGTCGAAACTTGGCATTCATAGTAAGCCTGTGAGTTGAGTTCTCTTCTTGTCCTTCTTTTTCAAGTTATATTAATGTGTTTTATCAAGTCCTGTGTATTAATTTGAAATGGAATAGAAAATACAAGTTTGGAAGGGTTTGAAATGGAAAGTTCACAGTTTCGGTCGGTTTTGTGAAAGTTTACTGAATTGTATGAAGTTTTACAAGCCATTATTGGCAGTGATTTTATTGTTTCATTGTTACCTTCAGGTGGGCTTGCTGAATGTAGACGGATACTACAACGCACTTTTGGCACTGTTTGATAGGGGGGTGTCAGCAGGTTTCATAAAACCGGCATATCGGGACATTGTTGTTTCTGCCTCTACTGCTGAGGAATTGTTAACTAAGATGGAGGTTAGTTTAAAACTCGAGTGTTTCTGTTATGGATCGGCTAAGCAACCTTTCATTTTGAATCGAGCGGTTCTTATCAAACTTCCGTCTCTTTAATTGCATCTAAAAGATATATCACGACCATCCGATTATGAAAAATGAGCGGTCCATATTTCATCCGATCCATAGCAGAATTAGCATTAAAACTTCAGATAAAAAATATGTATTCTTTTTTTCTTTTACAAATAATCAAATTCTTTTTTTAGTTATCACCACAATCCATGTTTAATTGGTACAGTATATCCTTTAAACAAGCTGTGGCATCTTGTATTGGGTGTTCTGTTATTATATATAAATGCATGATTTTGATTTATATGTGAACTTTTTAAGGTAAACTTAACTAGGACCTACTGGACCAAGGCATGATAATGCACTATATATTATATATCATTACCAGTTAAATATAGAAATTAAAACTTGATTTAACTTATTATGTTATGTTACGTTAATGTGAAACAAAAAATTAGGAATATACAGCATCACACGAGGAAGTGGCACCGCGTAGCAGTTGGGAGACATCACGCCTAGACTAACTATCAATCTATCATTTTGCAATGGTGTTATCCTTCTATTTTATTGTTAATGCTTGATTTTTAGTGTAATTGCTCATATTTGATTTTCTTATGCCATTTTCCAAAGAGGGAAAAGGTCTCTCTTTATGCTTGATTTAATTACTTTTTTGAAGAAGTTTCACAAGTGGACATTTTCTTGTACTGTTATATATTTTGTATAAGTGAAACATGTGTTTATAATGATTGGTACCGAAAGGAAGTGAGTTCATTTACATATTTCAGTGTTTGATAGCAAAAGGTGATAAGTCTGAAGTTGCATTTTGGTGCTTATGAGGACTAAAATGAATTTTATGACAGATGCAAAGAAATGTATCCTTATGTGGATTGTGGAAATTGGATGTGTTAATTACTACTTTGAAATATAAACCATGACTTGTAACTTGTTGAGGCAGCAGCACATTGACAATTTTCCAGCCCGCAGACATGCTAAAACCGTAAAACAGCATTTTAATTGATTTCTTGTGAGGGCTTTGTAGTAGAACCTGGATGCCGATACAAGGGGCTTTCAAGAAATGGTACCAAAAGAATACTTTCCTGAGGATGATAAATTTCACCTGCAAGATATGCGCGTATCAGTTGTCATTGGAGCTGCTACAGTTGGGTACATACGGTACAATCACACACAGAAAAGGTTCAGAACAGCATTGCAAGTTTGCAACAACTGACGAGTTAACAACAGAACCGGGACACTATAGGCAGGGGTTACTCCTGAACAAATCAGTCTCTGGTACATATACTCTAGACTGGTACAATGGGACAGTGAAAAGAATCAATTTTGAGTATCTAAGATTGATGATAGATACTTATAAGGTGTTTGATTCCTTACTGCTGAAATAGATACCACAGAATTTGACAAAAGAAAAAAAATCAGAATAATTTTGATGGATATTTCTTGATATGATAAGAAATTACTAAAGAGAATTAAACATATTATATTAGAAGATGTTATCAGGAAATACATCAAGGCGTAAATTAAAAAAAAAAATACCTGCTTGTGTCAATTTATGGACTGCTTATCAGAAAAAACAAAATTACAAAATAAATAGTAGGTGATTGTTAATAACTAGAGGACTGCTTTGTAATTTGCATTTATATTTGTTGCTTAAACAACCCATGATATGGAGAATTTTCAGGAAAATATGATTGTAATTTGTCAATATATATATACATACACAACATGCATGAACATTACTTCTTATAGACTGCTCAAACCAATCATTCAGTTTCAGATGATCATGGCATATGTAGGCACATCAACAGTCCTGTATATGCATTGTGTAATGGCTGTCGATCGACAACTGCCTTACTTACACAGACTGGTATATATCCATTTGTTTTTCCTTTGCCCATATGTATGCTGTTGAGGTGTATGGGATGAGGCATATATAAATATGCAACATCAAACAACAGTGATGTTTGCAGCATGCTGAGCAGTTTGGAAGGAGCCTAACTCTTGGGAATATATATTTAATAGAACTTCCATGCCTCGGTTGTTATATATAGTGGATAGGATAGTTTACTATATATATTGTTGTAGGTTTGTGGCTGATGTATATATATTGCAAAGAGAGATGAGGAATATATTGAGTGTTTTTTTTGTGAAAACAATGTCTCTGTGTGTTATGACCAAGTGCATTGAGTCCAACAATTCCTCGAACGAAGTGTGCGAAAGTTACCCCAAAGTATCCCACTCAGTAAATCAATAGTTTATGTATCAACCACAATAAGAAACCCCCCAATCAACTCACAATAGCCATACACGTCATTAACCAAGAAATTAGAAACAAATCACCAAGTATTAACAAGCACCATACACTACAAAAAAGATGGAGAAAACAAAGATCCATGGAATAAATCAAGTCAAAAGAATGCACAAGATAGCAACAACATCAATTTCAAGTTGTTCAGTTGAGACCGACTCCACCGGAGGGCTACGCACCAACAAACTTCACTATTACAATGGTGTCTCTCTCACTCTCTAACAAGATCTAAGAGCATCTCCAAGAGACGTCGTAAAACACTCCTAAAACTAAAAATTGGGAATCAAGGAGAGAAAACCGTCTCCAAGAGATACCCAAACAGCTATCCCTATTTTTAGCACTCCCAAAACCAGAGCCAAATCGAGTTATTTTGACCCAGTTTTTAGCACTCCCAATATTTCCCAAAACCAGAACCAAATCCAGACCGTTCAAATGTATTGGGATCCATATTTTGGGAATCTGTTGGAGATTGAGGTGAAATTTGCTCCCAAAAAATTTAAGATGACACCCAATATAGATATATTGGGATCCATTTTTATGACATCTTTTGGAGATGCTCTAAACTCTCTCAAGCTAGAAACCCTAGATGCATAGAGCGAAAAATATCAACCATGTTCAGCCAAGGCCCAAGGGAGAATGAGAAGAAAGGGATATTAATCCTAACAGCCTAGTATGGCTCTTGCCGCCCATGACTTGGGCCATGCCCACTTTGGGCCACGAACCCAACACTGTGGGCTTTTGGTTGTAATTTCATAGTTTACTTTCAACAACTGTCGAAATGTGCAACTTGCGGTTAATGTTTTACTAAAATGTTTCAACAGCTAACAGAAGAATTTTCCAACAGATATCAATGCCTCGGATCGTTTGCTTATGGCTATCATCGAAGACACCATACTGTTGGAGGAACTCAGTGTTCAGAACCTGCTACGCATCACGGCGTAGATTGATTTCAATTTGGATCACCTTTTTTTTTAATTTTGTACATATATCTGTAAAGAGGAGGGGTCCATTGACAATAAAAAACTTGACAATTTTGACAATAATACTTCTCAAAAATTTATAAAAAATCATAAAAAATCTTAAAAATAGAAAAAAGTTCACGGAAGTATTGCTTAACTAATAGATGGAATATGTATTCGATTTTATTCAATTTAAACGACGTTTGATAGCTTTTTAATGATCCGTTCAACTATAACCATTAAAAAGTGCACAAAAATTTGATAAGTCATTAAACGATGTTCAAATTAATTGAAATTTGAAACACTATCAATCTATAAGTCAAGTAATACGTCCATAAATCATTTTTATTTTTAAGATTTTTTATGATTTTATATAAATTTTTGAAAAGATGTATTGTCAAGATTGTCAAGTTATCCATTGTCAATGATCCCTCCTCATATGTAAATATGTCTTTTTTTCAATGAAAATTTGAGTAGGCTGTTTGCTTGCTCCCTAAAAAATAAAATGCCCTTCAGATGGATTACAGGAATTTGGATATGCAATGACATTTACTTGTATATGTACCTCCTTTTTGTATGCTGGAGACGCTAACAACCAAATCAGAATATCAGATTATGCAGTTTTCCAGAGAAGGAACAAACGAAATAAAAGACAGCAAGCAAACTCACCAGTACCAAAACAATTTTGTAATGTTCCCGCTAGTTCACAGATGCTGACATGGTTTAAAGTTAAGATCATAACCTACAAAAATATCAACAATATTGTTGTTACCTGAAGCAGACCAACCTTATACTCGATAGAAAAATTTCCAAAAAAAACAAGAAGAAAAAAGAAAAAACACAACTATATCAGTTTGTTCATCAAATCGGAATGATAAACAACAAACTCCTAAAAGGATAGTAAGATTTATATGGGTAGGTTAAATCATAACCAAGCAGGAAGACACGGTACCATGTGTGGAGACTATTTGGTAATAACAGTTAACAATACAATAATTTCTAAAAAGAATATCTGTTTGATCTTATAATGAAAAATAAACACACCACCATAGTCCCGTTCCCATCCATCCACACAGACTAAAAAGAGAGCACATGTTACATGTACAGCCAAGCCTCAATATGATAACCTCTATTAATCGCTACAAGTAGCAACCTCCTTCCCCGACAGGAAATCACTAAACATTTTTTATTAATGCACATTTACTAAAATAAGCTTCACCAGGAGTATTAAGGGGCACATAATTGCAATTAATTTTCTCCTGATCATAATAATTATTCATTTATACACTTTTGGTAGCAGCATTGGTGAAAAAAAACACCAGAGATGACATGAGATGGTGGTGAAATAGCACGATACATAATAGAAAGCTAGTAGTGAAGGCGGTCATCTCCATCGAAATTGAGACCTTCAATGCCTTTCAGGGTAGCTTCGTAATTTTTCATGTGCCTTCCAGAAGATGAGCGCTTGGGGGCCTCTGAGGAGGCTGGAGCTCCTAGCATTGGAGGCGATCCTCTCTGTGGGCCTGACACCTTACGGTAGGTTCCTGGGCTGGCATCAGTGCCACGAGTGCGGGACAGATCGTCAGTGAGCACTGTGGCCGACGACAGCTCACGGCTACCAGAGACAGCAGCACGACGTGATGAACCGCTTGTTCTGCCCATGAATGTTGAACCTGACATCTGCAACCATGAAATTTACTGTTAATGTTGATACACATTTAAAATGCCTCATGGCAACTTGGATAAAACATTTAAAATGACTATTAATGTCTATAATGGCTATCAAAAAAGAAAAATAAAACATTTTTGCAAATATTTCAGATCTCAGTAAGTATTAGTGCAAAATAAAAAAACCAAACCATAACACAAAAGAGGGAACACTAACCATAACATCCTTGGAAGAAGTTTCAGCACCCAAGGGAGTCTTCTGCTTGGAGGTAACATTGCTAGCGCTACTAACCACAGGTTGCGGAACCCGCCTCCTAGCTAGGTCAGCAGCCGACCACCCACTTATCCTTCCTTCTTCCGCACCTGTCATATTAAAAATAAAATTCAATTTTATTGTTTAAAACTTTCGTGTATTGTGGTAACACGGAGCACTAATAAAAAAGAAAACAGTACCTGATTGCCTCTCACTGACAATTGGGGGTGCCATGCCTGTACTTGGTCCAGCACCATGTCCCTATTGGATAGACATGAAGTTAATTCCACAAACAGAAAACTGTACTACTGTGCATATAGAGAGCCGAGAGAGAGAGAGAGAGAGAGACTAATTCTTGGCAGCCACTGCCAAACTATCAAAAAAGAAAATAAAAATAGAGAGAGGGAGAGAGAGAGAGAGACTAACAACAGCACGGGGAGGAGCACTGGCAATCTGAGACTGTTGATACTTCAATATTGTCCAATCAAAAACATAATCGAACTGAAACCCTGTATTATCAACACCAATGGCTCAGTAAAATTACAGATCTATCATTCCACTATACAGTTCTTGCAACTAAAGTTTTGCAGTATTCACATCAATTTTAGCATATCACCTAACTGTTCTCTATTGCATTAAGAGACCTAAAGTATATGATCAAATTTTTCAACAAATTACAGATTAACTCAAAACCATATTTAATCAATAGTTATTGGTTAAGGATATAAAATTACACGTAGCATCCATATGTACATTAGATCAACAGAATCATGATATTTAGTACAGAAATTATTTAACATTCAACAAAAGAGAATTTTATTGACCATCATAGAAATTTTATCAAAGCTGACACATTTCAAGTGCAGATGCAACCAAAAAAGTATGCAAACAACACAACAGCAGAGATGGAGAACAGGAAAACAAACCTTCTCTGATGAAAAGGTCACGGAATAGCCGCTTAAGGTAGGAATAATCAGGCTTGTCATCAAAACGAAGTGATCGACAGTAATGAAAGTATGACGCGAACTCAGTTGGGTAACCACGGCATAAAGCCTACAAAAATCCCAATAAAATGAATTAAATAAAAGGTACTATTATAAGCAAAATACAATTGATATCAAAAGCAAGTAAGGACATAAGCATAGATAGAACTTGCCTCAATTGATGTTGCAACTTTTTTCTCACTGATTTTTTCATACTTCTGCTTCTTGGTCCCAGCTTTCAAGCCTTGCCAAGGAAGGCTGTCAAAAGCACAATAAATACGTTCCAAGTAAATTCTAACAGTATAACCAATATTAAAAGTATGTAAAACACAACATTGACTACAGGGTTATTTAAGTGACGGCTCAAAAGCTCAAGTTTTTCAAGTAATTAATCAGTTCTCAAATAACACACCTACCTTCCACGCAAAAAGTACATGAGCACATAACCAAGCGACTCTAAATCATCCCTCCGACTTTGTTCTTCAAAAAAAAAAAAAAAAGACAGATATAAATTTTCTAAATGATGATGTGTCAGTTTAAGAATTAACAAATATCTGAGAAAAAAAATACCAATTCCAAGATGTGTATTAACACTAGCATATCTTGCTGTTCCAGTCAAATTCTTGTTCTCTCTGCACCCGTCACAAAAAGAAGTGGCATAAGCATAACATATATGCATTTCAAGTGCACTTAAAGAAGCAAGAGTTATTGCAAAGAAAAATCCACTATTTACATAATTTGCAGATGCAACAAATGGAAGGAAAGAAAAAGACCATTTGAATTTCAAATCTTTTTATATACAGCACAAATTGTAGCAGACCAATTTATTCAATATGATTCTAAATAGTCGTTACTCATACAAAAATGTCTCATTAGAGAAGTGAAACAACACCCAGACCAACACATAAGAGTAAATTCTATTAGGAGGGAATCATCATATAAGACCAGACACTACACTTCAACAAAAATGATAACCGATCATTTAAATTGCACAAGATTTTCACATTTCCTGAACAAGCCAGTCTACATATTACTTGGTAACTCTCCTATAATTAACTGAACATCAGCGCATTAGCAAAAGACGTGACAAAAATCAGGTTTGATTGGGAAAACACATTTCAATTGGAGGCAAAGCAAAAACATATCAAAACGATAATTTTGATACCTGTATGGAATGTGCTGGTGAGTAGAAGTGTCACGATATTTCTTTGCAAGGCCAAAATCAATAACATAGACCTGATTTGCACGCCTGCCCAGACCCATCAAAAAGTTATCGGGCTTGATATCTCTGTGGAGAAAAGACTTGGAATGAACAAACTCCACACGGTTTATCTGGACACAAAATAAAGTGCATGCATAAGAACTAATAGTACAATCTTGAAACGCACGCAACATAGATCTCTGATAATGATAAATACACAAATAACTTCACTGAATACCACTGTAAGAATTTAAGAAAATGAAACCAACATCTACTACAAGAAGCATGAGTTATGTATTGACCTATACACCTGTGATTCCATAGTTCACTTTAAAGCACAGATTTGAGATTTCCCTTTTTCTTTACTATAATTTTGGCTATTTGCAAGGTTGCAGATAAATTTGCCAGCTAAATTTTAGTACCATTTGATCAGCAAGCATAAGAACAGTCTTGAGTGAGAGCTTGCGGCTACAGAAGTTGAACAAATCTTCAAGACTGGGTCCCAAAAGATCCATCACCAAGACATTGTAATCTCCTTCCACACCAAACCACCTCACATTTGGTATACCAGCTGCCACATTTCACAAACAATTTAAAACAAAAATTTCCATAAACATGGTCATAATTATATTGTTCAAATAAATCAAACGAAAATTTGAATACGAGGTATTACTTCCTCCTTGCAGAATTTTGTATATCTTTGATTCGTACAACAGTTGAGGATGCTTTGTTTTCACACTTTCCTGAAAAGAGGCATTAACAAACAGTAAGTAAGAGAGCATCAAGGTATAATTAATACTAACAGAACTATTTGTTGCTTTTGAGAGGTTAACAAATTGCTAAATTTCTAAGTTAGATCAAAACTTATTAAGAAATTTAAATAGCTAAATTTATAGTCATAGTTCAAAATTTATTAAGAAATTTGAATAGAATATTGTTTTAAACATAGGATTTGTTGTATATATCATTAGAAAACGTTTTGAAACTAATAACACTATCTAAACCTCAAATAAAATAACTGATAATAAGATAATTCATGCACCTGGAAATACATTAAACGACCTCACTTCCTTACCCCAAAAATAGCACAATATGACAAAATTTCTAAAAGCCCAAGAAATTTTCTATTTCTAAGATAACCTTCCTCTTAAAATATAATCCAAGAGAATAACTTTCCAAGACTTAAATGTAGTACCAAAAATTACAGCACTTTATCATGCCGTGTTTATTTGGAACATATAAGACTGGTCGCTTAAAAGAAGAGAAACTAAAACTCAGAATGCAGTTCATAGGAAACAAAGATTAAAGCATAAACTGACAGAAGTCCAAACATGACATACGTATACCACGTACTACTACACGTCTTTAAAAAACAACCGAAACCTCGCATGCAAACGAGCAGAAACAGAACATCAGATGTAATTGCGCAAATAGTACCAACCCACAACCAACAACTATTCTATACTCACTACCGACGGGCCACTTCTTGTACGGAAGTACAAAATCAGATATTACTTACCAAACAGAACCTATACGCAGCTGAACTGCTCGTCATAAAAGCTAAAAACCTTGCATGCAAGGAGAAACACGACAAACATCGATCCTAACCGATATCGAATGAATCCAACCTATCGTAATAATTGTCCTTTACAAACAAGCTTTTTTAAATCACCCACAAACGACAAACGGCAGGGAGTTAAATACCACATGCCCTATTAAGTTATACAACCTATCTGATTGCTACACATCTGCTACAATAACAGATCATAATTACAAATCTAGCGACAAATAACCCCATCTATCATATACTCGGAACAATTCTGAATTTTTCCACTTACAAGTTTGATAGCCACCTCCTCGGTAGTCTGGAGATTGGTACCTACAATTAAAAACACACAGAATACGTCAATAACCATGAGAAAGTTCAAAACTTTCCCAAATTGATGAAGAGATCGTGGGGTAAGGATTGAATACCTAGGTAGATCTCTCCGAACGAGCCGCTGCCGATCTTGCGACCGAGCCTGTACTTATTCCCCACGCGAGGCTCCATGATTTGATTCCACCCCCAAAACTAACCGATTTGTTTGTTTGTTTGTTCGCTTGTGCTTAACTTATACAGCTAATAAAGGAAATCTAAATCTAACTACTTTTCCCACGAAAAAAGGAGCGGAAAAAGGAATGAATAAAAAAGGAGTCGTCTTTCCTCTCCTCTCCCCCCGATCTACCGAGATCTCGGACCGAATTCACCCCAGATCGACGGAGGCGTCGAGCACCAGATCGGACGCGGCGGGAGAACTCAGATCGCGCCTCATCACGCTCCGCCGCAGCACCAATCGGACGGAATTTCACTCCGCGGATGGATGGATGGATGGATTGATGGATTTCGCCTTTGATTGATTGGGAAGGGGGAGATGTGTGAAACTGGCTAGGGTTTGAGAGAGGAAGGCGCGTCGAAGGAAGAAAGAAAGAAAAGGAAGAAAAGAAATAGCTACGGAGAACGGAACACAACGAGCTGCTCTCCTGCACCCGTCCCAGTTGGATAATTGTGAGGTGATTTACCGTCTGTCTGTCACCGACATGTGGGTCCCAGTTAAGGATTTCCTATCCTCTGTAGCGCTGCATTGTGTAGCGCAGGATGTGAACCGTTAGATCATTTCGGAAACTGTGCTGACTCGAATCTTGAGATGATCTAACGGTTCACATCCTGCGCTACACAATACAGCGCTACAGAGGATGAGCAATCAAGAGGTAAGGGATCGGGGGGTTTGAGTGCTCATTCCCTAACTTACTGCATCTTGCAGTTCACAATGACAGACGTTGGATTTTCTAGAGATTCGTGCTAAAGCGGATCTCGAGATGATCCAACGGCGGACATTGTGAACTGTACAATGCAGTACAGCGGGCGGTATGAGTTCGGGGTTTTCTATAATGGTACGACGTTTCCAGGGAGGGAGTTGGGTGAGGAGTCGCTGGATAGGGGAGGAGTTTGTATGGACCGCGAGCAACCGACCAGGAGGGAGAGCGAGGCCACCGCGGACCCACGGACAGTGAGAGGTGGGCTGTCAAGGGGAGTGAACCGGGTGCAGGGTGGATAGTGAGTGGATAAACCGAGAAGGGGGATTTTGTGTAGTGATGGACGCTTTCTAATCCAAGGGAAATAAATAAAAGGGGAATAAAAACGGGGATTTTTGTTAGGAGAAAAGAAAAGAAAAGCTCAATTAAGATACTTTTAATACTGATCTGGACTCTGTTTAATAAAAAAAAAAATAATGATTTTGATTCATTCAATATACTCCGTTGAGATTCATCAATTATATCTTTTGGTTTCAGCTATTTCTTTTTTTAATTTTTGTCTTGAATATTTGTTTTATGTATGTACAGTACAGATGGGGCTGATTTATTTGTCACATTCACATATCAAATTCCCCATTTTACAGGGATATGAATAATATAATGATGATATGCAGTGTTTGTTAGCTGCTTCCACCAGAAAGAGGATATGGTTGGAGAAAACCACTGGCATCAACCATAATTGACCATGACCAACAAATCTAGCAATTTAGAAAGTAACAATCTTGGTTCAAACTTAAAAAAAATACCACGTATGGAAGAGAAGAGAAGAGAAGAGAAGAGAAGACTGAAGAGGAACATTAGGCATTGGTTCTTTTTCTGTGACTTCTGTCGACCAGTCAAAAAGGGTAGGTTAGGTACAGCAGAGATGGAATGGAATTATTATGGAACCCATCCAAATCCTTTCTTCTCATGGAATAAAAATCTGCTGCTTTCCAATCAGATGGTCGGGATCGGTTATCGCACCGATCTCAAAGTACTTCGGTATTTACTGCACCTATTTCAAAGTATTTCAGTGTTTATCAACTGTCGGATCAAGAAAAGCAAGGCCTGCTTTTCTTTTTAGAAAAGCAGGTGGTCCCGATCCTTCTTGATGTACTGAATTGGGTAGATTTTTTTTTTTTAAGATAAAGATGAGGGTCAATCTACTCAAATTTAAATATTTAATGTCTATGTCTGTGACCAAAGGCTGGTTCTTGCATTGGGTATTTTATTTTTAAGAACCATTATTGTTTCCATGTAAAATGTGACAGTATTTATTGTTTGACAATTTTAAACACTGCAAGTGGTTCTCTTTTTTTTGCTAAAATATATTTTCATTAATTATGAAGATGCAACTATGCAACCTTGAAGGGATGGCAAGCTATAGTCAGTCTTTCACTATCAAAATTCAGACATGAAGAAAAAAAAAATAATGTCAATAGAAAACATGACATGGCAGCTTACAGTAATTGACTTCATTACATTTATACTTCTTTTTTTCTATATTAATTATGCTATTTCAATGGGAAAAAAATATACAAATTTCATTTTTTTTTTTTCATATTGTAACATTTATTTTTTAACCGGAACAAAAAATGTTCAAATAAAAATTTATAGAGCACCCTCATAAATAAAGTTTAATCTTGTGCTGGGCTATTTTTTTTTTTCTTTTTGAGATAAAGATGAGGGTTAAGCTACTCAAATTTAAATGTCTATAAAAAAAGATCCCTCATCTAGGTTTCAAACCCGCAACCTCCTACACGGAGAGCGTTGCCCTTAGCCACTAGACCAAAGGCGGGTTCTTTTTACTTGTGATAGGCTATTTACTTGTGATAATCATTTATTTTTTTCTAATTAAAAGCAGACCGTAGAAGAGGGTGTGCGTGGGTCCCTCATTATCTCTTATTTAGGTTTTTAGGTGCACAACTCAATCGACTACGACAATTTTATAACATATTTGCATTAAGAAATAAATTAAAAAAAATAAATAAAACCTTCATTAGATTAGTTTAGAAGAAAGAAAGAAAAGTGAGGTGTATAATACAAGGGATAATGATGAAACTTAATTAGCATATTAATTAATTAATTGCATATGTTTTTCATAAGGCAATAATTAATAGGCCCTAGCTAGCTACTACATTGGTTTGATGGATCAACCATCAAACCACATACATTATTAAACTAAGAACAAATCAAATATTATTGTTAAAAATCAACCCTAATTTGATATTAATTAATGAACCACTCATGATCTCCATTTGCTTAATTATATATTAATTATCCTTGACCCTTGTCATGAATTCACACTCTCTTTAATTCTAAAATCCAATTATTACTCTAAAAATGTTAAGGAGATATACCAAAATAATACTAAAAATCGATAGCAATATATATTAGTATATTCATATTAAATGAATTAATAATTTTATTATGTTACTCATTTTGTACATTTTTATCCTCACTCCTAATAAAAGGAGATTAGATTTTTTGACATGAAAGTTCTATTTTCCCCAAAGAAGAAATTTCAACCGTTGATTATTTACTTAGATTGATCGCCACCGTTGACGTATATTAATGTCCCCGGCCTATTAAAATTTAAGGCTCATATCAGTTTCCTCACAAGGGAATGAGCTCTCGGTCCTTTATTATAAGATATAATAATTTCAGCTCACGGATATAATAATTTTAGCTCAAAGCAAGACGTACTAATAAAGTTGATGTAAATATCAATCTATTTAACTGATTTTAACATAAAAACTAACATTGGTACCGATTTTTTTTTAATAGTATCAGCTCCTGTTACTTTCCAACTGAAAGTCAGAAGACCTTGTCTTCACTCTTTCTTCTTTTTTTTTACAAGCATTTTTCTTTCACCTGTTTGAGGTTTATGTTACAATCAAAAACATCCTTTGATTTGTAAACTTTTTTAATTAGAGGAAAGACTTTTTCAAGGAAGACTGCTTAAGCTTCAATTTTATAAAATACTGTCATTTTTACTCATACCAAGGTTTATAAACATAATAATATAACATCAGTTATCTCTTATACTTTTCTTTTTAAAAATGACATGCGAACTGTTTAATTTCTAGCAAAATAATTAATCCAGCACCAAAGAAAGATTAAAACACGCAAGGAATATTTTAAATAGGTATATATAGTTTAGTATCAATTTACTGTACAAAAATACAAAAAATATCAGTCGGGCTAAATGTAGCAATCACATCTTCATATGGCATCTTTCTAGATACAGAAACTTCTTCATGCGTCTATTGATGGACGGTCCATAGAAGTTACACTGTGAGTGTAACTGTTACATCGGACCCATATAGAGTCTATTTGTCATCCTATTTGTTACTTCTATGGACCGTCCATCAATAGACGGTAGGTCTTACCGGATGCATATACAAGCATTAAAGCATATATAAGCTTATCAGTAAATACGTGCCAACTTAGCCAAATTAGAAATATTTTGATGGTTTCTTGACAGTTAAAATACAGAGTTTGTGCTATTTTGAGCGTAACTCAAACTCACTACTTCAACCTATCCAAATTGTAAGAACCAGCTTTTGGTTTAGTGGCTAAGGGCAACACTCTCCGTATGAGCAAACTGTGATTTATGTTTTTATTTAATTCTATCTATCAAAATCTCGTCGGATACCATTTTTTTTTTCATTTTAAAATATTCCGTTCATAATTTTTAAGATAAACGAAAAAATATTAATAAGATAATGATGTGAGAATAGACTTATCTTAGAAAAAATAAAATAGTTACTTTAAAAATAATAATTTTGGTATCCCAACAAATTTTGTCATAATAATTTAATAAAGATATAAATCACAATTTGAAAATGTCTAAATACACTTGTTGAATTAATCTCACGAATGGGGGACCTTTTTTTGAGATAAAGATGATGGTCAAGCCACTGAAATTTAAATGTCTATAAGAGACTTCCCATCCAGATTTTGAACTCGCAGCCTCCCACACAGATAACGTTGCATTTAGCCACTAGACCAAAGGTGGGTTCTTACGAATGAGAGACTTAAGAGGATAAAACTCAAAAAAAAAATTAATAATAATAATAAATATGAGTGTTCCACGAATTTTTTTGTGCAATAAAATGTGTATCATTCTTCAGAGGATGCAACTAAAAAAAAAAAAATTACGCAGAGCGGGATCTCCAAATTACCTTTATTTATGGAGGAATAATAATCATATATATATAATTGAGAAATAAATTTACTTGACAACTAATATAATTTAAAGTTTGTCGAAATGCATCAAAAAAAATGTGCATTTAATATTAAATATTCAGTGGATAATATATTTATGCATTTGAGAATCACGTGTACAGACTGTATATATACGTCATATGTTATATTAAAAGTAAATAATGACTTGAATTAATTGGATTTAAATTACATAAATGACTACAGTTTATAAGATGGTGAAGGATTTAATTACCACTTTTATTAATTAGACGCGTGGAGGCAACATTTATATTATATTAGGTGGATATTTATATTCTGCAATGGACTGTTCATTTATATCAGAGGAGGGATCCATTGACAATAGCTATATTGACAATCTTGACAAAGAGGCTTCTTAAAAAATTATAAAAATTCATAAAAAATCTTTAAAATGAAAAAAGTTTTATGGATGCATTACTTAACTTATAGATTGATGATGTTTCAAGTTTCAGTCAATCTGAGTATCGTTTGATGCCTTATCAAAATTCTATACACTTTTTAACGGTTGTAATTTAACGGGTCTTTAAAGAAGTATCAAATGTCGCTTAAATTAAATATAATCGAAAACATAATCAGTCTATAAGTTAATTAATAATTCCGTAAACTTTTTTCTATTTTTAAGATTTTTTGTGATTTTTATAAATTTTTTTAAGAATACAATTGTTAAGATTGTCAAAATAACCATTGTCAATGGATCTCTCCTCTTTATATTAACAGTTTAACACGTTTCAAATGCTTTAAAGGATAATAACATTGCTTCTGATGGTTAGACAACTATCCGCAGCCGTCCATATTTATGGTATTTTATGTATGTAATTATCAGTTCGATCAATGATCCGATAAAATGCAACCAATATGTCATATGTCAGATATTCTCAGCAGCGGATTTAAATGGAGAGAAGGGGGACAATGTGAATGTCCCCCATATTTTTCCCCAAATGAACATTTTTGTATAATAATTTTAATAATACATTAGTATATTCTTAAAAAAATTATATATTTGAACCCCATAAAATATAAGAATTATTATATTATTGACCCCATAATTATAATTTTTAAGCTTTATATAACTACTATATATACCAATATTGATATTTGATATGACAACTTGAATCCTATTTGAAAATTTTCTGGCTCCGCCACTGGATATTCTTCAATGCCTCAAAACGGTTAATAAAAAGAATTTTAATTTTAATGAATTTTCACTATACATAATAGAGACATGTTACGTCCATTGAAAAACCATCCATACGTCAATAAATGTGTACATAATGTAACAGATACGTTCCAAAATATAACAAGTACATCCCAGAATGTAACCTATAGATGTTATGGACGGTTTTTTATGTACGCTAGGTATTACATAATATAGTACAAACTTTGAGAGTGAAACATTTGTCTATGAGTATATTTTTCAAACCAAACCATGGCATATGAAGTGGCAGTAGTGCTTTTTATTCAATACAACTTTGGCATTATTTAGCATATCTCACTTGTATACTCATCTTATTTATATAATATTATTTGAGCTAGCTTCCGTGCATCGCGAAGCAAAGTGATCTGTCATTCACCGCTTTTTTAAAATCTCACAAACCAAAATTTAAATGGCCAATCCAATTTGACTAGAAAAATCTACATATTGAAATATAGTGATTTACAATTATTTAATTTTCTAACTATTTATTTGGATTTTTGAAATATGAACAAAAAATAATAATAAAATAATACCATTATGTATCAAAAAGCACAAATCTTTGAAAAACTGAAAAAATAATTTAAAAGTTCCAAAAATTATAAAAATTGGTATTGTATAATTACAATATATGTACATTGTGTTGCGCAAATCGGTTTAATCATTTGACTTTTGGAAATATGAGATTCAAAGCCGAAGCAAAATGTGTTCTGCTTCGCGATGCACTATAATGTATCTCATATTATTGTTTCAATTTAGAAATAAGTTTGAGTCAATTTTTATATATACTACATAAATGTTCCAATCATTTTTTTTTTGGGTCTTGTAGATTAGAATTTTTATTTATGTTACATAGGTGCTTGAGAGTTTGAGCTGCAAATGGTACACTATTTTATAATTCGTATATGGAATTTAAATTGGTATTTCAGTATCAGTGTGATACTTATGACTACGATATTGATCAATTTTTTATTTAACATGTGTTCCTTGTAGTGCTATGTAGAATAGTTTCTGAATATTAGCAAATGTTATAACACCGCAAGTTCATAGCCTGCTGATAGCGGCGGATCGGGATCACCTGCTTTTCTTGATCTAACGGTTGAGAAAAACTAAAGTACATTAACATTGGTACAGCAAATACTAAAGTACAGTGTCGACCATCCGATCAAAAAAAAGCAGACCCTGCAGCAGATTTTCATCCGATAGCGGCTTGCTGAGCTCTAGTCACACTCTTGTCAGTGACATACCAGCTCCTTTTTTTTGCTTCAGCATCTTTATAAGATAACTTGAATACTTGATAGATACTAGAAGTTTCACCAGCATGGTAATATATATGCTATGTGATTGTCAATCCCCTTCCCCTGCATCTTATCTTATTGACAATCATCACTTCATCTCCTAAATAGGTAATAAACTAATAATGAATTGAACTCGATGAAATAAAATATTTTCCAGGTGGAAGATATTTTCAAACACACGATCCAGAGTGTGAATTTTCTCAATCAAGGTTGAGTATGACAACATACTGACACGACTGGTGCTACGTGCTTGGTCATTGTTTAATTTGTTTACAAGTCTCTCCTAACTTGTACTTCCAACAAAAGAGAAAGTAATAACATCATCTATGTACCATAAATCTGTCTTATACGCCAAACAATGAAATAAATTCAGATAGGGCCATGTAATATGGCTCTGCAACACAGGTCTAGTTTAAATGTTTAATTCATCAGAAAATCTACTGTGCTAGCCATACAACTAAAATAAAGTCCCTAAACGTTTTTGAGATTTATTAATCCAGATAATTATGACCTCCACTAACATAAACCATGATTTGAAGAAGAAAAACCTAATTAAAGTGTAATCAATAAATGTGTATGGGTAAGAAAGCTACTTTAAACAAAAGATGTATGGTTATAAAGAAACAAACCTAAAAGCTAAGTAAACGTTTAAGGTGAGATAATCAACCCAACAACAAATTTGACAATCTCCATCTCTGACTACAACTACATTTTTTTTTTTTTTTTTCCTTTTCACTTTCTGTTTCTCTTTTGATTTTCTTTCCTTTCTAGGTCTACGGCTCTAGGCCTTTTCTTTTGTAGCAGAAGCGAGAAGCTGATGCAAAGTGGAGGCATTGACGATGGTGCTAGGGCTAGTGGCTTCCTTGGTTCGTAAGGACCCGACACGCCGCAGATTATGGCTCATCTCAACATTACTCCTCATCTTTCTTCTCATTGATCGGGGTAGAAGTGAAATTATTCGAGAAGAACTCACGAGAAGTATCACTCCAAATATGATAACAAACCTATTGCAACAAAAGAAGGGAACATAACGCAAGGAACCAACTTCAGAAAACTAACATCAAAAAGACTTGCACAAAGGAAAAACAACAATTAAATTGGTCAATTTTTTTAGAATACACCCATGATTTGTGGTAATTTTACTAAACAAAAAGACTATATCTGCATATTTTTAACTAAATGCACATCAATGTAAAAGGTTACCAATTTACCACTATACCCCTTAATATATTATCAAATTCTACTCCCATCTTCCTTACCCTCTTCTTGCTGATTTCTTAAACATGACCAGTATCACTGATAGGTGAAAATGCCCTATGATTTTGTACAAAGATTATGGAAGGGCAATTGCCAGAATGTAATTATTGGGAGTTTGAGACATACATAATAATGTGTCCCAGCAACCCATGTCGATATAAACTGTATTGTTTATTTGAAACTGGTATATGAGAAAAATTAGTGGTGTTATATCATTCTGATTTTGTTCTCTTTCTCTTCTTTCACAAAAGAATCAGTCCATTACCAATATGTTAATAGTTTTGAGAAAAGATGGACCCACATGAAACTCAGGATAAACATTTGCAGTTTGTTAACAACGAAATTTACCATCCAGTCATTAGGAAAATACGATCAGTACGTCTAGATGGCATCTTTTCTCCTAGTGCAAGCATTCCAACAACTACACCAGTTATAATAGATGCCACAGAGGTGCATGTTGATACCACAATTGCTCTTCCATGCTTCAGCCCTCTTGTCTGTATGCAAAAAGGGAAAATAAAGAAATGCCATCAGAAGTCCTGACATAAAACAAAATCCAACCAAGACAAAGTCCAAAAGAATAGAACATTTGCATCAACACTGCTTCTAAACTTGCTTCCCATGCATACCAGCTGTTCAGTAACTATGTAAACTGTACATATTAAAATTTACATCTGCCTTACAAAACCTAAAGATATACATGTGCTCCACATTTACTCAAACTTTTCCAACTTCCATAAACCGACAGAAGTTGGAATACATACTATGTCCATACTTCTAAGGGCCTGCACGGGTACGAAATTGCAAAATTTGAACATTTGCACGGTTATACAAGATAAGTTACCTGATAGACAAATCCTCCAGCACTGCATAGGACACTGAGGGAGATGGCAAGAGGAACCATAAGGAAGCTCTTGTCAGATAAAACAAACCCCATCTTTGATATTACTGATGATATCCTGTAGAATTTTTAAAATCGCAAATATAATTTTATTATTTGAACTAAAATCTAGAAAAATGTATTCCGTACATTTCATCATATTATTTCATTTACACTAAATTGTATATGCACACAAAAATACAATACGGCATATCATATATTTGCAAACAAAACCAAACTTTAATAACTGAAAAGGCCTAATCCAACAAATCCTGCTAAAACTGCCCCGTGACACAATCAAAAGTCACATACATAGATTAACTTAATCACACAGGTACACTAATTACTAAATGCTGGTTGCAGCCTTATCAGCCAATTCAAGTATTTTTATTAAACCACATAATATGCTCACTGCAATTTAGATCTTTATTTTTTTGAGTTAACTGTAAATCCTAACATATGCATGCAATTTGCAGATGTATCCCATTACAGTTGCTTAATTTACAAATTTTGGTAAATTCTGTGTGTAAATCATTGAGATATTGTCACTAAATACATTTTGAGAATAAACAGATTACCCAAACAAAATGCCAGATTCAAGACCAAGAATCATCTCTTCAGTCACGTCAGAGTTTGTCTGTAATGTATATAGATCATGTAAAAAGGTGCATGTACAGCATGCTATGATCTTAATTATCTAGTCTTGGGGAAATGAAACAAACCTGTTCTTGATCATGCCTTTGTTTCTTATACATATGGAGCCATGTATTCAGAAGTGCCTACAATTGTCAAGCTAACATATTAAATATATAACCAACAAAAGCACAATAGCAAAAGCCATGTCTTTATTAGGAAACGATTAGAAGAATAGGTTGAAGCTAAAAATCCAAACATGCTATCTTTTTTATCTATCACAAATATTTTAGTATCGGAGTATAGATACCTACAAACAAGAGAACAGTTGACAAGACAAGCCATGGTATTTTCATAAGAGATATCTCTGTAATATTCTGCTCCTCTCCTCCCACACCAACCCCTGGCAGGAAATAGGGAAAAAATAAAATAAAAGAAAAGAAGAAGAAAAGAAAAAACCACCTATAACAATATGTAAGTGTTTGCAAACTTCACCCATTGTTGTTGCATTTGGAGAAGGTACCAAAATAAGAGGAATAGTATATTTTACTACTATTAGACAATTCAGACTTAGTTTTGACTATTCAGCTCTTCTAATGGGCTATACCAAAATGAGATCTTAGTGTTTGCAAAAGGCACTCATTGACTTTTTAATTTGGAGAAGGTACCAAAATAAGATGGATGATTGCATTAACAACTTCATAGCAGATAACAGATTTTCGTACTATGTGGTCATAACACAAAAGGGATCGAACTAAAGCACTGTATTTTTTACTTATAAAGCATATACAATATGGTACACAAGATTTGGGAAAATTGTGGCAGTCAATTATAGATCATATATTCTCAAAACACACCACCAAGAACAACATATAAAATCAAAATGGAACTAGGAAGAGTTGGTCTAACCTATAGTACCAATTCCAGCCAATGTAATTCCAACCCAATCAAGTTCATTCAGTACCTCCTTCAGGTAAAAATGAGAAAATACTGAAAGTATGGCAAGTCCACATCCCGCAACTGGTTGTATGACAGATACCTGTCATTAGCGCCATACAAAGGAAAATGAAAAATGAAATGAAAACACTGTTTTTCAATAGATCTTATACCAACTTTTGGTAGCTTACCCAGTCCTTGAAAACCAACTAATAAACAACCCAGAATTCTACCATGTAAAGGTACCAAGCAACATTTACAATTTGCATCCACTGTTCATAGTTCCTTCTTATATGCAGGTGACATTCAACAGTACAAGGAAGAGTACTTGTCCTCCAACGTACCGCATTGTGCAGTTCACAATGACAGCCGCTGGATTGTCTCGAGATCTGTGCTGTCACGAATCTCGAGACAATCCAATGGCTGTCATTGTGAACTAATACAGTACGAATTCTACAAGGAAAGGGTTTCACTACCTGGCACCTCAAATTTTCGCATTAATCCAATCAATTAAATATACGAAATTAATCAGAAAATTTTCAGGTCAAGTTACTTCTCCTCCCGTACCACGTAGCTACTAATTAAAAGCTATATAAGTGATAGGAGGAGAAGTTACTCCTAATTGCAAATCATGGCACGTACGGACGTACCGGAGCTTGAGACAGTGCCATGAGCATCAGCCCGGCGCCTGACATGTCCATCAGGAACCCAGTGATCCACATTTTATTGAACACATATGCCTTAATCACCTAAATCAATCAATCATCAAAACATAGAACATAAAACATCAGCACCATTTCGTCAATTGCTGCACCGATCAAGCCAACCAATCCGCGAAAACTCGATCCACTAACTGATCAGATACGGATACGGATACGATTGATCCGACACCTGATCTAGATGGAAAGAAACTAAAAAAGAGAGAGGAGGGAGAGAAGGGAAGGGACCTTGAGCTTGAAGGAGAGGGGAGGGAGGACAAGGGTTCCTTTCTTCTGCAGCACCTTGCCGATGTTGTTCCCGGAGGTCGCCATCAGCGTCATGCATATCGCCTCCCACATCCTCTCTCTCCCGTCCTCTCCCGCTCGCTCGCTGTAACCCCGTGGGCAACTAACCAACGAAAGCTTCCTCTTCCTCTTCCTCTTCTTCCTTCTCGTTTGCTTTCTCGATCGGTCGGTTGGCAGCAGGTCGATTGATTCCTTCAGCACGCAGCTTTTGAGTTGCGTTGCGGAATTCGTATCCCCTGCTGTACTGCATTGTGCAGTTCAAAACGTCAGCTGTTGGATTGTCTCGAGATTTGTTCCAGAGCGGATCTCGAGATGATCCAACGGCCCAAGCTGTAAACTGCACATTGCAGTAAGTCTGTTAGGGGATGAGCACTCTTCCTTCAGCACGCTGCTTTGCCTTCCGGAATTCATATCCCCTGCTGTACTGCATTGTGCAGTTCAAAACGTCAGCCGTTGGATGGCTGGAGATTCGTGCCAGCGTGGATCTCGAGACATCCAACGGCTGACGCTGTGAACTGCACAATGCAGTACAGCAGGGGATGAACACTCTGCGTTGCGTTGCGCCTCTCTATGGAAGCTCCGAAAGAAGTAATTCATATCCTCTAAAGCGCAGTGTTCTACTGCTCAGTGCTTCAACTGTTGGATCTGCTTTAAGATTCGTGCAATCCAATCTCAAAGGACCCCCTATAATCTTTGTCGTTGATTCTCTGCGCAGTACAATACATCGCAGCAGAGGATAAGCACGCCTGAAGAAGGTCGCGTGTCGCGGAGCAGCGAATAAAGAAAGGTACATTCTTCTGACAGGTGGAGCCAGGTTTCCTGTGACAGGTGTTGGTGGTGCTTCGTTCGAAGTGGGATCATCTACAGTGTCTACCGACTACAGGAGGGTTTTAAAACTCTTTAATTAGTAGGCTCTCAGAAAGCACATCAGCACTTTAGTGGGCCGATATGTGATAGTCCAAAATTTATGGGCCGAGTTTTCAGTTGATACTAAATTCTTGTTGTTCATGTATAGTATAGCACCGTTATATTTTTACTAAAAAAATTAAAAGTAAAAAAAGTTAAAACGAAGATATGACTTTGTCACTCGAGATGTCAACTGTCTAGCAAGTAGCACCTCCCTCAGCGTGTAATATGAGGCAACAAAGAGTCAAATTTATGCAGCGATTTAAGTGAAAAATATAGGGTCATATCTAATGACTATCAAAATTTGTGTTCACGTATCCACGTTGTTACTAAATTTGAGGTAAAAGTTATAAAATTTGAAGTAAGAGTTTTAAAATTTATGTATGTGCGGATATGTGGATATATAATAGCATACACTTGGAAATTTCCAATAATAAGTAGCTTCACCCCAATTCAGAAGATGCAAGCCCATCATTAGAATTTTCCTCTGTTGTATTTCCTGAGGTTGTGCCCTTTTTATGTGTTCAATTCTATACAAAATAAGTAGCATATTAAAGTTATTAATGTGACACATTACTTATATGATATGAATATTTTTTGAAATATGATATGAATATTAAAAAAATATAAATATGTGATATCAATTTTGGTATCAAATATGATGTCAGTTCTCTTTTTGTAGAAGTCAATTGTCAAGATAAGCATGTTTCATCGATCACTCTATAAATAAAAAATAAACTTATTTTTATTGTGTTTTACGTAGTTTTGTGAAATGATTATAACTGTAATGTAAATAAACAAAACCCAAAGTGCCAAATATGTTGAAGGTGTTCCGGACGAGCATTTCCTAATTCATTGCACACAGAATTTACCTGGCTTATAAACTTTAGCAAGTTTCTTATTACTCCTATAACAGATATTCTTATCACCACAAAAGAAAACCCTTTGCGAACAAAAGAAAAGAAAAAAAGAAACAAATAGAAAAGAAAAGAAAAGGAAAAAGGAAAAAGAATAATAAAAACATTCACACCCAAGACTGGCTGTCGCCTGTGGTAACATTAAACTTAAACACAACCGAAACAGCACAAAATGCTCCAGTTCAAAAATTTTTGGAGACCAAGTTTCGTCAAAATTATGTACCAAAGGAAACTACACCGACGATCTCCCCCTTCTCCTTCCTTTCTTTAAGTTTTAATTCCTCTTCAATCATTTGGCAGTCCGATGATTATTCGAAAACACCTGATCTGAATCAGACAGCACGAGTTGCTCGAACCGTTACACAACTTACAAAATCTTGATCCATCTGAATTCCGAAACCATCCAATTGATCCAATGATCTCAATTGGATGTTTGAGAATAATAACCAGACTGTCCAATAATTGGAAAGGTAGTCGAACCGATAATATACACAAGCCTTCTGTTTGTTTATCCTTTTTTTCCAGTCTCGGTACCTTTGATCGGTTTCTTACCAAGCTACTCGGAGTCGCTATCCATATTATGCATTGCTCTTAAGCCCCTTGGTCTCTGTAATTACAAGAAAAATAAAAAAAGATAAGCAAGATGCTCTCAATCTTATCACTAGTCCACAAAGAAAAATATATATATATATATTACAAATATTGAAAATTTATAAATTTATGATATATAATTTAAGATATGAACCTTCTTAGAGACTTTCTTTTCTCGAACTTCATATCTTTCCAGCGTCAGATCACACAGCCATAATCCTGGGCTCACCAACTGTCAACATAAATTATGATATATGGAAAAAAAAAATTAAACACTGTTCAAGTCGAAAAACAGCATATTAGGAAAATGAAAAATGGATTTGACTTAAAAAAAAAAAAAAAGGTTAAATAATGGGATATCTTGACTTGAAAATTTCTCAACCGCAAATTCTAATTTTGGGTTTGTCAAAAAAGGGCCAAGATTTAAAATTAAAATTTGTTTTGGTGGTGGGACATGTAGGGCCCGGTTGCATTAAAGAACAACATATGAGTCAGCTTCCCCAGGTCAATGTTTTCTAGTGTTTTCCTCTCTGCTACGCTTACTCAACTCCTACCCACATAACAACGCATTGAAACTTATCCCTAGTTTTCTTTTCTGGTGCATATTATGGGTATTTCTAGAAAATTTGTATTATTCTCCAAGCAATTTACTTTACTGCCTGTCAGATCACGGATCTCTCAGAACCCACCAGTTGAGTTAACCAACAGTATTTCTCAAAAAAAATAACCAACAGTTTCTGTACTACCCAACTTGCCAGCAATGAAATATTAATTAATTAAATAATTTATTTATTATTAATTAATTATTAAATAGCAATTTAGCAGCATCCATCGAAGCAAATTGAAATTACCAACAAAAAATTAAAGAAAGAAGCTCACGTTGATGGTTCTCTGAACAAGTTTTGCTCTTTTCTTTGGCCTCTGGGGCAGCTTTGATCCCTTGAAAACTAAAAAATCCTCTTCCTTCTCTTTGTTGGTCAGAGAGATTGCGAATTTCGGCCAGATGTTGCCTTCACTTCCAGAGGAAGACCCCTTCCTATCCTCTGTTCCGGCGCCGTTGCCGGAGCCCTTGGCCGTCCGGTCCGGGACGCCATTGCTCCCTTGGTGGTGGTGGTGGTGGGATGCGGTGGTGCCTCTCATGGTACTACTACTTCTGGTGTCTTCTGTGTTATTTCTGGAGTAGAAAAGTTGGGGGTTGGAATTAGAAAATGCCAGGGAGATAAGCATGGAATATTGGAATGGAATGAATGAAATACTGGTGCTTAGTTATGCACCGCGTGCACGCAATGATAATGTGTTGAGAGGGCGACACCTGTGCATTTTTGGGTCAATGGTTAAATGCTTTGCATAACATAAGTACCACTGTTACGTGGTCGTGGTGTATGTATGGGACAAAGAATGAAGATTTATTAAAGAGCTGCAGAAATTAACTCTCTGGAACCTTTTCTGCTCCTGGGAATTTAAAATAGGGAAAAATAATTTTTTTTTTTAAAGTTGTTGTACAAAGATTTTCAATAAATGTGGTTTTGATGCTTTTCCCATGGAAATTTGGGGAAAAAAAAAGAATGGATTAAAAAAAAAATTATACCAAGGAGTTAGGACCTACACACAGCACATCAGCATCGGTATCCGCTGAGATCCAAAACCGATCTCAGGGTCCTGAGATCCCGATCCGACGGTTCTCAGGGACCCCGACATCCAGACTCAACAGATACAGACTCTGAAAACTGTCGGATCGGAATCTCAGAGTCCTGAGATCGGTTTTGGATCTCAGCAGATACCGACCCCAGCACATCATGTCTATCTAAATTTGTGCAACATGTATTAATATTAATTTTCTTCAGAACGGAGAAGAGGTGGTGGCTGCTTGGCAAGAACCGAGAACAGCGGATTTCAAATGGACAGGTGGAGGTATCAGTATCTTATCCGAATAATCTATTACCGAATCTCTCTATGGTCCCTATAATTTCCTATTTACAGTTTAATTCTTGTCTGATACCTGATGTACAAGGAATTTCATCCAGAAAAATAAGTAACATAATTTATGAAAGAAATTTGTCAAAATTATAGAGAAGAAAAACACCCAAAATCAAAAGGAACTTGCATATTTCAGATGCTGGACCAAGTGTTACCAAACACAAAAAATTGGTATTGAATTTAACCAAATTAAGAAAGAAAAAACAGGAGAACTTTCTCTAAGCCAAGGAACAATACTAGCTACTCAGAAAACAGTTTTGAAGAAACTTGGTCCCAAAAACAAAGGGATAAAAATTCAGTAGGATCAATAACAGCAGGATTGAGACAGATGAAAGGGAATCTCAAATCTGGAAAGGAGAATATGTAAAAGTCAGTTGAGACAAAATGGAAGGAAACCAAATAATGAAATAACTGTGTCTACTCCTAGGAATAGAGGCAATCTTGTGTATAGATGGAGTTGGAGGCAGCATAAAATGAGATTACTCAAATGAAAACCTAAACAAGTTGGTAATGGTATATATATATATATCAATCATCAATGCAACGAACAATCACAATCCATACTTGTACAGTCTAGGCATTAAAACAACAGTATGTTTGTACATTGTAATTCAGACATAATCAATTTGCATTTTAAGAGTTTATTATTGTTCAATTGCGAAAACAAGCACACAATCCCTGAAATAGATAAATTCAATTCAATTGGATCAGTGACAAACCCCGACCTGACAATGACAAAAAGGAAACCGCAAATTACGAATGTAACGAAATCAGATATCGTATCACTCCATCATCTAGAAATAGAAGTAATCCTGTAATGTGGTGACTAGAGGCAGCCAAATTAAGATCAGTCGAGACTCAAGAGAAAGCAGGACCTTTACATACAGATAATAAAAGAAAATGCGCTGTGCTTATACATTCTCTTCCAATCATCAGAGTATTTATCCTCCAACAGACTGCATTGTGCAGTTCACAACGTTAGCCGTCGGATCGTCTTATGATCCGTGCCGGTACGAATCTCGAGATAATCCAACGGTTGACATCATGAACTGCATTGCGGTACAGCAGGGAGTATGAAATGCAATCATGGAGGTACAGCAATCAATACTAACAATCTCCTCAAGCAACAATCACAATCAAAGATTCAAAGTTCTACACAACACAGCAACTAAGACACCATCTATGAACTTATAATTCTCCTTCAGAACAATGATCATTGATCAGTTTATGGATTGATTATTATTCTATTGCGAAAACATCGATTGCGACACACAATTCCCCTACTAATCACACGAAATAAGTCATACAATTAAGAAACATAAGGAACATACGGTGTAGTTTCTTTAAATTTAGAACAGCAGCTTACTCTGTCAGTTGTTTGATTGCGAAAACTTAAATTGCGAAAAGCATTACGAGCTCTTTTTTTTTCTAAAATAATTCCTAGTAGAAACAATTATACGTATATGAAAAAAAATAAGGAGATCTACATTATTTAACCGATTGGTACATTATAAAAGTAGTTATACAATAAAACAAATTTTCAGAAAATTCTCAAATTCAAATCTAACTTGTTCCCAAAAATTATACACACGTCAAAAATCTTATTCTTCAATGAATTAGATTATAATTTATCATAAAAACTAGTTAAAAATCTCGATTGTAAATTGTAAAAATTTATAATAAAGTATATTATAATTCAATTATGCAAATAATACCAACCAAACAAAAGAAAAAAAAAAAAAAAAAAAAGGAGCCGACAAAAGCCCTTGAATTGAAGCATTTCCGTTTTCCATTTTCCAATTTATTTTCCAGTGCACGTCTCGCCCACTCCCACCTCACCACTCCCACCCTCTCCATTCCACTAAAACTGGACGCATCCCTTTCCCCTCTAAATGCCGTCCGATCAAAATCCCATGATCAAAAATCAGTTAAAGTTAATCACTCGTTACCTGAGAGATCGAGTGGCGCTGCTGGGAGACGCCCGACGGAGCACGCGCTGGTTGGGCGGCGCCGGAGTCGCCGGAGGCTTCGCGAAGGCGGCGGCGGCGGAGCTCGTCGAATCCTCTCTGTGCTGCTGCTGCGTCTTGGTGCAGCGCACCCTCTTCCTGTTCCCCCATTGCAGAAGCAGGTCGCGATCCGCGGTTGCGCTTGCTCCGCCGCGCGTTGAACCCCTCGTCTGGTAGTGGTTCCTTCCCGAGCTCTCCATTGTTGGACTGATCGTATTATCTGCACAATAAAGAAAGAAATCAGTGAGAATTTAGATGATCTGTGGAGGGAATCGATCAGAGGAAATTGACGATGATCTTGCTGAATTTGCTACTGGTGTTGTTATGAATCATCTCGAGAAGAAAATTTTTCTAGTGAACAAAAGATTATCTACAGAAGAATTCAATCAGATTGGAGCAGCAAAGATGCTAAGAAGAACCGAACCAGATTGATAGATAGATAGATAATTAATAATAATACATTTTGTGAATTTAACACTGAAGCAAATTGGGGATCAAAACGGGCGAAAAGAGTACAGAAGAAGAACAACAAGATCAAACAAGAAAAGCAGCAAAAATGGTTGTTAAAATCGCCACGGACGAATCGATTGTTGTTACCTGATTCACGCGGCCGGGTTATAAATTACAATCCTTCATGCAAGAACCGAGACAAATCGGATGAATCGGACAGAGGATCGGATCAAAGCCGGGGGGGGGGGGGGGGGGGGGGGGGGGGGGGGAGGTAGGAGGAGGAGGAGGAGGAGGAATAGGAGCAGCTGCAGGAGGAAGAACTAAAAAGAAGTGCTTAACATTACATTACAGAAAGGAATGGAGAGAGCAAGAAGTACTTGAACTTGAAGGTTATGAATGAATGAATGAATGAATGAAGGAAGGAAGGAAGAAGGAAGAAGGTGATTCTGACTGTGGGTCCTTATATTTAGGCTGCATATCTATAAACTAGAAAGATGGGTAACTCTCCAAACACCTGAACTATGTCATATTATTAATATTATTAATCATTGATTTTATTTAAATCTCTTCATCTATTTTGATCCAATGGTTTATATTTATTCTCTCTCCCCATTTAATAAGATGATACGGTATGTTTAATACAAAAATTAATCCTTAAAATAGTTTAACATTTATGTGCTAGCTATTATTTATAAATTATACATAATCATCATCATTATTCACATCAAAAGTTTTAAAATTATGTTTAATTTTTTTAAAATAAATATTTTTATTTTATAACCTTTATTAGTTTTTGTTATTATATTTTGGGGCGAATCCCGAGTTACAGCTCTAGTATTATACAATAATAGTACAAATGATAAGTAGGAATTAGGAGGAAATTTAATTAATCGGCCGGGCTTTATTATTGGGCTTGAATTTTTTATATTTATATTTACTCAGTGGCATATTTTATTTTCATTTTTTTTCCGCAATAATTAGGAAAGGAATTATTTTTATTCTTTATTATTTATTAGTGCTCGAGACATTGCTATTTAAAATACATAATTATAATACCGTATATTTACTTACTCAATGTCATTTTTTTTTATTTTTTCCCGCAATTATTTGGCTAATAGGTCCTGTATAGTATATAGTTCGATAATTATGTATTTTAAATAGAAATGTTTCGGGCACTAATGCATTGTATAACTGGAGTCTTTATCTAAGAACAGTTTAAGAATAATGTTAAGTTATTAATAATAACAGGACCATATGAAAGGAATAATTTTAAGACCTTTTCTAGTGAAATATATACATAGAATATATGCGTAAATTAATGAGAGTTAATTTTACTTTGAAGAATAAAATATGGGACAATATGAAAAGTGGTCACGAATATATATCTTACTAATAACTAGGAAGAATCCCACGGCTTTGGGACGAAAAATATTTGTTATTTTTTTTTTTATCTCAAGATTAAGATAATATGTAACTTCTTACTCTATAAATCGTAGTTATATAATTAAATATTAACATCGTAAGAACAAAATAATACAAAAACAACATAATAAAGCAACGATGTCTTAATGTTAGGAGAACAAAAAAAAAAAATAGTTATAGATGATAAAATAAAATAAAAAAACATATATGTAACAGTGTCGCTGGATCCAAAATAGCAAGAAGAAGAGGGTTCTGCTCATAATATGTTGTCATGTTAAAAATAAAGAGGTTGGATTTCACAAGAAAAGAAAGACGTGGAGTTGTTGGGCCGAGTTTGGGCCTTAAATTAACAGGCTGGGATATTATTACAAATCAATAGTACTGATCTATCTAAAAAAATGATTAACCGTTGAGGTTTCTTCTTTGAGGAAGATAGAACTTTCATATAAAAAAAAATCAACCTTCTTTTATTAGGAGTAAGGATAAGGATTAAAGCCTCTTTAGTATCTAACAGACGGAAAAAAATTAATTTTACAACTATCCTCATCCTACAGATGAGAAATGACGATTAACTTTGGTGATTTAAAATCAGCGTTGCTAATAAAATACTTAATTTTATCAACAGCAGATGAAAAATTGACAATGACCGAAATAAAGTTGGTAAAATTTTCTTATAATATAATAAGTAAAAGGAAATCAGATAGATTGGCAGATCTGACATGCAAATCATGATTGTTGCATGTTCAAAATCTGGATGGAGGATTTTTTTTTTTATAAACATTTAAATTTGAGTGAAATAATTTTCATTTTTTTTTCTAAAAAGTACTTATCTGAAAAACTCATTTTTTTGTTGAAGCTAGAGCTAATAATAAGCAAAGCATGACACGTTAGAGTTGAAAAAACATACAATATAATAATTAGGATATGACAGATAATTAATTGGACCTATTTGGAGTTTGCTGGAAATTTCACCCTCTCATAAATCATAATATACAGGTGCGGAGAGAAGGGGGGCGGAGGGAGGGTGTGACCCTGTGATTTTCGAATTTGTATATAGAAACATTAATATGTAGTATATTTTGTTGAGAGTTTTTATTTTACCCCTAATAAATTTTGTTTTTCGACATCTCGATTTCCTAATTTCAAATTTTGTCTCTCAACATCTTGATTCTCTAATTTCAAATACTTGCTCCGCCCCTGATAATATACTTCCATCCAGGCAGTAGCAATCTCATATACGGTTGGCACAAACACACTGTAGGGACAGGGCAAGTGATGTGCAATGCCAATTGCTTATTTGCCATGACTCATCATCATTCATATCACAGAATCAGGCTAGAGGGAAATTCTTAATTCTTAATTCTTGAGAGATTGATTACTACTACCAGTACTGGGGCACATGCCATGATTGGTGCAACTAAGCAGCCACCGTCGGCTGGATTTAAGATTTAAAATATGATATAATTCCAGTTTGCTAGAGAATAAAGAAAAATAATACGTAAAGTCTACCTCTATAAAGTGAATCACATATCTATTTATCTCACAATTTTAACACACCGCGTGTATTTATGTGTTTAATTAGCACAATTGCATAAATATTAATTAGAAATCGTAGTGTATCCGTTCACTGAAAAATGATATATATTAATCAGAAAATGTAAATGTTTATTGAAAATAATATTTGTTCATTAAAAATACTGTGTGCTGGTGGATAAGTAAAATGGGTGGACACTATTTATTACTCAAAATAAATTTCTCCTACAGCTTTCACTCAACAAATTAGAGAGAAAGAGAGAAAAAGAAAAAAAAAAAAAGAAAAGGAAAGAGATTCCTATGTGACATTGTGACATGTCTCGTGTAGATTAACCTGATGAGAGACGACAGGTGATCAGGTATTCAGATCCAATCGTACATTTGTATAAACTAGTAAAAGTCACGCGTTGCTTTGGACTGAAATTATTTTTTTTATAATAAAATTTTAAGATAATATATAATGGGCCTTAATTTGAGATAATTTATATGGACCCTAATTTGAGATAATTTATATGGGCCTTAATTTTAATGGGCTGAGAACGTCAACGGGCATTAACGTATATCAACAGTTCTGATCTATCGAAGAAAATGATCAACAGCTCAGAAGTGAGGATAACCCTTTTATGTCATTTTTTCTAATATGCTTTTATTATTAGTAAGATATTGGACTGCATACACGGATCTAAGGTGCGTAAGCGTAATGTCGAACTAAATTACATATGAGTACTCAAAAAGAAAAAAAAATTACATGGCGTCATAGGTTTTTAAGAGTAGCACTTGATACTGTAGCACTTATGATAGTCAAATGAATCAAATTATATGGACCTTAATTCAGTTTATTATGCATTTTAACTTCTACTATTAATTGTTAGTTCGTTACCGATTACGTTACTTTTATGATTTTTATTTATTGTTTGATTCTATTGATTTTCATATTGGATTTTCATCAGTTATTTAAAAATCAAGAACAATTTTATGTATCAGTGGAAAATTAAAATTAAATACTTTGTCACTGTTGCATATGGCATGATGGTAAATTAATACCATCAGTTTAGGCTATCCATGATTGGTCAAATTTTTTTATAAACCAAAATTGAAAAATATTTTTTGCTAGAAGTAGAAAGATTGCCCCAGTTTTTAGATGCACTAGACAGAACCGAATTAAATTTCCAGTTCCTAAATTTAATTCGGTTCCTTCTTTTTTTTTTTTTTTTTTCACCCACACCCATCCAGGTCTGTATATGCTGCCATAAAAAACTATGGTAGGAACGTCCTATAGTTGATTTAGGTCTTTGGATTGATTTATGCGGCCTAAATCTTAGAAATAAGAGGTGCTTTTAAAATGTGGGTCCCATTTACATACAAAGAAAAAAAATCATGGCATGATCGTGCCATAGAAAACTATGGCAGCGGATGTGAATCCGCACCCATTCCGTGCCAAAAAGAAAAACGAAGGAACCGAAATTTTAATTTGGTTCTATCTGGTGCATCGATAAACTGGGGGCAATCTTTCTACTTCTAACAAAAATGTTTTTCAATTTCGATTTATAAAAAAAATTTGATGATTGCAATGATTGGTCGTTTCGAAGAATTTTCTTTTTGGAAAAAAAGAGAATTGAATGATTCGTTCTAGAAAACAAAAGGGGAAAAAAAGAAATAGATGATGAGAAGCTCATTCAGTCATTTGTGTTCTAGACTTCTAGGACTATTATCGTCCACCGTATGATCCACGTTTTATAATTATTCAACTCAGTCATCTATTTAATGCAGTTATATACCGGTTAATTAAAAACACAATTATTAATGTTGAAGAATGCATAGATATTACAACTTTATTTGTTCACACTTACACATTCAACTTCTAAAAATAAATATATAACTACATTACATATTAACGATAAAAATAAATTAATAGAAGTGATCTAGATGCTTAATAGGTGGCCAGTTAAACATTCTCGTTTGTGTTCCAGCAAATAATACTCATTTGGATTTTGGATTGCTTTATTAGTATATTACTTTGCATCAAAATTATCAATCTCAGATGCTTAACGAACTAATCTATACTCCATAAAGAGGGGTAAATTTTCAAGCATCTCAACTATACCACATCATCACTACTATTAACCATTAATTTGTTTAAAACTTTTCATCTACTTAGATCCAATAGCTTATATTTTTTTTTCTCTCCTCATTAAATAAGATGAATTTGACATGTCTAAAATAAAATTTAATCCTTAAAATGGTCCAACATTTACATGTCTTCTTTATAAATTATTATATTATAATAATAATTATAATTATTATTATTTACTTACATTGAAAATTTACAAATTTTTCTCAAGTATTGTTTAATATAAAAATTTAAAATTTTATAAAATTTTAGTTATTTATTTGATACTACTTTTGGGACGAAGCCCGAGTTACAGCTCTAGTAGAGAGAGAGAGAACTAAGTTCTAACAGAAGTCAAAAAGAAAAGTCAAGTCAAGGTCTTGCAAGTCCCATTTACAAGCTGCAGGCTAACTTCGTTGAAGTTGCGTAAACAAATCCGTATTGACATATCTTTCCTCACCACTGAAGAAGGCCCAGGAAGCAGGAAGAGACCATCTCATTCTCATCCCATCGAGAGCGGCCCATAGTGTCACTGAAATGTGGGCCCACTCCAACTGACCGGAAGCCGACACGCCAACCGCGAGTGTTTACTATTTCCCAAGCAATTCATATCCTCTACTGCAGTACTGTTCAATAAATTTATACGCAGTATTCTGGCCGTTGGATTTGCTTCAAGATTCGTGCAACTCATCTTCCCATAATCCACGTCGTTGATTTGCTGAGATCCGATTGTGATTGCAGGGAGCCGAGACCCCGATCGGACGGATGAGGATTCTCGGGAGGATCCTTTGATGGGATCCAATCCGTTCGATTAAATTCGACGGTTCGAGATGCGACCTCAGGCTCCTGCAATCGGGATCTGGATCTCAGCGGATTTCAACGCCTCTTTCCCACATTCTCTTTTGTTTTTTCAGCAAAAAAAAAAGGAGTAAACCAAGAAGCAAGCAAAGCAAAGAAGAACGAACAACTAAAAACTAACAACAAAAACTTCCCTCCTAATCCATCCATCCAATTCCTCTTCCTACTCCACAATCGACAACTCCCAAGCTGTTGTTTGAATCCCTTGATCGATCAGGTCTCCCTGATTCAGTGATTCCCGATCCGATCTCGTTTATTTACCTACAATCACCGATTTGTGTTGTTTTGATTAGAGCGAAAGAGAGGAAGAAAGGGGGGCTTAAGAGCTATGAGCGAGGTATTCGATGGCTACGAGCGCCAGTTCTCGGAGATCCTCTCTTCCCTCTCTCAGAAGTGCTCCTCGGCGGCTGCTTCAGACGTCGGAGGTAACTAACTCCCTAATTCCGGAAACTACTCTTTTAAATTTTCTAATTTGGATGTGTTTTTTAACTGATGAGTGTAATTTTGTAGAGCAAAGGAGGCAGAAGGTTTCCGAGATCAAGTCCGAGATCGAGGATGCCGAGTTGCTGGTAATCTTTCTCACTTCACTAAAAATTACTTGATCAGTAGGGTTAAGTTCATTCCTAATGATTGAAATTGGGGGTAAATTAGATAAGGAAGATGGATCTGGAGGCGAGGAGCTTACAGCCGAGCGTGAAGGTGGGGTTGCTTGTCAAACTGAGAGAACACAAGGCAGAGTTGAACAATGTGAAGAATGAGGTGAAGAGGATTACGAGCGGTAATGTGAAGCAGGTTACAAGGGAGGAGCTGCTCGAGTTGGGGATGGCGGATTCTATTGCGGTGAGCTCAGGGATTCTCTAATTTATATCCAGAATATCACAAAATTATCTTTTCTCTGATGATTATTAAGTTTATAGACCTGCAGTGAGTCAAGTCGATCTCTGTGAGATGGCTAAATCATCTCTCTCTACAGAGATATAAATTATAAATTAAAAATAATTGGCAGCCACTGTCAATTTCTTTTTGTCTTAGAAAAATAGATATTGACCCTTTCCTACGAGGAAAAAAATTTCATAGATGCCCAAACTTTTTATCTTAACTACATTGCCTAAGCAGTTTAATTAATTTCACAGATGCCCAAATCACTTGCGCCCTTTAGACTCATATCAACTTGTTCATCTCTGTCCATTGCTTGTGTAACTTGGCTGTTTAGGCAGTACATGAAGAGGTTAGAGGGTGCAAGTTGGATTCACGCCCTTAAGTTTGGGTATTTGTGAAAATAACTTGACTGCTTAGGCAGTGGTAGAGATAAGATCAATAGTTTGGTCATCTATGAAATTTTTCCTATGAAGTTTCGGACATTGTAGCTAGATTTTTGGATACGAGAACCAATGCTCCGCTCTGGTGCGTTATTGTTATATATTTGAATTAATGTGTAGGTGACATCAGATCAAAGAGGAAGGGTGCTGATGTCAACAGAGAGACTGGCGCAATCGAGTGATAGGATAAAAGAGACCAGGAGAGTTGCGCTAGAGACAGAAGAGCTTGGCACTTCCATCCTTCAAGACCTTCATAACCAGCGCCAATCTCTCTTGCATGCCCACAATTCTGTACGTTTTTTGTTTAGCCTTTTATTCTGTCTCAGACTGAGTCACTATGTTTGGTTTATTTAATTATTTGTTTTTGGAAAAGAAAAAAACAAAAGAGAGTTGGGAAGACTACTCTTTGCATTATTCCAGCAACAAAATATAACCAGTACCTGGACAGGGAGATTAGACTTAATCTATATCAGGTTTTAATTGAGGTTTGCTACTTTGCTTGACTTGTATCATCTGCAATATGGGTCATGGGTGGTTTTTATTGGCTCTCTTTTTTCGGTGTTTAATATGAGTTATATTATTCAAAGTATAAGTTTGCCTGATGTAGCTTCATGGAGTCGATGACAACATTGGCAAGAGCAAGAAGATATTGGCAGCCATGTCAAAAAGAATGGACCGCAACAAGTGGATTATAGGAGGTGTGATAGCTGCACTTGCTTTTGCCATTATTATAATACTCTATTTCAAGCTTTCTCGTTAGCTGGTTGTTAGTAAGCATTCTTCAGGTGCATCAAGGTGACTCCCTGATGACTTTCTCAGACAATATGTAAATTTCTCCGTTGACATTCAGTTATCTTTAGACTGATATTATTGTTCTGGGTTGTACAACTCACAAACATGTTTCATATATAGGCATCATTATTATCTTCTTGTCTAAATGTTATGCTCGTTCTGTTGTTCATTGGTTCCTTAATTTACTAGATATATTTTAGTAAAAAATTTGAAGTAGCGTGCATTTCTATAATAGATTCCTGTGAAGAATACAGCTGAATCTTGGGATAGCATACTATGCAGGCAAATATTACCATCCCTGATTGGATTGGTACACTATGTGCAGAGCATTTTCTAGTCTGTACCAGTTCGTATTATGTACTGTTGGTTTCTCGTAATACAGTTGAATAAGTGTCGATTTATATGTTGGTTTGGTGATGGTGGCGGTTGGGTTGGGTGGTGTGGTGTGGTGGAGGGGGGCGCTTGGTGAAATGAATGGGAGGCTAATGTCCCTTATTTGATCATTTATACATATGCAGTATTTTTGATGTTATTGAGAATGTTCATACTTTGACTTACATAATTATGTAAGTATTGACCATCTAATAGTCATTGCTTTTTCTGTGGTCACTATTATCTTCAACATTTGGTATGAACTATGAGCATTCTTGCAAATAATCTGGTTCATTTTCTGGTACAGTCAAGCGGGATAAGTGTCTGCATAAATGGATTTTTTCTGGGTTGCCTTTGCACCATGAATGCCTTCTTTTTCCTGGGTTGAATCCTTGGAGGTGGGCAAAGTAACAACTGACCCTGTCAGTGCTAACTACTTAAAAAACCGGAGGTTTCGGTTTGCCAGTTTACACTTCACAAAATAAGTACTAGAATGTTGGGGTTTCTCAACATTCTGCTGGTGCTTCAATTAAATGTTACAAGATTATTTCCAATTGGCTCAATATTTTGTAAACCCATATATCTCAGTATCAAGTAAAATCCATGGTGTTTATGGCCTATCGCGGGATAATGGTTCTGTTGTTGGAACATGGCATCAAATCCCCCGTGAATTGTTTCGAACAATTGTGCACAAGATGCGGTTTAGCTGGTTGAATTGTGGTGTGAAAATGAACACACTGTACTGCAACCCCAATTGGGTTCTTCTTTATGCCTTGTAATTTTAGGTATGTTTGAAAGGATTTGCGTAGTTGTCTTCGTAAATATATTTTTTGTTGGACCTGAGTCTATCTTTCCTTACCTAGTAACCTTTTTCCTTTGGGCATTGAGATATAATTGGAAAATACTGACAAACCGTGCATCAACTCACACTAACAGGCCTTTTTATTTTCTACCTAAATATCCTTCTAAATAAGACCAACCATATTATGGCCCATATTTTCTTCAATTCAATGAAACAAAATAACTTCATATATAGATTATAGGCTGGTGGCCTTGTCCCCACTTTTCTCCAGGTAGCAAATAAAACCAATGCCAGATGATTTGTGACCAATCCCAGCGCAGATGGGGCACAGGACAACCTTAGTAGTAACATTGCCACAGTTCTCATGAAAATATGAAGTGGTGAACTTCATTCGATCAAATTCTTTCTGTGAAAGATGTACCGGGTGGTACCATGGGATCGGTATCAGCTGCTTTTCTAAAAAGAAAAGCACACACCCTGCTTTTTTAAAATCCGACAGTTGAGAAACACCGAAGTACTTTGAGATCGGTGCAGCAACAGATCCCGACCATCCGATTGGAAAAGCAGGGTATGCTTTTCTTCTCTGGAAAGCAGCCGATACCGATCCGGTACCCATGGTAGGCCTGGTGGATTGAAACTTGAAAAATGCCCCAAGCAAGCAAGAGATCATTACTACAAGAAAAGTGATGTTTTTAGACTATTCAATTCAATGGTACACGCCAATTGGAATGGGCCATTGATGGATGCTTGACAATCCAACAGTTTCCTTCCTGCTTGAGCCCAAAAATTTTGCAAAAGGAACAGTCCCCACTGATGAGTACCAATTTCATCTGGTCTTTGCGGTTTTATACTGTTGTAAGGCCCACTTTTGAGATGCCCTGTTTGTTATAAGATTGAATAGTTTAGTTGCACAGTTGCACCTGGGGCCTATTTATTTGCAGAGAATTACCTTAACTTCAGATGTTACCATGTTACAGTTTTTTTCTCTGTTTTTTTTTGGGTTTTGTTAAGGGAAACATGTTGCGTCCGCACTATGGATATCCATAGTCACTTTTTGTGAGTATTTTTGTTACAAATGGGGCTCATTTGGTCTCATTTGTCAGTCAGTCATTTTGTTACACTCTATGGACATTTATAGAGTGGATTGTAGGTCGTCCCCCTTTCTAATTCAGATGATCACATTCACACCTTTGTGTTGGATTTTTACATCCATGAAATGGTAATGCAAGACTTAAATTAAGAAAATGGAGGTCAAAGAGAGAGCAATTAATATGAAATATCCTTTTGAGGTGTTATTAACTAGAAAAAGGATCATATGTTGTATTTCAAGCAAATTGCATTACATGCTTGACCTGAAGCATTGGAAAGGTATGTCTGAACATAAGACTGTGATAGTTAGGTCCGGTTATCCCAATCTCACATCATTGGTCAAGTCTCATTATGATCACTGAAATCAGATCGATCTGTTTTCAACCACAATGGTCAAAATTCAAAACTGAGAATGATGTTCATAACTTCATATGTATGCCACAAAGCTCAGCTAGCTAATTTGCCTTTATTTTTGACTTGAATAAATTGTTTGTTTCCATTGAAAATTTTCAGGGTCATTATATATGTCAGCCTTTATTAGAAGAAAATTCACAACATATTATTTTCTTACTATTTGAACACAGGAGTAATAATTAACCACCCCTTTATCTATCCTACGGTCCAACCGTATTTGTAAAGAAGAAATATCATTTTTCAGTGAACATTTATATTGTTCTAATCAACATGCATCATATTCTATATATCAAACAGATACATTACGGTTTCAAGTGAACATTTATCCAACTGTGACAAGCACATAGGTGCATGTGGGTCTGTCAGATTGTAAGAAAGAGATGGATGGGTCGCCTACTTTACAGGGTGGACTCTACGTGTTTTTCTTTCAACAGTATGATCAATTAATTCCTTGAGTAGTTTTTTACATAATACTCTTCAATAAGAAATCACATCCCCTAGGATACCCCACCATGCAAGAGTCAAAAATCCCACCCTCACAACTATATGCACGAATCTCAAAGCTGCCTCATTACTGTTCTTATAATTGAAAACTGACCATTTCTACTACTCCACTATGCTGACCATTCCAGTGGATATGAACTCCTTCAATAATTGGAAGCAGTAGTATATAGAATTGGGAGGAGCTCAACTTCAACTTTGTTAGCTTGATTGATTGGTATAAGTAGTACGTCTCGCTGTCATGCTCGTCAAATTGCACCCCAAAAGCCGTGAAACTGTTAGGTAGCTACGTTAGTATATTGAAAAATATATCGATCTTCATTTATATTATTTTTTCTCGATAGAATATCCACTTTCTCCAAAGTAGATAAGACTCAATAATCCAGCTAGTATTTAATATATCAGTATATGTAATGTAAATATAAATTAATACTCTGGCCAGAGCACTAGACCTATACGTCATATATATATATTAAACTATATATGAACCTCTGGTATAATATAATTAACTAAAAAAATGAAAGCAGATGCTTTTCTTTTAGAGTAAGAACTAGCGTCTAACGTTTTTTTACTAATCCACCGATCCACCGTATTTTCAATGAACAAATATTATTTTTCAGTAAATATTTCTATCTTTCCTATCAGTAGATATCGTTTTCCAGTACTAGTGAACAGATACATTATGATTTCCAGTGAACAGTTATGCGACTGTAGTAAGCACATAAGTGCACGTGGTGTGTCAGGGATAGATGGGTGGCTTACAAATAAAGTATGGGTGGACTCTATATATGTTTCTCTTTTATATATACATGCATCACCACTAGTGCAGCCAAATCAAAATAGTAATTAATTGTTGGGAGAGGGAATATAATATAACATATACGTGCATGGTAAAAAAAAAGAAAAAAAAAGAACCCAATAATAAATAGTGTCGAATGTCGATATAAATATTCCCTTTTGGCAAATACTTGGTGTGGGGTGAAAATTGCCAAAGATAGAAAGATGAAAATTGTAGTGTACAAAACAAACAAGCAACTAGAAATCAATGAATACGGTGCCTGCTGACATAATAATTAATAATGTATAGCATATATATGCTAGCATAGCAGCCAGCAGCAGTAAATAAATCCAAGCAAGAAACCCGCGCCGGGTCTCCTCAACTCAATCATGAGAAAACAACAGCAACAACAGCAACCAACTCTTCTAACCGTAAACACGCCCATAAATGCTTGCAAGGGGAATTCATACGAGTGAGGTCAGCTAGCGTCCACCTTTTTTACTAATTTACTGATTCACTGTATTTTTAATAAACAAATTAATACCATTTTTCAATAAACATTTGTATATTTCCTAGCTATCAATAGATAGATATCGTTTTCCAGTGAATAGATACACTACGGTTTCCAATGAATATTTATGCAACTGTAGTAAATACATAGGTGCACGTGGTGTATCAGAACTGTGAGATGGGTGCATGGACGGGTGACCTACAAAGTAGGGATGGACTCTACATATTTTTCAATTCATATCCCGTGTTATCCTAAATATAGGTAGGATAACAAGACCATGTTATTCTCTGTTGAGCCGTCGGATTGAAATTAATGGATCAGATTTATTTAAAAAAGGTCCCCTGTTATCTAATTAAATTGGGCCGGTCCGGTTTGTCTATTTTGATCTAACAGTCGAGGATGGAATATATATATAACAAGGTCATGTTATTCTCTTAGTACAATGTGATCGATGCATGGACCAATGTATGTATGTATTACATTTTTTTTCTTTGTTTTGGGTTTTTTCAATGATTTATACAACTAACTAACTAATCGTTTCACTCATATTCATATATATCACTCGCTGAAAAAAAGGAGCACATGATTGTTGAAAAGCAAGTCAAAATTAAATAAAAAGTCCTACTTTTTATGTTATGAGAATATCATATCATATCATATCATATAAATCATGAATCAAATTGGCTACATAATATATATCCTTAACCCAACTCAGTTTAATTACACCTTACAATTCCTTACAAGCATTTCCAAATTTCCAACCCAAATTAACCCCCTTTTTCCATTCCATTTCCCCTTTTAATTTCTTCCTTGGTCAAACTCAAATCCCCTTACCCCTTTTCAATGACATCACTGTTTGTTACACACACTTCACAAAAGTAAATTGAATTTTTTGCTGAGATATATAGGAGCAGAGATGGATGCAGGAGAGAGAGAAAAAGGGGTTACAGGCAGGCAGAGGGATCTTTAAGCATGTGGAGAGCAACAAAGAAAGAAAGGTAAGGGTAGCTTTTGGTGGATTTATCAAGGGCACGCTTGCTTCTGCTTGGCTTGAATTAAAGGGGTACATACATGCAGCATATAGTGGCCTCTCTGCCACACATGGGTCAGTGCATGACAATACCGAGTCCCAAAGGGACCAAAGAAAAGAAAAGACTCTTGCTTTTTGGGCACTGGGGCTTTGGGGCTGCCCCCAAATAAAGGCAATGAGGTTCTTTTAATACCCTTAACTCGCCATTGCAATGAGGTTCTTCTTGCACACAGATTAAAATTTTTCAACAGAAACATCTTATCTTCCGTTCATACATCCATAAACGTGTACAGAACTTAACAGATACGTCTCGAAATGTAACCTATGGACGCTGGCCGATTAAAATTCTGGTGCAATCAATGCCCATTAAGAAACCAAATTGGGGACCCAACAATTAATTCTGACAAGGCAATATACAAGGCATGCATGCATCAAATTAATAGCTAGTTTCAATTAATTCCTGATCAAATCAAATCAAACCCCTCATGATCAACAAAGGTGGTGCTCCTTTTGATGATCCATCCATCATTGCTTAATTAATTAACTACTCTACACGTTTGTGCTTCTTGGTCGATGAGTCCATGCCATATTGCCATGAGCATGCTTCCCAATTTGCATCATGATGAAGCCTATGATATGAGAAGGTTTTTGGTTTTTGGGTTTAGGGTTTCTCTCCTCTTTTTGCATGGTAAAAGGTGATGATGATGCCTTTCAAAAGAAAAGGTGCTTTTTTAAGACATGATAATGGCATTATAAAGTTTCATGATGAAAAGGGGTTTCCGGTCAGTACTGATTTTGGACCGATCGAGCTGAGCTTCCTTTATGGAGGTGATCCAAAAGGGGGGGTCTTTAATTTGCTTCGTGAAAAAGTTGGCTGGAAAATTTTGAGAAAAAAGGGGTAGTTTTTGATCTGATGATGATGATGAGAACTCTCTCTGGTACCGGAATTAACCGGACCCAATTTGATCATCGATCGAATTCAAAAGTCTCAATCTTTTTCATATCATGACCTCCTTTTCCTCATTGGGGTCTTGGAATTAGGATTTGGTTAGCAAAAGGTAGCTAGTAGTGTATCTAAGAAATAAGAAAGGGAAAAGGAAAGGAAAAAGAATGATCAAAAGCATCATCACAAGTACGCTTGAAAAAAAAAACCAACCTAATGATGCATGAAATGATATGGCTTGTGGGTTTTTTAGGGCACCTTTTTGGGTGTGTTTTTTTTTTCTAGGGTTTTGGGTGGGGCAAAGGTGTTTGAGTTTGCATGGCAGCAGCAAAATCAAATCCATTGTTGTTGATCATGGCAACAAAGGCACCATCATGATGATGATCATTTGATGATGATCTGCCTCCTAGCCCTTCTAAAGCTCTCACCTGAGCCTTTAGAAACTTCAGATAGTTTGCTGCCTCATCGAGCATCGTTGCGGTATCCATCTTGTTGCCTCCCGGTACCAGCCGCTGCAAAACCCTCAGCCTTTCGCTCACCCTTTCCCTTCTCAGCCTCGCTGCGACGGTCTGCGGGTCGCTTGATATTTTAACGTTCTTTCTCTTTGGCTTTTCTACTGACTCCTCTGCGCCGAGGTTTACTGGCCTCATGGCTGCCGCTCGGTATATCATCTCCTTTACTTGCGCCATCGCCTCCGTATCCGGCTCAAACTCCCCCCCGTCGTGACCGCCAAAGTTGATGCTCGAGAAACATGCCGAGTTTTTGTCCAGCCGCTGCCTCTTTTGCCTGCTTGCACTTGCAAAAGATATCTCGTACCCCCGTTGTTTGTCGATCGGGGGACAACTGCTTGCCTGTTGGAGAAGGCTATAAGACTGGTTCTCATCATCTTCTAGTTTTCTCTTGTTCCTCTTCGGGTTCAAAGAAGACCGGGACGTGCGAGGCGGCTCGGGGTTTGACGAGCTCTGCGAGGCCGTCTCATCACGGTTCGAGAATTGGTTCCCGTCAAATGATCCGCAGTTATCTGATTCCCCCGATATGATGTTACTGCTGTAACTTAGGTTACAAGGGTTTTCACTGCTTGAGAAGATTGGTTCAACCAAATTACCGTGCTGGTTTACCGTGACGATGGTAGCATTGGTGCATGGTAGGAGGGACGGTAAATTTTGCGGTGGCAGATCACTCGATGATCCCCATGTGCTCGGGTCGACATGGTGGTTTTGTAACGAGTTAAGATCCGATATAGAACCCAAGTTAGGATTAAGAACCATACCCTCTAGTTGAGTATTTCGTTCGAGGTTGGAGCTTGCCTTCTCAGTGCATGGCTGGATGGCGCCCGGCGCTCCTAAGCCTGTTGCGATCAATGCTTCTTCGAGAACCGCCTTGCCACACATGTCGGTTCCATTGTAGAAGTAGGCATTCCATTCGGAGAAGCTGTTGTATTGAATGCTCGACAAACAAGCGGGAATCATCGGATTTATCTCGCTTTGCATGTATATCGAATTCGGCCAATCCATGATGCTTTGCCAGATGCTACAGCCAAAAAAATAGATAAAAACATATATTAGTATAAATCTGATAGTAATGTTATGAGTTTTTGTTTAAACAAAATTTATACATGCATAATAGTAATGCAAAAACAAAAATTGTTATAACTACTTAATTAGAAGCTGGTGATTAAAATTGTCATAAGTAATATATCACCATGATCACAAAAACTTTTTAATTAATTTGTTATCATAATAATTTTGGTGGTATGTACTGCTCTAATATATATTCTGCCTATGCCAATTAATTGAGGTAGACAAATTTGCCGGAATATATATATATATATATATATGCACTGCATGCACAGGTCATTATGGACATGTTATTATCATAACTATTGGTTTAACACAAGCAAGAGTCTCAAACAAAGAAAGGGAGAATCCAAAATAATACTCATCCAAATTAACCATTAAATTTTTTTTTAAAAAAAGAAGAATATTCATGAAAGAAATAATTGGAGAGGTATTATAAAAAAAAAAAAATGGTAAGGCAAGGTAAAAATTGTGATGTTAACAAAAAAAAAATAAATAAATAAAATAAAACATAAAGAAAAATTAAAGATCTAAGAAATTAACGAACCAGTAAAAGTAAGTAAGATCATACCTAATTATTTTCCTGAAGAACTGAAGTTGCTTTCAGAGTTCCTGAACTTGCCTCACACGGGGCGGAAAATTTGCTCAAGGTTAATGAATTAAGCAAGAGGAACCAAAAGGGACATATATATATAAGATAGCGTCGGAATCGCGACCAAAACTATCTCTCAACTTGGTAGCAAGAAGAGACAAGGCAGGCATTAAAGTCTCATGATCATCATGATCTCTCAAGCGCAATGTCGTCCGTCGCATGCGAAGATCGAACGAACAGATAACCCCAGCCGGCCCTCCTAATCCCCAAATTAAACCGGTATGGCCAACAGAATTCGATGAGCTCTCTTTCCTTCCTTCCTTTGTAATTGGTTATATATGATCTAGAAGGTTGAGAGCAAGCAAGAGAAGGAAGACAGCTCTAGTAGCATATATGGTCCTCACTACTCACTCAAGGGTTAATTGTAGTTGTAGTACTTTGTGTTGGATCTTTTAATTCAAGGCATATATATATATATATGTATGTATCTCTCTCTTTGGAAATTTAAGGGAACCAATTGAGAGCTAGCAAGAAGAGAGAAAGAAGATGGGCAGCATATATATGCATATGAGAATGAGAGTTAGAAATAAACAGACTATATGAACTAGATATATAGACAGATTTATATATATCTACAAGGGAAGATGTATATATTTGTGCAATAATTGTTTATTGTGTGAGGTATGAAAAGGACTGCTCCTATCTTTTGTTTTTTTCTGTTTATTCCTTGGGTAGTATGCAATTTTTTTTTTTTTTTGCTGCCCCCCAAGACTAGAAACAGTGGGAAAAAGAGGTCTGAGAGTTTGAGCACCACCATTTTTTGTCAACAACTTTCTTTCTTTCTTTCTGTCCCTATTTTTTGAACTTGGAGGTCAATGAATTTATTTTTGTGCTATATATATGAAAGTGTATCTATATATTATGCACCAATAGCTATATTACTGTCCCTCCTAGAATTCAGCTAATTACTGTCACTATTAGCAACCAGTTCAATTATTGAGCTTACATATACTTTCAGCTGTATATATTGGCAAGATTTGGAACCAGTGTTGAATCCAAAAAGAAAATAGTGAAGGTGATTGATTAGTTATAAGTTTATAACCGGTTTCAACTGACAAAAAAAATTACAAACAATTTCATTGGGGGATTATTATATATAGCTCCAATTAATTAATATATATTCAATTTATTTGAATTACACATTATGATGTTACAAATCAGATCAGTTCAGTTGAGTTGAGTTATTTAAAGAGATGAGAAATTGATAGTACGTAGTAATTATGTATAAATGCAGCAGGTAATTAATGCCTAAACATCCCATGTGCTATTTATAGTTATGTTGGTTTTCAACTTTGCACGGTTTATATATGTTGACATACATAAATTAATGAAGTGATACCAGTAAATAGCTCACGCCTTGTTTTGGACTAAAATTATTATATCTTATAATAAAGTCCTGAAAGCTCATCCCTTGTAAGGAAACTAATATGGGCCTTAAATTTTAATGGGCCTGAACATTAATGTACGTCAACAGTGGTGATCAATCTAAGTACACAATTAACGACTGCGATTTCTTCTTTGGGGAAGATAGAACTTTCATGTCAAAAAATCTAATATCCTCTTATTAAGAGTAAGGATATGTTTATATATAAACTCATCATCACCGTACATGTAATTATATATATGCGTATATATAGATGGATATTAATTGGTACCAATTAATCAGTATTGTCCTGCCGACAATACATATTACTCGGTACCAATTGATTGATTGAAGGTGAGACTTGATAAACAATCATTAAAACCAAACAAAGAAATACTGTATGGAATGCGCAAGGCACAGGAAGGAAGGAATGAAGCTGAATCCATTTATTGATTTCTTTTGCTTCATATATTGGGGATATATATATAATGTCACATATATGTGGGTGGCCACATTATTTATTCATTTATTAGCTAGCAACATTACAAGAGTAATATTAATTAATTATACCTTCATTTTCATAGTACAACAATTTTAATGGTGATTTTATTATTTTTACTATGCATGAATGGGTCTCAACACATATGTAATTTGGTACATACGGCGACTATGATATAATTAAATATATACATATTTTATATAGAGACTATTTAATTTAATATTAACACTATAAACTAAATTATATAAATATTATTTTATTATACGCTACAAAGGATTGGGATTTCTTGAGAACTTTTATTTTAACAATCTTGCATACATATATATTCTTTTATTTGTACACTATTTATATTTCAAATTTCATTGTCAAATTTTATTGAAATTTGATAGTCTTTAATGGAAACACAAATTGCTCTTTTGAATTTCACTAGAATCTCAAATTGCTTAGAAAAAAAAAAGAATATAGCTCAATATTTATTGCCGAAGCAAAGCGAGGCGCTGCTTCTAGTATTAATTAAGATCGAATTAGTTTAAGTTAAATCCATCCATTAAAATTTTAATCCTTCACAGTCAAATAATTAATTTCTAAATTGGATGAAATTTTATACACATTAATTGTTTCTGAATGTATATCGAAAAGAAGGCAGCTATATAATTTCATTTATTTTATTAGAGAATGAAGCACCGATATTTTCAATTAAATACTCTTAAATTAAAAGAGTGAGTAGATATACACTCACTCGGCAGTCACTGTACTGGTAATTAATGTGAAGATTTTCTTCTCCACATAAAATGCAAATTAAATTTGCAAGAATTTTGTAGAAAAGGAGGTCCTAAGAGCAAAAAGAATAAATGGCAGTGAATTTGGAAGGTATGTATGTATGTATGCGTACTTATCCTTCAATCTGGCTAAGTAACAATTGTGCCATTTAATTTGTATTCAAGAAATACTTTGAGATTGGTGCGGAAACCGATTCTAACCATCTGATAAAAAAAGCAGGCCCTGCGGCGGATTGAGGTCCAACACAGACACCCAAAAACCAAAGGCCAATTTGCTAGCTTCTGGTTTCAAGAAAATGTTTGTTAAAACAACCAAAAATGGATTGGTGATATATAACAGAAAGAGATAAAAGAAGGAACAAAATAACAGATCATCAAAAGAGGTGATGAAAGAGGCAAGGAACAATATTTGGCTATATATATATATATATATATATATATATCATCAATTACTAGCCTATATATATATATGATATATCAATTTTCTCATTGGTGGAAAGCCACAATCAAACAAGAAGTATAAACAAAAAGGACACATGGCTTGCTCCATATAAGGAGATTTGCAATCTCTACACAAGAATACAAACAATTTATTTATTAATTAATTTATCTCAATTTTTTTTCCCCCTTATGATCACATATGATCTATGTATCCTTATATTGTTTGTATTTTTCTATGTATCATATCAAGTTGATATGAACTTTCAATGAATAGCTAAATTGGTATATATGCTACTGAATCATACCCTTTTTTCATACAAGAATAGTGAAGAAACAGGAGATATATCATATATGTAGCATTTGTACTTTGAAAAACTGTTACATCAATATTTAGATATTCTTGTGCAAATGTGTATTATATATACTAGAAGCGTACCCGCGCGTCGCGGCGGGGAATTTCAATTTTTATTCAAGCTAACTATATAATGATGAATTGTTTTTTCAATATCTGAAGAATAAATTCATGCTCGTTTGTATGTGCACAGACTTTCACGTAAGCATAAGCTGAAGCTTTATCGGTTCATTCCGTGAGAGTGTGTAATTTAAAGCAGTGGCTATTCGAGTACTGAGAGGAAAAATTTTTCTCCATTTGATGAAAACCGTAACCAAATGGACGAGTCCATTTTTCACGTGCTTTTTATAATAGTATAGATATAAATAGATATTACTAATTTATCAATATTTGATTTCTTTAAATTTTGCACGTACGCTTGAGGAAGATTAGGTAACAAGGAATATACTATATATATATAGCTGTTTTAAGGAGAAGTCATGACTGATAAGATCTGCATGGCCGGCAAGCTAGCAATAGGCACCAATTTGGCACCAATTTGCATTATATATATATATATATATATATATATATATATATATATATATATATATATTTTCATCAGCTCCAATTTGAAATTTCATAATTATATCTCCATGCAAGATATCTAGCTAGCTAGCTATATGCTAGTACAGCTACATGTATGAAATTATTAACTGACTGGTTGTTTGATTAATAATATAGAGTTGAGCTACGTACAGTACTGTTAATAGTACAAATTGCGCCGTACAAACTATTGACTAGCTATTAATTGGGTCATATCTACTGTCCTCAATATTATTATCCACATGTCCACATTTTATAAAATTTAAGTTAAGACTTACAAAATTTGAGGTAAAAGTACGTTATAAACAGTAGCGGAGCTTGGGAGGGGGGGGGGGGGGGGTGGGGGAGGGTTAAATAAGAGTGAGACTGTGTATTATTTATAGTACAAATTAGCCTTATTATAGCTTTTATATTATAGTTTTTAAAGTCTAAATGGTTAATCCGAACCGTTCAACATGATTCCATATACAAATATCATTGTAGACAAAAATTTTATATTTTTTTATATATTTTTACTATTTCTTTAGATAATTAGAAAATTACTTCATTTAAATATTATGAACCATTCAAAAAATGTACTTTTTTTATCTATATAAAAATAGTTTAAAAATTCTAAAAAATATAAAATTTGGTCTATAACAACATTAACATATGGAGATCACATTGAACAATTCAGATCGATCGTTTGAACTTCAAAAATGATAATATGAAACCGTAGTACGGGACACTATGTACTATCAATAGTACCGTAGCCTCACTCATTAATAATAAAAAAGGGTCATTCAATTAAGCCCATAATATACTATTAATAAGCTATATTCACGTACACTAAATGAAATTGGACCTAATCACTAAAATTGTATTGATAAACTATATTGTCGTATTACAAAAAGAGACAGTCGGTGGGTAAAACAATTTAAGCTGCAGTCGTTTAATTTAATAAGAAAGACATGATTAAAAGTTGAGGGGGGGCCATTTTGAAGTCCAAATAACATTTACCTTATAAAATATACACTCTCTTATTAAATTTTGGAATTTAAGGGGGGGCCATAGCCTGGGCTATCCTATGGGAAGCTCCGCCACTAGTTATAAATTTTGTGTATGTGTGGACATCTAGACAGTTAAAACGAGGACAAATAGAAAATTCCTATCATTTTCGTTAGCTCACTTAATTAATTAGAGTCTTTGATTCAACTATTCCAACCGTTCCTTAGACTTGCATAATTAATTAAGAGGGTTAATACTCTAGCATCTCTCAAATAGGCAATTTTGTACTTGCACAACTATTCAGAATTAATAGTGTTAATTAATTAAAGAGTTGCCCATTAATGAATCTAAAAGATACGCGTTTCGTTTTGTAAAATTAATACTTATGGGCATCAATTAATTATTGATAACAAAGTCACAATTAATATTTAAATAAATAAAAGAGTCTCATATATATAGTCATTTATTTATATATGTTAATTTTCTTCAATTTTGATATATCTATTGTATAAGTTGAATGCATATGCAAGATTGAGTTGTATTCTTGTCTTATTGGGACTTTCTAATATTCACATGCTTAGCACTTGTATAAAAATAAAAAATATATGTTAATGAATTCTTTCAGACAAAAGTATACATTAATTAATGTGTAGATATATAATTTTAATTAATTAATCTAACTTTTTTCTACTTTTACTGTTAGCTACAATCCAAACGAGCCGGAGGCTATATTCCCCTTTTCAGAATCATAAATGTGCACCTTTTTTTTGTAATTATCTATATATATATATATCTGCTGCAAGCGTGCTGCATTCGATGTTTATGATAACTAGGTTTGTCTCTTGGACATTAAATTTTTTAATGGTCAATTTAAAAAAAAAATGTGGACGTATCTTTTGAGATCGCCTAGCTTACTAGTCGATGCATGTATATGCATATAAATATAAACTAGTAAACCCATGCTTTGATATGAAATTATTATTTTTTATAATAAATTTTTAAGGTAATATGTAACACGAAGAAAAAGGTCAAATTTATTCAAAAAAAGTAGAGTAGATTATTAAAAAGTATATCGGGACTAAAAAGAAAAGGTTTAGTTACTGATGCATTGTGCGTGGGTAATGGGTCGAGAGCTCATCCTTTGTGAAGAAACTGATGTGAGCCTTAAATTTTATTGGGCCGAGACATTAATGTACGTTAATGGTGGTGATCAATCTAAGTTAACAATCAATGACTGAGATTTATTCCTTGAGAAGATAGAACTTTCATGTCAAAAAATCCATTCTCCTTTTATTAGGATATTACATTTCCAGCAACATGTATATATAAAATTATAAACTAATTGGTATAACAGAATATGATCTAATAGATAGAATTTTGTATAAAATAATTAAAACATTCCAATCCCTTGGAAGATAATTAATTTAGATCATCTCCATTTGTTAATTAAAAAATATATGTTGAATAATTGAATTAGAAAAAAAAAAGGATGTCAACATGGAAGAAAAAGTCAAGTGCTTTAAATGCCTGTTACAAATTACAATAGCTAACAATTAACAAAGTTGGACAATATTTTGGCATTTCCTTCTTGTCCCTACTGTCCTCCGCCCCTCTTTTCTGTTTTCTGTTTTGATGAGTTTTCTTTGACATTCTTTTCAAGTTGCACAATTCTGATCTTCAGATCCATTTTAACTGTTTTTGATGTTAATATTTCTTGCCTTACTAATTAATATTACTTAGATATTAATTTCAGTTTTGCTTGCAATATAGGTGTTTTAATTGCGTTAGTTAAATGATTACACTCTTTTATTAATTAAGTAGATGTTGATGCTCAGCTTTAATACACAAAATATTAACCTCCAAATTATTTCTAAATTACATTCTTGTTCAATTAAAGGCATCCAAATTGAGCCAGACAAACCGATCCAATCAACGTCATATTTAAGTTAATGTTTAATTAAATAAATTTGTTTTATGTTATTGATGTATTGGTAATTGATATGATTTTTTATTTCTCAAAAAAAAAAAAAAAACATAAAGCTTTATTTTGTTAATTCTTCAAGAGAAATTCTTTTACTGTAAATAAACTAATTAAACAGTTATATTTTTTCATAAATAATTTAGATAAGCTCCAAAACTTGGAATAAAAAAAAAAAATTAACTCGGCAGAACGATTACGACAAATTCAAAGAACAATCTCATTCTCATGTAAGCACAATTACCTTAAAATAGAGCTAACTAAGGTTTTAAAACTGTAGTTACTGTTACCCTAATTGATGACTACAGAAAAAAGGACACCCGAGTATCTATCAATGGGCCTCTCCAAAGTTGCCCATAGATTTCATGTGGCAACCAAGTATGAACACAGACTGTATTTTGAAGTCATATTTCTGAGAACCGGCTTTTCGCTAGTGGCAAAGACTCAAGACAATACATTATGTATGGGAAGTTACAGGTTCAAAAACTCGGATATAAAGTACTCCTTTATATATGAATATTTAAAAATTGGATAGCTTAGACTGCCAACCCTTATAAAAAATAAAAATAATAGAAACAGGTGGTCACTTGATCACTTATTTTAGGAAAAGAAAAAGGTTTTAAAATTAATGGAGTAATAACTCCTGAAAAGTTGAAGTTTTGTTCATGTTTAAAATTAATAACTGAATTCTAATTTTTTATTTCTGCAGTTTAGTAATTTTAATATGCTCTCAAAGTAATTTAGTCCAAATATAATTAATTAAACTGACTGTGTAACAAATGTAACATCTTAAGGATATTGACAATCCTTTGCTTGACAACGATACGTTTATTTCTTATGTGGACTTATCTTTTTGGTAACAGGGATAGCTGCGCAGGGATACTCTGTTACTTATGAATGAATAAAATGTGATGAAAATGACCTAATTACTTGTGACAAATTTTTAATATTTTATGTGAATTGTAGGGATAAATTGAAATTCCAAAAATCTTCTTTTTTTTTAATATAGTCCAAAAAATTTGCTCTTAATAATTAAAATTGTGTTTGATAATTTTACGTGTTTACTTCATTATATTTTTGCAAGTACCAGATGTTTTATATTATTTTGAAACGATTAATTACTGTCCAATCGGTGCAAGTATGGCCAAATCTTAATTTAATAATTAACTGAAAATTAACCATAATTATAACAACGCAAAATTAAAAAAAAAAAAACTTGCATGATTTGTTTGGAAGATGGACACTATTTGTGGCTCTGTTGTCATTTTCTTCTCTGCTTCATATTTAGATCTCGCTCTCTCTCTCTCTGTTTTTTTTTTTTTTTTTTTGATAGGAAGATGAGAGTCATCCCCTCAAATTTTATTTTTGCGCTAATGGAGATTTGAATCTATGACTTCTTAAATGTCATCCTAGTTAGCTACCACTTGAGCTACTAAACCATTTGCAGATCTGTTTTTTTATTCGTCAGTAGATCAAGATCAAGATCAGCAAGTAGAATTGATTTATGATATAAACTTATTTTTAGTTCCTAACCCTAGCTAGTGCAATCAAATAGGGATGTGGAGGTCCATTTTGATTTTTGGAACACTCTCATGTAAGAAATTGGACCACATGCAATCATCTTCTATGTATTATTTTGAAATAGACAAATTAATAATGTAAGTACTTAATTTATTGGCAATAATAATTTCATATGCTTTGAAATTTGCCTCATCTCAATTCTCAACTGTCCAAATTCAAAGAAGAGACTTCAATTTAATTGGATTGCTTAATTAATCACACTCTTTATTTGTGAAAAGGAAATATTGCTTGTTTAAATTTAAGATCGATCTATTGTGACAGCATTTTGGAACCCCTTTATCTTATTTAAATATATCATCTTATAAGTAACAGTAATTTTTTATTTATAATCTAATTCGTAATTTTAGGCAAGAAAGGTAAAAATTACGAATAATTTTCAGGCTTAAGATGATTTATAGGAGTGTTTATTGCTGAGGATTTTTTTTTTCTTTTTGTATTTTTGCAATCAGAAGAAATGAGTAGTAAAATATATCTTCAAAACAAGTCGTAGCCCTTTTTTTTACTTCAAAAAAAAAAAGTCGTAGCCTTTTTGAATGTTATTATTAACTTTGTAGATAAAAACGAATTATCATAGCAAAAATGTAGAGCTGTTCTCAATTTGCACAAATCTTGCACCTTTTGTTGTTAAAAGCTATCTCTTGACATAATATTATTGCTAAATGAAAGTTTTCACTGATTTTATATTGTAAAATTGACATATTTTTCGTACTAAAAATTATGCACTTTCACTCAACATAACGGACGACCTTTAAAAATAGAAGGGGTTGATATGTTGGAGTTGGACACATCATTACTAATAATAAAAGTATATTGAAAAAAATAACATGAAAGGGCTATCCTCACATATGAGCTTTTAATCATTTTCTTCAATAGATCAAAACCGTTGATGTACGTTAATACACGTTGACATCCTCAGCCCATTAAAATTAAAGGCCCATATAAATTAAGGCCCATTACGTATTATCTTAAAAATTTATTATAAGAAATAACAATTTCAGCCCAAAGCAAGGCGTGGGCTTTTCACTAGTACAGTTAAAACACTAAACATTTTCCTAATTTTGTATGTTATTTTACAGACTCAAACTTACGTCTCAAAGTAGAGGTCGGCCAGACCAATATAGAGGAGGGATTCAATAACCATGGCCCATGCGATATCATATGTACAAGTTCTCTTAATTTGCACTTTAATATGTGATATCTTATGTAATTTCCATTACAATCTCTGTTGATCGGCCATATATATATATTTAGAGCAGTAGGCAGCGTCCATACTTTTTACTTATTCACCAATCCACCATATTTTCAATGAACAAATATAATTTTTCAGTAAACATTTTATATCATTGCGATTAATAGATATCATTTTTCAGTGAACAGATATACTACGATTTTCACTGAACATTTGTGTAACTATGGTAAACACATGGGTGCACGTACGTGGTGTGTCAGAATTGTGAGAGGGGTACTGGATGACTAGATGGTTAGCCTACTTTATATGGGTAGACTTTACATGTTTCTCTGCATATTATGGCAGATTAGATGCTTGATTTTTCTAATCTATTAATCAAACATGAGCTCCTCTCAACTTTCAAGTCTCAAGTGATCAACTCTCAACCAGCACACAGAACAGAAGTAGAACCCACAAAAGAACCCCCAACACACTGGGACCCAATCTGTTGCAGGCAGGCCAGTGGGACCAATTAGCCATGAATGATTGGTGGGCATCCCTCAATTCAATTCACCATTGCTTCAATATAAATATATATAATTTTCCATTTCTGTTTCATCCTTGACGTCACAGCCGACCTCAATACATCAACCCGGCAAGATGAGTACATACATACCGGTTCGACTGATCTGAACCGGGTTTTTTTTATTACTGGTGGTCCTGAACCGGGTTATATAATTCTGATGTGGCAACTGGGCTCGTGGGTTGTCATCGAGCCTGCTGAGGTGGTGCACAGCTGTTGGCTCTCACCAGCGGCTATCGCATTGCCCTCACATGGCATCATTTCCATTTAATTCTATTCAATTCTATTCTGGGACCATTTTCATTTTCGTTTTCAATTTCATGTTCATTTGATACTGTGTTATGAGTTAGACTATTATATTAACATTAGCATTTCGTACAAAATTTATGTTCCCGTATTTGAAATTATGATTTATGGTGCTCAATAAATTTTTTATATGAAAAAATTGGGAAATGCACAAACATCAATATATTATTAATATTAATGAGCTCTTTTCTAAAACTCAATTTCAATTCAATTCTGGGACCATTTTTCATTTTCATTTCCATTTTCAATTTTTCATGTCCATTTGATACTGTGGTACGAGTTAGACTATTATATTCACGTTAACGCCTGAAAATTTATATTATTTGTGGCCGAAATCATGATTTGTGGTGGTTAGTAAATTATGTATATGAAAATATTGGGGAATACAAAATTTTTCTATTTTTAGAGTTTTCAAATTAATTATTTATTTTGCATTTTTTTTTTAAATAGTATGCACAAACATCAACATATTATTAATATTAATGAGCTCTTTTCTGAAACTCAATTTCAATTCAATTCTGGGACCATTTCCATTTCCATTTCCATTTTCATGTTCATTTGATACTGTGTGTAACTACTCATCAGTTTGTTTCTTCCTTGTTCTTCCTCCTCTGCTGCTGCCGCCTGTGCTGTGCCAGTTTAATTTTTGAGTTTAATAATTTGGTGGGTTTAAATTTTTTAACTGAATTTTTGTGGTTTTTTTTTTTTGTAAATAATTGAATGCAAATTTGATGTGTTTCAATTAAGATTTAAGAGCAACTGCTAGTGACCACCCATTTTATCTATCCACCGGTCCACCGTATTTGTAATAAACAAATATCATTTTTCAGTAAATAGACACATGACGGTTTCCAACAAACATTTATGTAAAAATGACAAGCACAAGAGCGTATGTGAGTGTGTCAGATTGTGATAGAGGGGTGCAGGGGCGGAGGGGGGTGTGACCCCCCCATGATTTTCGAATTTGTATACAGAAACGCTAATATGCAGTGTATTTTGTTGAGAGTTTTCATTTCACCCCCCCTAAATTTTATCCCTCGGCGTCTTGACCCCCCTAATTTTAAATCCTGGCTCCGTCCCTAGAGGGGTGGATATATAGGTGGCCCAGTGGACTATACAGGTTTTTCTTCAATTAATCCGGTACGTGCTGCAGTTCATTGGGTGGGTCAGGTCGGGTCGGGTCGGGTGTGAATTAAACAGTAGCACAGGTACACAGTCGGGCAAAGGAGGATTTTTTATCTGTGTCAGTGAGACAGTGATCCAAGACACAGTGCTAGATCTGGATCGGAGTGCTTGTACATTGTACACAACAGCTAGTGTCAGTTTCATTGCATTAATCCCCACCACCTTTAAGTCAACTTCTAACAAACAACCCTAGCCGCTCCTTGATTATATAATTGTTTAATTATTATTTATTTCTGAATTATTAGTGAATTTATATTATTTTAAAGATGCTGGGATGTGCTGGTATTTCTTAATAATTTTATATCTAAAATGAAGTTTTGATTTTTTAAATAATACAACCTCGGTGCATGAATAAATGAATTTTTAGGAAAAGTCAAAGGAATTAGTGAAAAAGTGAAATTACTTTTATGCCCTCAATTTTGTAATCATTACATAATAAATGTTCCAATTAAATAATATAGATAAAAGGGTAATCATAACATTGGAGAAACAAGAGGCGAATAGGAAAATAATATCAAATCGGTAAAGTTCATTTAATTAGGGACAAGTTGTAAATGGTATAAATCCATTTAATTGTGGACGGAGGTTGTAGAATGGAAGTAGGAAAAGCCTACTTCAAAAACTTTAAAAAAAATATAGAAGTAAAAGTTTTGGATTTTGCTGGTGCATGGTGAATGAACACATTTTTAAAAATAATTAAGCTCCAACAGGTACCAATTATTTGAATTATCTCATCAAGCTTCATTTTAGATGACTAATTAATATATGAAAATTATAAAAGCATCAGATTTCCTATCACAATGATAGTTTCTTTATCCAATCAAATAGATCACATGTTTGAGTCTTCAAATTGATTGTGTATATATACATTTAAATTTATTTGTTATATATCTCCTGATATAAGTTTTCCTGTCATCTGATCAGCAAAATTTCACTGGGGATAGGAAGAGTTTGGACTAACAGATAAATGTTTTACTGGAGTTAAAAAAGATGAACTTGTTGCATATATATATAGCTCAGTGAATGCATTACTGTTGTGGGCTTATATATATATGGCTAAATGTCACGGACATTTTTCTTTATCTGATGTTAATATCTTGATAGATGCAAAAATTATATATAAAAAAATATAGGTTTGCAGTATATATTGGATAAAAAAATGTTAATATAATTATTATAATTATCACTGTTATTGTTAGTATTTTTGACATCCTCTCTATTTTCTAAGGTTAACTAATAGAGGAGCTATATATGTACGTTCAAGTGAAACAAAATGATGGGTAATTAAGGATTACTGTGGAGATAATTTTTATCCAATATATAAACGTGATCCTGTACAAACTTCTAGGTTAATTGGGTGCTTTGCCTTTTAAAATAACCTTTTTTTAAAAGAGGAGGGATCCATTGACAATGGTTAACTTGACAATTTTGACAGTGCTACTTTTCAAAAATTTATAAAAAATCTTAAAAAAATCTTAAAAATGAAAAATGATTTATGGATGTATTACTTGACTTATAGATGGATAGTGTTTCAAATTTCAATCAATTTGAACATCATTTAATGACTTATCAAAATTTTGTGCACTTTTCAACGGTTATAATTTAGCAGATCTTTAAAGAGCTATCAAACGTCACTTAAATTGAACATAATCGGAAACATGATCAATCTATAAGTTAAGCAATACTTCCATAAACTTTTTTCTATTTTTAAGATTTTTTATGATTTTTATAAATTTTTGAAAAGTGGCAGGTCAGGTCTAAGGACATCAACCATATATTACTTAGGACAACAAAATCACTGAATTATATAGAAGAAAATATGAGAAAATCATATTATAAATGGAAAAATTTTGTTGTCCCAAATAATATTCTTGATGTTCTTAGGCCTAACCAAAGTGGTATTGTCAAGATTGTCAAGTTCACCATTGTCAATTGATCCCTCCTCTTTTTTAAAATCTTAATTTAGAGAAATTCATCTTTCAAAATATAACAAATTAAGAACAGATTATATTGGTTGAGCTGGATGCTTTGAAGTTCACTTTCATTGTATTTTAATGTTTTGGATGTCATGGTTTGTCAAGATTAGAGAGGAATGATTCTATTAATTAGTATAGAAGTTTCTAATAATTGTATCTTAATTTTGTTTTTGGACCCCAGATGAGCAAGTGACAAAAGAGGAGAAAGGACAGTTGTATATATATATATAGATTCAATTCCATTGTTGGATTTAAAAAAAAAATAATCAATTTAGTCTGTTTGTCTTAGCAACAGAAAAATAATTAAAATATTAAAATTTAGCATTCTAATTTTATAAAAAAAAAAATAGACAGTATAAAAATCGTAATTATAGGCAGATCATATATACTTGTACGTATCATATTCAAAATAAGTACCAGGTGTTTTTGCCGGAGGTAGAGAAGAGATGAAGGTTTACTTTATAAAAATATCAATATATATTTTGTACTATAAAATCTATGATATATATGAACTTTTTAGATATTATGATATGACACAACGATGTAACAATGCTGATAAAAAAAAAACTATATACGACACATTTAAATTTAATCAATGAAACTAAGTCTTTGTGCCTCTGACATGATCATTGGAATTTTTTTTTTTAATTTTTTGGTTTACTCTAATTAAATGGGCCATCCATAATAATGAAATAATAGTGGGATGGGATGGAAAGATTTTGTTGATGTTGATAGTTTTTTTTTTCTTTTTTATATTATCATGGACGGTGATACAAGCACATCATTAGATTTGACATGAATAAGTTGATTAAAATAATGTAAAAAACACTTTAGCAAACTTGTTATCGAGAACATGAAGTCATAAAAAATTGTTGATCATTTTTCATTTTTTTTCTCATAATAATTGTGCATCAAGTCACCTGCATAGAAGTTACTTGCATCCAATGATCCAATTTGGCTTCATCTTGTTGTAATTTTGCCATTTTTTTTTGTCCTTTTTTATGCAAGTCTGTAGTCACCCTCAATCCCCAAAATTAATGGACCAACAGAATGCATCTAAAGGTTGATCTCTTGAATCTCAATGGTGGAAATCAGATCTCACTACCATCAGTCAGTGGTTCTTTTCATAATCACTTAATTTTAATTTGCACTTCCTGTTATTAGTAAACAGCTCACGTCTTGATTTGGACTGAAATTGTTATTTCTTATAATAAACTTTTAATATAATATATAATGGGCCTTAAATTGAGAAAATTAATATAGGCTTTAAGTTTTAATGGGTTGAGACATTAAAATACGTCAATGGTGGTGATCAATCTAAATAAACAATCAATGACTAAGATCTATTCCTTGGAGAAGATAGAACTTTTATGTCAAAAAATCTAATCTCCTTTTATTAGGAGTAAGGATTAATACGTCGGCCAAACTTGATATAAACAATGTTTTTTTTTTTCCTTCTCTCTCTCTCCCTCTCTAGGCTAACTTCTGCAACAAAAGATATTTCTAATTATCCAGCGTTTAAACATGTTTAATTTATCCTCTCAACAGCTTCTTTTAAAAAATCATGTACCAAATAGAGGTGCATGTTCATCTACACGGCTCAATCTGGGTAAAGACTTAATGAAATTAAGGATATTATCATATTACAATGACTACATGAATATTCCTGGGACTAGTCGTTTTTGCATATTTAGCATCTTGCAAGTACTGCTGCAATGAGAGGTACATATACAAGTGCTATATATTGTGCTGCTGCACCTTAATTTCTCTGTTCTTCTTCACTCAGGACTGAGGGCTCATCCTCTGTATATAGCGCTGCATTGTGTAGCGCGGGATGTGAACCGTTAGATTATCCTGAGATTCGAGCTAGCATAGATTCTGAGATGATCCAATGGTTCACATCCTGCGCTACGCAATGCAACGCTGCAGAGGATATGAAATCACTCGCTAGATGATCTCGGCATTCCGAGCCGTCGATGTTTATCCGGAGACTTCTTTCGACGTGTTGGACCATTGGCCGCTATCGATCACTGTCGCTTTCGCCGGGTTGTCTCTCTCACCCTTCTCTCTTTCAGTGATAACTAACCAATAGGGCACTATTATTATTAGTTAATATATAGAGCGCTATATTTTGTAAATTTAAGTTTTTAGGTTGTGCATCAATAAATTGTTGCTGGTCAGAATTGTCCAATTTTGATAAATATTTTCCAAAATATTATTGTCAATTAAAATGGATGATACAGAGTCATGATCACTTCTCTACACAGTTGGAGAGTAGCAGAAAAACCTTGCCAGCTCCCCTCCCTTTCCTCTTGTCGCACTCAACAATGTCACCATCTTAATTTCTCTCTACATGATAATATATGATATTATATATAATTTAACAGGCATTAGATGTAGTGTATATTAATACTAGCATTTGATACAAATATATAATAAAAGAGATGGATGGATGCATCCCCATCAAGATGAGGTTAATAGATCCACCAACCTCCAACCATCTTAATGTGATGTGAAAGTACATTGGCACCGTCCTAGGAATGAAATTAAGGGGATTAGATTGGTATCCTACCAGAATTCCTGCCTTCCCGAAACAAGAAAGATCACATTACATTATATTATACCACCAACACCATAAAGACAAGTGTCCCCCAACAAATAATAACATCGAAAGGATTAAAGCAATGCCCAACAAAAGAAGTTACCACCTTTGTGGATGCAATTTCTTTCTTTGTTTTTTTTTGCATGTAACGTTTAGGGAAGTTGACCCATCATCTGGCAAGTCAAATTCTCACTTTCAAAATGGCTAATATATATATGAAGTATAATAATAAACTTGTTCAGTTATTGTGTGCACTGGTTGTGTCAATTTGAATGATCAAGAGAAAGATTTGCTGAAAGAGAGAGAAATGAAGGTGGTGGTCCATGAGAGGGGGGATGCATCCAATTAGAGGGGGGCCACATAGTAGGTGCCAAGTCAAGAGATTTGGAGGTCTGAATCTGATCAGGTCAGACTCAGATCAGCTCAAATCTATGCTTATTTGGGCCTTAGCCACACCCCTTCCTGCTACCATTAATGGATTCTAAAATCTACAACAGAAAGGAGTTCACAAATCACAATGCAACCAAAATGAAAGCTAAAGGCAATTTGGGTCAATTGATCTACAGGACGGCCCATATTTGGTTTCAACCATCAAATAGTCCAAACAGTTGGAGAGGAACCAAGCAACCTTCAAACTTCAAATAGCCCAGATTTTATTTCCACATGTGATGCCAATGTAGTGTCAAACTTCATATTCATTATTTTGCTTTTGCAAGATAAATTCAAATATTGATCCCCAAAACTATATCTAAAAAATACAAGTTGATTCCTTGAGCTTCATTTTACTGAAAAAAAAAATTTCTTAGCATTCTAAGTAAACATCAAATTAGGCTTTCAACTTTCATTAAGCAGAGTCCCAGACTGTCAAGTTCTTGTAAAAAATCTAAATTTAAGTTCAAAAATTGTTGCTTCGAAGAAGTTTCAAGGCCAAAACCTAAATTATCCTTGTTACACAAGAGCAACAGCTTACAATGTTACTAGGTACAGAATTTTATCACAAATGCAAGTTGGCATAAATATTGATCCCTATCAGCTCTCTACAAACGTCAGGTTGAACCTAGTAAACCGTTTACAAGTTGGAAACAAAGTATAAATCTACCAGTAGACAAGATAATTTACAAAGTCTGTACCACTCAGGCGTACTAATGATGAGTTATTCAAGTACTAACAGGCTAATAAGGGCCCGCTTTCTTCATTTCCTGAGCTTTAGTAAACTATAGTAAATGCCTCTCCTCTTGAACCTGCATCCATAGTATCAAAGACATGTCTAATTTGTTTTAAATCAATAAATCTCTAATTAATTGTAATAATAAAAAATGCTTAGGCAGGAAAAAAGGTAGCCTTTTACTTGTAAGATGCAACCAACAACAGACAGACAACACCATATCTAAGGAGACCAAATAGTGACAAATGGGAATAGTAGACCTCATAAGAGAACTGGCATGGGGAGCCAAGCTAAATTTGGTGGGAATAAAATTTAGAAAATTTAGAAACTGTTCTCTGACTTCCGTGCATAATGAAGAAGCTCAGACTACTTAGAAGTTAAGCAACTGAAATCTGAAACATAACCAATATCGGTACAAAAATGCTCCTTTTGAGTTTTATAAGCATAAAAGTTCAGGTAATTAAAAAAACAAAGCACACCACTTCCTGAAATTTCCGACATTTTTGTTTTGGTCCCTAAAGTCCTGGTACCAAAAAAACTAGTGAATATTCATGTTGAAGTATCACACATAAGATAAAATATAGATGCATATGGCTCATTCCTCATATGCAGCACATATTGTCATCATGCACATACGTACTGCAGATAAAATGGCCCAGGATAGAGAGCAATAAGTGTGATTTATTAAAATGTCATATATAATGTGATGAAAGACATACATTGATCAACAATTTCTAGAGCAAGGGAAACAACGGCTTCAGTCTCTTCTGCCATTTTGATGATGTTTTCAAGTTGTTTTACAGAATCCAAAGCAAAATTGGACTTGGTCTCAGCTTCGGCTATCCTGTAGGCTGCATTTTTTGCCTCTTCTTCAATTGGTTCAATCACACTTGCGTGCACTCTTAGGCTGTTGTTGGAGTGTCTGTTGATGTTGGTTTGCAGCTTCCGATGTGGCAAACTTGGGTCCTTTTGCTTTGGAACCTGTGTCTTCATCCCTAAGGATGCTTCTTTGATCCGATAAGCCTTCCCAACCTTTATTTTTTTAAGAAAAAAATAATTATCGAGTATTGTTGTAAGTTATGGTTTATGATGTAATAGGTACACAAATGTAATGTATGGCCTCAAAACCCTACTTTTTCAATTTTGTTCTGTTGCATGAGTCGTCTTAATTTGGAGCTGAGGAGCCGCCTAAAGTTCTCTGGTACCTCATGTTTTAACTGCATACAGGAGAAAGCATGAAAGATGGATAACTAGTCCCCCGAAAAAAAAGGGAAAAGAAAAAGAAACTACAGTCAGAGAGGAAATTATCAAAAAGTACCTCAATGAAGTTGCAGATGATACCAATTTCTGATCCATTTGGTTCTGTTGACTTCAGGGATGATAGAGCATCCATGATTATAGAATTATACCTGATGTTGACCAAATCCGATATAACTAACAGAAATTTACTAATTACGACATACTGAAACTCTGCTGGTAACCCCTCTTGCAAAAATAATGGTTCTATCTTTCATATGTTTTACTTTTTGACAAGGAAGTGGAATAAGGTTGCTTAATTCCACAAATACAAGAAATGTAGAAACATTACAAGCACAGCTGGCGTGCCTCGGCATCAACCATTTAAGAAAGAATTGAACCCAATTATACAAGAATAACAAAGCCTTCAGTAATTGAGCCCAATTATGCATGTATAAATATTTTGATTTAGTGAATAGATATAAAGGGAGAAGGCAAAACAGACTTGGGTTTCTTGGCAGGGTCGATGACTTCGTTTTTTTGGAGAGGTGAAGGAAGACAGAGGGTTGGCAAATTGCTGGGGCCACTGCTGGCGGTACCTGATGGCAGCTGCCTCGGAGGAGACAACGGCAATTTTGATTTTGGCGTTCTTACTTTCTCTCTCGAACCCAATTGACCAAAGCTGACACTCATATTCCTCCATTTATCCTAATCAAATTGACCACCATAAGCACAACAATTAAGAACAAGACATGCTTATATGGTAACAAGATCTAAAACTATGAGAATCTATCCTACAAACATCACTGATTAGTGATTACCAAATTAAAACTTTACAGACTTGAAAGGTTGCAATTAATTTCATGATTAATTCCATCCTCTGCCCGGCAAACTCTATCTGAAATTTGAACTGTAAACCCTAATGAATCGTGATCAACTCCTCCCAATTGCCAACATAAGTTACATCTCTACAATTTCAATGAAAATCTGGAAACAATCAGTGGCACACAGTTCATTCCCGAAACAAATTCATTCCCTGGGAAGGCAGGACAACAACTAACAAGCCGAACGAGATGATCGGGGAGCGCAGTAGGCAGGCAAGCTGTGCAAAACAGACAGAATTGGAGATGATTGATTAGACCTTGAGATCGATGTTGGATCGGGAGGCGAGCAGGTGGGAGAACTCGGGGTCTTTCTGGATGTTGCGCCACTTCCCGGCGCCATGCTTGTTGACTCCGGCCTTGAGGGCCTCCTCCTCCTCCGACGTCCATTTCTGCTTCGGAGCTCCCATTGAGTCCCTCCCTCTCTCCCTCGAGCTCCCTCTCTTTCTTCTTCTCCCTCCTTTTTGTGTTGCTGTGAATGAAAACCCTAACCCTAATTTGGGGCGTCAGAAGGAAGGAAACTCTTTCTTTTGAAGTTCTAACGGAAATTAATTCCATATACACCCTTCCACAATTTTAAAATTTTTAGGGGACTTGTTCTATGAAAGTAAATATCATACGGTCTATAAATTTATAAATTTATTTGAGAAGTAAATAATATGTGTAAGTTCAAAATGTTCATGAATTAATTTTTTTCCATTTTTCGAAAATATTACAATATACTTGAAAAGTTATTATTAAGATGTACCCACGTATATTGATACCAAAAATGGAGCAAATATACCGTAAGCTTTAAGGTTACGGAGCCCTTCCATGAGTGCACCTCCAAAAAACTTATCAAATCACCTCCAATTTTCGATTTGTATGACTCAATAAATTTTTAATATCAAAACCTTACTGGATACAAAAAAATTTTCATTTTTGAAAATTTTGAAGTTTTTATTTGAGATTTTTTTAAAATGACTATACAATATTAATAAAATAATCAAGTTTTATGTATCACTTTCAAAAAATCTCAAACAAATACTTAAATAATTTAAAAAATGAAAACATTTTGTATCCCATAAGGTTTTAATATAAAGAATCTATTAAGCTATACAAATTGAAATTTAGAGATGATTTGATAGATTTTTTGAGGTACGCTCACAGAAGGGCTCCATGAGCTTAAATTCACAGTACATTTGCTCCCAAAAATGAATATCAAGCTGGATAGTAGATACCATCATCTTTGACCCATTCAACTTTCGGGAGACCGCAAGATTCCAACACATTTTTTATCAAGAAAATCTTTCTATCTCATTTTCCATCCCCTCAACATCATACCAAATTATGGCCACTTGCGTAATATTTTAACTCACGAAGCGAAGTTTCATCACCGAATGATCAAATCTATTGTACTAAGGCATTATAGTGAATAATTGTATGCCCTAAAACCTTGTTTGGCACAAAGAAAAGTGGGGACAAACTTATCACCTCCCCTCACTGGTAATAGATTTGTCCCTATCACTGCGTTATATCCCACTTCCAAACGGACCCTAATTTGGTGTTTATACCTATACGTTGAGGTGTTCAAGCATCCTACAACACCACAATAGGGTATTCATAGTCGGTGTATATGGTATTCGTACCTACACATTCAAGTGTGCTCTATTGAATGATCTTGTGTAGATTTCTTATGGTTCTATGTTCTTATAAATGATTGTTGGTCATGACTTTGGTGTTCATACCTCCTTCATTAAATGGTCAATTGCTGTATCTGGGTGTTCATGCTTGATGCACAAGTGTGTACACTGATAGATAGAAGTTTAAAGAAGTTTTTTTTAGTACAATTAGCACACATCTATTTAATCCTCTCAATTATATAAACTCGAATCACAACAAAATTAACTTGATTAACAAAAAAAATTAACCAAGTTACAATATTATTAGACTTCAATAATTGAAAATCAGTATGTTGCTGTGCATTGCTATGAGATATGAAACTAAAATCAACTATTTTAATAATTTATCGGGTTCAAATAAAATTATGCAAAATTAATCTTTATTTGGTAGACTATATTGTGCTATTGTATGCCAAATATGACCTTCTTTCGTTGTTTAAACATAATAGGGGAAAAAAAAAAGATAATAAAAAAAGTCAAGGAACCGCATAAAATATCTTATAATTAAAATATATAAGGAACAATGTAAATTGTAATGCCATGAAATGAAAGAAACAAATTACGGCCTAATATTCATTTTTAAAATTCAAAATCACTGGAAATTTAGACTGAAGTTCCTGCACTATTATCAAGTTACATTAATTATATTATTGGAAATCATGTTAAGGATAAATTGGTACTGACGTAATTATACGGAAATTATCCTTAACATAAAATTCAAAATCACTGGAAATCACATTTATCCTTAACGTAATTCAACTCCTTTGTCCCTAAAATCACATTTATCCTTAACGTAATTCAACTCCTTTGTCCCTAAAATCACATTTATCCCTGTATGTTGCATGGCGCCGTGCTGTATGGTAGGAGATCCTGAAGAATTTATATCCTTGGCCGTATGGCACATGCCATTCGGCATGTGAGCCGTTGGATCTCCTCAGGATTCAACCGAATCCTTTGGTGTTCGGGCAAACCCGAATCCCGAGGAGATCCAACGGCTCACATGCCGAATGGCATGTGTCATAGGTCAGACGATAATCATCTAGATCTGAAATCGATAAAGTAAGTCTAACCCGAGTCATACAAAAATTATTGACACGGGCATGCATATTTTATGTCCCTACGAAAACAGGACAGTTGAGAAAAAAACAGAGAACATATATTGCTTGCTGCTTGCTAGAGGAGGAAACGGCATTATTGTCAATTAAACTTCTATATCTAGCTAGGAGCTACTATGTTTCAAATTCAATCCTTGTTCCTTGGACACTAAATTGATATTTTATTACGAAAACGCATAATTGAAAAAATAAAAGCTAAATCTTCAACTCTCTAACGTATAAAGTATTCATACATGTCATGTAAAGTTGTAAAAATTTAACGAACACATATGGTAGCGGAGCTTGAATTGAAATCAAGGGAGGGCGAATAGATGCTAATTTGTTTATACTGAGTAATTAGGGGGAGCCAATTCTACATCAAATAGAAAATTACATATAAAACAAAAGGTATTTTGTAATTTTTGGTGTACAAAGGGGGGCCATAGCCCAATTTCCTACAAGGAAGCTCTGCCCTGATCACATATGGTATTATACTATTATGAAAAGAGTTCTATAGAAAATTTTATGGACCAATAAAATTTGAATTAATTAACTAACTATAAATAAAATATGGAATTATTATTTAATGAGCTATCAGAAAAAATCAAATTATTTCAATTTTTTAAGGGAAATTTGTCTACATGCCACCACAAAGTTACAAATTTGTCAAAATGTCACTCACAAATTATAATTAGACAAATTGCCACTCTAAATCAAAATTTATCTCTAAATTGCTACTTTCAGCCATTTCTTAATCAGAAAATAAATTTTCTTTTTGAAAAGACGAAACTACCCTCCATCTTTTATGGTATTTCTCTGTTCCCTCCCGCCAGTCTTCCCTGCTAGTCTTCTCAAATACTCTCCAAAAAGATAATTTTATTTCCCCTCCCACCAGTCTTCCCAAATACTCTCCAAAAAAATAGGTTCCACTACTTTCATCGGCCAATCTCACCTCCACTGTTGTTCTCTTCTTCACACGAACTTGCCGAACCTCCGCCTCTGTCAACTAGTGCGACACTTACAAGCACACAGTAAGTATTTTCTGGAATTCGTTTTTAAGTCTAAGTGCTTGATCAGACTCCCGACGCAGACTTTCCAACATTTTTGCAAAAACAAAAATATTTTTACAAACTTACTGCTTCTTGGTCCTAGGGCCTTTTCCTGGTGTTGTAAAATGTTGATGCCGCATCAGAAATGTACGCAAGTAAATGAAATTTGCCAGGCTGGCATGAAAGCAATGCTTTTTAGATGGAAATTGCAAATCGCAAATGCTTGAATCGGTGGAAATTCTCACACTTGTTTGCACTGACTTGTAAAAATTTATTTATTAAATTTGTGATTTATTTCTAATACTGCTCTGTGTTGCTTTTTTATTTTGTAATTTGTATTTTTTTGAGATTGTATGGTTTGTTATTCAGATATTTGGGTCCGTGTCTGCGACTATAAATGTGATGGCAGGAACCTGCCATAGTTATTTACGGCTGTGGGATTGAGTTTTAGCGGCTGAGATTTTAGAAAGAGAGGTTTTTTTTTAATGGTGGGCCTGCAGTCATAGATACAATGGCAGCACCCTGCCATCACAACTATGGCAGCAGATAAAAATCCCAGATATTTTGGGGGGATGATTTGCTTCAATGTGCTGTACTGCAGTTGGCCTGTTATGCAGACTCCTATAAGCCAGTATCATTCAATATGAAAAAAAGAACAAAAGTGGACCTAGCTAATATAATATACTAATATAGTGCAAACAACTGACAGTTTACAAACATGATATTATTAGCCCTGTAATCAAATCAACCGAAACCTGCAGTTGTTGTTGCAATCACAGAGATGTGCATGCCACTTTCTGATTTTCAACTTGACCCCCAATTCCAGAACAAAATATATGTGCAATAAAACACATCCCTGTTTCAATTAGCAGCTTGAAAATTGTAAATTTTACCATAAAGAAAGCTCATATAAAATTTGAGAAGCAACAAATTCATCTAATCATGGGAAAAATTGATAACTCCAATTAAACACATCAATCCACAAACAGAGAAAAAGGAAAGTAAATAAGAAGAAGACTCTGTAATTAATTAAGTTATCTGTAACACTTAAATATGGTGTAAAATTAAACTAATCTCCTCAAATGAAACCACAAAAAAAAAAAAAAAAAAAACGTGCCTTGAGAAATCAATTACATGAGATGAGATATGATTGGCATCACCACCATCCATACACGATCCGGTAGTACCGATCCTTGAGCCACCGGAAGCTCTTCGTGACGGAGCCCTTCACCTTGCGTTCCACCGTGAACGACTTGTACCTGGCGACCCGTTTCTTCCTCTGGAACTCGGGGTCGCTCAGCCACCCCTTGTAGCTCTTGCTCCTCCCCGCCTTCTTATTCGCATCCCTCGAGTAGTCGTACTCGTACGGTAACTGGTACTGGTACGGCGTGCTGTACGATCGGCTGTACACCTGCAACTGCATGTTGCCACGCCCGTCCGCCGCCTGGCTCTGCGACCGGAATTGATCCATGGATGATGCCATGCCTTGCCTTGCCTTGCTCCTCCCTTGTTAGAGAAATTAATTGAGAAATTGAGACTTTGTTGAGAGGGGAAAGTTAAAAGGAAGAAATAGAATTGGAACAAATTAAGTTGACTAGGAACAGAAGAGTGCTGGGAAATAGACCGTTATCACAAGTGGCGGGAATGGAGTGGTGGGGCCCAGTGTCAGTGACAGTAGATGAATTACCGCTAGTACACCGAGCGCTTGCAACGCTTTTATATATAGCGGACCAAGTCTGCGGCTAGAATAAACTGATCGGCTGTGTCTGTCTCCGAGTGTCAAATGGTGTAGCGGGTTAGTTTAGTGAGGATAGGATACAACCCGGCTCACGGAGAGAGAGGAAGAGATGTAAAATGGGAGAATATAAAATGGGCATCGGAAGAGAGGATTACACACGAGTCTTATTACGCTGAGTGCTCATCCCCTAACTTACTGCACCGTGCAGTTCGCAACGACAACCGTTGGATCATCTCGAGATCGGCTCTAGCACGAATCTTAAGACAATCTAACGGCTGACATTTTGAACTGCATGGTGCAGTACAGCAGGGGATACGAATTCGTCTTACGCTGTGGGCAGTTGAATTCAAAGAAGGTTGCTGCTAGCAATAAAGCAATTAACTTATTAAGCAGCATATTCATATTCATATATAGGAACAACGTCAAGGGGATTAGTTGAATAATTAAGTTTCACTGATGTGATGTGAAAATCACGCGTCAGAATTTGGAGACAGGAGAGCAGAGAGATATTCCCATTTGAGGAAAATATATAATATATATAGCTGTCTTTTTATAAATTGGCACGGCAATGGCAAACTAATTAATTTATGTCATGGCCAACAAGGAATTATTAAAAAAAAAAAACATTCACACTATTTCAAAGAGGCATTTGTTACTGATAACAAAATAATTTTTATATTGTACATTGAAAGTGTCGTAATACACTATTTGAACATTATCATTATTAGATATTTAGATTGTATGAAAGTTCAAATTTCATTTTTTTTTTGCTAGCAGATTACTTAAAAGATACAAAATTTTTCATCATCAAATGTAAACACCTCTAAAGAACAATTAATTAAATTGATTGATTGGTATTTGATACTAGTACGTAGTACGTACTGATGATTTACAACTATTTATATATAGTATTTACTAAATTTTGATATAGTAAGAACTTAACAAGATATATTTTTGTGTAAAAAGAAAAAACGTTCAAAATCAGATACACGATTTAAAATTGATTATTAAAAAGTAATTTATGTTTGTGACTAACATATTAATGTAAGAATAGCCACTAACCCAAGGTTTGAAGGAATATAGAATAGTTACTAACCCCTATTAACATCATTATTTTTAAAAACTATTCTTTCATCCAAACATAGTATAGTAAAAAATAGCTACTAACATAAAAAGTTACTATTCTTTATCCATCCAAACATAGCCTTAATTGGTTCAGGATCACCTGCTTTGATCTGCTTTTCTTGATCCGACAGTTAAGAAACACCGAAGTGCTTTGAGATCCGTACATAAAACACTGAAGTACTTTGAGATCGGTGTGACAACCGATCCCAACCATCCGATCGGAAAAGCAGGCCCTGCTTTTCTTCTCAGAGAAGCAGCAGATTTTTATCCGCCCTAATTAATACAAACATAACATGCCCAACATAGTCAAGCTTTCACAATTCTTTTGCTATAAACCTCTGAGTCTGAGCAACCTAGTCAAGTCAATGTTTTACAAATTCTTTGGTGGAAATAAGATATTGGTGGACACTGAAATATAGAAAATGAAAAGACAATCAACTTTGATGGCAATTGCTAATGCACGTACTCTATTCCAATTGGTTGTAGGTGTGTCCCGTCCAGCTCATTAATTAGTGGCCACTTATTTGTTCGACTTTTTCCTTTTACTATATGCATAACATAACTTGGGTTTCGTCCGTGGTATCTAATAAATAATTAAGAATTTTATAAAATTTATACCAATAAATAATTAAGAATTTTATAAAATTTTAAATATTTGTATTAAACAAAATTTTTAAGTTTTTAATGTAATGTTGTAATTAAATTATAATACAATAATTTATAAATAAGAACGTATAAATGTTGGATCATCTTAAAGGTTGAATTTTGTATTAGACATATCATATTCATTTTATTTAATGAGAAGAGCAAAAAAATACACAAGCCGTTGGATCAAAGTAGATGAGGAGTTTCAAACAAAATCAATGGAAAACAATAGTAATTGTGTGGCATAGTTGAGATGCTTGCAAATCTACCACTCTTTATGGAGTATAGATTTTTTTTTTCTAATTTCATTATTATTTTCCATTTTTTTCTTTGAGCAAGAAAATTTTATGAATTATCTTATCGTGAGAAAATGTCAGATTTTTAAAGTTTGGAGTTGACAAAATTCATGTCATTTTTTTTTCTCAGAAATCGACAAAAACTGTGAACCGTCATGATTCATGCCAACATAAATTTCTTGGTTCATAATTGTTTTGACCAATACAATTATTAAATTAGGGAGGACAATAAATTGGGTGACTATATTATATATATTATATGAACTAAATTAATTACACATGCAAAATAATCACCATTCTTAACTCTAGAGATCCATGTCATCTTTTCGAAATCCTAAATAAAAAATAACTAAAAAAATTGGAATATATCTAATTTTTCTCTGAAAAATAAATTACAAAAATTAATAAACCGTTTACTAGTCCTTTAGGAATAAAAATAACACCTAAAAATGAGTAGCAAAACATATTAGTTGCTTTTGATATCCAAAATAATTTGAGATACACTAGATTCTCTCAGCTCAACATTTTCTGATTTTGTAAGCTGAAAAACATTTTGATTTCTACATTAGAATTACAATTGATTAAATAATGCACAAGAAATTGTTAAACAATATAGGTTAGTTATTCTCAAAACAATATGATTCACACAATCTAAGTTTTCAGTGATGAAATTACAAGCAGACTTCATGTCATTTTATAGGATCAAAGTTTGTTTTCTAGTCAGCCGTATTTTTTCCTTTTTTTTTAACAATAAAAAAAGGCCAAATTAAGTACATGCTCTTCTAAACTTTATTTATTAGATATTTGCTCATCAAACGTGTAATTTAGGTACTTACCCATTAATTCTTTCTTCTCTTCTATATATGCCCATAAAAATAATTGAAGTATAATATAAACATATTTATTTTCAAGAAAGAAATAAGAAATTAAAATGACGAATTTTGTCCTACCCTACACCTCAAAAAAGAAAAAAAAAAGTTATGTTTGTCGAAATGCCTTCAAGATTTTCAGAAAATATAAACAACAACCAAACAAATAACTTGCTTAAATTTTACATTTCTTTGAATGTTCTGTGATTTGTTGTGATTTTTCAAAATTCAAGCCAGAAATGAAAAAACTGGGCCAAAAACTGTCAAAGTGTGGTACAGAAGATTGTAAAACTGTACTATTCCATGAATTGGACCACCTTATTTTATTTTATATTATTGTAGTACACGTTGAGTTGTGCTTGCATATAAATTTTTGTTGAAAAATGACAAGCCTAAGGTCTTCAAATACATTTGTGAAGAAATGACAGCAGTAATTCCAGTTGTTGTCAGTTTTGCCCTTTCCCTGAAAAACAGTTCAAAAGTACATCAAAATGTGCTCAAACTAAAAGTTGTCCAAAGCAAAAATTGTGCTACAAACGTTCCTGTAAGTGTCTATAGAATAAAATTGGTGCACTTTTACAAATTCTTCCAAATATGGATTGATTTGTTTTTGGAAAGCTATTGTTCCAGTTTTCTGTGGTAGCAGCTAAAATCTCTGATTTCTCTCATATTTTGAACACAATACAATGGTTTAAGATTACTGGCATGAAATATGTGATGTATAGTATCTCTAGATAAGATCTCACGATTTTTTGAAACTTTGGGACTTAGGTTTATGTTGAATTTGGAATTTGGAATTTGAAATTTTGAGAGGTCTTCGCTTAAAGAATTTTGTGAAATAAAATCCCCCCCCCCCCCCCCCCCCCCTAATTAAAAATATCACAAAAATATATTTTAGAGTTTGAAATTGCTTTATTTATGAGTCAACACCAATTTTTTTTTTTCTCATTTCATTTTAATATATTAGATGTTTTTTTTATTGGCTAGAATATGTGTTATGATCAAGTACATTACCTCTATCATCAAAACGATACGGTAAGAAGGAGATGACACAACCAATCTAAAAGCATGTGAATAATTAAGTAAAAGAACAATTTAACGCTATTAAACTACCATATTAACTTATATAGAAAGTATTGACATTTTAATATATTAAGTTTTCAAACTCAATATATTAAGTTAAGAACAAACATTGTATCAAAACAATGTCATATGATTTTCTCTGATTTCTCGTAAGTTGATGTTAATTTTTGGAAATGTTAGTATACACAATGAGTTCATACATATGATATAACACCTATTTGGATGTAATTTTGTAAACGTACTTGAATAAAAAAATGTAGCAGTATACATATATGAAGCACTCATGCGAAGTTCATTTTTTCTTTAAATGCTAAGCACGTTACGAAACATGCATCTGTTTGCACAGAATGAGACGAACATGAATAAAACATGGATATGAAGAGGTCTAAAAACAAGTTACAAATAAAGTTGAGGGACTTGAGTGAACATTTCCACCAAAACCATAAACCCGCGCTGAAATCGGCTGAGATCCAAATCAGATCTCAGGGTCCTGAGATCCCGATCCGACGGTTCTCAGGACTTGTATCTGCTGAATCCGAATCTCAAAGTCCCTGAGAACCGTCGGATCAGAATCTTAGGACCCTGAGATCCGATTTGGATCTCAGCCGATACGGACGCCCATAAACCCAAGTACCCAACCCAACATACAAAACAAAACGAGAGATCCGCTCCAGGCGGATTCGTACCCGCTCCCACAAAAACCACCGTACGGCGCTAGTACCACCATCACCGACAGTGGGTCCCATAACTCAAAACCCACCCCGATTCCCAAAAATCTCAGCCGTTCAATCTAAATCGAAGGGGCCATATAGCACAACCACAGCATCTCGCCATACTTCTCTACCACAGCGGATACCGACCACTTCCAGGCCAATTCATATCCTCTAAAGCCAATTCATATCCTCTACTGCGCAGCATTTCAGCTATTGGATCTTCTTTGAGATTTGTGAAACTCAATCTCGAAAAAGCCCTCCTATAATCCTCATCGTTGATTCGCTGTGCAGTAAAATATTGCGCAGCAGAGGATAAGCACTCCTCTAAAGCGCAGTATTCTGCTGCGCAATACTTCAACTGTTAGATTTGCTTTGAGATTCGCGCAACTCAATGTCAGAAACCTCACTCCCTCACTCGCCTCCTTTTCATCGCTCCCTCTCAAATTTCTCCTTCTTTCTCGTCGCACCGCAGCGCAGTACTCTTCTCCTCTCCCCGATCCGGTCCTCCTCCCCGCGGCTGTTCTCCTCTCCTAGTCTGCGCTCCTCTCAATCCATTCAGGTACCTTTTCTAGTTGATGCGGTTCTTAATTTACCTGCATTTGACACCTGAGGGTTAGAAACTTAGGCTGTGCTCCAATGGGGGTTAATGGGGTGGAGGGGAGGGGAGGGGAGGGGAGGGGAGAACTATTTTGTCACTTGCTCCCAAGTTATTTTTGAAGGGGTGAATAGAGGTGAATGGATGGTAATGGGGGTTAACTCTTCTATATATTTGCTCCAAAATTGTAACCCCCAAATTTGGGGTGTAACAAGAGTAACCTACCATTCATTCCCTTCCCTTCTCCCTTCCCCCCCAAACTCGGGAGCACAGCCTTAGGGTACGTTTGGATCGTTAAGGATTAGTGTAAGAATAGAGGAATTGAGAATAGTAAGTGAGAAATAGTGATTTGGGTTGGTAATAAAGAATAGTAAAAGTTAGTGCTATTCTTAAAAAATAAAATGTTGTTTGGATTGTATGTTTGGAATAGTAAAAGTTAGTGCTATTTTCTATCCACTGTTCTTACAATTCCAACTTTTTGTTGGAATAGCAGATTAGTCTATTCTGGGCTATTCGGGAACAGCAATTTGTTGTTTGGATGACACTGGATTTAGAATAGTACTACTAATCCTGAGAATAGACTATTCCGTTGGCATCCAAACATACCCTTAGAAACTTGGACCATTAGGTTTTTGAAGGGATTGTGTGAATGGTTAAAAGAGGGGAATGAATGAAATTTGGGTGATGTTAATTGAGGGTTGTGGATTTGTATACAGACAAGTGAGATGAGATTGTGTGCTGTGGCAAGTAGTTGAGGGGTTTATTTGATTGTGAGACAAGGTGTTGGTGATTGGATTTGATTTAAAGGATGAGTTACTACTTGCTAGAATTGTGCTAGGGTTTGGTTGGACTGTTGCGTGATCGGATTGTTGGGTAGTGGAGTTAGTGACCAGCCGACAAACGGTTTTCATGCGATTATGTAAACGAGAAGCCGAGGTGTTGTTTAGGGAATTATTTTGTTGTAAAGAGAGGTATCGGTGCTTGGATTTGAACCAAAGGATTGGTTGCTAGGATTGGTTTAGGGTTTGGTTGAATTTTTGCTTTATTGGATTGTCGTTTAGCGAAGTTAGTGACCAATCGACTAATGGTTTTCATGCACTTGTGTCCAGACAAATGAAATAGTGTCGTTTAGGGATTTTCTTGATTGTAAAGGAAGGTACCAGTGCTTTGATTTGAACCAAAGAATCGGTTACTAGAATTGCTTTAAGGTTTGGTTGAATTGCTGTTTAATCGGATTGTCGTTTAGCGAAGTTAGTGACCAATCAACTAACGGTTTTCATGCGCTTCAGCTGAGTTTTGTTTTATGTATACACACCAATTATATTAGGCTCGATTTCTGCTTATTCCTATTAGGAGCCGGTCAACTGTATCCAGCTGTTCAGTACGTAATCGACGTCTTTTTTGCTTAATTTAGAGCAAAACGCCACCATCATGTTGTTGCGTGTTTTGCTGTCAAGTACTTCCAAGTTTATATAAAAGGGATGTTTTGAAAGTGGTAGGCAAATTGCGTGTCCGTATCTGCTACCATAAAAAACTATGGCAGGGTGCTGCCATTGGTAAAAACAGCCCATTGGATTGATTTAAACGGTTGACATTTTAGAAATAGGGGTGCTTTTATTTGGGCCCCACCTATCAGTACCCATGGCAGGATCCTACTATAGAAAACTATGGTGGCACCATAGCGGATACAATTCCCGCATTGCCTACTAGATTTTCATTAATAAAAGGGATGTCTTTACCATACGGGAAAATAAAGAAAGTTACCTAAAGTAATATACAGAGAAGAAAAGAAAAGGAAAAGAAAAATAGATCTAGGTAACAGAAATGTATACCTTATTAGTTTCACAAATTGCTCCATGTAGCCACATAAAGCACTGTGCTAAGTAAAACATCGGCTGGCTTGCTTGTCTCTTGAAGGATTTGTGGGTTCCTTTGTTTGCATATGTTCCAACACGTTACAGCAATATGAATTTGTGGTACAAAAATGTAATTTATGGAATTGAATTTTTCCTAAATATTCTTATGAAATTGTTGGGACATTGGATTTTATGTGATATTCAAGATTTTAATTGTATGATTTTTTGATCAAACAAAACAATGGAGTTTATGTGATATATAGAGACTTGAAGTCTTACATTGTTTGACTGGTTTATGATCAAAGAATAAGTATGTTGTAAATGTCAGCAACGTGTTCTTAAACATGCTGTATCGCTGTATCAGATACGATCTCACTTTTAGTATTGTCTTTTATATAAGATCTCTTGCTCTGTAGTATAGTATAGAACGCTCTCCTCTGCTAGAAATATTAAATATGCTTGTTTTATGATATTACAGTTTGTTTGTTTTGATTTTTTCTGTATGCCCAGATCTCCCAGTCCGTGGTTGATGGCTTGATTTTTATTGTTCTAAGATGCTGTAGAATTAAGACATACCATGTATGAATATAGTTTACCATGATAAAAATGTGAAGTCTTGTAGTACATTTAGTTATGAGGAGGGATCCATTGACAATGCTTAATTTGACAATCTTGACAATGGGATTTTTAAAAAATTTGTAAAAATTCACAAAAAAATCTTAAAAATGAAAAATGGTTTATGGATGTATTATTTAACTTATAGATTGATAGTATTTCAAGTTTCAATCAATTTGAACATCGTTTGATGCCTTATCAAAATTTTATATATTTTTTAACGGTTGTAATTTAACGGATCATTAAAAAGCTATCAAAGATCGCTCAAATTAAATATAATCGGACACATAATCAATCTATAAGTTAAATAATACTTCCGTAGGCTTTTTTCTATTTTTAAGATTTTTTATGAATTTTTATAAAATTTTGAAAGATATGATTGTCAATATTGTCAAAAAACCCATTGTCAATGGATCCCTCCTCTTTAGTTATTGCCTTTATAGCTTGGTTTGACAGTTCTTTGAGTATGTATTCCTCCAGAATAGAGCAAGGCCAGAAAATTTTAATAACCAAATCATTACTGTTTACAATCTTTGTTAATTCATTTCCATTTTTTTTTTTTTTTATGCAGCAGTTGAAGATAGAAGGTCTATCTGCCACTTGGAAGCAAAGGAAAGTCAACCTTGTTCGATAAAATTTAATAAAGAGGCAGAGAGGGAGATTGGGGAAAAAAAATATATCCCAATAACAGTAAAATATGAATCAGGTCGTGTGTAAATTATCTCTTGCCCCCTACTCTTCAATTTCACCTTCTTCTTCCCTATTCAAATCCAAATCTCAATCCTTCAGAATGACCAACAAACCAAATTCAGCACTTGCTGCTGCTAGTTTCCCCAGCAACGCTAATTTAAACAACCTTTTTGGGGAGATTTGGAGGCCGCTGTGTCAGCATCAATTGAAGGTCAACGCACAGGATAAGGAGAGAGTGACACATTTGAAGGCGGATCCCTCGTGTGTCCAGGATGCTCTTTATAAGTTGGATGACTTGTGCAAGAATGGTGAATTTGAGGAGGCAGAGAGTTTCCTGGAGGAAATGTACTCCAAAGGGATAAAGCCTGACGTTGTGACCTACACTGTTCTTATAAGTGGGTTATGTAAGAAAGGTTATATTGAGAAGGCAATGGGTTTCCTAGATGAATTGATTTCCGAAGGCATTAAGCCAAATGTTGTGATCTATAACACTCTTATAGATGCGTTGCAGAGCAAAGATGAATATGAGGAGGCATTACATTTAATGGATGACATGATTTCCAAAGGGCTTAGGTATGATGCTGGAACCCATAGCGCTCTTATAGATGGGCTTTACAAGAACAGTAAAATTAAGAAGGCAGCTGATTTTCTAGACGACATGGTCTCCAAGGGGTTTAAGCCCGATGCTGTGGTCTACAACACTCTCATGCATGCCCTGTGCAAGAAAGGCGAAATTGAGAATGCAATGGAATTTCTCAATGACATCCGTTCCAAAGGGCTCGAGCCTGATTATATGACCTACTTCATCATTATAGATGGGTTGTGCAATAACGGTGAAACTGAGAAGGCGATGGATGTTCTGAATGACATGATCTCCAAGGGTCTTGAGCCTTCTATCATGACCTACAACATCCTTATAAATGTGTTGCAAGAGAGAGGTGAAGCTGCCAAGGCAGAGAAAGTTCGCGATATTATGATCTCAAGATTGCCGTCTGAAGAACTTGAAGTCGAGGAGGCAGTGTGAAAGGTTTGGTGCCGGAAAACTGCCATGCTGGAACCATTTTGCTTGTTTAATTAGGAAAGGATGTGGCATGCTATTTCAGCTCCTTGTTTTCTCAAGTGATATAGAGTATATGTACTTGGTAGTTTTTTTTTTAGTTTTTTTCTCTTTCTTTTTGAAAATAAGGTGGCAGATGCCAGCTTTCATTAGCCTGAAACCAATCTGTTGTTTCAGCTGTCATTAGAATTTGCTACCTTTTTGTCTTTTTTTTTCGTGCTAATTTAGAACTTGTAGAAAAGAAAAATCTTCTCCTTTTTTTTTTTTTTTCAGTTTATTTTAGCTTTATCATTCTCCATAATTGTGCTGCACTGTAATATGTTGGAGTACCGGCCTTGCATGTACCAGTCCATTAGATCAGTGGCTTGTACCAAATTCTAAGTGCTTTTATTCAGTGGCTTCCGAAGCCAGGAACTTTTTTTTTTGAGATAAAATGAGGTCAAACCACTCAAATTTAAATGTCTATAAAAGACTACCAATCCGGGTTTTCAAACCCGCGACCTCTCATACAGAAAGTGTTGCCTTGATCACTAGATCAAAGATTGGTTCTTTCCGAAGCCGTGAACTGATTGGAATTTTTGTCTGCCTAACTGATCAAGAGTTGAATCAAGTTTAGACTGCACGCCGCTACCCGGGGTTGCATCAACCTGACGGCTACCGGTTTTTTCTCTCTTCTTCTTCAGCACTCTGAGTTGCTGTCTCTAGCCGGTATGAGGAACTGATTGTACCAATTCTAAATACCTCTTCCTTCCCTTCAATCATATTCAACTGGGCCTTTTTGGGCCAGGCTCATAAGTTGAACTTGGGATCTGCTGACGCGCGTCCAAATCTGCAGCGCAGATCCGACAATGCGTCAGATCTCGGGATCCATGAAAAGCACTGAGTCCGGATCTTAAGGTCTGGCGCACCGTCGGATCTGCGCTGCAGATCTGGACGCGTGCTAACAGATCCGGACTCCATAAGTTGGGCCCAAACCGAACAAAAACATCCAAAATAGATGTGATTGTAAAGAAAAAAGAGAGGCGACACAGCAAAAATAACCCTTTTTTTTTTTGAGAATGCAAATTATATAACCCTTTCTTCAAGTAACAAATTTAGATTCTTGCTCAATAAAGTAACATATATTTCAAATCCTTCGTTATATTTAGCACTCGATCAGCTCAATATAGTATTCTTTCTCGATCAAGTAATATATTTCAAGAATTAAATAGGCGGTTTTAAAAAGAAATAGAAACCAAGAAATATATATAGTATTTTTTTCTTTTCTTTTCTTTTCTTTTATTTTCCTTATCAGTTTTAATTTTGGCATCGAAAATAGAAGAAGTGAAGAACTAAACAAACAATGCTTCTCCTTCGTTCAATTCAGCTGTTGAATTCTCGTTTCGAAAGCAACCAACTTTCGACCGGCTTGCATTGCCATAAACCCATCTCCACCATCTTCCTATGACATCTAACCATGAAGACCGAGAATGCCGCTTCCGGGGTTATAACTTCGGTGCATGAACTTGCTAAAGGGGTGGTGCATTTGCAGTGCGAGTCGTCGGCTGAGGGAGGTGTCTGTGACGTCTATCTGGTCGGCACATGTCACATATCCGAGGTTTGCATTGTGATCTTAATTTGGTTGATTTACTTTTATTTGTTTGTTTTCAGTTTCTGAGTTTTGAGTTTGAATTCTTGCAAGGGTTGTAAACTTTTAAGTATCGGATTATACGAACCGCCTCTTAGAGCGGTTTCTTTGCTTTTTCTTGATTTTTAACAACAGTTTGATTGTAGAATTGCGAGTAAAATAGTGAAACTGAGGTAAAATAAATGAAATAATATGTAACAATTTGCTTTTCTATGTGTGGAATTTGATGTCATTTAATTGGTACAAATGCGTACACCGTTTCCATGTGTCTATCAGTAGATCTTATTATCTTGCCATTTCACTTGCTCTGATATTAATCAGCTTAGATTCATCTTCTTGAATTGTTCTTAAATTCAGTGTAATATCCTCTCAAATTACTTACTATTTTTACGTGTATTACTCAATTCTGTAATTATGATTCATCACATATTGAATTGGATATTACTATAAGGCGTTGAAAGTTTTCTTGGTGCTGTTTTGTTCCAGTTCAGATAGGTTGATGTAATCATTAATTGTCAAGTCAAATTCAAATTCAAAAGCATCAATGAATTATCTATTACTGTTTGTATCATTTTTCGGAAAAATTTTATAGATGTCCAAACTTTCTACCTTAACTGCACAACTTGTGCCCTTTAGACTCATATCAACATGTCAATCCTCTATCCAATGCCCGTGTAACTTGATATATTGTCAGATAGCACATGTAGAAGTTATAGAACGCAAGTTGAACTCACATCCTTAAATGTGGGCATTGGTGAAAATAACTTGACTGTTTCGGCAGTAGTAGAGATAAGATCAATAGTTTTGGGCATCTATGAAAATTTTTCCTCATTTTTCAAGATGTCAATGCTACTGGTAGATATCTGGTCTGTTCTGATAGATGATGTGCTTTGTTTTGTTCATAGGAGTCATGCAGGGAGGTGAAAGCTGTCATAAATTACCTGAAACCTCAGGTCATATATCTACTTCATTTTCTTTTAGTCTTTCAGATAACTTTGAATTGAGAAAACATCTTGCATCCATTGAAAAACTGTCCATGGATCCATAGACGTATACAGAATGTAACAGATACATCTCGAAATGTAACAGATGCATTCTGAAATGTAACCTATGGCCGCTATGGACGGTTTTTCTATAGACGCTAGGTATTACTCTTTTGAATTTCAGCTGGTATAGCAGAACTGTTAGTTGCCTCTATTCATTTGTTGGTCTGCAATGCAGGTAGTGTTCTTGGAGTTGTGCGAAAGAAGGCAACGTGTACTCACCGATCGAAATTACGAGGTGCCAAATTAACTAAACTGTAGTCTGTATGATTGATCAGTAGAATTAATATATTGTTTGGCATTTCAGGAATTAATCAGCTTATAGGTGTTTATATATTTTTGTTCAATTAGGTTATAACAGCAAGTGATATTTTTCATGCATTGATGGACAAGGGGGTGAACCCTGTTGGGCTGTTTCATTACTGGCTGGAAACAAAGGTAGTTTCATATGATCTTCACATGTTTTTTGAAGTAACTAAATGCTGTGAAAATATAGATGATGATAATACAAAAATGAGTGGTGCGTAAGCGCCTAGTACAATACACCAGTAAAGTACAAAGTATAAATCTATTGAATGTCTAGCCTAAATGAGACGGGATCATCTGTGGCTTTGTCCATTGAAAAACTGTCCTTATTTTTTCTAGATTTTACTACTGTTTATAGGCTTGACTCTGGTCTTCTGAGATCATCTGTGGCTTTGTCCTGTGGCCTTCCATACTGTGATTGTGTCCTCAGCTCAATAACCATTATTGCATTATGGTCCTGAACTGTTGTCTTAGACCCAATTTAGTTGGGCCGTATCAATGAGAAATTGATGTTCTGTTGATGCATATAAAGGCAGCAAAGGAACTGAAGGTGCTTCCCGGGGCAGAATTCAGGGTTGCGTATGAGGAAGCCTTGAGTAACGGAGCTCAATACATTTATCTCGGCGATCGCCCTTTCGATGTACATTTGCTAATTGCTCCTCTTGCATTTTCATTGTTAATTTCTTTCCATTGATCAGCAGGATATTTTGATATGAAAAACATCTTGCGTCCATTGAAAGGGCGTCCATACATCCATAAACACACCCAAAATGTAGCAAATACATCCGATTTTGTAACAGATACATCCTATTTTGTAACCTATGGACGCTATGGACAAACATTCTATGGGCGCTAGGTATTACTTATTGATATTTATGTTGTTGTACTATGTGAACAGATTACTATGAGGAGAACATGGGAAAAAATAACAATCTGGCAGATGATAAAGTGTCTGTATCATTGCTTGGAGACTTATTTCTTGCTCAGTAAAATTGCCAAGGTACCTACTTATCTCGAGTCCGAATCTGCTGTTATTCTTGGAGAATAACAAGACCCTGTTTGTCTAATATGGACCATTAGATCAAAACGGATGGCCCGATCGACCTGATTAAGATTATAGAGGACCTTTTTCATAATTAATCTCATCCATTGATTTTGATCTGACAGCCCAGATTTGGATAACAGGATCCTGTTATCCAAATTTGGATAACAGCAGAAGTGAACGCTACTTATCTCTACTTGTTTTAATTTGTTGTTCAATTTGTTATTGCTTCATTTTTTCATGGTTGTTCTTTCCCCTTTTTACTGTCTTCCAAACAAAGGAGGAAGGATGCACTCGGAAAGATATCTTACAGGCGGTGATCGATGAGATGGATGAAGATGTCGATGAGTATACAGCCGAGGTACAAGAGATGAGCAAGGTTTTTCCCTTTCTGGAGACGCTATACTTTGAGCGCGACCGGTCAGTTCTTTTTCTCTCTTTCACACATCTCATTCCAATTACAGCAACTTTCTGATTATCTCAATTTTAATTATCAATTATGTTGTTTTTCTTTTTCCTTTTTGCTCTTTTAAATTCAGGTATATGTCGCACGAACTATGGCGAGTGGCGAGGGAGCATTCTTCGGTCGTCGCTGTAGTCGGAAAGCTACATTTGGCTGGAATCAAGAAGAGCTGGATGCAGCCAGTTAATGTAATTTTTGCTCTATATCAGAATTCTGTTTTAACATCAAGCACTTATATGCATTTGGTCCTGTTTCTCTTATTCTTCATATTTTGCTTCCATACATACATAACATGTAAGAGCAGACGCCTTGCTTTGGGCTGAAATTATTATTTCTTATAATAAATTTTTAAGATATTATGTAATGAGCCTTAAATTGAGAAAATTGATATCATGATATGGGCCTTAAATTGAGAAAAATGATATGAGCCTTAAGTTTTAATGGGTTGAGACATTAAAGTACGTCAACGGTGGTGATCAATCTAAGTAAACAATTAACGGCTGAGATTTATTTTTTGGGGAAGATAGAACTTTCATGTCAAAAAATCTAATTTTCTTTTATTAGGAGTAAGGATATATAACTGTGCTGATATGATATGAAATGGCATGACTATATATATTCTTCTAATTTTAGTGTTTTGACATTTTTAGGTACAGAGTTTGCTTCAAGTGCCTCCAGAAAAGATCTATCTTGGTACATTCAAGAAGTTTGCTGCAATTGGAGCCTTGGCAGGTGTAGTTGTGGCTTCTGGCATGCATCTTTGGTCCAGAAAATGAAATATATGCCTAGCTATGATAAACTAACAGATGTAACTTTTAGATTCTTTTTTTTTTAATTTATTTTCTCTCCTTTTTTTTTAGGTGGAAAAAGGTGTAATGCTTAGACAAGATGTTTTTTTGTCAAATTTTGTTTCTTTATTTCTGTTACAAATGAACTACTTGTGATAATCTCATTGGCAGCATTTCTACTGGTAAATTGAACTGTATTAGATATAATATTTTGAAATTGGAAATATTTTCAAAATATCTTAAAAAATAGTAAAAAAAATTCTAAAAAATATAAAATTTGGTTTACTAGTAAAATTGTATATAAATATCATAATGAGCGGTTTGGATCGGCTATTAATATTTTGAAATTGAAAATATGAGCCAATAGTACGACGCAGTTTGTACTATTAATAGTATCATAGCTCAACTCTGCGCTTGTTTCATCATACATACATTGCCATTGGAGTAAACAAAAAGAGAAAAGAGAGACAAGAAACAATAGAAATACTCTCAATTCATATATTATATACTCAAAAAAAAAAGATACAGATATATATTAATGCACAAAATAAATTGTCACATTTTGAGAGACATCCTAATGACAATGTGAATGAAATTATAAAATTTACTGGCGAAGGGAAGCGACAAGCATCGCCATCAGAGAGCACAGAACAGCGCCTGCTACGGGTGTGGAGAGAGACCCCGCACCGGAAGTCGGGCTCGGGGCCGGTGCATCAGTGGCAACAGCGCTGCCTGCAAGGAAAAGAATGAACATCACGAACACCGGGACGGCGGCGAACATGGTCCTCTTGTCAGAAACTGCCATTTTTTATTTTTCCTTGTGTTGAAAACTTGAAACAAACTTGAATTTCTCTTTTTTTTGAAGCTGTTTTTGGTTATGGCAAGATGTTCTGTTAGTAGGTATCATTTATAGATGAAGAATGGAAGGATGGTGTGTTTAAAAATAGACATGGTGGGTCAGAGCCAATTAGGCATCAGCCTGTTCTTCATTATTTGCCGTGTATAAAATATGAAGTTGTTGACAGGTTAACTTGAAAAAAAAAAAAATTATGATAGTTGGTACTTGGTACTGGCTAGCTAGCACTTTTTTACATCAATAAATAAATTACTTGTTCATTTTAATTATAAAAAATAAATTTTAGTCATCACCAATATTGTTTTGACAAGTGAAAATGTGGAATTAGTTAATGATTAACTTGAATTATATAAAATATAACATCATTATGTCTGTAAAAATAACAAAAGCAATTAACAGAATGGTGTAAAATAGACAGTACTATAAAATTGGCATTATGATAAAGCATAAAGAAATCTCTTTGCAAGCTTGCATAAACTGTAAAGAGATCCTCCAAGAAATTTAAAGAAGTGTAAAGAGTATGTGGGGCTACTATATTTATTCTTTTGAGTAATACTCATTATCTATATAAAAATTGTTCATAGTATCTATATGTTATATTTCGGAATGTATCTATTACATTCCGTACATGTCTATAGATGTATGGACGGTTTTTCAATGGACGCAAGATGTTCCTCTTATTCTTGTATATCTGGAACAGGAGATGATCTGTGTCAGTAGGACTGGAGAGAAGGAGAGGCAATCATGAAAAAGAATATGACAGGCTGGTTGTTTGTTTCTTTTAAAAATTGGAACCATTTGACAGCCTAAGACTGTCTGCTCAATCAATATGCTTATTTTTTGTGTTTTGCAAGCTGCATTAAAATGATAGAGAAAATTTGACAATTTAATGTTGTTATAAAGTAGGCCATAAAGCTGCAAGGGCACCATGTCTAATTTCAATAAAATTGACTGACTTTCACAATTGAAAAAAAAAATAATGAAGATACTTTATCAAAAAAAAATAATGAAAATACAATATTTATACTCATAAAAATGACTGAGCTTCTCTGCTTATTTTATTTATTTATTTATTTACTTGGTAAAAAAAAAACCAGCAATTAATATTTATTAATGAATATACACAAAATTGTCTCTTAGAATAATTTAAGACAACAGTCATAAGGGGGAGAAACTGAGAATATTTGTGAATATTTGTGATAAATTCAGCAGCATTCAGTCTTATTTAAAAAAAAAAAAAATTATGTTCATGAACCGAAATCATTGAATTTTTATGAATCATTGAATTTCTGCACCTACTGGCCATGTTAAATTGTTAATCTGGGGTCTTGGCAGTGGGGACAATGGTTGGTTTTCTGTGGTATTATATGATTAAGGCTATTTCTGTTATGGATCCGATGAAATATGGGCCGTTTATTTTTTATAATCGAGTGGTCACAGTATGTCTTTTAACTATAACTTGTATAACTTGCCTTTTTTTTAAAAAAAGAAAATAACAAACACATTAATTTTGTTAGAATGTTTTTGAGTAATTATAATTCAATAGTTATTCTAGATTATCCATGTACCAACTAATTAATTCATATATTTTGGGTTCCACTGTTGGAATATTATCTTTTTCCTTGTTCTAATTAATTGCCTCTGAGTCTAGTCTGAGATACTGTTATGTGATCTGTAAACACTTTAATTCTGCAGGGATGTTACAAGCAAGTCCAAATTTTGAGTCTGTATCTGGTGTTATTCACAAAGAAAACCCTATTATTCCAATTGGGGCTGTTAGATCGAAACGGACGGATCAGACCGGTCCATTTATAGATTTTGGGGGTCTTTTTCAGATAGATCTGATCCATTGATTCTGATCCAACGTCCCAAATTAGAATAACAGGGTCCTGTTATTCCGTTCGAATTAACAGCCGATATGATTTCCAAATTTTGGGAATGGGAGGTGATAATAATAAGGACGTTACTTCCATGCTCACACCCAGATAATTATATGGGTTACAGATGAATCTCACAATGGGTAATATTCATTTATAATTGTCAGATCGAAAATATTTTTTTTTTGGTGGGAGTATTGGAGCAAAATTCAATAATACTTGTCCCCTTATTATTCCTTTTTATCCATCTTCTAATACATTTTTTATTTGAAAATTTTTAATGCATTAGAAATTTTTTTTTTCCACAAGCTCTTTCTGTTCTTAATACAAGTCCTGAATTAATTTGTAAACAATTAGGAAAAAAAAAAATACTGCTCGTCAAGTTCAGAATTTACCTCATATTCTCAAATAATCCGATTAAAAAAATATTAATGTTTTGGTACATACCATATTCTTCATTTTGCAGCCCATAATTAAATAAAAGAAACAGAAACAGAGATTGATTGGATCTAAGGGTATATAATTATATATGAAAGTTGGTGTAGGGCACCAAATTTTGTAGGACTATCTAATATTTATAATTAAACAATATATTCTTAATAAATCTTAATATATAAAAATCCAATTACCTCCATTAATTAATTATATACATACAAGTAATACACAGAGTACAAGTGACAGCTTCAAATATATAACAATGCACCACAAATTAATACAGCAACAGCACATTTCATTATTTATTTACCCAAAACGAACAGCCACAAATCAAACCCAAATAGTACACAAATGAATGCCCAGATAACACAACTAATAAACCAAGAAAAACCAAAAAAAAAAAAGAATTGGAGAACTGTAAAAAGAAAAAAAAAATGACAGTGACAAGGCAATTATATTGCAACATGTATCCTTCAAGTAACTAATGGTGTAGAGATGTAAAAAGAAGAGTGCCGAAGAACGCGACTATCGTGGCAACGACAGGCGCAGAGATGGAGCTCGATGCAGACTGCGGCTGGGGCGACGGCGCCAGCTGCGCCGTCGCGAGGCCGCACAATGCGGTTGCCACTACCATGAGGAAGATGAGGGAGGAAAGACTCTTCTGAGCAGCCATTGCACAAGTTTTATTAACCAAAAAATGGAAGTTTGAAAGTTAAAACTGATAAGAGAGAATGCAGCTAGAAAGATGTAATTGGTAGTGAGGAGTGGATACAAAGGTTATAAAGAGAGTTTATAAAGAGGGCATCAGTTGGCTATACAGGCTGTAAGTTTGATAAATTATTGAAGGAAGAAACCTACCTGTTTGGTGTAATTTGTACGTTGTGGTGTATAGGGATTTATGTAAGAGAAACATCTTGTGTCCACTGAAAAACTGTCTATATAGTTTTTCATACGTTCATAGATATACAAATAATGTAACAGATAGACTCTGAAATGTAACATATACATCCTGAGATGTAACCTATAAACGCTATATATGGACGTCTATATAGTTTTTAAGAGGTGCAGTTATCACCTCTTTATTTAATATGCATGTTTAGTTGTGGTTATGTACAGGGACGGACCTAGGCATGGGCAAGCCTAGGCCCGTGCCCGGACTTGATTTTTGAAATATACTGATTAATATTCATTTTTTCTTTATATTAAACAATACTTATTTATATTTGTAGTTATTGTGTCCGGGCTTAATGATTTGCCAAGCAAAATACAATGTAATAGAGCTCCATATTTTATATATTAGACACCATTTGTGTCCGGCTTAAAATTTTTTTAGATCCGTCCCTGGTTACGTATGGTTTTGGTTGGATTTTATCAACCAGGTTTGTGTGGTGAGAGGTTAATGGCTTCAAGCGGAAATAAATGGGTCCAGATTACAGCTTGGATGCATCATGTATGGGCCGCAAGGAGTAATTTCCAATTTACTTTTGCTTTTACTTCAGCAATAATTTTTTTTTATTACTTCTGTAATTTGGTGTTGGTGGGAGGGAATATAATTATTTGACCACATGAAATAATTGGTCTAGTTTTTTTTATCAAGCCATATATGTATAAAAAAAAAAAAAGGTGATAACTGCATCTCTTAAAAAACCTCCTTAACTACACTCTAATATAATTTTACATTTTTCATATAATAACAACGATCGGAGGGGGGCGGAGGTCCAGTCGGAGAGGTTGGAGATGGAGCAGAGGTGGTATGGTAGTAGAAAAGACATCAATGGAGAAATGATGAAGGAAAGGGAAAAAGAAAAAATAATAATGGATTGCAAATAAGGGGTGTAGTATGGGATAAGAATAATTTCTCAAAAAAAAAAATGTTGTACTGTAGTAAAAATTGTATATAAGTGGATTATACTTTTAGGTGTACCTTGGATAAACTTTAGTACAATAAACTGAATTAATTTAATTAAGTGATCATTAGGTTTAATTATTGGTTTGAACGGCTAATGATTAAATGATGCTTGTGGGCAAATTAATTAACCGCTGGAAAGCAAAATTAAGAGGTGATCCAACAACTTTAGAGCCTTACAGAGATGCAGAGGGACCCAATTATTTTATCATATAAATGCAAGAAAAAAAATCAGAAAGAATATCATGGCTGTCATTTTAGGTAACACTTGGCTGTCAGCCAAATTTGTGAATATTAATTTCTCGGTTGTATATCATTTATTAATTAAAGTTGGACCTTTTGACACTAATCTTAAGTATATATATATATATAGAGGAGGGATCTATTGACAATGGATAACTTGACAATCTTGACAATGCCTCTTTTAAAAAATTTATAAAAAATCATAAAAAATCTTAAAAATGAAAAATGATTTATAGATGTATTACTTGACTTATAGATTGATAGTGTTTCAAATTTCAATCAATTTGAACTTCGTTTAATGATTTATCAAGTTTTTGTGCACTTTTCAACGGTTATAATTTAACGGATCTTTAAAGAGCTATCAAACGTTGTTTAAATTGAATATAATCGGATTCATAATCAATCTATAAGTTAAACAACACTTCCGTAAACTTTTTTCTATTTTTTAGATTTTTTATGATTTTTTATAAATTTTTAAAAAGTGGGATTGTCAAGATTGTCAAGTTATCTATTGTCAATGAATCCCTCCTCATATATATATATATACTTTAATTATGAGGATGGTTGCATGTCTAATACTTCATTGAAGAATCTTTCTCAACATTTTCATTTTATTAATAGATTTGGTGCTTATAAAAATTTATCTATAACATGCAGTATTTGTTGTGTTAAAAATATTACTGATTGGTATTTTTGTTAATACCAATAATTAATTTTAATAAGGAATTAGGTAATTTAATTTTCACATATAAATTTGATCCTTCCCGAAGGTATTATAATGCCTAATTTAGCATAGTTCTGTTTATGTTGCAATTAATATAATGTAGTCAGTTTCATAAATAATAAAAATTTATAATTGGTTTCTACTCAAACTCTTTATTGCAAATTAATTACATTTCTAAGGCACAATCTACCAATATAATGATAAACAGCATAACCAAACACATAAGTTTCCTGAAGGCTCATACTTTATACCTGTCTTGAACATTCTTTACATAATAATAATTGTAATAATCTTTTTACAAATTTTACTTTTGGTAGTGAAACAGCTCAACAAGGTACAAACAAGTGCCCTATATAACATAACATGTGGAGCAGCAGAAGGCCTCAGAATATGTGGGGTTACACGAAGTTGATAGAGCCTTGCATTTGCACATGGGTACCAACTGCTAACTTTACAAAAAAACTGTTTGTTTGTTTGATTATCTGTTTATCTGATTATTATCTCCACTTAAAAAAAGGGGCTAACTTGTAACACTTGATTTGTATTGTTTAATGAGTGAGTGTATGGCACTATTAATAGTACAAATGAGTCGATACTACGGCTTCATATCATCAGTTTTAAATTTAATTTGGACGATCCAAACTGCTCAATGTGATCTCCATATCTTAATTTTGTTCTTGACCAAATTTTATATTTTTTAGAATTTTTAACTATTTTTTAGATAAATAAAAAAAAAACACATTTTTTAATGGTCCATAATGTTTAAATCAAGTCATTTTCTAATTATCTAATAAAATAGTAAGAAAATACCAAAAATTATAAAATTTGGTCTACAATGACATTTATATATGGAGATCACATTGAGCGGTTTGGATCTTCCATATGAACTTTGAAAGTTATAATATGAAGTCGTAGTACTAACTAATTTGTACTATTAATAATACCATAACCTCTATCTTGTTTTATTTTTATTATATATATATACTCTGATGGCTGGAACACAGCTGGCTGGATGACCCCTCCTCAACTGCTGTCTGGCACACTCACACACTTTTCCACAAAGTACATGTACAACCAATTATTTTCTTTCATGGGAAAAAATGAAAAAAAAAAAAAAAGGAGCTTGTTTTGTTTTGTTTGTTTGTTTTCTTTCCTTTTTTATGTAATTTTGCTGCCTCATTGAGTTTGAGAGGACATTTCTCATTAGTGATAGATGAAAAAGTTGTTCCCAAATAAACTGATGAATGATTTACTCAAAAAAAAAAAAAAATTGATGAATGAATCCATTCCTCCTCTAACTTTATTTGAAGAGAACTTCTCTAAGTTTATCATAATCTTAATTATTTGAAAACTTTCTGTTGTTACGATATATATTTATATTTGACCAATTTTTGTGATACCAAAAAAAAGAGACGTTACGAAATCAAAACCTGGCCGATGAATTCCTTTCATGGATATTTAAATATCAATTATTAAGAAACTTGATTTAATATATATTTCAAAACAAAGTTCTGTGATTGTTTCCCCAGTTCCAATCCAAAAAAAAATTGTCCTTGAAGTCAAGTCACGAACTATATATCTTTTTTTCTCCCATTTTTGTTCCCTTTAATTGCAACTTCTTATCTTCTTCTGATATCATCCTACTTATAGATGAGGTTTGTCATTAATCAACTTCCATTGATCAGAAATTCAGAATATATATTCAAGCTCAACAACCCAAAATCCAGTCTAACTGAAACTGACCCATAACCAGATTTCATACAGAATGGAATTATAGGCCACAACAATTATTGTCACTAATTCACTATCAAGTAAGGAGCCGACAAAGCATCCAAAAGTATGGATCAGTCTATCTGGAATTCTGGATGCTTAGCTTGAGAACCAAATTTGCATTTCAAATTTTCAATACTGGGCCTGCCTGCCTGCCTCGGAGCTTTACTCATAGAAACCAATTGGACCATACCAGTGCTGTCTCAGTCTAGTTCCTTACATGAAAAATGAAAAATATGTAGTGTTAATAGACATTAATAACATGATCATTAGCACTTTTATCATCTCTAAATGTACAATTCTGAGACGCACTATGAGAGCCCATAAGATCTTCAAACACCGTAAAAATCACATCAAGTTCTGTGAATACAAATCATAAAGTTACATTTCCCGCTAGCATCCATGCCGAAGACTGTAATCGGATTACCAGAAATCTTGCATGGCAATCCTCCTGGAGATTTCTCTCTCTTTCTCCTTTCCTTCGCCAATGGGTGCAAGCACTTTTCAGGAATTAGATTATGATCTGTTGGAGGAGAAAGAGGATCTGCCTAGGGTCTTTTATATGTCCCATACGCACCTTTTCAATGGCTGGACATTTTCTTTAATATGTATCTAATTAATCCGCCCATTAAAGATTATTTAAATTAGGAGAATTAATTAATTACTGAATTTTTCTTACATAGAGTCCACCCATACTTAATTTGTAGGTCACCTATCCACCTATCTCACAGTTCTGACACACCATGTGCACCAATGTGCTTACTACAGTCGCATAAATGTCCACTGGAAACTGTAGTGTATCTGTTCAATGGAAAATGATATCTATTGATCGGAAAGATATAAATGTTTACTGAAAAATGATATTTGTTACTTGAAAATACGGTGGATCGATGGATTAGTAAAAAGGATGGACGCTAGCTCTTACTCTTATTACATTTTGTTTCACTTTCATACATGTAATTGAATTTAATTGAATGAAATGATTTGGTTGTTCAGTTGATTTATCTATTTAGTTTTCTGTATTTATTATGTTTAGTTGAATATAATGGTTTGACAAATATTAATATTGAAAAAATATTACGAGTGTTGTAGTATAATACACATTACTACAAGAAAATCAAGTTATTAATATGAATTAAGTATAAATTAGAAGCTTTCTATCAAGTAAAGTTGTGTTTTGTTGGATTGATTTGTACTCCAGTTTATAAATATTTGCTATGTTCAATTTAAATCTATGCAGACTAAAAACAAAATTCAGTTTGATTGTTAATTGCAGCCATCCCAGGTATACTCGGTGTGCATTAAGCTCTTCAACATTGTCATACTCTAAACACTCCTATACTCACTAGTAAAAAGGCCACGCTTGCTTCGGGCTGAAATTATTATTTCTTATAACAAATTTTTAAGATAATATGTAACATGAAGAAAAATGTCAAACTTATTAAAAAAGAGTAGAGCAGTTATTAGTCAAAAAAGTGTATCAGTACTAAAAAAAAAATGTTTAGTTACTAACGCATTGCGTGTAAGTAATGGGCCAAGAGTTCATTCCTTGTGAGGAAACTAATATGGGCTTTAAATTTTAATGGGCCGGGACATTAATGTACGTCAACAGCGGTGGTCAATCTAAGTAAACAATCAATGGTTGAGGTTTATTCCTTGGAGAAAATAGAAATTTCATGTAAAAAAATCCAGTATCCTAAGTAAGAATATAAGTCTTCCCAATACGACCAAATATTCTTTTTAGGCCAAATTGGTTATATCCCCTTTGAATTTGCTCTAATTGGAAATATCCCCATCAAAATACATAAATTGGATATTTCCCCGTCGCTTATTGATTTGCTTAGATATATGCCCTACGGTTTTAATTTGTAATTAAAATAAACACTAATTTCATGTTAATTCACGAATGACACTTTTGCCCTCCCAAATCAATAAGAGATGGGGAAATATCTAATTTATGTATTTTGATGGGATATTTCCAATTAGAGCAAATTTAAAGGAGATATAACCAATTTGGCCTTCTTTTTAAGTCCCTGTCGAGTGGACCTACATTTTCATCTTTTTCCAATAAATTCAATTTAATCTTTATTCGACGTGAAGTGAAGATCAAGATTCTTTCTTAAAAAAAAGAGAAAAAAGAAAAAAGAAAGATCAAGATTCTCGTTTTGAGGTTGTTGAATCAACTTTCCAAACTTTTTGAAACTGCCCCACTATTACTATAAGAAACCTTTGTTACGTCATACGGGCCGTGACAGTTAACCACCAAAGAGTATATATAAGCATTCCAAAATTCAAAACGGCCTTGAAATCTTGAACTTATAAAATTACAAAAGATATATCTCACTCACAGCTGGTGTTGCATTTGTGTTTGTTTATTCAAATTCAAACATAAAGAGCACCTAAAATCATAAAGAGGAGAGATCCATTGACGATGTTCATTTTAACAATTTTGATAATGATGTTTCTTAAAAATTTGTATAAATTTATAAGAAATCTCTAAAATGAAAAATGTTTCATAGATGTATTACTTAGCTTATAAATTGATAGTGTTTCAAATTTTAATCAATTTCAATATCGTTTAATGACTTATCAAAATTTTATACACTTTTCAACGGTTATAATTTAGCGGATCTTTAAAAAGCTAACAAACATAGCTTAATTGTATACAATCGAAAACATAATCAATCTTTAAGTTAAGCAATATTTACGTAAACTTTTTTCTATTTTTAAGATTTGTTATGATTTTTAATAAATTTTTTAAAAAATGTCATTGTCAAGATTGTCAAGATAACCATTGTTAATGGATCCCTCCTCAATCACAAAATAGTGATACTTACAATAAATAGTTAACGAGGAGGGATCCATTGACAATGCTTATCTTGACAATGGTTCTTTTGAAAATTTTGTAAAAGTTCATAAAAAAAAATTCAAAAATGAAAAAAACTTTATAGATGTATTATTTAACTTATAGATTGTTTCAAATTTCAACCAATTTGAACATCGTTTGATAACTTATCAAAAATTTGTATATTTCATAACGGTTGTAATTTAACGAATCTTTGAAGAGCTATCACATGTCACTTAAATTTAACGAGTAAAACTACCGTGCTCTTAAGCTCGCGGGGGCCTCCCATGAGCTTAACACAAAAAAAGTATCAAACCATATCCAAAGTTTGATTTATATGACTCAATAAATTCTTTATATCAAAATTTTATAGCATGCAATATTTTTTTATTTTTGGAGATTTTTAAGTATTTATTTCAGATTTCTTAAGAGCAACTATACAATATTAATAAAATAATCAATGTTTCATATGCAAATTTTATAAAATATGAAATAAATACTTAAAAATCTCTAAAAATGGAAAATTTTTGCATGCCATATGATTTTGATATAAAGAATTATTGAGCCATATAAATCAAAATTTGGCTATGGTTTGATACGTTTTTGATGTTAAGCTCACGGGAGGCCTCCGTGAGCTTAAGAGCACAGTAGTTTTACTCAAATTTAACAAAATTAAAGACATATAATATATAAGTTAAACAATATTTCTATAAAGAAAATTTTACTATTTTTTATAAAATTTTCAAAGAGACTATTATCAATATTGTGAATGGATCTCTTCTCCTCGTAGTTAACAGTCTTTTTTTTCTTTCGTAATATTAATTAACAAATAAATAGTTAACTGTCATGAACTGAGATCAGAAACAAAATTTTTAATGACGAGAAAAGAAGCTGGATATGAGGTAATAAGAACTTAAGAAGGCATGCCGGGTTGTACTGTTGCCTGATGTGACCTGACTCAACTGGCGTTTTCAGTCGTGCTTACTGCTTACAACTTACAAGGTTCCAAATCATAAATAAATACAAGTTAAACTAATTAATTAAGGTTTGATTAATGATTTGTTGGCACGACTTTTATGGGACTATCCCAGACAGGTACGTGAGGTCAAAAACTGGTCTAGTTAAAATATTCGTATTTATACAACCTATGACATATTATTATTCAAATATGTGCTGTTTATTATTCCCAAAATCAAATCGAAATTTAATATGACACCGTAGGCGTAATGCCAACGCCCACCCAACGCCTTGAATGATAATCCCAACTTCAATTTCATATATCACCATTATACTGTGACATTCTGACATGTAGAACCCAGAGAGCCATAGAAGAGAACCTCAATTATCAGTCAGTTACAACATTCTGTTACTCTTTCTCTGCCACAAGAAACCTGTACAACTTGTCACATGACATTCAGTCTTGAGAATTGACCGACCGACGATACTGAGGCTGACAAGTGGGGCCAGCACCGTTTCATGCGAATCATGTTTCCTCCCGATTGGTCCTATTCTCGGTCAAATCATCCGTGCAATTCCCGAGCGCTCATCCAGTGACTTGCTGCAGTTAGCAGTACAGCATGAGAGCCGTACGATCGCCTTGAGATCGTTCTGGCGCGAATCTGGAGACGATCCAAAGATTCACGTGTTGTACTGCAAAATGCAGTACAGCAGGGGATATGAATCCTCAATTCCCGTTACCATCGATTCCAGTATTCCAGTCCCACTGTCTCTCTTTCCTCATTTATTCTGCCGACCACTTGTTTTGTTCCCGAATCTCGCTCCCCTTCTTCTTGTCTCACTATTCCGAAAGGAAATAATGCGGGAATAGTTAGTTATTCCGAACAAATGTTCATTCCCCTAACTTACTGCATTGTGCAGTTCACACCACCAGCTGTTGGATCGTCTCGTGATCCGCGCTGACACAAATCTCGAGTCAATCCAACGGTTGGCGCTGTGAACTGCATAATGCAGGACAGCAGGGGATATGAATTCCTCGCGAACATCTCGCGGATTCGAATCGATCTCTCATTTCGTTTTCATTCTTTCTTTTTCATTTTTTTGTACCGTTACCCCTTTCTTTGTTTCTTTCTCTCCTTTTCCGATCCTCAATCCCTCAATTCAATTCCTTCCACACAATCAATCTCTCCTCTCTTCGGCAAATTCGGAGACCTTCGTTGTCGATCGGAGTCTCTCTCTCAGCTGCTGGTGGTTGTGGTGGTGGTGGTGGTGATGGATGCGGTGGGAGTGGGAGGAGAGACGGCGCACGAGATCGTGATCGTCGTGCCCAAGGGGAGGAGGAAGAAGGCGAAGGACGACGGGGATGATGATGCGGTGGGGGAGGAGGAGAAGAACGAGTGCGTCGAGTTCCTGGTGCGCGAACTGGAGAGGGCGGGATTGATCGTGGAGCGGTTCCGCGGCGTTCCCGCCGAGTTTCTCAAGGTTGTTTTTCCTTCTTTAATTCCATGAATTGCTGCTTGTGATAACTGTCAATTTTGAAGTTTATTGGATTGTAATGTGTAGGTTCAGGCAGAATCAGAACAATACTCTGACAAGATTGTATCTTTTTAATTTTATTTCCTTTCAGAGCATGTCTCCATGTGCTGATAAAATATATATTTTCTAATAGGGATGAGAAATATTGTATTTAATTTTGTACAGTTTTAGTGTGACATTTTCTGCTTACAAGTTTACAAGTAGAAGCTGATAAAATATAGAAGAAGATTTATTGTTGCTTCTTCAATTGATATTGTATTTAATTTGTAATAATAGGAATGATATTGTATTTAATTTTCTAATAGGAACGAAAAATATTGTATTTAATTTCATACAGTTTTAGTGTGACATTCTGTTTACTAGTATCCTCAGCTAATAAAATATAGAAGAAGATTTATTGTTTCTTCTTCAGGTGATAGTTATTTGCTGAGAATCTTTTTGTTTGATATGGAATGGAATCTGCCATGTTTTCAGGTCGCAGCGCCACTCGTAGTTTTGGGACAAGCTGCAGCTGAGTTGCAACTGAAGAAGCTGACATATATCGGTAATTTTTATTCAAAAATGAGATCTCTCTTTAATTTTTTTTCTTTTTACTTATGATTTTGAATTGTATTTTTACTGTTCAGGAATGGAGCTGCAGTTTGAGTGGGACATGGAGACAGCATTTGTGAAGCAGCCAGATGGGTCCCTCTTTAGCTGGTACGAGCGGTATTCCTGCTTTCGCCATTTGTTATACGGCATAGTAAGTCAAACCTAGAAAATTTTCTTACTAAAACATAGCTTTCAGGCATTTTTATTTAGAAATGAGAATGATTTTGTGCATGCATGTATGCAGGTCAATAAGACTGATGCTGATATAGCTTTGAAATATAATGGTAAAGAGGTCAATTATCTGAAGAATGAGTCTCTGTTGAAAAGGCTGGAAATTGAGGGAGTGGTGAGGCAAGTATTCCCCTTGCACGGTACAACACATTTCCGCTTTATTATTTTTCAGTTCAGAAAGCCTAGAAATGTCAACAGTCTAGATATCTCTTGTATCGTATGCAGTGGGAACATTCGCTTTATTAGAGTTTACGAATGATCCCTATGTTTTAATGATTTGGAAAATAATACAAAGAGGGATGTTGCAGGATTCATGTTATCTGCTTTACTCCAAGTTGATAAAAATATGTACAAAGTACACTATATGATCCAGTGTATAAAGAATATAGAAACTTGAACTCACCAGTGTCAAATTAGTTGATAAAAAACATACCCCTATGCAGATGAGGCTAAGAGAAAGCTGCTACTGAGAAATTGGGCTCTTAACTGGTTGGATTTCACATGGCAACCAATCGATGATATATATTCCTATTTTGGTTCAAAGGTTGGATGCATGGGAGACATTATTTGATATTCAGCATACTCAGACAATATTTGTTTCTCTGTAATTTTTATTTTCTGCTTGGATCACTGCAGATAGCTACATACTTCACATTTCTGGAAATGTACACACGTTGGTTGTTCTTCCCAGCTGCATTTGGACTTGCTACTCAGCTTTTCGATTTCGGGTATAATAATACTTTCAAAAAAGAAGAAAGATTAAATCTACAAAGCAACTGTGTGCTGAATCCTGGAAGTTTATTCATTTTCTTTCTTTTGTTCTAGACGAATGCAGTTCCTGGTTCTTCCATGCTTTTTTGTCTTTGTCATTTTTTGGGCAGTATTCTTTTTCCAATTCTGGAAGCGAAAGAATTCAGCACTTCTGGCCAGGTAGCAATTCTTCAACTAGTATTTATTTAGGGGGTTAAGTAATTTTGACTTTTTGTGCACTTGCATGATACTAGTGCTGATTAGTAGGCAAAAAGGGTTGTTTTGTTGAGAGTTGTATCCGAAAATGTTGGCTGAGTATGGATTTAATATTGAATTGATCAAGGGTTATTTTTTGTTCCTTTCATTGTAGATTTTTTTTTTTCAGGAGGGGTGTGGTGTTTAATATTTTTTTTTCTGTTTTGTGCACATGCAAGATGTTACCCGTGTGTTTAGCAGGCGATGTGGTATCATTTTCTAGGTGTAGAATAAAAAAAATTCCCTGGGTATGATTCTAATCTCATAAATTGGTTATGTCTGAGCAGGTGGGGGATTAACTATTCTCTACACGACTGTAAAATGATGGGGAATGATGCGAATGAATTCAACTATGTGGACCCCATTAAAAAGAAATTTTACTCTAGTAGACCTATAGAGAAGACAACCATACAAGCTGATGAGTGGTGCGGAATATTCCGCAAAGTCAGAAACAATGCAATTGTTGTTTTGGGTATCATCTGCCTACAGTTGCCTTTTGAACTTGCCTATGCTCATTTGTACAACATCATTCAAATTGAAGTTTTGAGGTACTGACTTGTTAGGAGTTCTTTCTAATTGATCTACATCTTTGTTTCATTGAATAATTATACATAATCATTTTCAATGACTAGAAAATTGGTACATATTGGACAGAAACCATTCAAGTTTGATATTTTTTCTTGTAATTCTTTATTTGATTTATTGCTTACCTCGTTCCTTGGTACAAATTATTTGTTACTTTGCAAGAAGAAGAAAAACAATTGTGTTGTCAAATATTTAGGCAGCTGCCAAAACTTTAGAGAAATATGAAAGATCTGTTATCAATTTGAAATATTCCTTTTGGATGTGAAAATGATTATATTTCTTCAGAAGTATCAGAACAAATTCTAAATTGGTTGCCCAACATTGCTTCCTTTTTGGATTTTGGCTTCTCTGACTTCCTTATGTGCGTTATAGGTATCTCCTGACTGCTGCATATCTAATTGCAATTCAATACTACACAAGAATAGGAGGGAAAGTGGCTGTTTCTCTCATTAAATGCGAGAATATTCAAGGCGAAGATTCATCTGCTGCTAGCTTGGTTTATAAGGTATATGCATCTTTTTATTACTGGCTATATATATATATATATATAATTTTTTTTTTTTTTTCTGATGTAATAGGCAAATTGTACTAACCTCCTATGTCCAGTTTACTGCTTACATAATGTATCTAAACAAAATTTCATTCTAATATCAGTTTACAAGAGAAAAGACATCATTACATTTATAGCTGGGTTTTATACACCTTACATTCCCCTGCAGAGTAATAGAGTTCTTAATGCTACCTTTCCTTAAGTAATTTAAAATTTAAAATCTGGACACAAGTAAGCAGTGAGGGGGAGGTTTGTGTAATTTTGGAGAAGGCATGCATGTGTGGCACCTAAATTTGCTTTACTACTACAGATTGTAGAGCAATGCATGTTGTGAAGTTGTTCCTTGATTACTTTGATCTTAGAATCTCTCTCTCTGACATTGAGCCTTTTAACTCTCTTTGGTTTTTACAGGTCTTTGGACTTTACTTCATGCAATCATACATAGGGTTGTTCTATCATGTAGTGGTTTACCGTAACTTGGCTAGTCTTCGCACACTCTTGATTCAGCGGCTTGTTATTTCTCAGGTACCTAAACCTCTTTATTTTTTTTTCCTGAGAAATGTATTCACCGGTAGTTTTCATTGAATGAAGAAGCATTTCTACTGACAAGTCGTTACTCTGATTGATCTAATTAGCTTTAACCTGTTCTCTCTTCAAGATTTGTCATTACTTTACCCCCTAAAAAGCAAAATATTCTTTCTCTAGGGATCATCTACTTTAGGCATACCTGTTATTGCAAAATAACCTTGTTTTTCAGAATTTTTGGGTGGATCTTAAACCCAGATTTTAGCAATCGTCATTTATATGGACTATATTTTCTTATGTTATAAATTTGAGAATTGTTATTACATTTCAACATCAAATATTGGTTGCCCCAAGTTTTCTTTATCACAATATATGCCATTTTTTCCACCCAATTCTCATTATCTTCTGAGTACCCGTGGAAAAGCCTTTGTATTTTAAGCAGTCCTGTATTTCAAAGCATTGTCTTTTTCACCTAAGATAGGAAAATTATTTATAATCTCTACAAGAGTCCTAGATTATGTAACCTATCTGATGGATAGTTGGTTGAGCCACTAAGTAGTTAGGTTTAGATGCCAGAAGAACTTAAGAGGCAACCCAAAAAAGACTTTTGCCCCAGATTAAGTTTATTTGCTTTTTGCCAGCTACTTCTGTGGTTCCAAATCCATCAGATTCCTTCCTGCATCTTTCCTGCCCCCCCCCAAAAAAAAAAAAAAGAAAAAAAAGAGGATCTATTGTAATTATTGCCACGTATGAATGAGAAGTCCTCTCACCAACCTAAAGTCTCAAGGATCACTAAACCACGGTTTAAATTTAACAAAGCCTGTAACTATGGCATGTAGATTAGTAAACTGAGGCACCATTTTTTTTCCTTTTACAAATAAACTTTGACATGTCAACTGCTTGTCATTCTTGTGTTTATGTCTCATGGATCTGGCCTAGTTAAGACCTAATCTTCTTATATTTGTAATCTTACTGTAATTTCAAAATTGATAGGTGCTCGAAAATCTGATAGAGAATTCTATTCCATATGTTACATACAACTACAAGAAATACATGGCTCTGCAGTAAGTTATCCATTTATACAGTGTCTATATCTTATTAATTCAGCACGCACATGCCCACACACCCTTCCACCAGCACAACCAAATAAAAAAGGCACCTTAAAAGAAGAAAACAAAAGTTGCCTTGAAATACCAAAATACCAAAGGTAAACTCGCAAAGTGGGGAGTAATTAGAAGGAGCATTTCGGATATTTCGAAGATACAATAGAAATGATCTTCTTTACTGTTTGCAGAAACACATGGAATTATCCTGTGTAACCTTTTTCTTCTGATGTAATTTGTGAATGAACTTGCAGTAAGAAAAAATATGACGTGGGGTCCCCAATGGCAAAAAATGTTCGCCTCTCTACAAGAGTAGAGAAAGAGTACTTGAAACCTTCTTACAGTGCAAGTATTGGAGCTGACCTTGAAGATGGTTTATTTGATGGTAACACCCCAACATAACTGCATTGATCTCCCTTTCTGAAAGTTATTAAAAAAATTATCTGACATACTGTTTGGGACAGATTACCTGGAGCTGGCTCTTCAATTTGGCATGATAATGATGTTTGCGTGCGCATTTCCTCTTGTATTTTGCTTTGCCACACTGGTACTTTCTGACTTATTAACTTATGATTTAATTTTTTATTGCTTTTTCGGATGCATGGGGTCTTACAAGGAATTTTGTTTAATTTCAGACCAACATTACTGAGATTAGAGCAGATGCGCTTAAGTTGCTCGCAATGCTGAGGCGGCCAGTACCTCGTGCCTCTGCTACTATTGGTGCTTGGTCACACATATTTCAGGTTTGATTTTTACTGATCATCGTTGAAGAGTACTTCTATCCTAAATTAAAGGGAAGGAATCAAATAACAATAGCTATCTTGAGAATCTTGACAATTTAAACCAAAATGGATTTAAAAAACTTTGTTGATGTAATTTTGAACTTATGGATTGATATTGTTTCAATTTTTTTATTCATTGGATATAATTTGAATCAAAGATTTGTGTAAATATTGGCACTTCTAATTTAACAATCTTTGATGACCTGTCACATATGACTCAAATTGGTTGAAGTTGAAAACATAATCAATCTATAAGTTTGACAAACATTTTGTATTATTTTTTCTATTTTTACAGTTTTTATATGTTATTTTCAATTTTTCTAAAAGTCCATTGTCAAAATTGTCAAGATCAGCATTGTCAATTGATCCCTCCCCATATATGAACCTTAAACTTCCAGATATGTGCAAAATGTCCAAAATATACTGCTTATTTGAATGTTGTGTTCTTAATTTTTAGTTTCTGATAGTGATGGCGATCTGCACAAACTCTCTACTATTAATATGCTTATATGATCAAGAGGGTAACTGGAGCATTGAACCTGGCCTTGCCGCTATTCTACTAATCGAACATGTTCTTCTGTTTGTTAAATTTGGCTTCTCTCATTTTGTTCCTGAGGTTAGCTCTATTCTTATGACAACCTTTTTATTAAGAAGAAAAATAGTTAGGAAAACATGGATTTAATTCAGAGCATAATTTATTTTGTCACTGTCACTGTCAATGTTTCTGTTTTTTATTTTATTTTATTTTTGAATTGTTATATTCTAAAATATAAAATATAACTATTGCACATGCTAGTTTTATCTTTTGGGCAAATACCACACAATTTATGGATGCCTTTACAAATATTGACAATGAAAAGGGTGGTTTTGCAGAAATTGATATTATCCATATTATCTACTCCTACACTTATCTTTAGTTTAAATTTAAATGTTTTCTCATGTCGTGTAATTTCTTTAATGATGCTTTCATTAGGAACCGGCATGGGTGAGAGTGAATCGGCTTAGAAATGTAGCTCAGGCACGTGATCTCTATTCTAAGCAATTGCTGAGGAGTATGACTAAAGTAGAGCACAAGGTCGACTAATTAGGAAATAACTACACATTGTGATGAATCCAACTTCAAGTTTTGGCAGTTTTGGTAGGTTAGTTGTCTCTAGTCGTATATAAAAGAGTGCATATGATGGAAAAGTTTACCTCTAATACTTCGGCTTTGTGCAGTCGCTAATGCATGATTGAGTAATGAGTATGCTGTATGTTGTAAATGCATAATTGTATAAAAAACTAACACTGTTATTTGTAAAGGCAGTTGCTTTTCTTTTCTTCGTTCTTTCTTTTTTACATTTTTTATTTTTTTGTGCAATACTTCCATGTGGAGTATAAGAAAGAAGAAACATAAACAAAGATTGTCCCATTTTTGAAAAGTAAAAGAGCACAATGAAGCTTTATTGTTTTTTTATTTATTTATTTACATTGGTGAAGAGTTATGGGCTTGGAAGTGTTGATCAGCAAATGACAATCAGTGATGAAGTAATTGTAATCGAACTGTCAGCTCTGCCATCTCTATGCTCCAGTCAATCTACACTTAATCCCTGGATCACAATCATTCCGGTTTGGATTTGGAGTTCTCCTTGTTGTCAAATCTCTCTGTAACAAGAAATCAGATACATTATTCCAGTTGCAACTGTTTATTTTATCCATTTTCTTCCCGAAATTTTTATTAATAAGACCCTATGGAATTCAAGTTTGAAGAATAAGCTTCATATCATGTGTTTTTGAAAAAATAAGCTGGACGTTGGGGTATCATAGCGTCCCGAGTTTTTTTTGGATTCTGCACTACCACAGAGTCCCACTGCTTGAACAAAACTTTGTGCTGGACTTTACATAACAGGGACAGGGACGTTGTGGTAGTGTAGCGTCTATACTAAATGACTGGGACGTTGGGTAGTACAGAGTTCAGCTTATTTTTCAAAAAAATGGAATATGAAGCTTGTTCTTCAAACTTTGATAAAAAACCGGATTTTCTTCTGGTATGTTGTTTACTGGTTTTACAATGATGGCAAAGAAAGTGAGAAAGATCAGAAATTTCAATTTGGTACCTTTATTATGTTATCCTTTTGGTTTTTTGGTAACGATCCTACACGAACATGACTCGGGCAATCAGGCGTTATCAGGCGAACTGAAGCTCAGTTGGCGCGCATAGGCGACGACGGCCTTCGCCCATCTCTTGATCTCCTCTTTTATCTTCTCCGGCGATAAGTCTTTCAGTGAACCAGGCTCCAGATTCAGCTCAGTTCCTGGAACCACGTCGGTTCGACTCGAGGTTCCTCCTTCGTTTCCCGTCTGCTCTGTCGACTCGAGCATGGTGTCTTGTGATGCCATGCCAATCATGATGTTTTTGTTTGTGTGTTTATATGTATGAGTGGTTTGTGTTGTGTTGTTGCTGAGGAATGAAGCATTTGATTGATTGGAAGAGAGAAAGAAGTGCAAAGGGGATATACTTCTTACTGGGAGGTTGTTCTTCTCCACACGTATGAAATAGCCAAGAGAAATACATATTAGCAAGCTTTGCTTCCAAGCAGGTAACAGTTGTGCCTGTATACAGGTACTAGAAAGGTGTTGCGCTCCGCGCAACTGAGATATTAGGGTAAAGAAAAATATCTGTACAACACGATTAAAATATATTTACTATAATTTAAAGGATCCTCCATATAATATACAGTGCAAATTTATAACTGCCATCGATCGACAACTCAACGCTATACAGTACATTGACACGTAATCGCCAAAAAAAAAAAAAAAAAAACACTGTTTTTTCTACTTTTTAACTACAGTGTTTTTTTTTCCGCTTTTAATATCTCTAACTAATACGCACTACTGTTGATTTGTATATACTAGTAAAGAGTCCACGTCTTGCTTTGGCTGAAATTGTTATTTCTTATAATAAATTTTTAAGATAATATGTAATGAGCCTTAAATTGAGAAAATTGATATGGGTCTTAAGTTTTAATAGGTTGAGACATTAAAGTACATTAACGGTGGTGATCAATCTAAGTAAACAATCAACGGCTGAGATTTATTCTTTAGGGAAGGTAGAACTTTTGTATCAAAAAATCATTAGGAGTAAGAATAAGGATAAAGATAAACAACGAGGGGATTTTTAATGCACTGGTAACTATGTTTATGGAAGAAAAAACTTATTAGAAGATGAAGATTCTTTATGAAACAGTATATATTCAGGCGTTACAAAAAACAAAAATATGTTATGAGAATTACCAGGGATTTTTCTTTTAATTTCGTGAGATAAAATAATGCTAACTCAGCCTTCTACTTCAATTCAAATATGAAAAATCTCAACTCGGAATTGGAACTTGTCAGTTGTGTCACGTCTCACATGGCAGACCAGCTAAGTGGAGAATAATAATTTTATCAGTTCAGAAACTTGTTCGATGTATGATTGATTTAACTATACAGGATTGATTATGTTCCTTCTCATCTATAAAAAGAGGGTAGCTCTTCAAGCACCTCAACTATGCCACATCATCAATATTATTAACCATTGATTTTGTTTAAATCTCTTCATCTACTTTGATCCAATAATTTATATGTGTTCTCTTTCCTCATTTAATAAGATGATATCATGATATGTCTAAAACAAAATTTAACCTCTAAATGGTCCAACATTTACGTGCTATTATTTATAAATTATTACATCATCATCATTATTATAGTTCACATAAAAAAATTAAAAATTATGTTCAAATTTTTTAAAATAAATATTTTTAATTTATAAGATCTATTATTATTTGTTATCATATTTCGGGGCGAAACCCGAGTTACAGCTCTAGTACAATTAATTTGGAGATTAACTCTAGAAAGATCATGCACATAATATAATAATTCAATAGAAGACGAAATAAGTTTCGAGTAGAAGAAAGAAAATGGATGGCGTAGCATTCTTGTGGGGATTGACAAAGCACAAGTAAGATAATTTGTTAATTAATAAACATTAATATAACAGCAAGTTAGCAACTGCATTAAGGCATACAAATAATAAGATCCTCAACAAAAAAAAAATAGAAAACTTGCGTTTTTTCTGATATCAGTAAAGAGCCCACGCGTTGCTTTGGGTTGAAATTGTTATTTCTTATAAGATAGTATGTAATGAGCTTTATATTGAGAAAATTGATATGAGCCTTAAAAATTTTAATGGATTGAGACATTAATGTCAACGGGCATTAACGTAAATCAACGGTTTTGATCTATCCAAGAAAAATGATCAACGACTCAGGTTTCTTATTTGGAGAAGATAGCCCTTTCATATTATTTTTTCCAATATGCTTTTATATATAGTAAAGATAAAACCTCCTAAACATTACAAGTATGATATTATAAATATTTTCTAAAGTAAGCTGGTCTCAGATTACACATTACACCAAAAGCCATAATACCACCACCACAGACAACCTCACCACCCAATTCCCAAACAGCGAAAAATATCTAATTCAATCCGAAACACGTTGATTATTCCTAACCATCCCTCAACGGCTTAGATCCTCCCTCATCCAAAACCAACGGCGGATACGCCACACCCCTATAAATATCAATCTAGGCTTCTTGAAACGTTGATTTTTCCTAACCATCCTTCAACGGCTCAGATCCTCCCTGATCAAAAACCAACGGCAGATACTCCACGCCCCAAACCGTCATTACCTCGAGTGCTCATCCCCTGACTTACTGCATGGTCCAGCTCACAGCGTCAGCCGTTGGATCATATTGAGATCTGCGCTGGATCGAATCTCTACGACATCCAACGGCTGACACTGTGAACGGCATAATGCAGAACAGCAGGGGATATGAATTCTCACTACCTCACCCCTATATATATCAATCTAGGGCTTGTTGTACCTCAACGGCTGAGATCCTCCCTCATCCAAAACCAACGGCGGATACCCCACATCCCAAACCGCCATCACCTACCCCCCTATAAATACCCATCTAGGGCTTGTTGAACCTCAACGGCTGAGATCCTCCCTGATCCAAAACCAACGGCGGATACCCTACATCCCAAGCCGTCATTACCTCGCCCCTATAAATACCAACCTAGGGCTTCATTGAAGGATTTCTTTCCAGCCGCACGCATTCTTCTCATCTTCGAACTTTTCCCCTTTCGACGAAGAGACGCTGCCCTCTTCCCCCCTTTCGACGAAACCCTAATTCGCATCTCCCCTTCAATCGCCCGCTCGATCGATTGATCGATTCTTGCGTAATTGAAAGTGAGTTATTGTGAAATTGGATTGGTTTGGGGTGGGATGGTCGGGGGATTGAGACGAGATCGGGTTCTGATTTTGTTGATTTGGGGGTTTTTTTCAGGATGGGAGAAGTGAAGGACAACGATGCCTACGAGGAGGAGCTGATCGATTATGAAGAGGAGGAGGTCAAGGCCGCCGATGATGTCACGGCCAAGGCCACCGGAGACGGCGCTAAGAAGTAAGGAACTTAATTTGCCCTCTTTTGTTGATGATGCCGAATTAGGGTTCTTAGGTTTGGTAATTGTAAATTGGTGCGCCGTGAATTATTAGCGCTGGAAAACTTGTCTGTTTATGCAAGAATTGCGGTTTGATAGGTTATTTGGTGGTATATGAAGTCGATCTAGGGTTTTATTACTGCTGAACCACGGATCTCATAATAGAAACGTAATTGGGTCCTTGAATTTCTGAATTGATCGGTTCTTGTCATGTGATTTGTTGACAATCATTTAATTTAGGTTGTTAAAGTTCAGATAATTGGGGGTCAATAATAAGTAGCAATTGGTAATTCCATATCTTTCAATTGGACTTTGAAATTACAAAATTGTTTATCCTCCCGATATAGATTTGAGGGCACATACAATTTAAATTACGTGTGCTGTGAAATTTTTCCTCAAACATAAGGTGCTATCAGCCTTTGACTATTTGCAGCTAACAGATAGAACTGGGCTGTTATTTACTTTAGCATTCCCAAAACCAGTGTTTCCCCCAAAAAAGTAGTCTTTCTGTTTTCTCATATATAAATTTGCCTGGTCTTTGTTTCTGAGTATAATTTGTATGTATAGTAAAATGATTTGCTCACCAAAATCATACTTTTTGTGCAGGGGATACGTTGGAATACACAGTTCAGGGTTCAGAGATTTCCTGTTGAAACCAGAACTACTTCGTGCCATTGTTGATTCTGGTTTTGAGCACCCATCTGAAGGCAACTCTCTCTCTCTCTCTCTCTCTCTCCCCCCCTATATTTGATATTTTACTTCAAATTTATAATAATTCTTCAAATCTAATGATTGGTGGTATGTGAACAATGTGCAGGTAATCATAACTTGCACAAGTCCTGATGGAGTATGGTAAAATAATTTCCTATTAAAATAAGGTCCCGGATGGTTAAACATATTAACTCACATGAGGGTGTTGCCCTGCTCCACCTTTTCTTTGGTTCCTCTCTCTACAACCAGTGCAACACGAATGCATACCTCAAGCTATCCTGGGGATGGATGTCATCTGCCAAGCCAAGTCTGGTATGGGAAAGACTGCCGTCTTCGTCCTCTCAACCCTTCAACAAATTGAACCTGTTGCTGGTCAAGTTGCTGCCCTTGTTCTCTGCCACACTCGCGAGTTAGCTTATCAGGTTAGTTTTCCATTCTCTACTTGTGTCTCCCTATGTCAGTTGTGGTTCTTGTTCTTTATAATGTATAAGTTCACAAAAAATAATAAATCTCATTCTTGTGATGTAGATATGCCACGAGTTCGAGAGATTCACGACATACCTACCTGACATAAAGGTGGCAGTGTTTTACGGTGGAGTGCACATATCCAAGCACAAGGATATACTAAAGAATGAGTGCCCTCATATTGTGGTAGGCACTCCAGGAAGAATCCTTGCACTCTCCCGTGACAAGGATCTTTCCCTGAAGAATGTGCGCCATTTCATCCTCGATGAGTGTGATAAGATGCTCGAGTCTTTGGGTACCTTTCACTGCTTTAAATTTGTAGCAATTAGGCTTGTAATTGTGCTGCTGTATTCAATGTTGAATTTCATGAGATCTCTCTTGAAAATATAAAAAACTACTCCCTACAGTCTTTGATATTTTAGAGGGTTTCATTGAATTCAATTGTTTGAATGGAGCTGCACTTTTTGCTTTTATAGATTATTATATGCTTGCTCTCAAGTGTTATTTAACCTTTGTTTGCCTACTTGTATGGTAATGGTGTAGACATGAGGAGGGATGTGCAGGAGATCTTTAAGATGACTCCTCATGATAAGCAAGTCATGATGTTTTCAGCCACACTCAGCAAGGAGATCCGCCCTGTTTGCAAACGTTTCATGCAAGATGTAATGTCCTTTCACCCCTTGCCATTCCTCACAGTAAACCCGATTCATCTCTAGATTCACTTCGCCCCTTCGTTTGCGGGCCCATACCTGTAAAGTTAAGAAGTAGATATAACAAATGCCTCGGGGTCGTCAATAACCTTTTCTTACTACTATGGGGCGAGATGGAGCTCGTCTCTCTTTCCTGCAAATTCCTTGGTATATTTGGAGTTGCTCTAGAAAGGCTATGGGTTTGATGTATCTGGATGGTGTCAGTGAGCTTGGGGTGTGTTATGTTGTCCTTTTTTGCATGAAGTGGGGGTTTTGTTTCTTACTTTATTCTGGTCTCTTCTTTATCTTTTAATTAAAGAACATAGAGGGGTATATGATGGGAACTTGGGAAGTTTGTTCAAATGATGCATCCATAGAGCACTTGAGTCTGATACATTCTGCAACCAATCGGCGAAGTGGATGAGATGTATCGTTCTTTTGGTGTATTCTACTCCAAAAGCTACAATTCTCCTCCCTGGATACGTTTAGCTTGAAGGCAACTTGTCCCCCCTAACAGCACTTTTATCTCACATTTGTTCCCTTTCAGCCGATGGAGATCTATGTTGATGATGAAGCCAAGCTCACATTGCATGGTCTTGTTCAGGTGAATTGCTTGATAATATTTTGTAATCGGATTGCTTCATCTTTTGTTGGCATCCTTTTTTTTAACTTGTAAAATTTGTTTGCAGCACTACATAAAACTGTCAGAACAGGAGAAGAACAGGAAGTTGAATGATCTCTTGGATGCGCTGGACTTCAATCAGGTGGTGATTTTTGTGAAGAGTGTCAGCCGGGCTGCTGAGCTCAACAAGCTGCTTTGCGAGTGCAACTTCCCCTCTATTTGCATTCACTCTGGCATGGCACAGGAGGAAAGGTGGGAATTACCTCCATTGCATCTTTTTACTCTCTAGTTGACTTTCTTGTCAGATTAACTAATATTGCTTAACTATAATGCTTGACATTAATCTGATCTCTTGTAGACTGACCAAGTACAAGAGCTTCAAGGAAGGGCACAAAAGGATACTGGTTGCTACCGACTTGGTGGGCAGGGGCATTGATATAGAACGTGTCAACATTGTAATTAATTATGACATGCCTGACTCTGCTGATACCTACCTCCACAGGGTACCTCTTTGTGCATTTATAACATGAAATGTTTTTTTTTTTTAATTTTATTTTCTGAAAATGAAGTTCCTGATGTGGATTACTGTTGTATTTTGGGGTACAGGTTGGCAGGGCTGGCCGTTTCGGAACAAAAGGTCTTGCAATTACTTTTGTTGCTTCTGCTTCAGACTCTGATGTTCTCAACCAGGTTAGTAGTATTAATTGGCATCTTTAATTGCAAAGTCAAGTTGTATTAGCTGTATGCCTGTATCTGATGATGCCCCTGTTTTTTTGTTTTTGTAGGTCCAAGAGAGGTTTGAGGTAGACATTAAAGAATTGCCGGAGCAAATTGATACCTCTACATATAGTAAGTGATTCCTATTTTGTTTGGTATTTCATGCGAACTAAAATTCTTATACAAATGTGTTGTTTCTTTCATCTTGCTGACCTGTTTGTTTGAAACTTGTTCTGCAGTGCCATCTTAAGCATACGAGGGAGTGGCGGTATTCAGAGTGCTGAAATGAACATGAAGCTAGTATCTTTTTATAGATGTCTACCTTAATTACTAATGTCTTTGGGGATATACGATGTACTCCAGCGTTTGTGCTGTGTTTTAAGCGTTACGTGCTGCATGGGATCTGGCTTGATATACTTTCAGTAGTGGTTACAACACTATTAGGCTTGAATATGTACTTTATTCTATTGCTAGTGTAACTTATCTCCCCTTTGGGGTTTTTGTTATCCTTAGATTGTGGATTCAAAACTTTGTTCATATCATGCATAGCTTTGGTCATTTATAGTCTATACAGGTTTTCTGCACTGTGAAAAGTAATCAGTCATATGTACCGTTTTGTGCTTCAATTGGAATTTTAGACTAATGGCAGTGCATGTCCTCCTGATTGCTGTTTTACAGGATGATGGTCAAGTCACTTTGGTTTTAGGGTTCTGCTAGAGTGGATGTGCACAGCCATTTTTCCTTGTCATAGGTTCCAACTCTTAGAGTGAAACCTTAATTCTAGTCTGGATTGTATCAATTGTTAGATTAGAACCAGCGGATCAGAATTCCCTTAATGAGCGTGTGGTTTAGGTTACAATTAACTCTTGTAGATGAATGGATGTGCTTGTATCAATGAGCTTAGGGTGTGTTTTGTTACCATTTTAAAACCTGGCTTCGGAGAGAATGAGCTTAGGGTGTGTTTGAATGAATAGGTAGGGTTAGAGAGAATAGTCATTGACCTAAGTTAACCAATGTTTAGTTAGTAGAATAGTTTCATTCTTTTGAAACACTTCTCAAGTTGTTATTGTTCGTCCGTCCAAACATACTCTTAACAGGTAGCTCATACCGTTGTATGGGTGCTTCGTGCTTTCCATACAAGTTCCCTCGCAATCTTACGGAGTTCTTTACTTGTGTCGTTGTGTCGCTATTGCATGAAGATCTACAATTCAGCTTACATAAATAACTTCCTCTTTTCAAACAAAATCTTATATATATTTTTTATGAGGATTGAACTTAAAACTTCGTCCTTAGCTAAGATTCATAATAAAGTACTCATCTTTAATCTAAAGTAATAGTGTTTTTATTCATTGAAAACTTCGTTTATTCTGTACATCGGAAAAGCTGGAATAATAATATGAGCGAAGCAATCTTTTAGCAAGGTCTGCAGCATGCCAGTATCTAGGAAAACCACATAGAATATGAACTTAACTAATGATTGAGGCACCGCGTGGAGACGTGAAACATCAGAACTTCTGCCTAAATAGATGGAAACCGGCCCAGCATATTATCACAAAAGAAACACTAATTTAGTGATATTAGATTATCATTATTCAGTATTTGAATTTGTCAATAAGAACAGCACGTTTATCTAATAAATAATGTATCTCGTTCCTTCGTAACAAAATATATATTAAGATTGTAAAAAGAGCCATCAAAGAAGGAATACTGAGAGAAACGGGTGGTAGCTCAGTTAGCTAGGAGAGAAGTCTTAGGGCAGCTGTTTATTCAAAGTTCGAGAGTTTGATACCCGCTCACGCAACTTTGTAGCTGCTGCAAATATTTCGTATAAGAAGGAATACTAAATTAATAGAAGCCCGCGAATGCAAAAAGAAAAGAAAAAAATATTCTGAATGAACTCCTAATAGCCCGTATTCTTCAATGAGGGATCTATTGAGAATGCTTATGTTGATAATGGAGATTTTAAAAAATTTGTAAAAATTTATAAAAAATCTTAAAAATGAAAAAAACTTTTACGGATACATTCTTTAACTTGTAGATTAATAGTGTTTCAAATTTCGATCGATTTGAACATCGTTTGATGGCTTATCAAAATTTTATAGATTTTATAGAGAATTTACATATATGCCACTCTAAAACTCTTCAATTGTAAGTTTGCCACTCCAAACTTGGAAATTGCAAATTTGCCACTACAAACTTAATAACTTTGCATTATTGCCATTAAAAATTTTTAATGACCAAACTGCTCTCAATCTACCCCATGCACCTCTGGCAGCCCCCCGGCACCCCCCGACAGCACCCCCGGCAGCCCCCGCGTGTCCCCCGGCAGCCCCCTCACGCCCGGAGGCTGCCGGGGGTGCATGGGGTGGATTGAGGGCAATTTGGTCATTAAAAAAATTTAATGGCAATAATGCAAAGTTATTAAGTTTGTAGAGGCAAATTTGCAATTTCCAAGTTTGGACTGGCAAAGTTACAATTGGAGGGTTTTGGAGTGCCATATATGCAAATTCCCCAAATTTTATATATTTTTTAACGGTTGTAATTTAACGATTCTTGAAGAGTTATCAAATGTCACTTAAATTGAATGTAATTGAAAACATAATCAATCTATAAGTTAAACAATATTTATATAAACTTTTTTCTATTTTTGAGAATTTTTAGCTAATTTTTACAATTTTTTTAAAATAACCATTGTTAAGATAGACATTGCCAATAGATCCCTCCTCTGGTATTCTTTAATTTGAGTATTCCAAATAGGACACATATTATATTATTTGGAGAGATCTACGTATAGTCAGAGACAATTCAAAAAATGAAAAAAAATATCATAATAAGATATTTTTTATATTGTTTTTTTTTTTAAAAAAAAATCAGAGACATTTCGAGCGTGCAGCAGTTTATTGTTCCAAATCCAAGTATGTAATACTAATAATACATAACGCAATCTTAGAATAGAACAACAAACAATTATATATATTGTTCCGATAATAAGATACATCAAACTATTTATAACTGAATAAGTAACACAATATGTCCCGTGATAACTAAACTGACCATTAATGATATTATTATTATGCTTCCGTTTCGCTCATTCCGGCGCTTTAATCCTTCTTTGGTCTCCAATCTCTCTATTCGAAGGCAAAGCAACCAACTTTATACTAACAACAACAATGATAAACTCCCCTTGTCGACCTTGTTGCGCCGTTACCTGACCTCGACGGCGACAGCGGATCATCATCGCTCGCAACAGGAGGAGGCCTATGGCCGGGAGATCGCCGGAAGGGCTGTGCATCTCCAGTGCGAATCGTCGTCGGCTCAAGGCGGAGTCTGTCATGTCTACCTTGTTGGCACATGCCATGTGTCCCAGGTTTTGCACTCTGTCTGATCTTTTCTTTTCATGATATCAAATTACTGCAAATTAATTTGCAAATTTCTGTGTGCTGCTGATCTGATAAATGATGCATTCTTACTTGCTAATTCTGCTATGGATTGAATAAAATATGGACCGTTTATTTTTCATAATCGAATGGTTGTGATATACCTTTTAGATACAATTAAATTAAGGAAAAGTATAACTTGCCCCTTATAATGCCTCACACCCTCATGATGAGCTGGCAAAATATTTACAAAACAGAAATATCCCCTTTTTTCAAAGACATTTTACAAAAATACCTTAAACATGTTTAAAAAATATACCTCCGACCAAACAAATTTACAAAAATGACCCTCCGACCCTATATGTCACCTCATCACAAGGTTGTGGGGCAAAGTTGGAGCATATTATCACTGTCCTTAAGAAGTTAAAGAGACATGTTTGATAAGATCTGCTTAATTCAAAATGAAAGGTTGCTCAATTAATGAACAGCTCTTATTTTTTTATTATTTGGAATTGTAGGAGTCGAGCAGGGAGGTCAAGGCTGCCATGAGATATCTCAAACCTCAGGTGCTTTTAATTTCCATCTCTAATTTGTGGCACCTCTTTTTAATAAAACTCAGCAAAAAAACAAAATAAAAAAACATCATTATTAGTTATATATGTTGTCTCTTCATTTGTTCGATCGCTTGCAATTTGCAATGCAGGCGGTTTTCTTGGAGTTGTGCCAAAGCAGAGCTGAAGTTCTGACCGATTATGATGTTGAGGTGCCAAGCAAAATCTATCATTTCTTTGCCATTTCTGGAATGGAATTTATTCACTTACATATATATATATATGCCCATTCCACTTCATTTATCATTTTAATTGTTTCAATTAGGTTCCAACCAGGGCTGACATGTTCGACATGTGGATGAACGAGAATGTCAACCCTCTATTCATTTATCAGAGCTGGTTGTTTGCAAAGATATTATGTTTATTTATTTTACTACTATATCTTCACTTGTTTCTGAATGAGAAACATGTAAAGTAGGCCACCCATTCACCCCTCTTACAGTTTTGATACACCACATGTACTCATGTGCTTACTACAGTTGCATAAATATTTTTTGGAAATCGTAGTATATCTGTTAATCGGAAAGATATAAATGGTTACTGAAAAATAATATTTGTTCATTGAAAATACGGTGGACCGGTGGATAAGTAAAGAGGCTGGACGTTACCTACTACTCTTTCTGAATTGAATTCTGTTGTCAAATGAGAAACACTATAATCAGACACATAACATAACATTCTGTACGCTCTTGATCGTCGATCGACGTCTGCAGACAGCCCGGGGACTGGGCGTGCGTCCAGGGGAAGAATTCAGGGTTGCGTACGACGAGGCCCGGAGTTACGGAGCTCGGGTTTATCTTGGCGACCGCCCTCATCATGTACATCAACTATTTGCACCTCTTAATTACTTTCTGATTGTAATTCTTTGAGTAATACTTAGCGTCCATGGAATATCTGTCCATAGCGTCTACAAGTTACAAAACTAGATCTATTTGTTTACATTCTGAGTGTGTCTATGGACTTATGGATGCATTCTCACTTTCTCAGTGGACGCAAGATGTTTCTTGTAATTAGGGCCTTCTTTTTTTCTTTTTTTTTGTGCTTTTTTGATGTTTATGATGTTGTTGTACCATGTGAACAGATAACAGCGAGCAGAATTTCGAAAGAATTAACAATCTGGCGCGTGATCAAGTTTCTGTATCATGCTTTCTACAAGAGCGAACACTTCAAGCTCGCCGGCGAGGTCGCAAAGAAGGTATATAATTCCTTTTGTTTTACATCTCTACTTGTTTTTATCATTCGCCCTTTTTTTTTTTTTCTTTCTCTCTAGTTTCATCATGGTTTAATGTTCCTTTTGCATTTTCGATTCAAGGCGAAAGGATCGGGTGATGGGTCTGCACTAAAGCTGATGGTGAAAGAAATGGATAGAGCGGATGGCCAGACAGTTATGCTGCAAGAGATGAGCAAGGCCTTCCCCTCTCTTATGGAGATTTTATTTTTCGAGCGTGACAGGTCGATCAGTTCCAATTGCGAAAGCCTTGTACTTGTAGTTAATTATCTCTATTTTGATCATGGACGAAGCAGGATTTCATCATAGGGGGACTAAAAAACTGATACCGCAACAAATTTTTTGAAAATTAAAATAGTTCTATATCATATTATTGTACAGTCAAAATTATTAGGTTTCATATACAATTAACATAATAAAAAACATTATACTTAACCATCTCAATATATTTAACATAAAATAATATACTAAATTTTTTTTTCAAAAATCACAGGGGGGTATATCTCAATATATTTAACCTAAAATTACATATTAAAATTGTTTTTTCAAAGATCATAGGGGGCCATAGCCCCCCCTAGCCACCCCTGTCTCCGTCCCAGATTTTGATTTTTGTTTAGTTATATGTATTTTCCTCTTTTCTTATCATAAATTCAGATACATGGCACAAGCACTGTGGAGAGTAGCCAGAAAGCATTCCTCAGTTGTTGCTGTACTTGGAAAGGCACATTTGTCTGGAATTAAAAAAAACTGGATGCAGCCAGTTGAGGTCAATTGCTTTATCACATTCTCTCTCTTTTTTTTCTATTAAAAACCTAAAATCCTGGATGCATTCTTTCCTGTTTCTTTTGTGTTTTTCTTTTGAATAACATGTACAGTCCACCCAAATTAAGTAGGCGACCCATCCATCCCTCTCACAGTTCTGACACACCACGTGCACCCATGTGCTTACCACAGTTGCATAAATGTTTACTAGGAATTGTAGTATATCTGTTCACTGGAAATTGTAGTATATCTATTTACTGGAAAATAATATCCATTAATCGAAAAGATATAAATGTTTACTGAAAAATGATATTTGTTAATTGAAAATATGGTGGACCGGTGGATAAGTAAAAGAGGTGGATGCTACCTACTGCTCTTTTCTTTTTGTTCGTCACATAGCTCTAGCTCTGTTGGTATTTAGTACCCTAATTTAACCTCTGTCATGTATTTTACTGGTGCAAATATGAAATGACATCACTAGCTATATCCTTCTAATCACTGATGGTTAATACATATATATAGGTGCAGAGTTTGCTTGAAGTACCTTCAGAAAAGGATGGTTTTGGTATTTTGAAGATTTTTTCTTCAGTTGGAGCCATAATAGGTGCAGTGGTTTCTTGCACATATCCTTGTCTCTGAAATAAACATTTACCTTTGAATAATTCCAGTGTTAAATTATTAGTCTTTCACATTAACATTTTATCAAATATATATAACATCATTTGAAATGAGATCAATTTATAATATCATTCATTCTCTCTCTTTCACTTATGGACAGGGAAGAAAAGTAAACTGGAGGAGGATAATATTAGTCTTGTGGACTTGGAAGAAATTGCAGTGGAACTGGTAGAGGAGCTCCAGGATGAAAAATGAAATGTTTTGTATTTGAATAGTATGCTCAGTGTGGCTGCTCTAGTTGTATGTTCCATTGTTGGTTAAAGTTTAAATTTATGTTTATGTTTATGTTTATGTTTACTGAACTATTACTATATTAAGGGGTTGGTTTAATGAATATTTTAGGACCAGAATTTTAGGGGATAGATGTATGGGGTGGACTAATTTATTTTTTGAACATTTTATTTAGGCTTTAATTTTTTGTGCTGGTACTCCAAGAAGAAAAAAATAAAAATAATAACAGATGTATATTTTAAATTAGAAGTGAAAAGTTATTTTAACTCCCAGTTCAGGTCATAATTAGTTCTGCACAGATATTCAGCTGCAGATGAAAACCGGCCCAGCATCTTCACAAACACAAACACTAATTCAGTTTACAATGATAGTATAGTACATTATCATATTTTATTTTAGTACTTCAATTTGTCAATAAGAATAGCAGGATTAATCTAAATTACAATGGATCTTGTTGAAATAACACACAAAGAAAAAAAAAAAAAAATGAACTCCTAATAACTAGCATGCTTTAAAAAATCACATGTTAATTATGTCATTTTCCATAGTCCAATGAAATCTTTAGTCATTATACACAAACGCTATATAACAGCACACTATACCTAATGAATCATATGAAGAGCATGAGTATGTCCTATCAGTACTGAAATGACCATATGTACCAGAAAATGACAACAAATAATCATTTGTTTGCACTTCTGCCACAATCAGGGTCTATTTGTTCGGAGAGAACGAAAATGGGCGGCTAAAGATTCGTAATCAGGTGGCCGTCTCGAACGAACACTTGTAGATGGTGGCACGCTGCTCTTGATTTGGTCCTCATCCGATTCTGGTTTCTCGGCAATTATGCTTCCGGTTGTAGTTTCCTCATCTGACATCTGCGGATCCCGATTCTCTCCAGAATGATCTTTGTTTCTAGTATTTGAGGTTACAGTGTCTCTTGTTCTTCTTGACTGCCGGATGATGTTTTTGTTTGCTTGTACCTGCCGACTCACTGGTTCCTCCTCCTCATCTTCTGAATCGAAATAGTTCATGTCAAATCTAGAGGCTGACTTCCTGTTCCCTTTCTGACCGTAGTCTGTTTCCACTGACACCACAGAGGAAGTCTCGGCATCATGTACATTTGTGTATGGTGCTTTTTTGGTCCTTGAAGAAACATAAACATCATCATTATCATGTAGGGTTTCTGTTGGTGGTGTGGCATCAGTGATCGGTTTCTTGACATACAGCGGCCGGCGGTAGCCTTTGTTTTTCAACCCACCGGTTAATTTTCCAAGATTCAGGCCAAGTGAAGCTTCAGAGCTCTCATCGTCAGATGAAAATCCTGTGTATTTCAAGTCAGAAGCAAATCCTCTTTCCTTTTCCTCTCCCTCCTCACTATTAATGTATCTAGGCTGGCCTTTATTTGCTTTAATACCTTGTTCAGCTTCATTGTCAGAGCTTGGGCCATCTGAATCAAAAGCAGGTGCAGAACTACTTGCAAACCTTGGCGGCGAGGGATCCCTTGTACTATCCTCAAAGAACACACTTTCATTTCTATCCTGCCTTTTACTATCAGCCTTTTCTCTCCAATAATCTTCTTTCTTTGGTTGTGAGAAGGTATCTAATAAGTTTGTGGAATATTCATCCACATCAGAATCACCCTGATCAAAGACAGCAGCAGCAGAAGTCTCATAGTTGTCCCAATTCGCATGCTCATTTTCTCTATCAGAACCAGTGATATGAGTAGCCATTTCCTCTTCTTCCTCATCGCTCTGAAAATTTTGCGATACTTGATTATTGTTGGTATCATTTACAAAACCAACATCAGCTGTGCTATATCTGCCTTCTTCAACTTGTGCTTTACCACGGGCATTGTTCTCATGTCTTGCCATCTCAGCAGCTGCTTTGGCTGCCTTCTGAGCCCTTTCGGCTGACTCCGCTGCTGCCCTGGCAGCTTCCTTAGCATCCTTGTACTTGCGTGTTGTTTTCTCATGTCTTAACGTGTCATCTATTCATCAAAAATAGAAGCAACTTAACAAGTCAGTCTGCAAATGGAATCTTTAGGCATGTCAAACAATGTGGCTCTTATTCATCAAAAGGATTCTGTATACTCTTTTTGAACTATGTGGATGAAAGGCTTGAACTTTCTAGTTAGTGATTACCATAAAAGGCTAGGGACATTTTGACTTGATACCATGTCACAACCAACCAATTTGAAATAGTACAAGCCTTTTGGGGACTTAAATTTCAGTATATTCTGTTCATATCAATAACAAGATGGACAATAAGAGGCATAACATTTTCCCTCCGCTATAAGAACAATCAAACAGAATAATAACAGAAGTCCTCAAATTAGTACTTCCTGTTGTAGTCAAATTAAGCAAGAACTGATATGTCACTCAAATTTCTATGGCAAACAATTCATAACATTCAAGATTTATATGCTTACCAGGAGAAGTTAACTCGGGTTGGGTGCCATCTTTGAATCTCATAAACGGTGGGGGAGGCGGTGGATAGATAATGGAGCCACTGCTAGAAACAAAACCACCATGGTGAGGTACTTGATCATCAGGAGGTCTAGCAACATCATCTTCAATAGTATCTCCATTTTTCAGCTGGTCAGATGAAGTGAAACCAGTACTGGTACTAGAACTATAATCTGGGTGGTCCATCGTCACTTCACCTGCACTGGAAAATTGTGTTGGTTTTTGCTCAGGGAAAGTCTGATCAATACCGGCACTTGAGTTAGTCGCCGAATAACTCATTGCCACTTGACTTGCACTAAGAAACTGCGTTGGTTTTGGCTGAGTTGAGCTGTTCACACTGCTGGTAGCTGAATGGCCCATTGTCACTTGGCTAGCACCAGGAAATTGTGTAGAACCCACCTACTCAATCACCAAAAGCAAAATATTATTTAACCTCGTTAATAGATACCAAAGGATATGCCAAATATAGGGTAAAATTGCAAATACGCACCAAAAGGTCATTTTTAGATTTCTGGAGTTCATCCAGAAGTGCTTTAAAGTCCCATTCAACACCATGCTCTTCAGCAATAGATTGCAGGGTTTTTACTTTGGTCTCCGTATCAGGTGCCTTTGCTGATAGCTTCTCTATTATCTGTGCATAAAAAGAGTATTGTTCATAAAGTTTTTTCGAGAGGTTGACAGAGGCTGCCAACAGTCATAAAGTTGATGAAATTAAAAAACAATGAGATTATTCACAAGAAAAAGGAAGAAACATGCATATGGAAAGGAATATTACCATATGACTAACACCGGAATCTGGCCTCAACTCAAGAGCTGCAGTGGTGAATTCTTTGCCGTACTTGGATAGAAATTGTTTGCGAACATCCATCAACTCCTGGACATCAGCACATCTGGGTGATGCAAATATCAGGCTTGATATTGCTTCTTGCAGATCAATAGGACAAGCCCTGTATCAATCTCAAGTATTAACATTCTACGAATTACAGCCAAATCAATTTGACAACAAAATCTACTCGATTGTTCGTTCAGCTAGAAAGATAACTGCGATATGCTGTAACCTGACATCAATAATTTAATAAGAAAATAAAACCAACAGCAATATTTGGGGGAAGATATAGAACCGTACTTTTGAGAATCAATGATCGGAAGCCGAGCGACGATTAATTCGCAGTAGAGCTCGAGCAGTTCGTAGGCAGCCATGGTCTTCTCCTCCCTTATCACATGCTCCACCTAGCAATACATAAAAATTAGGACCAATTAGTCAAACCTCAAACCTAAATATAAAACTTATGCAGTCCGATTGCTACAATAAACAAACAACATCCCATCCACTAGACCATTAATTAAGAACAACAGAACTGTTTATAATATATGATTATAAGACCTGATTAGGACTTACAGTTGAAATCTTTCAGCAGCAAGTGGTTGAAAAACAGATATTAATTCATTCATAAATTAAAATCTAAAAGAGTGGTCAGCCAAGCAACCTTTTATTTTGAATCGAACAGTTACTATTAAACATTTCTCTTTAATTATATCTAAAGACATATGGTGACCATCTGACTATGAAAAATGAACGGCCTGTATTTTATCCGATCCATAACAGAATTAGCCCTAAAGCAATACCAAATTAGAGCAAAAGGATAACTAAATAAGAGTGGAATTGATTACCCGGATGCGAGCGGTCTGATCCTGGCCGGACCGGAGGAGCTGCGCAACGTCGCGCCGCATCTGTCTGAGCTGCACCTCCCTCTTGTTCCTCAGCAGCTTCATCCGCGACATCGCCATCCTCAGCGACACCTTGCTGCCACCACCACAAAACAAACAACCAAAACAAAATAAATCCCCAAATTCAATTCAATTCAGTTCAATTCATTCCATGTTGTAAATTCTACCATTTCTCGGGCTTGAAGCCGTGCGGGATCATCCCGGAGATCTTCGTCTTGGTGCGATTCATCCTTCCTCTCGATTTTTGAGGCTCGTTGGATTTGGTATTGGGAGGTGAAAGAGCGAGCGACTGAGGAAGAAAGGAAATTATAAGAACAGATATCAGGTTTTTTAATTTTTCTATTTATATGATGTATGATTTTTTGATTAATTAATTGAGGAAGGAAGGAAGTGTCTATTTTAATTAATTAATGATTAATGATATTTATGAGATTTTATTAGGGTAATAGAAATTAGAATTAGAAAGAGAGAGATGTTTTATTACGGCGCGGCGGAAAATTAACGCGCGACCGTGTTCGTGTGGGCCTCGCAGTCGCTGGGTGAAATGAAAGATGGCGCGCCACGCGCACCAACCGATACCGACCAACGCAGAAAGCGAAAAGCGATCAAGATTCCCAGATGCAAGCCAAGCGTGGTTCCTTTCTTGGATCCTAATCCGCTGCTTTCCTGAAAGACTCTGCTTTTTCGATCGGATGGTCGGGATCGGTTTCTATATCGATCTCAAAGTAATTTGATTTTTAATGCACGAACGTTTTGAAAATATTTTGATATTTCTCAACTGTGGCATTGAGAAAAGTAGACCCTACTTTTCTTTTTAAGAAAAGCAGCGGATTCCAATCCTCTTTTCTTACTTACAGGATAAGCAACAAGCGATTCGCAGATAAATTATTTTGATAGGGTAATAAAGAATCACAAAAGTAAATTAATCTGAAATCTGAATATAATATTCATTCTGTCTGTTGGTTTTTTTTTACTAAATTAGAAGTGGCAGATTGTTGGGTGGGTATTGAGTTGACGTCTGCTAGTATTTTTTTGGGTCGGACAGGTTTTTCAGATTGGTCAGATTTTGCACCTCTAGTTCCGAGTCATCTCAGGTTTCGGATCGTTCGGATTCGATTCGGATCAGCCTGACTTTCTCTGAAACACGGGTCGGGTTCGGGTCGGGGTGACTTTTCCTGAAACACGAGTCAGATCGGGTTGGACGAGATTTTCGGGTCGGATTTGATTTTGCCACCTCTAGTTTTTTAGTTATAGCTCTAGTGTAACCCTATACCCTAAACTCTGAGAGAGGGTGAATCTTTTACCCAAAAAATGAAAAAGGCCCTTTCAGTATAGCAACCCAATATACAAAATGGGCCGTACTCTAATTTGGGCCGTGTTCTAATTCCTACCGAATACAAGCTACACATTCAAGGCCCGGCCCATTACTATCCTCTTCCCGTCTTCACTTTCGCGCGGAAATCTCTCTTCCCTTTTCGGCCCATCCATTCCTTCATTCTTCGTTCCTTCGTTCATTCTACTTAATTTAGGGAGTTGCTTCGGACAGGGAAGTTTTTACTTCCGGACAGTTCTTTTACTTAATATGGACAAAATTACCCTTATCATTACAGTATAAATAGTCCTAAATAGTTCCTAATATAAGGGTAATTTCGTCCATTTAATGCTAAAGAGTGGTCCCAAAGTAAATTGAACGCTGTTCATAGCACCTCCAATTCTACTGCGTCACTGTGAAACTTCAAATCAAATCAAAAAAACAACAGCAGCAGCAAAACCTAGTTCGGGAAACTTCAAAGATCGAGGAATGGAGGGCGACGACGCGGAGACGGTGAGGAGGATCGAGGAGGCGGTGCTGGACATCCTCAGGGGAGCCGACATGGCGTCCACGACCGAGGCCAAGGTGCGCGCCGCCGCGGCCGAGCGGCTCGGCATGGATCTCTCTCTGCGGCACCGCAAGAAGGTCGTGAGGAGTGTGGTCGAGTCGTTCCTTCAGTCCGGCCAGGACGAAGACGACGCGGGTGAGAAGGAGACGGCGGAGGAGGAGGTTAAGGAGGAAGAAGAGGAGCCGGAGGAGGAAGAGGAAGAGGAGGAGGCGGAGGAGGAGGGTGAGAAGAGGGTTTTAGGGAAGAGGGAGTATGAGTGTGATGACAGCGGCGATCCGATAATCTGTTCTGTATGTTGGAAACGAAATTATTAAGATTCAGAATGCGATGATGATCATATTGATTTTATTTTATTTTATTTTTATTTGAATTTGGTTGATTGCTGATGGATGCAGCTGTCGAGTAAGAGGAGGGTTACGCTGCAGGAGTTCAGAGGGAAGACGCTCGTCTCCATCCGCGAGTTCTACGAGAAGGACGGCAAGCAGCTGCCTACCTCCAAAGGTATTGCTTTCATGCTGCAATTGATTATTTATTGTTCGTTCTGCTGGTGAAGTTGCATCAAGGGGTAATGAGGTTATCACTGGTGGTGTATCAGATAACTTGTTATTATCGATCCGTTGCAGAAGTTAAGTTCTACAAGTGAAAGTTAGTGAGCTCAAAAAATGAGCATGGTTATTATCTATTTTGGTTTCTTTCTTATTTATAAATAGTGGAGCGCAAAAAAATTTAATGGACCGAAATGTGTTAAATTTACCAATATACAAGGTCCACTAAACTGAGCTGAAATCTGGTAGATTTTTGCATGCATGCAAGTTGTTCTGTTAAGGTCATAGAGAATACAATCATTTTTGTTGTTGTTGCATAAAGGCTGGATTTGATGAAAGAAAAGGGAAGTCATAAAATGAAAAAAAAAAAAAAAGAAGAAAGAAAATTATGCTGCCTAACTGTGTTGAGTCATTTTGTTGGTTTCAACCCATGCCTTTGGTTTCAGGATGGTACTCCATTGATTCTTATAATCGAAACCTGGATTTCATTTTTTTATAACAAACAGGGATGAGCCTGACAGTGGAGCAATGGGAGGCATTTCGAAAAGCAGTACCGCAGATTGAAGATGCCATTAAACAACTCGGAGGCTCAATAGATTGATGTAAACCCCAGCAACACAATGCCTGTTTTGTATGTCAAGCCCTTCCTAACTTTTTTGTAATCAGTTAATGTAAATTGTACCCTAGTCTGTTCGAGAATTCCGTTCTTAGCTTGTAGTCATGAATCATCTTTTGTTGTGTATTTCTATACACTTTTGGATAGTTCACCTGTAAACCTGCGACTTTTATGCTAGAGTAGCTCATTACTAACTTTATTATGTACTCACCTGGAGCATCCTTGTGTCATTATGGATCTCTGTGATTGTTTTTGAAATGCACAGTATTTCCTGAGATCAACTCTGGATTTACTCGAGCATGCAAGATGCAGGCTTGGTTATTTTTTACAGTTGTTGGAACGATCACATTTTGCACTGATTTATTCGATATCTAAATTGTTGAACCATTTTGGCTGAATCTATTTGTTGTTCTTGTATGATAGAAGTTTTTTGACAGTTTGTAGGTGCAGTGTGAAATATTGTTGAAATATGTGACTAGTTAGATCTATTGGACCTTGAGTTTGGTGTATTTGTGTTTGACTGGCTCCTCAGATTGGGTTCATGTTCACTTGTTCAGCTTTGTATCAGTTGGATTCTGTTCAACTCGTGGCTTGCTGTCAAATTGATTCTGTTATTTAAAATCAGATAAAATTTTCTGTACCAGTTAGCTTGGCTGATGAAGTAAAGATACATTTTTCCTTTAGGCTCAATTACCGTTCTAAATTCCCCAAAAAAATGAAAAGACAAGAGAAGTGCCACTCGACCAATTTTGAGCAAGACTACTTTTTTTTTGAGTAAAAAGTGAGGGTCAAGCCCTCAAATTTCATTGATAGAGATCACAAAAAGATGATCACAAAATTACAAAAAAAGATCATGAAGAATAAATAAAAATTAGAAAAGAAACAGTAAAAAAGAAATAAACAAATTATTTACAATGATAAATAGCATGAGCAAGACTACTATAAAAGTAACTCAAAAGAACATCACATTCGAACCAGAAAAACCTGCTTTGGAGAAGCACAAAAGCTCAATACTTATTGTTGTGTCACCATATTTTTTTATATTTTTTTTGTTCGTTGTCTCACCATATTTTTTTAATTTTTTTTTGTTCGTTGTGTCACCATATTTTTTTATTATTTTTTTTGTTCGTTATGTCACCATATTTTAATTAAGAGATCAAAAACAAAGGCAATGTGATAATTGCATTGCTCCGTGTACCTTCTCGATTTAGCCCTTGTCAGCCTTTTCTGGAAAGAAGAAATTGTCAGCCAGGCAAAAGAAACATCTAAAAAAAAATTGCACATTATTAATAGTCGATATTTCCAATAAAAATGTAAAAAAAAAAAAATAGTAGTAATGTAATATCAACCGATTATATTTTATCGATCAACTTATTTCTAACTGTCGCTAGTAAGATTACTTAGCGTTTTAGTGTGCCTATAAAATCTCATACATAAAAAATCTAATCTATATAAGAGCAGAATAAATTTTGAATTTGTGCACACAACGAAATTAGGAATTATTTGCACAAAGCTAATCTGCACACCCCCAAATACCGGTCACTACTCGAGTTGGTGAAACCCCAACTCTGTGCAGACTGCAGTATACTCTAGTCTCTCAACTCAAAACCCCCTTTTATCAGAACTGGTTTCTTGGTTAGTTGCGGCTTTGCCGCAACAACTATCGTACAGGTGGCAGGGGTCAGAATCTGCTACCATAATTGTGATGGCAGTGTCCTGCCATAGTTAATCTGGACAATTGAAATTGATTTGAACGGATGAGATCTTTAGATAATATGGAGTGCTTTTTTTGGGTCCCATCTGTCATTGTGACTATGGCAGCGGATAAAAATCCCAGGCGGCAGATTGTCGGGTTGTGTCGGGTTCGGGTTCGGATCGGGTTGGGTATCGGGTTGACGGCTGCTAGCATTTTTCGGGTGGGGTCGAGTTCAGGTCGGGTGGGGTCGAGTATCGGGTTGATGTCTGCCAGCAATTTTTCGGGTCTGTCAGATTTTGCACCTCTATTTTCCGGTCGAGTCGGGTTCGGTCAGATTTTGCACCTCTATTCTCAGGTCGAGTCGGGTTCGGGTTAGTCTAACTTTTCCTGAAACACGGTCGGGTCGGGTCGGATTCGGGTCAGTTTGACTTTCCCCAAAACTCGGGTCAGGTCGGGTTTTAGATCAGGCGGGTCAGACAGGTTTTCCGGGTCGGGTCAAAATTTGCCACCTCTAAGCTATCGTGAGTCTGTATGTCTAACCTTTGAAAGGAAATTAAAAAAAAAAAATTTGTTGACGTCAGCACACATCAGCAGGGACGATGATGGCCTTTGGATTTCGATCAGACGGCTTAAAAGAGGGGATATACTGTTATTTTACTTAAAGCTATCTGACGTCATCTTCGCTCAGCAGCACGAATGAGAACCATCAGATGTTGATCGGATGGTCCAAAGGAGGCGTGGTACTGTTCATCCGGGAAAAAAAACTACATTCCCGCTTCACTATCTCAAATAACTAAAATAAAAATCGCCTCACAACCGAACCGAGAAAGAGAACCGGCGACGACATCAAGTTTTTCGTAATCGGAACAGCAAAAGGCATCATCCACTCGGCGGGATTTGGGAGCGGCGAAACCCCACCGGAAAGTCGCGCGAATTCCTGTGTCTTCTTCTCCTGCCATCTTTCTCTTCGGACGAGCTCAGCCGCCTCACGTCGACGGGTAGGCTTGGTTGTTCTGCTACGGCCACTTCACTTCCGACTGGTATACTGTTCTCTTCTCTTCTTCTCTGCTTGTTATTCCATTCTATTTTTCTATTTCATTTTCACTATTGTGAAGTATGCATACTGTATTCAATGTACTGTTCTCGGGGTAGTGGTATGATAAATCATATGGAAAGAGAAAATCAAAACACAATATCTTATTTGGGAATTGAAATTAATGCGGAAAGAGTGAAGAGAGGGGAAAAAGATGGAAAGCGATGATGCCGAGACAGTGAAGAGGATCAGAGAGACGGTGCTGGATGTGCTCGAGGAAATGGACATGGCGGGAATGGTGCGTGCCGCGGCGGCCGAGCAGCTTGGGATCGATCTCTCTTTGCAGCACCGCAGGGAGTTGGTACGGAGCGTGATCGATTCGTTTCTTGGATCGCTGGATTGCGATGGAGAAGAGGCGGTGGTGGTCCCGGAGGAGGTGGAGGAGGAGGAAGAGAAGCAGGATCAAGTGCAATTGGGGGAGGAAGAGAAGGAAAAGGGTGACAAGAGGGTTTTAGAGAAGACCCAGTATCGACATGATGATGCTGAGACGATGAAGAGGGTTGTAGAGACGGTGTGGATTGTTCTAGAAGGAGCTGATATGAGTTGCATGACGGAGACCATGGTGTATGGTGCAGCGGCGGAGCAGCTCAGGATGGATCTCTCTGTACATCCCCGCAATAAATTCGTACAATGCGTGATTGATTCGTTTCTCAATTCATTTGATTATGATGAAAAAAAAGTGGGGTTTTTGCAGGAGGTGAAAAGGAAGGATGAAATGCGAGAGGGGGGAGAAGAGGAAATGGAGGTGGAAAAGAAGGAAGAGGGTAACAGGAGGGTTTTAGGGAAGAGAGAGGATCGACGTGACGATGCTGAGACAATGGAGAGAATTGAGGGAACTGTGAGGGACATCCTTAGAGGAGCTGACCTTTATTCCATGACAGATGCCATGGTGCACGCTGCGGCGTCCGAGCGGCTCAGGATGGATCTCTCTTTACAACACCGCAAGAAGTTTGTACAGAATGTGATTGACTCGTTTCTTGATTCCCTAAATTCTGATGAAGAAAAGGCGGTGGTGGTGCAGGAGGAGGCGAGGGAGGTAGAGCAGGATAAAGCGCAAGAGGGGAGGAAGAGGAAGAGGACGAGGCCGAGGGTGAGGAGAAGGAGGTCAAAAATGAGAGAACAAAGTGAAAATACCGTGACAGCAGTGGTGGCGGGGACGGCGCAGAAGGCGGCGAGGGAGGAAGGGCAAGATAAAGCGCAAGAGGGGAGGAAGAGGAGGAGGAGGAGGAGGACGTCGCAATGGAGGGAACAAAATGGAGATACTGTCTGTCTAGTAAAAGGAGGGTTACATTACAGGAGTCCATAGGGAAGACACCCGTTTCAATTTGCGAGTTCTATGAAAAAGGATGGCGATCAGCTTCCGACCTCTATAGGTATCGCTCTCATGTTGTAATTGATTTTATTGTTCATTCTGTTGGTATGATATGCTTGGATTTGAGGGGTTGGTCATGGATATTGGAAATCCTGAGGTAATGTGGTTATTGACTGGTACATCCAATAACTTATTCTTGAACCAGTGCAAAAGTTAACTTATACAAGTGCAAGTTAAATACTTAATGAGCTTGAAAAACTATGGACCAATATTTGCCAAATGTACCAATATTTGAGGCCCATATAAATGGAACTGAAACATGCAGATTTTTGCATGCCAAGTAGCTAAGGTCAGAGAGTACAATAGATGGTCTTTTTTGTTGCTGGAGGCTGGATTTGAAATTTGCAAGGTATGCAGCAGCAATAATTGGTTTCTGATTCCTTTATGAAAGCAAAAAACCAGTCATAAGTAGATATCCAGAAAGAAAGTTATTCTCTCTAATTGCTTCGAGTCGTTTTGTTGGTTTCAACGCATGACTTTGGTTGCAGTAAAACACTTTCATAGTTTGTAATAATTGAAGCCTGGCCCTTTTCTTTTGAAAACAAACAGGAATGAGCCAGCCGGTGGAACACCGGGAGGCATTTTCTAGTGCAGCACTGCAGATTGGAGATGCCACCAAATGATCGGAGGCTCAATACATTGATTTAACTTTGCACCCCCCCTGGTTCTTTTAATAATTTTAGTCTTAGCTTGTAGTAACGAGTCATCTCTTGGTGTGTTTTGCTCCACACTTTTAGATAGCTCACTTGTAAACCTTTTCCCTTTTATGCTAGAGCAGCTCATTACTTGATCATATTATTCACTTGGAGCAGTCATGTCTCATTATTGATGTCTCTGTGATTATTTTTTAGATGCACAATTTTTCATGAAAAAATCTCCAGATTTGCTTTAAATTTTTGAGATGCAGGGATGGTTACTTTTTAGCTGTTTTTGGATTGAACACATGTTGTCTGGATGTATCTGATAGAGAAACATCTTACGTCCATTGAAAAACTGTCCATATATCCATATATAGACGTGTACGGAATGTAACAGATATACTTCGAAATGTAACAAATACATTCCGAAATGTAACCTATAGACGCTATGGACAGTTTTTTCATGGACGCTAGGTATTACTCTATCTGATACTTAAAATGGTTGTCTGGCTGAATTTTGAATGTATCTGTTACTCTTAAATGCAACCTGCAATATAGTTTAACTATACAGTTTAGATTTTTTTAGATCTGCAGAACCTTAATTGGGTCGGCTCTATGTGTTACACATACTCATCAGATTGGTTCATGTTGGGACTTGGGACTTTTACCAGTTGGATTCTGTTCAAGTCCTATTGTCAGTTACAGTATGATTTCTGTTTGATGAGATCCATGGGGATTTGTGTTTGGACTGGGGTGAGTCGGATTTTAATTCTGGTTGGGTTCTGGTTAATCAGCCAAGAAACAAATGCAATTTGATAAATTTAATCACCTTTCTGTTCTGTGTTCTCTGTTAATCACTTTTGTCAGCCTATTACTTCAAAAAAAAAATTTTGTCATCCATTTCAGAAAAAACATCTATAAAATTTTGAACATATTTCCAAAGATAATGTAAAGCAGAACGGTAATAACATTCACAAACTAAATTTGATCGATGAATATCTTGATTGTATAACTGTCATTAATATAATTATCAACTGATCAAATACATTATGTTCTGTCTGTAAGTATCAAAAACGTCAAACATTATATAGGAACAGAATAAAAACAAGTATTCAGTACAGAGGCCGTTCATGGGCCATTTCGGGCCATCTGTAGGCCTAGTCGGCCTATCTCGAGATAGGCCCATCCAAACCATTTTGGGCTTTTCACTTTCATTGGGGCTTGGAGATGGGCCTTTTCGGGCCATCTCGAACTTCCTATGTCTCTAGGGCTTGGTCATATTGTTTGGGTTATCTCGAGTTCTATATGTAGGCCTTGAATTACGTAACTCTGGGCCTGGGAAACTTAGTCCCATTATTTACTCCCAAACCGATAAGTATCTCAAACGAGTACCTTCTGGATTCATTTGAGCCTAGAGAACTTAAGTCCCATCAACAGATGAGTTGCTAGCTAATTTTGTAAAACTAGCAAAAAGCTCACGCCTTGTTTTGAGCTGGAATTGTTATTTTTTATAATAAATTTTTAAGATAATATGTAATGAGCCTTAAATTGAGATAATTTATATGGGCCTTTAATTTTAATAGGCTGAGAATGTCAACGGGCATTAAAGTATATCAATAGTGGTGATCAATCTAAGTAAACAATCAACGACTCAGTTTCTTCTTGGCCAAATTGTCTATGTACACATTCAAACTTTCAAAATAGTCAATTTCCCCGTATAACTACAAAATAGCTTTTTTCCCCATAAAATCTCAAGCTTATTTCTTTTCTCCCCTTATCTTATACACTGTATTATGAATCTTTTATAAAAAAAATGAAATGACCAATATCTCCCTTCACCATCTCAAATTATCTTTTACTTGAGAACAAAATAAAGACACCAGTACCATCTCTCGGTACATGCTACCTATAAAATTCATCATGCTGGAAGATATATGCATACTTTCTAATTGGCTGTGAAATCCATAGGGAGGAGGTGTGTTCATGCAATTGAGATCGTCGACCCGGGGCACGGTGATCCGGGGCATGTGCCCCGTTGGATCTCCTCGGGATTCAGTTAAATCCTTCGGTACCCGAATCCCGAGGAGATCCAACGGGGCACATGCCCTGAGTCACCGTGCCCCGGGTCGGAGGATAAGGATCCGTGTTCATGTGATCCAAACCACTTAGGCAATTAAGAGAATCTCAGGCTACATACCATTAATTGGATGCTCTTTCAGTTTTCAAATATTTCGCATACAATAACACAAGTCCTGAGTTGAGGTCTTCTTCAAGATAGTATGTTGACGTTGTACTTCAATGCTAGTAGAGATGGACCTGGGCCGTGTTTGTTTTAATAAAACATAATGGCTTAGAGCATCTCCAAGAGACTCTCTAAAAATGGATTCCAATATACCTATATTGAGTGTTATCCTAAATTTTTGGGAGCAAGGTTCACCTCAATCTCCAACAGATTCCCAAAATATGGATCCCAATACATTTAAACTAGGCCAAAATACGAATCCCAATACATTTGAACGGTTTGGATTTGGCTCTAGTTTTGGGAAGTTGGATTGGGAGTGCCAAAAAAAGCCACCAAAATAGCTAAAATTAGAGAGGATTTTGGGATAGCCCAAAAATTGGAAAGGGTTTTGGGCTTCTATTGGAGACCAAATTTTGTTCCTAATTCCCAATAATTAGTTTTAGGAATGGTTTTGGGAAGCTCTTGGAGATGCTCTTATACTGTTCTTGTTTGTTTTTGCAAAAGAAAATGAAAGAGTTCAAGCTGCTTCATACGTATCAATGGAGAAGGGGTATATTTGTCAATTTGTTATCTGAAAAAGGGTGTAATATACATTGTATAAAAAAAGGGGGAAAAAAGAAATAAGCTTGAGATTTTATGGGAAATAAACTATTTTGTAGTTATATGAGGAAATTGGCTATTTTGAAAGTTTGAATGGGTATATAGACAATTCGACTTTTCTTATTTGAAAAAGATAGATCTTTCGTGTTATTTTTTTCGATATGCTTAGTAAGGATACAGAACATACCCAATGGGCCTAAGCCATTCCATTCCATTCCATATATCAGTCAGTCGGTCACTGATCCATGGCCCGGCCCCTGTCCCATCTCGTCCGTCTGTATTCTCTACTCAACTCGGTCTGTTTCGTGTCTGGTGTCTACCCCTCAGTCCTCACTTCACATCAAGTCTCTGTCTCACCGAGGTTTTACTTCACTTCCTTCCTTCCTTCAATTCAACTGCCGAATTTTTAGGCTACCGAAATTCGAATTTGTTCTTTCAGTAACTTAAAAATTTGGCAGTGGAATTGAAATGTAGGAAGAAATAGCGAATTGAATTGAGAGGGGGAAGATCGAAGACGAGATGGAGAGCGGCAGCGACGACGGCGACGACGACGCCGAGACGGTGAAGAGGATCGAGGACACCGTGCGGGATGTCTTGGAAGAGATGGACATGGCCGGGATGGTGCGCGCCGCGGCAGCTCAGCGCCTTGGGATCGATCTCTCCGTGCCACGCCGCAGGGAGATAGCGCAGAGAGTGATCGACTCGTTTCTTCAGTCGCTGGATCAAGTGCAAGAGGAAGAGAAAGAAGAGGAGGAAGTTGAATCGCAAGATGACGATGAGGAGGACGAGGAGGAAGAAGAGGAGGAAGAGGAGGAGGAGGAGGACGAACACGACGATGCGGAGACGACGGAGAGGATCGAGGAGACAGTGTGGGATATCCTAAAAGAAGCCGACGCGGATTCCATGATGCCGGCCGCGGTGCTTGCCACGGCGTCCAGGAGGCTAGGGCTTGATCTCTCTGTGAAACGCCGTAAGGAGTTTGTACAGAGTGTGATCAATTCGTTTCTCATATGGATGGATTACAACGACGAGAAGGAGGAGGCAGCGGCGGTACCGGTACCGGTACTGGTACAGGAGGAGGCGAAGGAAGAAGAGAAGCAGGAAGAGGAGGAGATGCAGGTGAAAAAGGAAGAAGGGGGTGAAAAGAGGGTTTTAGGGAAGAGAGGATACGAGTGTGATGATAGTGATGATGATCCAATCATTCATGGTGTATGTTGCAGATTCATTAATATAATTCTCTATTGTTAGATTTATGTTTCTAATTGGGAAATGGAAAGAAAAGCCAAAAAACATATGAGTTGTTCATAATACGGATCAGTGAAGCAACATTTCATTTTGAATCGAACGGTTTCTTATCAAACATCTCTCTTTAATTGTATCTAAAAGATATATTGTGGCCCTCCGATTATGAAAAATGAACGGCCCATATTTCATCTGATCCATAGCAGAATTAGCCAAAAAGACATATTTATATATAGAATGTGATGATTTTTTATTGATGTGATTTAGTTAATTACCGATGAATGCAGCTATCTTGTAAAAGGAGGGTTGTACTACAGGAGTTAAAAAGGAAGACGCTTCTTTCTATTTGCGAGTTCTATGAAAAGGATGGCAAGCAGCAGCTGCCTACCTCTGAAGGTATGCTTTCACGTTACAAATTACAATTGATTTTATAGTTCATTCTGTTGGTAAAATCTGCATCAAGGGGTTGAGCATTGATATCATAAACCCGGGGTAATGTGGTATTATGGTTGTTGACTGGTGCATCAAATAACTATTCTTGAACCAGTGCGAAACTTAACGTGTATAACGGTACAAGTGCAAGTTAAATCAGCATGTTGTTTCCTATTTTGGTTTCCTTAATTTAACTAGTTCCAGAAATCAATGGACCAACATTTGTCAGATTTACCAGTATACGGGGCTATTGATAGGGCTGAAATCTGGTAGATATTTGCATGCAAGTAGTTAATGTCGTAGGGAATACAAACAATGGTTGCTTGAAAGCTGGATTTGAAATTGGCAAGATATGAACCAACAATAGTTGGGCCTGATTTTTTTTAAAGAAAGGGAAAGGAACAGTCGTAAACAGATAACTGAAAAGAAAATATGCTCCTCTAATTCCCATGAGTCATTTTGTTGGTTTCAACCCATGACTTTTTGTTTCAGTAATAAGCTTCATAGTTTCTGATAATTGAGACCTTCTTTCTTTTGAAAACAAACAGGGATGAGCCTGACAGTGGAACAACGGCAGGCATTTCAAAAAGTACTACCACAGATTGAAGATGCCATTAAACAACTAGGAAGCTCAGTTGATTGATTTAACACCCCGGTAACAAAAGGCCTGCTTTGTATGTCAAGCCCTTCCTAACAATTTTGTGATCAAGTTAATGTATATAACCATCTGGGTGGTTAAAGAATTTCAATCTTAGCTTGTGGTCATGAATCAGCATTTGGTATGCTTTGCTATACTCTCAGATAGCTCACTGGTAAACTGCAACTTTTATGCTAGAGCAGCTATTTACTTTTAACTTGACCATAACTTGATCGTGTTATTCACTTGGAGCATCCATGTCCCATTATAAATTTCTGCGATGTTTCTTAAAATGCACAATTTTGCCTATAAGCAACTCCAAATTTGCTCTAGTGTGCATGATGCAGGCTTAGTTACTTTTGGTTATTCTTAGAATGATCCCATTTGGTTCACGATTTATCCAAAATTTGAATGGTTTCACTGTTCTGGATGAATCTGTTTGTTGCTTTGGAATGCCAGGAACTCTTTGACTGCTTGCCAGTAGCATGCAATGTAGTTTAACTAAGTGTATAGTTTAGATCTACTAAACCTTGAGTTGGGTGTATTTGTGTTTCACTTGCTAACATTGGGTTCATGTTGGGCTCTGTATCACTTGGATACTGTTCAAGTCATGTCATACTGTTGTTCGGTCAGGTGTTTGGCTGGGGTCAGGACTTGAATCTGGTTGATTTCTGGTGTTTCGGCTCTGATCCACATAGTCAAGTTTAGGACAACATTCCTCTATAAAATAATTATCGATAGGTTGTGTTCTGCCTTGGGTTGGGCTGAATTTATGTATCTCACGTTTGCATCAACAGATGTGAACGAAAGTGGCCATTCTTGGATTTCGGTGTGTAGATATTTTTAGTGGTTTGTGTTCAGGAATTTGGTACAGTTTGGAAAGTTTGAAGCTTGATAACTCAAATCTGTTCAAAAATTTTGCTGTGTTGTCACTTTTGAAGATTTTTTTTTTTTTTTTTTGGATATAAGAAGATTTGTCTGAGCATTTAACAGTCTGATTTATCTTAGAAAATATGAAAATAGTACGAACTTAAAAGTACTTGTATCTGTTTGGTTAGCACTTGTAAATGTAATATGAGCTCATGTGACATTAGCAGCAAGTGTGGTGCGCATTTGTTGTAGTTCCATCAGTATTGAAAGAACTATGACCTTCATAGAAAAAAATAATTTTCAAATTATTTAGCATGTGAAAAAATATACATAGTGCAGGTTTAAGTAAGAAATATAATTATTTTAGCCCAATACCATAAGTTTTATAGATCCCCAAAAAGTTGAACATAGATAACATTATAAAGGCAAAATAAACATTTTCACTTGTGAAACTGAATTCTATCAAAAAAAAAAAAAAATTTAAATACATACGTAAAAGGATTTTTAAAATGATATTTATCACGTACAACTTGCTAGCTAGCTCGATTAACTTTTTAGGCCAACTGCTTGACAATATCTATCAATACCTTCATCAAAAAAAGACAATACATATCAATACGTCGCAATATTATTGAAACATTGAAGCTGTTAATTGAAACATTAAAGTTGTTGATTGGTTTATATTACATGCACACCAAAACTTTTGTCACTTGCCACTTAAACAAGTGAAATCCATGAACAATAACTAGAAAAAAAATATGATTTCAAATACGCACTTTGTGTGTTGTTAAATATTGAACACTCAGGCCATAATGCACTGTCTTTTTTTTGAAGGAATAGGTAAGAACCTATTCAAATTTTCCTTAAAACAAAAAAGAAAATACATGTGAAATGCACTGTCTTAATCACTCATTGTCTTGGTACCAATTTCCCATATGTACTTAACAATATATTTCCAAGACATATATATGCAATCCAATATCCATTACCCTCATTTGTTAATTAGAAATTTTATTTGTTAACTCAAAAGATTTATTTGTGAACTTAGAACATAATAAGAAAATTATTAGTGAGAATTAAAAAGTTTTTAACTGTCATACACCTCTTGTTATTTGATTTGTATTATAAAAGTAGTAGTCACCAAAAGTTTGCAACCCACATATGATATTTTAATTTTTTTTTTTTTTTTTTTTGAGAAGTTGACAGTGGTTGCCAACTGGTAGTACAAGAAACAAAATACAACATTACTGACATCCTAAAACACTAGTCTAGCTACACCTAGGATACGACCTGTACTCTAAGCTAATGTACATCTTCATCCTGCCTGGCCTCCTCCCCCCACAATATCTGAGCCATAGACGTGCATCCACCGCAATTATGCTGGCCAGGATCTGAGAGGGCCTCTCCTTACCTCTAAACCGCCGAGCATTCCTCTCGTTCCACAGTAGATATGTGCCTGCAATAATATACGTCAAGCACCTTTCCTTGTCTGAGCTGGATGCCGGCATTGAGTGAAGAAACAAGAGCCTAACATCTTGAAATCCCATCCGCCATATTGCTATGCCTGCGGCCCCTTCAATATAATTCCAGACTTGCACCGCAAACGGGCAAGTTACAAACAGATGGTGACTTGTTTCATCTACTGGAGACCCACACATGACACATCCCGGAGTGAAATGCATGTTTCTACGTCTCATTACATCGTGTGTGAGCAGCTTGTCAAGAAGCAACAACACAAAGAAACACTTAGCCGAAGGTGGTGCGGTAGCTGTCCAGACACACATATATGGAGCCAAAGTTTTTCCTCCTTCCGCCAATATTCTGTAGAGTGATCTAACTGTAAACTTGCCTGACGGGTCCCACCTGCAAACCAACCTATCATCCTATTTTAATGTTACATTGTCAATACAAACTTAAAATTTGCTAATCTAAAACAGATAGTTGTTAACTGAACCACACTATTGATTAATCCTTGTGTTTTTTTAGCATTTGTTAAATATAGCAAAATACTAATCTAGTAAGTCTAGATATATTTTTCAAGGCTGGAATGTTAATGCAAAACATAGAAACAATTAATTAAAATTGAAAATTGTTAATTCAAATGCACTATTTATTAATTCGTGTATTCTTTGAAAAAATTTCGAAGAAGTATCTGTGAATACATATAAAATATTTGCTAATAGCTAGAAATATCAATTTGTGATAAAAAAAAAAACAAATTAAGATAACATAGAACTTAACATAATTCATACAAATATTATTAAAAAAAATGAAAATTACTTAGAACTCTAACTGATTGGAAAAATGAAGAGAAGCTCATAGAATTTTTGATAAGATTAAAAACATTTTAAACGAGACAATATAACTTATTTAATTCTGAGGATACCAAAAATAAATAAAAAGGTGGCATTACTTTCATAACAAACAAACGATCTAGTTCCAAAATGGTTTTCACGGCCTTCTCATAGGGCCTCTTTGTATGGGGTAAGAATCGGATGATTATCCTCTGATCCGTGGGCATGTGACCCGTCGGATCTCCTCGGAATTCGGGTACCAAAGAGATTTAACCGAATCCCGAGGAGATCCAACGGGTCACATGCCCTCCGGGCAGGTGATCAGGTCAGAGGATCTGAATTCGTAAGAATCTGCTGCTCTTAAAGAGCAAGTGCATGGTCCTGCTCTTAAAGGAGAAAAAAATCAATCCTAAACAAAAATACATAAGGATCATTAGTTGTAATTAAAAAAAAAAAAACAAAATTCGGTATCTGGCAAATGGTTTATTATCTTACGAAACATACAAATGAAATATTTCGTCTCACCTTTGATTAAAATAACTGACCACTTTAACACCACTAGAGCTGTGAATCGGGCTTCGCCCCGAAAAAATAATATTACGTAAATTAATAGATATTGAAAATAAATATACATTTTTCATATATATATTTTATTAAATAAATATTGAATCGAAAATATTTTCTATACAATATATTTTTAGTTACATATCAATTCATATAAAAGAATACAAAGAGTTATAAATATTTTGAGTCTTAAATTGTTCTTTAGACAAATTATATTATTTCTTTAATGAAAAAAGAAAAAATAATTTGAGCCATTTGATTGAGATAAAGAGGAGAGAGAAAAAAATTTAATGGTTGAGATTAATGATGATGTGACATAGCTAAAAAGTTTGGAAGCTTACCCCTCTTTCTAGAGTATGAATTTGATATATCCAAATTAAATTCGTCAGGTGGAAGCATTTGGACGAAATTTGCAGTGTGCAAGGCTGCAATGTTCAGTGCTGATTGCTCATATGTCATTAAGTAGCATCCGTTCATTAATCATTATAGAGCAATGAGCTATCCAGGTGTTTTTGCTTAAAAAAAATTCCATATAAAAGAAATAAAAAACCACCAGAAAATAGAAAAATCTATAAACTAGAAAGAGAGGTAACTCTCCAAGCACCTCAACTATGCTACATCATTAATATTATTAACCATTGATTTTATTTAAATCTCTTCATCTACTTTGATCCAATGGTTTATATTTATTATCTCCCCCATTTTATAAGATGATATGATATGTCTAAGACAAAATTTAATCCTTAAAGTAGTCTAACATTTATGTGCTATTATTATTTATCATCATCATCATCATCATCATCATCATCATAATTCACATAAATTTTTTTTAAATTATGTTTAATTTTTTAAAAATAAATATTTTTATTTTATAAGCTTTATTATTTTTTTGTTATCATATTTCTGGGCAAAGTCTGAGTTACAGCTCTAGTAAAATATAAAGATCGAAGAATTTCAGAAACAACAATTAACAAAAAAAATAAAAATCTATAATATTTTGGAAAAAAAAAAACACTAGCAAATTGGTTTTGTATTCTCTATTAAGTGATTTTTCAAACGAAAGTATCAAAGAAGAGATGAAAGAGTATTTTCATCACTTTAGTTATATTTTATTGAAGCAAATGGCTTAGTAGCTCAAGTGGTAGCTAACTCGGATGACTTCTAAGAGGTCATGAGTTCAATACTCTATTGGCACAAATATCTCCCAAAAAGACATGGCAGATGATGGAAAATAACCATTTAAATCTAACAAAAAAATTACATTTTATTCAAAGTATTTTAAAATGAGGAGGGATTCAATGACACACAAAATTTTGACACAAATGTTACACTAAATCATATAAATTTTGACACTCAAATTGAATGAAACTTGAAAGACAATCAATCTATAAAATATACATTAATTGATCTATCCTCTTTAAAAATATACATTAATTGACACTTGTGGTATTTTTCACAATAAATTGAGTTTGAGATAACTTTTTTCTAAGTCCCCAACTTTGAAGTGACATTTACTCATTTTAAGTCCCACCTCAAATTTTTTAAGTTTGATGTGTATATAACCAATTTTTTCAAGAAAAAAATATCCTAAAAACTTCATCAAGAAGACGAGAGAATTATAAGGATTGAGAACCAAGAATAATTTAATTTTGATTTAACTTAACCCAAAATATGTCCTAAGACAAAGAATCAAGAACAATTCAATTTTAATTTGACCAGGCCCAAATATAGTTTCTTGAAAAAAAAAGAGTTAAAAGACAATTTAATTTTGATTTGACCTGACTCGAAATATATTCCGGAGGCTAGGAACTTTTAATTCCCCAGCTAAAATACCGCAAAGGTGGCATTCTAAACGATGAAAGGGAGAGGGAGAGACACTTCTCACTTGGAAAGAGTGAAATCTGAATGTCAACCGTTGGATCATCTCAAGATCCGCACTGACACGAATCTCAAGACAATCCGACGGCCCATGTTGTGATCTGCGCAATGCAGTACAGTAGTAGGGGGATATGAATTGGTGAAGAAGAGTAATCGACAACTAGAGACTCTTTTTGTGAAAAAATATGGCGGCAGCCAGTTCCTCCCGAGTGCTTATCCTCTGTATCGCTGCACTGTTAGCACAGGATGTAAACCGTTGGATCATCTCGAGATTCGAGCCGGCACAGATCTCGAGATGATCTAACGGTTCACATTCCGCGCTACACAATGCAGCGCTACAGAGGATATGGAATCGTTCCTCCCTCCCTCCCTCCCATATTATCCCATTGAAGAGCTTGTCCAGATTAGTTCTCTGAGCAAGAGAAGAGACTAGACAAGCGACCATAATCGATCATGATCGTTGAGTTGAATGGAACAAATTCAAAGTCTTGATCTCTGCTAAGTAGTAAGTTATAAGTACTCTCCTCTCTACTTTTCATCCTTTTCCTTTCACTGTACAACAAAACCTAGCTAGCTTAATTTACTCAATGGCGCCGCGCAAGAGAAGGAATTCCAAGGACTCTGCTGAAGTTGAAACCAGACGGTCAAAGGTGCAGAGAAGCAAGGTATAATTACATTATAATAGAAGCAAGATATGTTACATTAATTCCTTAATCACATCTAACTATCATATATTATTGCTTGCAATTTTTAGAGAACCGAATCAAAGTATAATCTTGTGTTAATTTGGATTGTGTTTGCAATCTTTCTCACTGTCAAAAAAAGAAATTTATAGCATCCAACAGTTTTTTTTTTTTTTTTTTTTTTTAATCGGCAGATCATTACTTGCAAAATAAAAGTAGTTCTTAATTTGATCCAAACTATTTCCCTGTTCACCCCAAATGTGTACTGGTTAATTGCCTTTACTAATGTTAAATCCATTGCCTTTACTAATGTTAAATCCATGTAGTTTCAACATGTATTTCTTCCTGATTTTGTTTTCCTTCAAGTTTTTATGGATTCTGAACCATTTTTGTTTCTCATATATACACTGTTCTTGTTGACACTAAAATGGATGCCTCTATATATATATTCAAAAGGGAAATTCATTCCGTCCACTCTATGGTTTTCCATAGAAGACACAAACCATGTGACAGGTGGGACCCACGGTGTAACAAAGTGGGACCCACATGTAACAAATGTGTCTTCTATGGAAAACCATAGAGTGGACGGTAGGTCTCACTCTATTAAAAAAATACAATTATTATAGGAGGAAGACAGTAAAGATGCTGAGAAACAGCTAATAGTAAGGTCAAGGTGCTGCCCAACCAAATTGTTGTCTTTCTGGAAGGCGATACAGAAGGAAATGACGGAGGAGCAGAAAGAATGGATGGATCGAACACCGTTTGCGAAACTTCTAAAAATGCAAAATTCAGAGATGGGAGGGAACTTTTTAACTGAGTTGATTAGTCGGTGGGATGACAACAAGCAGTGCTTCATGATATGCGGCAAGGAGTGCTTCCTAACATCTGATGATGTATGCGTGCTGCTCGGCCTGAGAGCTGGTAGGTCGAGAATTCGAACCGACTGTACGAAAAAAGCCAGTGAGTCCAGAATATACAACACTTATTTTGATGGTATCGAAGGGAAATTCATAGCCAAGCATGTCAACGAGGCGATCAAGGGCATCATGAGATCGGGGGGGACATCCGACGATTTTGCAGCGTGCATGTGCATGCTAATATTTACCACATCCCTATTCCCTAAAACAAATGGTTCTGTACCGTCGTGGTTGTTCCAATATGTAGATGACTTGGGTACAATTGATAGTTATGCCTGGGGGGAGGCTGTTCACTCATACCTGTATTCAAGTATTAGAGATATGGCCTTGAAAATGAGTGGTCATGTCATAAAGAAAACTCCTTTTCTAGAGGGGTGTGCATACGTTCTGCCGGTTAGTAACTTAGAATATCAACTTTTAGAGCAAATATATCATGAGTTTAAGCTCATGGGGCTTTCCGTGAGCTTAAGCTTAAAATCATATCAAATCACTTCTAAATTTGGATTTATATGGCCCATTATATTTTTTATATCAAAATCTTGTGGAATACAAAATTTTTTCATTTTTAGAGATTTTTAAGTATTTATTTTGAATTTTGTAAAAGTGACTATATAATATTAATAAATTATTCAATGTTTATACATTACTTTTACAGAGGAGGAGGAGAGTCAGCTTTGAGAAGTATAGATGTGGTTGCATTTAGTGGTGTTACAATACTATAAGTACTTTAGTTTAGTATGATTTTGATGCAAACAGGAATAGCTTTTCCTGTGTGGAGTTTGTTATGTTGTTTTGTTGGTTAAATAGACCTTTTGTAGGAAGTGTGCAATTGGAGCAGGCAATGCTCTAATTTGCACTAATTTTGTACTCTCTTTACCCTTCCAAAAAGAAACGGAAGGGGGTGATATATGAAATTTCACTTAGTCAAAAAAAAAAAATTTAGTTGTTAACTAGTGCCTCAGATTTCCTCCTTCCTTTGTTGTTTGAATATCAGTAAAACGTTCATATTTAGTAGTCAGATATGTCTTACCAGCTTCTATATAGATAAGTGCACTTTTCTATCATCAGAAATGATTATTGTTTGAATTAAGAACAACTTTTATAATAGATGATGCAATTATGCAGTTTGGCAACGAAAATTTGTGAAGAAAACATGTGCTCAACATTTGTGTCCAATCTTGACCTGTTTAATGGCTTGCACCAGTGCAAAATTAAATGAAAAAGAATATAATCTATTTTGGTTTCATTCTCATATTCTTGATCAGGCTTCAAAAACAAAATTAAAAAAATACGCAATTTTTCTTACTATATCAGTGCCCAATTAGAAGGGGCTGAAATCTAGTAAATATCTTGTCAAGGTCATGTAAGGTTTGGAATTGAAAATAACTAGCTTTGTGACAAGAATATTTGGGTCAGGCTCCTTTTTTTTTTTTTTGAGATAAAAATGAGGGTCAAGTCACTTGTATTTAAATGTCTATAAAATAACTTTTTTAAACCCGTGACCTCCCACAAGGAGAGCGTTGCCCTTAGCCACTGGACTAAAGACTAGTTCTTTGGGTCAGACTCTTTATTTAAAAGCCTTCATTAGGAACACCCCTAATTGGATAGCTTCAGTTTTGCTTTCTAGTTGCACTGAATCAATTTGCTTGCAGTAATGCACTTTAAAATCTAATAGCTGACATCTGCCTCTTTTCCTTTTAAATGATCAGGGATGAGCCTGACAGTGGAAAAACAGGAGGTATCGCGAGAAACAGTACCGCACATTGAAGAAGCCGGTAAACAACTTGGAGGTTCAATCGAGTAACTTAACACCCGAGCAGCACAAAGCCTGTTTCGTACGTCAAACCCTTCCTAACATTTCTGTAACTAGTCAGTGTAAATTGCGCGTTAATCGTCTTTTGGTGTTGTTTGCCTTGCACTTGTGTATCCATGATAGAGCAGCTTATATTATCACCTAAGATCCCATTATATGTCTCTGTGAATGTTTTTGTAATGCAGGATTAAGTATTGAGTAGAATTGTGGATTAGCTTTAGTATGCAAGAGCTGATGTGAAATGTTCTTGAGATAGAAAAAAAAATATATTGGCCTTAATTAGTAGTAAACATTAGGATTTTGATTGCTTCTTATTTTTCAGAATTTGATTCAAACCAGCTTAAGTTGAAAATGGCAATTCAACACAATATATTGGCCAATCAAACCAAACATTCTCGACTTAACCAAACATTCGTTTGAGGTTGAAATTCACAAACCCCATAAAGTTCTCTATTTTATATTCTCGAAGGTAAAACTCTGACTCCAAGTTGTGTAATAATTAGACCAACACATATAAATGTGAGTCCCTTTTTTATATATATCTTAACGGAGAATTCTTCTATGGATCGGAATATATATGGACTATTTATTTTCCATTCTTCTGAATAAGATGATCATGATATATTCTTTAGGTACAAGTAAAGAGGGATCTTTGATTAGAAAAATTGAACCGCTCGATAAAAAAATGAACGTTAGTTAATAGAAGAACGTCACTATGTCAATATATAATTAATTTTAGTCTTTTATTTGCTGCTTTCTCCTTGTGTTTCATAAAAATAATATCAAATAAAGGACTAACGATTTGATGATTTCGTCTTTTTTCTTGGCTTATTTAAGAGAGTCTATCTTCATAATAATTATAAAGGACTCTAATAATATATTCTCTGAGAAAAGTGTACGTCGTGTATCTTCATAATGTGCTTATTTAAGAGAGTGACATGATGTCAAATTAAGTTCCTCTAACGCATATATGCTTCGGATCAAATTGCATTAACTGACAAACTCGAAGCTGGTTAAGTTCCAACTTCCAAGTCAGAATCTTGAACATATTGGTTTTGTAATTTATGAACTAATAATCCCTGAACCAAATTTTTTCATCAAAAATTAAATGTCTGAACTCTGAACACATCTTTGGAGAACTATGATAGCTCAGTTCTTTCGAATGGATTCAGCATACCATCATTCTAAATTGTAATAGATTGAAAAAAGAGAGAGCACCAAGAACCAGCCTTTGATTTAGTGACTAAGACAACGCTCTCATTGTGGGATGTTGTGGGTTCAAAACCCGGATAGAAATTTTGTATAGACATTTAAATTTGAGTGACTTGATCCTCATCTTTATCTTAAAAAAAAACAAAGAGAGAGAGCACCGGACCGAAAAGAAAGTATAATTATATGCCATGTTCCAATACATCTTACTTGAGCTTTGGAAAATGATTCTGTCTTAGAATGTTTCAGAATTTTCCAATATATTAACAATGTATCTAAGTTGAGGATTTATTCCACTCTCTCTCGCGAGTCACGACCCAAGCGACAGAGAAACAAAGCGACACCCAAACAAAATCCTAGGCGGGGAGGTCGCGCCACCGGCCTCCCTCCGCCTTCACCGGCTACCTCCCGCTCCATTCTTCCCCAATAAAATACAAGCAGCCACTTTTCGTTGGTTTTCGTTGGGTCTCCGCCTCGAACCGCCGGGTCTCTGCCTCGAACCGCCGGGTCTCCGCCTCGAACTGTCGAGTCTCTGTCTCAACAGCTGTGTCTCCACCTCGAACCGCCGGGTCTTAGTCTCGAGCCGCCGGCCGGCTCTCCGCCTCGAACCGTCGAGTCCCGATCTCAACAGTCGAGTCTCCAACTCGAACCGTCAAGTCTCGATCTCAACAGTCGAGTCTCCACCTACAACCGCCGGGTCTCCACCTACAACCGCTGGATCTCCGCCTCGAACCACCGGGTCTCCGCCTCGAACCGCCGGGTCTCCGTATCGAATTACCGAGAATATTTGCTTTCGGCTTTTACCGCATCTTTACCATTAGAAGAGCGAGGAGGGAAACCCCATTTTTTATTTCTCCTTGTAGCCACTTCTTTCTTCACATTGGCCGATGATGTGACGGAACAAATTTCTCATTCTCCTATATTTTATTTTGTTATTATTTTTATATTTTTCATGGCTTGCTTGTACTTCATCCATGTAAATTTTTCTTTGTTTTAATGGAAATTATTGGTTGGGAATTTACCAACCACTTCAAAAAAAAATTGAGGATTTAACAGAGAAAATTTCGAGTTGTCAGTCCACACAACAATCAATATATAGTCTCCCGGGAGAAAAAAAAAAAAAAAAAAAAAAAAAAAAAAGCAATGAAAAACAATACCATGCTAGATGTCAGCACAATCTTTTCCAACAAATCATTGAATCTCCAGGTAAAAGAGAGGTCCATACAATCCTTACACACCCTTGGTCTCTGACATTAGTAGAAGCTATGTTAGAACCAGCATGGTTCCTATCGAATCGAAGTCAACAACACGTACCAGAAAAAAAATATAATTAGTAATTTGTGATGATAGTTCAAGGTAAAAGATCAGCAGTAAAAGGTGTTGCATCGGTAAATTCGGCCAATAGCTACATCATATGGCACAATAGCTGTACCATTAGTTTCCCAAAATCAAATTTTTGCATACAGTAGAAAGCAACTAATGATCTCCATAATTATCAGGCGGAATAAGAACAAATTACCTTGTAGTTTATGCCGTTTTGCAAGCACCACTTCGTCAACAAGGGGCAGCTCTCAATCTCAACTTCACAAGATTCGACACAGAGCAGCTCATCCGCCAGCAGTTGCAACTTGTAACAGCATCGAATCTGCAGACTTTTGAGCAAAGTGAGGTTTCTTAACCCCAACGGATAGGAGGACTCATTTGTAAGCCTTGTCAGTTCAATAGAAGGTTCAGGATCCATCATTAGCAAATCCAGGTTATCACAATATTCTATGCAAAGTTTCACCAAGGAATTCAGCCTTTGTATTCCAGGCACAGATATTAGGTTTCTACAGGATTCAATTGTTAACTCTTGAAGCTCTGGTGGCAGTGACTCTGCTCTTATGATCCGCAAACTGTCACAGCGCGCTAAGAGCAAGTACTTCAGTTTGCCAAGGCTGCCAAACGGAAGAAATCTAACATTGTTGCAGTTGAATAATTCAAGTCTTTCAAGTGATGCACATGAGCTGGAATTCTCAAGCCATTCTGAAAATCTACTGCCACCATAATGACATATAACTAGCCTTTTCAGGTTAAAATGGGGCTGAAGACGGGCCATCACCGCAAAATGATTTTGATCTTCAGGAGGAATGTTCCGACCTCTGTCGATGAACAAGCGCAATACATTACCATCTATTTCTTTCACATTATAACAATTATCATCGGTACTGTCAGTCCAATCTAGCAGCAAGTGCTGCAGGTTATGCATGCTTGCAATGCTAGCACATTGGATATCCATTAAGTTCGACAAATTTTCTAAACTCACAAGGGATAAAGTTCCTCCTAGATCAACAAAATGCTTTAACTGTCCTATTGTTTCGCACTCAAGGTTCACCATAAGCGATTGAATTCCTACAATTTTGGCCAAACTTGGTGGAAGGGAACTTTTACATCTATCGATTTTCAGCGTTTGAAGATTTGTAAGGTTCCCTATATTACATGGAAGCTCTCCAAGATTACTGCATTGATAAACAACAAGTTTCCTCAAGGCCTCGAGTTGACAAAGTGAATCAGGCAACCGCTCAAGGGAACAACATCTTTTTATCACTAGATTCTCAAGATTAACTAGATTCCTTATGCTTGTTGGCAACTCGTTGAAAGCACACTTCTTGAGTTCCAGGGTTTGAAGATTTGTAAGGCTCCCAATGCTACTGGGAAGCTCTTCAAGTTTACTGCAACCAGAAACTACGAGTTTCCTCAAGGCCTTTAGTTGACAAAGCAGTGACTCAGGCAACCGCTCAAGGAAATCATAGCCTTTTATCACTAGATTTTCAAGACTAACTAGATTTCTTGTGCTTGTTGGCAATTTGCGGAAAGGACATTTCATGGTTTCCAGGGTTTGCAAATTCGTAAGGCTCCCAATACCACTAGGAAGCTCTTCAAGTTTACGGCAGTCAGAAACTACAAGTTCCCTCAGGGTCGTGAGTTGACAAATTGACTCAGGTAACTGCTGAAGGAAAATACAGCCTTCTATCAGTAGCTTTTCAAGACTAACTAGATTTCCTATGTTTGTTGGCAGCTTGCTGAAAAAACATTTTATGAGTTTCAGGTTCCGCAAGTTGTACAGAGCGCAAAAGCATTCTGGTAACCTTTCAACAAATGAATAACCAAGTGAAAGATAACGAACATGCTTCAAACTACCGGCGAAAACAGATTCTAATTCATAATACTGGCACTCATTTATTACCAGGGCTCTTAATCGTTCTGCCATCCGAAAGTCAAAAGTACAAAAAAAATTTGCAACAGCAAGGTCTTCGATGATTAGTGTGCGCAAAATTGTGGACTTATCAAAAGATATAGGTCTAAAGAATCGTTCCTTACCAGGTACACATAAGTGGCATAGTTCATCAGAAAAGACAGGGAGCGAGCTTGATGCACCAACCTCTATGGAAGAACATCCATTTTTCGAATTAAGGCGTGCCAAGTCATGAATCATATCATGCAACTTAAACTGTCTGAAACCATTACCATGCACACCTTCAAGAAAAGATCTCTGCCACAGTTGCTTTCCATATTCCAGTCCAACCTTTTCTACATTCTTCTTTTTGTTGGATTCTATGTAACCCTGAGATATCCACAAATTCACCAATTCTTCTATATGAAATACATGATCTTTAGGAAACATGGAACAAAAAACTAAACAAGGCTTAAGGTATGTGGGAAGGCGTGCATAACTTATCTGAAGGGGTGGAAATATTTCATTTTTAACATCACACTCCCATAATTCACTTTCTAAGAGATCTCTCCAACTCTCTTCTTCTGCCTCATGCCTCAAAAGGCTGGCAATAGACTTTATTGCCAAGGGCAGCATCCCACACTTCTTCAAGATCTGCTTTCCAATCTTTACCTGAAATGAACCCTCTCTCTGATTTACTCCACCAAAGGCATAATGCTCGAATAATTGCCGACATTGTTCTTCAGGCAAATAACTAAGGTTGAAAGATGGCATTGTTTGCATGATTTGTGCCACAAGTTCATTTCTCGTGGTCACAAGGATTTTTGCAAATGAAGCAGACTTAAAAGGAGCTTGAAATGTATTCCAGAGGCTCCTCTTCTCATTCCACACATCATCAAGAACGAGAAGTACCCTTTTACCTCTTATCATCTCACAAATTTTCTCTTGCAAGAAACTTAAATTAATGATACCATCAGTACTCCCTCCAAAAGACACCACTAATTCTTTGGTGAGCCTTTCAACATCAAAATTATCTGATACACAAATCCAACAAAATTTATCAAAATTTTGTCGTACTGTTTGGTCATTATAGGCAAGCTGAGCTATAGTTGTTTTGCCAAGGCCCCCACAGCCAACAACTGCCACCACAGAGACAACTTTAGCATCACGAGAGGTTAGCATCAAATCAATCAACTTCTCCTTTTCTCCCTCAAGACCAAATATACCCGACTCATCTACAAGGTGACTTGTTGGAGCTATTTGCAGTTCACTGTTGCAACGCCTGGGACCATCTTCCTCCAGCAATCGGAGTGCTATTCGATGATTCTCAATTTCGGTAAAATTGTTCCTAATTTGCTGGATTTGATCGAACATGCCATCCGGAACCTATAGAAATAGAATTCAAAGTGTATGACATACTATCAAAATGTTAATGCACAAACTTGCCAAAAAGTTTTTTGGTGGTGGATATTAGCAGTCAGCAATGGTGTATTTTTATTGCACATAACATGTCAAACATATTTCTTATACTGCATAGTCTGCATTTGCCTAAGAATTTGAGCTGGAATAAGAAGGCAAAATTTATTAGTTTCACTTATTACAGCAACAAGGGAATCAGAAACTACAATTGTAATTGTGCAATTAGTGCAGCAAAACAGTTAAACTAATATTAGAGGTGGTAGAATCCGACCCAACCTGAACCCAACCAGACCCGACATTTTTCAGAAAGTCAAACTGACCCGACCCAAACCCGACCCGACCCCGACCCCGAGATCAAACAGCATGCAATCCAATTCAAATCAACATGCGATCCAAAAAAGGTGATATTAAAGTTGACCTGACCCGACCCGACTCGACCCGAGATCTTCCAGAAAGTCAAACTGACCCAACCCGCACGCCCGATTTGCCACCTCTAACTAATATCAACATTCCGAAATTAATCCCAATACAAAACCTACATACAAATCCGATAAAATCAGAACCAATAAATAACTACCTGAACAACCTTCCTTTTTCGGGACTCCGTCGGAGAACCCTCTCCCTGCCTTGCTTCCACCTGCGCGCGTAGGACCTCATAGTGGTACTCATCGAGCACATCCTCGGCGTCGTAGGCAACTCGCTTGAGCTCCCTGAGCCAGAGCTGGACCGACAGGTCCCTGATCTCCCTCTGCTCCGCGTCGTACAGCGCCGCCCTGATCCGCGCCAGCATCTTCATCAAGGCCTCCAATTCAGCCTCAACTTTCTGGTTGTGATCATCAGAAGATTGCAAAGAGGAAGAACCGTGTACAACGGGCAGCAACTTGGATCCGAGAGAGAGAAGGTGGGAGATCACTCCGGCCAGCACCATGATTGGAGCGGACTGGATTGCAGTGGAATTCCGGCGAGATCAGCAGATGTTAGGAAAGGGAAAGCAGAGGGACTGAGGGAGTGATGAGTGGGAAAGCAGATGTTAGGTGGGAGATCACTTTTCTTTTATAGTTATTTTTATTGTTGTTATTGTCAGTGACAAAAAAGTTGTTGGGGGTGCAGCAATTTGACAACACCTTTTAGCACCAAAAAAAAAATAGTCACAACAATAATAGTAATAAAATTTTTAAAATGGTAAAAGTTGGAATTATTCAACTTAATTATGTCAAAATTATTATGAGCTATTTGCATTAAAATTTCGGATGACAGATTTTTGAATTTGGACCTTAAGCATTTCAGTTTGAAATGCTTACGAAAGCACCATAGCCGGAACTCATTATAATAGTATAGGCAAATTTTAACATGTTCTGATTGATCAAAACTATAAAACTAAATATTTAAAAACTCTAATCTCCAATTTTATTTCGCTATAGCTAACATTAATTAATTTATAATTACATATACATTATAGAAAATAATATTTCAATTGTAGTTGTGCCAACCAGCAGAAGCAAATTAAGCTTTATTAACTAATAAACCAGATTATAGTGAATATCTAATTAATTATTTCGGAAACTTGCGATCTTTTTTAACATTGAATTCCGTGTGATGCGCCAATAAAACTTATGATTTCAAAGCATCATGATTGCGTATTTAAATTTATATTGGCTGTCATTTGATAAAACAGGAAACAACCTATTGGTATGGGGGATGCTATTTTAGGGCAAATTTTACTATATTGAGGGCAGAGAGAGAAAGTTTTTTCTTAATTCCAATTTTAACCTCACTTAATAACCTCTAATTTCAAGTAGAATGCTGCTCCCAAGACACAACTACTATAGGTAGAGTATGGTAATTAATTGCTGCGAAAAAATATGATGAAATTGATTGTTTAATATACAAATTTTGTGTGATAGGCTGCTAGCAATTAATTTACTATTATAAAAATTATTATTATTATTATTATCATCCCAACTATCCCTACTAATAATAAAAGGAGGACTTTTTTAGAGCCAAAAGGAGTCTCTATTCAGAGTCATTCTTAACCGTCCGATCGGATAATCTCAACCGTCCACACAGAATTAATTTCCCGATCCGCTCTCTGGGTCGTCTGCCCAATCCGCGTTCTGTTCTGCTCTCGCGGATCAAACTCAACCTTTAACGCGTTTTCTCTCGAAAATAGAAAACACAACGCGTATCACCCAACCCCGTCGTCTCTCCCTCACTCACTCACTCATCCTCTGCCCGCATCAGACAACAAAGACTCCAAAGCCTCATCCCCAGGCGTAGACCACCGCACCCCCCCCGTCTCCACAACTTCATTCTCAAGGGCTGGGGTGGCGCAGTGCCATCTTCGCCACTGCGCGCGGAGATTCGACCATGAGGACGACGAGGAGGAGAAGGCGGGCAAGGTCACGGAACAGGCGGTGAAGAAGACGATCGAGGAGAAGATCGCGGAGAGACGCGTGTTCTGCGTCACTCCCCTCAAAGAGGAGATCGAGGAGGACATCTATACGCTGAAAGGCACCCAGCCGAGCCGATGCGGCTGCCTCGATTGCCTGGCTCTCCTCTCTTAGACGAATTTGGCCATAAATGATGCTCCTATCCACTGATACAGTGGAATTCGAATTTGAGTCCAAAAATTGTCCCCAAATATTTCATCCGAATTGAGATATATTCTGCCGACAAATACACTTCTTCAATCGAGTTCATATTCTGTTGCCGCCCAATCTCAGGTTTGCTAAACAAGGTTACGAATTCTGACTGAAATTTTGAGATTTTCTGAACTTAGCAGGGTTTGCATCTAGGGTTTATTCCATTTCGTTTTTTTTTTCCAATTTTATGGAATTTCGGAACTTAAAATTACTGATTTGGGATTTTCTGAACTTGATAGTAGTGAGTTTACTTGTTTTAGGTTTAATCTAGGAACCACCAATTAGTAGAATGTTGTTATGTTTAACTGATTTTCAGCCGTCAGTTTAGTCCCAAGGCAGAATTATCTCTACCGCTAACTGTTTTTGGTCTAATTATCCAAACAAATTAGTACAATGTTGTCTATTCTCATGTTATATGTCAATTAGTTGCAGTTTTTCTTTCGGGTTTGAGATTTAAAGTTGCATTTTTTGAATTGTTGTTAGGATTCAAGATGGCGTTGATCCGTAAACCAGTTCTCGAATGCAACTGTGCAAGCCATCGGCAAGATCCACACTATGCTGGATTTGACATAGGATGAGATTCGGAGACTTATCGAGGCACCGCAAGCAGAGAGGAGTGGCAAGAGGTAATATATGAGTTTTATAAAAATTGTTTTTTTTTTTTTAACAGACAACTGTCACTATGCAAACTCATCCTGTTTGCTTCCCTGATGTGAATGGCTGGTAAGTTTTCATTTTTCAGACATGGAATTCGGAAAATGTATAGTTGCACAGCCAATTGTTTAATTTTGAAACAGTTTCTTATCATTTGTCAGCTTCCATTGCACAAAAGGAGTTTGGAATAGGATAGAATGAGACTGATGTGTACTATATATAAAGAATAAGTAGAGTTCCTTGATATTATGTATTATGTAGTGGCCAATAGCTTGTGACGAGGGGAAATGAATGTCGGAGATGTGGGATTGCTGATCTTACTTGATTAGTAATCAGACAAGTATCAGGAAGCAGAAATTGTCCAAATTTCATCTGAACAACAATACAGCATGCACAAAGCTAGAAATTGTCCAAATTTCATCTGAACAACAATACAGCATGCACAAAGCCAGAAATTGTCTAGCTTCAAAAATGCATAAAAATTGAATGATAGTCTTTCCAATACAAAATTTATGATAAAAATGCTCCACCGGAAGTCCTCTACCCAATTGTCAAAGTGTACCAGGGTTGTTCTTGACAAAAAACATTGAGGAACAGTTAAAACTAGCAAAAGTACAGTCTCTCCAGAATCAAACTTGAACCAGAAAAACTGTCAACTTCAAAAATGCATAAAAAATGATTAAAAACCATTTTGGCACAAAATTTGTGATGAAAATGATCTATGTAAAGTCCTTTACATGGATGTCATATTGTACCAGGTTTGTTTTTGACCAAAACATCGAGAAACAGGTCAAAACCAACAAAGGTGCAGTCGGCCCAGAACCAGACTTAAACCAGAAAAAATGTCAAGTTCAAAAATGCATAAAAAATTGATTGAAGACCCTTTTGGCACAAAATTTGTGATGAAAATGATCTAGGTAAAGTCCTTTACATGATTGTCATACTGTACCAGGGTTGTTCTTGACCAAAACATCGCAAAACAGGTCAAAACCAACAAAGGTGCAGTCTGTCCATAACCAGACTTAAACCAGAAAAACTGTCAACTTTAAAAGTGCATCAAAAATTGATTGAAGCCCCTTTTGGCACAAAATTTGTGATGAAGATGTTCTACTTAGAGTCGTCTACCTGAAATTTACTTGTGTAACACTGATACATGGAGTTGTCAATGTGGAATGCATGTTGGTACGGTTCTGGTATTGTACCAGCAATAGGCTGGTGCCAGTATTGTAATGCTCATACTGGTCTTATTTCCCTATATGTTCTGTACTGCTTGTTGACTTTGTGGAACTAACTTATTTGTATTTTATTTCCACTGCCTCAATTTTGTTCCTGACAGATTGACCTGTAATTTTTGTTTGTTTAGCACTAAAATATTGATCATGCTTTGCAGGGATTTATCTGGGAATCTGCTCTATGGTAATATCCCTATCTGTATTTCCAACCTCAAATTGCTGGAGGAACTGCAAGTGCTTTCAAATTATTTTGCAATTTCATTCATGTCAGGTTTTAGTAAATTTTAATGTGATTATTTTATTTTACAATTTTTCCCCACTTCAACCCCGTCAATGTTATTGGCTTGAGAAACTTCTCCTTGTTACCATGTATCTACATTGTATAGGAGTTAAAATAAGCATATGGCTTCAGTGAAAAGAATAAAAAGGAACTCAGTGATATCCAGTCGGTACATCTACCGTGTTTTGTTTGCTATTGTAGGATCTCCAGCTTGTAACTTAGCAATTGGCATATCATTTTGAATTTTATAGTCCTTTTCTTGGACTAATTAACAACTCTGTATGACTGAATTTATTCAACTGTACACGAATTCACAGGTAAATCATTAAGCACCAGTTAAGAGATGCACTTGGTTGAGCTTAAACAAGATTATAATTTTCTGTTGTTCAACTTCATCCATTGGTTAAGGTTACCGATTATTTTCAACATTCCGTCTAATTGCTTAAGAGTATTCCGTCTAATCGTTCAAGTATTAGTTTCATGTAACTATGTTATCTAATGTAAGTATTTAGTACCTTTCAGTAGTCAATAACATAATAATTATACCTTTTTTTTTCCCAAGTGCTAATTAGTAATTGTTGACTCTCAAAATTTAGATCATCAATTCTATTAAGGAATACCAATCACAAATTCTTGTCATTTTACAGCATTAAAGGACCGCTGCATAGCGCGAGCACTATACTAGTTATTATTATAAGTAAAACTATTGCGCAAATGTTTACCTTTCGTCCTGAAATGTGTAAACGACTCAAATTATATTTTGTCATATCTGAAATTTCAATTTCTGGTTTCCATTAAATTTTGCATATGAAAATACTTTGAGATACAAAAATTTTCCATTTCTAGAGTTTTTTAAGCATCTATTTAAGATTTTTTTTAAAATTAATGTCAAAAAAACACTATTTTATTAATATTTTAGAGTCATTTTGAAAATTTCTCAAAAACACTTAAAATAACTCCAAAAATTATGTTTTTTTTGTATACAAAGTATTTTCATATTATGAACTTAATGAGAACCATGATTTGAAATTCTGGATGTGACAAAATATAATTTGATTGTTAGCATTTCGAAGCGAAATATTAACATTTTCATATTAGTCTAACTCTATTATTATTATCATCATCATCATCATCATCATCATCATGAATAATTTGTATAATATCTTCAACCTTAATCTAGTTCACTACTGTAGACATCTTGGGTTTCCGTCTCCTTTATGGAACGGTGTGTCAACAGTGAAACAATCAATAACTTACATTACTTAATTAACTAAAAGCAAAATAAAGAAAGTAATTAAATAGGGATAAAATCGGTATTGAGATGAAAAATATTCTCTTAGCTCTCAATATAGCAAAAGTTGCCCTCAAAATAGCACTTCCCCTATTGGTATTACCCGTAGTTGGCTACAGTTAAGATCCTACCATAATTACAGCTTTGTATATTTTGTAAATCAAGTACATGCAAATACAAGAAGAAAAGTCAACAAAGTAATGGGGGGGCTAAACTGCTGTCACATACGTATACAACCTATGTTATCATATACATGCTACATGTATATATGGATTTTGCGCAAAGTAGGGGGGGCGAGTGACCCCCCTGGCTCCGTGACTGGTTATTGTTGTCGTTATTGTTATCGTTATCGTTATTGTTATTGAAAAATGTTTAGGCGATATCACAATTGATACCAAAATAGATACCACTGTATAAAATTAATCTAATGTTAATCTGAAATATGTTGTGATCAAAATGAAATATTTGTAAAGTTAATCTAAAATTTAATAAAATTAGAATGAAACACAAATAATATAATTTTTCTCTTTTGTTGCTCTTTCACTTTATCTTGCTCCCATACATTCTCTTGACAACTTTAAAGTAATATTTATGTGATTTAATAGTGATTCAAGTAGATGATTTATTTATGATTTGTGTTATTCAACTTAATACTAAAACATTTCAAATTAATACGTTAATTGTTTCAAGATAACTTCTTGATATTTCAATTTAGATATATTTTATATTATAACTGGTATATGTTTTGGTATCTATTTTGGTATCTGTATATCTGGACCGATTGTTATTATTATTATTAATGGAATCCAGAGTCCACTCCAGACTACTATCCAGTACAGTATTAGGCTTGGTTTGTTTTGGGCTGATAATTTTGTATCAGTTAAGCTTAAATTATGTTTAATTCATGCATGCCGTATTGATCAACAATTATATTTGGGCTTGCTCTGATCCAAATGCTGGTAATTTGAATTGTGGATTTATTTTATGTTTTATAAGCCACAGCCAGGTTTTGGACAACATTTAAACACCTCCAAATTATTTCTGATCCGTTGTGATTTGAGTTGGTTTGGGCTGGATCTGTACACCTTATTCTGGCCCAACAATCATCGCTTCTAAACTTAAAATTTCAATGTGTATATATAGTAAAAAAGACCAACAATTTCCTTTTGTCTGTGTACAGACTAGCCCATAATACAACTTATAGTACAACTCAAAAATTTCCCTTTTTGACTGTTAACTAAAAATTAAAAAAGTAATTTATAATCAGTTGCAAGAATTTAACTTTACAAGTTATCTTGATAAAAAACAGGGTTGCTACTGATTATCTTCTCTATAATTTTATTTGAAGCAACCAGCAGCTATTCGCAAATGTTAGGCAGACAATTAGGTGATTCCGTTGTTTCAAAACAGAAATACCGCTTTTCTTTCTGTACCGGTCAGCTAAGTTTGGATGATGAAAATAAGTCTTTTCAAGGCTCAACCACCCACTCATAATAAATCTGAACTAGATTTTTGTTTGTCCACAAATCCTTACTACTAATAAAAAGAGATTAGATTTTTTGATATGAAAGTTCCATCCTCCTTGAAGAAAGAATCCCAGCCATTGATTGTTTAGTTAGATTGATCACCACCGTTGACATACGTTAATGTCTCGGCCCATTAAAATTTAAGTCCCATATCAGTTTTTTTCTCACAAGGGACAAACTCTCGGTTCATTACCCACGCGCAATGTGTCGGTAACTAAATATTTTCCTTTTTAGTTCCGATATAATTTTTTTGACTAATAATCTACTCTGCTCTTTTTGAATAAGCTTAATCTCTTTCTTCCTATTACATATTATTTAAAAAATATATATTATAAGAAATAATAGTTTCAGCCCAAAGCAAGGCGTGTGCTCTTGCTAGTTCTAAATATTTGCATCCCAATATATGTATGAAGAGTCCGGCTACGGTGCTTCTATAAGCATTTCGGACCGAAACACTTACAGTCCAATTTTGAAATTTGCCGTCCGAAATTTTGATCCAAATAGCTCATAATAATCTTGACATCATTAACTTATAGAATCCCAATATTTTCCATTTTATGAAAATTTTAGCTATTTTTAATGATTTTTTAAAGATTGACATACAAAATTGATTTATTTTTAATTATTTTAAGAGTCATACTTCAAAAAATCATTAAAATGTAATAAAATTCCTAAAATGGTGAAAATTGGCATCATCCAACTTAATTATGTCAAGATTATTATGAGCTATTTGGATTAAAATTTCGGACGACGGATTTCGAATTTGGACCGTAAGCGTTTCAGTCCGAAATACTTACGAAAGCATCGTAGCGTTTCAGTCCGGATTTTTGTATACACATAAAATATGATATATATAACACATTCAATCAATTAGTTTTGTTATTTAAGAATTTAAAATGTAGTTATTTAAGATTTAATTTCATGGTCACCGATCGGTCACCAAAAATATGGTTATTTTATCTCTCCTCATATAAATATACAATCTGATGTCAACATTCATAAAATGTGGAAAATATGATGGTATTAAAATTTTTTGAATATTGAAAAGTCCACTAGTTGAATGAGGAGATCAGAAGAAAGGCAATTTGATATATATTGAAAATTTATCTCTGTCGCTTTCAGCTTTAATTATCAGCTCAGCATTATATAAGAGCTGAAGAGCATCAGAAGACCAGATCATCAGTGCATCCACTAGTCTTTTTTCTGTCATCACTTACTTACCATATCAACATAAAAAACCAAAAAAACAAAAAAAAAACAAATACCCAGTTTGCATAATAATGAAATTAGTTGAATTTTTTGGAATGTTATGATTACATTTGGCCACGAGACGCACGTTTTCTGCGTGCACTGTGAATGTGGATGTTTAAAATGGGAAACAAGAATTCACAGAGACGTCAGTGCATGCATGATGCCATGATTTATTTACAGTGCAATAATGGACTTACATGTTGCAGGAAAATCTGCACACCAGCTTGCTTGAGATTTTTTTTTTTTTTTTTTTTTTTTTTTTGAAATAAAAGATGAGGGTTAAGTCACTCGAATTTAAATGTCTATAAAAAATCTCCTATTTAATTAGGTTTTGAACCTGCAACCTCCTACATGGAAAGCGTTGGTCTTAGTCACTAGACCAATAGCTGGTTCTTGAACTCTTGGAATTTTAGAAAACAGTTCAAACACTTTTTTTAGATTGAAGTGGATATTTTCCACCATCTCTCATTTCTTTTTAGGAGATATTTGTGTTCATAAAGAATTAAACTCGTGACCTCTTGAAAGTAATCCTAATTAGCTACCACTTGAGCTACCAGGCCATTTGCATCAGTTCAAACACTTAGTATATATAACATTAGCCGCTGATTTATATATAGAGTTGATTTATAAAGTTCATAAATAACAAATTATCATTTTAGTACACTAGTCTGGAATATTTCTCCCAACCAGAGTCGGTTTAATTTAATCACTTGAACATCAACCTTAATTATATTTTTAATAGGTTGTAATTATATTGCTACTGTGTGGGTCAACTCCCTACAACACTACTATATATTTATCTATTTATTCATATTTTGTTTTTTTTCAAGTATTTAATGAAGTATTTAACGACTTTTTACTCAAAAAAAGAAAAAGCATTGGATGACAAACCGATAATTAAAGATGGGAATAATTACGAAAGGAATCAATTAGGTGGTGACCAACAAATTCTTTTCAACTGGCTTACTTAATTTGGGTGATTTGTAAAAGTCTGGTAATTCTATATTTTCATTAATTGTCATCATTAATTACATCACGCATCAACGTAATTATTTATTCCATTTTCTTTAATTAGTAAAACCATAATTAATTAATTTTATTTCAAATATTCAGAGATCAGAAAAAGGCAAATTTGACAATTTAATTTTGATTCCCTTCTCTTGTGACTATATATATATGTCGTTTTCATCTTCGTCAGCACATTATATATATGCATATGCATCAAGTGTTTCAAGTTTCAACGCAACCACTAGTCATTTGTTTGTTTTTTCTTCTCTCTCAGATATAAGAAATTAAGTCCCAATTTGCATAATCAGTAGGTTGAATTTATAAAGGTTATATATATATATAGGTGGTTACTCAACGGCACGAGGTTCACATTTTGTGCATGCATGATATATAGTTAAGTTGATAATATTAATTTATAAGAGCTCTCTAATTAATTAATTAATTAGGAATCGAACATTAATTATATTAGCAAGGAATTGTTAAAATTGTTGTAATATATATATGGCTAATAAGGGTAGAGCTAGCTAGTTAGTGTAAAAAGAAATTTATAGTACGTAGTACGATGATAGAAGTTACAAAAATGAATTTTACTCCGATGCTTCTGCCAACAAAATTTTATTTTTGATCAGACAATTATAAATCATGAATATTATTCATTATGAGATTCATCTATAACAGTTAAAATTATCTGAGTGTGAGTATGGAAGTAACGTCCTTTCCCCCCTTCGCAAATCTACATCACTCAAGTTCATATGTTAATGTCTTCTCATGCGGTTTTTATTTTGTTTCGATGAAAATAATTAGTATCCCTCGTTTGGCAAGTGTAGTAAGTTAAAGCGGAGTAAAACGTTAAATCACCTTAAATCAGTGGTGTTCGGTGGTAGTGAAGTAAATAGATGAAGTAAAGTTGATATTATGTGTAAAAGATGTGAAATGTTGGTGATTTAGTTTAGTACACCTATATAGCTGCTTTAACTTATTACACCTTAAATCACTTCCGTTTGGTGACTTAAAATTGATTTAAGAGCTTAAATCAATTTTACTACGGTTACCAAACGCAGGGTATATATATAGTCTTCCTTGCACGTTTAATAAATTAATTGATCTGTACTGTACTATATATACTGTAGTGAAAGCTTAAGAGATATTGGACTACTTGGAATATGCTCGTTTCTTTGACTTTCAGTACTATTAAAGAAGACCAATTACTTTTCTATATGGACTTTAATTTCCAATTAATACTGAGTTGTCATGTACCATAATATGTTGCATGATTTATGGTGTTATTATGCAGCTGATGTGAAATATTGTTTTGATTAGTTCTCACACTCAAAGCAATAATTAAAGCATGTGAAGAAATTAAAAATTTGGCCTAATCTCGAGAAAAAAAAAAAAAACTTTTTGATTGCTTCATATTTTTCAAAATTTGATTCAAATTAACCAGCTTATAGTACTGAAAATGACAATTCAAGATAAGTGCCTAGCTACTCGACAACATAAAATTCCATGAGGTCTAGAAGAAGCAATTTCAAACGAGGTTCAAATGTTTAAATTGAATTTTGAAGTTCGAGAAATTGGGACTTGGGAAACATGGAGAGAATCAGACAAAGACGTCTCGGTTGAATAATTAATATAAGAGGTACTTCGTTTGATGTTGAAATTCACAAACCCTATAAAGTTTTATACAATTTTCTATGGTAAACTCCACTCCAATACTTGTGCTCAATATATTACAGTAATATCTACCGTCCATAGAAAAATCATCCATAGCGTCTGTATGTTACATTTCGAAATGTATTTGTTACATTTCGGAATGAATATATGTTGCATTTTGTACACATGTATATATAGATAGATTTTTCAATGGACGCAAGATGTTTCTCAATATATTAGATATGAGAAACATCTTGCGTTCATTGAAAAACCGTCTATACATACATCTACAGACGTGTACGGAATGTAACAGATACGTTTCGATATGTAACCTATATATGAACACTGTATATAGATGATTTTTCTATAGACGCTAGTTATTACTCATTAGATATGGATCACATAAAATTATAAAATTATGAGTCCCTTTTCAATATATTAATAAATTATTACAAAGCTTCAGTATTTTATTTGCTGCTTTTGTAGCACCTTGTGTTTCATACAAATAATATATTTTTATCACATAAAAAAATATAATTGTCTCGTCTTTTTTTTTTCTTGGCTTTCTCCAAGCTTTGTTGCTTTGCACAGCCTTTTGAGCTCAGCTAAGACTGAGTGCATGCATGCATCTTCTAATCAGCCACTTATTTAATGTCACAAACCCTAATTTTATCCATTAACAAATCACAAGTTGAACTAGATTTTTTTTGCTATCTAATTACAAGATTGTTTAAATTTAAATCTAATTAAACATGATTTTAAGATTCGTGGCCAAATGAGGGCCATGAGATACACGTTTTTCAGTAAGTATATAATTATGTAACAAATAAACAAATGGTACTATATATGTCACATATACCTACTAATTAATTATTGTTAGTGGGTCAAATCTATATACCACATATATATTCTTATTCCGTTTATAAATTATTTGTCAGTGTGATGATTTATTAAATAGAAGTGTATATATATTAATACAACTTGACATGCATCGTCTTTTAATTAATTTAGTGCTGATATATATAATATATGATCAAATTTTATTCAACAAAATATATTAATTAGCACGGGCGCTATCTAGTTAGCGTCCATACAGAATGAACGTCCATAGATTCTATGTGTTATAATTTCGAGATAACTGTTATAAAAATTGACGTAAACATCATAAAATTAATTTGTATATTAATTATGAACATATTATTGAATGGACGCTTGATGTTTACCTTTAGCTAATTTTTGTACTGAGTATCCTCACATAAAGACCAGAGAATTTCTCATGTGGGTCTAAATAGGAACCAATAATTCAAATTTTCTACATATACATGCATGCATATATATAGAGTACAACTACCGTGCTCTTAAGCTCACGGAGGCCTCCTATGAGCTTAACACCAAAAACGTAGCAACCTATATCCAAATTTTGATTTATATGGCTCAATAAATTCTTTATATCAAAATCATGTGGCATGCAAAAATTTTCCATTCTTAGAGATTTTTAAGTATTTATTTTGGATTTTTTAAAAGTACATATGAAACATTGATTATTTTATTAATATTATGTTGTTGATCTTAAAAAAATTGAAATAAATACTTAAAAATCTCCAAAAATGAAAAAATTTTGCATGCTATAAGATTTTGATATAAAGAATTTATTGAGCCATATAAATCAAAATTTGGATATGGGTTGATACGTTTTTGGTGTTAAGCTCACGGGAGGCCTCTGTGAGCTTAAGAGCACGGTAGTTTTACTCATATATATATATATATATATAGTCCGGCTATAATAATATGCATATCACGGTTTTAACGTGCTATGCGGTCCGAATATCTGTTTTTGGTGTCCAAATAGTCGATCCGAACCGCTCAACGTAATCTCTACATCAAAATATGCTAGCAAACCAAATTTTAGAATTTTTAGAATTTTTTTGCTATTTTTAATGATGGGGAGAAAATGGCTAGATCCAACGATTCTTGTTCATACAAAATAACGATTTTCTCCCCATCATTAAAAATAGCAAAAAAATTCTAAAAATTATAAAATTTGGTTTCCCTAGTATATTTTGATATAGAGATCACATTTAGCAGTTCGGATCGACTATTTAGACACCGGAAATGCAAGTACCGACCGCATAGCATGGTAAAACTATGATATGCATATCATTGTAGCCTAATTCTATATATATACACACACTAGTAAAGAGCCCACGCGTTGATTTGAGATAATATGTAATGGGTCTTTTATTGAGAAAATTGATATGGGTCTTAAATTTTAAAGAGTCAAGACATTAACGTCAACGGGCGTAAATCAACGGTTCTGATCTATCCAAAAAAATGATCAACGGCTCAAGTTTCTTATTTGAGGAAGACATCATTTCCATATCATTTTTTCCAATATGTTTTTTTTATATATAGTAAGGATATATGATATATCCGACCAACCAGTACCATACTACATGTACAAATTAATTAATTAATTAATTAATTAAAGATCTAGATCTCGTGCCTAGCTAGTTTGAAGTTTGAACCCTAAAACAACTAATTAAAAAACCATCACATATATTCACATGCAAGAGCACTGTAGCAAGAGCTTTTGATCCGGACAAGATAGACGTCCTCTGTTCCAGGTTTCAATTAATTAAATTTAAAGCTAGCTAGAAAATAACCAAAACAACCAAAACTAAGTGTACGAGTCAAATTGGCAGTTCACAGCTCGTTTTTATATATTATATAATCTTAATTAGCTTGTCGTTATCATTCATAAGACCATTTAATAACAGACATGAATACATGATTTTTTTTATTTTATTTTATTTATATATATATATATATATATATAAAGCACAAAGATTCTCCTTAATTATAGCTACCAAAAATGTGTTATCATCATCAAGTGTGGCAGTGACAGTGACAATTATATAATTAAGGAACTGTTTAATTTTTTATATATATATTAGGCCGGTTATATATGTATATATGCATTTAACCATAAGTTGCACGTTCTTAATTATAATCTCATCAGAATTATTGTCAGCCCAAATTAAGATGGAAAGTGGAAACTGTCATGTGAAATGCATGCTTTATTTGTAGCTAATTGATTGCTTACATAGAATTATATATAGGACAAAATATATATATATATATATATATATATATAAAATATAATTACGTTGCTTTGCAAAGTTGGGCAATTTTTTGCTTTGCGTTCAAATATCATTCTCCGAAACTCAAACGGCCAATCTAATTTGCTAAACACAATTTACATATTGAAAACATACAAAATACCAAATTTTATAATTTTTTGAATTTTTTAGCTATTTTTTTGGATTTTTGAAAGATTGACACTTTTTGGTATCATTATTTTATTATTATTATTTCTGGGTCATCTTTCTAAAATTCAGAAAAAATAGTTAAAAAATTCTAAAAACAGTAAATTTTGGTATCCTATCATATTTCAATATTTAGAATGTCTTGGTCCAATTAGATTTGTTGTTTGAGTTTACGTTTGTGAGATTTTGAAAACGCAAAGCAAAAAAAGTCTCAACTTTGCAAAGCACCGTAACATGTCCCTATATATATATATATATAAAAAAGGAATCTCCTCATTCCTCAAACTTGTGATTAGAGGTGGTAGAATCCGACCTGACCCGATCCGTATTTTTCAGAAAGTCAAATTGACTTGACACCTGATCCAATCCAATCGAACCCACCCCGACTTGAGATCAAACATCATGCAATCAAACTGAAATCAATATACGATCCAAAAAAAGTTAATATCAAAATTGACCTGACCCAACCCGCCCATCACCTGACCAGACCCAACCCGAGATCTTCTAGAAAGCCAAACTGACCCGACTCGCCCAACCCGAACCGGAACCCAACCCGCCCGCCCGATTTGCCACATCTACTTGTGATGAACTCTATCAATTATTCAACAATACATGTTAGTTTGTTTTAGTCATATTAGGGAAAAAGTGATAGAGTTCACAATGTTCAACTTTAAAATTTTTTTTTGAGAATTAATTTTTATGTAGCACTTAAAAGAATATTATCTTCACGAGAAAACACGTTTTAATTAATTTCGACTTGAATAATGGGTTTGTTTCATATATAACAACATCCATAATGTATACTCGACTAAAGTCAAGTAGGTTAATTAATTTAATTAATTTGCATCAAATTAATTTTACTATTCAATTTTTATTGGAAACCTTCTCAGTGATACACTACTACTTGAGTGTTTATCCCCTGCCTTAAGAGTTAAGGCAATTAATGTGCAGTCAAAAGCAAGTGGGCTAATGAATGGAATGTCTCAAGATTCGTGCAGACTCGGATCTTGAGACAATCCAATGATCCCATATGCTTGACTGCACATTGGATATAAAATCCTACTAATTAGGATATAATATATGTCCTCTTAAAATATCAGGATCCTTTAGAGTGATTAAGAAGTTCCATACTTGACAATTAATTTGTAAAATAATGTAAATTTTACATTTCATACTGTAATATGTTTGCTTATGCGATCAGAATTAAACAAAACTTGATAAAAAAAAATTGCAAAATAAATAAAGACAAGTCAAGAATAAACTAGGATTTGTGTATATGCATGTTTTTGCAATTGAATTGAATTTAAAGCTAAAATATGATGCTATTTAATTTAACTATATATATTTTATTATTTTTAATATATTATTCTACCTCATTTGATCCGATATGAGATAAATTTCCAAAACCGTGAAAATTTAAGTACACAAATTTTATGAATATATTCAAGATTAGCTTTTTTTGGACTGAAATTTGGATGTCAATTTTTAAAATATAAATGAAAAAAAAAAGAGCATGTCATATATATATGGTACCAAAACTAGTTGCATTGAAACCGTCCTCATCAAGATATATATCATCATATATCCAATTATTGGTTGTTACTTGTTCAATGTATATAAATTATAAATCTATATGAAAGTGATTTTTTTCCTCTCTCAATCAATTATTGATAACAATTATGAATTGGTATATATCATTTTTATTTTAGTACTTAAACTACATAATTTGATTGTAGTTTGACTCATTCACTTCAGTCGCCATCTGGTAATTAAGCTTAAACTTGATGCTTTAATTAATTAACTTGTTAATATTAGTGTTCACATTTGGCAGCTGCTGTTAATTATTGGAAAAGTCTCTATTAATTAAACATTTTAACCAATTATTGATAATGTAACACCTGTTAATATGGATATGATTTCCAATTAAAGAAAGTACAATAATCAGATGTCTCTATGCATGATTTGGTAGTTATGACACTCATTATTTTTTTAATTAAAGCTACGTCTTTTGATTTAATTATTAATGAGCTGGTAGTATAGAGGATAGATATATTTAAAAATTGGATTATGCCAAAAAAGTCTAAAAGAGTCAAATAAAAAGACTAAAGGAGACTCTTTTTGTACCTACTAGCTGCTTGTTTATTTATTATATATTATGTTTACTAATTAAACATGAGTCTAACCACCAATGATATTATATATACTAATAATACTATGTTGTACATATATAGAGTTATAGCCTATTTGACTAGATCACATGTGATTTGGAATCAAATTAACTAACCAACAAGCCTATTTCATTTGTTTCATTTATATGTACTAGTAAAGAGCATACACTTTGATTTGGACTGAAATTGTGTATTTCTTATAATAATTTTTTAAGATAATATATAATGGGTCTTAAATTGAGAAAATTGATATGAGTCTTAAGTTTTAATGGGTTGAGACATTAAAGTAGCAACGGTGGCGATCAATCTAAGTAGATAATCAACGGCTGAGATTTATTCTTTGGGGAAGATAGAAGTTTCATGTTAAAAAATTCAATATCCTAGGAGTAAGGATATCAAATATACTAATTAAACATGAGTCTAACCACCAATGATATTATATATACTAATAATACTATGTTGTACATATATAGAGTTATAGCCTATTTAACTAGATCACATGTGATTTGGAATCAAATTCACTAACCAACAAGCTAGCCTATTTCATTTGTTTCATTTAATTATATGTATTAATTCAATTCATGTAATGATCTAATTAACCTCTGCTTAATTAATTTCAGCAGATGATGGAATGGTTTGTTAGATAAAATGTCATTTCATATGTCCCAATCCAACCCATCCAATTAATCCAAACGGATTTGTCAGATCTCAAACTGACCTCAGTGTATTATTATTAATTAAACATTAGAATATAGTAAGATATGTATTTAATTACTGGAATACCGTTTTGTGTATATATATATAAGCATTTTTTTTTTTGTTGCATCATGGCTCCAATGTTCATCACTTCTCTGGATATTTTTTTATTAAAAAGAAATGTACAACACTTCATTAATTATTAATTACAGCATTATAATTTATAAAAAGGATGCATGTATGGGCTGCTCTATATTAATTATTAGATGGAGATATATGTATATAATATCAGGACAAAAAGATCAGTAAGTAAAAATGAATATTACTACTTTTGTGTCACTGTTTAAAGTGGAAAAAAAGAGAATTAAGAATGATACATGATCAGCTTTTCCAAAAAGCTAAATTAATAGGAACTAAAAACGAAGAGGAGCATTTACATATAACGCAAGTATATAAGTACAAAAAGCATACTAGGTATCTGATGCTGTCTGGCTCATTATACCACGTATATGATATATCTTTTTTATTAATTCACCTTGTATGTTGTATCAGCTCATGCTCAGTATCAGCTAATTTATTACACTACTAGTAAACAGCACACGCCTTACTTTGGGCTGACATTATTATATCTTATAATAAAGGACCGAAAGCTCATACTCTGTGAAGAAACTAATATGGGCCATAAAGTTTAATGGGCCGGGATATTAATGTACGTCAACGGTGGTGATCAATCTAAGTAAACAATCAACGGCTAAGGTTTTTAATTTAGGCAAGGTAGAAGTTTCATGTCAGAAATCCAATATCTTTTTATTAGGAGTAAGGATCCTTTATTTATTGCTGCTCCAAAAGAGAAAGGTAAGAAACTAACAGTCAAATACAGATGTACTGGTAAAATGTTATCCAGCCATTGATGTTCCAAAACTTTACAGTTGGTTTAATTCCAAAAGAATTGGTTTAAAATTCACAATTGGGTATTTTAAAAGAGGAACAAATAAGGAATTGCTGTACCAAACCCCCAGTTGTCAACTTGAAGGGTTTATTTTGCAACCACACGTCAGTACCAGTTGCATAAAAAGTGTGTGACCTGACCTCTCTTCAAAGTCTACATTGACTGGGAAGTTGTATATGTGGATAATGGATTCCCACACTGCTGTTCCAGTACTGGAAACATGTTACTGGTACCAACATGGAAAAAAAATATAACTTGGTATGCAAGAAACCCAACAAAAAATGAGGGAAAAAATTAAAAATAATAAAGGAATATATATTGTCTCAATACAAGAGGCTAAAACCATTACTGATACCTCAGCTGTGGAGGTATTAATATTTATTAGTAAAGAGCTCACGTCTTGCTTCAGGTTGAAATTATTATATCTTATAATAAATGATCGATAGCTCATCCCTTCTGAATAAACTAATATGGACCTTAAATTTTAATGGGCCGGGATATTAATATACGTCAACTATGGTGATCAATCTAAGTAAACAATCAACGATTGAGATTTATTCTTTAGGGAAGATAGAACTTTCATATCAAATAATTCAATCTCCTTAATTAGGAGTAAGAATATGTATATCATTAAAACAGCTTGTGTGAATAGTATTCAGTGATGCTGAAGGGCTGAAGGTGTCCAACTGAAACTGTCTGATCCAAGTTAAATGCCCATAATTTATCCAAACTCCAAATCATTCAATCTTAAACAAGAAGCTCATGACAGCTCTAGCTAGGTTGAGATGGTACACTTCAAGAGCAAAACTCTACCCATTTGTGGAAGTAGAACTGATGAGAAGTACTATAATTTTTGAGATAAGGGTTACTTTTTGGTAATGCCCAATTGCCCGTAATGTTCCTTGTCTAAGTAGATGATACTAATTTAGGAAAAACTGAAAATTCTCTCATCAGATAGAGTTAATTGGTTACTGGTAATTAATAGTCTGAGAACTGACCTTGTTGATTTACTTACCTTAATTTAAAGGTCAGAAGATTTAATGTACCAGTTTTGCTTCTTTTACAAATTTTACTAACTATCAGATCATATCTTAATGAATAAAATGCTACTTGTTTATGCCTTATATGTCAAGTTAACAATAAAAAAGAAGATTCTAATGAATTGGAAATCAAAATTTGAACAATGCACACACCTCATAGGCATATAACTAAAATTAATTGCTAAATTGGTCTCTTAAATCTTGACATAAAATTCGATTGTAACTAACAAATGTAAAGGAAAAGAATTATGCAACTGATTGATTGATTAATAAAAAAGAACCAGTAATTGAATTGATTTCCTTCTAATTTGTTACCAATAAGATTACCAGTACATACTGAGAATGCTCCGAGACCGAGCATTACATGTAGATTCTTTTCTGAACAGCAAAACCTATCCGATCTAGGATATCCTAGAACTATGAACATCAAAATTCAAAAAGAAGAAAAAAAAGTAAAATGATTTCTGCTAATTATCACCTAAATCCTAACGCTACGTCCGATAAAACAAAAAATCATTAATCAATAATCATCTATTTCTTTCTGTCCTCATACTTCCCTATTGAGAAACACTCAATTCACGAGAGATCGCGGCCATCAACATCTCTCTTGTGGGCTGTTCTTGTCCCGGTGATTTCACAACAAACGTGTGCGTCACCGACCCATTGCCAGTCGACACATCCGAGTTGACCACATTAACATTCGACTCTTTGAAAGCTTGGATGATTCTAGAAAGCGGGTGCGTGTCAAAAGGCGAGCTCACCTTGACTATCACCTTATCTTGCGCTGCTACAACCTCTATCTCAGGTGGCGGCAATGCCTTCCTACTTGCATGATTGTGCTCCGGCCATTTCTCCCTCTCCGACTCCATTTCCTTAACTTGCTGCTGCAATTCTTGAATGTATGCGATAGCATCACCTAATAGAGAAGCTTTGTCCATTTTGGAGATGTTTGGTACCACTGCTCTGAGAGCATAGAACCGCTGGTTCAATTTTTCTCGTCGCATTCTCTCGGCCTCCACATGGTTCAACGGCTCCTCTCTGCCATTGGCTGGTTTGCGACCTCTCTTCCGTGGCTTCCGCTCCTCAGTCATCGGTGTGCCGGTCTGTCTGTCTTCCTTGCAGAGCGCTTCCATGTCAGAGGCCTCCGGATCAAGACTAGCAATTCGAGCGACAACAGGACTGGTACCAGACGTAGTTCCACCGCTGAAATCAATGTTTCGTGGTATTGGCGCAATCGCTGCTGGTTTAGGCGAAACTACAGGTTTGGGAAGTACATTCATCTGCGGCTTGGATTGAGGCTGTTGCTGGGGTGGTTGCGGATGCGGATGTGGATGTGGATGTGGATGTTGCGGTTTTGGTGAATTGAAATGAGTAACCATACCAGGTTCTTCCCTTGCAATAATACTAGACGAGATTGTAAACGGTCTTTTCGGTTGTCGATCTGAATCATGGGTAGCAATCCCGACAACCCCGTTACCGAATTTCACCTCTGTCCTGGCAACAGTGCCCCAATTGTTGGCCAAACCTACACTGGCCTGAAACCCAACTGGTCGGTTTGAACCCTCTGGTGGAGCTGGGTTAGAACTCGGTACAGCCTGAGACCGTGGTGGCATGACACTGAAATGCTTACCGAATATCCTGGGCGATTGGTTCTCGAGCCGGCCAGTCAAAAACTCTATCTGCTGCACTCCGCCTGAACCGGCCAATTCATCCTTCTTCCCTGTACCGACATGAGCCACCCCCATATCGGTACCGGGAGAGAAAACAGACTTGATTCTCTGCAGAGCCTCTATCCCCTCCGGCACAGCCTCCATGGACCCCAGTTCAAGCACGCCATTCTTAAACGGCAGCAATACAACTGTCCTGAACCCGGCAGATTTCGCCATGGATGCACGCACGCAAAACTCAGGTGCATTGCCCGGCCAGTGGAGTGCCGACTCGGATACCCACAAATGCTTACCAGTGACGAGCGTGCGTCCAGGCCCGCCAGCTCCACGGGGAAAGGAGAAGTACATGGATACAAGATAGTACAGCTCGGCGCCACTGATACGGTCCAGGCTAACCACCTCCTCCTCCGGGGAGCCGCCGTAGAGCACGTGCAGCTTCTTCAACACCTTCATCCGCACGTGCTGGTTCGAATCATCCTCGGACCGGGCGTGAGCGCCATCATCGGGGAACACCCCATCCCCCCAACCAAGCACCACCTCGCCCGACGCAGAGCAAGTAAGCTGCCAGAATATGGCATATGTCCACGAAGACCCGGGACCCTCAACCAGGTCCCGGAGCCGGTCACTGAGGCCCGGGTCATGACCCACAACCACCAACCCATCCGACGACACCCGGTTCGCCGCCAAATAATCAAATGCTTGCCGACCCAACACCCGCACCGCCATGTCCCGTTCTTCCTGTGACCACATATCCAAAATCCCCCCCAATTCCCCCCCAATTTCTCAACCAATCACTGGAAATTGCAATTCTTTTTCTGCAGCTGGTGGTGAGAGAGGGGAAACCCACAATACCATGGATTGATTTCGAGAGGGTTTAGGCAAAAGAGGGATCTGAGGACAGAAACAAGCAGATTAGATAGAACAGATAGAATAGATTATTGGGTGTTGCTTTGCTTTGCTTATCTTCCTTCCTGTTGAGGCAGCACGAGAAAGGGGGGGATTTGGGATTGGGACCAAACAAGCGCGTGCTCAAAGAGTGCTCCAGGAGCAAAAGAAAGGGAGGCACACGGCGAGAGAGAGAGAGAGAGATGGAACTGCTGCTGTGCTGCAACTGAAGAAGGGAAAATAATTGGGCGTGAGGAAATAAATAAGTAGAAAAATAGGCAGGCAGGTGAACAGGGAAATTCAGATTCCGGGAAAATGGGATTCCTAGAAAACAATAATCCCGAATTCGCAAATTCTCAGAAGTAAAATGGGCAGGCAGGTGCACCGGGAATTTCAGATTCCGGGAAAATGGGATTTCCGAAAAACAGTAATCCCGGATTTGTGAATTCTCAGAAGTAAAAATAGGCAGGCAGGTGCATGGGGAATTTAGATGCCGAAAAAATGGGATTCCTGAAAAACAGTATTGCGGGATTTGCAAGTTCTCAGAAAGAAAGCTGTAGTGGATAATGGATGGGCCTTTGTTTAGGCCGCGTGAGAATGAACAAGTTACTCAGTAAAGGAAGCAACTTTTTAGGGAAACTTCGTCCATTCACACGATGGACGACCATCACACTCACAGAATGTAACACGTGGAGTCTACTACGTGACACTTTGTGTCTGTGATGGACGGACGCTAGGTGTTACTCTTTTAGTAGAGGCAGTTGAGAATTGAGAAGGAAGAAGTAGAGTGTCAGATTGTCGGGTCAGATCGAATCGGGTCGGTTATCGGGTTGACGATTGCCGACATTTTTTTGGGTCAGGTCAGGTCGGATTTAGGTCGGGTATCATGTTAATATCTGTAGGCATTTTTTCGGGTCGGGCGGGTTTTTCGGGTCTGATCAGATTTTGTATCTCTATTCCTGGGTCGTCTTGGGTTTCAGGTTGTTCGGGTTCAGTTCTGGTCAGGTCATTCTGAATTTCTCTAAAACATGAGTCCGGTTGAGTCAAGTTCGAGTTCAGGTCAGTCTGACTTTTTTTGAAACACGGGTCAAGTTGAGCGTGTTAGTTCAGTTTTCAGCCCCAAATTGTTTCTCTTCTTCTTTTCTGTCTGTCTGTTTCTGTTATTGTTATTTTGACTTGGTCTCCTAACTTGACAAAAATAAATCATATGCAACGTGGAGTGAGCTGATTTGTTCTACGTACGGCTACTTTTCTTGACCTGTCGTATACTTTTTTTTTGTTTTCTAGTATTGGATGAAATTAATTTTCATTTTTGTTTCTTTGTGGTTTTGATCACTTTTATTTATGTAAATCCTTAAACTAGAAAGATGAATGGGTTTCAAAGCTTCTAAGGCATGCCACATCATCAATCTTCTTAGCCATTGGATCTATTGTTAACTATCAATCTGATGGCTAAATTTATTTTTCTCTCTTCATTAGAATTCTAAAAGACATAGAAACATTAAGTGTAATTAAGTATTGTTACTAAATAATTGGTGATCTCTTGTAAACTTTCATATAGTTATGTGTTACAATTTTTTTTTTTTTTTATAACTTTCTAGCACCAAAAAAAATATGCCACATTAATGATTATAATTAATTATAAGCATATTTTATACTATAAGGATTTAAAATAGTTGTCACTTATGTATATTTTGATTATTTTCTTATCAACTTAGAGTAGTTACACAAATAATAGCTATAAAAATTAATTAATCTCATCACACATACAATACAAGTACACAACGTCACATTGTTCTATATATCGATTTTCTATTTTAAAGATTTATTAAGTGTTTATGCTTGCAAAAATTTTATAAGACTATAATAAATAAAATTAATTGTCTGTAAAAACAAAAAGTTATTTTTTTAAATCTTATTCAGGAATTCAGATATTTATTTTCATATATTACTATTTTTCTGGGCGAAGCCCAGAATTCCAGCCCTAGTATAATAAAATATTTCCATTACGGAAGTTGTATTAAAATAAATTTGTATGTACTCTTTAAGTGCCAAGACTTGAGAGTAAAATTGATTTGTATAACTCAATAAGTTTTTTATATCAAAATCCTATGGGTAACAAATTTTTTTAAATATTTGTATGAGATTTAATAAAGACGATATGTAAATTTTATTATTTTATTGAGTTTATATAGTCACTTTTAAAAAATCTCAAACAAATGCTTAAAATTTTTTTATAGCTCATAAAATTTGATATAAAGAATTTATCGAACCATATAAATCGAAATTTAGAGGTGATTTGATATAAAAAATATATTAAACAATGTAAAAATTCTTTGGAGGCAATTTTTGTATCCTGTGAGCTTAGTTTTACTCTATATCAATTGGTATTAAGTTGTTAGTGCTCGATATAATATATATTATATATAAAAGCTGTTAATAAATACTTAGATTAATTTTATTCGGATTGCGTCCATGTTGGCCTCAGTAAACGGATTGAAAAAAAAATAAGGTCGGCTCTAAGGACAGCAAAATTTCTGAATAATATAAACAAAAATCTGAAAAACTCATATTATAAATAAATAAATAAATTATCGTTCCAAACAATACCCTTACTTACTTTAAGTCTCACCAAAAAAACCTACCGGAGTCAAATCAATTGACATTTTATTCCCCTGATCCTTTTTTTTGTTTAATAAAAGCATGCGTTTGCAAATTTGTTGCGACTTGTGAGCACCAACTTTTATGACAGCATGCGTTTACAATATACAATATCCTTCCTGCTTATATTGGAATATGCGTTAAGAAAAGAATATTAGAGCGCGTGTTTTTACCTTTTTACAGAGGAAAAGTAACTAAAAATTCCTCAACAAAAATATTCTCAATTTTTTATTAAAAAAAAAAACTAAAACAGAACCAGAAATTGATAAAAAAAAATATAATTTTTTTTATGAATCGGTCAAGTAACCTTTCATTTTGAATCAAGCGGTTATTATCAAACATATCTCTTTAATTATATCTAAAAACATATCGCAATCATCCGATTATAAAAACTGAATGGCCCACATTTCATCCGATCCACAGCAGAATTAGCCATTTTTTTATCATGAAATTGGACAAAAATTGGGAATTAGTGTGAGGTGAGATGAGATGAGGGATGTGTGGTGGGGACAGTGGCAGTGGATCCCATTGGAATTTGGATGGCTGATTGTGTAAACCAAACGGCATTGTTAATTAACGAGTAAGATAACATAAAGAGTACTCATCCCCTGACTTACTGCATTGTACAGTTCTCAACATTAACCGTTGGATCATCTCGAGATTTGTGCTTACACGAATCTGGAGACAATCCAACGGCTGACGTGATGAACTGCACAATGCAGTACAGAAGGGGATATGGATTCAGATGACATCTACACCGCTCACTTTTTGTACGCGTCTTCTCTGTACGGCTGGATTTACTGTGGAGTTGTAATGGTGTGATTACATTGTCATTATTATTTTTTTTTGGTTAGTTTGTGCCCTTTTAACAGTGCAATTAATCAAATTCAGTTCGCTACTTGATTTTTTTTTTTTTTTTTTTGTGCTTAGTTGTTGCTGAGGTAGTGTGGTTGTACTGCTATGGATCGGCTAAGCAACATTTTATTTTGAATCGAGCGGTTTTTATCAAATATAGTTTTAGCTGATTTTTTTTTTAAAGTGAAGTTACTGATTAATAATTTCACTAAATACAAAAAAAAAAAAGTGAAAGGAATTGTATTTATATGAGCGAGCATAATTTTTTTTTTTTTGGTTCTCTTAGCAACTATGACAATCTATGTACAATTTGCGATCAATGCATCTCAATCAGTAAAGTTAATATATAAGAATAAATGTTCGTTTTTTGTTTGTGAATTCATACTTAACTTTTGAGAACGTTGTACACAAAATTAAAAAAATAAATAAACGCTAATAATTGAACTACTATATAGTTAAAACAGAATTTGAGATGGAAATGGATAAGTAGATATTCTTTAATTAGCTTAAAATTAACTAGATTAGACTAATAAAAAGTTTAAAAAAATCAATATCATCTTAATAGAAGTTAATCCATTTAATTTACAGGTGGTATGCTATGGATCGGCAAAGCAATTGTTCATTTTGAATCAAACGGTTTTCATTTTTGTAGATCAAAATACTCCCTCTTTAATTGAAGTTTGTGTCCTCTGCGGTAGTTCAATTTTTGAGTTACCTGCCCGTTTGATCAGACAGTTCAGAATTCACGGGGCAGTTATAATAAGCAACTGGGCAACTCAAAAGTTACTACCATAGATGATCTTGATTCCTTTATTGGATCTGAAGAATATATCGTAACCATCTTATTTTAAAAGATGAACGGTTCATATTTTATCTGATCCATAACAGAATCAGCTTTTGCCCAAAAGTTACTACCATAGATGATCTTGATTCCTTTATTGGATCTGAAGGATATATCGTAACCATCTTATTTTAAAAGATGAACGGTCCATATTTTATCTGATCCATAACAGAATCAGCTTTTATTTATCTGTCATTGTTGTAAATTCTAAGCTGTAACCAACAAACGATAGAGTTTTCATGGCGTATGTTTTTAACTTGATTGGGATATCAATATCCAATATCGTATGTCAAAAAAAAACAAAAATCGAGTTTACATTCGTGACGGTGACAGAAAACAGACGATGAAAAAATTGGCTTCAGTTTAGAAAAAATATAACAGCGATTTCAATGATGTCGACCGACTAGGTTAAAAATATTAATATCATAATCAAGTAAGCAATTAGCTTACCTCTTCTTCTTCTTTAAAAAAAAAATAATATATCATGTTTTTGGGTTCTTGGCCATTTTGGAAAAGTAGGTAATAAATAGAAGAGTTTTCCGAGCGTCCTCATTTTAACTATTCATACGTCAACATATACACAAAATTTATAACTTTTTTATCTGAAATTGTGTAATACTCAACTCAAATTTTATAACAATATGAACACGTAGAAACTGATATCGAAGATACTATTCATAAAAAATAGATAAAGTGATGCGTCCACGTATACACAAAATTGATAACTCTTATATCAAATTGTGTAACACAACTCAAATTGTGTAACAATATGAACATATATACTATTCATAAAGGAGTTGTTTGTGTAACATCCCGCCAAGCAGGTGGAACAGTAGTCGTGCTGAGAAGTACAAGACTATTAAATATGTAACAATATATTTTACCAATAACAAATAAATAGCCACAATTCCCAGTAATCAACCCCCAGTTCCCAAACCCTTTTATGTACAGTGGAATCAAATAATATAATGAAATCCCATGAAAACCCAAGTGGCAATTTCCGCAATCCTTTTCCTCACCCCAAGTCGTCATTTCATCGCAAACCTGTAACCTGGAACCCACAAAAGTGGCACGGGTGAGAGTCTAAAACACTCTCAGTGCGGTATTTAGTTCCAGCCGGTGGTATTTATCAAATCCACTAATGAAACTGAATACTAGCTAAATTAATCACTTTTAATAATAACATAAAATAATAAAACTGCACGTCAGTGACAATAATAATTACCCTGCAACTACAAAAAAATTAGACGTCAAGTCGATAATATCATTCCATTTTCCTTTCCAAAACCAGTTTAACATCTTCCCTGCAAAACCACGTGTACCATGTCACTATCTCACATCAAACAAAGCAAATACCAGAATATACACAAACAACACAAACCTGTACCAGAAATCCAAATATCAAACATATCACACAAACCTGTATCAGACGAATCCACAAGCAACCTGCATATCTCGTGCATCTCTGCACGTATCGTATATCACACAAGCCAAGCAAACACAATCCCGTGCACCAGCACGTATCTTATACCACAGAACAAGCAAACACACAATCCCGTACATACCAGCACGTATATCCTCATGTACCTGACGAACCCAGAGATCCAAATATGTATCCCGTACATGCCTGTACATGCATGTCCGTAAACCATAGCGCTATAGTGAGGTAGCTAACCTCCTGCCGGTATCTCTATCCAGGTACATAATCAAGAACCACAGCCACACGAACAACAACAATAGTAACAACAGTATCCACGAGCACATACAGAAATGCATAATGTCATATATACAATCACTTACCTTTGTCAAGTCATGCACACACGCAAGTATTCATACCATTTCTCACAATTCAACGCATAACAAGTATATCAACAATATAAGCAATCACACAGAAACTGTTCGATAAATAAAACATTCAGTTCAAATCATAGATTTGATAAATAATCGGAACCCGCACCTGTTTGACAAATCGTTACCACGACTACGAACCCACCATCTGATTTAGCATCTCTGTTCAGTCGGACAACCGCTCGCCAATCACTAGAATCCGATCCCCAATATCGATATCCTAGAAGCCATTTATAATCATCTTATTTTAATTAGTGATTCTAAAGTAATTGTCTTTCTAACTAAGAAATCCAAGCCATATTACTTAGCCTAATTACTTGTGAACGAATTACCCAGCTTGTTTTCCTTAATTATGTACATAATACAGGTTAATTAGGAGCGGACTGCTCACAGCCTCATTTATCAGACAAGAGTAGCTCATGCACAATTACAATTGATATACTTATATAGGTGTCTACTTAACTAGCTAACAACCCAAATAAAATATATACTTTAGTATCAATTGACATTTATCCAGCTATTAGTGTAACGTAAAGTAGCATTTAAGAACTAAATTGAACAATACTTCCGTGATTTATATACAAGTATTACTGTTCCATATTTACACCCATAATGTCACAAGTCATCATATATAATTAAAAGGCTTATTAATTTGTAAACACCCAGAATACTTCAACCCAAGACTCCAACTGAATCGAGTAATTAACCTTGTCAATTGATACCCCGGGTCAAAGAACAGGAAAGTTTACCACAAATAATTAAATGACAATTAATATCTAACACAAATCTAGAAAGAGATAATAAAATACCATGCATGCCGGTAGAGTCTAATTCTCCAATCAATCTCTAATTAATAAGAAGTACTCAAGACCGCACCCATTAATTTTTCACATAAACAAACCAGCTAAAAGGGGGTTAGTCAACACTCAAACCTTAAATCTGTTATGTATGACAGTATGAGGTGATGACCTGCACTAAGGTACAGAGGAGAGAACGAAAGCATAAAATCAAGAGAAATGGAGGTGTAGCCTAAGCAGCTTAGTCACCAATCTTATCAAAGAAGCCAATACACAACAAAACGCCACGCATGCACCTCTTTAATAATACTAGTAAAGAGCCTACACCTTACTTTGGGCTGAAATTGTTATTTCTTGTAATAATTTTTTAAGATAATATGTAATGGACCTTATATTGAGAAAATTAATATGGGCCTTAAATATTAATGGGCTGAGACATTAACGTCAACGGGCATTAAAGTAAATCAATGGTTCTGATCTATCTAAAAAAATTATCAACGGCTCATGTGGGTAGATAGCTCTTTCATATCATTTTTTCCAATATGCTTTTTATAGTAAGGATTATAAAGTCATCAGATAGAGAGCGAGAATGATAGCAAAATACTCACTGTCTCATGTAAAATTTCATAATTTCCAATAGCTCCTTAGCACTTCTTATATTTATGAAACAGTCCTTTATTTTCAAAGAAGAACCATTATCTATATCGGATATATAGTAACTGTTCTTTATTTCATGTCTAAGAAAAATACCTATGTTATAATTAATGATCAGCTATCTTACCTATTTCATTGTGAGAGGTTCACACAGTCCCATGTCTGGACAAGAAACATTATAAATTTTCAGATCTTATTTTCTAGTAAATTAATACTGTCAAGCACCACACACATCAAATTATTTCACTTGTACATGCCATACAGTTTATGTCTCAGATTAATATCAAATCAAGGATTATTCAGAGCTCTCGATAGGTAAAATATATATCTTAATTTTTGTCAAAAATTCAGATATCACATTTTGGTATCTCTATTTCATTTTAGAATAATAAAAGTAAATCACTATTCTAACAAAATTGGTGCCAAACATCAATTAGCAAAATAGAAGAGCATTTGGATTTAACTATTTCGCTATTCTTACTATATGGTGGAATAGCAGATTATGCTCTCATGTGATTTTTGGAATAGCCCCCAATTTTGCCAAACAACATTTTTACTCCTCCGAATAGCTCAAAATATCACTATCATTTCTACTCTTCTAACAATTACTCTTCCATTTTTACTAATCCAATAACACTATTCTAGCTGTATTCCTTGATTTGCGAAACAGACCTAAGAAAAAATAGATAAAGTGATAAACAAAGATTAGTTATTGGCCGGCGTGTGGTCATAATAATAATAACCCATACCAATGCACTGGGTCACATGGGTGCCCTATTTCATGGTACGGATCCCGTACGACTGGAGCATGCTGATAAATTCATTTAGTCTGCTTTCTTTTTGTTTTGGGTCAATTTGGGTACTACCGGGCACGTTCCAATTTTGAGCGTATTTGATTTGCCAGCAAACTTTTGTCACAAAAACCACGTTGAAAAAGTTGGTAATTCATTTCAATTTGAATTTTGCTTCGTTAAGTGAATCTATGTCTTTTTGCGAGGTGCTGAACTGAATTAAAGCCAGACTATAAATTAATACAGACCGACCAAATTTCATACAAATTATATTTGCAGCTGTAGTGTTCCGTACAGGACCTTTTTGGATTTAGTATATCTATACTATTATAAAAAATATGTAAGGAATGGATCATCCATTAGCGATCATAATCTTACTTGTGACTTAATCTTCGTTGATTATACAATGAAAGGCTACAATCATATCCAGTTTTTATCTTTTTCCTCTTCATTTATTCACTATTCACATATACCAAAGAGCGACTAATCCATTCCCAACAGATACCATAGTGTAACTGTTGAAGCTATGGGCAGAGAAAAAACGATTCGGACAGGGAACAATTTAGCTGGGTAACTCATTTGCCCCTAATTAATTATCTGTTTCTTTTACAATATTGCACTTTTCCTATTTTCGATAACTCTTAAGTATGTCTCTTATGTTTACTACGTGGTCAATTAAATGAGGTGGCACAACAAACTATGATGCAATAGATTTATAATTAATTAATTTTTTTCATGTTTGCTATTTACATAGAATACCATTCTAGATATAAAATGTAAATTAATTTATTATAGGCACACTTATTCATTTAATTATATTTATGCTTTATTTGCGAAGGATCTAATTTTTTTTTTTTTTTACCATATTACATAAAATAATAGCTTCAAATTTTATTATGTTCATTTAAATTACACAAGTTTGACTATTGTGCTAATATTAGCATTTTAGTCTGAAATGTTAATGTCTTCAAATTTATTTTACTATATATGAAATCACGATTTATGATGCTCAGTATATAAAATATTAATGAGTATAAAAATTTTTCATTTTTGGAGTTTTCTAAGTATTTGTTTTGAACTTTTGAAAAGAACTCACAAATAATAATAACATTATTGATGTTTGTACATGCTATTTCAAAAATACAAAACAAATAATTAGAAAATTCCAGAATTAAATTTTTTTTTTTGAGATTTTGGAGAGAAAGACATCTTGTGTTTTTGTTATAGAATTAGTGAATATCATCTAGGATAACATTTTATTATTGGGAGTTATTTTGGAAAGCAAGACAAGTTGCGTCTTTGTTTGGTTTAATGAGATAGAAGTAGCCATTATCGAGTAGTGGGGGTAATTTCGTCATTGTTCTGTAATTTGGTATAATTTCACTTACGATGTTTCTTCAAGTCTCAGTCCATGTATAATCTGATAACTGTAATAATTAATGAATCATATTCTTGTAACTCAAACTGTTCTTTCTTGAATTATATTTAAAATGGTCCACACAATAGATGGTCTTTTTATTCTTTAAGAGAGCCCGCCCATTGGGCGGGTTTCTTACTAGTTATTATAAAGATTGAAACGGTTTTACTACAGTAAAATCTACAGTAGGCTTGATGAATCCAGCACGTCCATTTAGTTTCGACTGCAGATCCGGACCATACAATACTTGACAATTATCTTAGATCTACAGTACTAAACAGTACCTAAATATGAAACCGTTGATCTTGTTAATATATACAATAGGTATCGTTGATCTTGTTAATATATACAATAGGTATCAATTGCTATAGAGATGATATACATATACACATTTTTATTAGGAGTCTATATGTTATTAATGTGAATGCAACTGCATGCAATAGGGAAAAAATTTATAGATGTCCAAACTTTCTATCTTAACTGCACAATTGTCTTACCATTTAAGTTAATTTTATAAATGCCCAAATCAAAGAGCGCAAGTACGACTTACGCCCTTTAAATTCATATATATCAACCTTCCACCCTCTATCCATTGCCCGTGTAACTTGACTGTTAGATAACACATTAATTAGTTATAGGGCGCAAGTTAAACTCACGCTCTTAAATTTAGGCACTGGAGAAAATAACTTGACTATTTAAACAATGGTAGAGATAAAATCAATAATTTGGACATGCGTGAAAATTTTCACGCAATAGCACATCGGGAATCTTAATTAATTAAAAAGTGGTCTTTTTTTCTACCATTAATTCCACTTGCACAAATGGTAACATGTTACATGACCAACGTGTGATCATATATAGTTACGTTGTCAAATTGTTATGTACTTGCTGATATAAAATTTGTTTTACAGTTTAATGACTTGCTGTTACAAATCATGACAATGAATATATAAAATTGTATTGTATTCAAATGTTAATTTTCTACGTTCTTGTATAATTTGGAGGTACCAAATTAAGTTCTACAAGGGATACAAACTATGAAAAGTTTACATTATATTTTTGACATGAACTTAACTTAAAAATAAACCTTAATTTAAAATATTGGACCCTTAATTAATTTGTATATTGAGTACTGATAAATGAAATAACCTATAAATTCACATTATATTTTTCAAGGTGGCCAAGCCGCTGCTTTCCATTTATATCTACTAGTGAAAGGTCCACGCCTTGCTTTGGGCCGAAATTGTTATTTATTAAAATAAACTTTTAATATAATATGTAATGGGCCTCAAATTGAGATAATTTATATGGGCCTTTAATTTTATTGAGTTAAGAAGGTCAACGGACATTAACGCGTACATCAACATTTCTGATATATCGAAGAAAATAATCAACGGCTCAGATGTGAGATAGCCTTTCATGTCATTTTATCCAATATGCTTTTATTATTAGTAAGTATACTTAATCTTTGGAAAAGACTTAATTGGAAAGAGACGGCTAAGTATATATATATATTACTCCACTTGCATCTAATTGATTGGGATTCTGTTGACATATATACAAGTGCAATGCAAAATTGCAAAGTGCCAGGTGATCGATTCCAAATCACTTTCGGTTCATTCGTGTTACCAAAAGAAGGATTGATTGATTGTTGGTATGCACATCAAAAACTTTAAATTAGTCAATATGCTAATCATATCATAAGTTATTTTCCTGTATATCCTTCTATATATATAAATTAAATAATAGAAAAATATATCTTTTTTTTTACTTGTACTTCTCGTGCCTGTTTGACGTTTATATGTATTTAAAGTTACATATTACATTTATTTCAAATCAACTCAATAATATAAGGGAGTTGATAACTGCACCCCTTAAAAAACTCTCCTTAACCGCACCTCAATACATTTTTAGTTAAATATTATTTTTCAATACAACAAATCACTTTTACCAGTTGCAATTCACATCCTCAATTAAACAAAACACTTGTATATATACAATATAAAGATCAAGAATAAAAAAAATTCACTCAAAATTTATGAGAGTATGAGAAAAAAAGAGAAAATATTACTAATTTAGTTTGGGGGATGGATAAGAGGTGTACGTAGTTAAAGGTGCAAAGATAATTTCTCATAATACAATCCGTCCCTATTTGAAACGCAGATTTTGTTGATAACTCGGGATCTCCTACCGCACTGCAAATTCGGCAGTGCGGTCCTAACCGTCAGATTTTCATCGGGATCCGTGAAAAGTAATGAGTCCGGATCCCGACGTAAGCTATACCGTCGGATCCGCGCTGCCGAATGTGCAGTGCATTAGACGATCCAGACTCTTTTGTTGATGCGCAATGCCTATAACTGAAACTCAAATGATGTAACTTCTATGTGCATGTAACAAGATATATACAATATATATTTGACACAGGGAATCGGTATAGGCTTTTAATACCCTAAATATACACTCAATCGCAAGCGCACAATCTCGTGCAGTACAGTCGGGGTCGAATCCACAAGGACGGAAATCAAATCTAAACAAGACACTAAATTCAATTCTAAATCCTAAAAGAGAATATTTTTTGTGTTTTGGTATAAAAATTGGGGGGGGGGGGTTGAAGATTGGTATCCTAAGCAATTAAAGACACTAATTAAATAAATAACACTTAAAGCAGATTATAAAAAGGCGTTCCCAGGGCTTTTGGAATCAATTTGCTGTCTGGATTGACTGCTTGCGACTCGCATGATGTCTCTTGCAGGGTCGCAAGAGGTTCGGTTAGGGGTTAACCACTGATTGCTAGCCGCAGGATGTCTCTTGCGTCGCAATCAGCGTTGCACCTCTGTTTTACAACTGTCTGCAGATGCTTGCGAGGTCGCAAGTCGTGCTTGCGGTCCGCAAAGTTCTGGCAGACAGCAGTTTCTGTTCTGATTCGGTGTTTTAACTTGAGTTATCAATTTCTAACTAAACTTGAGATGTTATAAGGACCTGAATTGTCATGTTTTGGTACTTTTAACACTTTTAGTTCAATAGAAATTTATAGGATTATTTCTAAACCTAAATTCAATTTACTTTTGTTCTAGGATTCGATTCCACTCTCGTCAAACTGCAATTTCGCCTTTCGGATACCCTTGAACAACGAATTATCAACCCAATTAGTACAAATGACAGTTCTTGATCAGATGATATACTTAACCACACCGGATTTGGCCTAATCTGCAGGTTTACCATACAAACAAGCAATGATACAAGTACAATTTCATGAAAACACTGAGTAAATTGAAAACAACTCAAGTCAAACAAGTTTGCAATCAATCCATACAAGCAAAGTTCATCCTAAACCCTAAAAACTAAAGAACTACTCAGTCATAACTAAAGAAAACAAAGAAAATGGGTAAAAGAAAGAGTTCATGATGATGATAAACCGAAGAACGAATAGAATCCACTTGATCTTCACTTTGGAGGAAGAATTCTCTCAAATTTCCTTCAAGATTGATGAAACAAGTAACCGCTGTTCTCTGGTCTCTGGAGGCGGAGAATGACTTAGAGATCCCTTGAAAACCTAAAAAGACCGCCTTAAATAGGCGGGGGCGCCAAATAAGAAGCAGAACTGGGCAAAAACCGTCTTATGGCCCGCAAGGTCGTCTTGCGGGGCCACAAGTGCCGGAATCAGTGCTTGCTACCCAGCAAGCGGTTGCTAGCGCCATCAAGAGGTAGAAAATGCAGTTTCGCCAATGCCTGCGGTCCGCAGGTGAGGGTTGCGGCTTGCAAGGAATGAGTTCCAGCGCCTGAATGCCACTCCATGCTCCGAGTCCTGTCCAAATAGCTCCAAAAGCTCCATTTTCCTGAAAATTGGACCAAAGCAAAGCAGTAACCGGAATCTAGACATTCTACTACCTAAATGCACATGAACTTAGGAATTTTTGGTCAAAATAAAGGTGCAAGTCTGGTAAAAATGCAGATATAAATGCGATGCATCAATATTTGTAATCAATTAACTTTATATACATCCAAAACTTCAAAAAATAATTATTTGATGTTTGGTTTTATTGGCAATAACGTGGCACCAATAATAATTATGATTTCGGTCCCTATTTTACATCTTTTTCTACAAACGAAACATCAATATAACATAGAAAGTAATAGATATTCTAACTCCTTTCATGCAGTGCTGTCAACTAAATTATTCCTCTTTTTTTATTAAAATAAAAGCTCGGCCGACCTCTTTGTAAATTCAGTAGAAATAACACTTCTAATTATTATAGACTATACAGTGAATGAATTAGAAATGAGTTAATATAAAATTAAATTTCACTTTAGATTAAAAAAAAATGCAATGAAAAATATTTTTATCTAAGTCTCAAGAAGCATTTAATTGAGAAAAATGACTCAAAAGTTGACTATTTTGATGTCGATCATAAAATAGCGACTTTTGAAATTAAGTTATAGTTTGTATGGTACATGATTATATATATATCCCATAGAAAATAAAGATAACCTTCAATAATGGAACATTATTTATTATATATTGAAGGCCACAAATTTTCGTTATCAGTAATATATGTCATGGTTGGAATTTCTAATCCAGGTTTTAATTTTGATTACGACGTTTCGTTAACCGTTTAAATTTAAGTTACACTTTACAGTAAAGAATTAATTAAGTTTTCCATTGTTATATATCGAGGATTTTTTTTTAGCAAAAGCTAATTCATAATGCATAACGAGAGTTAATTTTTTTTTTTTTTCGAGTTCTCTAAGCATACCAACCAAACATTATCAAGTTTTTTATTACATCGATCCCTCTCAGAAAACCTACTTATTAATTACCACGAAAATTATTAGATACTTAAACATTTCAAATATGATCAATATGTTAAGTACAATTTATTCTAAATCACTATTTTCATTCATAAATCTCAATATGTGAAATATATAAATACAATTTTCTCAGGGCGAAAATCGGAAAAAACAACTATAGTATATAGAGAGATACTATAGAGATCGATATATGTATCCTTACTCTTAATAAAGGAGATTAAATTTTTTTAACATGAAAGTTCTATCTTCCCCGAGGAATAAACCTCAGTCATTGATTGTTTACTTAGATTGATCACCACCGTTGACGTACGTTAATATCTCGGCCCATTAAAATTTAAGTTTCATATCGGTTTATTCACAAGGGGCGAGCTATCGATCGGGCTATTACCCACGTGCAATGCGTAAGTAACTAAACATTTTCATTTTTTAGTCCCGGTACATTTTCTTGACTAATAATCTACTATATTTTTTTTGAACAAGCTTGACCCATTTCTTCTTGTTACATATTATCTTAAAAAATTATTATAAAAAGTAATAATTTCAGCCCAAAGCTCTAAATTAAGTAAGGCGCGAGCTCTTTACTAGCAAAGGATATAACAAACTTTATTGTTAGGGAAAAACAAAAAGTAAATTAATCTGAGGGGCTCCCTTAGCTCCCTGAGAGATCAGAATCTACTGCTTTATAATCCGTGCAGTAAAAACTGAAGTATTTTGAGATATGTACAGAAACTGTTCACAACCATTCGATCAAAAAAGTAGGATCTTGTCAGAAAAGCAGCAGATTCGGATCCTTTGCCGAGTGCTGAAATGGTGAGCACGCGGGCGACGTGTTTGCGGTTTCTAGTTTCTACAACACTATATATAATCTATAAATAAAAAAAGTTTAGTCAAAATTCCAAATAAAATAAATGATGGATGGATCATAGATCTGTTTTTGATTTTTTTTTTTTCCTCTAATAAGTGAACTGGCATCTGCTCTGGCCATGACTACATTTATTGGTCCAATGTATAATGTATTTCTTCCATAAATCTGGTAAAAGTCTTCTATATATGGAAGCACGAAAAAGAAGCTACCTTATTCAAGGAGGAAATAAATAAACAAATGTTATGCATCACATGTAACAAGTCAATGGATCGATACTTGATCTACCGGTCTACTCTTCCCTGCCATAACAAAACAAATAAAATAAAAATAAAAGACAATTGTAATTTTAATGTATACTAGCTTAATTAATTAAAGTCACTCAATCAACATACAGCAATTTAACTTGGTTAAAGTTCCTTTAACTAAGATTAAATTATACTAATCGTACACAAAATATATATTGGGTATTTGGGTTGGGGATTTTTATCCGCTACCATAGTTTTTATGGCACGACATGCCATAGTTTCTATGACAGTGGAACCCACAAAAAACAGCCCCCTACAATTTACAAAATCTCAGCTGTCCACTTTAATATGAACCATCTAAATTAAAACTATGACACGTCGTGCTATCACAATTATGGCAACAGATTCTCACCCTTGGGTTGGGACTTAAAAACCAAAAAGCAAGCTTTTGGTTTAGCCATATGCATTTGTTTCCCCCACCCCACCCAAGTGCACGTACAGCAAATTAATCTTATTATTATTATCCTACCACAAGAGGAGGTGGGCTGCACAGACAGAGGCACAGTGAATGGCCGCAGAAGGTATGGAGAAGAGTAGAGAGTGCCGAGGCAGAACAGAAAGAACGTGACGAGTTCAATATTAATTGAATTTGTAATCTTGTACTGTACTATTTTTGCTTGCTATTTTATTTGGATTTGACGAAAGATGCCAAGCAGGAGCAAGAGCACGAGCACGAGTTGCACGCACGTGAACTACGTACACAACTAGCTAGATAGGTATCCCCTAACGTACTGCATCATTGTGCAGTTCGCAACGTCGGCCATTGGATCATCTCAAGATCCGCGCTGGCACGAATTTCTCCAAACAATCTCTAAATAATCCAATGACTGACGTCACGAATTGCACAATGCAGTACGTCAGGGGATAAGAATTCAACTAACCGATAGTAACTAGTGCCCCGGTGTGCTCCAGTACAGTTCGGGGAGGGAGAATGGAAGGGAAGGGATAGAAGTAAAATAGAAGGTTAAATTTTACCTCTAAATTGGAGAGTAATAAAATGATATTATAGTTTAAATAGATGACTTCACCTCCTCTCCTCTCTCTTTTCATTTTCTACTCTCCAAAATTTGATATTATGGAGCAAGTTAATAAAGTTGAACAAATACAGTCACTCATCCCCTCCCCTTCCCTCCCTCTCTCTGCCCTCTTCTGAAGCAAAGCCCTAGTCTCTCCTCCTCTCCTCTCTCTGTTTGTTTCTTAATTCCTCTCCGCTCCAATTTTAACGACATCATTACAACTTTAAAGAGACGCTTACCGTTGGATTTTAATCGAATGGTACATGTCTTTTTGGATTTTAGCTCTGGAATTCATCCATCTTTCACTCAGCTTGACCTCACAAAAGGCATGCATATATGCTAGAATGCTACTGCATGCATATATAGATCATGGGCTTAATTAGTTAGTGGTGTCTCCGGAGAGTTCAAGTCAAACAAAGACTCTCAAAAGACTTGAAAAAAAAAAAAAAAATTATGGTCACAGACTCACAGTATTTAAAAATAAAAAATTCGTCTCCCCTAAAATTTTTATACGATGAATTTGATATATACTTCATAGAAATCATAAATTGAAATTTTGGACGTGACAAAATATAATTTGGAATGTTAGAATTTTGGATCGTGAGATACAAATGTTTTCACAATAGTTCTGCTCTATATACATGTGCAAACGTAGTTTAGATACTAGTTTAGCATATATATTAACATCCAACAAAACTCACCGAAATTTGAACCAACTATATATATCGAGCCCAATAACGATAAAAGATGTAGTCAAACCCTAGTCAATATATATAACTTGTAATTAACGAGCCTCAAAAAATTAACAACGAGCACTCGTTTTGTCTCACACAGGCCACAGCCGATAGCAGATAAAATGATAAATCTCAGACTCGATCTTAAACCACAAATATGATATATATTGTACGTCCATGTAGCAATGGATGTACGTACCTCCGGTGCCTACCTATCATCATCACTCATCAGTAGAGGTGGCAAAACCTAATCCGACCCGGTCCGAAAAATCTGCCCGACCCGACCTAACATTTTCAGAATGTCAAACTGACCCGACCCAACCCAATATCAAACATCATGCAATCCAACTCAAATCAACATACGATCTAAAAAAAACCGATATTAAAATTGACCTGACCCAACCCGCCCGTCACCCGACCCGACCCGACCCGAGATCTTCTAGAAGGTCAAACTGATCCGACCCGCCCGACCCGAACCCGACCTGCCCGCCCGATTTGCCACCTCTACTCATCAGTCAGTCACTATGCAAATCCTCCAATCCAATTTATCCAGCACAAATTCTCCCTCCATGGATATTGGATGATGGATCTGTTCTTGTCTAAACTGAAATCTGTGAAAATAACTGAGCGCCATAATAATTAAAATTCTGAAAATTATTGGTGTTTCAGATTGCCGGAAAGTAATGTCTCCTTATGAGTTGTAGACATTTGATTGGATTGATGAAAACTAGTGTTTGGCATGGATTTAAATTAAGAGGGATGTCCAAGAAAAATCCACCTTAAATGTCCCCCATCTGTACACCCTCTTGTACATACAGGGGCGGAGCCAGTGTGATACAGGGGTGGGCACTGGCCCACCCCTGGAACAAAATTTTCAAAAATATACCGTAAAAATTTGCAAAAATATCCTTTTTTGAGAAAAAAATTACCAAAATATACTTAATTTCTAAGAAAATTAATAAAATTGGCCCTGCCCTGAAAAATATTTGCACAAATGTATCTTAAAATTTTTAAAAAAAATATCCCCATATATACTTATAAAACTGTGTTTCATCAAAAAAGTTGGACTCCCTCTGCATCGGAGTCTGGCTCCGCCCCTGTGTACATAAGGTATTAACATCCCAATATAATAGATTTGAACACCCGACAATACATTGTATGAACATTCAAGTTAGGGCGGACGATTATTCACTAGAACGTGGAATCTTGGATCAGTCCAAATAGAATCATTCACCAGAACGTAGAATCTTGGATGACCCACGCTTAATCTTCGATGCGTATGTATAAGTACATCAACCATCAACACCTCATCGTGTAAGGTATAAACACCCCGAAGAATAGGTATGAACACCAAATTTGCGCAGACAGTTATTTACCATAACGCTATGATACAACAAATTAGAGTTAAAATAAATGTGTAATTAGTAAGAATTTGAATCTTAAACTGGACTTTTAATAGAATCTTGATGGGGGACATTTAAGGGGCAAGAAGATTTTCTCTTATATTAATTAGTATATATCCTAATTAAGAACAGAACGCATTAATCCCCCAAAACTAAAATCAGTATATATCCTAATTTACTGATGTTTAAATACTAATTGAATGAATAGAGTACTACCAAAAAAATGAAGAAAAAAACAAAATAATGTAATTAAGTTCCCAGTCATACAAACTTAATTACACAGCAAAATTTATGTGGTACAAAATTAACTGCACAGTGCTTACATATCACATGTAAACTTATATATTTGCAAACGTACATAGATATGATAAACTATGAAAACAATCAATTAGCATAGGAGACTTTTATAATATTGAAGAATCATGAACTGGTCGAGATAGACCGGTATATATGTTCACGATACATTAATATGTGATTATATATATATATAGAGTTTGACTATTATACTAACGTTAGCATTTCGGACCGAAATGCTAACGCCTCAAAATTGTTGTTATCATGTCCGAAATCATGATTTATGGTGCTCAATAAATTCTTTATATGAAAATATTGGGAAATACAAAAATTTCTCATTTTTAAAGTTTTCTAAGTATTTATTTTGAATTTTAGAAAAGAGCTCATAAATATTAATAAAATATTGATGCTTGTACATGCTATTTTCAAAAATGCAAAACAAATACTTAGAAAATTTTAAAAATGGAAATTTTTTGTATTCCCCAATATTTTCATATAAAGAATTTATTGAGCACCATAAATCGTGATTTCGGACACGATAACAATAATTTCGAAGCGTTAACATTTCGGTCTGAAATGCTAATGTTAGTATAATAGTCTAGCTCTATATATATATATAGAGTCCGGCTACAATAATATGCATATCACGGTTTTACCGTGCTATGCGGTCCATATCTCCGTTTTCGGTGTCCAAATTGTCGATCCAAACCGTTAAACATAATTTTTATATCAAGATATACTAGCAAACCAAATTTTATAATTTTTTGAATTTTTTTGCTATTTTTAATGATGGTGAGAAAATGACTACATCCAAGGGATCTGGTTTATACAAAAATAGTGATTTTCTCCCCCATCATTAAAAATAGCAAAAGAATTCTAAAATTTGGTTTGTTAGTATATTTTGATATTAAGATTAAGTTTAACGGTTCGAATCGACAATTTGGACACCAAAAACGGAGATATAGACCGCATAGCACGGTAAAACCGTGTGATATGCATAATACCGTAGCCTAATTCTAATTCTATATATATCTGGGTGTATACGATATATGGGCATGTGTTTTGATCTTTTTGTGAATTATAAATTTGGTAGATGCACCGACATGAAACTTTATTTGTAAACGATGTGATCTCTCGTAGACTGATGAATTAAATTAACTATCATCAATAAACATCAAACATCCATTGTCTTATTTACCTACTAAATTCACCAGTGACAATCTAAATAGTTGACATATATATATTATAAGTTACAAACATCATGTAAGCGGTTGAGAACGAGGGACCAAGAAACAATTGTTGTTTTAAAACTTTAACAATTAATTCAGACGAATTAAACTTCTTAATTTTGAAATTTTATTGTCACGATGATATTCGAAATTCGTTGTACGTACATATCATGAAACAAATATTTTTGTTTCATTAAATTGTGCTCTCTGTAAAAGTAATTTATTAATTGTATGCAATATTGAATCTTAATTATTTTTATTAATTCGTAGCAACCGTATTTACTCACGATTGAATTTATATTTATATATTTAAATACATTTCAGATAAGAAGGGATCACTTATCATTTTGATAATAGCATATTTATGTCCATATATTTATTAATTAAACCAGCTGTTCCTAATTAATTAATTTGCACTTTAATTGCAATTAATTAAGAGATAATAACTCAGGAGTATAAAATAACGTAGTTTGAAATTGTCACAACTATGAAGTTACTGAAGACCATCTTATTTTTACATCTCTGTCCTCACATCACGGTCAAAGGAAAAAAAAAAATTAAAACATAAATAATCAGCAGAAAAATCTTGTAAACTCTCGTAGTAAATATTCTGTTTTGCACTAAATTAATAAATAGTATTCTTTTTTTTATATATAATTACAAGTATTGTAGGCGTACCGTTGCAATTAAATTGTCATTTTTTGTCAACCGTGTCGGCAGACAAAATTACACCCCATTTTTCAGAGGAATCAGGAATCCAATTTCTCTGTTATTAGACTGTTGCAGATATCCCCTACACAATAGAAACGTATTTCAGCTTTCACTGACAGATGGGCCCCACAATCTGTTCAGTCTGTTTTGACTGCTGGGTCCCATCTGCCAGTGAGACGTTAATTAATTAACATGAAATTTTTACTGGTACGCACTGTGCAGTAACATGATTTCATTTACCAAAATTATTCTTAAGAAAACATATAGAGTCCTTATCCGCCCCTCTCACATTTTGATACACTCACGTACACTTATGTACTTTTCACAGTTACATAAATATTCACTGAAAACCGTATTATATTTGTCCATAAAAAATGATATCTATTAATTAAAAACATATAAATGTTTATTGAAAAATAATATTTATTTATCGAAAACACAATGAATCGGTGCATAAGTAAAAATGGTTGAAGCTCTCTATTACTCTTACTCCTATTCTTATCCTTTGGCAATGTTCTGGCATGGCCACGTGAACTGAAGACTGATGGTTCTTGGGTTTTTTTTTTTTTTTTTTCTCTTTTTTGACTCATTATTTCTGATTTCCCTTCTATTAATTATGCACCACATGTTCCCTTTCAATTCAACTCGATTCACATTTTCCTAACAAGGAATATGAAAATGAAAATATCTCAGACGACAAAGTTTCTGCAGCATGGCTGTTTCACATGTGGTTCTAGATCTTAATTTGGTATAATACAGGAGATGCCTAGATTTGGCATATGGGATTTGAAAAAACACTGGCGTATGTAGTGCCAAGGCACTACATACGACAAATTAAAAGTTGGATAATTTATATCTTAATAATTTATTACATATGAGTTCTATAAAATAATAATATAGTTGTAAAATATTAATTCATTTAATTTGGATCTAAAAGATCTACTAACATATCATAAAAAAATGAAGTTTCAAGGGTTACACATATTTTCTAGGGAAAGTGAGAAACAATAAGAAAAGAAATCCAATTATAGTGTATATATAGATGGAAATTCTATTCAAATCCTAAAGTTTTGAGGTATATATACAACCAATTCTTCCACCAGAAAACAAAATAAATAAACAAAGAATATGAAGCGAACAACAGGACAATGATCTGCTACAGTCTACTGATATATATATATTTGAAAATTTATTCTATCTACTCACCTAATCTTGATTCCCTCCAATAATGGAATTTCCAATATATATATTGCTTGATGCATGTCAATTATATATATATATATATATATATATTACAACATGGCATGCAGTGCAGCTGTGGGGAGCCACATCTCCTTTCTTAAATCAAATGATGGATTGAAAGAATATATTAATCATGCTTAATAAAAGCAAATTAATGATTTTGCATGAGTGCATATATATATAAGGACCATATATATGTATGTATCATATATTCTATCCTAGTTCAATCATACCAATTTAGTAATTTACTAATTTAGATCTAATCCACGAATGCATGCATGCATGCACATGTGGAGAAAAAGAAAAAAAAACACTCATGAGTAGTAGGTAGCATCCACCCTTTTCACCTATCCATCGGTCCATCGTTTTTGCAGTGAACAAATATCATTTTTCAGTGAACATTTATATCTTTCTAATGAATAAATATCATTTTCCAGTGAACAGATACATAATGGTTTCCAATAAACATTTATAGAACTGTGCTAAGCACATAGGTATATACGTGGTGTGTTAGAACTGTGAGAGGGGTGGATGAGTGACCTATTATATAGGGTCAACTTTATATGTTTCCTGTAATTCAATCAACCATGCATGCGTACATACGTGAAGAGCAGAGCAGCAGGACCATCAAGCAGCAAGAACAGCTAGACAGGGAACATGATTTTGGCATGGGGGATATACTTCCCCATCTAGTCTAGCTAACTTTGAATCATATCATCATATTTATCATTATATTTTCTATATATGTCCATATATATCCATGTGACTTGGTATAATGGTATTAGCCAAACATGTACCAATTAATTCGGTACATGAAGGTATTAATGGTCTCCATATCTTCGTTTTTATGAAAAAAAAATAATACTAAAAGAATGTTAAATATTATAAGCAAACAAAATATATTTAGAGAAGATAATATTTCAGGAGCATATAAGAACCAGCCTTTAGTTTAGCGGCTAGGGACAACACTTTCTATATGGGTCTTTTATAGATATTTAAATTTAAGTGGCTTGACCCTCATCTTTATCTAAAAAAAATATTTCAGGAGCATATATATATATATATCAGGAGGGATCCATTGACAATCCTTAACTTGACAATTTTGATAATTTGATATTTCAAAAATTTGTAAAAAATCATATAAATTCTTAAAAATAGAAAAAGTTCACGGAATTATTTCTTGACTTGTAGATTAATTATGTTTCCGATTATATTCAATTTAAGTTATATTTGATAGCCCTTCAAAGATCCGTTAAATTACAACCGTTAAAAAATACACAAAATTTTGATAAGCTATCAAACGATGTTCAAATTAATTGAAATTTGGAATACTATCGATCTACAAGTTAACTAATGCATCCGTAAGTCTTTTTTCAATTTTAAGATTTTTTATGAATTTTTATAAATTTTTAAAATGTTCTATTGTTAAGATTGTCAAAATTAGTATTGTCAAGGGATCCCTCCTCTCTCTCTCTCTCTCTCTCTATATATATATATATAATTCACGAGCATCATAAATCAATCCAGAAAATACCATCTATATATATCAACAGAATCCATATACGAATCTAGTGAAAACTGTCATTATCATTATGCAGACAGTGAAAATGATATCAGTCACATTTGCCGGCTTTATTCGTCATGTTCATCCTCTTGTTGCGTAAAATTCATAAGTTTTACTGTTGACCGCAGACACATGATCAAAATGTCAAATGCCTTCCATAATTGTACTGAAATATGATGGAACAGTTGATGCCGATTATATCATCTCAATTGGATGCTTGGTACTTCCATAATTTGGTTTATACAACAGGTATGTTTAAGAATTAAGAGTTCAACATGGACACTTCAATTCATGGAATATTGTTGTTTCTTTCAATCGACAAATGATTTTAAAAATTTTTTTATAAAAAGAACGTGTATACATAGGGACCTAATGAGAGGCAATCTGTTCTTATATAATTCAAAAAATTTTAAATGATCATTACCTTGACGATGAAAAACTTACCATTTTCTTCCTTCTTAACAATTGGCTTATTGGCTGGTTGGGTTATATTCAGAAGCAACAGGCCTAACATATCCTGTTGCAAAATAAACTGAATTTTAATAACAAACAGGACCTATATTCAGGCCGAAATTCACTCAAAATGGGCTTTAGTTTCATCCACTCAAATTCAAAAAATAGGCCCAAATAACACGCATCTATGTATTATTAGCCCATTTAAACTTAACCATCAAAGTCGAGATCAGGAAAGCAGCAGAACTTGAAGAAAGAAACGAGGGGAGAGCGCCTGGCCATGGCATTCTCGTGAGGGAGGCATTAAAGTGTGGTGAATGCTTCAGAGAGCTTCTTTGATTGATTGCCTTCATGCCATAACAACACATTTCCAAATTCCAAGTACAAACATACAAATTTCAGGCTTCTGTTATACAAACCTGTTGTTCTCTCTGTATAAGAAGGGAAGGAATTCAAAGAGATTTATTGTAGGTTTATAGTTTGTATTTTATAGAATGGACGACCTGAAATCAGATGACATAAACTCGACTGAGTTGGGTCATATGGAGCTGAGCACCGTTACTCCGCCCAAGCTCTCGTTTGGTTCTCTACCGTTTCACCGACATGACCCTCCTGGTTTGGCTACGCCGCCCCCTTTCCGGATTCCGGTTGCTGTTCCTTTTGTATGGGAGGAGGAACCGGGAAGACCGAGAAAGGAATCTATGCACAACAAACACAACCAGAAACCTTTATCGGGTAGGTCGTTGAAGTTGCCCCCCAGGATGGTAGCAGAGGAGTTGAAGATGAAGGCCAGTAAAAAGAATGCTACCTCGCCAACATCGGTTCTTGACGTGCCTTGCTATTTTAACCAATCAAGATCATTCGGAGGGTGCTATTTCTTTGACACTTGGAACGAGAGATGCGAGGGTGGCAGGGGTGATAAGAATGCTAGGAAGAGGGAATCAAGCGGATCCAGTAACTCGTCGATTTCTTCTTCGACGTTTGACGCATCTTCTTGTGGTTCTGTTGAAGCAAAAGAGAGCCGTGTTAAGATAACAAGGATTAAGAGGCATCGAAGCCTCATCGACGTATCTGTGCATGCCACCTCTAGCTTTCTGGTAACATTTTTTTACTTGAAGCCATCTTCCAAAAAGTTCCATGTTGAACTAACTTTACACCCCTTTAAGCTATTTAGCAAGATTTCTCCAGATCTGTCAAAAAAAACATTGTACGAGAGTAATGATAATTGTAAAACACTTGCATCAGAAGAAAGCAAAATCCACTAATGTTTTTCTCCCTTCTTTTGTATTTCAGATTGGCATATACAAAAGCCTGAGGCAGGTCATACCTTGGCATAGAACTTGATATGTCTTTCTTTACATGGCATACATAAGAAGAAAATAATGAAAGAGGTGTATGATAACTTCCACTGTTCAGTGCTCACTGCTCACTATGCAAATCAAGATATTTCTCAACTCTGGACTTTCTGTGTTACAAATTACAATGTATCCAGTGGCAATTTACTTGATTGTACTATAGAATTTTGAGAATTTATAAATTTTCCTGGTGCTCTACTTTTAAAAAAAAAAAGACTTAATTCTTCAAGTATTCTTCTCTTTAGATTTAAGAAAACCCATTTCTTTTATTCAACTCAGCACAACAGTAGTATAAGAAATACTACAGGAAGGAAACAAATCAAAATAACAAATGAGGTGAAGCAAATTTTTAGAACCTCATATAACAATGGCAGTAAAAAACTGTCATGCCAAAAATTTTAAATGCAACTTTAACGAAATTTTCTTGCTTATTACAAAATAGCACTGGAGATCAGGTTAGGGCACATTCTAAAATAACCTGAATATCAATTCCTAAATGACTCCAACATATAGGCCCAGAAGAAATATAAAGAGGCAAGAAGAAATGGCAAACTTAGATGGTGCACAAAACCCTTCTATTTCTTTTTGCCCGTTACACCAGCAACAACCTACAACAAGCAAACAAAATGATTTATAACGTGCAAGCATGTAGCTAAGAAAATGTAACATCAATAAAAAATAACCATGGTAATTGGACAGGGAAATAGATTTCCTTCTATCTTGAAGTAGTATTACTTTATTTTAATTGCAACATTTGCGTCACTGAACATTTAATTGGGAAATTTTCACCTATACCTTCACATGTTAAATATCATGTCTTAGCAAATTGAGATACACCATGTATGATCCGAGCATGAAGAATAATTCAAAATCAGATATGTCACAAGAAATATAGACAAATCAGAACATATGGTATACTCCACTCTCTCCCCATTTATGTCAAACAATGCCCCATATACACAGCCTAGTCACTGCTTATACCCACTAGAAGGGAGAAAAAGGTTACAACAGTTGGGAAAATTATACAGGAACTAATTAGGAGATGTGGGCATAAGGCTACATCGTGATTTCAAGTTTTTGAGAGGCCAAAGATATGCCTGTAGCTTTTCATGGTAGGCATGGTAGTTGTAAGTTTTCTTAGGGGGAGCAATGAGACAAATAACTAGTCATCTCACATTCTCAAATTATGTGCGATGAACACTGTTAGCTAACACTTGGATGTTCCGACAAAACTCTGATAATATTAGATCATGGCATATAAAGCAATGTACCAATTCAGGTTCCATAATAAGTTATATAGCTTCATCTAACACGATTATCGGGGAAAAAAAAAAGACTAAGCAATTCAAGTATCTGACACAGTGGGTCTTGTCTAATCTTGTACCTTCTATATCTGCTACTGTTGGGCACAAAGCTGCTTATTGGGACAGGAAGTAATGTTGGGTGTTATGAATTGATTTCCCGTGTAATGCATAATTTTTATTGGAAGGATAATCAGGTTTATCCGTTTGTTATGAAGCAATAAAGATATAGAAGATATTCATACCCAATAGGTAGGATAACTCAAGGTATAACTAACTATACATCAAGTAACCCAACAATATGGTTTTTGAAGCTTTTATTGGATTCATCTGACAAAAATTATAGACATCATGAGGGAACCCAATCCCATTGGAACTTGTCCCTAAACTATGAACTTAAATCACCGTCAGGAAAATACTAATTAATCATATTAAACACACTTACCTTCTCTGGAATATAATTTGGATATAACTGCTACTACCAGAATATTTGCATTAAAGAACAACGAAACTTACATCACTCAAAGCTGGTGGCGGGACTTGCTCAGCTCTCTGAAATGAATCCAATGCAGGCCTCACCACTGCTGGAAGCAACAGCCCTGATTTCAACAACAAAAGAGAAAATCATTTAGGCACATAAAACACTACTGACGACCGATATTTCGGCAGTTAATCAAACAGCACAGTAATCACAGGCCTCTACAGTAGGGAACGATACAAATTACATACCGCAACTATCTGTTCCTACTCTACAATCCTGTGACTACTTCTGTGCGGCAAACTGCGTCTGATTAACTGTGGAAACAGTTCAAACTATAACACAAACCCTTAATACTAATGCAGTAATTAACCTTATTTTCTCAGGTCGAAAACTAAATTAGAACACAGCAAGGTTGACTACATCCATCCAAACCAGATCCACAATTTCAGCAGACAATATTATACAATCGATCAAACAGAAGAACAATTCAGATCGATTTAGGTTGTAAATGGGAGACGGAGAGAATATTCATACCGAATCCGGCGATGAGACAGGAAGCGACGACGATCGGCTCTTTGACCGTGAAGATCTTCAACTTCTCCATAATCCCCATTGTCGTTCCCCCTCTCTCTTTCTCCCTCTTCTTCGTCGATCGCAGAAATCAGGTCGGATTCACTTCTTCTTCTCTTTCCGCTCGCCGTTCGCTATCTCCGCCTCAACTCTCCGCTCTGAATTCATATCCCCTGCTGTTTACAACGTCAACCGTTGGATTGTCTCGAGATTCGTTACAGCGCAGATCTCGAGATGATCCAACGGCTGATGTTGTGAACTGTACAATGCAGTAAGTCGGGGATGAGTACTCCGCTCTACTATCTTTCTCGATGCAATCTCTCACTGGGCCTTGTTTAACAGGCCCAGTAAGGCCCATTAGGCCCAATAAGGTTTGAATTTAGAGTTTAGAATTGGGCCTCTTTTGTTATTTGGGCTTGGGCCGAAAGAACGAGGATAATGTGCGAATATTCCGAGAGGAATATTACGGTGGAAAGCGAATCTTGAGAAGGAATATTACATTGCATTGCATTGTTTCTTTTCCTTCCTTTCCTTGTAATTGCCAAGTTTATTATTATTACATCAATCTGGTTGCTTCTCCATCCTTCGTTTCTCTTTTTTATTTTACTTGTTCCCCAATTAATGCATCAAATTAAGTTCATCCATTATGGCGCGAAAGGAAGAGAGGGGGGAGGAGGGGATAGCAAAAATGGTCTCTGTGACTGTGAGGTGCTCTTTTTGGATCATTGATCATTGATCATTGATGGTTTCTTCATGCCTCCATAGCGCGCTGGCAGGTGATATTTCTAAACATCTGATTTTCATATATTTTCATTCTTCTTGGTTCAATTCTTTCTTCTTACTAGGATTATTTAGTTTCAAGTTTACTGCCTGTCAAAGCGTCAGTAATTAAATCTGTTTAATAAAAAAAACAACCAGCCAGTAGCTGAATTTATGGCTTGGTTTGGTTTATAATTAGAATGATTACAACTTTTATTATAACTTCAACAAATCTTAATTCAACGACTCTCTAGCTAATAGTTAGTAACATATCAAAACTGATACCGATTGTATTAATACTCATATAAAATGAGTGTACGAATATCTTGAATGTTAAATGAGTTAATATGAATATTAACCCATTTAACTTGAAAACTAACACAGTCTGTATCAATTTAGGTATCATTTTTTTAATCAACGATACGTATCAGCTCCCTATTGATAAAACTCTAGCTTAAATGCATAATAACAAAAAGAAATACTACTACTACATACTGATTGAGAATTGTTTGCGAAATCTAGTGACTATAAGAAGAATTTCCATATTCTCTCCAAAATACTAAATATCAGAAAAACATCAGTTTGTATTTATTAATCGGATTATTGATTCTACACCTCACCATAGGAAAAACAAAACACTTCCATGCAACATGATGAAAAAAATAAAATGTTTTTAAAATTTTAGAAGCAAGAGGAATTAGCTCCTAGACACTGTGCTCAAATTTAGATTAAACTTATCCATTAAACAGCTGTTAATTAATTAAATAAACAAATCAAAAGATACATTAGTACACAATCAACATTTGACCGAGCACACTCTATCTATATTTAATTAAAATCAACAATAAAGAGAAGAACAGACTTTTCAACACAATTACATAATTGATACGAATATTTGGTGGTAACTCGAATTAAAATTTTAATTAGTTGCTTGTAGGATTGGAATTTAATTGGCATGTAGACCATGTAACTCCCTTTTCCATGGTTTTTAAGATTCCTAAAAACAGTGTATCACAAAATATTTGAGTAATATAGTTGATATAAAAGATTACATAATATGCATAATTTGAGTAGATTTTTTTAACAATTCCGTTTGTATATACAATATATTAGTTTTGCGTCGCTGTGGCGTGTGTTAGGCAATGTTAATTAGATTTGAAAAAAGCTGTTGGCAGAGTAGGTCAATCTTGGAAGGACTCTAATTTTGAATGTTGTTGAAATAATGTCAAAATTGAGTATAATCCAGAGAATGTTAAATCTGATATCACAAAATCTAGTGTGGATAACTGTTAGTTTATGGCTGTCAAGAAGTCATTTTTAATCTGAGACAAATCAAAATCATCTTGTTTGGTATCTCTTTATTACAGTGATATATACAGGCAATATATACTCAACAGAGAAAAATACACTTTTTAGAAAACAAGAAAAAAGCACCATCCCAGATTTTAAAAACGCTTCAAAAAGGACCTTTTAAAAACACATCTGGATGTGATAATATTTGTCTTCAAGATTATCTGCTATTTAGCATTATCTTTTTAAATTTTATCCGTTCGACTGACAAAAATAACTCATCTTTGCATTTTCACACCTCCAATGCCTTCTTTGACATTACTTCCAACAATATTTGCTAAACAATAACCCGGTAATTAATTCAGATCGTCCTCATGATCATTGTAATACATTAATCCAGTGTCAATAAACTTTCCAAAATGGATTTTATTTCACAGAAAATGATAAATACAAAAATGACAGTATCAGTATATACCAGTAGCTCCAATCATTCATTTTTCCAAGGAGAATAAACTATAAACAACAATTCTTTTGCCTCTTTTTTTATTGAAATACCAATAAAATCATTGCTTGGTCATCCCACAAATCAAATTCCATCAATAGTTACAATTTGTAACCACCATAAACAACACAAAAAGTTCAATACAGGAAAGCCATTGATGACTTCTCTATAAATTAGGAATCTTGTAGCTGAGGTTTTCTTCTTTCTGTGTTCAAGTTAGTAGTATATTTGCTTCATATTGTATGTTAATGGTTTCTGAAAATTTTGACTGGGGAAACCACACCAATTTGAGAATATCACACCACCGCGATGTTGCAAAATTCGAGCCATTTCTGCAAAGAGTTGTAATCAAGTTAATTTCTCTAGGCAACTGAAAGTAGAACTGGATTATAATTTATCGGGCATGAGGCACTAAAATGAAGAGGTAGAAAAATAAACTGCTACAATATTTTTATCTTTTGTAAACTTTGGTGTAATTCCAGAGCAATACTTTGATGTATCATTTAACAATAGCTTTTATAAATCAGAGTTCATTAGGAGCTCCATGCTTCTTCTTTTTCAATTAAAAGAATTGTAGGGACCAAACTGCCAAATACATATATCCAACTGAAGGCACATAACATTTGGCTTAATAGTAGCTGGTTGATACTACTAAACCATTTGTATAAGATCTTTCGTAGTTAAAACCTTACCTCTAAATAATTATGACTCGATAGTTGCAACCCGGACCGGCTTCATAACAGAAAAGGCACTCTTGATATGGTCAAAACCCATAACAAGCACTCCAATGACGTAAAGGAAGCTGAGTTGTAGCTTCCCTAGCAGGCTATATACAGTTAAAAGACTATTCGCTCCACTACTTTTCAACTTGCTCAGAGACAGTGGCGCTGTTAAAACTAGCCAACCTGTTTAATATCACGCCATCAGTAAATTTAATCAATTTCAGATTTACTAGTCAGAGATGGGAACATTGATTTTACTCACCGGATTCGCTCTCTGGCAAGTACGGCCAATCTTCTGCTATTTCTTTAGATTTCGAGGCTGTTATTAAATCTTTAAGAGCTTGGTTTACCTGGAAAATTCATAATTATTGTTTTTAGAAATGTACCAACAAATATAAAAATCAACACAACAGCTATAGAAACTACTACTTGCATGATGGCATTATGAGAATGATACGCACTGTTCCACTCTTGTGGTTTTACTTTTTGATATTTGAAGTATTATTATTGAAGTGGCCACTCCACAAAATTCTGACTGCTTTTATTCTTCAAACAGGCCAATGAAACATTCAGTATTTTTCTGACTGGTAGAAAAGGCTCTGGGGCCTGATAGGCTGGCTGGTCGGTGGTCTCTTACATTGAAGAAGAGAGAAGGTACTTACACTGCTGGTATGTAAACTCTATAACAGGGTATATATTGATAAAAAACAGCTTTCCAACTGTAAAGTGCCGATATTCCACTGGATGTACAGAAAGTATGTGTGGTTAATATATATTAGAGGAACTAATGAGGCTAGTGGATGCTATATCTCAAGAAAATGGAACTCTTTCATTGGCAAACAATCTTGAAGACGACAGTTATGTATGCTTCACATTTTCACTTAGTTTCCCACTTTCGGGATTGAAAAACAAAAATTACCACTGACAAAAAAAACCCCATATGCTTCTTCAATGTTGCTTCTATTATCAATTGCCAAAAGAAAGGCAAGACCCATAATACTGATTTTTTTTTTGTTTTTTATAAAAAACCCTTGTATATAGTTCTCTGTCGCAATGATCCTGTTGAAAAGAGCACAGAAAATTGCAGTGCGAAGGAAGTCTATGTAAGGGGTCACAAGGCCCCTATTTTTCCTTTCTTATTTTTTCTTTTCTTTTATTTTTTGGTTATAACACTGCTGAAGCTCAGAATAACAATGCATAGATGTAGAAAAATACTGTCCACACAACTATATGGGTTACAAATGCAACAAGCAGCACATTGCATATCCATAAGAAATAAATAAGTACGAGGAGTTCCCTGGAAATATTGATTATTACAATATGTACCTCATCAGGCCTTTCATGGCTCACCAAATGTGCGCCATGAAGCTCAACCATCCTTGCAGCTGGGTAGAGTTTTTCTGCTAATCTCTTAGCATGACATAACTGAGCAATTATATCATCCCTACAAAACAGTAATTAAATTATTAACAAAATTGATGCAACTCTGTAGGGCATTGCAAGTATCAGCGGAAGCTACCGACCTTCCATGAATGACGGAAATAGGAAAACCAGCTGAGCGGATAATATCAAGTTCTTTGGGGGTCATTTTATGGGTCCAGCAAGCATTTATTTGGCCTTCAAATCCATGGTTTGATTGCATCCCAGCAGATGATATGCCTTTTACATATTGCTGCATAAATCAAAATAGGCAAATATAATAGTTTTTATTAGTACCAAGCCTTCTCGGTATTTCTATGTATGAGAATCTGGAAAATGATCTGATGTTTGTTTCTATCTTACTTGATAAAGGATCATCCTTCTTGTAGACGTTCCCACATATTCATCTAGGTATTCCTGCACGAAAATTAATCTGTAAAGTTCATTCTTGTATATAGCCAGAGTGAACGCACCTTTTATTTTAAATTCAATAAAATATTTATTTCATTAGTGAAACGAGAAAAGAGGAGAATGTGACCTTTGTATAATGTGTATCCAAATCAACATGAGCTCTTTGTTCAGGAGATTTTGCTCTCAAGAATCGATACGCAAGATGCATCATTTGCCGATCCAGCTGCAAAAAATAACGCAAATTGAACAATCAGATTTTCAGTAATATGAAAGTATCAGCATCCAATAACTAGAAACAAGAAATGTGTCATGTGCGCAACCTTCGGAAAGCATTCATAGCCGCCGCCAGTAGCATTGAGCAAAGCCAAGGAGGATAATCTTTCTGGCGCCATTGCTGCCAGTTTGCAAGCTATCATGGAACCTGCATTTTCTCATCAGAAAACAAACAAGAAGCCGAAATCAGATCTAAACTACTTCTAATTTTGAGGTGGAATTGCAGAAAAAATAAAAAGAAAAAATAAATAAAGTAAACGGACCCATGGAGTGACCAAAGACATGAGCTTTCTTCCACCCCAAATGATCCAAAAGAGCCAATGAATCTCCTGCCATTTTTGTTGTCCTGCATTTCATTTATTCCTTCATTCGTTTAGATGCACTTCATTAAATATCTAGAGGGGATTTTATTTTTATTCTCCAATTCATTCTAAAAGAATCTTAATTTCTTTGTTTCCAATGGTATTAATTGGTAAAGCCCTAAGATTCCCCCACCCCCTTTCCTCATATGGAAGAATATTATAAAATCCATTATCTATTTTGAGATGAAATCTTCCCCAATTGATTACAAACAAAAATAACCAAAAATAATTATCAATTTTAGCATTCAACAAATAGATCACAAACACAAAATAGGAAAAACTTGAGGAAAAGTTCAGACGTGTATTCCGATTTGGTAGTGGGAATGGAGCTGCGCCCCATGCCCCGATTGTCAAAGCAGCAGATCTCAATCCCTTCTTCCTCATCCACATATTCATCACCCTCTTCTGTTTGATCCAAATCGGATCCCTTTGTCTGAGTTTCGGGATCATCCCCGGATGCCGCGATTTCCAAGTCGTCGTTGTCGTTCGGCTCGGTCGATCTGGCCAGGCCCTTCACCTGCGGACCCCAGCCGTCGTGCGTCCCCGCCAATCCTGCATTGTCCATGTTCACGTTTGAATTGAAATAGAAGTAGAAATTGTAAAGGGAGAGGTGTGGAAAGGTACCTATAATGAGGAGGACCTTGGTGCTGCCATGGCCGTACCTCCGGTAGTATATCCTCGCACCATTGTTCTCGCAAAACGGCATCTTTGCTAGCTCCTCCCTCCTTCCTTCTTCCTCCCTTTCACTTTCACCGCAATTTGATCTCAATTAATCAACGAATTGATCACCGCACGGATTCGTTCGTTCCCCGCGGTAAAGAAAAACTGATACAATTTTCTATCTATGAAATTGTCGGCGATCGTCCGTCGCAGGAGAGGAGAGCGAGGAAGAGGAAATTGACGGAGAGAAAAAAAGCCGCGTGCTTTTTCTTCTTCGGTTTGTTTTGTTTTTGTATCATTCAATTCAATACAATACAAATATACAATTGAATTCCAATTAGCATATGATGGAAATGACAAAGTCCAAGTCCAAAGTCTAAGTTTAAAAGCCCGGTTTCGGTTTGGTTATCATCACATGAATTGACATTTATAGTTATAGCCAAGTTGACATCTTTGACATTATTAACCCGGTTAAGTTAATAGGATTAGGAATTATTAAGCGGGTCGGGTTAGCGAGAAAATAGGAAGAGGGAGAGCCACAGAGGAGAGATTGGAAGGACACGTGGGTGGATATGGATATGCCCCTGACGGCCGTGTTTGCTGTGGCGGAGATAAATTCATAAAATACACCAAAATATAAAAATGTTATGTAACTTGTGTTAATGTTAAGAAGACATAAATATGGTTTGGGTGGCGCCAAAGACAAGTCAAAAGTGGAGCCGGACAGATACGAATGCGATACGATTTTCATTATTACGGAATTATGATTTTATCGTGTTGTGAGTGATGTGAAAGGAGACGAAGGAAGGAGATAGAGACGAAGGCGTGGAGCGGCCGCGGCGTCACCGTTAATAATTACTTCCTCAGTCTACAATTTAAATTTATACTCTTTACAACTTATTCACAATTAAATAAATTTATACCCTTTATTTGAATCCACTTTCTTCCTAAAAATATATATATTACGAAATTTTCAAAATGCCCCTCGTGTCCTTCCGAGAATGTTCATTTTTCTACTAATTGAAGACATAAAAGTAATTTCACTCTTCCAATATTTCTTTTGACTTTTGCTACAAATTCATTCTTTCGTGGAGAGAAGAAGTAGTGTTTTATATACTGTTATAAATGGCTCGTTAATTGTGGGCCGTCGGATTGGTGCTGGACGGGTAAGATTGTGAGGAAACGGATATAGATTGTGGGGTCTGTCTGTGTTGTGTTGACTATTGTGTCCTTTTCTTTATCAATGCCTCGATGCAAATTAATGGAACTAAAATTTGTACTGTACAAAATTTGTGGATTGATGTGAATTCTATCTTTTAGTCATCGTTCCAATCCACCCTAATTAATTGACTGAAAGATCAAACAAAAACTGAATTGGTCTGGTCAATTTTCAGCAGCAATATGACTGGTGGTCTGATAAGCACAAAACACCTACTGGAAGGTCGGGGTTTCTTTCATCCAACAAAACAAATTAAAAAGATATATGAAAAGTTGTATGTTCCTAATAAAGTATATTACTTTTTTCATTTAGGATGGATTAGAATTGAAATCCACATCACCTGCTGACTGTATATGTAATGCAACTTTTTTTTTTTAATTTTTATGTATATGTATATGGATTAGAATCAAATATCCTTTACTTATTTTAAATTGTGAAAGTTGGAATTTTTAGCATTTTATAATGATGTACGTTACTAAAAACGAATGACAGACTTTTTTATTTATCTTTTCAATTAACACTCTGCTAATCACAGTAAGTACTTTTCAATTATTTTTATTTATAATGATGTACTTTTCAATTATTTTTTATTTATCTTTTCTTCTATAATCATGGCATGTACAAAATCTTTTATTTAATTTTTAGTATGAACACAATAATACAGTTTATTTTCGTAGACGAAGTAAAAGATTCAGCGTACATCATACTGCAAAGTTCTTGTTGATGAAAATAATAAAAGAACCAGAAGTGTGACCATATTATTTCCCGTGGTCGGCAAAAATAAAAATAAAAAATTCACGGTCTCACTCTCACTGAATGGGTTACATACCGGTTGTGTATTTATTTAATTTGGGCTTTTTTGGGCTTTTTTGGGCCTTTGGTGGTTTATTCACAAATGTATGACCAGATAGGGGATTGATAATGAGTTTTTTTAATTAAAAAAATCATTAAATTTTTAAATATAGATAGCAATTTACAGATATGTTATTTAATTTATAGATTAATTTTTATTATATTTAATTTAAGTGATTTTTTATAGCTCTACAAAGACATATTAAATTACAACCATTAAAAAAAGTATAAAATTTTTGATAAATCGCCAAACAATGCTCAAATTGATTGAAATTTGAAAAACAATCAATCTATAAGTTACACAATACATCATAATTTTTTTTTAAGATTATTTTATAAAATTTATCATTTAATAAAAAACTTTGTCAAGATTATCAACATAAGCATTATCAATTGATCCCTCCTCTGGCTAACCTTCAACTTCAAAAGGCACCTTGGATCAACTCAAAACAAACATCAATGCAGTGCACTTGATTTAAGTATTTCGAAGCACTTTTAAAGTATCAAGCTGAACAGATTTTTAAGTTTTGACAAGATAAAGCATTCCATTGATATTTAAAGGTTAAATCATCAAATATATTAAACTTTTTTTTAACACATTTTACTTCTTTTACCACCAGCATTTTAATTTAATTTTTACTCCACTTTTACTATTATGCTTACTAAAAAAAGAGAAAATTAGTTTTCTTCTTTAGTCTCCTTTGTGTAATAAGCTTGTTTGATTGTTCTTAGTTGAATGATGTGTTAGTTTTTCTCTTGATTGGTTGTGCCAGTATTGGCTTGGTGGATATTTTAGTTTTGGTTTAAGTTTAGATATCAGTTTCCTCTTTAAGGACTGATTATTAGTTTCTTTAGGTTTTAATTGTACTTCTAATCTCCTTAAATGAAATGGGAGATGGTGGACTTTTGTCCACTATGTTCAAAATAAAAAAAAAAGAGAGAAAAGGTGTTAAATTGGGACTGTCAAACGAGTCTGTATCATCTGGAATCGTCAAGAACTTTTGGCATCAGCATGGCTTCATTGTTCATAATAATTTTAAAGTTGGAAGATTACAATGTAGAAATAACCCATAACAAAAGACAGTATACTGGTATTTTACTATCTTCTGACAGTGTGTTAATCATAGCCTTCCGACTTGTGACCTGTAGTACTATCAAATAAAATAACAACCCGCCCTTCCATCCAAAATTCTGAATTTCCTAGCAGGCCTGAATTTTACAAAGAAAGAAACTATGTAAGCTATCAGATGAACAATCTCAATAGGCAATTACAAAAATGGGAGCGGGTGGGTGCACCCGCGGGTGCACTGTTTGATTGTGGACTCACATCCTCCACCGTTGGATTTATTTGCATTTAATGACTTCTCTTTCCAGTTTACTAATCCTTGCTACCTTTCTCTAATTCCGTGCCATCATGAAGAAAAGAAGATAATTAAAGATACTCTTTACCGGGACCCGGAGTGAAAATACAAGGATTTCTTTATTATTCCTATACTACTGTTTGAACTATATGCATTCATACCCTTATATTTTGTTTTAGTTTTAATATGACACCTTCAAGGTTTCAACCAAGCCAACTGATCATCCATATAAAGAATAAACATATCAAGCTATATGTATGATTTCATAATCTTTCAGACTTCAGAAATATTAAAAAAAAAAAAACTAGACAAAATATTTCATAAATAAAAAATTATGTCATTCCAATACTAATTTACTTATTGTTTTTTTTTTCAATCAATGCACTTGTTACATGCAAAATACAGTAAAATTACAAAAATAATTAGAGTTGCAGCCTGCGGGTTCTTTTGTCACTTGGTATGTGGCGATTAAAAATAACTATTGAACTATATGTATTACATGATTTGAGTTTTAACATACGCTTTCCGTGAGCTTAACTCAAAATCATATCAAATCACTTCCAAATTTTAATCTATTTAGTTCATTATATTCTTTATATCAAAATCTTATGGGATACAAAAATTTTATATTTTTTGAGATTTATAAGTATTTGTTTTGGATTTTAAAAATGATGCATAAAACATTGAAAATTTTATTAATATTGTATAATCACTTTTAAAAAAATTCTAAAAAAATACTTAAAAATCTCAACTCTCCAAAATGATTTTTTTTATTTTTTATTTTGCATCCCACAAGATCTTGATATAAATGAATATAATGATTTTGATATAAACGAATATAATGAGCCGTATTAGCTAAAATTTGAAAGTAATGTGTTATGATTTTGAGGTTAAACTCATGAAAAACCTCTGTGAGCTTAAGCTTACCGTATATTTACTCGCACGATTTTATTAAAAGTTTTAGATATCAAAATTTCCAAATACGTATATATAATTTATAATGTATCTATCTCACATAAAAATTAAGAGGAGGGTACCGATGCCTCAATTTTTTGTGCCTCCATCATGCCTCCACTTTTTAAATTTCAAATAACTCAAAATTTAAAACTCATTTTTCAAAACAAAACCATTAGATTTAATCTATATCCTTTCATTTATGTATATGTAAAAAATCATTAAATTTGAATATTATTTTGTTTGACATCAAGAGCTTTAAAAAAATGTACTAATTTGAGCAATTTCTAGACGTTGATTTTTATAACTCATTGATTTATATAAAATAAAACAAAAAAGTGAAAAAATTGTTTATGTGCATATAGAGAATATCATATTGATCAAATCTAACGGTTTTGTTTTGAAAAATGAGTTTTAAATTTTGAGTTATTTGAAATTTAAAAAATGGAGACATGATGGTGGCACTAAAAATTGAGGCATTGGAACCCTCCTCAAAAATTAATAAATAGAACATAAAATTATCTTAAAAACTTATGCAAACAAATAAAAATATTATTTTGCGTGTTTACATAAATGACATAGATCAAATACACATTAAACTATATTTTATTTTAGATTGTCTCATTTCAGATAATTTTACAGTTAAAAGCTGATTATTTGTTTGTTTAAATAATTTCAGACTAATTTAAATTATTTATATTTATAAAAGAAATGCTAAATGTGATATATAAGTAATAAGTTTCTTAGAGTATAAAGTGAACAAAAATTAGTTTGATTTTATCCGGATTAAGAAAAAGTAGAGGATGCCGATGTATAAATGTTCTTTGTGGAGCCCAATGGAGTTATGGCTCTCTTTTATACTTTTATGGCACTTAACAGCAGAGAGATCGTATTTTCATTCTATAAACCCGGAAAAAGAGAAGTCATTAAATGCAAATAAATCCAACGGTAGAGAAGGTGAGTGCACAATCAAACGGTGCACTCGCGAGTGCACCCACCCCGCTCCCTACAAAAATAGTTACCAACAGATGAACAATGCCTACATTAACGACCTAGTAGATAATCATTTACAAACAACAAAAAATATACAGACAAGTTTTGATGTCAAAACAATCATCCTGAAGCCTGAAAGATTCATTTTTGTTTTTCTAATTTATCACTCTTCAGCGCTTATGGAGGTCGTCTTGGCTTCTTATATCGATTCCTCTCACTGCATAAGACTAAGAGTCTTATAAGTTCAATCTTCTTGTCACCTAAATGAAGGTCTGAAAACTGTGCATCCTTATTATTGCCTTCTGAATCTTGTGGCAATCTAGACTTCCAATCCCCCTTGGCTGCTGCGTATCTACCATTATCCTAATATTATCAACAAACTTTAGCATCACGATTAAAATTGAACCCATTCCTACACAAGAACAAAACGTACAAAAAGATATATATACCAATAACCATATAACTTTTGTAAATAGAATGTTACAAATGAAAATGAATAAAAGACATTCACTTTAGAAAAATAGAATAATACAAGGTAAACCACATTATATGCAGTTTCAAATTTGTTCAGGACAAGTAAACGACTTGTGGTGACATGTTAGAGCCTAGTCATTTACCACTGGCAACTAGCCTATAAAAGGTTCTGCAATCATTTGAACACAATCAGAGGCTTTAAAAGGGTGTAATATGTTGATACAACTTCCACTACATTACTAAAAAACAATAGTATTCTGGTGTTATAGGGATGATATTGATAACACTGTAGTTAATTTCAGCATGGGTCTTTGTATGAATGGCCTGTGAAATAACAATCTCCGAACATGCTATTTCCCTGAGGAATAGTTCAGAGCTTTGAACAATTCTCAGGTCTGGCTGTACTGACTGTAGTAAGTGCTTAATATTCCTTAGAACTATAACAAATTAACAAAGATAGCAAATGCAAAGAAGGAATGGTTTTGATGGTTAACTACCACATGATGGAGCTCAACAGACTCAAGAACTGGAGCATTCTGAAGAAAGCAAATAAGGTCTGATATGCCCTCTTTATGGAAGGGCATCGAGAGCTTCAAACTCCTTAAATGAGGGAATGTTGACAGATTCTTTCCGGGCTCCACAAGCGGATGAAATGGATGGTTTTTTAACTACACAAAGAAAGTTAATCAGCCAAAAATTGCTAATAATACCAATTTCAGAAAGGAACAAACATCATAAGAGAAGAATTTATATAATTTTGTGCTGGTCTGAGCGCAACTTCTCAAACTAATATCCTCACTTCCTCAGGATATGTATGATAGCATTTGACAAAATTTCCTAATTGACCTTTCATTTTACATAGTTGTGCATTTCTCATTAGGATAGAAACATCCTTCAGTATGATAGAGCAAAGAAAATTTTAAATTAGTTGTAATGGAGCAGGCACCATTCTAGAACAATTCTACTATAGACTATTTAAGAAATTTCCACCAACTCTTTTGTAGAAACAGTCACTTCCACTAACTATCCATTTAATATAGCTAAATTCACAATATCTGGGCAAGAAGTTGTACAACATGTCTTTGAGTGCAATAACTGAGTTACCAAATAACACTTCACACTTTTACATTGTATTAAATGTAGGACAATTTTATCTGCATTTATACTTCAGCATAATATTAGATAGGAGTATAGGACTTCTAAAGAAGAAAATACACATACAACCACTAAAAACTAATCTAATATGCCAAAACAAAAGTGAATGACATAGGGCTTCTAATTAATAATGATCAGTATATCCAAATGCTCATACGCTTTCAGATTTTCAGAAGTAAACACCCTAGTACTGTTAGGGCGTGTTCGGCGGTCCGGGTATCTTGTGGGATGGGAATATTTGGGAATGGGAATAAAAATTGTTGAATTTGGGAAGTGTTGAGATGGAAATGGGAATGGAAATTTACAAAAGGAAGTGTTTGGATGTTTTCTGGGAATGGAACGGGAATGCGAATGGATAAGAAATTTTTTATTATTTATACATAACAAATTGATTTGTGATTATAATTAATTTACATAGGGGATGAATCAATGAGTAATGTTTATTTTGACAATTTTAATAATGAAACATTTTCAAATTTGAAAGATCTTTATAAATCTAAAAAATAGGAAATAGTTTATATAACTCATTTATATTCAATAAGTTTTATTATATATTTAGAATTCCAAAATATTCAACTGCTTTGGCCCTTTCTCGATTAAATTAAATTAATAGTATGAGCTATGCACCTATTTAATAATTGACATTAAAATTTTTTTGTAAATGATGCTTGTTGTATTGATCCATGGGAAAAATAAAATTGACTCCAAGACAATTTTTGTTTTCCCATGGGAATGCCTATGTGGCAAGGGTAAAAGTTCCCAAATGGCAAGAATTCCCATTTTAGAACCCTTGTCCGAACACCAAATGGAAAGTTATCCCAAAAGTATTATTTTTCCCATTTGTTCCCACGGGAACCCTTCTGGCCGAACAGGCCCTAAGTGTTCGGTTGTTTATGGGTATGGGAATGGGAATAAATAATGAAAATGAGAATGGATAAGAAGGTTTTCAATATTTTTATAAAACAAATTGATTGATGATTCAAATTAATTTAATATAAAAATGTGATATTTGATCACGTTTAATTGAATACAAAACAAATTGATTTATGATTCAAATTATATGTTTTTTTTAGTATTTTTAATATTTTTAGATATTGTAAATTGTTAATGATTGGACTCAATTGAATGGGTTTATTTAATGTTTGACTAGATCAAATTATTTCCAATCAACTTCATATATTGTAAGGAGACAAGGTATTGAAGAGCAAAGGAGTTGGGAAAAAAAAAATTAGGTCCAAGTTGATTTTTATTTACCCAAGGGAATTGTACTATTTTGGGTAGTTTTTGTGGAAATGGGAATCAAAATGGAAACAATTTTGGGTGCACCGAACGGGTTTGGAAAATTCAACCCAAACCCAATCCCAAACCCACTTATTCCCAGTCAGACCCATATCTTCGAACACGCCCTAAGGGCGTGTTCGGCAGCCGCGGGATTTTATGGGATGGAAATATTTGGGAATGAGAATCCAAAGTTGTTGAAATGGGAAATTGTGGTATGGAAATGGGAACGGGAATGTACAAAAGAAGTATTCGGATGTTTGTTGGGAATGAGAATGGGAATGGTAATGAGTAAAGAAATTATAATCATTTTTTTGTTGTATTCAAATTTTAAAATTAATGTATAAGTTCAAAAACTATACTTTTTCTCCTTTTTTTAATGTTTTTAATGATTATATTCAATATTATTAAGAGATTCATTGACAATATTGCTAATATTAACGTTGTCAATTCATCTGTCCCCTTTGATATATCCCAGATTTTGTTCGTGACTTCTATTATATTTAACATTCAGATTAATTTTATTATATGTAAAATTGGGAAATATTGAGATGGAAATAGAAATAAAAATGTACAAAAAAAGTGTTTGGTTGTGTCGTCGGAATAGAAATGGGAATAGATAATGAATTAGTTTTTTTTAATAAGTACTATTAGAGTAATTTATTTATATTGAGTGCATTAAAATTATCTCAAAAAGTTTCAAATATAAGCAGAGGAGAGTGCATACAGCGGACATCAACCCGTGGGAAAAATAAAATCGAGTTGGAGTCAATTTTTATTTTCCCAAGGGAACTGCTGTTATTTGGGTGAATTATGTGGGAATGGAAATCAAATTGGGAATAGAAATTGGAGCACCGAACACGGGATGGATTAATCTTCCCATTGGGTTCTGGTTCCCTGACTTTCCCCAGGGAAAGTGGTACACCGAACACGGCCTAAGGGCCTGTTCGGCCGGAAGGGTTCCCGTGGGAACAAATGGGAAAAATAATACTTTTGGGATAACTTTCCATTTGGTGTCCGGACAAGGGTTCTAAAATGGGAATTCTTGCCATTTGGGAACTTTTACCCTTGCCACAGGCATTCCCATGGGAAAACAAAAATTGTCTTGGAGTCAATTTTATTTTTCCCATGGATCAATACAACAAGCATCATTTACAAAAAAATTTTAATGTCAATTATTAAATATGTGCATAGCTCATACTATTAATTTAATTTAATCGAGAAAGGGCCAAAGCAGTTGAATATTTTGGAATTCTAAATATATAATAAAACTTATTGAATATAAATGAGTTATATAAACTATTTCCTATTTTTTAGATTTATAAAGATCTTTCAAATTTGAAAATGTTTCATTATTAAAATTGTCAAAATAAACATTACTCATTGTTCAACCCCTACGTAAATTAATTATAATCACAAATCAATTTGTTATGTATAAATAATAAAAAATTTCTTATCCATTCGCATTCCCGTTCCATTTCCAAAAAACATCCGAACACTTCCTTTTGTAAATTTCCATTCCCATTTCCATCTCAACACTTCCCAAATTCAACAATTTTTGTTCCCATTCCCAAATATTCCCATCTCATAAGATATCCGGACCGCCGAACACGCCCTAAGTGTGTGGGAGACTGGGACTGGGACTGGGAGTGAGGTCGGCAGGTTTTGTAAACTCTGTGTCGAGTGCTCATCCCCTGACTTACTGCATTGTGCAGTTCACAGCATCAGCCGTTAGATCTTCTCGAGATCCGCGCTGGATAAATCTCGAGATTATCTAACGGCTGGCGCTGGAAACTGCATAATGCAGTACAGCAGGGGATGTGAATTCCTCTGTGTCGAACTCGGGAGGCGGTTGGGAGACCGGGAGTGAGGCGGCGGGAGTGGAGTGTACTGTACTGTCGATTCTCGAAGAAAGAAAGTGAGGATTTCTCAAAAAAAAAAAAACAAAAAGAAAGTGAGGGACCCCAAATCAGAGATGAACGGACGAGATTTCATCCTCACACTCAGGATAGAAATTAGAAAAGGCTTGTTGGGCCCATTACTGGGGTGGGTGAGTCTTCTCCATGATATTGGGCCAAGAATTGGGCCTTTAGGAGATTTTGGTATATGCATGTGATTTTTGTTGTTGCAGGAATGCAGGGTCTCTCACTTTCTGTAGCGGGTTTGGTTTCAAAGATGCCCGTTATTAGGTTGGGTTTCTCTCTCCCCCATGATATATGTTAGTGGTGGGATCATTAACAAATGGTTGTTTTGATAATACTGATAATGCTATCTTTCAAAATTTTGTAAAACTTCATAAAAAAATTTTAAAAATAAAAAAAAGTTTTCGACTTTATTCAATTTGAGTGGTATACAATGGGCCCATTATTTGATAACTTTTTAAAGATCGGTTAAATTACAACCGTTAAAAAATATACAAATTTTTAATAAAGCATCAAACGATTTTCAAATTGATTGAAATTTATAACATTATCAGTCTATAAGTTAAATAATGTATCCACAAATTTTTTCTTTTAATTTTAAGATTTTTTATGAATTCTTACAAAATTTTAAAAATAACTATTATCATAATTCTCAATTAAGACAATCAATAGATCCCTAACCTTATATAAATGTCTAATCTTCTTTTATATATTTCACCGGTATCTCTTAAATCCACATAACGCATTATTAACTCTGATGATTTATCAAAATATATTTTTCTGTAAAATCATATAATATGTCAAAATAATATTACATCTAATCATCATTATTACCTTAGTTGGTGTCCATATCCACTGGAATGGTCAGCATGGTGGAGTAATAAAAATGATCAGTTTTCAATTAGAAAGTACAATAATAGACAGTTTTGAGATTCGTGTATGTAGCTTTGGGAGTGAGATTTTTGACCCTTGCACGGTGGTACCTCTACCTGCTACCCAGTACTTATCCCCTAACTTACTGCATATTGCAGTTCATGATGTGAACCGTTGGATCGTCTCGAGAGTATGGAGATCCGAGATGGCACGAATCTCAAGACAATCTAACGGCTCACGTCATGAACTGCAAAATGCAGTACAGCAGGAGAGATGAAATCGTATTACCATTCGCAAAAGCTCCCGCCTCCCGTGAGTCCCGGCACAAAGAAACAGAAACCCTTCCCGCCACCAAATCCACTCTCCCAATTCCCAAACCCTAACCATGTCCAACCCCAACCCCGATCCCGACCGGCTGTCGGACCTCCCGGAGCCGCTGCTCCTCCACATCCTCTCCTACCTCCCGACCAGATCCGCCATCCGCACCTCCCTCATCTCCCGCCGCTTCCGCCTTCTCTGGACCGCCTCCCCCTCCCTCCACATCGACCGCGTCGACTTCCCCCCCGGCCACGCCTTCTCCAGCGCCACCTCCCGCTGCCTCCGCATCCGCGACCCCTCCGCCCCGCTTATCACCTTCCGTCTCCACTCCTGGCGCCCTCTCGCCATCAAGACCGCCACCCGATGGCTCACCCGCGCTTACTCCCTCGGGCTCCGCGATCTGCACCTGTGCATCGACGCCGTCGACTTCCTGTCTCTCTTGCCGCTCATCGTAACCTTCCGTAATCTCCGCTGCCTCGATGTCTCCTGTGGAGACTACGACTGGGCGGGGTTCTATTGTCAGAAGCTTGAGTCTGTTCTCCCCCCGAACCTCCTCGCGACCGGCCTCCGCATCCTCCATCTCAAAGTAAGGATCTCTGGCTCTGATCTGAAACGTCTCGTAATGGAACAAACCGATCTGGAAGATCTGTGCCTGGAACTCACCGATAAAATCCCCGTTGATCTGGTATCTAAAACAGTGAAGAACATGAAACTGACATTCCGGTTCTCGTCGCGTTCGCTTAGTCTGGTCTTCCCTGCCTTGGTGAAACTTGATTTGACTATAGGCCTATATTCGGATGTAAAGGAATTCCATGCGGAGATGCCGCTGTTAAGGCAGGCCGACATCAAAATTCCGTATCTGTCGGAGAATTATGTGTCGGTAGTAGGTAACTTGTTGAGGTGTCTCGTAAATGTATCGCAATTGTCTATCCACATACAAGAGGCCTCTCCAAGGGAACCAGATCGGGTACCCGGTTTAAGTGCCCGCCGTCGGAAACAGGTATGCAAATTCTTGCATTGTAATTTTTGTTTCATAGCATAATTTTTTTTTGGCATATTAGATTAGTTTTTAGTGGTTGTATGTGTATTTTCTTCTTTAGAAGTCCTATACTCCTATCTAATATTATGCTGAAGTATAAATGCAGATAAAATTGTCCTACATTTAATACAATGTAAAAGTGTAAAGTGTTATTTGGTAACTCAGTTATTGCACTCAAAGACATGTTGTACAACTTCATGCCCAGATATTGTGAATTTAGCTATATTAAATGGATGGTTAGTGGAAGTGACTGTTTCTACAAAAGAGTTAGTTTGAAGTTTCTTAAATAGTATATAGTAGAATTGTTCTAGAATGGTGCCTACTCCAGTATAATTAATTTAAAAATTTCTTTCCTCTATCATACTGAAGGATGTTTCTGTCCTAATGAGAAATGCACAACTATGTAAAATGAAAGCTCAATTAGGAAAATTTGTCAAATACTATCATACATATCCTGAGGATATTAATTTGAGAAGTTGCACTCGGAGCGGCACAAAATTATATAAATTCTTCTTTTATGATGTTTGTTCCTTTCTGAAATTGGTATTATTAGCAATTTTTGGCTGATTAACTTTCTTTGTTTAGTTGGGAAACCGTCCATTTCATCCGCTTGTGGAGCCAGGGAAGGATCTGTCAACATTCCCTCATTTGAGGAGTTTGAAGCTCTCGATGCCCTTCCATAAAGAGGGCATATCAGACCTTATTTGCTTTCTTCAGAATGCTCCAGTTCTTGAATCTGTTGAGCTCCATCATGTGGTAGTTAACCATCAAAACCATTCCTTCTTTGCATTTGCTATCTTTGTTAATTTGTTATAGTTCTAAGGAATATTAAGCACTTACTACAGTTAGTACAGCCAAACCTGAGAATTGTTCAAAGCTCTGAACTATCCCTCAGGGAAATAGCATGTTCGGAGATTGTTATTTCACAGGCCATTCATACAAAGAACCATGCTGAAATTAACTACAGTGTTATCAATATCATCCCTATAACACCAGAAAACTATTGTTTTTTAGTAATATAGTGGAAGTTGTATCAACATATTACACCCTTCTAAAGCCTCTGATTGTGTTCAAATGATTGCAGAACCTTTTATAGGCTAGTTTGCCAGTGGTAAATGACTAGGCTCTAACATGTCACCACAAGTCGTTTACTTGTCCTGAACAAATTTGAAACTGCATATAATGTGGTTTACGTTGTATTATTCTATTATTCTAAAGTGTCTTTTATTCATTTTCATTTGTAACATTCTATTTACAACAGTTCTATGGATATTGGTATATATATCTTTTTCTAGGTTTTCTTCTTGTGTAGGAATGGGTTCAATTTTAATCGTGATGCTAAAGTTTGTTGATAATATTAGGATAATGATAGATACGCAGCAGTTGAGGAGGATTGGAAGTCTAGATTGCCACAAGATTCAGAAGGCAATAATAAGGATGCACAGTTTTCAGACCTTCATTTAGGTGACAAGAAGATTGAACTTATAAGACTCTTAGTCTTATGCAGTGAGAGGAATCGATATAAGAAGCCAAGACTGACCTCCATAAGCTGAAGAGATGATAAATTAGAAAAACAAAATGAATCTTTTAGGGTGATCGTTTTGACATCAAAACTTGTCTGTATATTTTCTGTTGTTCGAAATGATTATCTACTAGGTCGTTAATGTAGGTATTGTTCATCTGTTGGTAACTATTTTTGTAATTGCCTATTGACATTTGGTCACACCTGCATCTATATCCCAATTTCTCACTATTTCGTGTGTTGACTAATGGCTTACATTGGTATGTTTCTTTGTAAAATCCAGACCTGATAGGAAATTCAGAATTTTGGATGTAAGGACGGATTATTATCTTATTTGATGTACTACATGTCATAAGTCGGAAGGCTATGATTAACACTCTCAGAAAATTACCAGTATACTGTCTTTTATTACGGGTGATTTCTATATTGTATTCTTCCTACATTAATTTCACAGTGAAGACGAATGATAAAAATTGACTCTCTTTGACAGGCTCTTCATTTAAGACCACATTGCTTTGCTTAGCTTCCATGGTCGTCCAAATGTTGCTATATTTTGGGCTTTTGTCAGAGATGTACTCAGTCCATAGAATGTACTGTCTTCATTATCTGTTTTGGTGGTTTGTTCACGAATGTACCACCAAGTACTGCATGTTCATAATCATAGAATGCACTGTCTTCATTATAGTAAACTTTAACATCTGCGTTAGATAAGTTCAAATTAAAAAGTTCTTAAATTTGGGACTATCAGACTAAAAGAAAAAAAAAAAACCTTAGACCAGGTTATTGATTCACACATTGTACCTTTTCATTGTTTTCAACAACTATACATTAATTAATATTGACGGTGCAATAACCAATTATGTAATGTAATCCTTTTGCCTTTTATTTTTCCTTGCTTTAAACAATATATATACATTAACACAAATGGTGGGGAAAGTTGACATCAAAAGTACTCTTCATCAACTAAAACAATTGAAAAAAAAATATGAAATGAATATCTTGCAATTGCGATCAGACCACCAAGCACCAACACACCATAAAATGCAATCTGTTGTTTAGCAACATAACGGGCACTTTTGAAACCAAACCCGCTACAGAAATCTCATACAAATGCTAAAATCTTTTAAAGGCCCAATTCTCGGCCCAATATCATAAAAAGGCCCAACACAGCAATCCGGCCCAAAAAGCCTTTTCTTTCTATTCCCAGCGTGAGGATGAAATCTCGTCCGTTCATTTCTGATCTGGGGTCTCTCACCATCATTCTTCCAGAAAACACTCTTCTCTGTTTTCCTCAGAGAAGCAAAGGGTGAGAAATTAGAAAGAAAACAATGGCCATGCTGAGGCTCAGCTGGAGCCAGTGCCTTATCAGAACCCCTGCCACCAGTTCCTGCACTGTTGCCAGTGGTCACAACCAGCACCAGAAGGCAGTCTCTGTCTCAGTCAGAGCTCAGGTGTAGTTCCATCTTACCACTTATTTGATTTTTCAATTTTTCTTTCTTCCTTGGGTTTAACAGTATAACTGATTTGTGTGATGTATGCTCTAGGGAGAAGGGCAAAGCCGCAATGTGAGCCGAGTTTGGCGCCGCCGAAAATTGGTAAATGTGTATTAATTTTTTATTTTGTATGAGCCCTTTACACAGTCCCAGTTACTTTAGATGATATTATTTTGCTAATTCAAGTATAGTTGGAAAGATTGGATTATTTTTTCAAATTCTTTTCAGCTTAGGATTAAATTTACATCAAATTACAGCTAATATTTGTACAAGTTAGTAAGCCATTTTAATTTACTGTTAACATGTCAGTTAAGTATTCAGTGAGCCACATATAATATAAGAGTAAAACTACAGTGTTCTTAAGCTGACGGAGGCCTTCTGTGAGCTTACCACCAAAAACATATCAAACCATATCCAAATTTTGATTTGTATGGCTCAATAAATTCTTTATATCAAAATCATGTCACATGCAAAAGTTTTCCAATTTTAGAGTTTTTAAGTATTTATTTCAGATTTCTTAAAAGTTACATATGAAACATTGATTATTTTATTAATATTGTATAGTTGCTAGTAAAAATCCAAATTTTATATAATATATAAAAATCGACTTTCTTACCTATTGATTGCAAATTATAAACAGAAAAGAAAGGATCCAAGGTTTTGGGATCTGGAACGGATTCCTTTTCTGGAGGAGCAGATGATCAGCCAGCACATGGACCGCGGCTTGGCGGTGGTCCATGACATAGACAGGATGCTCCTTTCGGAGGGCAAGTACGACCTATGCAATCAGATAATCGACGAGGCCAAGGATCTGCTTGAGAAAAATGAGGAGGTGTATGGGCACAAGAAGCCGGTGCACCATGCCATGACAAACCGCATGAACGAGACCGGGTACCGCCGCCGCTCCGAGGCCTACGTGCCGCCCAACCCGTTTAAAATTACTTATAGTATTCGTGACCAGCCTAAGTTTTTATGAACCCTAGCTAGGTTTGTTGTGCCGTTGGACGATTTTTGGTGGTCTTTTTCTTTTCCTGTTCATGTTTAGAAGAAGTTATGACTTCCACTACCAGATTGTGTTGATGAATTTCGTAATGATAAAATAGATATTATGGCGATCTGTGTTGTGTTTCTCTATTTCAATTTCTTAAAACTAAATTTAGATTATTAACATTTGAGTTCGTGTGGTAGAACTCGAGAAATCGTTAAACATTCTGTTCAGTGATGCTCTGATGCTTTCAGTACCAGTATACCTGGCAAATTACAAATTCACATGATAGTGAGTGCAGTGCAGCTCCTTGTTAATTAATATTTTTTGTATGTATTATTATCCTGTTTAAATCTCGTAAATGAATTGTGGTTTGGATGAGCCCTAGAATCTCTCACGGGAATCTGGCTGTATCTTTTCATCACAAGCTAGTGTTATATTGAGGTAACTCACAAATACTGAACCGGTCTGTCTTATACTTGTTTGCCAATGAACTTTTTTAGTTCCAAACTTAGGATTTTTCTGGCTAAATATGGAGACATCTGATACTGGCATACTTCAACGGTGTGGATTTAGTATCAGTTTATTAGTTGCTGGTTGTAGCTTATGCCCAACATTTTAGATAATTTTGATATGTAGATGACATCTATAATAATATGCTCAATCAAGAACACTTTTGATTTATATCTATTCATAATTTACCATGGATATCAAAAGAACAGAACAGCATCAGAAATAAGCAATTGCTTTGGTATAAACATAAATAGATACTCATCTATCATTGAGATTTGAGACATAAAAGTAGAATGGTAAATCCAGTACATCCATGTAGTGTTTCTATGGCAAAAACAAGACCCCAAATATTTTATATTTCTTATTATACTAGACATTCTATGATAGAGGAAAGTCTTTAAGTGTTATACAGATAAACTAAAGCACTTTGTCCAATCAGTCCTGATCCATTCTTCTTTTCTCTGCTCCTGGAGTTTAGCACAAGTTCAACTAGATCTGTTAATCTAATTAGAACCTGAGATGCTGACTGAACTTTACAAGTACTCTCACCCTTTCTGGTATTAATGCATTAGAGCCTGAGCTGCAGACCGAACCTTTCAGGTACTGGTACCCTTCTTGGTATTAATGCATGTGATGATTTTTCATATTCTTTCTTTTAAGTTTTACTATTCACTTTATTAAAACTTATGTGCCATACTAATTTTCGAACATTTCATTTCATCACATATTCTTCGTCAGCATGTCAGGAGCTGAACTGGTAACCAGAAAAAAGACCTGACTGAACTAATTCCAGAAGTTCAGTGGATTAATTAATGAAACAGGCAGCATTGAAGGGACAACAAGGTTGAACAAAGTGCGGTAGATTATCTGCTTCAAAATTAGACTTTCCTCTAATTAGTAATGCTGCTCAGGGTATTTTGGGACAGTTGGTCCTCCTGTTACGAGGGTCGTGTTTGCAATTAGGCTGCCCGTAGTCGTAATCTTGTACTTCTGTTAACACCTTTCTGCTCTTTATATTACCCTGAAAACAGTAACTCCATACCTTCAATTATAAAATTCCTGATAAAACCTAATTCTTCTTGTTTGATTTGTAGAATATCTGAATGGTTTTACAATACTCTCAAATGAATTAACAGATGTCTATATGAACAGGTTTGGAAAGTAGTTGACCAAACCTTGGTGATTGAATTGTCAGCTTTGTTCCCATGCTCTTCAACTCTTATCATTCTGCCTGTATGAGTTTGGTGTTATTGGTCAGCGTTGAGAAAGGAAGTACAACTTGGGAGGAACTCGCTAATCGATAAGCAATCTGTAAATACAAGTACCTGAAGAGATGTGAAAAAGCAGAAGCAAGTAAAGGATGCAGAAGGTATGTGCTAATCTCGGCATTATCTTCAAAGTTTATAGTAATGTGAGTTTTTCTTGATTTGGAGTCAGATTTACTGAACCTCTGTGCAGCTGATATGTATCGTGACATGCTTATCGAGCACCGTCAAGAACATATTTATACTACATATTGTCATACATACATGACACTGACCTACCTCTGCACATAGATTTGATGATTAAATTTTTAATCCATTATCCAGAAGTCAACTGCACAACACACACATCCCCTTTAAAGAAAAATCCAACAACCACCAACATAAATATGAAAAAAAGATACATAAAACAGATATGCAGCCATGCAAAAACTAAACTCAATTGTAAGTGTTTTAGTTTCAAACTGTTGCAACAAATTTACCAGCATTCTGTTCAGGTGCTCAGTGGAGACTTTCCAGTGAGAGAGCAAAAGTAAAAAAAGAAAAAAAAAAAACTAACTGATATTCATTGTAGTATAAATTCTTTGAAGTTATTTTTATTTGCAAAAGGGTTAAAATTTCATAGTGTCCAATATGCACTGATAATTGATAGCATTTCCAATACAGGAAATCACCAATATTAAAAGTAGTTTGTCAGAAAAACTTTTAGAGAAAAAAAAGGTGCTGGATATAATCTGAGCCATAGGAAGTGGACACAGCATTTTGTGAATTTTAACAGTTTACAACACATGAACAGAAAGTCACAGTCTTTCCATTTGATCTCTAAATAGTCAAAAGAAGATTACTGGAGTGTATATATATATGTCATGGTGTCATATCATTTACTCATTCTGCTTCTAGTCTAAAATTTGACTTGATACTGATCATCCATTCAGTTTTTTTTTTTTTTTCTTTTTTTTTTCTTTTTGTTTTTTTCTTCATGGTGGTACCAAATCAGTGGTGCACGGCCTTCTTCTTTTTTGGGAAATTTCTTTCCTTGTTATCTCTCAAAAGCACTAGGCTCAAAGAAAACATAGAGATAAGTTAGATAAAGATGATGACTCCATCATGATCTTTAATTGATTGATAAAAATCTTCTTCAATGTAGTTTATATATCCTTACTCCTTTTGGATTTTTTGATATGAAAGTTCTATCTTCCCCAAAAAAGAATCCTCCGCTGTTGATTGTTTACTTAGATTGATCACCATCGTTGACATACATTAATGTCCCGGCTCATTAAAATTTAAAGCCCATATGTTTCTTCACAAGGGATGAGCTTTCGGCCCTTTATTATAAGATATAATAATTTCGTACCAAAGCAAGACGTGTGCTCTTTACTAGTATATATATATTTTTTGAGTCGAGATACAGTGCACCACAAAAATTTTGAACGGCTAACATTACTTTGATCAAGCGGCTCACATTTAATATGAAACATTAAATATTAAAGGTTTGAAGGGCAGTTGAGTAATTTTACTGCCCAATTGGGTGAAGGTCTGAAGGATCGGACAGGCAACAATTTAGCTAAATGGCTCAATTGCCCCTCATTAATTTACCGTTTCCTTTTTCTAAATTGCACTTTCCCGGTTTTCCATAACACTTAAATACCTCTCTTATGTTTACTATGTGATCAATTAAATGAGGTGGGGAAGGATGAGGAAACCCGAAACTTTAATGCAACACATTGTAATTAACTTTATTTATTTTTCATGCTTGTTGTTTACATAGAATACCGCATTCTAAGATATATAATATAAAAGAATTTATGCACACCTATTTATTTATGAGGAGGGATCCATTGACAATGGTAGTTTTGACAATCTTGACAATGGTGGTTTTGAAAAATTTATAAAAAATCACAAAAAATCTTAAAAATAGAAAAAAGTTTACGGAAGTATTACTTAACTTATAGATTGATTATGTTTCCGATTATATTCAATTTGAGCGACATTTGATAGCTCTTTAAAGACTCGTTAAATTACAACCGTTAAAAAATGTATAAAATTTTGATAAGGCATCAAACGATATTCAAATTGATTGAAACTTGAATCATCATCAATCTATAAGTTAAGTAATACATCCATAAAACTATTTCTATTTTTAAGATTTTTTGTGATTTTTTATAAATTTTTCAAAACTACCATTGTTAAGATTGTCAAAACTACCATTGTCAATGGATCCCTCCTCTTTATTTATATGTTTACTTCTAAAACAAAATTTATTTTTTAATTATGTAATATATTTATTCTTTATTTATAAGGATCTAATTTTTTATTATTACCATATCACATAAGATAATAGCTTCAAATTTTACTCTATTCATTTGAATAACATTATATTTTTTGGTGATAGAATATATATCTAAACGGGTTAAACTTAAAATTTTCCTAAATTTACGTACATAGGACTAAGACTACTAATCTACTATATAAACATGAGGGATCCATTGACAAGGCTTATCTTGACAATGAGACTTTTTAACAGTTTATACAAATTTATAAAAAGGCTTAAGAGTGAAAAAAAAAAAATTTATGGATGCATTACTTAATTAACTTATAAATTGATTGTCTACAAAATGTCAATCAATTTGAATATCGTTTGATGACTTATCAAAATTTTTGTATTCTCCAATATTTTCATATAAATAATTTATTAAGCACCATAAATTGTGATTTCATACACGATAACATAAATTTTGAGGTGTTAATAGTCTAACTCATTGTACATGTACAAAGAGTAATCCATTGTACACGCATATAATGATTTATTTTGCTACAATCTTGAAAATCTTGACAATATATCAAATCCGGTAGAACGATTATAAAAAAAATGCTAACTTAGTTGTTAATAGTAACAGTTAGAAAATATATCAAAAAAGTATGATTAATTTGACTTAGTTCTATTTGTGTAATTAATTAATATGAATGAATGTTTGAAAAAACCTTTTAAATTCAATAGTTATAGGCTTATAGCTCAACAGGTTGCAATTTTGTTTTCTCTATCAATGGTTGACCGTCGGGTCAACCAATCTATACACCAGAAAGAGGGGAAACTCTCTCAAGCACCTCAACTATGCCACATCATCAATATTATTAATCATTGATTTTGTTTAAATCTCTTCATCTACTTTGATCCAATGGTTTATATCTACTCTCTCCCCATTTAATAAAATGATATGATATGTCTAAGACAAAATTTAACATTTAAAGTGGTCCAACATTTATATGCTATTATTTATAAATTATTACATCATCATCATTGTTATTCACATCAAAATTTTAAAATTATATTCAATTTTTTTTAAACAAATATTTTTAATTTATAAGTTTTATTATTTATTTGTTATGATGTTTCGGGGGCGAAGCCCGAGTTACAGCTCTAGTTTAAATAATGACTTCTTAAATTATATTCATGACATTCATTAGTCAAGACCATGTTGTAATAATAATATTTATATAATATCCGCAAAAATATGCATATAGTATATAGATTAGTTATTATTTACCAAGTTATAATTTAATATATAAATACAAAAAATCGAATAATTAAATATATATTTTACATCAAATATAGTTAAATGTTATCTATTTATTGAATTTAGTAATACTTTTAGCTTTTACTTTTTTTTTATGCGATAAGATAATAAGAATAATAGTAACTTAGTAAGAATATCAGGTCTATAAAAAAAATTAGGTTCTTCATTAAAAATTATAAATATAATACATAACTAAACAATAAACCTTGTTTTTTAAAAGTACACGTATAAATATATGCTCTATACTAACTAATTCATACTCTTGGAACTTGAAAAAAAAATATATGCCTAAACTCTAAAATATATGCTTAAACTCTAAAATTGATGTCATGTTAATTTTTATTTGAAGTTGGATGGAAAAACTAACGGGGTATGACCAAATTTGGACAAATATTAAAGTTGAGTGACAAAAAATGAATTAATAGAAGTTCAGTTACTAATATATGGATTTGGAGCAAAATTTGATGGTATCCCATAAAATTTGAGTGACGGAAAATTGACTATTATACTAACATTAGCATTTCGGACTGAAATGCTAACGCCTCAAAATTTATGTTATCGTGTCCGAAATCATGATTTATGGTTCTTAATAAGTTCTTTATGCGGAAATATTGGGGAATACAAAAATTTTTCATTTTTATAGTTTTTTAAGTATTTGTTTTGAATTTTAGAAAATAGCTCATATATATTAATAAAATATTGATGTTTGTGCATGCTATTTTAAAAAATGCAAAACAAATACTTAGAAAATTTTAAAAATGGAAATTTTTTGTATTCCCCAATTTTTTATATAAAGAATTTATTGAGCATCATAAATCGTGATTTTGGACATGATAACAACAATTTTAAGGCGTTAGCATTTCGATAAAAAATGCTAACGTTAGTATAATATTCCAACTCTAAAAAATATACAAATTTGATGAAGTCTTTGAGAAAGCGAAAAATTATATTACATGTAACCATAGCAGGAACAATTTTATTAGGTATCATTTATTTGGAGGGATGCTATAATTCAATTATATAGCCATATACTGCACCATCCGACGAATCATGACTCTTCGTTAACTATTAATTATTTGTTAAGGAGGAAACCTTCAAGGGTGGCTGAGACACATTTTATACATGCAGTATACTAATTAAAAACTTTCCAATTTACATGTGGAAGTTATAATCATTGGCTGCCGATACATCTTCAATCTTTTTTTTTTTTTGAACACTAAAGGCCCGTAGGCAACTAATTCATTCACTTAAAAAGATTACATCCACAAAAAAAATAAAATCATTTCTCAATCTAAATCCAAATGACGCAAAATATCAACCAAACCTTCTACAACAATAATCTAACTAACTTTGTCTCGACAAACTAACATAGAGAGACAAATCTTGAAGAAGCACACAATTTGTTTTTAAAGTTATCGTCTTAATTGTGATGAGTTAATCGTCTTTGGAATGATTGAAAACTTCGTAAGCACAAACTTTAAGGGAACTTTAAGGTGCGAACTTTAAGTTATATTAGTAATTAATAATCAGGTACGAACTTTAAGGGAACAAAGGCATCCTTCTTGAATACTTAAACGTAACAATAAATTCATGTCAGCCAATATATTTCTAAGTTCCTCATATACCCTTTCTCAATCTAATGGTTCACATAAGTTTCAGCTTTTTTTAAAGAAAAACATGGTGCACTGTATCTCAACTCATATTTTTTTTCAAGGACAGGAGTGAATTTGGGCACTTTTGAAAATGAATTCTTAGTGACAGTAGTGATCCAGAAACGATGCATTAATATTGCCAATCCATTTTTTCACAATAATTTATAGTTGAAAAGGTAAGAACAGAGTAAACCTAGTGACCTCGTAATAAATTAATTTAGAGCAATCACATTTTCACCTCTTAGTCGAGTGCTAAATGAGATTAATGTTGTTTACATACAACTAGCAATTAAGAAAGTTAATGGTTAATCTAAATTAATTTCATCTTAACTAATTTGGTTTCGATACACCACCAGAACGATTTTATGATTACAAAATCTGGTGCTCGTTTCAGCTACTCAAATCTCAAAATAAAAAAGAACCAAATTTTTTGTTCAAATTTGAAGTAAATTTTGAGTCCAATTAATCACAACTGTGAAAATGGAATTGCTGCTGCTGCTGCTGTTAGTGCCTGTTACCATCTCTTTCTTTCTGACAATAAAACCTACATATATGGGATCTTCTTTTATATCAACCAGTAAAGAGCACATGTTTTGCTTTGAACTGAAATTATTATATCTTATAATAAAGGACCGAAAGCTCAGCTCTTATGAGGAAACTGATATGGGCCTTAAATTTTAATGGGTCGGGACATTAATGCACATCAACGGTGGTGATCAATCTAAGTAAACAATTAATGGCTGAGGTTTTTTATTTGGGGAAGATAGAACTTTTATGTCAAAAAATCCAATCTCCTTTTATTAGGAGTAAGGATAAGTGGTAACTGGATCCAAATCTGTAGTGCTTGCTTTTTCTGATCGGATGGTCGAGATCAGTTACCACACCGATCTCAAAGTATTTCAGTGTTTCTCAACCATTAGATTTAGAAAAGCAGGTGATCTCGGTCCGTGGTAACCGTACAAATGGATCAACGGATGCATGTTGAGCCAGGGGCAGAGCCAACATTGTCCAAGGGTGGGCACTGGCCCACCCCTGAAAAAAAATTGCAAAAATATGCCCTTAAAAATTTACAAAATTATTCCTTTTTTGATAAAAAATTTACAAAAATATACTTAATTTCTAACAAAATTGGCCCTACCCTAAAAATATTTACACAAATATACATTCCAAATTTTATAAAAATGTACCTAACTTCTTTAATAGTTACAAAACTATCTTTCATCAAAAAAGTTGACCTACCCTGCATCGGAGACTGGCTCCGCCCCAGTCGAGCTGTTGACCTATGTATAAATAGGCCATGACAACTGTATAATACCCGTGCGAGTACAAATTTTTTTTTTTTTTTGAGGATAGTGCGAGTACAAATTTGATAATGACAAAGAAACAGACCAATCAATTGAAGGTCAAAAGTGTTACCTACTCTACTACTGCAGTAGCACAATACAATGCAAAATGGTAATTCAAACGTAGAACGGAATCGATCTTTTGCTTGAATTTTCTATGCTCTGTCATGAATCCATGATGATAACTATTAATAAGCAGTAGCCTTTTTTTTTTTTTTTTTTGGATAAGCAGTAGCCTTTCTTAGAGTTTCCCAATTGAATTACGCGCTGGACTAATAGTGTAATAATAGTTCATGGCATTATGGCATGTGAGGTAACAGTTTTGAGTCTTCTGACATCCTTTTTTTTCATAGTTATAGTTATTCGGCCAATTGGCCTGGGCATAACATGAATTCATATCCCCTGCTGTAATGCAGTTCATGACGCTGGCCGTTGGATTGTCTCGAGATTTGTGCCAGATTGAATCTCAAGATGATCCAACGGCCAGAGTCGTGAACTGCATAATATGCAGTACAGCAGGGGATAAGCACTCACCTACACATAAGTCATAACATTAATTGACTTTTGAAATATCTTTTATATTAACTTTATTTAAAAAATAATTTACAAAATTTTATTTGGTTAATATGATTGCCTCAATTTTTTTAAATAAGCCCCGAAAAATATAAATTCACGACTTTAAGCGCCGTAACACACAATTTTCACATTTGAGCTGGATAGTACCGTCCAACCAGGACAGGACGGTACCTCCACGTCCAGACTAGCAAAATGGGACGGTGCTGAAAGAAGACGTCCAACTTTTCAAGGTGGACGGTGCCCTTCAGCAACATCCAGGTGTCTGACGTGTCGTAACTGGGACGCTGCTGAAGGATACCGTCAGTTCATAGATTTGGACGTCTCTGTACCTTCCCGTCCAACCTGGACGGTATGGTAAGTGCCCGTCCAACTTGGACGGGAATATATACACCACCTTCATTTCCTTCGTCCCTTTCTTTCTTTCTTCGTCCCTTTCTTTTTTCTTTCTTTTGTCCTACTGCAGTGACGAGGAGCAGCAGGGAATAAAGAAAGAGAGAAAGAGGAAAGAAGGGGACGAGTGTAAAGGGAGGGGGACGCTATGGTACTGAACCGTCCACCTTGGATGCCACAGTACCGAGCCGTCCCATTGGACGGGAGATTACTGAACCATCCCACCTGGACAGGACAGTTCCCTAGCGTCCAGATCTGTGAACGGACGGTGCCTTTCAGCAGCGTCCCAATTACGGCACGTCAGACACCTGGACGTTGCTGAAATGCACCGTCCACCTTGAAAAGTTGGACGTCTCCTTTCAGCACCGTCCCATTTTGCTAGTCTGGACGTGGAGGTACCGTCCCGTCCCGATTGGACGGTACCGTCTTGCTCAAATGTGAAAATTGTGTGTTACGGGGCTTAAAGTCGTGAATTTGTATTTTTGGGGGCTTATTTAAAAAAAATTGAGGATATGATTGAAATAAGTCATAAACCAAGGTCAAATACATGAGTCATGATCTCTCCAAATATAAACGGTGTGCTACCAAACAGAATAAGCTAGCCCAAACCCATTTTTAGGCCCATAAAAGCCCCAAACAAATCCAATAAAATCCAGCCCAATAAAAGCCCGGTTTATGATTCTCCTACTGCCTCATATCATCAACATCACCATACCAAATGTTTGTAATCGGCCCATATTAGACTAGAGGTGGCAGAATCTGACCTAAACCGAAAAACCCGTCTGACCCGAACTCAACCCGACTTGAACCCGAAATTAACTCGAGATGAACTGAGAATAGAGGTGCAAAATCTGACCAGACCCAAAAAACCCGACCCGACCTGAACAGAAAAAAATGCTGGCAGACGTCAACCCAATACTCGACTTGAATTGACCCGAAAAAATGCCAGCAGCCGTCAACCGATACTCGACCTGACTCGATATTTCCATTCAGTCAAACTGACCCGACCGACCAGACAATCTACCACCTCTGCATATTACAATACTACATGACATCACATGTGCAGTTAATTAATTGCTAACTTGCTAGTAGACCAGTAATTGGATCATCGCCAAACAAAATAAAATAGAAAAAATAGAACAGAAGAAGAAACGAGCGGATCAGTTCAAAATTAAGTAACATTTTATTATGATTCTGTGATGCATATGAGTCGAGGAAGCCAATTGCCAACTTTCCAGTGGCCTCATATCATGCCACATTATACAACTTGACGATTAAGGTATGAAGTATGAGCTAAGCAAAGCCAATTGCCACCTCTCCACTGGTTCAAAATTATATCATTTTTTTATTACTCCTCGATATAATTCAGAAGTGCATAAAAATTGTATCTTGTTAATTAAAGGGTACACGTACTGCTGTACGTGGCAAGAAACTACGAGTCAAGGGACACGCGTCCTGGCTCCTGCTGGTACCACTTTGGGTTATAAATAGTGTACCGGACTGGCTTGTGAATCAACAAACGAGATACAAATTTCAGTATATATTCAGTAAAATCAAATCAAAGAGCAAGAGTAAAGAGGAAAGAAGCAAACTTTTTAATCAGTTCTTCAAGAATGGCTTCACACCAGGAGAGCTACCAAGCCGGAGCAACCAAGGGACGTGCTGAGGTATTTTATTTTCATTTCTTTTTGTAATTAACCACACACATATATATGCATTCTTCAGCCAAAAATATACAATGCATTAATTGGGGGAATTTTACATACTTGCTATCTATCACCTTTTTTTTTTAATTAGAGTATAATATAGTTGTTAATCCCCTAATTTTGATTTCATTGATGTACATGTAACATGTTTACACATTTTTTGTTATAATTTGTATACAAATATTGTTCAAATGTGGTGATAATTTATTGTTTATAAACCAAAAATACAAATTAATCTTCTGTTTTTTGAGGTGGAAAAAAATACGAATTAATTAATTAACCAAACAATGTAGGAGAAGACAGGACACATGATGGACAAGGGAAGGGAGGGGGCCGATGCCGCGAAGCAGAAGGCTTACGAAGCCAAGGACAAGACTTCGGAGGCCACTCAAGGCACCAAGGACCGGGCCAGCGAGAATACCAACAAGACCGGCAGCTACATTGGTGAGAAGACGGAAGCTGCCAAGCAGAAGGCTTACGAAGCCAAGGACAAGACTTCGGAGGCCACTCAAGGCACCAAGGACCGGGCCAGCGAGAATACCAACAAGACCGGCAGCTACATCGGTGAGAAGACGGAAGCTGCCAAGCAGAAGGCTTCTGAGACGACGGAAGCTGCCAAGCAGAAGGCTTCTGAGACGACGGAAGCTGCTAAGCAGAAGGCTTCTGAGACGACGGAAGCTGCCAAGCAGAAGGCTTCTGAGACCACACAATCCGCCAAGGACACCGCACAAGCCGGCAAGGAGAAGACCGGTGGCGTTCTACAGCAGGTAATAATTAGTTGCAAAATTTGTCATAAATTAATTAATTGCTCAATCACACCCTTAATTAATCACTAATTTCTTTTAATAAATTTACTGTGAATTAATGTGCATAGTTTAACAACATATTGGGTTGATTTTAGGCTACGGAGACGGTGAAGAACGCCGCCGTGGGGGCGAAGGATGCGGTGGTGAACACGCTCGGCATGGGCGGAGAGAACAAGACCGACGATAAGCCGCCTACCGTGTATGATGAGAAGACTGAGCACTAATCTGGCTCCAGTACTACTGCATCTATACATCCATTTCTGTATCATTACTTGTTGTGTATTAAGTCTGTAAATCCGACCGGTTCGGTAGCAGATTCGTAGTGTGTATTTATGTTTTTGTTGTTGTTGTTGTAGTGTTTAATTTGTGTTGTGTTTGTGTTTGTTGTTTGCTGCTTTTGTTAATTGGATATCTGTTACTTTTGCTTTGAATTAGAATGTGAATAAAGAGCGAGTTTTTAGCTCCCTTAATTACAATTGCATGCATGATGATACATATTTATGTTTCTTGATGTGGTTTTGTGTTAATTTTGCTTCTTTCCAAACTGAAAATGTGTAAACATTTGAATTAGATTGTGATTAAAATGAGATTTTTACTTCTCCACCAATTCCAGTTTCATTTAACTTAAACTTAATCAGGACCTAAAATTTTAACTCAGTACCAAATTAATGGAATTGGGAACCATCTAAGAATACGGCAGAACCAACTTGCCAATTATAACATCACACTTCAGACAAGCTAATTAAGTCTTAACTAAGAAGAACAGTATATATACCATGGATGAGATTAAACTGGAAACTTAATTCAGGAAGTAATACGCCGTAAAAAGTGTTATATTATTACTTATGTTAAATAAGTTAGTCATGAGTATGATTTTATTCATTACTATTTATGGTAATTTTATTCATAATAATAAGAATAAAATGTATGTTTATATATATAATGTGAACAAAAATGTAGAATAGATCAACTATGACAATTGCATAAAAAAAATTATTTTATCTTAGCATATTTACTTGAACGAATGTGGAGTAGTTGCATATATGCAATATATATAGGATCATCATCATTAAATAAATAGATAACACCAGCAACACGCCAACACGTAATGGCAGCAGGTGTGATATCTCCATGAATGTCAACAGTCTCAAGACAAATTTGGTATGTTAAAATCTGTGACTTGGCATGTTATGTGTACTGCATGATAGGGACATACGAGTATACGACAAGGATATACACGGTATTTTTGTTGTTTTCGTGAAATTAGATAGGCGTCTAATCTTATTTTGTTGGTTGCTGTGAAATAAAAAAACCAGCTGATGTATCAATAAATAAATTTGGCTAATTCTACGGTGGATCAGATCAGATCGTTCAAAAAGAATAAATTGAGAAGATTCTAGATGAGATGTTAGTAGAGGTGGCAGAACCCGACCCGACCTGAGAAACCCGTCCGACCCGACCCGGAATTTTTCAGATAGTCAAACTGACCCGAACCCGACCCGACCCGATCCGAACCCGACCCGACCCGAGACCAAATAGCATCCAATCCAACTCAAATCAACATACGATCCAAAAAAAGTAGATATTAAAATTGACCCGACCCGACCCGCCCATCACCCGACCCGACCTGACCCGAGATATTCTAGAAGGTCAAACTGACCCGACCCGCCCGACCCGAACCCGAACCCGACCCGCCCGCCTGATTTGCCACCTCTAGATGTTAGTCACCTCGATCATTAATCCCATTTGCTAGCCCCGTTCATTTTTCATAATCAGATAGTGACGATATGCATTTTAGATACAACTAAAGAGAAAAATTTGATAAGACCGCTCGATTCTAAATGAAAAGTTGCTTAACCGCCCTAAGTCACGAACCCTAGAATAAAACCCTAGGCGGAGAGGTCGGCAGCGGCGCCGCCTCCCCCACCACCCAAATCTCCGGTGTATATCCTTCCTCTTACTCCTCTTGTATTTCCAACTTTACCGCAGCAACAGCAGCCGCGCTCGCCACTCGCTTCGCCACGCACAGCACGCCTCAGCACTCCGCCCCGCTTCTCCGCACACCACCCCATCTCGGCACTCCACCCTACCTCGCCACTCTGCCCCGCTTCACTGCACACCACCCGGCCTCGTCGCTCCGCCCGCTTCACTGCACACCACCCGACCTCATCGCTCCGCCCCGCTTTGTCGTGCATCACCCCGCCTCGTCGCTTCGCCCCGCTTCGCCTCGCACTGCCAAAGCCTCGCCACTCCACTTCGTCGTGCACCGCCCGACCTCGTCGCACTGCACACTGTCTCGCCTCGCTGCACCTCCTTACCTTGCCTTTCCACTCCGTTTCGCCGCTCACCGCCTCGCCCCTCTACTCTGCCTCGCCTTCACAACACGCTGTATTCAGCTTATCTCGCCGGCTCGCCCTACCCCTCCGCACCTTGCTCTTCCGTCTAATCCACTCACCATGTACCACCATTGTTACTGCTCCTTTTCCCTAATCCATCTCTGGGTTCTTTTTCTTCTTCTTCTTCTTCTTCTTCTTCTTTTTTTAATTTTTATTTCCGCTCATTGTAAATAACCGTTGTAATTTTCCTTTTTATCAATGAAAAATTTGGTGGACTGTTCGCCTACCACCTCAAAAAAAAAAAAGAAAAGTTGCTTAACCGATTCATAAGAAGAACAACTCTTAATTTTTTATGTATTGCACAGTGCACTTAGGAGACCTTTACCTTTGATTGTTGTGAGGCTCAAGAGAAGCATCATCATATCTCTATTTCTACTCCTTTATTAATAAGCACCTAAGTGTCCTGATTGGTCAATAATTAAGATATAATCTTAAGCTACGAGAGCAAATATGAACCATAGGATTTTAAACTAAATTTTCTTAACAAAATTTTCATACTCAAGACTTTAAATAGTTTTTTTTGTGTGATCGCTACATATGCACTCACATAAACCCTCAAACTCCACATTATTGATCTCAATTCTTTTTTTTTTGGGGTAATGACCCCAAACCCCCCCGAACTTTCGGGTTGTGACAAGTTGGCCCCCGAACTTTTAATTTGGACAAATACCCCCCCGAACTTCCAATTTGTGTCAAATTGGCCCCCGATTATTAATTAGTCATCTAATACTTCATTTAGAAGTATAAAAAGACCAAAATACCCTTATTTATATGTACATGATATATATTTTTAAAATTTTTATGCCTTATGGATATTATATTTGACTTAGTTTTATTTAACTAAATATTCACAATTTTTTCTATTTTAATTTTATTTTATTGTCTTAAATTTGTATTAATTATGATACAAAATAATTTTCTTAACTGCAAACTGACAGACTACATGACCATAAAAAGTTTACTAACGTGAAATTTATTTTAAAAATTTAAATCATTTAAAACGATAATAATTTTTCCCATTATGATTATTTACATAAATATAATAAAATTATGTTCATGACATAAAAAATAAAAAGTAAAGAATAAATATTTTGTATAAATTTTGCGTTTACAAAATATGAATAACTTCCTCTAACTTTTTAGTATCTAATAATTAACTAAATATTTTTTAAACATATTTATATTTAAAAATATCATATATATATACTCATAAGGGCATTTTGGTCTTTTCATACTTCTAAATGGTGTATTAGATGACTAATTAATAGTTGGGGGGCAATTTGTCACAAATCGGTAGTTCGGGGGGGCATTTGTCCAAATTAAAAGTTCGGGGGCCAAGTTGTCAAAACCCGAAAGTTCGGGGGGGTCTCGGGTCATTGTCCCTTTTTTTTTTCTTTTTTAATGTTGGTAGAGACCTGCAAATGCTTTATTAGAAATAAAAATATAATTACATGCATTGAAAAATAAAAGCTCCAACGCCATCATAACAATAAATATTACCTTTTTTATGTTCTATACATCAAAGTCCACACTCTATGTGACACATTAATATTCAAAATATCCAAAAACATATCGTCATTTTTAATTGGACATATAGTTAACACTTGACAGTATACAAGTCCAATGTTAAATAAATGATTCAACTTGTTGAATAATATTCCAACATTGCCATTTATCAACGCTAATGCACAAATGCATTATTGAATGTCTTGTTGTATGTGTACATATAAAATATGTGGAGGGATCCCTTAACAAATGTTATTTTGACAATTTTGATAATTGAAGTTCAAATCATTTCAAAAAAAATCTTCAAAGTAAAAAAAAAAGTTTTAAAGATGTACTCTCAAACTTACAGATTGAGAATACATCAAATCTGAAGTTATTTATATATAGTTTGATATCTCATCTAAAATTTGTGTAAATTATAACGGTTCAAGTTTTATCAATTTTTAATGCACTATCAAACATACTTAGTTTACTTTGAACTTAAAAACTCATCTCCATATAGTCCACAACATTTCCATTAAAACTTTTCAACTTCTATAATTTCTCAAAGATTTTGTTTTTGAAAGTATTGTTTTGAACTTTCTAAATGCATGTGGTCAAGACTCAAGATTGCCGAGAATCATCCCTTGTCAAGCAATTCTTATCGTCTACTGTGCAGGATTTTGCTGCATAGAGATCCAACCGTTCAATTTGTTTTGAGATTCGTGCAACTCAATCCCAAAACCCCCCCATCAGTCCTCATCGTTGGATCTCTATGAGCACGCCTTGTGAAGAATCCCTCTTCTCTTATCGTCTACTGCGTAGGATTTTGCTGTGTAGAGATCCAACCGTTCAATTTGTTTTGAGATTTGTGCAACTCAATCCCAAAACCCCCCTATCAGTCCTCATCATTGGATCTCTATGAGCACGCCTTGTCAAGAATCCCTCTTCTCTTATCGTCTACTGCGCAGGATTTTGTTGTGTAGAGATCCAACCGTTCGATTTGTTTTGAGATTCGTGCAACTCAATCCCAAAACCCCTCTATCAGTCCTCATCGTTGGATCTCTATGAGCACGCCTTGTCAAGAACCCCTCTTCTTACACGTAATTATGTAAACCGCGGATTCGCAGTACAACACGTGAGCCGTTGGATCATCTCGAGATACGTGTCAGCTCGGATCTCGAGACGATCCAACGGCTAAGTACAGTAAGTCGGGGATGAGCACATAGCACTCGTAATAAAAGGGCTGAAAAAAGGAAAGCCCAGTTAGCAGTTAGCACATAACCAACCAATTTCCACTTAACACTTATACCGGGCCCAACCAAATACAATACATCTCAGTACGGATTTTTATCCGCTGCCATAGTTTGTGATGGCAGCATACTGCCATAGTCTCTATGATAAATGGGTCCCTCAAAAGATCTTTCTATCATTCAAAAAATCTGAGCCGTCTAAACTAATTTGGACCGTTTAGATCAGCTATGGCAGCGTGCTGCCATCACAATAATGGTAGCAGATCCTCATCCATCTCGGTACATCTCACTCGCAAGCAAATCCCGACCCCGATCACTCCCTTCCTTCCTTCCTTCCTTCCTTCCCACTTCCCCCGCTCCGGCGAAGGTCGGAGAAGACAAGAAGACATTCAGACATCCAGACACTGACTGTCACTGACAGTTAGATTAGATAGGGACTTACTTAGGGTTAGGGTTGTAATAGTCAGGTAACGAGCGGAGATGTCTCTGACGGCGGTCAAGATGACGGAGGAGGTCTGGCTCACCTGCGTCGCCCACTCCCTCTCCACCGAGAAGGAGGAGATCATGGGCGTCCTTCTCGGCGACGTCCAGGTAGCAAACCCTTCCACCACACACACACACACGCACCAGATCCTTTTATCATTCTTTCTTGCTTCCTTCCTTCTTGATTTGAATTCAAGTCCTCTTTTTCCCCAATTGACACCAGAAGTCAAGTGGAGGGAACGTGGAGGCGCTGATATGGGGGGCGCTGCCGCAGATGCGATCCGAGAGGCGCAAGGATAGAGTCGAGACCAATCCGGAGCTGCTCACTGCCGCCGCTGAATACGCCGATATATCCTTCCTTTGTTGTTTTCTCATTATGGCATCATTGTTGTTAACTGTTTTCTTTCGGGAATGGGAATGGATGTGTGTAAGTGGATGGATGTTTGTGGAAAATTTTAATAGATGCCCAAACTATTGATCTTATCTTTACCACTGCCTAAACAATTAAGTTATTTTCACCAATGCCTAAATTTAAGGGCGTGAGTTCAACTTGCGCCATATAACTTCTTCATGTGCTATCTAACAGCCAAGTTATACGGGCAACGGATATAGGGTGGGCAGTTTGATATGAGTCTAAAGGGCGCAAGTTGTATTTGCGCCCTTTGATTTGGGCATCTATAAAATTAACTTTACCGCTTAGGCAGTGGTGCAGTTAAGATAGAAAGTTTGGGTATCTATGAAATTTTTCCGATGTTTGTACTTGACCTGATTTGTCTAGCACATTATGTCAAAGGCGATCGGGAGGACGACTAGGGTAATTGGATGGTACCACTCACATCCCCACATCACAGTTCTTCCGTCGTGGGTTGGTACGTTATGTTATGCTATGTTAACACATTAATCTTTTCTTTATGATTTATATTCAAGATTGAAATTACATGTATAAATATTATGCAGATGTCCGGACGCAAGCAACGTATCAGCTACTCGAACAAGGGTTTGTCGGGCTGATCTTTTCTTGCTTCAACGAGGATGCTCAGAAGGTATGGACAGATTCAAGATCTTGAAATTGAAGAATCAAATAAGAAGGATAATTACCACAGTTTATAATTTATTAAGTTATCATTGACTTTATGGTTGATGATGAAAATAGGCGGGAAGAATACAAGTGATAGCGTTCCAATCGTTGGATAGAAAGCAGCAGCTGCAGCTGCAACAGAACCAGCAGTATCAGCAGCAGCAGCAGAGAGAGGTGGCTGCCATAGAGGTGCCGTCTTCCTCTTCCTCCTCTTCAGCATTGCGCTCTGCTGATTACATGATCACTGAGAGTGCTGAGAAGGACTCCGCTGACTCCTCCCGTTCCATAAAACCTAGCAAGGTTCGCCTTTTAGTAATTTCTTTGAATTTTTATTAACCATATTGATAGATGTATTTTGTAAAAGATTGCTAAAGTTTACCATAAGGAATGAAAGGGTTTAACTTTAAGAAGTTCTGTTAGTTTTTGATCAAATTTTTGCTTCTTAATATGGAGAAATGCATAGGGAACCATAATATAACACAATTTTTATCGTTCTGTACGATAAATAATGATTTGGCATTAACCATGTGAGCAAGGAGCACTGCCTAACTGCCATGTTTAGTTTTTCACTGTCAAATTAGTCTTCTTGTAGTCTTGGATTCTGCAATTAGTACTATAGGTAATGAAATTTGAAGTTAATTTCTTAAAATGATATTGTAAATTTGTAATTAAATACCAAATCTGCATTTAAGCTCTTTTGTTATCCTATTTTATTCTTTATTAAAGAAAATGATATGCACAGGCTTCTGCTGGCTCAGGATCTGGATATTCTAGTATGGATTTCTACATGCATTCTGATAATCCCATCACCACAACTACCAATTCAATATACAATAATGAAATAACTAATGCAAGTCCTATTGCTGAAATGTCTGATGAGGACATGAATGCAAGCATGCAAGAAGCCCTGCACCGTTCAAACATGGAAGCCAGGTAAATATGATGATACAAGTATATCTGTCCATGTTCTGTTATATAACTGGCTAATTGGTATTGTTGGTAATTAAACAGTGCAGCTGAATATGTAAGGAAAGAGGTGCCGCTGCAGGTACTCCCGGCTAGTTATTTGTTGAATCTTGAATCTCCAATGGCTTCCTTCCTGAAGTTACAACATGTTCTGTATGATGAGGAGTGCTCTGCCTACAAGCAAGCTTTGCAACACAATTTGAAGTATGTTATAAATTAAACATCTTTGCAATTTAATTCTCTTCTTCCATTTTTTTTAAAAATAATTTTGTGTCCCTTTAATATTAATTTAGTTGATGGCTTAACTTACTGTTTTTTGTTTGTTTGTATTTTGTAGTGATGGAAAAATGCACCCACTTACATATGTTCATCATTCGTCTACCTATCATGCATCTCTCTGCAAATTAATGGAAATCTGGTGAGCATTCATTTACTATTGATATCTTTTGCTTTGTTATGTAATGTTGACTTTTCCAAGCTTCATTTTGGGAGCACCCCTGAGAAGAGTAGGAAAAAAAAAATTATTTAATAATTACAGTTGATGGTTTAATTATCAATAATTGTCTTCTGGTGGTACTTTAACTTTTTTTTTTTCTTTTCTAATACTTTTTGTAGCTTGAGCCCTGCAATAAATGTTCTCCAGGACCGACTCAAGCAAAATGAGATTCGGGTAATCATATTTTATTATTATTATTTTTTTTGTGCTGATGAATAAACAGCAATATGTGTATAATTTTAGTGTCCTTCCTTTGTGTTAATCTCAATCCTGGCTTGCATTTTATTATACTTTGTGTTGTGGCCAGTCAACCCAGCCAAACATGCCTGATGTACCTTATTTGACCAGAAACTGTGTTTCCAGATTTGTTTTGTCATCTTGTAAGATGGCAATTTGGGCTTGGGCAACCAATTTTCGCGGCACCCAAATCAAAATTTAATTTGTAAATGTATTGAATCGCAACAGTTTTGTGTATTGTGAATATCAAACTAAAATTTTTGACATCTTAGTTTAAGTTCAAAGATTTTGAAATTTTTTAGTTTGACCGAATTCAAATTCAAAGATTTGAAGTTCTATTAACAAAGTTTGATCTGATAGACATTTTGTGGAAAATGAATTATGCAAAATAATGAACCGCACCCTCAGTAACAAATGGATTAACACCAGGCATTTGTTTCTTTTTTCCTATTTTGTCAAATATCCACTCTTAAATTTCCAGGCTCAATCAAATAGGCTATTCAAATTGTAAGTTGAGTCCATATCCTTAGCAGTAACCCGATTTTTGACTTAACTGTGCGTATAATATGGACCCTTGGTTTTGTATAAATGGTCAGGGGCAATCTGACTGATACTGATTTCAATTCATGGGGCTGTTATAAATGATAATACTGGTAAACCCAAAATTTGGATTATCACAGACGATGTGAATTGTTTGCAAGTTTGGGGAGTGAATGCATTCAGATTTATTCTGAATATGAGTTTCCGGTCTGGAATTTGCAGGCAAATAATAGATGACATTGGTGCCTGGTATAAAATGTACAGTAAAATAATGTGTTTGTTCTTGCTTGTGATTTTCTTCCTTACGGTCTATGATTAATTGAATTTCTAGTTGGACTAACAAATGACTGCACATGGTTATGGTTGCTAGATGGAAATGCTAAAAGAGGAGGCAAAGACACTAGAAGCCGAGGCAAAAAGTAGAGGTGTCAACGCGGCCAAAGTTGAATCTCCGCGCCGCACGTCACAACATCACAAGGTTATTAGCCCCAGAGCCTCCAACAGCCCGAGAAAACCCTCTTAGTTTCCTAAAGTCAACAATTTTGCAATCAAATTGTCATTTTGGCTGTTCTTTTTGATGAGTAGTGTTTGCCTGTTTGGGCTTGTGGGATTTGTGATGCCGGTAATTGAAGTATTGAAGTTGTAAATAGCAAACATTCTTTGCCTTCTATCAGCGCTGAAGCCATATTGTGCGACTGTGATTTCGTATCTTTGTTTATAGGCATACGTTTTGCCTTTGCTATTTTAAATTTGATTTTGCAAAATTACTCTAAAGCGCTCCAGTCGTTATAACTAATAAATACGATAAGCTCTCTGCATGAGGCACGAGTCTCCTAAAAAATATTGTGTTCGTACCAGTATTATTATAGTTTGAAATTTGGATGGTTGTACGAGTAATAATTGGATAAACTGGTTATAGTTTTTTATAAACATAATTATCACAGGCACAGCTGTCTTACCTGCAATATATCTAAACATATTTATCTGCTCAAGAAATTGTGTTATATATAACTATTAATATTTAATCAAGTACTTAATTCTTTTTGCATAGTATATTGTACATATCTTTGTGGCAGATTATTTGTTAAGCTGAGATTTCATGAATATATATATATGTTATACATGAAGTGTTCTTAATTGATTACATCAAAAAAGAACATATGGCTTTTTGGTTATCATATATATATTTTGAGTGTAGGATGAAAATTTGTTGCTGTCGTAGCAGATATATATATTAAGCTTTACATTTTGTTTAGGACATTCTGTATATAATATGATGCTTGTAGTCATGAATTTTATTTTTATTTCAAATAAAGATGGAAGGATGTTTTTAACTTTAATATCTATAACACAAAAATATATCGCATTAATTTATTTGTGACCACCTATTATCGAAACATTATCTATTATAACAACCACTATGATTAGTGCCCGCATTAATTCAATCACCAGGTGTAGGTATGTGAACCTCTTTTGGGATCAGATAAAATATTTGAAGTTGAAAAAAACTTAATTAAAAAAAAATTAAAAAAATAAATGAAACATGAGGGATATACCTACAAAATTCTTATCTAATTTTGTTGTCTGCTTGGCAGCTTGAAAGTCTCCTGGCCTACAAAAGTTGACCAATTATTTTCAAAATTTCCCAGACTTTGCCTGGTCCATCTCCTAACTCCTATGAAATTAGGGGTGCCAACGAATTGCGTTTTGGCGTTGTGGCGTTTCGTTTCGTCCGAACAAAACGATCAACGCAACACATTTTTGTTGCGTTCAGATGGACGAAACGCAAAACGAAAAGAGTCGCGATTTCGTTTTGTAAACGGAACGATACACGAAAAAGTGTTCTGTCGTTGCGTTTAATTTCGTTTCGTTTCGAATTCTACACGCATGCAATCCTATCCATTGCAGAGATGATAGAGAGAACCCAGATCCCCACATTTTCTCCTCTTTTCTTTCTTTCTTTCTTTCTCCGGCGTTCTGTACCATTTCTTTCTCTGCCTCTCTATTTCCCCTCTTTCTCCCACTCTCGCGGCTTCGCTCTCGCACCGATCAGCTACCTCCAATCACCGGTCGCATGCTTCTCATCTCTCGAGTTGCAGTTTGCACTAGGCTTTGCATCGCCGACACCTCCAAGCCATAGCCGGCGCCTCCAAGCCATGGCCAGCGCCTCTAAGCCGTCGCGGGCCAACACCTCTTCAAGTTCAGCATCAAGATGTTATGAATTTAACAGGCACAAATAATTGTGATTGTGAATCATGCATCTTTCTGATTTTTCCCAATTTTGCTGATTTTCCTTAAAATTTTGCTGATTTTCTTGGATTTTTGTTAATTTATTTGCGAGTTTAGTTGTTTTTGTACTGGTTTTGCTGATTTTGGAGAACAATACTTTGCTGGTTGTTTGTTTTTGGGTAATTTTTCAGTAAATTTTGCTAACTTGCTTGTACTGGTAAAATTACCAGTAAATTGGTATACTGGTAAACTGTGAAATTACCAGTACATTGTACTCGAATTGATATACTGCAAACCAATTTTTTTTAGACGTTTTGATCGTTACATTTCATTTATTTTAACGAAACGAAAACGCAATAGATTTGTCTGTCGTTTTATTAACGAAACGCAAAACGAAAATTCCTACCCTTCCGTTTTTTCAAACGAAACGACAAACGCAAACGAAGATTCTCGTTGCGTTTAAGACGTTTGGCACCCCTACCTATGATGATATGATATCGACATATAAAATTAATCAAACCAAGTTTTTTTTTTTACTTTTTTACTTTTTTACCTTTTTAACGTTTTTAACTTTCTGTAAAAAAAAATAAATAATATCTCATCATGCAATTGTTGGTCTAATTTATGAACAACAGAACAGGTCCCGTAATCCACCAAGTGTAGGAACTTTCTAGAGTGTGATGATCCAAGTGCATCCAAAATGGAGGTCGTTATAAGACCACTACTATTAAATACTTAATTAATGGAAATTTTAAGTGTCCACAATTTAACTATCTATGTGTCAAAATTTTGTAACTCTTTCTTCAAATTTTATAACTTTCACCCCAAATTTTGTAATAATGTAGACATGTAGACAGAAATTATAAAATTTATTTCAAATTTTGTAACAATGTAGATATATAGACAGAAGTATCGAGGACTCTAAATAGAGTGCCCATCCCCTGCTGTACTGCAAAGTACAGTTCACAACGTCAGCCGTTGGATTATCTCGGGATCCGTGCAGGCATGAATCTCAAGACGATCCAACGGATTACGTTGTGAACTGCACTTTGCAGTACAACTGGGGATATATATGAATTCCACTGAATATGACCCTTAATTAATTGCACACCACCAGCCTCAGCCTCCTGTTGTTCAATTTTATGTACACGTTCCTGTCTATCAAAATCATTTATTTGGCAAGTTGAGAACTTGAGATAAGTATAAATATTATAAAAAGTTAGGATCTTTCTTGAAAATACGCCTCTTATTTGGTATTAGGAATACCGAACCAGAAATATATCAAAGCGCGTTTCTTGGTTCCTCTCTTTAGCTTCAACTTCAAGTGTGTAAGATTACATTCTTACTTGATCAGAATTTACAAGGCATAATTGATTGGAGAGAACAAAGGGCAGGTAGGTAGTAACACATGGAAGGGCTGCAGAGATCGAGCACGACGTTTAGGAGGTCGGGCTCGTCGGGGCTGGTATGGGAGGACCGGTTTGCACCGGGTGCAGGACCAGGAGGCGGAGGAGCTGGCGGGGAGATGGACGAGGCGGATAAGAAGATCAACATGGGCGATCATCACGAGGATGGATCGGTCGGGAGGTTGAAGCGTAGTCGGTCGCATGGCAGCAATGGAGGCAGTACAGGAGGTACTGGATATAGAGCGGGCCGGGTGGTGCCTCCCGCTCTAGACCCGCCTTCCCCCAGAGTCTCGGTTTGCGGCTTCTGTTCGTTCTTCAAGGCCCCGAACGCGTCGTCTAAGCCACCCAACATGCGCCGCCACCGTTAGATTTCTTCCTCCTTTTATTAGTTCTCTCAATTTCCTTTTGGTGATCTTTAGTTACACATCCTATGTATAAAATTAAAAGAGAAATTTCTCAGTTTAAAGTTTAAACAATCCAAATTTAAATCCCTCCTTTTTTTTTATGTTATCATATATATACCATATATTTCTTTTTTTTTTCTCCTTTTAGTTTTGGTACTAGTACTATAGTGTAAAACGGAAAATTAGAAAGAATGATATAAACACCACAATTAATTCCCTTTATTTACACAAGTTTGTGTTAATAAAAATAAAATTATGGTGTTAATATCATTCCCCATAATTAATTATTCTCGGTATATATCCATGATCACTTTGTAACTATAATTGTTAGATCGTGGTTTGATGAGTTTTCTTTTTGTAATTTTTTTCCTTTTTATTTTTCTTTTCATTTGGAAGATAAAGATGAATGATTGGAATATGTTTGTGTTTCCTTGTTCTACTTGAACACGTAATTAGTCCCATGATTAAGTTATTAACCGTTTTAATAGTGACATAGTCAACACATGCTGTGCAAAGTACAAACATTGCTAGCTAGGGTTTCCACCAAATTGTGGTGTGTTACCACAACAAAAGAAGTATTAGAAATAGAAAAGCACTATTAATTAAAGTTTGAAAGTGATTGAATTTGTTGAAGAAGAATGTTACAGGGATACCAAGAGTGATATCAAAATTGGCACCGACTGTAGTAGTCCATATTAAACATGTATATGTATTCAAATTATTGGCTTCACTATGTAACTTTGTACAGTGTACTGAGATATATTAATTATACAAATAAGCTGAATACTTTACCGAGTTAATTCGAATATCCATACATGTAATATGAATACTAAACCAACCGGTATCAATTCTGGTATCGATGTATTTGTTCCCTTTGTTGAATAATATATATGGAGGGGCCATTAGTTAGTTGTATTGAATTGGATTGGAACTGAAGAATCCAAGTTAATTTCACACTTAATTCCACCAATCCAATCAATTCAATTATGTAACACAAGGCTGTGCAGTCAAGTTTATACAACTATATATACGTGTGTTTGTTACTTCATAAGCCAACATATGCTAATGTGTACATGGAAAGCGAAGGCTTTTGTTGACTGTTTGAATATGTGGAGGGTAAACAAACAGATGGCAAATGCGGGACATTACTTCGTTGAATTTGGAATGTGTATATTGAAAGGTCTTGGTGTGTGAAAAATTGAAAATTATTATTTTGGCATCGGCTGCAGATTTTTTTTTTTTTTAAATTAGGATTAATTAGGATTGCTACCAAATTTCAGAAAGTGATATATAGGTCCAATTAATATATCCTTATCCTTACTCTTTTTATAAATTAGATTTTTTTAATATGAAAATTCTATCTTCCCCAAAGAAGAAACTTCAGCCGTTGATTGTTTATTTAGTTTGATTACCACCGTTGACGTACATCAATGTCCTGGCCCATTAAAATTTAAAGCGCATATTAATTTACTCACAAGAGATGAGCTTTCGGCCTTTTATTATAAGATATAATAATTTCAGCCTAAAGTAAGATGTGAACTCTTTACTAGTATGATCAAATATGAAATTGGTTCAAGCTTATATTTTTTAGTTAGAAACTTAGAATAGGATGTATCATCCAGGGGTAGTTAATTTATGAGTCATATCTAGTGTCCTCAATATTATTTGTCCACATGTCTACACTGTTATAAAATTTGAGTTGAGTGTTACAATTTGAGATAAGAGTTATAAATTTTGCGTATGTAGAGACGTATGGATAGTTAAAACGAGCACACTTAAAAAAAATCCTTAATTTATAGATAGTATTGTTCTCTGAATTTGAGCTAGAGACAAAAAGATACCATGCGGATGGATTATATATTTTATCATGGCGGTTTTGGATGATTTTAGCAAATTTGTCTTATATGATCACAACTCACAAGGATAAAATATTTTAGCTGGTATTTTATATTTTCGTGATTGCATTTGCGTACTCATGGACCAAAATATCTTCAAAAAAGTTGAGAAATTTATATGATTATATTTATGAATGTAATTCCCGGAATCATGCATGTAAGAATTGCAGCTCATATAAATGCAATATCTTGGGTTCCATGCTTTCTATTGTTTATGTTTTTATATCAACGAAGTGGTAGATGTTATTATCGATTAATAATTATGGGCATGGAATTTTGTTAGAATAATATATAAATAAGAGTGAGGTTCGTATGCATGGCAGTTAATTATATTTTTATAATCTTGATGTTTATCACTAATGAAATAAAATATCTACGATGAATTTTCTAATTCAGTTTTAAATATTTTTAAAATTTATACAAAGAACAATCGTTTTGATCACTTGATAAAAAAATAAAAATAAAAAAACAGGCCGTAAATTTTTAAAATGATCGCTCAAAATTGTTTATAACTAATTAAAAAAATTTTCTCAAAAAAGAGAACCAAAATTAAATTTGTTCAAGCATCTTTTAAATTGGCAATTAAACTAATTACGTATTTAATCTACCTTCAACTGCTGAGTGGCTGCCTGCTGTTACGGTCTGGGAACGTTTTGATTTTTCATTGTTTTGATCAAACATATATACTTCCTCTAAGAAAAAGAAAAGAAAATAAAATTAAGCATACCCAAAAAGCAAGAATTTTCCTAGACAAAACTCATAAGTCATAATAACTCACAATCACATCAAGTCCCAAATAGAGGGAGCTGAAATTGAAAATGGATACACCTCAAACTTGTTGCAATTAAGCAAACTCTTTCTAAAAACAGGAAGTTCATTAATACAAAAAGGGAATGTTTTATTAGTTCAAATTCCCTCCCAAAGTCTGCTCACTCAGGAACCAAATTTGAAATTGCACTGGCTATGAGTCTTGGTTGGGAATCTTGGGATGTCGGGGTTTTTTAATACATGTATTATCATTTATTCAGGATATAGCCTGAGGAATTGCTATCGTCTGCTGCGCAGTACCTTACGGCACAGTAGATGAGCCGTCCGATTGCTTTAATATTCGTGATAACTCCAATCTCAAAAACCCCCCTATAATCCAAAGGTCGTGGTACTGCGCCGTACTGTACTGCACAGTAGAGGATAATCACTCTAGCCAGAGCGTCGGATGTAGCGCCGTACTGTACTGTACTTTTTTTTTTCGATCTCAGTGTGGGAGACCGCAGATTCGAAATTCAGATGGTGTCTTTTATAGACATTTAAATTTGAGTGACTTGACTCTCATTTTTATCTCAAAAATAAAAAAACTTTTTTTTTTTTTCAAACGTAAGAATTAAAGTTCATGTTAGAATTAAAATTGCTTGCATCTGCACTCCATACAGGATAACAGGATCACAGCCGATTCCTGATTAAGTGTCGTTTTTTCTAGGTTGTTTTGTTTACTTCTTTATATTCTGAACTGGCATTCTGATAAAATCTTGTAAGTGGTAGTTACAAAACCTTTATTGGTAAAAATACTTGACATCAACTTAGGAAAACCAAGGCAGTTTATCCACCGGTAGGAAACTTGATATATGTATTGTTGAAAGTTGTAAAATTTAGAAGCATATACAAAAAATAATTAATAAAGTTGACTAGGAAGCCTCAGGAAAACTGTTCTTAAGTTGCTTTCAAAATATAACAAAAAAATACCAAAATTAGTGAAATGCAAGGACTTGATGCTACAAATTAGAAAGCAGGAAAGCAGGATATAAGTAACACTAGTAAAGTCAACTTAATTAATGCTACAGTACAAATTACAAGTTGATTAGGCAGCTTGGATTATAAATTTGGGAATTAGGACGTCCCAATTTTACTTTTCTCAAGTCAGAAATAGACTTTAATGGACTTAAAAAAGTTGATTTTTACCATTATATTGGTTTGAAAATTCAAATTTCATCATGACCTCCTTGTAAACATGAAAAAACAAAGGATAAACAAGAGACAAATTTGCAAGGTAAAGTCTTGAGAGTAGAGGTGGCAAAATCTGACCCGACCCGAAAAACCTGCCGACCTGAAACCCCACCCGACCCGAGTTTCAGGGAAAGTCAAACTGACCCGAACCCGACCCGACCCGTGTTTCAGAGAAAGTCAGACTGACTCGACCTGACCCGTGTTTCAGGGAAATGCAGACTGACCCGAACCCGATCCGACATGTGTTTCGGAGAAAGGCAGATTGACTCGAACCCGAGATGACCGAGAATAGAGGTGCAAAATCTGACCAGACCCCAAAAATAACCTTGGCAACCTGACCTGACTCGAACCTGAATCCGACTCGACCCGACCCGACAATTTGCACACAACTTAGAGTACAGTCCTCTTCGGTCTTCTCGATCGGTTCGGAACTTATCAGATGGTCTCAAGAAATCTCGCACGTCCATCTGTAGTTGTACGGCCCAAATTGCCTCGCTCAATTGCCTCTTAGAGAGCATTCGCATTTGGTACCGCTGTCTATCTATAATTCTATATCGAAGTTCGGTAAATTTATGAAAAAGTTACATACTCGACGAATTAATCCAATACTACTAGCTACGTTAACTTTTTTTTTTTGATGTCCACAAATTATCGTACTTGCGTTGACACATTATTTTCTCAGTTAACAAATATATTTTTTTTGATTAATAGATATCATTTTCTAGTTAATAATATATTATAGCTTAACATCCCTACTATATATAAAAGCATATTAGAAAAAATGATATGAAAGGGCTATCTTTCCTAAATAAGAAATCTGAGCCGTTGATCATTTTCTTGGATTGATCACCACCGTTGATGTACGTTAATGCCTGTTGACGTTAATGTCTCAGCCCATTAAAATTTAAGACCCATATCAATTTCCTCAATATAAAACTAATTACATATTATCTTAAAAATTTATTATAAGAAATAACAATTTCAACCTAAACCCTAAACCCTAAACCCTAAACCCTACGTTTGGTAGCCGTAGTAAAATTGATTTAAGCTCTTAAATCAATTTTAAGTTACCAAACGGAAGTGATTTAAGGTGTAGTAAGTTAACACATCTATATAGGTGTAGTAAACTAAATCACCAATATTTCACATCTTTTACACATAACATCAACTTTATTTCATCTATTTACCTCACTACCACCAAACACCACTGGTTTAAGGTGATTTAACATTTTACTCCGCTTTAACTTACTACACTTGCCAAACAGAAGATTTACTAGTAGATACAAATGCATCAAGCACATAGGTATCAAGTATCAACTATCAAGTACGTATATACGAGTTTGCGAGACAAAAAACGTTGGAAAGGTGGGCAGGAGGATTCATATTGCAGTACACCACGTGAGCCTTTGGATAGTCTCGAGATTCGCACAAACTTTGGTCTCGAGACGATCCAACGGCAGTGCTCAATATATTGAAGCATATGCACGCATCGATCAAAAATGGATGTTCGACATCGATGGACGGTCCAGATTAATCCAAAACTCATCCGTTGTTAGCACAATTACATGGAGAGGAACCAACCTATTGCTCTCACTCTCAGTGGTGCGACTCTGTGAGTGGGATCCGTATCTGCTGCTTTTCTAAAAAGAAAAGCCGGCCATGCTTTTCTTGATCCGACGGTTGAGAAATACTCAAATACTTTGAGATCCGTGCAATAAATATCAAAGTACTTTGAGATCCGTGCGGTTACCGATGCCGACCGTCCGATACGGATCCCTGTGGGTGTTGAGTTTGTGGCGACCATAAAAAGAGCGCGAATTCAATCCATCTTGCGGAACTTATCAGATGGTTCCAGGAAATCCAGAACGTCCATCTGCAGTTGTACGGTCCAGATTGCCTCGCTCAATGCCACCAAAGTGGCGCATTCGGACGCAATCACACAAACAAAATCATCCCCCTTCACTTCTGAGTGTCAAAAAGATTTATATTCGACTCAACTGGACGGTCCAGATCAATCCCAAAATCGTCCCTTTACTGAGTGTCAAAAAGATTGGAAAAATTTCACAGATGCCCAAAGAAACAAACTTATCTTATCTTATCTTATCTCTATCAATATCTAAACCATTGACTTAATTTCACGAATGCTCAAAATATAGGGCGTGACTAGAACCTGCGCCCTATAACCATTTTCCTAAATAAAAGTATAACAGGGCCCGCCTGTCATTGAAAGCAACATTTGTAAGGCGTGAGTTGAACTCGCGCCTTACAAAACCGCCCTTCCCAAATCCTTTATTTTTCTTTTTTCTATAGGGCGCAAGTACAAGTTACGTCCTATATTTTGGGTATCTATGAAATTAAGTTAGTGCTTTAGGCACTGGTAGAAATAAGTTTGTTTCTTTGGGCATCTGTGAAATTTTTCCAAAAAGATTTATTTGACTCAGATGAACGGTCCAGATCAATCCCAAAATCATCCCTTTATCTGAGTGTCAGTGTGTGACTCTGATCAAAAGGGCGCGAATTCAATCCATCCACAATTCAGAGATTTGAGAGACAGAGGAGGAATTCAGTATTGATCTCCCTCTCATCACATGGCGACAACCAACCTCCACGCTTCCCTTCTCCACAAGAGGTTCCTCCACACCCCTCCCCTCCATGTCCCCCGGCTCCTCCGGCACGCGGTCCGGGTGCCGATGGCGAAGCCCACCGTGTCCGAGATTTTCGGGGGACGGGGTCTCTGCAATGGGGAGAAGGGAGTTCAGAAGGAGCTGCTGAGCAAACCCAAAATTGAATCCGAGCCGGAGGCGGATGTGGGAGTGGAGAAGGAACCGGAAACCTCGGAGGAGGATATGGGCGTGGATTCGGAAGGGTTCGAGAAGGAGATGATGGGATTTACGGGCGGGTTCCCGGGCGGCGAAAAGGGGCTCAAGTTGTTCATAGAGAAGAACCCACCTCCACCTAAAACTAAGGTATTCAAAATTGATTTTTTTGTTGTATAATTTTGGCTAATTCAGCTATGGATCATATGAAATATGGGCCGTTCATTTTTTATAATTGGATGGTCACGATTATGTCTTTTAGATATAATTAAACAGACATGTTTGATAAGTACTGCTCGATTCATAGTATCGAAGTAGAAAAGTGTAGTTTGTTAGCAAGGCAAATTAATTTGTTCTGGTACAGTAACATGTGGATGTTAAAACTGGTATATAGTGGATTAATCTGACAAAATTATTTGAACAAGTTGTATTGTTCTTGGTCTGAATCTGTTGTTTACCATAATATCAATTTTTTCAGTTATACAAGCTCTAAAAACTGATGGAAAATATGTAAGATTTATTATTAACTAAGAAAGAAATTGAGTTGATTTGTACACTTATGATCAGTACCAGCAACATGATGTACCGAAAACAGCATTGAACTGATTGGTACTTTCTGAGATTATAATGAGGATCGAACTGATTCGTACTTGATTCATTTGTTGAGATGTTGGAATCATTTCGGGCAATTGTTGTTTGATTTATAGGTAATTGAAAATAATTTGATAATAGTGCATTATTAGAGTCTAGCATTTGTACTCAACTGACTGTACTGGTACGTAAACAGGATGATGAGGCATTAGATATTGTGCTCTCAAAGAAGAAGCCGAGTGTACCAGACCTGCCACTTTTCTTGCCGGGTATGATCGTGATAGTAAAGAATTCCCGGAACCCGTTCTACATGTACTGCGGGATTGTGCAACGGGTAACAGACGGTAAAGTCGGTGTTCTATTTGAAGGGGGTAACTGGGACAAGCTCGTAACTTTCCGGCTCGACGAGCTGGAGAGAAGGGAGAAGGGCCCACCGATGGTTAACCCCAAATCAGCCATAATTGAGACTATGGTCGAGAAATCGGCTTAAATTTTCTCTGTCTATTAAATGTATATGATGCTATACTTCTCCTTTCTTTTTTGGTCCTGTAATGTATTCTCAATAAATGACTGCTGGTAATTTGTAAGTTTGCATGCTAACTTGGGCAATTTTTTTTTTTTTTTTGGTACAATTGTAATGCCTTTTAAAGCACTGGTATGCAAGAACAACTGCAAATCTAGTGTAATAAATTGTACATTTAATTTATCAATGACATGCAAGATTCTAGATTTGACTGTGTTATACTTATATCAGTACAAATTGTACATAGTTTTTACCAGTGTTTTTATAACTCTCTGTATCAGCAAAAAGGAAAACAAATCCAGGTCCAAAATAAATGAAGAAAGCTGAAACCCACAACGGTTATCGGATGACTGCTAAATAAAGAGATTTGAGGTTTCCCTTATCTAGTATTAGATAAAATAAAACAGCAATATATAGAGTGCTGTACTCTTAACATTACCAGAAACTTTCAGTATTCAGTACTGTTCTATCTATCTACTGGTAATTGGGATTGATCCTTAATTCCTTAATCATCATCTCTTGTATTTTTCCTCTGGAAAATTCAACTTCATGCAACTTCTGTAGGTTGGAGACTTGTTGTTATTGTACACATGTTGGATTTTCAGCCTGAAAATCTGATTGATTGATTTGGGGCATGTACCTGCATTTGAGTTGTTCTATGAAATACCAGCATTGGGGAAAAAGGGACAGTTTGACCAAAGCCCAAATTATCAAGTGCCTATATGCTATATGGCAGGTCCAGTTCCCTTTATGCAGACTCAGTGACTCACTCTCAAGTCTCTTTGTAGCAGATTACAAACAGATAATTTTCGAGAAAATAGGGACAACAGCTAAAATTTCTTTGGATGGGTTATGGGCTTGTGTACGTAATTAAGTGCCCCATTTGAGTTTGTTTTATGATATATATGAGCATTGCAAAAGGGGTCTCGTCTAAAGCCCAAGTTTATAAAGTAAGAGGTCCATTTTCCTCATGCAGAGCCAAGAACAAGTCATTTCAATAGTTATAATGATCATTCATACTTCTTCATGCTTTAATAACTGCGATACAAGAAAATACGAATTAAAATTAGAGCAACCTTGAACCAGCTTTAGCCTTTAGGTGTAGTGATAAAAATAACGTTGTGTTGCGTAAAAAATCGTGGACTTTGAAAAAATAATGTTCTTTGTTATTAACTCTCAATTTTATCTAAAAAGGTGCAATCTCTGAAACTTAGAACATTAGAACATCGAATTATTTTTATTACATTTATAAATGCATCACAAATGCAAGTTCGCCAAGAAAATCAGCTTTTGGTCTAGAGATAAAGGCAATGTTCTATTCTATGTATGGTAGGTCAAAAGTTTGAGTTTTGAGTAGACTTGTGGATAGATCTAGACCGTCGGTTTTAGATCTCAATCAAAACTGTCAGTGTTTAGAATCTACAGGCCTTTTATTATAAATAGAGTCCGGACAGTATCTCGAATTTTTGAGTTAGAGAGGGGATCTTAATTCGTCTGGATATTCAAGAGTTGGATTGTTTACCATCTCAATCTCATCTCCCAAAAAAAAAAAAAAAATCCCTGCCAATGCTTTAAAAAAAAAAACAGTGGCAGCACCAACACTAACATATGTGCGAAAAGTCGTGCAAACTACAAAGAGTAGTGATATCAAGATTTGAGTTTGCACCCACAACTCTTGATACGTTGGCAAGCTGTACGGATGCGGGGAGTTATGGAACTTATTTTGAATTTCAATATAGTAAATCGTTGGTAGTGCGGGGAGTATTTCAGTAGACGGTGAATGTGGGGAGTATTTCATTATAGGGGTGTGGGTATTCCGTCCTAACAGGGAGGTGCGAGGAGTATTTTAGCAAATTTTATATTGTTTTATGCAGCAACTTTACAACACATCGTTAACTCCAGAGGCAAGTCACGGGGATGCATATATTTTTCCAACTACAAATCATTTGACTATCAGATTGGATCCCCAGGATGGTCCGCGTTTTTACATACTGGGGGGAGTGCTATCTATATCAAAAATTTTGTTCCGCACATCAAATTAAAGTTTTTTAATTAAAATCATCATATCCTTCCAATTAATAAATCAAAAGCTGCTGTATCAGTTTTGAAATATTACTATTTTTCTTAATGGTACATTTTGATATAATTAGATCGACTGATTTGAAGGAGAATAATCATTTAAAAAATTGAGGTTGGTGTGTGTAGAGTAAAATTTGGTTATAGATAGCACTTCCCTTTTTATTATCCTGACCTTAATTATGCAACGGTAGTTAATTAACGCGCCAAAGAGTAAACTAACTAAGCACTAATTCAAGTTCAAGTGTGGACACACTGGTAGTTGTATACAGCCAACCACGGCATGCATGTGCAGCATATCACAACCAGAATCATATATATATGGCAGGCAGATACATACATATGAACCATTCTAATCATTGCTATATATCATATATGGTTAATTAATTACTTGATATAATTAATTAATATGTTTTTGTTAATCCGTTTGTGGGCCTTAATTAATTTCCTTCCCCCTTTCCAGTCAAACTACCTAAAATAAAATTTGTTGGTTCATGGTTCTTCACCATGATGTGTGGTCACAAGTTTCTGAGAATATGATATGTATATTTTGTAATAGGAAATTAAAGGGTACTTAATTCTTTGATCGGTAGCACGTTTGACCTGGTACTTAATAATTATTCTCATATTATATCTGTGCAAATAATGGAGATTGGAGGCCAAATCTCAGTAAATAAGGTTCTTTATTCTTTGATGTATATATCTTGTGTTAATCAATTCATTTATATATATATTTATTTATTGTTTACCAACTTCAGTCTGTAATTAATTTGTCTCCAAAATAATTAAAAAAAATGTATCCAAAAAGATTTTAACAAAAAGAATTAATTTCTAGTTAAATAAATAAAATAGTAAAACAATTTAATGCGCTTTTCCCTCAATGTCAATGTATATAAATTAATTAGTTTCCGATAAAATTTAAAATGTAGCATATTATGATAGAAAATGATTTGCCAACCGTATGTGCCAATAATGTAGGAGTAAGAAGAAGTGAAAGAGTAGAGAAATCAATGTCATTTGTACATTTCATTTTAATTACATTAAGTTTCAGATTAACTTTATAGTTTTTCATTTTAATTGCTGTATGTTTCAGATTAACGTTAGAATAACTCTTATACAGTGCAATCTATTTTGGTATCTCCTAGAAATTTTCCAATTAAGTGTGTTCCTTTCAATTATCATCAATGCTTATATATGTAGCCCTTCTACTTGAGCATATATAAATAATCTATTAAGCATGCCCATTTCCATTTTCCTTTCTTTAATGTTAGGGCTTCTAGAATATGGGAAGAAATTCTTCTAATGTTAATTAAGAGATTGGTTGGTTCTACAACCTATCATGTGCGTTGCAGAAATTTCAATTCCTTTTTCTAAGTCTAAACACTTAGGGTAATAATTGGATTTTCGAACGATTAGCAGACGTTGATCAATCAGGATACATAATTTAATATGGTTTGTAATTACTTTATTTGGTCGGCTTTTAATTTTAAGGTTATATACTGTGACGTCGATATGACAAGATATGAGATCATGTATACCACATTTTTAGCAATGTGTTGTTAAAAATAATAAGTTGAAAAATTATATATCACTAGAGCTGTAACTCGGGCTTCGCTCTGAAAAATAGTATCAAAAAAATAATCAAGAATTTTATAAAATTTAATATTAAACATAATTTTTAATCTTTTGATATAAATAATAATGTAATTATAATTTAAATGTTGGATTATTTTAAGGATTAAATTTTATTTTAGACATATTATTTTCATGTTCTTTAATGCTAGTAGAAAAGACATATATACCATTGGATCAAAAGTAGATTAAAAGTTTCAAACAAAATCAATGGTAGATAGCATTGATGATGTGGCATCGTTGAGGTGCTTGGAGGCCTACCACTTTTTGTGGAGTATAGATTACTTTTAAAAAAAAAATTGAACCGAACTACGTTAATATATACTAGCTTGCTGCAATCGATAAATAAATTTGTATTCTTGTTCATAAATCAATATATGGCAAGGAAAAAAAAAATCAAAATTAACAAAAGTAATTAATTCAAACTGTAGAATCACACATATATATGTGCTGAACTGTACTCAGATATAACGAAATATTTGATGAAAAATGTATTTTGTAATATCCTCCATGATTTATTTAATATTTTTTGAAAATTATAAGCACCCAATTGGGGCATGATTTATTTAATATAACAACTTAAATTGAAGAACAAGTGGCTAGGGCTGCAGCAATTAATTAACTCCTTGAAGTAGTAGAACCTAGCAGTACAAATTTATATATATACAGATACAGAAAATAACATGAATTATACACTTTAGTTAAGCAGGTCCCATAGAAAATCATTTCATATTCCCCTGGCCATGTTAATTATATATATTTATTCTTCTTTCGGTGTCTTTTAATTCATTTACTGATCGAAGACATGTTCTTGTGCCCTCTTGAACAAGTACCAGCTGACTTGTGAGAAGAATCATGCCATATATAATCATTAGCATATCGAATAGATTATTTAGTAAGGTGTCAGAAACCAGTATAACCAACTAAAAGTAGAGACCAAACGAAGAATCATATGCAGTGGCTCGCAACTTGTCAGATTTTCAATGTACTTTGTTTTTATAATTAACTAGCCGAATATCCAGTATATATAATTCCATTCTAAGAACAAAATAAATGTTTCTATCAAAAAAGTAGCTTCAATATTGTCTTTAAACTAATATTTTCAATCGTTTGATCGACTACCAATATTGTCAAATTAATTATCTCCGGTATATAGATGGGTGTTATAACTATTATTTAGTGATTTGGGGGGCATAAACCATAAACCATATTACTAGAAAGAGAGCCGATCGAAAGAAGAGAATGTTGCAAACAAAAGATTCATTTAATATTAAGCATGGTACCAACACTAACAATGTACTAAGAATCGGCCCCATACTTATAGGAAAACATGTAAAAGTCCATCCTACTAGGCCACCCATCCACTCCTCTTTCACAATCTGACACATCCACATACACCCATGTGTTTGTCACAATTGCATAAATGTATACTGGAAACTGTAGTGTATCTATTTACTAGAAAATGATATATGTTGATCGGAAATATATAAATGTTCACTGTTCATTAAAAATATGGTGGACCGGTGGATAAATTAAAGAGGTGGTCGTTAGCTATTACTCATACTTATATCATATAGGAAGTACATCTGTACATGTAGAGTCCGCCTATAAAAAAGTAGACCACATATTCATCTCTCTTACAGTCTGACATATCTATATGTATCTATGTGCTTGTTACAGTTATATAAATGTTAATTGGAGATGAGCACACTTTATATTTTTTTCCCCAAATTTTGTAGGGAAAAAAAGGAGAGTTTTGCTTCCAATGTTTAACAAAAGGAAAAAAAAAAGAAGAAGAGTGGTGAAACCCTAGGTGGGGAGGCCGCACCGTCGGCCTCCCCCGCCACCCCCGACCTCCTCTGCCACTCCGGACCTTACCCCTTCTTTCCTTGCTCTCTTCTCCTCACCCTCTCCTCCTTTCCTCCTCTCTTCTTCCAATCTGATATACAAGCAAAATCTCGAGTCTACCTATGTTCATTGCCGCTTGCCACCGCTGTCACGACCGAACTCTGCCAACACATCCGACCACCAAATCTCTACGCCTCCTTCGACCTCCGTCCTTTCCTCTTCCGACCTCCGCCTCTTGCTCTTCCGACCTCCACCATGTCATCTTCCGGGGAGGTCGAGTTGAAGAGACGCGATGCGCAGGTGACTTGCGAAAGCCTAACCCTACGCGGGGAGGTGGTGGCGGCTGGTTCGTTGCCGGCATCCCCAGCTGCCAGCCCGCCACCACCCTTTCCCTCAACCTCTCCTTCTCTTGCTTTCTCTTCCCCCCGACGGCAATTGGCGGCCATGAAACTCTAGATCTGCTCTCGGCTTGACTCTCCTTCGCTGTATCTCCTCCCGACTCCATGGCGGCAGGACCACCCTCCCCCTCTCCTCTTCCAATCAAACCTTACCCCACCCCCTTCCGGTGTTCTTAAACCTAGTGCCGCCACCGCCATCGCCACACCTTCCCTCCTGTCCAGCTCCTCCACCGGTAGGGGCAGACCGAAGGGAGGTGCCAGCCCCAGCCTGGGCCCCCCTTGGCCCAGAAAAATTCGCCCATCCCCTAAGTATGCAGGCCCAGTATGCAAGAGTCCATGTGCCCAAGTCTTTGGAAAAATAAGAAGAGCAGCCCATGTCCGAATTGAAGAAGTCTGAATTGAAGAGAGTATGAGTAGCAGTCTGAATTGAAGAAGTCCAATAGAAGACCGAATTGAAGAAGTCTAGCAGCAGTCCGTCCAACAGAAGACTAGCAGCAACCCGATTTCACTTGTCTCTGTTTGAAAGTGAGAATCGAAGAGACTGAGGAGAAGTGAATGAGGGATCGCTCGCGCCATGAAGTGCCATAAAAGTTTCTATTATCTTTTGCTTCTTTTTATTTTATTTTATTTTTTTTTTTCAGATAACCATTTCAGATTGCAGCCCCATTTCTACATAGGTTGATTTTTTTATTTCAAATATTACGATAGGCGTTTCAAACATCAATTTTAACCACTAAAAATTAATAATTAATAGTCTATGCATATTTAAAACATCCATAGCGATTGGAGGGTGGTGCTGCAAAGAGCATCCAACTAGTGTTTTTACTGTTTATCCGTGTTTGAATTTTTATTGTCTTTTTTTTTTTTTTTTTTTTTTTTTGAAGAATGAAGGTTTACTATGTTAGTTGGACAAGAATACTATGAAAAGTTGAACATTATAACAATTATAGATTGTTGTCTTTAAGTATAATGAAAATTTTTTTGATGTTCTAAAAAATTATGTAAGGACCGAGCTCTTCGGCTCCTCTCTCAAATCATTTCTGGATCCGCCCCTGTCCACCGGCTCTTGTCTCCTTTGGCATACTGCACCCGTCTTCGATACTCCCATTATCACTCTTCTTTCTCAAATCTAAGAGGGGACAAGGGCTGCCGGGTCTCTTAGATCGGCCCTCTGCACAACCTACATCTCTTAGCTCTACTAATCGGCTCGGCTGCCAACTTTGGGAGCCGCCTCCTACCCATGGAGAGAGGGGAGGGTATCCGATATTTTGGTTTCTTCCTATAGCCGTCTCTCCCTCCATCTCGGTTAGTTTTGTCAATCTCTCTTCCTACCCCAATTCTCCTCTTAATTACTGCTCCTATCAATCTCAACCTCCAGGCGTGCGACGTAGCAACGGGCAACTGATGCAAGAACAAGCTTTTATTCGATTACATTATTGTTTTTCTTAGGATTTGAGGATTGTGACAATGCTTGTATTTCAAATTCTTCTATTTCTTTTTATCCTTTTCTTTTCTCTCTACTTATCTGTATCAACTCTTTTTAATTTTATTTAATAAAAAAATCATAGTAGGCATTTTGTCTGCTACATCAAAAAAATGTTAATTGGAAATTGTTATATCTATTCATTGAAAAATGGTATATATTAATTGGAAATATATATATATATATATATATATATATATATATATATATATATGTTAACTGAAAAATGATATTTGCTAATTAAAATACATCAGGCAGATGGATAAGTAAAAATGGTGGTGAATAGCTATTACCCTATGTAACTATGTTAGCATTCAGTTTGCATATATCATTATATATATGCTTAATTCTTTGATCTGACACCGGAAGGTGTCCGCGTAATGAATTATTGGGGTTCATGATGAGATATTATCCAATTCACATGACAGATTTGTTCCTCATTTCTTATTTCCAGAACCGAATATGTTGGTTTAGGTAGTTAGAACTTAGAAGTCAGAACATATACCCTGAATGCATATATAAATAGGCACTAGGTCTAAACCTAAAACATATCAACAACAACACATTCTTCTCTTCTTGATTAAATTAAACAAACTAAGCAGAGAGATGCAGAAGGCAATGGAATCTGCAATGTTTCTCATGAGCTTGCTAATTGTGCTTGTTCAGTGGAGAGGATCAATGGCTCAATGGACATCCGCCGCCGCCACGTTTTACGGCGGTTCCGATGCATCAGGAACCCAGGGTCAGTAGCATCCAGTATATATATACATACATTTCATCATTCATTTGTTTAAATGCTCATGTCAGAGCATTTGTCTGACATTTTTCTGATCATGAATGCAAAATTGATGCAATGCAGGTGGAGCATGTGGTTACGGCAACTTGTACAGTGCCGGGTACGGCACCATGACGACGGCACTGAGCACAGCGTTGTTCAACAACGGTGCTACGTGCGGCGCGTGCTACCAAATTACGTGCGATCCGAGCAAGTCGAATTGGTGCAAGGTTGGTCAGTATGTGACCGTCACCGCCACCAACTTCTGCCCGCCAAATTACAACCTACCAAGCGACAACGGTGGCTGGTGCAATCCTCCCAGGCAGCACTTCGACATGTCGCAGCCGGCCTGGCAAGTGATCGGCTCTTCGACCAGTGCCGGAATCATCCCTGTTCAATACAAAAGGTACAATAAAAGAAGTGAAACATCTTGTGTCGACTGAAAAACTGTCCATACATCTATATATGTGTACGGAATGTAACAGATACACCTCAAAATATAAGAGATACATCCCAAAATATAATCTATGGACGACTTTTCTATGGAGACTAGGTATTATACTCTTAAAAAAAAATCAAGTAAAATAATTGATCTTCCTCAAACAGTAAATTCATTGTGCTGTTAATTGTATTAGGCTATTAGCTTAAACTGTGACTATCACTTGTTATAGGGTGAGTTGTCAGCGATCGGGAGGTATCCGGTTCGCGATCAACGGGAACCCGTACTTCGAGTTGGTGACGATCAGCAATGTTGGTGGCAGCGGTGTGGTCATCGCAGTGTGGATCAAGGGCTCCAAAACAGACTGGATGTCGATGTCGAGGAACTGGGGCATGAACTGGCAGAGCGGCGCCTACCTGAACGGGCAGAGCATAACATTCGGGCTCCAGACGGACGACTGGCGGACCGTCATCGCATACGATGTGGCACCTTCCAATTGGTACTTTGGTGGCACCTATTCAAACAGCTGGGTCAACTTCTAGCTAGAGTGCACATAGCACATCCTCTGTAGCGCTGCATTGTGTAGCACGGGATGTGAACCATTAGATCATCTCGAGATTCGAGCCAGTACAGATCCTGAGATGATCTAACGGTTCATATCCTGCGCTACACAATGCAGCGCTACAGAGGATATGAAATCATTGAGAGTTATGGTTTGTATCATGTTGACCTTCTGAATTAGAGTAGAGTTAATTATTTGTATATTTGTATATTTCCGTTTTTAATTTAATTTAATTTAATTATGTATCTAATTGTGTTTTATAGTCAAGGATGCGGATTAGATATATCTGTTTATGTATATGAGCCCTCCCTGATCCTTGTAAATAATATTACAGATACAGCATTGTTTTTGTGCCACCATTTGTGTCAGAATATATATATATGCTTGTTATTTTTGGTCTCTAACTCTCTATATATATCCAATTGTTTGCTTTCTAATTATTCGTTTGCTTATTATCTGTATTTTTTGTATCAATAATTCAGTATTATATGCTTTTATTTATGTTTAATCATTAGAAAAAAAAGAAGATCAAAGTACTCCTTTTGTTCTTTCTCAGTATGTTCTCTTCGCATGCAGGACTGGAGTCTCTCCAAGGATGAGAAATTGAGAATCAAACTTATTAGAAAACCAGTATTAATTAGTTTGCTTAATTATTCTATTTTCCGGATCAGAAAAACTGATATATATCACGCTCATATATATATATACCCAATGATCGATATATAACAATCAGGTGCACATCTTTTAAGTGAGAGTTGCAATATTCTAAAATACACGACATATATGCTAGCAGATACTATATATCCTGTCTTACTCTAATTAATTAGCAGTTAATTAGCATGAATACATTGTTATTCTTTTGTCTTTTGGAAATTAAATTTGACGGTGTGTGCTTGTGTTGGCTCCCAATTTGACGGTCTACGAACATTCAACATAAGCAAATAAGCAAATTAATTCCAGTTTAAGTTCAGTGAAATTTAGTGTAGACAGTAAAATTTTAAGATCGGATATAATGCAGATGAAGGCATGATAACAGCATTCTATGTGATTGCAAATTCCATTTCAATGCTCTTATTAACTTGTTTGTGCGAAAACGAAAATAATGGTAATAACTAATAAATAATAATATAAGAAAAAATAACATAAACGCAAACAACAAGCATTCACTGAATAACTGCTATACCCATGAATTTACAAATTTTATAAGGGTTATATCAAATTTTGTAATTAATAGTTACACCCGATAAATTATACCCGATATGTGATATTTGAACTCTATGGACGGTCCACTTATGAACACTAGATAGCACTCTAACTCTCTGATCGGAATTGATTGAACAAAAGAAAGAGTTCATTTCAGAAGAATTGAATAGAAAAGAGATGAAAATAATTGATTTAAAATTGAATTCTTATGATCAAAATGAAATCTAATTTAACAAGAATTCATATTGAACTTTTGAAGATTGGTCACAAAGTTCTATACAATTACAAAATTACCAATGCTAGGGGTTACTTGTATCTAGAGCTGCAGCCATGGCAAAATGTAAAAAAAACTAAGATAAATCTGATTGCTACTTTGTCGGAAAGTTTTTCTTCCAAAAACTCACCATCTGAGGAAGTTTTGATTTGGCGGAGAAGAGAAGAGACAAAGGGCAAAGCTGGCTGTTCCCACACGCCGATTCCTTCCGTACCAAATGACAACAATTTTCATGCGATTTCCAAACGCGATTTGAGGCCGACAAAATCGCGTCAACTGAAATTGCGCGGTCGCCTTCTTTCTCGCCGATCACGAACGTGATTCGAAATCCAATCCCATTTCGTGTTTGGTAAATCGCGTTGCCATTCCGATCAGGGTATAACATAAAGTGCCATGACAGACCCCAACACTACAACACAAAAGGGCCTTTAACAACGGTTATTTGGGGCTTTTAACAACGGTTGTACAACCGTTGTAGCGTAGGGCGTTGCTAAATTGAATAAATAACCGTTGCAAACGCGGCTGCCAAACTACTCAAAATCTAAAAGTTTAGCAACGGTTATTAGTTAATAACCGCTGCTAAACCTGTCATTCAACAGCGGTTATTAACTAATAACCGCTGCTAACCTGTCATTCAACAGCGGTTATTAGTTAATAATCGTTGTAGTTAGTTATTATTTACAGCGGTTATATATTAATGACAGCTGCTAAATGTCAAACTTAGCAACGGTTCTTTATAAATAACCGTTGTAAAATAGATCCACAGTACATACTAAAAATTAATATTGTAATGTGCAACGGTTCTAAATTAATAACAATTGTTAGTTTTTAATTTTTTTATATATTTTTTTTGTTTTATGTGACTAGCCCCAATGCTAGCCATATATATTAATATATTCACAAATAATGAACACCATATACATGTATGCTACAAAGACATTCACAAAACACAAATATTGAGAACAAATAATACATATATAATCCAAAAAAAATAAGTATATGATCCACAAAAAACAAGTATATGATCCACAAAAAACAAGTATATGATCCACCAAAATAGATGCAACATTACTAAATTGTATCAAATGCATCAAATCACTGCTCTCGCCAATGAAAGACGTTATTTAAGAGTACCAAGGCCTTCAAATATAATGTCGAGTCCTTAATCCTGAAAAAAAGAACATTATTTATTTAAAGAATGTATTATAGTATGAAATGAAAGATATATAAAAAATATAGCAGTATTTGCATTGCAGAAGGAAATGAAAGACGTTATTTATTTGTATGCCAGTATCCAGCAACTCTCCATGTCAATTCAGAGAGTGCACGTCTCCTCCTCTTATTTTTCTGTAATGGACTTAGCCTAATCAGGTGAACAGGAAGGGATTATAATAATTAATAAACATGCTTTTGTAAAAATAAATCATTGAATGTGAAGAATCCTTGAGAATGGATCAGATACCTAGTTTATTCACTACCTGCCACCGAATAAACTAATACAAAAATACCATTGTGTACCAGTTGGTCACTTGCCATCAATTTCTTGCAATTGAACGTATTTGACAGAAAATTGCCAAACCTTTTACATAAGACAAGATTTGCGATTTGTACACTAGTTTTCAAATTGAATGCAAATTAAAGGGGAAAAATGTGAGGTTACCATAGCTTGAGCAACTAATGGCGCGCGCCAAGACCCGAATTATGACAGTTTCGATACAATGTACTGGTATGTCTAGTAGCCAAATAATCAACAGACCAGAATTTCGATGCCGGAAAACAGCTTCTTTGTGCCTAGTGACTTTATATGCTGACATGCAGTGGAATCAATGAACACTCAATTCAACCAAAGATAACTACAAAATAAAAAGAAGAGCTCAAAAGAATTGCAAAATAACAACACATACTTAAATTCAACCAAAGTAACAACACATACTTAAATTCCTTTTATAGAAACAAAGCATTTGAATAGTAGTAAAAACAAAACAGTTATATTTTTACAAGCAACCAGTTTGTGAACCTTTCATAAGCTTCTTGCTTCTTGATAATCTAAGCACTCTGATTGCATTATTCTTTTTTTTTAATATCTTTTGCTACATTAGGTAGAGTCAACATAGTTACTTGAAGCAAATGAATCATGTTACAAACAAAAAATAGGCAGTCCATTCACTTTCCTTTTACCTGTCCTTGTCAGCCTTAGACTTGGCATCATCTATCATGTTATGAACTTCTGATGCCACACTGTTGTCAAGAGAAAACAACAGCATGTCAGATCAGAGACAGATCCAATTTAAACCAGTACAATCCGTAACTTGATTCAACAGATTTGCATTGAATGATAGGATGAAAGGATTTGAGCATTGAGACGATTACCTTCCAATTATCTCCTCACTCTTCTTCTTCTGGCCGTCTTGTGCCTTCTCTCTGATGCAATGCAGGGCCGACATAATCCCTTTCAGATCACTGAAATTGATTAAACACATTAAATGCGTGCTTAGAAATTGGAATCAAGGATAGATCTGAAATTTGATGAAGCTATCAATATCAATGCCTCTAGATCAAGAATATCGGTGCTGGTTATATAGAATTTCAGCAGAATTACATATAATTGCATTTAGTTACTAACAAATTGACATTTGCATAATCAGTAAACTGAAAAGGCAAAATCGAGCTGAGGTGTTGCAGAAATGCAGCGGGAAGCGGAGGTGCTGCGTCGGAGGTGCTGCAGCGGAGGGGTTGCTGCTGCGCGCGGTGGCGTGCGTGGAGGGGCGCAGAGGCGCGCGGAGTGGAGGAGTGCGGAGGCGGCTGCTACTGCTGCTGCGCTGTGGCGCGCGTGGAGGGGCGCGGAGGCGAACGGAGGGGATGTTGCTGCTGCGCGCTGAAGGGAGGCGCGCGGTGGAGGCTGCTGCGCCGCGGAGGGGAGGGGAGAGCGCCGCGGAGGGGAGGGGAGAGCAGGTCGGCTAGGGTTTTGGTTTTGGCTAAGTATCGAAGTGTTGAGTCCGTATCTTCTGTTATTCTTAGAGATAACAGGGTCAGATCAAAATGAACGGCTCAGATCCAAAGTACAATATTTGAAGGGAAGAAAGATCCAAAACTACGATTAACAACGGTTCTTTTGTAAAAACCATTGTAAACTTTTCAGCTTTACAGCGGCTTTTTGTATACAACCGTTGTTAAATCTTTTGCAAATGGTGCGGACGCACCTTAGCAGCTGTTATTAACTATAACCGTTGTAAAATCTGCAGAGTTTACAACGGTTATTTACTAAAAACTGTTGTTAAAGTATGTCAGTCCATTTAACAGCGGTTTTTTCCTAATAACCGTTGTAAAACCGACACATTTTACAACGGTTGTTTGTAAAAACCCGCTGCTGAGTCGTTTCCAACAGTACGGATCCATCTTAGCAGCTGTTATTAACAACAACCGTTGTAAACAGGGCGTTTAAAAGGCCCTTTTTGTTGTAGTGCAAAGCACGGGTACATTTGATGAGTTGCAAAAAAAAAGGAAAATCTCTTCAAAGAAAAATATAGGGAATTTCTAATTGTCCTCATTTTAACTGTCTACATGTTCAGATATCTATAAATAATTTATGTAACTCATATTTAAATTTTATAATTTTTATTTCAAATTTTGTACGTGCACGACCCAAAACTATATATGCGCGTAGACCAGTTCAAATTAAAACAAATGTATATGGAACCATATGACTCTCTTGCGCCGGTGAAAAAAATATATAAACTCAAATAAACACAGAAAGCGCCTGCAAATTAAGAACAAAATTATCTATTCTTCTAATTAAATTAAATATCGAGCTATAGGGGTAAATTGCACATTACATGCACATGCATCAGTAAGCAGCCCGCAATTAACAAATGCAGCATCCGACTTAATTTTGTTCTGCAAATATAATCACATCTAAGTATTTTTTTTATAGTTAGTTCACAACGCGCAAGTCAATTTAACACGCCATGGATGATCAAATATGAAATATCAATCATTAGCAATATTAATTGCCGCGATGTGATCAAATGCACAAAGTCTCGGATGCCAACATTATAATATATGTCAAAAATCAAGAGCTTGATTTGTGCTGTTAATTGTTGGTACTAAATATATATAGTTGCTTTTTTGGAAAAATTTGCAAGTCAACATCTTTCATTAATTGGAAATTAAGCTTTAAGCACAAAGCATTTTCCTTTTTTTTTTTTTATTTTGTTTGTTTTTTTTTTTTTTGTTTGTTTGTAAGATTTAAGTCAACGAATTGGAGCAGCAGTCCTCTCCCAATATATTATCCGATAAAAGTTTATTTAGTTGATGTCCAATATTTACATTTCCCCTACAGAAGAAGTTATTTTATTTAATTACGTTAGATTTCTGATCAGGCAAATAATGTCAATTGAAACACACACCGACATGATCTCAACTCTCAAGCATGCACTTATATCTTAATTTTGCATAGGTTACATCATATATATACTATTTTCAAGTTATTGCATTTGCCCTAATTTAAATTTAAAAAAGTAGATTCTTTCTGGCTCCAATATATATCACAACTGAATATTACTAAAAAGAAAATCCGAAAGAAGAGGAATTTTATAAAAATCAGAGATATATAAATTGCAAGTGCATGCTAATAAACAATACTTTAGATGTATGATATTCTGTGTAGCTCTAAGCTCCAAAGCCAACCATTCTATGCCTTACCAAAGACTAAAGAAATCAAATTAAAAAAGCAGCCAACTTGACCAATAGAATTAATTATATATTGGCTCATCTATGAGATCTTAATTAAGTACCATTTCACATGACTTGATAGTTGATACATATATTTCTCATTTATTTATTTCCAGAAGAGAATATCCTGCATGTATAAATAGGGCACAAATTCTGACCTGAGGCATACCAACAAATTAAACACATTCATTCATTATTCATTCTTTCATCCCTTCTTATATTGAACAAACTGAGGAGTGATATAATATATATGGAGAAAGCAATGAGATCAGCAGCAGCAGTAGTTGTAAGCTTGCTCCTTGTATGTGCTCAATGGGGAGGTTCAATGGCTCAGTGGACATCAGCCGCCGCCACCTTCTACGGCGGCGCCGATGCGTCCGGAACCCAGGGTCGGTACAAATTTCATCCATGGTTTGATTGTTATTAATTCCAACTATAAATTGAACTGCAGTAATTAAGAACCAGCCTTTGGTTTAGTGGCTAAGGAAAATGTTTTTTGTGTGAGAGATCGCATGTTCGAAACTCAGTTGAGGGGTCTTTTATAGACATTTAAATTTGAATGGCTTGACCCTCATCTTTATCTCAAAAAAATAAAAAATTCAGTTATTAATTCTCAAGGCCTATATATTCATGCTTGCAAATGTAATGCAGGTGGAGCATGTGGTTACGGCAACTTGTACAGTGCCGGGTACGGCACCATGACGACGGCACTGAGCACGGCGTTGTTCAACAACGGTGCTACGTGCGGGGCGTGCTACCAAATTACGTGCGATCAGAGTAAGTCGAAGTGGTGCAAGGCTGGCCAGTATGTGACCGTCACCGCCACAAACTTCTGCCCGCCAAATTACAACCTACCAAGCGACAACGGTGGCTGGTGTAACCCTCCCAGGCAACACTTCGACATGGCCCAGCCGGCCTGGCAACTGATCGGCTCTTCGACTAGTGCCGGAATCATCCCTGTTCAATACAGAAGGTATATATACATACTTTCTCTGCTCAGATAAAGTAACAAATAAAAGATAAGTAAAACTAATTGATCTTACTCAAACATTGTTACTAATTACTTAAACTGTAATTGTTATAGGGTGTCTTGTCAGCGGTCGGGAGGTATCAGGTTTGCGGTGAACGGCAACGCTTACTTCGAGCTGGTAACGATCAGCAACGTCGGGGGCAGTGGCGTTGTGACCGCAGTGTGGATCAAGGGCTCCAAAACCGACTGGATGTCGATGTCGAGGAACTGGGGCATGAACTGGCAGAGCGGCGCCTACCTGAACGGGCAGAGCCTCTCCTTCAAGGTCCAGACCGACGACTGGAAGACCGCCACCGCCAGCAATGTGGCGCCTTATAATTGGTACTTTGGTGGCACCTACACCACCAATTGGGTCAACTTCTAAAATTTTATAGCACTTTGGCCTTCCTACTTAGATTATATATATATATAGAGTATATTTTAGGTCTTTATGGAATTAGGAATATTAATTTCCCGTTGATGGAGGCTGTTTAATTCCTTGTTCTCCTACCATATTTGTATTTTTTTTCTCTTTTTTTTTTCATTTATGTATCTCTAATTAATCATGTTTTCTTGTCAAGGATGTGGCTTAGTACCTGTTTACAAATATGAGCCCTCCTTGTAATACAGATACAACATGATATTGTACCAATATTTGCCACAATTAATGCTTATTGTTATATATTGTTCTACATATCCAAAATTTTCCTCTGTTGCTTGCAATTCTATATTTTATTTTAACTCTTATATGCATTTTATATATATGCTTCAAATTATGTTTGTTTTATCCAAAAGATTGAAATGCTTCTTATGTATTTTTCTTTCTCAATCCGCTTCTATCACCAGTGTGGATAGAATATTGGAAGTTTGAAAATTGAAACCCATTGCTCCTCTTCCTTTTAGTAAGAAGAAGACGAAATTAAGTTCCTCTTATTTGAATATTGATAAAATTTAAGAACTCTACTTGAATTGAATTGCGACTCTGTACGTAATAAGCTCAGACACAGAGAGCATCTTTGTTATTAGACCGAAAACTATTTCTCACACTGACAGCCTAATATATATCACTATAGCAAAATGTTATCCTTGTTGTTGTACTGTTATATATTAGCTAGCTGCAGCAATTTAAGATCCTTGAATTGGTATATTAGAACCTAGCAATAACAAATTTGTATACAGAAAACCATTCATATTCCCCTGGCCATGTTAATTATATTTATTCTTCTTTCGGTGTCTTTTAATTTATTAACTGATCGCAGACATGTTCTTGTGCCCTCTTGAACAAGTTCCAGTTGACTTGTGAGAAGAATCAAGCCATATATATATAATCATTAGCATATCGTATAGATTAATAGATTAGTAAGGTGTCAGAAACAAAGCAGTAACCAACTAAAACTATATAGACCAGACTACCAGAGGAAGTATCATATGCAGGGGCTAGCAACTTGTCAGATTTTTAATGTACTTTGTTTTTATAATTAACTAGCCGAATATCAGTATATATATAATTCCATTCTGAGAACAAAATAAATGTCTGTATTAAAAAAGTAGCTTCATTGTCTTTAAACTAACATTTTAAATCGTTTGATGCAAGTATGCAACGTTAACTACCATATTGTCAAAGAGTGATATCTAGAGTCCTGAGTGCACACTATGGACATCTATTTAAGTCACATATAGACTATCAAATGAGACCTATGTGGACCCATGTGTAACACTTACACTCATATGAGTGACTCTATAGATGTCCATAGAGTAGACAATTAATGTTTCCCATTGTCAAGTTATCTCCGATATACATGGCATGCATTAGTAATTTCGTGGGCAAAATCCAAATCCATACTCCATAAAGAGGATATATTTCCAAGCACCTTAACTATACCACATCCACTATTATTAACCATTGGTTTTATTTTAAACTCTTCATCTACTTTGATCCAATGGCTTGTATTTTTTTTTGTTTCTCTCCTCATTAAATAAGATGAATGTGGTATGTCTGAAACAAAATTTAACCATTAAAATGGTCCAACATTTATATATATTCTTATTTATAAATTATTGTATTATTATTGTTGTTGTTTACTTACATAAAAAATTAAAATTTTTTTTTGTTTAATATAATATTTAAAATTTTATAAAATTCTTAATTATTTGATACCATTTTTTGGGCTTACAACTCTAGTTACTAGAAATTTATTAAAAAAAGTCGAAAGAAGTGTTGCAAATAATTAAATATACATTTAATGTGCATGGTACCAAATTACCAATACTAACAATGTTCTAATTCACCTATAAAAGTAGCCTACTCATTCACCTTTTTTACAATCTGACACACACATGTATCTATGTGCTTATCACGCTTATATAAATGTTAATTGGAAATCGTAGTGTATCAGTTCACTGAAAAATGATATCTATTAATCAGAAAAATATATATGTTCACCGAAAAATAATATTTGCTAATTGAAATATGGTGAACGGATGGACAAGTAAAATGAGTTGTCAGTGATTCCATATCCTCTGTAGCGCTACATTGTGTAGCGCGGAATGTGAACCATTAGATCATCTAGAGATCTGTGCTGAAATGAATCTCGAGGTGATCTAACGGTTCACATTCCGCGCTACACAATGCAGCGCTACAGAGGATGAGCACTCGTTGTCAGTAGCTATTACCCTATTGAAAGGGAAACATCTTGCACATCCACACTCACAAGTGGTTACAAATGGGACCCATGTGGTCACACTTCTCAGTGAATGTTGTCACACTCTATAGATTTTTTTTCACTATGGACGGTAGGTTGCACTCATTACCCTATCATATATGTTAGCATTCAGTTTGCATATATAATTATATGCTTATTTCATTCTATGATCTGACACCGGAAGGAATGCGCGTAATGAATTATTGGGTCCATGATGATGAGATATTATCCAATTCACATGACAGATTTGTTCGTCATTTCTTATTACCAGAAGAGAATATGTTTGGTTTAATTAGGTAGTTAGAAGTCAGAAAGAACATAATACCCTGAATGCATATATAAATAGGGCACTAGGTCATAACCTGAAACATATCAACAACAACAACACATTCTTCTCTTCTTGAATTAAATTAAACAAACTGAGAAGAGAGAGATGCAGAAGGCAATGGAATCAGCACTGTTTCTCATGAGCTTGCTCATTGTGCTTGTTCAGTGGAGAGGATCAATGGCTCAATGGACTTCCGCCGCCGCCACGTTCTACGGCGGTTCCGATGCGTCCGGAACTCAGGGTCGGTACATATATATGCACATTTCATGCTTCACTGATTGATTCATGCTCATGTCAGAGCATTTTCTGACATTTTTTTCATGCATAAACATAATGCAGGTGGAGCATGTGGTTACAGCAACCTGTACAGTGCCAGGTACGGCACTATGACGACGGCCTTGAGCACGGCGTTGTTCAACAATGGTGCTACGTGCGGCGCGTGCTACCAAATTACGTGCAATCCGAGCAAGTCGAATTGGTGCAAGGTTGGCCAGTATGTGACCGTCACCGCCACCAACTTCTGCCCTCCAAATTACAATCTACCGAGCGACAACGGTGGCTGGTGCAATCCTCCGAGGCAGCACTTCGACATGTCACAGCCGGCCTGGCAAGTGATCGGCTCTTCGACTAGTGCCGGAATCATCCCTGTTCAATACAAAAGGTACAATAAAAGAAGAGAAACATCTTGCGTCCACTGAAAAACCGGCTATACATCCATATGTGTACAGAATGTAACAAATACACCTAGAAATATAATAAATACATCCCAAAATATAGTCTATGGACGTTTTTTCCATGGACGCTAGGTATTACTCATAAAAGAAAAGTCAAGTAAAATAAGTAATCTTTAATTCTCAAACAGTTAATTCATTGTGCTGTTATTATATTAATTAACTTAAACTGTGACTATACTTGTTATAGGGTGACTTGTCAGCGATCGGGAGGTATCCGGTTCGCGATCAACGGGAACCCGTACTTCGAGCTGGTGACGATCAGCAACGTCGGAGGCAGCGGCGTTGTGACGGCGGTGTGGATCAAGGGCTCCAAAACAGACTGGATGTCGATGTCGAGGAACTGGGGCATGAACTGGCAGAGCGGCGCCTACCTGAACGGGCAGAGCATAACGTTCGGGCTCCAGACGGACGACTGGCGGACCGTCATCGCGTACGATGTGGCACCTTACAATTGGTACTTTGGTGGCACCTATTCAAACAGCTGGGTCAACTTCTAGCTAGTATAGCTAGCTTAATTCTGAATCATACATTGAAGTTATATATGATTTGTATCATGTTGACCTTCTGAATTAGAGTAGAGTTAATTATTTGTATATTTGTATATTTCCTATTTTAATTTAATTTAATTATGTATCTAATTGTGTTTTATAGTCAAGGATGCGGATTAGATATATATCTGTTTATGTACATGAGCCCTCCCTGATCCTTGTAAATAATATATATGTGCTTGTTATTTTTGCTCTCTCTCTATATATATCCAATTGTTTGCTTTCTAATTATTATTATTCGTTTGCTTATTATCTGTATTTTTTATATCAGTAATTCAGGGTGAAAACGGAGCGGATTTTATCCGTCCGAATCCGCTTCGTATTCGGAATATTATCCGTAAGAATGGTATCCGTATTTGAATATTAGTTATCCGTATTTGTATCCGTACCGTATCCGTAAAGACTAATGCTGATACGGATATGGATAATTTCTCAAATTGTTCAATTAGGCGGATATCTGAACTATTCGTATCCGAAAATAAGTAAATATTACTAATATTTTCTAATAAGATAGTGCTAGTTACCAAAAATTTTGTATGTATATACAAATATTAACCAATACATTCATCTTAAATAAGTGTTGTTAATTTAAATACTTATTATTATTGTATATGTATTCATTTGGTAATATATTTTAATTTTTATTTCATATTTGTAATTAAATTCACGTCTGAATCCGTATCCGCCAACTATCCGTTTCGTATCCGTATCCGTTTAAGGCGGATATGGTATTGAGTTTTCACATCCGTCTGATATCGTATCCGTATTTGTATCCGCCTAATAGGATGCGGATGCGGATATGGTTTTAGCATTATCCGCTCCGTATCCGCTCCGTTTTCACCCCTATCAGTAATTCAGTATTATATGCTTTTATTTATGTTTAATCATTAGAAAAAAAAAGAAGATCAAAGTACTCCTTTTGTTCTTTCTCAGTATGTTCTCTTCGCATGCAGGACTTGAGTCTCTCCAAGGATGAGAAATTGAGAATCAAACTTATTGAAAAACCAGTATTAATTAGTTTGCTTAATTATTCTATTTTCCGGATCAGAAAAACTGATATATATCACGCTCATATATATATATATACCCAATGATCGATATATAACAATCAGGTGCACATCTTTTAAGTGAGAGTTGCAATAATATTCTAAAATACACGACATGCTAGCAGATCCTATATATCCTGTCTTACTCTTAATTAACAGTTAGCATGAATACACTGTTTTTCTTTAGTCTTTTGGAAACTTTGACGGCCGGTGTGGGCTTGTCTTGGCTCCCAGATTGACCTTTTATATCTGGTCCTTCTCAGTTAAGAGTGGCTGCATATATCGCATGCATGTCTACATTCAACATAAGCAAATTCCAGTTTAAGTTTAGGGAAATTTAGTGTATATATAATGCAGACTAAGGCATGATAACAACATTCTATGTGATTGAAAATTCCATTCTCAATGCTCTTAATTAATTATTAACTTGTTTGTGAGAAAATGAAAATATATAATGGTGATAAATAATAATATTAGAAACAACAACAATAACATAAAGTACCATGACAGACCCCAATGCATGGGTACATTAATTCGAGTCGCCAAGAAAAGGAAAATTTCTTCAAAGCAAACTATATATATCCGTGTACGTGTAGGCAAGTTAAAATTAAAACAAGGTGTTGCTTAATTCTATGATCACACCCAAACAAATTTTACCCAATTACAAATGATATTAAAATTTGATAATATTCATTAATAGTCATCGGAATATATAGAAAGATATTTTATATAATGAGATCATATATTAGAGTAAAATTCTGAAAATAAATATGGAACCGGTCTTTAATCTAGTGGTCAAAAGTAACGTTATCCGTGTAGGAGGTCGTGGATTTGAAACCTTACAAGGAATCTCTATAGAGATCTAAATTTAATCGGCTAGCTTGAATCTCATTTTTATCTTAAAAATTATAGAACCATTATTTTAACTCTTGCGCCGGTGAAAAAAAAAAAAAAAAAAACTCAACCAAATAAACACGGAAATTAAGCGCCTGCAAATTAAGAACAAAATTAATTTTCTAAATTAAATATAGAGCTATAGGGTAAGTTGCACATTACATGCACATGCATCAGTGAGCAATCCGTAATTAACAAATGTAGCATCCGACTTTTGTTCTGCAAATAATTAACCACATCTAAATATTTTTTATAGTTAGTTCACAACGCGCAAGTCAATTTAACACGCCATGGATGATCAAATATGAAATATCAATCATTAGCAATATTAATTGCCGCGATGTGATCAAATGCACAAAGTCTCGGATGCCAACTTTATAATATATGTCAAAAATCAAGAGCTTGATTTGTGCGGTTAATTGTTTTTACTAAATATACTTGTTTTTTTGGAAAAATTTGCAAGTCAACAACTCTAACATCTTTCATTAATTAGAAAGCTTTTGCGCACAAATTTTTTTTTTTTCTTTTTCTAAGATTAAGTCAACAAATTGATAGCTCAAGTGGTAGCTAACTATCACTTCCAAGAGGTCATGGATTCAATCCTACATGGACACAAAATAAAAAGTTTCAATGAAACTGGTGTAGTATTCCACTTTCTTAAAAAAAAAAAAAATCAACAAATTGGAGCAGCAGTCCTCTCCCAACATATATATACCCTTTAAAAGTTTATTTAGTTGAAGTCCACTTAATTACATTTCCCTTACGAAAAAGTTATTTTAAGTACGTTAGATAAGGATTGGGTAAAAATTAGTAGTATTTTTAGAGGTAAAGTACATTACTAATAAGATAACGGTTGATCTCACAATTTTTTTCAACAAAAATTAATATGCAAATTATAATAATGGAGCTATTACACGAATGCTATTGTTGATACAGCTAGCTGTTGTTGCAGACTTCATTACATTTTATTTTGGAAATTACTTTTTTATACGAAATATTTTGGAAATTATTGTACACGTTAAATCGGTGGCGAAGCCAGAAAAATTTTGATGGAGTTCAGGCATTAATTATATTAACATTAAAATTGATTACAATTATCTAATAGAATTCATTAATTTGTAATCATGGGGTTCACCAATATAAATATTCTTGTATTTTATGGGGTTCAAATATGACTTATATTGATAAAAAATAAAAAATATTTATTAATTCTACTAAAAATTGCATGAATTAACAAAATATGTATGTTAATAAATTTACTATGCAGCTTCTTTTGCACCATATTATTGTTACACAACTTAAATTACATTATACATATCAGCAGTATATAAGTAAAATATTAAAAAATGAGAAAATCTTCTTGTCCCCTTCTTTTGTCCCCTTAAAGTCCCCCACTAAGGTTTCATTAAGATTCTAATTCAAAATTAAGATTCTCATTAATTACACATTTATTTTGACTTAAAAGTTGGGTCCCACCACTTAATAGTCAAAATTGTTGTATCATAGCGTTATGGTAAATAACTGTCTACGGAAATCTGGTGTTCATACCTATCCTTTTGGGTGTTCATACATACCACGATGTGGTGTTCATAGTCCACGTAATTGGTGTTCATACGTACGCATCAAAGATTTTGCGTGGGTCGTCCAAGATTTCACGTTCTAGTGAATGATTTTGTTAGGACTGGTCAAAGATTCCTTGTTTTGGTGAATGACCGTCGACTGCCCCAATTTGAGTGTTCATACAATGATTGTCAGGTGCTCATATCTATTACATTGGGTATTCATACCTTATATACAAGAGAGTATACTGTTGGGGAACATTTCAGGGGGATTTTTCTTGGAGACAGTTAGCATACCCCATAAAAAATATATATACAAAATGTGTGACAAAAATAATTATTAGTATGCATATTAGTTAATTACCTCAATGTGCATAAAAAAGTAAGTCTCATATCAATGGCAACATGTATTATTTCTTGAACCAAAAATATAGGTAGCAACAGATTAATTACATTTCATCTGATTAAGCAAATAATGTCAATTGAAACACACACCGACATGATTTCAAGCATGCATTTCTCTCTTAATTTTGCATACGTGATGCACCTATTTCATATATGCATATTAACCAGACTTGTACCTATATTTGTACCTAAAATCCTAAGTTCATTTGCATTTAGGTAGAAGATTGTCTAGAATCTAGTTACTTCTGTGTTTTGGTCCAATTTACAGGTATACGGAGCTTTTGGAGCTATTTGGGCCAGAATTGGAGCAAAGGAGCATCAGATGTCGATGGGCCACATTATCTGCGGACCGTAATCCACTAGATACGGCCCGCAAGCACTTCAAAACTGACGTGTCCATGTCATGCCAGCTCACAACCGCCGTATCTAAATCAAGGAAATGCGCAGAGAGCCAATTTAAGCGACAGACAGACTATTTCAAGGCCAAGCTCTCTTTGGAATACTAATTGCGGACCGCACTCCTATTCCTGCGGATCGCAGTCAGTTCAAAACAGATCAGAACACCTATTTTTTGGTGCGTGCTATCTTTGACGATCTCCTATGGGATTTTTCCCTTAATTGCGCCTGAAGAAACCAGAAGTCAGACGCCTAAATCTGAGACATCTTCTCCTATAAAAGAGACCCCTTGGGGTGCTCTCATCTTATCTTGGTATCTTGTGTTAGGTGTTAGGTCTCATGTGTTGAGTTAGTTAGTCAGTTGTTAAGTTAGTTGAGAGTCGTGTCAAGGGTGGAGCAAAATGCCGCTAAAGTCAAGAAGACGGTTACTCGCCTCTTCCTAACCTTACTCTGTGCTTTCTTTTCTCTTATTTTGTTTATCTGTTGTAGTCATGTCTAGGTCCGAGTAGTTGTGTTTGTTCTTAGGGTCTAGGATGATGTTTCTTTGTATGGATTAATTGAATACTTGATTTTTATGTTTATGCATTAAAGTTATTCTCAATTTGCTTTGCGCTTAACTATAATTGTGCTTGAATTGTTTCTTGAACTCTTTTGTCAATCCCGTGGATTGTGATCAGATCTAGTGTGGAAAACTAACTTCAATCGATCAAGAATTGATACTTGTGCTAATTGGATAGTAAACTTGTTGTCCAATTGTACCCGAGATGAGAAATTGTGGTTATAACGAGAGTTAAACCAGACTCGAGAACGAAAGTGAATTGAGCATAGGATTAGATGATTTGAACTCGTGTTTGATATTATCCTTTGAATTTCCAATTAAACTAAAAGTATTTGCTAGGATTAGACGAAATGATCTTAGGTACGGGGATAATTTTTAGGTAAGGTTAGAAGAATTGAAAAAGGATAATTCTTAGCTCGAGATAGACGATCTAAACTTAGGAATAGGATAGGATAATCTTTGCAACTGCTTTGGTTTTGTTAGGAATTGATAACTTTAGTCAACAATCGAATTAAACAAAACTGCTCTCTGTCTATTTTTTGCGGACCGTAAATAGCAAGAAACAACAGAGAATCTATCTCTCGGACAGCTATCTGCGGTCCATAGTTAACCACTAATGGACAATTAAGCTGGTAGCTGAAAGAGAGGCAAATTTGTATGTCTTGCGGACCGTAACCGAGAGGTGCGGACCGCAGGCAATTGATCCAGATAGCAAACAGATTCTGAAAACCCTGGGAACGTTTGTTTAGTTATTGTTTTAAGTCAAGTCTTTACTATTTTCTATTTTCTGTCATTAAATAATTTATGAAACCAACTTCAAACAAACCCCCCCCCCTCCAAACAATCACATTCCCTCTAGGATTAGAATAGAGTTTAAAGAATTGTTCAGAGATATAACCGTCCCTGTGGATTCGATCCCGACTATATTGCATAATATCGTACGCTTGCGATTGATTGTATTATTTAGGGTAAAAGTCTATACACTCCACGCGTATCAATACGTTAGATCATATATACTTGTTGAATAGGCAAGTTGGCACAGGCTTGATACGCCCCTGATGCTTCAGTTGGAAATATGTGCAGAGGATGGAAGATTAAAATGATAAAGGAAAGATGGAATCACGCAGGCAATTGCTGAAGATATTGTCAAGGAATTGATAGGCTGTAATAATCTTAATATGGAAGGGTATCCAAATGTAATTGAGAAATTTCTGAATATAGACGTGTATAGGAACTATATACACAGATGAAAGACAGTAGAAAGAATTGTAATTGTAAGAGAAAAATATTTCTAAGTGAAATAAAACAAGGGTGGGAAGGGAGTTTATGGGAGTGCTGTGTTCTTAATTTTTCGTTACATGGTATCAGAGCATATGGCAAAAGGTCAGACAGAACATATGGCAAAAGGTCTTCATGCATCAGCTGCTGGCTCGTCTTCTCTTCCATTTGCTGGTACAGTAAAATCAGATGCTAACCAAGGTAAGGTGCATGAAACTTATAATTTTCCAAAGGAAAAGGAATGGGTGATAGACTCTGGAGCGTCTGATCATATGACATATTCTGAAACTGATCTTATTAACAGAAAAAATATGAAAAAAGATGGTATCCTTAATGCAAATGGTGTTTGTTACCCAGTAACAGAAGCAGGAGATGTGAAAATAAACCCAAACATAACTCTCAAAGATACATTAGTTGTCCCATCTTTGGCTTCAAAACTGATTTCAGTTGGACAACTGACGAAAGATTTAAATTGCGCAATTCTCATGCTCCCAGATTATTGCATCTTTCAGGATATCAAAACCAAGAAGATTTTGGGCCGTGGTACTAGAAGGGGCGGATTGTATTACCTCGACGACGAGACGATCGGCAAATCCTTAATAAGCATCAACTCCTTCGATTTGGAAAACAAAATTTGGTTATGGCATAAAAGACTCGGACATTTATCATTTGGGTATATGCAAAAGCTTTTTCCTCATTTCTTTTTGGATTTAAATCATGAGAGATTTATATGTGAGACATGTATTAAGGCCAAAAGCCACCGTTCAACTTATCCAGCAAGAGATAATAAAAAAATTGCACCCTTTGATTTAATACACACTGATGTGTGGGGGCCATCCCCTATAGTATCAAAAACTGGTTTTAGGTGGTATGTAATTTTTGTTGATGATTGTTCCCGCATGACATGGTTATATTTATTGAAAACCAAAGAAGAAGTAAAGAAAGTTTTCAAAGATTTTGTTGCCATGGTTTTGACACAGTTTGACAAAAAAATTCGGGTAATAAGAAGTGACAATGGTACCGAATATGTAAATCAAGAGCTACAATTATTTTTTCAAGAAAAAGGGATATTACATGAAAAATCTTGTGTTGGTACACCTCAGCAAAATGGAGTTGTAGAACGGAAAAATAAACAGATTCTTGAAATAACTCGAGCTTTATTAATTGAAAGCAATGTGCCTAATAATTTTTGGGATAGTGCCGTGTCATTTTCTGTTTATTTAATGAACCGTACTCCAACTCGGGCAAATGATTTTAAGACACCACTAGAAGTTTTCTCTACACACATTCAAATTAATTCTATACTGAATTTAACTCCAAAGATTTTTGGGTGCACGGTTTATGTTCATATTCAAAAGAATGAACGTACAAAACTTGAGTCCAGGGCAGAAAAATGTGTTTTTTTAGGCTTTGCACAAAATAAAAAAGGATACAAATGTTACAGCACCACAACACAGAAATTTTATATATCGATGGATGTAACATTTTTGGAAAATGAATTATTCTATAAAACATTGAAAGTACCAATTCAGGGGGAGACAATGAGAGAAGAATTGGAACTTTCATTTTTATCAAATCTAGAGTGTGCGCCTATACAACCAGAGTTAATCCCGATCCCAGAAATAAATCACTTGAACTCAAATCCAAATCAACACTCAGGATCATCAGGTCAAGGTGAAAATGAAAACCCAGAGGCAACACTAGAAGATTCAGAAGAGGTAATACAATCCGATGTACCACATGAGCCCGAATCTCTTGGGGAACATCCTCAGGTAAGTTCACTTGAACCGAGATTTCAATTACCACCAAGAAATAATAGAGGGTGTCCACCTAAAAGATACGTTCATGAAGATGGTTCAAGTGAAGAAAGGTATCCAATTGCTAAATATACCACCACAAAAAATTTAGTTGAACCACTTAAGGGTTTTGTAAATCAAATCTCAGCTGTTATTATACCTGAAAAACTAGAAGAGGCTAAGAAGGACGAAAAATGGGTAAATGCAATGAATTTAGAAATGGATGCCTTGAAAAAAAAATGACACATGGGAAATTACTGACTTACCAAATGGAAAGAGGGCAGTAGGATGTAAATGGGTTTATACTGTGAAATATGATGCAAAAGGGCAAATTGAGAGATATAAAGCTCGATTGGTTGCCAAAGGTTATACTCAAACATATGGAATAGATTTCCAAGAAACATTCTCCCCGGTAGCTAAATTGAATTCGGTCAGAATACTTTTGTCTCTTGCAGCAAATTTAGAATGGCCATTGCACCAATTTGATGTAAAGAACGCATTCTTACATGGAGAGCTACAAGAGGAGATTTACATGCAAATACCTCCAGGCTACCAATCTTCAACAACTGTAAACAAAGTGTGCAGATTAAAAAAGGCTTTATATGGACTAAAGCAATCACCACGAGCTTGGTTTGGGCGTTTTTGTCAAGCAATGAAAGGATACGGGTACACACAGAGTGATTCGGATCATACCATGTTCTTCAAAAAGAGTCAAGGTAAAATTGCTATTTTAATCATTTACGTGGATGATATGATTATAACCGGGAATGATAAGATAGAAATACAAAGCCTAGAAGATAAATTATCCAAAGAGTTTGAGATGAAAAATTTAGGAGGTTTGAAATACTTTCTAGGCATTGAAGTATCCCGAAATAAAGAAGGTATATATCTATCTCAGAGAAAATATATACTCGACCTCTTAACTGAAGTTGGAATGATAGATTGCAAACCGGTAGATACTCCAATGGTACCAAATTTGAAACTGGATGCATACTCAGACCACACTCCCACTAATGTAGAAAGGTACCAAAGGCTTGTTGGGAAACTTATTTACCTGTCGCACACAAGACCAGATATTGCGTATGCTGTAAGCATTGTAAGTCAATTCATGCATACTCCTAAAGAAGAACATTGGGAGGCAGTAATGAGAATTATGAGATATTTAAAAGGCACACCAGGAAGGGGTATTGTGTTTAGAAAAAATTCTCATCTACAAGTAACGGCTTATAGTGATGCAGATTGGGCAGGGTGTGTGATAGATCGAAAATCAACTGCTGGTTATTTCACATTTGTTGGAGGAAACTTGGTAACATGGAAAAGTAAGAAACAAAACGTTGTTACACTCTCAAGTGCAGAGTCTGAATTTAGGGGGATGGTAAAAGCAATTTGTGAATTATTATGGTTAAAAAAGTTCTTAACGGAATTAGGACTTGGACCAGAATCAGAAATGAAATTATTTTGTGATAATAAGGCTGCCATTGATATTTCACACAACCCAGTACAACATGACCGAACCAAGCATGTAGAAGTTGATAGACATTTTATCAAAGAAAAATTGGATGCAAAAATTATAACAATGCCATTTGTTAGATCAAATGAACAACTTGCTGATGTACTAACAAAACCCGTGTCAAGCAAAATTTTCAGTGACTCTATTGACAGATTAGGAATGAAGGACATTTATGCACCAACTTGAGGGGGGATGTTGAATAGGCAAGTTGGCACAGGCTTGATACGCCCCTGATGCTTCAGTTGGAAATATGTGCAGAGGATGGAAGATTAAAATGATAAAGGAAAGATGGAATCACGCAGGCAATTGCTGAAGATATTGTCAAGGAATTGATAGGCTGTAATAATCTTAATATGGAAGGGTATCCAAATGTAATTGAGAAATTTCTGAATATAGACGTGTATAGGAACTATATACACAGATGAAAGACAGTAGAAAGAATTGTAATTGTAAGAGAAAAATATTTCTAAGTGAAATAAAACAAGGGTGGGAAGGGAGTTTATGGGAGTGCTGTGTTCTTAATTTTTCGTTACAATACTCTTTTCATTTTTCAAGTTATTGCATTTGCCATAATTTAAAAAAGTAGATTCTTTCCAACATATATCAGAACCGAATATTACTATAAAAAGAGAAGCCGAAAGAAGAGGAATTTTACAAATCAAAGTCATATAGATTGCAAGTGCATGTTAATAAACAATACTTTAGATGTATGATATTCTGTGTATCTCCTAATTTATTTATATATAAGCCAACCACTCTATGCCTTAGCAAAGATTAAAGATATTAAATTAAAAAAAACAGCCAACTTGACCAATAGAATTAATTATTGGCTCATCGTTGAGATCTTAATGAAGTACCATTTCACATGACTTGATAGTTAATAAATATATTTCTCATTTATTTATTTCCAGAAGAGAATATCCTGCATGTATAAATAGGGCAGAAATTCTGACCTGAGGCATACCAACAAATTAAACACATTCATTCATCCCTTCTTATATTGAACAAACTGAGGAGTGATATAATATATATGGAGAAAGCAATGAGATCAGCAGCAGCAGTAGTTGTAAGCTTGCTCCTTGTATGTGCTCAATGGGGAGGTTCAATGGCTCAGTGGACATCAGCCGCCGCCACCTTCTACGGCGGCGCCGACGCGTCCGGAACCCAGGGTCGGTACAAATTTCATCCATGGTTTGATTGTTATTAATTCAAACTATAAATTGAACTGCAGTAATTAAGAACCAGCCTTTGGTTTAGTGGCTAAGGAAAATGTTTTTTGTGTGAGAGATCGCATGTTCGAAACTCAGTTGAGGGGTCTTTTATAGACATTTAAATTTGAATGGCTTGACCCTCATCTTTATCTCAAAAAAATAAAAAATTCAGTTATTAATTCTCAAGGCCTATATATTCATGCTTGCAAATGTAATGCAGGTGGAGCATGTGGTTACGGCAACTTGTACAGTGCCAGGTACGGCACCATGACGACGGCACTGAGCACGGCGTTGTTCAACAACGGTGCTACGTGCGGGGCGTGCTACCAAATTACGTGCGATCAGAGTAAGTCGAAGTGGTGCAAGGCTGGCCAGTATGTGACCGTCACCGCCACAAACTTCTGCCCACCAAATTACAACCTACCAAGCGACAACGGTGGCTGGTGTAACCCTCCCAGGCAACACTTCGACATGGCCCAGCCGGCCTGGCAAGTGATCGGCTCTTCGACTAGTGCCGGAATCATCCCTGTTCAATACAGAAGGTATATATATATACTTTCTCTGCTCAGATAAAGTAACAAATAAAAGATAAGTAAAACTAATTGATCTTACTCAAACATTGTTACTAATTACTTAAACTGTAATTGTTATAGGGTGTCTTGTCAGCGGTCGGGAGGTATCAGGTTCGCGGTGAACGGCAACGCTTACTTCGAGCTGGTAACGATCAGCAACGTCGGGGGCAGCGGCGTTGTGACCGCAGTGTGGATCAAGGGCTCCAAAACCGACTGGATGTCGATGTCGAGGAACTGGGGCATGAACTGGCAGAGCGGCGCCTACCTGAACGGGCAGAGCCTCTCCTTCAAGGTCCAGACCGACGACTGGAAGACCGTCACCGCCAGCAATGTGGCGCCTTATAATTGGTACTTTGGTGGCACCTACACCACCAATTGGGTCAACTTCTAAAATTTTGTAGCACTTTGGCCTTCCTATTTAGATTATATATATATAGAGTATATTTTAGGTCTTTATGGAATTAGGAATATTAATTTCCCATTGATGGAGGCTGTTTAATTCCTTGTTCTCCTACCATATTTGTATTTTTTTTCTCTTTTTTTTTTCATTTATGTATCTCTAATTAATCATGTTTTCTTGTCAAGGATGTGGCTTAGTACCTGTTTACAAATATGAGCCCTCCTTCACTACAAGAAAAATGGCCTTTAGCAGCGGTCATTTTGAGGGTTTAGCAGCGGTTATGCGACCGCTGTAATCGTCAGAGCTGCTAAGTTTTACTAAAAACCGCTGTAGAGTTACAATTTTACAGCGGTTATTTGGTGGAAATAACCGCTGTAGAGTTACCATTCTACAACGGTTATTAGCTTAATAACCGCTGCTGAGTTGCAATACAGCAGCGCTTCTTTGTTAAAAACCGCTGCTAAGTTGGATATACAGCAGCGCTTCTTTGCAAATAACCGCTGTTGAGTTGGAAAAACAGCAGCACTTGTTTGTTAAAAACCGCTGTTGAGTTGAAAAAACAGCAGCACTTTAATGACCGCTGTTAAATTTGATTCTTCTTAACATATTTTATTCTATTTACTGTGACCAGCCCAAATGCTGGCCATATAAAAATTTTATATTCAGCAAATTAATTACACAATCAACTTCATTCCATTCAAATCACACAAAATCAAAACAAAGATATGATAAAAGCATAACATGAATGATCACCAAAAAAGTACATGTTACCACATCATAAGAGAGTATACACTATACATTCAGCTACAAGGAATCAGTATGGTATCACATCATAATACTACATACCACAAGTACAGTATCACATCAAAATACTACATACCACATCACAATGTACCTTACAATATCAAAGAACTCCCTAAGTAAATACTCTATCAGCCAAGTCCTTACCGTGCAATATCAAAATCCTGGATTGACAATTGAGCCATTGAACGTAAAGCCTACAAAATACAAATACATTATAAGTACTTTCATGATCCCAAATAAATCAATAAACTAAGTAATTACATAAGAAGAATCAAATTTGCTGCATCTTTAACTAGGGGTGTACAACGGGCGGGTTAACACTTTTTTATCAAAAGATGAACCCAACCCGGTTATACCGGGTTATAAAATATTGTTACTCAACCCACCCGTAACCCAATCCAACTCGACTTTTTTTTATGTACGGGTTTTTGCGGGTTGTACGGGTTACGCGGGTTAAACGAGTTATAGTTTCGGTTAAATTATTAATCCCAATACAAAATACAAATATCATTTGTCAAGCATTCTTTCAAAGTACATGCACCAATATATAGAGTACTGATATGCCTTTCAACTATTCGGGTAGAAGTAAAGCCTAATCAGTCATAGGTGTAAAAGTGAATATACCAAGGAAGGCTTCTATAGGCCCGGAAGTCCCGAACTGTTAAACCTCTGTATCATTTGGCAGTTTTGTGGCTTTCGCTCCACCTTAACCAATTGTTTCACCGAATCCGACAACCAAAATAATTAACATTTATATGGCATTCAAGAGAGGTACTACTACTGTTAAAATGAACAAGGATGACTCTACCTATCAGATTTTGCCAATTTAAAAAGGACTCATATAAGAAGAATCAAAAGACTCGTGATAAAATTGCAATGAATTAAGTAATAAATTCTTGTAGGTTATATCAAGCACAAAATTAACCAAATTAATAACGCTTACCAATATGTCGATTAATCTTTCCAAAGACTATAACCTGCCGTGCACTGGTCCACAGAATGGATTGGGGAGAGCAGGATGGTGTTGTGTCACCCCGCTATGTCTTTTGAGGTACAGCCTAAATTTCTGTAATTTCACATTTAATTTGGGTTGTTAGATATATGAGTGAGACAGTTGGGGTGTAGAAATTTCTTATAAGAAACTTCACAAACCTGCAAGTGGCTAGCAACATTTTCCCTTGTTTTTTAAACAAAATTTAGATGCTAATACCAGAAGCATTTGACAAAGCACTGTCTCCAAGAATTGAGTATATTGCATGTATCCAGTATCCTACAATTGTACTTCATAAATTGTGAAATATGTTGGTTTAAATATTTATATTCAAAATAATTAGATTCATTAATCTGACTGTGCTTTTAATTCACTAGAAAAACAAATTTTCACATATACAATTGCAAAGCCAATGAAAAGGCAGCAGAAAGAATAATAAAAAAAAAAAAAGAGATAGATACAACTAATCTTTTTACACAAAAGTTCAATTTCTTATGGTATGCAATACCAGGGCAGGGGTCTTTTGAGGCGTACGGTAGAGATGCCAACTTGAAATTTTGGAAGGGTTCAGAGAAGCTTGCTCCAACTGGTCTCCAACAAATTTTTGAAATGTTATATTGTCAAGATTGTCAAAATAAGAATTGTCAATGAATTCCTCCTCTTTAAGTAATAAAGTTGTTACCTACATGACCATGTATAAAAAGATATTGCATATACCTGTTTGATTTTCCCAGAACCGTATCAGCCCGTCACTCGAACCTATATAATATACATAATATCAATTTTCTATTAGTCCTAACTCCTAAATGAAATTGCATAAAGTTATATATTTGAACAGACGAAGAGAACAATTTGATAAACAATAAACATATTAAGAGCCAAAGAACACTAACCAGTAATAATCCCTCTGTCAGAAGGAGAATACTCGACACTGATTATGGGGCCTGCATGGCAGGCTAACACTGCCTCGCAAGATCCTCTATTAAGAGACCAGACCCTAGCTGTCCAATCATCACTTCCAATGAGAATAGTATCCCCAGACATCCTCAAAGACCATGAAAATTCACATGACAAACAAGATAAATTTTAGTAAAAATATCAAAGTACTGTCCAATGAACCATTTTTATGATTGATGTATAGAGAATAAAAAAAGATAAGACACTACCTTATCCATTTGGTGTGTCCTTGGAGCTTGTACATCTGCCTCCCAGCATGTATATCCCACACATTTGCCACACTGCCAGTATATATAAGTCAGAAAATAAGGACTTAGTAAGTCAAATTTTCAAATAATCAGACGTGTTGCTAATATATCAGCATACACGTTTCTCTGAGAATGGATTCTGCAGATTTTTGGATTAATTCCAAACGAACGGAGCGAAAGTTTATTTCCACCGAAAGCAAATTTCTGGGTCAGTTTTCTGAGCAACCGAACAGACCCTTAGAGGATGTAACATAAAGCAACCTTATGGGCTATATGATCATCAATAAGACCACAGGTACAATTTACACGAGACAACTAAATCTTAATTACACTAGCAACATATACCAACCATATCAAAGTATTAATTACCATGAGGTCTTTAGATGACTAACAACTAATGACTACCATCAAGTAATATAATGATCCATAACAAACAAAATTGGGAACAGAAACCGTTACCGTGCTAAGAGGGGTCCTCTTTTTGGCAATCTTCTGATCCTTGGAATTGACCCTCTGTGCCTCGGCGAGGATCGACATCCTCCTTGCGGTGGCAGCATACGGGTTGAGCTTCAACAGGGTGCTGACGTTCTTCAACGGGTTCCTATTGATCTCTCTCCTCTTCACCTCCCTGTTGGCCGGCTTTACCACGGCCTGCACCTCGCCGGAGTTTGATGATCCTCGCCAGGTCGGCGTTCAGCATCTTCGGCCTTGGCAGCACGGACCCCTTCTTCTTCTCCGACGGTGCCAAAGACGGTGTCGAGCTTCTCGAAGGCCGACTTGGTCCAGATCGGGGGCGGATCGGGGCGCGGAGGACGTCGGGCAGCGGCACGGAGGAGCTGGAGTTGCCGTCGACGGCCATGTCGCCCTCGGGGGATTGCACAGAGACGAGGGGGCGAGCGGCGGCTGTGGCGGGCGCCATTGGTAGGGTTAGGGGTAGGGCTGCGAGAGGGTTTTGAAAGGAGACGGAGGGAATAAAAGAAAATAAGATTTTGGGTTTTTCAGAATTTTATCAAGGGTTTTGAGGATAAGCACTCGGTTTTGAGTCGTGCCATCTTTGCAAGAGGAGAAGGGAAAAAAAAAATTATATACAATAGTTAACAGCGGTTAGTTCTGAAGAAGTGCTGTAGAATGTCAAGTACTAACAGCGGGCTTTAAAGAGGAACCGATGTTAAGTTTTATTTTACAGCGGTCGCTACTTGTCAACCGCTGTTAAGTATATTGTACAGTGGTCTTGTACTAAAAACCGTTGTTCATATGTAAAATTCTACAGCGGTCATCTATTAATGACCGCTGTAAAACTGTTTAGCTGCGGTCTTTTAGAGGATGGCCCAAAAGACCGCTGTAACATAGCGTTGCTAAATGCCCTTTTTCTTGTAGTGCTTGTAATACAGATACAACATGATATTGTACCAATATTTGCCACAATTAATGCTTATTGTTATATATTGTTCTACATATCCAAAATTTTCCTCTGTTGCTTGCAATTCTATATTTTATTTTAACTCTTATATGCATTTTATATATATGCTTCAAATTATGTTTGTTTTATCCAAAAGATTGAAATGCTTCTTATGTATTTTTCTTTCTCAATCCGCTTCTATCACCAGTGTGGATAGAATATTGGAAGTTTGAAAATTGAAACCCATTGCTCCTCTTCCTTTTAGTAAGAAGAAGACGAAAATTAAGTTCCTCTTATTTGAATATTGATAAAATTTAAGAACTCTACTTGAATTGAATTGCGACTCTGTACGTAATAAGCTCAGACACAGAGAGCATCTTTGTTATTAGACCGAAAACTATTTCTCACACTGACAGCCTAATATATATCACTATAGCAAAATGTTATCCTTGTTGTTGTACTGTTATATATTAGCTAGCTGCAGCAATTTAAGATCCTTGAATTGGTATATTAGAACCTAGCAATAACACATTTGTATACAGAAAACCATTCATATTCCCCTGGCCATGTTAATTATATTTATTCTTCTTTCGGTGTCTTTTAATTTATTAACTGATCGCAGACATGCTCTTGTGCCCTCTTGAACAAGTTCCAGTTGACTTGTGAGAAGAATCAAGCCATATATATATAATCATTAGCATATCGTATAGATTAATAGATTAGTAAGGTGTCAGAAACAAAGCAGTAACCAACTAAAACTATATAGACCAGACTACCAGAGGAAGTATCATATGCAGGGGCTAGCAACTTGTCAGATTTTTAATGTACTTTGTTTTTATAATTAACTAGCCGAATATCAGTATATATATAATTCCATTCTGAGAACAAAATAAATGTCTGTATTAAAAAAGTAGCTTCATTGTCTTTAAACTAACATTTTAAATCGTTTGATGCAAGTATGCAACGTTAACTACCATATTGTCAAAGAGTGATATCTAGAGTCCTGAGTGCACACTATGGACATCTATATAAGTCACATATAGACTATCAAATGAGACCTATGTAGACCCATGTGTAACACTTACACTCACATGAGTGACTCTATGGATGTCCATAGAGTAGACAATTAATGTTTCCTATTGTCAAGTTATCTCCGATATACGTGGCATGCATTAGTAATTTCGTGGGCAAAATCCAAATCCATACTCCATAAAGAGGATATATTTCCAAGCACCTTAACTATACCACATCCACTATTATTAACCATTGGTTTTATTTTAAACTCTTCATCTACTTTGATCCAATGGCTTGTATTTTTTTTTTGTTTCTCTCCTCATTAAATAAGATGAATGTGGTATGTCTGAAACAAAATTTAACCATTAAAATGGTCCAACATTTATATATATTCTTATTTATAAATTATTGTATTATTATTGTTGTTGTTTACTTACATAAAAAATTAAAATTTTTTTTGTTTAATATAATATTTAAAATTTTATAAAATTCTTAATTATTTGATACCATTTTTTGGGCTTACAACTCTAGTTACTAGAAATTTATTAAAAAAAGTCGAAAGAAGTGTTGCAAATAATTAAATATACATTTAATGTGCATGGTACCAAATTACCAATACTAACAATGTTCTAATTCACCTATAAAAGTAGCCTACTCATTCACCTTTTTTACAATCTGACACACACATGTATCTATGTGCTTATCACGCTTATATAAATGTTAATTGGAAATCGTAGTGTATCAGTTCACTGAAAAATGATATCTATTAATCAGAAAAATATATATGTTCACCGAAAAATAATATTTGCTAATTGAAATATGGTGAACGGATGGACAAGTAAAATGAGTTGTCAGTGATTCCATATCCTCTGTAGCGCTACATTGTGTAGCGCGGAATGTGAACCATTAGATCATCTAGAGATCTGTGCTGAAATGAATCTCGAGGTGATCTAACGGTTCACATTCCGCGCTACACAATGCAGCGCTACAGAGGATGAGCACTCGTTGTCAGTAGCTATTACCCTATTGAAAGGGAAACATCTTGCACATCCACACTTACAAGTGGTTACAAATGGGACCCATGTGGTCACACTTCTCAGTGAATGTTGTCACACTCTATAGATTTTTTTTCACTATGGACGGTAGGTTGCACTCATTACCCTATCATATATGTTAGCATTCAGTTTGCATATATAATTATATGCTTATTTCATTCTATGATCTGACACCGGAAGGAATGCGCGTAATGAATTATTGGGTCCATGATGATGAGATATTATCCAATTCACATGACAGATTTGTTCGTCATTTCTTATTACCAGAAGAGAATATGTTTGGTTTAATTAGGTAGTTAGAAGTCAGAAAGAACATAATACCCTGAATGCATATATAAATAGGGCACTAGGTCATAACCTGAAACATATCAACAACAACAACACATTCTTCTCTTCTTGAATTAAATTAAACAAACTGAGAAGAGAGAGATGCAGAAGGCAATGGAATCAGCACTGTTTCTCATGAGCTTGCTCATTGTGCTTGTTCAGTGGAGAGGATCAATGGCTCAATGGACTTCCGCCGCCGCCACGTTCTACGGCGGTTCCGATGCGTCCGGAACTCAGGGTCGGTACATATATATGCACATTTCATGCTTCACTGATTGATTCATGCTCATGTCAGAGCATTTTCTGACATTTTTTTCATGCATAAACATAATGCAGGTGGAGCATGTGGTTACAGCAACCTGTACAGTGCCAGGTACGGCACTATGACGACGGCCTTGAGCACGGCGTTGTTCAAGAATGGTGCTACGTGCGGCGCGTGCTACCAAATTACGTGCAATCCGAGCAAGTCGAATTGGTGCAAGGTTGGCCAGTATGTGACCGTCACCGCCACCAACTTCTGCCCTCCAAATTACAATCTACCGAGCGACAACGGTGGCTGGTGCAATCCTCCGAGGCAGCACTTCGACATGTCACAGCCGGCCTGGCAAGTGATCGGCTCTTCGACTAGTGCCGGAATCATCCCTGTTCAATACAAAAGGTACAATAAAAGAAGAGAAACATCTTGCGTCCACTGAAAAACCGGCTATACATCCATATGTGTACAGAATGTAACAAATACACCTAGAAATATAACAAATACATCCCGAAATATAATCTCTGGACGATTTTTCCATGGACGTTAGGTATTACTCGTAAAAGAAAAGTCAAGTAAAATAATTGATCTTCCTGAATCAGTTAATTTATTATGCTGTTAATTAGTTATATTAACTTAAACTGTGACTATTAATTACTTGTTATAGGGTGACCTGTCAGCGATCGGGAGGTATCCGGTTCGCGATCAACGGGAACCCGTACTTCGAGCTGGTGACGATCAGCAACGTCGGAGGCAGCGGCGTTGTGACCGCGGTGTGGATCAAGGGCTCCAAAACAGACTGGATGTCGATGTCGAGGAACTGGGGCATGAACTGGCAGAGCGGCGCCTACCTGAACGGGCAGAGCATAACGTTCGGGCTCCAGACGGACGACTGGCGGACCGTCATCGCGTACGATGTGGCACCTTACAATTGGTACTTTGGTGGCACCTATTCAAACAGCTGGGTCAACTTCTAGCTAGTATAGCTAGCTTAATTCTGAATCATACATTGAAGTTATATATGATTTGTATCATGTTGACCTTCTGAATTAGAGTAGAGTTAATTATTTGTATATTTGTATATTTCCGTTTTTAATTTAATTTAATTATGTATCTAATTGTGTTTAATTCCTAATCAAGGATGCGGATTAGATATCTGTTTATGTATATGAGCCCGTCCTCCCTCCTTGTAAATAATATATATTACAGATACAGCAATGTTTTTGTGCCACCATTTGTGTCAGAATATATATATGCTTGTTGTTTTTGCTCTCTATATATATCCAATTGTTTGCTTTTTAATTATTATTCGTTTGCTTATTATCTGTATTTTTTGTATCAGTAATTCGGTATTATATGCTTTTATTTATGTTTAATCATTAGAAGAAAAAAAAAGATAAAAATACTCCTTTTAATTTGTTCTTTCTCAATATATATATATGTTCTCTTCGCATGCAGGACTTGAGTCTCTCCAAGGATGAGAAATTGAGAATCAAACTTATTAGAAAACCAGTATTAATTAGTTTGCTTAATTATTCTATTTTCCGGATCAATTCGCCCAGAAAAACTGATATATATCACGCTCATATATATATATACCCAATGATCGATATATAACAATCAGGTGCACATCTTTTTAGTGAGAGTTGCAATATTCTAAAATACACGACATATATTCTAGCAGATACTATATATCCTGTCTTACTCTAATTAATTAGCAGTTAATTAGCATGAATACATTGTTATTCTTTTGTCTTTTGGAAATTAAATTTGACGGTGTGTGCTTGCGTTGGCTCCCAATTTGACGGTCTACGAACATTCAACATAAGCAAATTAATTCCAGTTTAAGTTCAGTGAAATTTAGTGTAGACAGTAAAATTTTAAGATCGGTCTATGTGATTGCAAATTCCATTTCAATGCTCTTATTAACTTGTTTGTGCGAAAACGAAAATAATGGTAATAGCTAATAAATAATAATATAAGAAAAAATAACATTAACGCAAACAACAAGCGTTCACTGAATAACTGCTATACCCATGAAATTACAAATTTTATAAGGGTTATATCAAATTTTGTAATTAATAGTTACACCCGATAAATTATACCCGATATGTGATATTTGAACTCTATGGACGGTCCACTTATGAACACTAGATAGCACTCTAACTCTCTGATCGGAATTGATTGAACAAAGAAAAGAGTTCATTTCAGAGGAATTGAATAGAAAAGAGATGAAAAGAATTGATTTAAAATTGAATTCTTATGATCAGAATGAAATCTAATTTAACAAGAATTCATATTGAACTTTTGAAGATTGGTCACAAAGTTCTGTACAATTACAAAATTACCAATGCTAGGGTTACTTGTATCTAGAGCTGCAGCCATGGCAAAATGTAAAAAAAACCTAAGATAAATCTGATTGCTACTTTGTCGGAAAGTTTTTCTTCCAAAAACTCACCGTTTGAGGAAGTTTTGATTTGGCGGAGGAGAGAAGAGACAAAGGGCAAAGTTGGCTGTTCCCACACGCCGATTCCTTCCGTACCAAATGACAACGATTTTTATGCGATTTCCAAACGCGATTTGAGGCCGACGAAATCGCGTCAACTGAAATTGCGCGGTCGCCTTCTTTCTCGCCGATCATGAACGTGATTCGAAATCCAATCCCATTTAGCGTGTGGCAAATCGCGTTGCCATTCCGATCAGGGTATAACATAAAGTGCCATGACAGACCCCAAAGTACGGGTACATTTGATGAGTTGCAAAAAAAAAGGAAAATCTCTTCAAAGAAAAATATAGGGAATTTCTAATTGTCCTCATTTTAACTGTCTATATGTTCAGATATCTATAAATAATTTATGTAACTCATATTTAAATTTTGTAATTTTTATTTCAAATTTTGTACGTGCACGACCCAAAACTATATATGCGTGTAGACCACTTCAAATTAAAACAAATGTATATGGAACCATATGACTCTCTTGCGCCGGTGAAAAAAATATATAAACTCAACTAAATAAACACGGAAAGCGCCTGCAAATTAAGAACAAAATCATCTATTCTTCTAATTAAATTAAATATCGAGCTATAGGGGTAAATTGCACATTACATGCACATGCATCATTGAGCAGCCCGCAATTAACAAATGCAGCATCCGACTTAATTTTGTTCTGCAAATATAACCACATCTAAGTATTTTTTATAGTTAGTTCACAACGCGCAAGTCAATTTAATACGCCATGGATGATCAAATATGAAATATCAATCATTAGCAATATTAAATGCCGCGATGTGATCAAATGCACAAAGTCTCGGATGCCAACATTATAATATATGTCAAAATCAAGAGCTTGATTTGTGCTGTTAATTGTTGGTACTAAATATATATAGTTGCTTTTTTGGAAAAATTTGCAAGTCAACATCTTTCATTAATTGGAAATTAAGCTTTAAGCACAAAGCATTTTCCTTTTTTTTTTTTTTTTTTTTTTGTTTGTTTGTTTGTAAGATTTAAGTCAACGAATTGGAGCAGCAGTCCTCTCCCAATATATTATCCGATAAAAGTTTATTTAGTTGATGTCCAATATTTACATTTCCCCTACAGAAGAAGTTATTTTATTTAATTACGTTAGATTTCTGATCAGGCAAATAATGTCAATTGAAACACACACCGACATGATCTCAACTCTCAAGCATGCACTTATATCTTAATTTTGCATAGGTTACATCATATATATACTATTTTCAAGTTATTGCATTTGCCCTAATTTAAATTTAAAAAAGTAGATTCTTTCTGGCTCCAATATATATCACAACTGAATATTACTAAAAAGAAAATCCGAAAGAAGAGGAATTTTATAAAAATCAGAGATATATAAATTGCAAGTGCATGCTAATAAACAATACTTTAGATGTATGATATTCTGTGTAGCTCTAAGCTCCAAAGCCAACCATTCTATGCCTTACCAAAGACTAAAGAAATCAAATTAAAAAAGCAGCCAACTTGACCAATAGAATTAATTATATATTGGCTCATCTATGAGATCTTAATTAATTACCATTTCACATGACTTGATAGTTGATACATATATTTCTCATTTATTTATTTCCAGAAGAGAATATCCTGCATGTATAAATAGGGCACAAATTCTGACCTGAGGCATACCAACAAATTAATTAAACACATTCATTCATTATTCATTCATTCATCCCTTCTTATATTGAACAAACTGAGGAGTGATATAATATATATGGAGAAAGCAATGAGATCAGCAGCAGCAGTAGTTGTAAGCTTGCTCCTTGTATGTGTTCAATGGGGAGGTTCAATGGCTCAATGGACATCAGCCGCCGCCACCTTCTACGGCGGCGCCGACGCGTCCGGAACTCAGGGTCGGTACAAATTTCATCCATGGTTGATTAATATTCCAACTATATATAAAATTCATGCTTGCAAATGTGATGCAGGTGGAGCATGTGGTTACGGCAACTTGTACAGTGCCGGGTATGGCACCATGACGACGGCACTGAGCACAGCGTTGTTCAACAACGGTGCTACGTGCGGCGCGTGCTACCAAATTACGTGCGATCAGAGCAAGTCGAAGTGGTGCAAGGCTGGCCAGTACGTGACCGTCACCGCCACAAACTTCTGCCCGCCAAATTACAACCTACCGAGCGACAACGGCGGCTGGTGTAACCCTCCCAGGCAACACTTCGACATGACCCAGCCGGCCTGGCAAGTGATCGGCTCTTCAACTACTGCCGGAATCATTCCTGTTCAATACAGAAGGTGTATATATAATTACTTTCTCTGCTCAGATAAAGGAACAAATAAAAGATAAGTAAATTAACTAATTGATCTTACTCAAACATTGTTACTAATTACTTAAACTGTAATTGTTATAGGGTGTCTTGTCAGCGGTCGGGAGGTATCAGGTTCGCGGTGAACGGCAACGTGTACTTCGAGCTGGTGACGATCAGCAACGTCGGGGGCAGTGGCGTTGTGACCGCAGTGTGGATCAAGGGCTCCAAAACCGACTGGATGTCGATGTCGAGGAACTGGGGCATGAACTGGCAGAGCGGCGCCTACCTGAACGGGCAGAGCCTCTCCTTCAAGGTCCAGACCGACGACTGGAAGACCGTCACCGCCAGCAATGTGGCGCCTTATAATTGGTACTTTGGTGGCACCTACACCACCAATTGGGTCAACTTCTAAAATTTTATAGCACTTTTGCCTTCCTACTTAGATTATATATATATAGAGTATATTTTAGGTCTTTATGGAATTAGGAATATTAATTTCCCATTGATGGGGGCTGTTTAATTCCTTCTTCTTCCTTCATTGCGTTTTAAGCAAAATTGAGGGATAAGAATGAGAATTATAACTAGCTAGTACCATATTTGTATTTTTTTTCCTTTTATTTTTCATCTATGTATCTCTAATTAATTAATCATGTATTCTAGTCAAGGATGTGGCTTAGTACCTTTTTAAGCCCTCCTTGTAATACAGATACAACATGATTTTGTACCAATATATATTTGCCATATATAATGCTTATTGTTATATATTGTTCTACCTATATATCCAAAATTTCCTCTGTTGCTTGCAATTCTGTATTTTGTGTAACTCTTAATTATAATCTGCATTTTCTATGCTTCAAATGATGTTTGGTTTAGCTAATATATAGATTGGAATGCTTGTTGTGTTCCATTTTCTCAATCAACTTCTGTCATATTCTCACACTGACAATATGACAGAGCAATATCACTATACCGGAATGAGATCCGGTGCTATTGAAATGCCAACAGCAGGATCCTGCTCTTGTGATCGGACGGACAGTTGTAATCAACCAAACAAAAGAGTAAAGTTCGGTTAATACCGACCGCCCGATTATAAGAGCAAGGTCTTGCCCTCAGGTCTCGAAAGCAGCAGATATTCACTCTTTTTTGAGATATATAAAAATGAGAATCACACCACTTAAATTTAAAGATCTATATATAAAAGACTCTTATCCGAGATCCGAACCTGCAATCCACCATACGGAGAGCGTTGAGCTTAGCCACTAAATCAAAGACCGGTTCTTGTTGTTATTGTACTGCTAACATGATAGCACTCTTAAATGTTATCACACGCGTAAACTCGTTAATGGACAATGATACTATGCCTCAATTTTTACCTCCACAACCCTGTAATGAGGTGGCATGTAGGTCGGGAGAGTTATTTTTGTAAAATTTTTAGGGTCGGAGGGTCCTTTTTGTAAAAATTTTTTATGGTCATTTTTATAAATATTTTTCCACTTAGGTCAATTTTGTGAATGTTCTTTGGGAAATGGGATATTTCTATAAATTTTTCTGTAAATATTTATTTTTCCAGATAGTTTTGTAAATATTTGCCAACGCATCATACATCATATGGTGTGAGGGGCAAATGCAGGGGAAATTGAGGAACAGAGTTGACCTCAGGGCTTTTGACAATATTATATATGCTTTTGATGATATTTGATATTAGGACTGGATGTCTGGATCCAAACGGAGATCTGCATCAATTTTTCTCATTTCAAATTAAAGAAATTATGGAGTTCAAATATTTCGCATAAATTAATATCTTGTTTAATTCTCTCCCTCGCATCATCACTTTAATTCGCATCAGAGAACAAATTGGAACGGATTTGTTCAGCTGATTTTTAGTATATATGAAGTTCAATCTAAATTAATTGAGGAAGGATAAAGTTGCATGAAAAATTAAATTTGAACACTTCGAATTAAATTGCATAAGATTTTGATCGTCTTTGATTAGCTATCAAATATGATATTGAATTATATGAGATGTGCGATGTGAGAAAAATTCTATAAGTCTCCAAACATGTATTTACATATTTAAATTATTTTTCTTTTAAACTTATCGTACACCAGAATCTGTTATTTTGCATTTTTGTTATCAATTTTCAATTTTATATTCATATTTGTTATAATACCATTACAATCATATAGATACGTTGCAAAGATTTATTTATTTTTTTCACATGTGCATTAATTTATCGGACTAAATTAAACATATTTACATATATCTACATCATGCCAGCCTAAGTTTTATATTAAAAATATAATACTATATATATCTTGCATTCTTGTACTAATGAGTTAGATAAACCGATCGAATCCATCTATTAGCGAGTACATGAATATGAATAAGTACAATATTGCATAATTTGTAAATGCAAATAAATTATGTATTGACAGTAAAGCATGATGTTTGGAAAAAAAAACAAGTTTGATAATATTATTCATTTGCATTTCAATTAAATATTCATATATATTTGTATTTCGGCCGAATACTAAACGATTTGATCATATTTTCTGAGATATGAATAAGTCACGTCTCACTCCATGTGTTGTGCATGTCGAAATTTTGTTATAGCCAAATGATTATCATTTTTCAATATTTTATAATATTTTGGATTTTTAAATATGATCATATATATTTAAGTAATATGAAAACATCTTTTTTTTTTTTTAGTTCGACCAAAAATATTGTATAATTATTTAGTGCTTTGTATAAATAATAAAAATGATATAAAATACTATAAATTCTAAATAGAAACCATACATAAAAGATCTACTGTCAAAACTATACTTTTTTTTTCTTACAATATCTTAATTGTTACAAAAAATCCACAAAAAAAAATATAAAAATCACAATCAAACGAACCAAAATAAATTAACCAACTATAAAAGAAACACGGATGATGTTGTTTCGAAGAAAAAGGATGTCAATTGCAACCTCAGTTAATGAAATACATATACTAAACAAAATGTAATTATTCATCAATGTGAACATGTTAACAAATTCATGACAATTATTTGACAATTCAGCGCCGGTGAAAAAAAAAAAAAAAAAATACCCCAAACCAAATATCAAAATTAATTAATTAATTTGGTTGTGAGTTGCACCTTACATGCATGCACATGCATCTTTGGTAATTAACTCCTTAATTAATTGACAAAAGTATAACCCAACCCTTGTTTAATTAATAACCACATTTGAATATTTTTAAAGGTAGTTTAGAACACGCTAGTCAAAATTAACAGGCCATGGATGTATCATATATAATCAGTTAATCATTAGGGGATCATGCCGGCTGCCGATATATATATGTACTTGATGATTAAGTGCATAAAGTCTTGGATACAATTAAACATCATATATATATTGATCAAAATTGAGAACTTAATTAATTTGTGCAGTTAGTTTTTAGCTTTTTAAATATAGTTGATACTTAATTTTTTTGGGGAAAATTAATTAATCTCGCAAGTGAGACAATTTTTACATATTGGAAACTGTGAAGAATTTTTTCTGAAGTAAATATATGAAATTAATCATGCATGTGTTCTTAGTTTCCAATCAAAATTGTTAATTACTTGTTTCAATTTTGCAGTTATCAGGCAGAAATATATATCATATATATTTTTAGCCAATTAAGTTGCCTATATGAATGTGATAAAAAATAAGAGTTGCATGTTCTTCTTATAGATCAGTTAAGCAACCTTTGATTTTGATTTTGAATCGAGCAATTCTTATCAAACATTTTCCTTTAATTGTATCTAAAAGACATATTAAAACCATCTGATTATAAAAAATGAAAGACCCATGCATATTTCATCTAATCCACAGCAGAATTAGCCAAAAAAAAAATAGAAAATGGAAAAGTTTTCTAAGTAATTAATAACGCTAGCTCTGATCACAATTATCGATTAATTAGAAAGAGATAGTAATATTATCTATACTCCATAAAAGAGGGGTAAGTTTCCAAGCACCTCAACTATGTCACATCATCACTATTATTAACATTTGATTTTGTTTGAAACTCTTCATCTACTTTGATCCAATAGCGGACAATTTTTATATATAAAAAATAAAAAAATCTTATTTTTAATTTTCGAAAATAAAAGAACTTATTTTCAAAAATAGTAAATCCGGGTTCCCAGAACCCGGCCTTACTGTTGGTAGGCCGGGTCCCCCAAACCCGGCCTGAGAAAACGAGGCCGGCTCCCCCAAACCCGGCCTACCAATTTTTTTTTTTTTTGATATTTTTTTCAGATAGATCTCGTTGTTAGCTTTCCGTAGCCGCGAAGTTTGCTCCGATCGGAGTTTCCTATCGAAAGTTATGCTCGTTTGAATGTTTGTTTGTTTGTTTGTTTGTTTTTCATGGATATGTTATTAAAATAATATAGAATACATCTAACGGTTTAGATTTTTCAAATTATGTATAAATAAAAAAATGGTCACCATAGGCATTGGTGCTCATGGTTATTGAATCCCTCCTATATTAATTAATCATGTGTTCTTAGTTTCCAATCAAAATTGTTAATTACTTGTTTCAATTTTGCAGTTATCAGGCAGAAATATATATTATACATATTTTTAGCCAATTAAGTTGCCTATATGCATGAATGTGATAAAAAATAAGAGTTGCATGTTCTTCTACAGATCGGTTGTTTCAATTTTGCAGTTATCAGGCAGAAATATATATTATACATATTTTTAGCCAATTAAGTTGCCTATATGCATGAATGTGATAAAAAATAAGAGTTGCATGTTCTTCTACAGATCGGTTAAGCAACCTTTGATTTTGATTTTGAATCGAGTAGTTCTTATTAAACATCTCCCTTTAACTGTATCTAAAAGACATATTACTACCATCTGATTATAAAAAATGAACGAACCATGCATATTTCATCTAATCCACAAGCAGAATGAGCCAAAAAATAAATAAAAAATGGAAAAGTTTTCTAAGTAATTAGTAACGCTTGCTCTGATCACAATTATCGATTAATTAGAAAGAGATAGTAATATTATCTATACTCCATAAAAAGGGGTAGATTTCCAAGCACCTCAACTATGTCACATCATCACTATTATTAACCATTGATTTTGTTTGAAACTCTTCATCTACTTTGATCCAATGGCTTGTATTTTTTCTCTCTCCTCATTAAATAAGATAAATGTGACATGTCTAAAACCAATTTTAAACCTTAAAATGGTCCAACATATATATATGTTCTTATTTATAAATTATTGTATTACTATTATTATTATTATTTAGTTACATAAATAATTTACATTTTTTTAATGTTTATTTAATATAAATATTTAAAATTTTATAAATTTTTAGTTATTTATTTGATATCACTTTTCGGGGCGAAGCCCAAGTTAGAGCTCTAGTAAAAGTAATGAATCAATCAAAATAAGACGTACTGAATATATGCACACGATCTGATATATATTAGGATATATATATATAATTCTTTTCATAATTCAAATTACTTAGTTTAGCAAGCATATTCATACAGAAGAATCTATCTCAGATAATAATGACGCATAATTTCTTCGCCTATACGTATTGCTGACGTACATATGCACATATCCAAATAAATACATTACATATGCATGTATGAATGCATGATTTGATGCGACTGTATATATAAGCGCCACATAAAATCTCGGTGTCCCGTTAGTTACCGTGGTTAACGGGAACTCACGTTCTAACTAACATTAACATTTCCAGAACTAATTAATTTTCAACTTAATTATCATGATTAGTTAGTTAGTTGCTAAAATAACATGCATGTGAGAGGTGAATATAAATGAATACTTGGTTTGAAAATTAAGACATATATAAGACATTGATATCAAATTATTAATCCATATTAAATTAAAGGTGCATAATCAATCTTTTCATTTTCTTAATTTTACGAGTATATATAGTATATACAGAATATTTTTGCTGGCCCGAGTCTTGCGGCATATTGTTTAATTTAGGTTCGAGATTACTTTTTTTTTAATAAATGTACGTTATTTTGTACTTGCAAGTTCATATTATCCACGAAAATAATAACAAAGATATACGTATATATAGATACGCCGATAGTATCATCCACAAAATGATTGCGAAAAGGCTTTGATATTTTTCTAAACAAATAATTGCTAGATTAGTAATTAAGTGTTTCTCTATACATACAGTAAATATATATATATATATATATATATATATATATATATATATATATATATATGGGAAGAGACAATTGAAAATGGTTATATTGACAAGATCTTGACAATAAAACATAAAAAAAATATTTGAAAAAAAATCTCTAAAAGTTTTTTTAAAAAATTATAGAAGTATTATTAAACTTACCGATCAATTATGATTTCACTTGCTTTCAATTTAAGTGTTGTTCGATAGTTCATAATTAAAAATTAAACTCATAAAAAATTAAACAATTAAAAAGAGCTAGTATAAAGTTTATATGAACTATCCAATAATATTAAGATTGATTGAAATATGAAATATTATGCAATACATTCACAATTTTTTTTTTCATTTTGAAGATTTTTTTAAATCTTTTGTAAATTTATTAATGGTTTTTTTTTTCAAATTAAATTGTCAAAGACATGATATCCTCATTGCCAAGACATATTCCATACCTCCATTTGTAATCTTTCACTACCAAACCAAAGGGAGTGGGGAATGGAATGAAGATTCCCCAATTTTTTTATTTATTAGTTTTACTTAATTTTTGAGTAATTATTTGGTTTTTAGCAGCAAATTAAGCTATATATTAATTAATTAATTAATTAATTCTTTTTCGCGAAAATGTATTTCGGAACCTCTAGGAGATGAACATACGGAATTGTACGAGAATATTATACCATTATATACAACATAAATATAATGAATATTTGGTTTCTTTTTAATATATATGTACTTCAACGGATCTAATTGGATTTCTTCCCCAATGATTCTTTGAACTACCAATTAGCAAGATCGGCTGCACGTATATATCTATACGTACGACAACAATATAATTCGCCATTCCATTAATATTAGCGTCAGGCCAGTATATATGACGGGCACAAATAATTTGTATATAATTTGGTGCATGCTTGATTTGCATTAATTTGTCATTATTCATGCATATAATTAAATAGATGAATGACGGACGGACGGACGGACTAATTGTGTTTAATTCCTTTTGTATATATTTACGTTATTTTTTGCTCATATATAGAATTCTTAATTAAACGTAATTATTTTCATTTTTCTGTTTTTTTGATAGAAAGATGGGAGTCTAGTTCTACAAATTTCATTTTGTATCCATAGAAGTTTGAACTCATGACCTCTTTTAAGTCATCTTAGTTAGCTACCACTTAAGCTGCTAAATCGACATTTAATTTGAGTGGCTTGACCCTCATCTTTTATCTCAAAAAACGTAATTATTTTCATAGTTCACTGAGAATGTTTTCTTCATCCAACCACATCCTTTCTTTTGTATATATATATATATGTATGTATAGGGTACGTAGTATGTACGTACTCCACTAGTTATCTCAATTGATGCATTGGCATGCATGTGTTAATTACTTGTAAATTTCTTAGCATGAGATGAGATGAATATATATATATATATATATTACTATGATTGACTCGAGCTAGATATGTAATCATGGACTTAACTATTTAGTTAAGCAGATTGAATTCTATCTAATTAGTTTTAGAATATACTGACACAATGACATATACAAAATTCAAAAAAAAAAAAAAGATCTTCATTTTTTTCGAATTATCACAATTTCGATTCTGAATGAAAGAAATTAAATCTCTGCACATAAAAGGATAATCATCGCCATACACTTGAAATTAATTAACTTCCAAAGTTAATAGAACATTTCCATATATCAAGTCAACTTTTTATGAAGTCGTCTAATTATTAGACAGCCTCTTTTTTTTTTTTTTTTGGTTCATCATGATTAATTATTTCTCCTTCCGATCTCAATTAATCATAGAGCGGTTAGGCCGGTTAAATTAATAATATTCAAAATTCCAAACTCAAACCCTAGCTATATAAATATAGGCCATTGTTACACCCATTACCCACATTCCAAAACACATCAATCATCTCTCTTGAAGTGCAACAGAAATTCATAAATTATATTCGAAGAAGCTATCAATATATGATCATGTCTTTGCTAATCTTCTTCTTGGTACTTCTACAATTGGGAGGATCATCAATGGCGCAGTGGATACCAGCTTCCGCCACGTTCTATGGCGGCGCCGACGCTACCGGAACAATGGGTGAGCCTATATAACTATCTCCTAGTTATATTGAGCGGTTATGATCCAACATATCTATTTAATTGTATCCATAGACATATTGTAACCATCCGGTTATAAAAAAAATGAACGGCCCATATATATTTCACTCGATCCGTAGCAGAATTAGCCATATTGAGATAATACCAACTAATACTACTTTGAAATGCTGTTACAATTAAAAATGTGCATACTCAAATCAAATATACATATACACAGGTGGAGCTTGCGGTTATGGCAACTTATACACCGCCGGCTACGGGGTGATGACAGCAGCGCTCAGCACGGCGCTGTTCAACAATGGCGGAATGTGCGGGGCATGTTATCAGATCAAATGCGACCCGACCAAGTCACCGTGGTGCAAACCTGGAAACCCTATTCTCACTGTAACTGCCACAAACTTCTGTCCCCCTAATTATGCGCTGCCGAGCAACAATGGTGGCTGGTGCAACCCCCCCAGGCAGCATTTCGACTTGGCTCAGCCTGCTTTCGAGACGATCGGAGTATATCGCGCTGGAATTATTCCTGTCTATTATCAGAGGTACTTCACTTATAATTAATCTGCATCTATAAGTTAATCTGAATTATAATAACAAGAATTAATTTCTTATCAATTAGGGTGCGATGCCGTCGGAGTGGCGGCATAAGATTCCAAGTGAATGGGAACCCGTACTTCGAGCTGGTGAGCATCACTAACGTCTGTGGCAGCGGCGTGATCCGCGCAGTATGGATCAAGGGAACCAAGACAAACTGGATGCTGATGACAAGGAACTGGGGCATGAACTGGCAGAGCGGCGCCTACCTGAACGGGCAGAGCCTCTCCTTCATCGTCCAGAACGACGACTGGCAGTCGGTCACTGCCTACAATGTCGCACCCAACTACTGGTGGTTCGGCGGTACCTACTCCACCAATTGGGTTAACTTCTGGTCATAATTTGGGTCTTCATTATCCTTGGTTACTTTGCATATAAATGTATCAACATTATATAGGTTCTTTTTCTGCATAGTTGATTAGCTCAGTAAAAAACCACAAAATTTAGTTGTATCCGGTCATGTTCAATCTGACATGTGATATAAACAAATTTCTGGTTTTTACTGGGTTTGTACTTGTTTACCCCTAAAATGGCCGTGTCCTCTTTCATGCCCCTCGGCACAGCCAGAAAAGGATCGCATAGTACGGTAAAAGTGTCATTTTTGTTTCCTTTGTGTTGTTGGTCTTTGTTGTTGTTTTGTCAGGTAATTAAGTTAAGCAGATAGTGTTAAAGCTAAGGCAGTGGCTAATTGGGATTGTTGATACGAGCCCACTTAGCTAGGTGATATATAGTATTGGGCCAATTATTGGCATGGTTGTTAATTTTGCTAAATTAATGATTAGGCATGCATGTGTATTAATTCTAAAACAAGGCTCAAACTTTTTGTTGCTGCCTTTTATTTTATTCTTTGCAATGTTGTGCGCGTTGTTACTATATATGAACATGCATGTCAAATATGAAAATGGCCCATGATGTTGGAAATCTAATATAATTGAAGTATATTGTATAATTGAACGAGCTAGACTAATACGAAAACATTTGTATTTCACTCCAAAATGCTACAGTCAAAAATATACTTTACAACGTCTGAAATTTCGATTTATTAGATAGTCCCCATTAAAGTTATCATTTGAAAATACTAGGAGATACAAAAAATTTTCATTTTTAGAGTATTTATTTTGAATATTTCAAATAACTCTAAAATATTAATAAAATTGTGCTTGTTTGTACATGAAATTTTAGAAATCTGAAATAAATATTTTAAAAACTCTAAAAATGAAAAATTTTTGTACCCCTAGTATTTTCATATGATAAATTTAATGGAAACCATAAATCAAAATTTCGGGCATGGCAAAGTATAATTTTAACTGTTAGCTAGCGCTTCAGATCGAAATGCAAATGTTTTCACCAAAAGTTTAAATAGCGGATAGTGGACTTGTCGCGGTGGGGCATATTTGATAGCGGATATCGGATATCGGCACTATCGCGGGTGCTACCGGCTCCCGTTATGTAGAATATTTTAACTACCTTATTTGTTTATGAGCTTAACATATTTAATAAAAATGATGAATAATTAGAATAATGTATAAAGTTTTCTAACCAAATTGTTTAAAAAATTTTATAATTAATGTATCACTCTTGAAAGAAAGCATTCTTATTCAGATATATTGACCTAGTACAACATGTTAGCCAGTATTATTTATTTCCATCAAAAAGATTTCAAATTGAATCATTAAGTAATTTTATTTTTTGAAAAGCTGACGGTGGCTGTAAACTGATTACAGACTCTTTTCATGAACAAAGCATACACACCATATCTATCATATTGCATTGCCTTCTATCCTACATCTTAAATCACATTGTAAAGCCATCAGTACGTTGACCTCCCCGTATATTACCGTACCCACAGTACCTTATCCACAAACTTCCTTCCATGTGTATTTCCCTGGCCAGCACATGTGGTGTTCTTGACTTTGCTCGGAACACCCTTGCATTCCTTTCTTTCCAAATTAAGAAAGTTGCCGCAATGATATATACCATCCATCTCTCCCGAGAGTTGGGGTCTGTTGGCAATCCATTCCTAAATCCTTCCATGAGATCGTCCCCCTGCAAATGTATAGTATATCCGAGCAACTGCGCTAGGTTGTTCCACACCTGCACTGAAAAAGAACATGTTAGAAATAAGTGAACTGCCGACTCTTCCAACAGTGCACCACATTATGTAAAAAATTACTTTTCCTAAATATTAAAAAATTAAATGGGTTATTGAAGTTATCAAAAATAAATTATCTAAAAAAAGTTAGAATCTAAAAATTATAATAGAAAAATTGTAAACAAATTATGATAAAACATTATGTAAAAAAATATTTATTGATTATATAATATTTTAATAGATTTCAAGCATATGACTTTTATCTTCACTAATCAATCCCACTATTTTTCTTATGTGGATACTAAGTTTATATAACATTAATTGTTGTTTACAAATCCAATTAACTGTGTTAAACGATTATAAAATATAAATAACAACTATTAAGGGTTAGATTTATCATAAAATAATTGAAAATTCAGATGATTCTAACCATATTTTATATGTTATGATATAAAGTATCAAATAGCGGGGATAAACCGATAGCGTCGTAGCGTTTTGCTTCTAAAACACTATATCGACCGCCATAGCGTCTGCTATTTAAACCTTTGGTTTTCACAATAGTTTTACTCTAATTGGACCAGTTGTATTAGTTGAATAATATTTTATTGCAACTATATGGAGTCATTGGTATGATTTTGCGTGTATTGTTTCTTAATATCGTTGTTTTTATTTAAATATACACTTTAACATGTTGAAGATGCTATTTATATCTTTTAGATTGATTTTGGCCATTTAATGTGGAAAAGATAATGCAAAAATTTATTAAAAACACAAATAGAGGTATTTAATATGTTTTGAATGCATTGAAATTTGATTTGCATATGATCGCATCTAAACGTTGTTATTTTGTATAAATGAATACTTTAATATGTAGAAGATAATGTTCAAATCATTTTAGAATGGTTTTGGTCATACAATATGCAAAAATGAGGAAAATTTTGATTATAAACACAAACAAAGAGATTTAAATATGTTTTCAATGCACTTAAGTTGGATTTTGTGCACAATTGCTATCTTAGCTAGCCTAGCTCCATTGTTTCGCATAAATGAATACTTCAATTGGTTTTGGTCACTGATTAGATTTTCTTTTTAATATTTTTGGTCATGTGATGAGCAAAAATGAGGCAAAAATTGATTAAAAATACAAATAAAATAATTAAATATGTGTATTGAATGCATTTAAGTTTGATTTTGTCTCTTAATGCCTGTTATTTATTATGAATGAATTCTTTAACATGTCGCCTTAAATCTACATGCGTGTACTATTTTTTTATGTCTACATTCCAAAACCCGGAAAAAAGAGGATAAAATTCTAACATGAAACATAAGTTAGCTCCAAAATATGTACTATTAATTAATATGTTTTTTTTTTGTTTTGATAAAAGAGGAATTTTATTACCACCACTTCCTCTTTCTTTTCAGAAAGCCAAAACATGTCTATTACAGAAACAAAATAACTAGCTAAAATAACACAGAATCCATTGAAGATGGAAACTGTGATCTAACCTAAACCAATACTAAAGCGCGCCAAACAATCCGTACTGACAGTCATAATGCAAACAGCAGTTACTATTAATTAATTAATATCAATCGATGACTTCCGTTGTTTCATCAATATTTTTATAGATGTATGAGAGAATTAAAGAGAAACGTTAATCATCGAAATTAAGCTACTCCCGTGTAGATATAAACGACTACCTAAATTTCAATTATTGCTAATTCATCCGAAGAGGATAGACTCGTTAATTAAAAAAAACAAAAGGTGATTAATTATTATTAGTTATTTGACGATTAATTTCAGTTGCACCTTACACATGCATATACATATATATAGTTGATCACTTGATCACTCCTTATTAGTTAATTATAATTAACAAATGGCTATATGAGGTACACCCGACTCTTGTTCTACAAGTACCGTATATACCTGCATGTTAATGTTAATGTTAATGATTATATTTTTCTAGTTGTTTGCAACACGCCAGTCAAATTTAACAGGCAATACATGGACTATATATATATAAATTTATCTACAGCGATCCTATACGGACCTATATATTTATATATCAACCATGTGATCAAGTGTATTCGAATTTAACAGGCCATTAATTACAAATTAATTGTTTTTTTTTTTTTGAGTGAATGCCCGTAGGCTCAAATTACTTGTTTTATTTAATAATTACTTTTTGGAGATATGTAGCCTTCATGTCCGGGCCAGTTTAAATTAAAAAAAAAATTGATAAAAGAGATTACATAACTATTTAACAATGCTTGATCTCGCAACTTTCAGTTGACAGTGATGAAGTTCATGCATGTGATGGACATATATATGGTTTTGGAGTGCTCATCCTTTGTAGCACTGTATTGTGTAGCGTAGGATATGAACCGTTAGATAATCTTGAGATTCGAGCTAGCACACATCCCGAGATGATCTAAGGGTTCAGCTACAGAGGATATGAAATCATGGTTTTGATGTGACTGCAAGCGCCACATCAAATCTGGGTTCCATGTTGGTTACCGTTATAAACGGGAATGCATGTTCTAACTAACATTTGGGAACTAATGTCAATTTATAATCATGATTAATTACTAAAATAGCATGCATTTCAAAGGTTGAGAAGCTGTTGGATTTCCATATTACAGTTACAGGTGATCATGAATCTTTTCGATTTCTTGTTTCTTATGTATATATGATACATATATGATCATTTAATTTGGTGGCCCGAGTCTTGCGGCATGTATATTATATTGACGTTCAACTGTTGATGTTTGAATGTCCGTTTCATTCATACTTAATTAGCTTAGTGTATCAAATTAGAAAAAAAAAAATATATATATATATATGAATATGGTGCAACTATTTTTCACGATTCTCTGGCATTATTTGAATGTTAAAGAGAGTTAACTATGGCTACATACTCTATCGGTATCGAGACTTTTAGACTATATACATTGAATTATTTCTTAAATTCGAAATTTAATTTTAATTTGCTGTCAAAATTTGAAATTCTACATGGTGAAGTTGCTTTTCTCAACAAAAAAAAAAAAAAAATTTGCTAGCTCTTACAAACTTACGTACAGTTGGAAACTTGCTGATATATATCAGTTGAAAATTTGCTACTCGGAATCGGTTGCTTTTCGTTCTAATGATCGCCACATGATATCGGTTGGAAACTTGCTGACTATCTCTGCATTAGACATATTCTCTATTAATTATATGTATACTTCATTACTTCAATAGTTATTACCATATACCAGTAAAGAGCCCACGCGTTGTTTTTGGCTGAAATTGTTATTTCTTATAATAAATTTTTAAGACAATATGTAATGGGCCTTTTATTGAAGAAATTATTATGGGCCTTAAATTTTAATGGGCTAAGACATTAACGTCAACAGGCATTAACGTAAATAAATGATTCTGATCTATCAAAGAAAATAATCAACGGCTCAGGTTTTTTATCTGGAGAAGATAGCATTTTCATGTCATTTTTTCCGATATGCTTTCATATATATAGTAAGGATTAACTAATTGGCATATCGCTACAGAGCTGATAATCGTTTTTCCTTGAAAATTAGAAACTCGAGACACTTGAAAGTATTGAACGTATACTGATCAATCGTACCAGAATAAAATATACTCTTCATTAAGTCCTTAACCAACAATAAATATCTATATATTGTATTATCTTTTATGTACTTAACGGATCTAGCTAATTAATTAGATTAACCAATGATTCTCTTAACTACCTATATAAATATAATAAACTAGCTAGATCGGTTGCATACCAACAATCACATTCATAATGCGTAGCTGCGTCAAATATATATGACGACTGGTACACAAATGAATTTTATAATTTGTGCTCGAAACTAAAATTCTAAATCCAAACCACCCAAATCTTAACGGCCTTAATTAGGTGATGGAATTGAAATTCAGTGCTCATATCTTTGTCATTTGCCGTGCAAATATAATGAATGGATTCAGGATGGAGTATAGTTTCATAGATACTCAGTGCAGATGTTTCCCACTATATAATTTATAAATTAACACTAATATACAAAAATTTAGTACTTTATACTGTTTGTAAATATTTGTTTGATTTTTTCCTATAAAAATTCTTAAAATTTATTGAATAGATTCACTAATTAATTAATTAAGTACTTTACTCTATCTTGAATTCTTGATTGGCATTACTTAATAAATTGTACTTTTCTTAGCTAGCATGGGATGATTAGATGCAAGATTAATTAGTTTTATGATCATCTACACCATAACATCAATTACTTTTAGAATATATATAATGCACATACGAATATTAGAAAAAACAAAATTTTGTTTTTTTTTTTTTTTTGCCGAATTATCAGAACTTTTTTCTTGATCTTGGAAAGTGGCATACAAAAATTAATCATGCCACTTCTTGAAATTAACTTCAAAAAATAAAATTCATAACCCTATAATTAAAATATCAAGTCAATTTTTCATCTAGTTGTCCAGTGATTAGTTAGATAGCCATTTCCATTTTATTTCCCCTTCTGATCTCAACTGATAATTATTTGAGCAGTTAGGCGCCTGTTAGAGATATTCAAATTAAGTTCAAATTCAAACTATAAATAGGCCATTAATTTGCTAGACCCAAAACATATCAATCATCCCTTGAAGTGCAACAGAAAGAAAATGAAGAGGCTATCACTCATGTCTTTTCTAATCTTCTTCTTGGTACTTCTGCAATTCGGAGGATCAACGGCGCAGTGGATACCGGCTTCTGCCACGTTTTATGGCGGCGCGGACGCTACTGGAACAATGGGTGAGCCTATATATTTATGTTATGAACCAAATAAGAGTGTAGTAGTTACAATGTTGGAATTGTACTTGAAAATGCTGTGTTATAAATTTATAATCATAAATTCATAATATATATACACAGGTGGAGCATGTGGTTATGGCAACTTATACACCGCCGGCTACGGGGTGATGACGGCAGCGCTCAGCACGGCGCTGTTCAACAACGGGGGAATGTGTGGGGCATGTTATCAGATCAAATGTGACCCGACCAAGTCGCCGTGGTGCAAACCTGGATACCCAATTCTCACTGTAACTGCCACAAACTTCTGTCCACCAAACTACGCGCTGCCAAGCGACAATGGCGGCTGGTGCAACCCGCCCAGGCAGCATTTCGACTTGGCTCAGCCCGCTTTCGAGACGATCGGAGTATATCGCGCTGGAATCATCCCTGTCTATTATCAGAGGTATATATGTATTGCTTGTTTCTCTTTTTCTTATTTTTTTCAGTATTTTCTGTAGTTATGTGGTAAATTATATAATTCTCTCTTATAATTGTAACAATTTTGTGCCAGAATCACGAATGTTCGATCTGATAGTCGCAGGAAAATTTAGTTAGCAACAGTTTTGTGCCAGAAAAATTTCCACTGGTACAATAGTACATCTAATAAAAATTGTTACTGTGAGCTGTCGAAATGATCAACCACTGAATCAGAGCATAAGAGAAAGCTATAATTACTTACTTTGAATCATAAATTCATAATACAAGTACTACTATTTCAGAGTGCGATGCCAGCGGCGTGGCGGTATAAGGTTCCAGGTGAACGGGAACCCGTACTTCGAGCTGGTGGGGATCACTAACGTCGGCGGCAGTGGCGTGATCCGTGCAGTATGGATCAAGGGAACCAAGACAAACTGGATGCTGATGACAAGGAACTGGGGCATGAACTGGCAGAGCGGCGCCTACCTCAACGGGCAGAGCCTCTCCTTCATCGTCCAGAACGACGACTGGCAGTATGTTACTGCATATGATGTGGCTCCGTTCTACTGGTGGTTCGGCGGTACCTTCTCTACCGACTCGGTCAACTTTTGGTCATAGTTTGATTAAGAGTAATAACTAGCGTCCATAGAAAATCGTCCATAGGTCGCATTTCGGGATATATATGTTACATACTTACATTTCAGGATGTATCTGTTACAGTTCGTACATGTTTATGGATGTATGGACGGTTTTTCAACGAACGCAAGATGTTTCTCTTTAATTACCCTGGACAGAATGAAATGGGTCCTTATTCTTGCTTTCTTGGTCATAATTTATAATGTATCACAGTACCAGTATTGCCTATTACTATTAGGGTATCATTGATTTAGTAAGAAGTACAAAGTTTGTTTATTTATTTTTTATCTTGTCATATTTGTTGTTTTTCATTGATTACTCTCAGTTAAGCTTGTAATTAGCAGATAGCTAGTATATATATATATTGGGGCAGTTAATTAATTGGCGTGGTTATTTTGCTAAATGATGTATATATCATGTATGCATGTGTATCAACTGTCTGTAAAACAAGGCTCATGTTTAATTTATATTGCTGTTCTTGTTTTCTTCATTGCAATTTTCTTTGTTAATCTTTAAAGTTTGGGTTCCAAAATTTGGGGCATTTTGTGACTTCATGTATATGTTAATTGGGCTGGAAACCCAAAAAGGCCCGTTATACAATAAGAGTAAGTATTGTATGTAACTATGTAATTCAAGGGGTTGGTTTTGCTGTATCCTGAAAATCCTTGGAATTTTTTTTTTTTTTTTTTGAGATAAAGATGAGGGTCAAACCACACAGATTTAAATGTCTATAAAAGACCTCCATCTGGGTTTTGAACCCACGACCCCCCACGGAGAGCGTTGCCCTTAACCACTAAACCAAAGACTGGTTCTTCCTCGGAATTTATTTGAAGAAGAAATAACAACATTACTCAAAATGTCAAAGCTTCAATCTTTATCCGAAATTAAATGTCTTAAAATTCCACCAATTAAGCAGAGAAATATTTCATTTGAAAAAAGAAAAAGTTTGTGATAATATCATGTTTTTGAGTTGCAATATATTGTACCATTTATTGCTTCCTAGTTTCTTCAAAGAAATAACCAATAGTACATAAAAATTGTAAAATGTACAGGAGTTGCAAGTACTTATTTTGGGCACTTCATTTTTGGTACACAATTACAAACTTGAAATCAAAATTTTATGTAACATTCAAGTGATTTATCTCCAAATCTTCAGTGCTAACATAGCTCCATTTTGAACACCCTTCAAAATAACTGTTCCACAATCCTGCTGCCAAACAATCTACCTTCAGCGACGCCAAATCCTCGTCGAAGAAACCTTGGCCATTTTTCACTTCGATCCTTCCTGCAAGGACAATGTTCTTCCCTTCATCATCATCAGCCCCGCAATCCGTTGAATCCCTATCGATCTTTCGCAGAAAACACCCTGCCTCCATTTGTCCTTCGTACACGCTTGAATTTGCTTCGGTGCAAACTTGAACGAGAGGAAGTTCGGCTCTCTCTGCTTCAAGCAATGTCACTTCTTTGCTCACCTTCTTTTCAGATACAAGGAAAAGGATAATTGGTATAGAACATCCTATAGTGGAAACTGCAAGCGGCAGAAAAAAGATGACAACTTTTGTGATTTGTGAACCAAATAAAACAAGGAAAACTGCTGAGATGATGGAACAAGTACTGAGCTTGAAATGAGCAATCAAACTGTTGTTCATGGCTTTGTGAATTGAACAGAATTTTGGGAGGGTATGAGCATACATTGCTGATTTAGAGTTGCCAGAATAATTGGTTAAGCAAATTTACAGAGATTTATACAAGAAGAATATATTCTTCAGTAGCATTGTGGGGTGTATTTCAGAAGCTTGTGGCAAGTAGCCACCAAGTGTAACAGAGAAGTTTGATGCTTTATAATATATACTAGTAAAAAGCCTACTCCTTACTTTGGACTAAAATTATTATTTCTTATAATAAACTTTTAAAATAATATGTAATGGGCCTTAATTTGAGATAATTTATATGGGCCTTAATTTTAATGGGCTGAGAACGTCAACGGGCATTAACGTACATCAACGGTTCTGATCTATCAAAGAAAATAATCAACGGCTCAGATGTGAGGATAGCCCTTTCATGTCATTTTTTCCAATATGCTTTTATTATTAGTAAGAGCTTCTCCAAGAGACTCCCTAAAAATAGATCCCAATATATCTATATTGGGTGTCATCCTAAATTTTTTGGGAGCAAATTTCACCTCAATCTTCAACAGATTCCCAAAATATGGATCACAATACATTTAAACTGGGCCAAAATATGGATCCCAATACATTTGAACGGTCTGGATTTGGCTCTGGTTTTGGGAAGTTGGATTGGGAGTGCCCAAAAAGGCTACCAAAATAGGGAGATTTAGCTCTGGTTTTGGGAGTGCTAAAAATAGGGATAGCTTTTTGGGTATCTCTTGGAGACGGTTTTTTCTCCTTAATTCCCATTTTTTGGTTTTAGGAGTGTTTTAGGGAGTGTATTGGAGATGCTCTAAGGATATGTAGCTTAGCATTTTGTTCAAATAGGATTTAGGAATGATAAGCAAAAAATTATAAATCACTAGTAAGAATTTAATTAACTGTGACTGTCATCCTGGAAAAAAAAAAAAAAAAAAAAAAAAAAACTCATTTTCTGACAAAAGTGGTAATTTATTAGTAGTTTGTTACTGTATGAAGAAGGAAAGAATAAGACATCTATTACTACTTTTGGTTGAATTTTTTGTATCAATGCTCAGGTCAAAACTCAAAAAATATCATTCAATGTTTCATTGTTTTAAGTTACAGCTCCATGTATAAATTTGCACAAATTATACATTCAACTCTAGTAGTTGTTAACAATTTTTCTTTGAAAAAGAATATGAATACAACATAAGAATGTTGTTATATTCAATTCAGTTAATCTAGAATTCTGATATTCCTTCACACTCCACTGTTTATTTGTAAATGATCAATTAATTTATTAATTATTAAAATGTTAAATATTTGCCCTTTTTGCCTAATAAATAATAAATAATATATATGAGAAAAAGAATCAGATGCTTTTAGGCTTATGTGGTTTAAGTGGGGATCGGATTCTTTCTTAGCCTAGAAATTAATTTGCCCAAAATAAATTGGAGAGGAACTTTGTACTATTTTAAACTACCCATTATGCGCAAACATGATTTAAAACGATTCCAATTTTTATTCTCTCAAATTGAGCATAAAAATTCAGAATTCAGAATTTGGGCTTTGATTTTCTTTGTTTTGTTAAACTTTTCACAAACTTCATTTCTGGGCCGGACTGGATTGGGTTGAGACATCTTCAATGAAATAAAATAACAAACAAATTCCACAAGTGTACTTGTGTGTTTGTGTATAATATAATTAAGGCTAATTCTGCTATGGATCGGATGAAATATGAGCCGTTCATTTTTTATAATTGGATGGTCGCGATATGTCTTTTAGATATAATTAGAGAGACATGTTTGTTAAATGGAATCTGAACCTTACCTACATTAATTGTATCTGTTATACTTGTACAAAAAAATTATATCATCGAACCTTGCCTACATTGCGGTTGTATTCAAATTTCAAAATGAAAGAGAAAAAAATAAATGGAATCTGAAACATGTGCTAAATATTAGGACTGAAATATTACAGGATTGCGACCGCTTATATAAAGAATCCATAAATATTTGTGTACATGAGTTTATATAATTTCGAAAAATTAGAATTTGCAGTCAGAAAAAAAGCGTTTTGAGTTAGTTTTTTAGAAAAAATAAAAACATATAAATTTAATTGCTAATTAAAAAAGCATTATTATTTACTAATTGAAAAAACATTTCGATTACTAATATAAAGCATGCTTCTTACCTTTCCCCAAAAAGAAATAGTGGAAATCTGCCAGAAAAGAAATTGTGCTTTAATATATCATTTGTAATATAATTAAATGGCTGATTTTGTTATGGATCGGATGAAATATGGGTCGTTCATTTTTCATAATCGGATGGTCGCGATACGTCTTATAGATACAATTGAAGAGTCATGTTTGATAAGAATCGCTCGATTCAAAATAAAAGGTTGCTTAGTCGATTCATAGCAGAACCACTCTAATTAAATTTATTAAATTGTATCACATAGGCAAAAAAAGAGTATCTTTGTAGACATTTAGACAAAATTTGTCAACTGGTGAGATCAATTTAATGTTACAGTTGTTAATGAATATTAGGCTTCAATAATTGTACGTTTGTAAGTTGTAACGTGTGCATTAACCATTGACCTGGAGTATATTATCAAAAATATTACGAGCTAATAATTGAGTAACTCGGATATATACTCATCATCACTTTGCTTTTTCCATATTATTTCAATCCCCACCATTTTTCAAAATGAATATTTTCTTGTAAAATGTTTAAACTTAGTCAAAATAATAATTTATTTAACTGTAAGTCTAAACCATAATATAGAGGACGGATTCATTAACAATACTTATCTTGACAATCTTGAGTCTCTTGACAATGATATTTTTGAAAAAAATTATAAAAACTTATAAAAAATCTAAAAAATGAAATAAAATTTATGGAAGCATTACTTAACTTATAGACTGACATTGTTTCAAATTTTAATCATTTTGAATATCATTTGATGCCTTATCAAAATTTTGTATAATTTTTAACTGTTATAATTTAACGGGTCTTTAGAGTGCTATCAAACATAGTTTAAATTAATCGGAAATATAATCAATCTCCAAGTTAAGCAATACTTTCTTTTAACTTTTTTATTTTTAAGATTTTTAATAAATTTTTAATTTTTTTATTAATTTTTTAAAAATACCATTATCAATAATATTGTCAAGATAACTATTGTCAATGATCTCTCTTCATATATATATATATATATTTTTTTAGGTGGCTGACAAATTACCGACCAACAATTTCATTAAATAAGAAAAAGTGATGTACAATACCCTCTTCATATATATATATAGATACTTCCTTCGTTGTCACGATGTCATCCTATACAAAAGCTATAAACTAAGTAAAGCATACACGTGAAACACTCAATTATAAATTCCAAGATCCATTATGTGTCTGGAAAAAAAAACAAAAATCAGCGGGACTTCATAAAAAAAATAATAAATCAGCGCAAGACTTGGATTTAGATTCTCTAAGATTCTCCTTAATATAAGCGAATATACACTCATAAGTAACTTACTATGTAAGGTATAATGTAAAGGAGTAGAATTATTGTGCAAACGTTAGCATTTCGGAGTAAAATGCTAACGGCTCATATTATAATTTACTATATCCAAAATTCTATTAATATATTTTAATTAATAGTTCTAATTAAATTCACCCTCAATTTGGTAAGCGTAGTAAGTTAAAGCGGAGTAAAACACTAAATCACCCTAAAGCAATGGTGTTTGGTAGTAGTGAAGTAAATAGATGAAGTACAGTAGATAGAATGTGTAAAAGATGTGAAAAGTTGGTGATTTAGTTTACGTGTATATAGCTACGTTAACTTACTACATCTTAAATCATTTCTGTTTGGTGACTTAAAGCACATTAAATTATTTTACTACAGTTTTACTACACTACCAAACATGGTATATATATGTGTAGGTATAAACATTTTGAATTTTCTATGGGAAATATTTAATTAGCTAAGATTTTAATGAGTACATATAGTTAACATTGCTCACTTAATAAAAAAGAACGATTAAAATTCAAATTATCTGCATGCCTGTATAATCCCAAAATTAGATTTAATGCTAAGCTAAGATGAACTGCACGTAGCTGTGTCACCATCATCAAAACAAGAGAATTGCTATTTATACCCCACTAGAGCTGTAATTCGGGCTTCGCCCGAAAAGTGGGTATCAAATAAATAACTAAGAATTTTATGAAATTCTAAATATTTATATTAAACAAAACTTAAAAAATTTGTAAATTTTTTATGTAAGTAAATAATAATAATAATAAATTAATAATGATAATAATAAAAAAATTAATAATAATAATAATACAATAATTTATAAATAAGAACATATATAAATGTTGAACCATTTTAAGGGTTAAAATTTATTTTAGACATGTCACATTCATCTTATTTAATGAGGAGAGCAAAAAAAATACAAGCCATTGGATTAAAATAGATGAAGAGTTTCAAACAAAATCAATGATTAATAATAGTGATGATGTGACATAATTGAGGTGCTTGGAAATCTACCCCTCTTTATGGAGTATAGATTGTGCATCCTCTAGAATTTAGTGTTGTCATTATCTTATATATCAAACCAGCTAAACTAATCGTCTCATTTTAGCCTATATATGTCGTTACATTGAAAAATCTCACTTTTTATATATGCCAGTCTATCAATATTTATTTGGAAAATAAGTTTACATTTTTTTGAAGTGGCTATAATTATCTAGTCTAGATAAAAAAGACTCCTAATTAACAATATATGTACTATTTATCAACAAAATAAATCATGATCAAGTTGTCAGTGGATCAGTGCTTCCTCAAGAAACCTAATTAAACCAGCTGTATATATTCGCTGGTTGCTATATTTTTTTCTAAAGTCATAAATTGTCTTCCAAATTAAGGCAAAGGGACTGTTTTATATTATCTAAAAAGTAAAAAAAAAAAAAATTGATTTTCCAAGTAAGAAAAAAAAAACATATTTTTACTTGTCAATTCACATTAGAGGTGGTAGATTGTCGGTTCGGTTCGGTTCTGGTCGGGCCAGTTTGACCGAATGGAAATGTCGGGTCGGGTATCGGGTTGAGGTCTGCTGGCATTTGTTCGGTTCGGGTCGGACATGTTTTTCGCGGGTCTGATCAGATTTTGCACCTCTATTTCCAGGTCATCTCAGGTTTCGGGCTATTCAAATTCGGGTCAGTTTGACTTTCCCTGAAACACGAGTCGCAGAGTCGGTTCGGGTTCGGGCCTGTTTAAATCTCTCTGAAACACGGGCTTTTTCGAGTGGGGTCATATTTTGTCATTCGAGTTCACATATTGTAAATTTGCAACCGAAAATACATACATAACCAATAAGTTCCTTTTTCATGTATTTTAAGGTCAACCAGCTGCAATCATCTGTTAAAAACAGAAACTGAACCACAGACAAACAACGGATATATATATTTTTGGGTGCACTTCTGTAGTCCTAATTAACAAATTATACCGGGTGCTCATCCCCTAACCTACTACATCTCACAGTACAGCACGTGAGCCGTTGGATCATCTCAAGATCCGAGCTAGCACGAATCTCAAGATGATCCACTTATACCATGTCCATATATGCATTGGACATTTTTAGTCCCTGCAAAATAGCGCTCTCTAAAATTTCAACCTCTCATGAGTTGTAAGTTATAACAGACGCGCCTTATGCTTATAGGAGATGCATAGAAAGAGAGATAGAAAGAGAGGAAGCCAAACAGACAGACAGAAGACCCAGAGAGAGGAAGAGAGATAAATATCAATTTTATCCTCTCCTCTCTCATCCTCCCGGCCATCTTCATCACCCTTTTTTCCGTCGACAATGGCGGCGGCAGTGACGAATGCAACCGCGGCGGCGGGGAACATGATGAAGCTGTGCCCGGCGCCTATGAAGGCGACGTCCAACGGGTCGTGGCAGGGCGACAATCCGCTCGACTACGCGCTGCCGCTCCTGATCCTGCAGATATGCGTCGTCGTTGTCGTTACCAGGTTCCTTGCATACCTCCTCCGGCCCCTCCGCCAGCCCCGCGTCATCGCCGAGATCATTGTATGTGTTCTTGGTTTGATTTTCTGTTTGTTGGTTATTTTTGTTATCTTTAGTTTCTTGATTTAGTATCATAATGATTTTTTCTTAATTTATCTTCTGTGTCAATAAAAATTGCCAGAAAATATAAAAATTTGATTCATTATCAATATTAGGATTTTTTTTTTTTTTTGGTTTTAATCTATAAACAAATCTTCCCTGTAAAACCATTTTCTCATCATTTGATTTAATAGGTAATTAAATTGTTTTTAACTGCGAGAACAAAACTTAAATATAATTCAATTTTTATGCATCATGCAGTGGATAGTTTGATAAGAAAAGGCAAATAAAGAGCACTTTTACGTAGAAAGGATGATCATAAGTCATAACACTAGATATTTTTTTAAAAAAATAATTGAAGGGCTGGATGGATGGATATATTCTCATACGTCTTCTTTCAATATTCTCTACCTAATATATATCTTGGAGGGGTGTACAAAATAAGTATAGTTTACCCAATAATACCTTAATAAAAAATCCATAACATTCAATGAAAGTTGACCCTGCAAAGATGAAGCCATGGCATTGGTCTGAATTTATTATTATAAGCCTTGCATTGCGGAGCAAACCAAAAGTAGTTTAGTTGGATCTGATGAATATTCAATGTCTGTCATCTTAAGTTTTTTTTTTTTTTTTTTTTGAATTTATAATGTGCCATTAAAGTAATCCTTCTATAAATTTTTCAAGTACAGATTCTTTTTTCGAAAAGTTGATAGCAGTTACCAACTCAAGTACAGATTCTTACAGCATCATATTAGAATTTCAATTCACTCTTAATTGAATATTTGATTGTGAATACCATGACACGAGTTAATCCTTATCTTCAAAAGTTGTACATATGATTATTAACTAGTAAAGAAATTAATAATTCAATGTATGGCTAATCTGAATTTTAGAAGAACAACTTCCATTTATTTCCTTGGAAAATATTGATTGCACTTGGTAATCTGACTGTTAACTTTCACATGTTTATATAAAGAGATATAAAGTTGAAATACTCAAATTTCAAATCAAGAATACTAGTGTACATTTTATAAAAATGATACCTCTACAAGTAGTAGTCCAACTCTGTTCAAATTTGATTACACACTTATCAGTATTTATCATCATTTTTTACTGTCTTACTAAGGCTTTTTTGGGACTATAAAATAACAATTCATGTTACCTAATTCATTTTTGTGCTTGTACCATAAATACAACAGGGAGGGATTTTACTTGGGCCATCAGCACTTGGCAGAAGCAGCAAGTTTCTGAGCACTGTATTCCCAAAGTCAAGCTTAACAGTGCTAGATACAGTAGCAAACATTGGACTGCTCTTTTTCCTCTTCTTGGTTGGCCTCGAGCTGGATCTCCGTGCCATACGCCGTACTGGCAAACGCGCCCTTGCAATCGCTGTTGCCGGCATCTCCCTTCCCTTCGTCATGGGGATAGGTATGTACATACATAAGGATCTAATTAGTAGTATAACTGGTATCTTTAAAACACCGGTACCATGCATAGTCATGCAATACTATTGTGCCATGTTGGAAGTGGTTTGTTGGTAAACATTCACCTCTAAATTTACTAGTCTCTCTGAAGGTACTTATCTGCTTACAATCTATGAAAAAAAGTGCCCGTTAATGTCGATCCGCCATAATCTTTTTACTCATCGGGATGGTAATGAAGTGATAGGATGAGGTTTAATATCAGATAATTAAGCACTTTTAAGGTCTAATACATTATCCTTCTGTGAAATAACAGGGACTTCTGTGGTGCTACGGAAGACCATCTCTGAGGGTGCTCGAGAAACCCCATTCTTAGTCTTCATGGGGGTGGCGCTTTCCATCACTGCCTTCCCAGTACTTGCACGTATCTTAGCTGAGCTTAAACTCCTCACCACAGATCTTGGCCGCATGGCCATGTCAGCTGCAGCAGTAAATGATGTTGCAGCCTGGATTCTTCTTGCACTGGCCATCGCATTGTCCGGTAGCGGATCCCCCCTTGTATCCATCTGGGTCCTTTTATCAGGCGTAGGATTTGTCATCTTTGTGGCCTTGGCTGTCAGACCTGTGCTGGCATGGATGGCACGCAGGTCACCGGAGGGAGAGCCTGTGAAGGAAAGTTTTATTTGTGCAACCCTAACAGCAGTTCTGGCTGCCGGATTTATCACCGACACAATCGGCATCCATGCACTCTTTGGTGCATTTATTGTTGGCATTGTTGTGCCAAAAGAGGGGCCTTTTGCGGGGGCGCTGATTGAGAAGGTGGAGGATCTGATCTCTAGCTTGTTGCTCCCGCTCTATTTTGTTTCAAGTGGGCTCAAAACAAATGTCGCAACCATCAGTGGTGCACAATCATGGGGTCTGCTGGCTCTTGTCATTGCAACTGCTTGTATAGGCAAGATTGGCGGAACCGTGCTTGTGTCCCTTGCAGTGAAGGTACCGGCAAGAGAAGCATTGACCCTTGGTATCTTGATGAACACCAAGGGGCTTGTGGAGCTCATCGTTCTCAACATTGGCAAGGATCGCAAGGTGCTGAATGATGAAACATTTGCAGTTTTGGTGCTCATGGCACTTTTCACAACCTTCATAACAACTCCCATTGTCATGGCCATTTACAAGCCGGCAAGGCGGGCCCCATCGTACAAGCACCGCACAATCCAGAGGACCAATAAGGAGAGTGAGCTACGTCTTCTCACTTGCTTCCATGGCAACAGGAATATCCCAACTCTTATCAACCTCATTGAGTCCTCCCGTGGGACCCAGAGGGAAGGCCTTGTTGTGTACTCCATGCATCTAATGGAGCTTTCTGAGCGCTCCTCAGCGATCTCGATAGTGCACAAGGCACGGAGGAACGGAATGCCATTCTGGAACAAGAACCGTGGAGATGGTACAGACCAAATTGAAGTTGCTTTCGAGGCATACGAGAAACTGAGTCACGTGGTTATCAGACCAATGACAGCCATCTCCGACCTACATACTATCCATGAAGATATTATAGCAAGTGCCGAGCAAAAGAGGGCAGCACTAATTCTCCTTCCATTCCACAAACAGCAACGGGTTGATGGGTCTATGGAGACCATAGGTCATGACTACCAAATCATCAATCAGCGTGTCTTGCGCCATGCTCCATGCTCAGTTGGGATCTTGGTGGACCGTGGGCTTGGTGGCAGTGTTCAGGTATCAGCCAGTGAGGTGTCATACACCGTTTCTGTTATTTTCTTTTGGTGGACCAGACGACCGTGAGGCCCTTTTCTATGCATCCCGCATGGCAGAGCACCCCGGCATAGATCTAGTTGTTCGGCGATTCATTTTCGCTTCAAGAGATGTGGCAAGTGTCAGAGTCTCCATGGATGACTCTGATAATGATGAGAAGTTCCTCGATGAGTTTAAGGCAAATGTGGCTGACCGCAACGGGTCAATCACTTTTGATGAGGCGAGAGTGACCACACCGGAAGAGGTAACGGCAGCTGTGAAGGCCATGGGCCGCTGCAACCTATTTGTGGTTGGTCAAAAACCACCATGCATGCCGTTAACTCAAAGACATGACTGCCCTGAGTTGGGGCCAGTCGGCTCTTACCTGGCCACTTCTGAGTTTTCAGCCGTTGCCTCTGTGCTCGTAGTTAAACAATATGATCCTGCAGCCCAAAGAGACTCATTTACAATCAAGGGGGCATCTGGTGAAGATACGGATGTACCAGATGCTGCAGGTTCAACCGACATGTGATATTAAATTGTTTATTGTAGATAAAATGAAATTGCTTGTGTGATTTTATATTTGTTCAGCAATTTGCATACTGAAGGACCCTTTGGCAGTAGGGTTGTATGAGATTTTTTTTTTTCTAAGTTATAATGGTAAATGTTCGTGTTGTAATTTGAAAGGTAACTAGTAGTTTTTACCTTCAAGCAACGATCAATTTGCTTTTCAATTTGGCTAGACTTTGCTTCTGTTAGAGCTTTTTTATTTGTCTAACCTGCCATAACACAGTTCATGCAAGAATCTATTATTCCGAATTTTATACATAAATATAGGAAATGATGCAAATAAAGGACTCAGCCTAGATATGATATATGCCAAACAGACATTGTTACTGTTTAATAGACCTTTTGTACTGCCTACATTTGGTGATGGAGGTGCAAAAATTAAGAGATATGATCATAGGAAGATTTTTTATGATGATCGGAACCATTAATAGCACAGAAGAAGAAAGAAGAGAAAATTCCATATGATGGTTTTAGAGAGACAAATATAACATGTGGACAATCAACACATATTCACCATTGTAGTGAAAATTATATATTATAGGTCATAAACTAAGTACCAAATCTAGTGTTACACATGGATTTTCTCAACCCCCCACCCCCCATATCCCAAAACCAGCTTCCCCATAACTATCCACACTCTATCTCACAAATCACAACTAATAACTCCAACAATGTATATTTTCATTTGTCAAATAACAATCTCATGATATGTTTAAACACATAACCTCTTTTCACAGTGCCATCTCTAACAGACTTTTCATCAGGCTCGAACCCTTTCTCTTTCAACTCCTCAAGCAACTCTTTACCTTCTTCAAACTTCTCTGCTGTCACATAAGCCTCGAAGACCGACAGGTAGGTCCCTACATTCGGTTTCATACCACGTGTCACCATCTCAACCAAATACTTCCCAGCCTCGGCAAATCTCCCCTGTTTCGCCAGACCTTCATAACACAATTATAAATACATCTTGTGTTAGAAACTTGGACCCTTTTATTTTATAGACTATCCACACTGAACTACACTAACAATCAATTTATATTTACTGATTCAAGCATTTCACATATTTTTTGAGATAAAGATGAGGGTCAAGCCACTCAAATTTAAATGTCTATAAAAGACTCCCCATCTGAGTTTCGAACCCACGACCTCCCACACAGAGAGCGTTGCCCTTAGCCACTAGACCAAAGGCTGGTTCTTCAAGCATTTCACATCTAAAAGACTAAAACTTTAATTGGACAATTTCTTCAAATCTATAGTGCATGCTGCATAGTTTATGAGACCACATTATAAATCAATCCAATTCTCAGAGTTTCCTCACTAAATTAACTTCCAAGGTAACATAGGATCCGAATATGCTGGTTTCCTGAGAAGAAAAGCAGACCCTGCTTTTCCGATCGGATGGTCAGGATCAATTGCTGCACTGATCTCAAAGTACTTCGGTTTTTACTGCACAGATCTCGAAGTACTTGGTGTTTCTCAACCGTCAGATCAAGAAAAGCAAAGCAGCAGATTCCGATCCGGTAACATAGCAACACACACCTTTGATCAGAACCGCGAACGTATACGCATTCGGAAGCACGCCATGAGCGAGCATCCTCTCATAACACCTAACCGCACTCCTCCAGTGCGTCCCCCCGGCGTCCAAGTACGCCTCGACGACCGCGGTATGTGCCACCACGTCCGGCATCACTCCCTTCTCCCTGATCACAGCGAACAGTTCCAGCGCCTCGTGTGTCCACCCGTCCCTCGACAATCCGTCGAACATCTTGATGGCATGCCCGGCCAGCCCTTCCTTACGCATGTTGTAAAAGACCTCTTGCAAATTCGTCGGGTCCGGCACCACGGGCTTGCTGTCAAAGGGTTCGGGTTCGGAGTCAGGTTCGGAGGAGGCGGCGGGGTTGGTGAGGCGAGAGGTGGGAGGGGGAGGGGGAGTGGGAGGGGAGGGGGAGGAGGTGGAGAAGGGGAGGAGAGAGGAGAAGGGGTTGAGAGAGCGGAGGCGGGTGGAGGAGGAGGAGAGGAAGGATCCGATACGGGACGCCATGGGTGGGGTGGGGTTTGAATTTGGGGGAGGGAAGAATGAAGGTGGCGAGTGAGTTAACTGGTAAACTGACTGACGGAGGGGAGCTGCTCTGGGCAGCGTCTGTTTTACTTCAATTCAGCTTTTTGGTCATTTTTAGACAAAAATACCCTCACCTATGCATATTCGTACTAGCATATCACAAGGCCATTTCAGTTCAAAAGAGGTCAAAAAGGCTGTAAGCAAGTAAATCAAGCGCTGCCCAGAGCAGCCCCCCTGACGGAGGGAGGGCCACTGTCAAATTGTGAAAAAAATTTCAACTAAAACCTCGAATACAACCATGTATCGACAAAAAAAAAATGGACGCTACGCTCACAGCCCAGATAATTTTATCGTTTAGTGATGAATCTTCTGATGAGTAATATTTATTTATAATCGTTAGATCGAAAAGAAATTTTTTTTTTTTTAGAGTATTGGAGTACAATTCAAAAAAAATTTACTTATCCGGGGCGCGCATGTTATTTCATATTTGTTGTTGTTTTTATAAAAGTTCAAAATTTGTTATTTTAATTTTCTAATAAATAATTATTATAGATCTTTTGAGGAGCTTTTCTGAAATGTAGTTGTACGTTTTCTAAAGAGTTCCCTATCAAAGGTTATGCTCGTTTCAAGATCAAACTTTTTTTAATATATTTCTCATCAAATTTTTTGAAATAATATTATTTGGTATGTTTTATTTTGTAATAGAAAATTATTAGTGATTTTTTTTTTTTTTGGTATGTTTTATTTTGTAGAAATAATATTTGTGGCTTTGATTTTGATTTTGAGTGAGACCACATGAAAATTATTAGTACCCTATATAGGGTTCTGCACCCTTTTTATCTGGGCTTGAAAAACTTTCATAATAATCAATAATAATAAGTTTTATATAGGGTCCCATACTCCAAATTTTTTTATAAATCGAAAATAAAAAGATTTTTTTTATGGAAATAGTAAGATGACACCCAAAATTACACATACTAGATAGAGCCGATTTTCAAAATCGGTTCCTTTCATTGGAACCGATTTTGAAAATCGGTATCTTCTTTTTTTTTTTTTTTAAAACCACACCCGTTTTACACCCGGGATGGCCACACGGGATCCGTACCGATTTTGAAAATCGGTTCCTTCAATTGGAACCGATTTTCAAAATCGGTATCTTTTTTTTTTTTTTTCCGGATTTAACTGTGGCCAATCTCAGATTTAAAAAAAAAAAAAAAAAAGTAGTTACCGATTTTGAAAATCGGTTCCTTCAATTGGAACCGATTTTCAAAATCGGTATCTTTTTTTTTTTTTTTTTCGGATCTAAATGTGGCAATCTCAGATTTAAAAAAAAAAAAAAAAAAAAAAAAAGAAGATACCGATTTTCAAAATCGGTCCCAATGAAAGGAACCGATTTTGAAAATCGGCTCTATCTACTATGTGTAATTTTGGGTGTCATCTTACTATTTCCATAAAAAAAATCTTTTTATTTTCGATTTATAAAAAAATTTGCCCATACTCCCATGTCATTATCAAATTATCGTACATTTCCTAAATTTTTAATAACTCGAAATTAATAACTTAATTATCAAAACGAAACCATTATGTGATCTAGTAGATATCACTTTATTTATACACCTTGGCCATATTTGTTTGACAGTTTTAGAGAAAATGAAAGGTAAAAGAGGGATAATGCTTATCACATTTCTCATAAGTGAGTGATAAGAGCTCTCTTATCCCCCATTTTATCTTTCAAACAAACAATTCCTTTGTTCCATCCACCCTTTTTGTTTTTAAGTTTTAACATAACAATCTGTGTGTCTGGTCATGGATCATAGATGGATCTCTTTATTTGTTTTTCAATGAAAAAGATGATGAGAAAAATGAACTGAGGATTTTGAACAAAAAGAACAAGAATAAATTAATATTGTTGTTATTTTGTATTGTATATTTTTTTTCCTAACAAAATTCGTTTTCATGAATAATAAAGTGATTATATTTGTCTAATCCAACGACTTTAAGATTTTAGCTACCATGAATTCTGCAGTTAAGCTCTCCATCAAATCAGTTGACTCTGGCTTTGATCAATTCGGGTACTTTCATCATATCATAAGAGTTGAACCAAAGCTAATTTATGGTAGAGGTTCTGCACACATTCATAGTGTTTATTTAGTTATCAATGGACTTGATTTACCATCTGCTCACACTCACACTCACACTCTGACTATTACATTTTGTAAACAAAAACATGTTGGAGTGGATTAGGATTTACGAAAGAACTGTACCTAGCAAATTAATAAGTCATCAAATCGGGCTTAATCTATTTCTGTAAAGCTCAAATAATGCCTGACATACTAAGTTATCGTTTCGACCATGGGCAGATGCATTAATCTCCACATTAGGAACAAATCAACACTAAACATCATTCACTAAGATACAAAAGAGCACCGACAGAGTCCAAAACTTAACCAAAATTTATGATATCCTGTTCATTACGCATACAGGAAACCTCCATCCAGAGATCCGTTAGAGAGATTAGACGCATGAGACGCTAGTGGCACATTATTCTTTACAAAGTGATGGTTTTCTCCTACTGACGGACGTTCAGACATCACCTTGTGCCTTTCTGACTCGGGTAACAGATCGAGTGACCTAACCTGAATTTAAAACAGTACATCGACTCAATAACCTATTAACAACAAATGTTATGTAGTAGCAGAATGTGTCGGAGTAAAAAGAAGGGAACTTACAACTAAATCATGCCTCCATTGAGATACTTTTCTTATTTTTGACGAAGTATCCATACCCAGTTTCTCCATAGCCTCCTCCTCTATACTTCTTAAACTGGTATGAACTTTGTATGCCTCTCCATACCTATACCTCTGAAGGAATAAATGTGAAGGCAAAAAGAAGTCAAACTTGTTTACTTCTTATTTCATGGATATTATGCTCTCTAAGCAATCAAATCATCACACATTCACAACTGAACATATTGGCATTTGGCAACTTAGTATACCTGAAGGTAGAAGACAACAAGAAGGCTGCCACATGTAGATTCCGGCTTCTCACTAGCCTTATCTAATAAGAACTTGTGCAAGTACTTCTCTTCTAGATGATTCCAAGGCAACTCGATCATTCTATCACCCAAACCTCTCTCCAAACAGAAATTACACATTTCACTAACTAGCAATTCCACCTGCTGTAACTTCAATTCCGAGTCCTTCACTTTATTACAGTATGATCTCTGGTATATGAAGGCTTCAGTCATGAGGTTATAATCTATTCTGACCCGTACTGCAGTAACAGCCTCCTCGAGAGAAGTTGAACCAGGTGCAGCCTCCAAACTAGCCGGGAGGTCATCAGAACCAGTACAGCGAAAGAGAGTCAGTGCTGCATCTGGACGCTGTCTTTCTAGAAGCACTTGAGCTATCTTCGGGTGAGTTTCAGAGTTCGCAATCTTTGGTAGAAGGTAAATAGCCTCCTGCAAGTTTTTAGAAAGGAAGCTGATGAATAGCAATATTTTGAAATGACAACCATTATAGCACAACAAAATAATATTTGCAAAGAAGGATTTTAGCAAAATTACTCTGGTATTTAACAAAATTTGATATTTCTCCTTGTTTTGTTTGTTTGCATTGCTTTACATAATTATAATTTATAAACATTTTTTTTCCATATTTGAAAGCAACAATGATTCTTGTACGTGGAAAAACACCAAATAAGCTATGCTCCATCAAAATTAAAACAAAAAGAAGAGAACTTGAATATCAAGTGGAAAGGGCAGAAAGATGTAATGCTAAAAGTACTCTTTTTTCTCGATTGTCCTTTCCAAAAAACAATTATCCATTAAATTATCTTACCAGAAAGTCATTGTTGTATGCACATCATTCTTAACATTAATCACTAATGCTCATTTCATGTACAGACAAAATAAGTGTGTTCTTTCAAAGTGCAGTTACCTCAAGAGCTTGCTCTGAGTGGTCATCTAATAGATAGAAGACCATGCATTCAGTGAATGCTTGACTAGTCACACCAAAAACTGCACAGAAATCGTCCAGTAGAGATCTCCATTGTGAATCAGGCCTCGTCCAATGTCGATCAATCAGATAATATAAGAACTAGATTGACTATTAAGGCAAAAATGGGAAAATCTTGGGCCATCTTTACTGAGCCATCAGGGTCTGGGCAAATCAAACCATACTTAAAACTCCTACTCAATGAGATCTTAGCTACTAAACTCTCTACTTGGTCTGAAATTAGCTGGTACACGGCACTAAAAGTCGGGACGAGTATTGGGTTATCTGCAACTTTAAACTCATCACGATGGCATATTCAGGAGTCAGGACTCCTACTCCTAATTTTACTCGTAAGAAATAATAAGGATACAATTGTTTGTTTTGCAACCACCGTATCAGAAGAACCATGCAAGAACAGCATGTCGACAGCAGCACGCACACTTGTAAATGGATACCGGTTTGACTGGTCAACACGGGGATAAATTGCCATATGTGGCCTCTCATGCTTGAGGGACAATAAGATATCCTCATCAGGAACGTCTTCTAACTCTAAGTTTTGCAAAGCCTCTTCTATGAAAAGGGAAGGTCTTGAATTTGCCTCGGTTATTGCAGATAAGCTGATAGGGGGCCATGACCATTTGACCAAAGCAGCTTTTCTCTCACTTACACATGACTCCCATGTTGCAATGGTGGGATACTGTGACTGAATATGCTCAATAAAATTATGACGTGCACACCATATCATCACCTCCAAATGCTGTACCAATAACAAGAATATAAAAGGCTACTTTAAAAAATAAAAATAAAAAAAAGCAAAACACTATTCAGGGGTAATTGAATATCAATTGCTGGCATGTCCAACCACTCTTGTTTTAATTCTGAGAGGGCATATATGAACCACAATGGTCTTCAAAATCCAGATTTCTCAATGCATGGGGAGTACCCAAAATTTTAAAAATCATAAGACCCATGTGCTGTATTATTAGAATGAAAGTAAAACTACTTAACAGATTATAAAGAAAAAATTCAAACAAAATTCCTATCCCAACAATAGAAGTTTAGCATCATGGTTTCATTTCCATAAGAGTAGCTGTGTTTTTATGTTGTTTGCCAAATCACAACCAGCATCCTCATTTTGTGTATCAGATACTTGAAATCACTTGAAGTCCCTTTTTTTGGAAACTATATCAGGAAATTAGCTCCAGTTGCTTCAAGGGATGTCATATAACAAAACTCAGCGAAATTTTCTAATTTTTTTTTTTTAAAAAAGGAAAAAGGATGATTCTGAACAAAATTTTGAGACACATCTTGAACAAGCATTCACATTAGCTGCCATACTTTTCAATGGTGAATGGTGACCCCAAAAAAGGTCATCCCCATTGCCAAAATCAGGGGCATATAAATAAAATTGGGCAGTCTAAAAACTATTGCAGCATACGAGCCATAGTTTATTATCACACAGATACCTCTTGAACATTATTACATGAACACTTTCAAGAGTTAAGGTTCATACCTGTTTTGCTTTTGTGGTATCCTCAAGAAGTACGTGCAGGTCGTTAACTTGTGCATTCACTGACTCATCAAAGGAAGATATCATTGCCTCGATTATCATGCATATACCTTTCAGTTGGGTAACAAGATTTTGCATTAGAGGCATGTCTTTTTGCATGGCTCCCACACTACTTTTGTCTAGGTTGAAGTTAAGCTTCAAAGATACTAATAGCAAATTTAAATTGCATTCATATCCACATTGGCACAGAAATTCACCAGGTAATGTACATTGAGATTTATTTGTACTGCTACCGTGCATAATTTTTCTAGTATCTAACTGTAAGGGTCAAAACCACCATCTTTCCAACAGCATCATTATCAAACAATAAGATAGTTCAGGTCTTTAAGCGAAAAGACTTTGATTGAAAACGAAAATAACAATAGGCAGTATCATAAGGATACAAATTGTTCGCATCTTAGACACAAGATGTGTGAACGTCCTCTGGCACCAGTCCTTTACAACAACTTCATCCAACAGAAAAGAAAGTACTGGGTCACTCGACACAGCATTCTCATCCAAACACACGTCAGTTACATCTGTTTCATACTTGTTAAGGTAATTGAAAAAAATTAAATATACATGAAAAACATGAGGTGTAAATGCAAATTAATTAAATATGGCTCTAAATGATGTGACTACGGAAACATTGAACTGCCTAACCCAACTTGTCTGGGACTAAAGACCTTGTTGTTGTCGTTTGTTGTACTGTAATTTTAGACTGTTAGATTTTGTATATAGAAAATGGACATCAGGCATCTAATAATGGAAAATGAAGGATACAATGGCAGATCAATGAAGAGAGATTGTTTTGCAAGGCCACATCAAACAAGTGATACAATCTTTCTATATCAAGGCTTGCACGATTTCCAATGCCCTCTTTTGCCTGAAATTGAGGATCATAACTAATTCAATGAGTGAGCATGCACAAGTATTACCAAGTAGTTTCCCTACTTCAGTACTATGAACTCAGTCATAACTCATAACTATCAAGACAAAACATAAGTATTATGAAAAAAGCCAAAAATTTGCCATCCTTACAAATGATTTGACATCTTTAGTAGCATAAACACCCATTATCTGTCATGGTTGCAGCTAATGTAAACTATCCCTGTAGTTTGCAACTAGAATCAACTATTTCCCATGCAATTTTCTTATGGCGTCAATTGTTGAAGCAGAGGTTATGTTACACAGCATTGGCTAGTTTGCTATGCAGCTGTACCCTTTTTGGATTTAATAGAAACAATAACTTCTACATGCAGTTGAAATAACCATCCTACTAAGCTTCACTTGACTATGGTTTAAGTTAGGCTTAGGGGGTAAAGACTCGTCAGACTACAGGAAATACCCAAACTAAGAAAAAAAAAATTTTTTTTTTTGCAAATATAATTATCTAAATTCTAAAAAATTTAAAAACCAATGAGATACCTGAAATCTATCGTCATGCTCCCTAGAGATCAATCCAGCTTCAATGCACTTATAATAAAGCCGTAGACGAGCCCTGTTACCCTCGCCAGCTATCGGGACCCGACAAATGGGGCAAGTGTCACATCTCTGGCTGCACTCAGGGCAGAGCGAGGCATGCCCACATGTGCAAAGCAAGTGCTGCACGGGCCTACCGCAGCTGCTCAGGTCTCGTGTGGCACGGCAATGCTCGATTCTCGCCTCATTGCACAGCTCAATCAAATCCACTGACGCTAGCTGCCTCAGTGCATCCTAATATTATAAAAATATGGCTAACTCTGCTATAGATCGGATGAGATATGAACCGTTCATTTTTTATAATCGGATGGTCACGATATGTCTTTTAATTACAATTAAAGATAAAGGTTTGATAAGAACCGCTTGATTCTAAATTGAAGGGTTGTTTAGCTGATCCACAGAATAACAACTCTAGAAATATTATGAATTCGTAAATTACCAGCAGTGCCTCAGCCTATTATCATTATAAACCAGATCGATTATGCTGGCACGAATCAACCAGGCCATCCATGTAACACAATGTAACATCAATTTCAGGATACACTACCATTCATGTCATGTAGCAGATCTGAGATTTAAAACAAGCAACTTCACTGAGGGACCATATCGTGACTGTACAAATCAAGCAAAGGTACAATTTCAAGTATTCAATAGCCGGCCACTTTGTGGTACCAATACTTACCAGACAACTCTATCTATTCAAGTTTATACCAGCACAAGGTTGCCAGTGGAAGGAAGGAAGAAACTTGTACCTGGACGAGAGCGCCGTTGTAGCTGGGAGAAGGCGAGCTGACGTGACTGGATCCGGAAGGATCGGAGGAGAAGACCGAGCTCTGATCCATCGGAGAAGGAGAGCGGAGTGGAGAAGAAGGGTTTTGGTTTTGGGGTTTAAAGCGGAGAGAACTGAGAAGGGTTTTCACTTGGGAATCGATGCCGATTTGGGTATTATCAGCGCCGTTGGATTTAAATTGGAGGGTTAGGATTGTGCGTAAATCAGTGGCAAAGGATGGGTTCGGGTCTCTGGCGTCTGCTGGGAAAACTGGAGCTCAGCCAACCATTTGCGGAAGCCGGAAAGTGGAATTAATTCATACATGCCCTCTTGCTATTGCATATTTACAGATGTCCTCTTAGAGCATACCCAAGAGACTCCCTAAAAAGGATCCCAATATATCTATATTGGGTGTCACCCTAAATTTTTTTAGAGCAAATTTCACTTCAATCTCCAACAGATTCCCAAAATATGGATCCCAATACATTTAAATTGGGACAAAATATGGATCCCAAAACATTTGAACGGTCTGGATTCGGCTCTGGTTTTAGGAAGTTAGATTGGGAGTGTCCAAAAAGGCCACCAAAATAGGGAGATTTGGCTCTGGTTTTGGGAGTGCTAAAAATAGGGATAGCTTTTTGGGTATTTCTTGGAAACAGTTTTCTCTCCTTAATTCTCAATTTTTGGTTTTAGGAATGTTTTAAGGAGTCTATTGGAGATGCTCTTAAGGCTTCCTGAACTGATCACTTTTAGGCAACCGAAGTTAATTAATTTAAGAGAGAATACAAGATGTTTTGATTGTAATTAGTACATTAATGGTCAAATCAGGTACTTTCATTTTCTTCTAATTCATTCTAGGGTTAAGTTTCGAAGTTTTTTAGCTATGACACATCATCATTAATCTCAATCATTGATTTTATTTTTCTCTTTTTTTTATCCTAATCAAATGGCTCAAATTAGTTTTTCTTTTTTTTATTAAAAGAGATAATATAATTTGTCTAAAGAACAATTTAAGACTCAAAATATTTGCAACTCTTTGTATTCTTTTATGTGAATTAATATGTAGCTTAAAACGTATTGTGAAAATATGTTAAGTTCAATATTTATTTAATACGGTATATTTAGAAAAAATGTATATTTATTTTTAATATCTTTTATTTTATGTAATATTATTTTTTCAGGACAAAACCCGATTCACAGCTCTAGTATCTAGTAAAGCCTAAAAACCCCCTCATCTCCCCTTCTAACCCAGAAGGAACATGAAAAATAATAATAATAATGTGTTTGGATTTGGATATGTACCAAAGTGAGCAAGTGACATGATATGACATGTAAAAAGGATAGAACAAATGTTGCACTTTGAACATCTTCATGGACCCGTATCCTCATCTGAATTTAACATACCGACTCATTATAATCTTCTTAAAAGCTGAAGGGCACCATCAAATTCATTCACATGTTTAAAAAACCAAGTAAAATGAATTGAAGGTGACAGCATATATCAAATTCATTCATATTTGGGAGGTTTTGTTTCTTATGATTTGTTGAAATTATCATTTTAAAGTCTGACATAACATATTCATATTCACACAGATCAATGGATTTCTCGATAGAGAAATCCATGAGTCCTTTTTTTCAATTTTCAACATGTAAAGTCTCTCATATTTCCTCAAACCTAATTAATAACGCAGAAGCTCTTTACAGTCCTAAAACCTTTGATTCTAATTCATGTAATCTACAGGGTTGAAACGGTAAAAAGTTTTTTAAAAAAAAAGGCAACAAAACAAACAGTGGTGCGGAACATTTTACATACATTAATCAATCCGACAGGCAGCGCCACATCGAGCGCGCGAGCACTTGCTATCACCTAGTGCGCAGTACCTTACTGCGCAGTAGGTGAGCCGTCCGATCGCTTTAAGATTCGTGCTAACTACAATCTCAAAAAACCTCCCTATAATCTAAAGGTCGTCCGTCCGCGCCGTACCGTACTGCGCAGTAGATGACATTTCACGCGCGAGCGAGCCTACAAAAGAAAGAAACAAACAAACAAAGAGCAGTCCAAATTCCATTACTCCTCTCCTCCTCCCAATACCAATACCCATACCCTCTCCCTCTCTCTCGCGCGCCGTCTCTCACTGTCATGGCGGTGGGAGTCCTCGCCCTCCAGGGCTCCTACAACGAGCACATAGCAGGTACTACTATTACTGTTACTATCACCACCCAACGATCTCTCTCAATTATTAGCAATTGTAGATTAGATATGAATTAGAAGTCCTGTTGGTACATAATTCTGTGTTAAAATATATATATATATATATATATGTAGCTTTGAGAAGAATAGGTGTGAAGGGGGTGGAGATAAGGAAGCCGGAGCAGCTGAGAGGTATTGATTCGCTCATAATCCCCGGAGGTGAGAGCACCACCATGGCTAAACTGGCAGAACTGCACAATCTGGTACCTATCATCTTTCTCTTTGTATTGTTATAAATTTATAATCTGGAAGTCCCGGTAACAGTTACCAGAATATGTCGATGGCATCGCCTGGAATTGTATGGCACAGTGGTGTACCGGTCTTCTCCTGATAATGCATCGTTTGATTCTGATGTTCAAATAAATCAGGATTTTTGTCAGTACTGCTGTCTCAGTACAATCACCAGGAATTTGGGTTATTACCAGAGCATTGAATTAGCCAATTCTGATAGCCTGGTGAAAATTTTGTTTCGGTTGTGACCCCCTTCAATGTATCACATGTACGGGCGAAATTAAAAAAAAAATCACCACTGGTATCCCTATATAATGTATACAATGTAAAGAGTAATACCTAGCGTCCACAGGATATCTGTCCATAACGTCCATAGGTTACAAAATCAAATCTATCTGTTACAAAATCGGATGTATTTGTTACATTTTGAGTGTGTCTATGGACGTATGGATGCATTTTCAATGGACGCAAGATGTTTCTCTATGGCATGAATACTTCTTCTGGAGATTCTTTATGCATCTGTCAAAACCAATTTAGTACAGAATGTGCCCATGAACATTTTGTTCCCATTTGAAAATAATTGGGTGAGAGGATATGTATGTGTTTTTGTATTATGCTCGAAGTGCTCATGAAATCTTTCTTGTTTTGCGGGGCTGGACATTTTTTTTATATTGTTTTGTAAAGAGATGTAAAAAGTAAAAACACATTCATATTTCTCTTCAGTTTTACCATTCTGGTTTGCTGGTACCTTACCACTCTATATTGTCAGACATATATTAGTGCATGTTAGGTTACTAATTTACTGTAGCAGACTACCAGTAAGTATTGTACTGCATCTATATTTTTTTCTTTTATGATGATTTTCTTATTTCCCTGAAGTTCCCTGCATTGAGAGAATTTGTGGGCTCAGGAAAGCCGGTATGGGGTACATGTGCAGGGCTAATCTTCCTTGCAGATAAGGCAATTGGTGAGTGCAGGCATTCAATTATATTATTTTATCATATATCACTGACAGTATGTTGTTAAAATGATATAACGGGATTGAAGTATTGAACTATGACCTCATGGTAAATCGGCTGACTAATTTATCAGAAGGTAACAAGTTGATTAGTGACTACACTTGGCTAAAGCTGAAAATTTATTTTGGTCTGGGATAAGACCATAAAGAGAGACAAATATTTTTATCCTTCATACTGAAATGTTGAATTATTATTGAAAAAAAAAATATATACTGAACGGAGTTATCTTTGTACATTTTAGGTCAAAAGACTGGTGGACAAGAGCTTGTAGGGGGATTGGATTGTACAGTGCATCGGAATTTTTTTGGCAGTCAGGTTTCTCCTTTTTTCTTTTGTTCTTTTTTAATACGAAATTGTTTTAGATTTTCATAAAATATTGTACGGATTAGGAATTGAAAACTGCCCACCATTTCACTTTCATGGCAGCTGCTTCTATTCTTCTATTAACATGAAATGTTCTCGCTAACACAGTATACCTTTTTAATACCTTCCGTAGTTCCGTTGCTATACAATACAATATTTATCTGTAGTTTACCTGAAAGGGAAACCATATGCATATATTCCTTTCTTGTAAAGGTTTGCCGTCCTGACTTAATTCTATTTGGGTTGTGAATTTTCTTACTGCAGTTACAGAGCTTTGAGACGGAGCTCTCAGTACCTAAATTGGCTGAAAAGGAAGGTGGTACTGATACTTGCCGTGGTGTATTCATACGAGCACCTGCTATACTAGAAGTAGGGCCTAACGTTGAGGTCATTGCCAACTGTCCTCTCTCATCAGACCGACCTAAGGTTATGATACCATCCGCCGATGGCCAAGAGGTACTTTCTACAAAATTATATTATGCAATATGCCTACTGGAAAAGTAGTTATTCCCTCGAGCAAAAAGAAAAAAATAAAATAACAGCCATCAACTGTAAAATAAACATACCTCAGAAAGCAAATTAACTGAATTGAGGCGAATTATGATCGTTGAAAGGCTATTTTAATCTGTAGGTACAGGAGTCATGAGCACTTCTGACATTATAATACTGTTGCTCTTATGCATTTACCTTGCTTTATATATGACCCAGTTTTGTTTTGTTTTTTCAGGAGAGAGAGTTCAAAGAAGACAGAGTGATAGTAGCAGTAAAGCAACGCAACTTACTAGCAACTGCATTTCACCCTGAACTGACTTCTGACTCCAGATGGTTAGTTTCTGTGCGCTTCAAGATTTCGTTAATGTTATGTTTGTCCACCATGCACATTTGACCAGGCAACCATGCCAGGTCGTATTTGTATTTGGTTGTACCTTTTCCAATGACTGTTTGCCTCTCTGCCGCAACTTTATGTGTACCAGTACCAATAATAGAATGATTTACATGACTTGTGCTAACTACTTTTGAGGTTGGATCACTACTGGTTACTGACCAGTTTGATATGTAGTACCACGTAATCTAAACTGGAGCTGTCTTATAGAGAGTTTTTCTTGTGTGATTTTTTTCAGGCATCGATATTTTCTGGCAATGGTTGAAGAAGCCAAGGAGGAAGCAGCAGTGCTGGAAGCCGTAGTGAAGTATGATTTGTATGCGAATGACGATGATAGCAACGCTGTAGGGAAAAGGGCCCTTGATCTTCCTATCTTTGAGTAGTGTAATATCATAGATCAATAGCAGAAATAATAACTTAGCATCTATATTTCATATATAGATAAGAAAAAAAAAATAGACTAAATAAGTATCACAAATTTGTATTGTTTGTCATCAGAAATGTTTGGCTAGAAATTAATTTAAGAAAATTTTCCTGCTGGATGTTTGAGTTGGCAATTTTCCCAAAATTATTATCGGTGTTTTATTTTATTATTTTGAATAAGGGCCAGGGAGAATATAAATATCACTTAGAAAATTAGTTTATACCACAAAACTCGTAAAAAAGAGGGATTACTTGACAATGACCTGATATGAATACTGTGTTTGGAAGATTGGATTATTTTAGAATTTAGAGCAACTAGAGCTGGAACTCGGGCTTTCGCCCCCGAAATATGATATCAAATAAATAATAAAATTTATAAATTCAAAATATTTATTTAAAAAATGAACAAGATATTAAATTTTTTATGTGATTAATAATAGTAATAATAATGTAATAATTTATAAATAATAGCATATAAATGTTGGACTATTTTAAGGGTTAAATTTTGTCTTAGACATATTACATTCATCTTATTAAATGAGAAGACAGAATAAATATAAATCATTGGATCAAAGTAGATGAAAAGATTTAAACAAAATCAATGTTAATAAGGTTGATGATGTGGCATTGTTGAGATGCATGGAGTGTTACCCCCTCTCTCTTGAGTGTTTATCCTCTAACATATGGTATGTGTCATTCTTCACATGGGCCATTGGATCACCTCGGGATTTGGGCCAGCACGAATCTCGAGGGAGATCCAATGGCTCACGTGAAAAATAGTACATACCATATGTTAGAGGATGTGAAATCCTCTTTCTAGAGTATAGATGATAGTTTGGAGTTTGAACGACGTATTATGGACACCTTTGACAATATAAATCTTTAAAGATTTAAAATTAAAAATAAAAAAAGAATTATCTTGAATAAATTTAAAAATAAGAAAGAGTGGATATGTGATAGTATTTCAAATATAAATTAATTTGACTACATAAATAGTATTTCAAATATAAATTAATTTGAATATCGGTTGATACTCAATTTTATGCATTTTGAGGCAATTATTGGCAAAAGTCTCTATAGTCTATACTCTATACTATACCACGGATCGGTATTCGGCTATCCGCTGCTTGTGTGCTTTTTTTTTAAATCCGACAGTTGAGAAACACCGAAGTACTTTGAGATCTATGCAGTAAAAACTGAAATACTTTAAGATCAGTGCAGTAACCGATCCCGACCATTCAATTGAAAAAATATAGTCATTCTTAGCCGATGCTGATCCCACCCTAAACCACTTGAGTGACTTGACCTTGTGGGTGTGCTTGGATGGTGTAAGATTAGCACTACTCTTGGAGTAGCCCACTAACCAACAAATTAGTGCAATCAAAACATGAAATAAGAATTGTGGTTAGCTCCAAAGTAGTGTTAGTTTACTAACTCAAAGAAATGTTGATTTAGTGTGAGTAGTGTATTTTGAGTAGAAGAAAACTCACACTACTCTCAAGATACCATCCAAACAACAATTTTACTAACCCAAATAATAAAAGTTAGCTCTGCTATCACATTTTTTGAGTAACCACTAACTTTATACTACTCTCAACCACTAACTCAAATATCACCACTCTTGCACTAATCCTTGCACCATCCAAACGCACCCTGTGTGTTTTGAAATGTGTCCATGACTCCTTGACCATAGTTAAAGTACACGAATAGCCAGTGATGAAGCCAGGAGACAATTAATGGAGGAAAAAATTTTACGGTTACATTCGTTTAATATATAAGTATATTCTATTATGAAACTTAATTTACATTTAAATGTAAATTAAGTTTATATTCTTAACAATGACCATATGCATGCATAGTATAGTTAATTTTATACAATCTCATGGTTTATTATTTTTTTAATTATATATGGTCCAAATTGAATAAAATCAAAAAATTTAATATAAATTACCACTTATGAACTCTAATGTTTGTGAATTGATCAAAACTAAACATGAAATTTGAAAGACCAAAAAAATTATAAATGATGCATCTATAATATTTGGGGGGTCATGTCCCCCCCAAACCCCCCCCTGGCTCCGTGAATGCGAATAGCTACGTCAACTTGAACACAGGAAACCAACCTCTAATTACTTTACCAAATTTCGAATCTACCTGGCCGGTCAGAATCTTCTTTTGGTTCAAATTCGAAAGACCCATTTTGCATTACAGTTGAGAATTTAACAAACTTGACTTCCCAGGACAGTGCGTTCGTGGGAGAGAGTAGTAAAATAAGGTACAAAACTATAATACCTACGTTATTCTACGGAACACGGATAAGACGAACTCTGATCCGTTGGATATTGCACAGACAGGGAAGGGAATGAGGTATGTATCGACCATCGTCCTCATGGATGGTATAAAGGTAGTAAAAGGTTTATGTGCGGAAGGTAAGAACAGAATTAGAAGGGGGCTGTGGACCCGGATTCTGGCGTTTCGATAGAAATGGGCAGGTATGCTCCCAGTCTACGAACATACACTCCTGGTCCAGGAAATCAGGAGATGCACCGAAAACACCGGAATGCGATGGTTCAACAGTTCAACTCGAATATCATTCGAACTTACTACAAAAGATAGGTGTAATGGAATGGACAGTTACATACTTACATTAAATATGATATGATATATATAGCATCCTGCTGCTCTGCATTCTCGTTGTTTCTCCAAAAAGACTTGTTGGAGAATGTAAACTGTTGAGTCATCCGTGGACCATGCGTGTGCGTCCATGCCCAATGGTCCCCTTTTTTTATGAATATATAATTTCACTATGAAAGTACTTGCAATTTTTTAATTTTTTTTTTGGTGGAACTTTTTTCAAAAAAAAAAAAATATATATATTAGAAACCAAGTTATCATGAAAAAAGAAATATATTCCACATAAAATTGAGCCTCAATATTGTAACATTTTTTGTTCCCTTTTAATTTAGCATAGATCAAGAGAGCCAATTTTTAGTAACCATTTTTATCATGCACTCTAGTAAATTAGTAACTATTGAAATTGTGTTGACAACCGTAATAAATCACTCAAGTCAAATATATGTGTGATTATATACATAAACTATATATTTTCCCATGATCAAACCAAATATGATATAAGTGTAAATAAACTGTATTCCTCAATCGTATAGATTTGGGTTACCGTATTTTGCATAACAAAACTACATTTTTGTTATGCGCTCATATCTCAACAACTGTAACTCTGATGGCGATCCGATTCGACTGGTGTATTCTACATATCATAAAACTCATTGAACACTAATTTTTAATATTTTTAGATTCCTAACTATTTTTAACGATTTTTGAAAGATGGACAGAAGATGATAATAAAATAATCTATTTGGAACTCATATTCAGGGTCGTTTTTTGAAAAATTGTTAAAAATAGTTAGGAATCTCCAAAAATAGAAAAATTGTATCCAACTAGTTTTCGATATGTAGCATGCACCAGTCCAATCGGATCGGCCATCGGAGTTACGGTTGCTGAGATACGAGCGCATAACATGGAGACAGTTTTGTTATGCAAAACACGGTAACCCAACTCCAATTATATATATAGCACTGTAACAATTGTTACCATTTCATGCAAGTTTTATCTCTAAAACTAATGTCCATGCAAAACTGCAAATTTGCAATTGATGAATTGTTCACTAATTACACCATACATGATACCATAATATCCAGGAAAAGCAAGGGCCTTGAAACAAGTAACAAAACTCTCCGGTTTGTCCTTTATCAGAAGAAACAACTACCAAATAGAAATACTAATGATCCAGGTCCAGGAGCACCCAAGCAAAACCTCTCACTCTCAGTCCCACCATCTGTCACTATAACAACAATTCATATCCACTGCTACGCAGGAAATTACTGTGCTGCGCTCCAACCATTGGATATGCTTTAAGATCCGTGCAACTCAATCACAGAAAATCCCCCTCGAATCCGCATCGTTGATTCTCTGCGCAGTACAAATACTCCGCAGCAGAGGATAACCACTCGTCTGTCACTATAACAACATCACCCGGACATTAAGATTTCATATCCTCTGTAGCGCTGCATTGTGTAGCGCAGGATGTGAACCGTTCGATCATCTCGAGATCTGTGCAGGATTCAATCTCGAGATGATCCAACGGTTTACATCACGCGCTACACAATGTAGCGCTACAGAGGATGAGCACTCGGATATTAAGCCCAAAAAACCAACCAAAAAAGAGAAAAACCCCCAATTCATTCATTTTCCACTCCATCACTCTTTTTCTTCCTCTCTCTCACTCTCTCGTCTCGAAAACCCTCAAACCCTCAAAACCCTAGAAACCCTAACCCTCCCGCGACCTCCAGCCATGTCTAGGGTTTTCAACTTCTCTAGGTCCCTCCTGGCGGCGGCGGCGGCCTCGTCCAAGGTCAAGGCCTCGCCCTCCGCCTCCTTCGCCGCCGCCGCTGCCACTGAGCCGGCCAAGAAGGTCGCCATGACCGGGATCAACAAGCCCATCCCCGTCTCCCCCGCCATGCGCAAGTTCCTCGGCGTCGGCGAGATCTCCCGCGCCCAGGCCATGAAGAAGATCTGGGAGCACATCAAGTCCCACTCCCTTCAGGTATCTATTTGATCGGTTTGTTTCTGGTAAATGAAAGGTCGATTCTTTCGGTCAGTTTAATTCAATAAACTTGCTTGTTGATGATTTTCATACTATTGTTATATGAATCTGGTAGGTACATGTCACTGTCGTCGTGCTTTATTCAATCCAGTAGTGTTCTTTTTGTTTTTCTTATTATTGATTGATGCTTTTAGGTGACTTGTCCTTTCTGTTATCGTAGGGTTTGTAATACTGGTATACTTTCTGAGGGTTTTACTTAGATCTTGTTTAAGTATAGATCCTTGCCTTCTTTGTGTAGAAAGAAATTTTGCTTAAATTGGAAACCTTTTGCCGGGTGTGTGTTTACTTGTGCATGTCATGTTGGTGTTTGAATAGGGGATTTGATTTTTTTTTTTTTTTTTTGCGGTTTTATTGGTTGATTTTTTCTTTAGAAATTGAATAGTTTTAGATATTTTCCTTCCCTTTTTATCCTATATACTTGTATATTACTGATCTGCAGTGTACAAAGTTTGACAGATTAAATTTTTTGTTTTGTGATTTGTCATGTGTTCTATTTCAGTAGTTAATAGTTTCTATTTAGAGGTATGTCTAATTGGAACTGTTAGAAGAACCAGAATATCAGGAACAACCTTGCAAAACCTGAAAATTACTGTGTTGATTAAAAAAGGACTTTAATAATGTCGAAGTAAATGTGAAGACATTGTATACTCAAAATAGCATACATTTATCATAAGAGAAACATCTTGCATCCATTGAAGAACTGTCCATACGTCCATAGACATATACAGAATGTAACAGATGCGTCACGAAATGTAACAAATACGTTCCGGAATGTGACCTATGGACGTTATGGACGGTTTTTCTATGGACGGTAGGTATAAGGACCTTTTAGTAACTTAATTTTGGTATGTTTTGCAGAACCCAGCAAACAAGAGGGAGATCAAACTGGACGACAAGCTGAAGTCTATTTTTGGCAACAAGGAGAAGGTCGGGATGCTGGAGATCGGCAAGCTGATCACGCCTCACTTTGTCAAGTCCTCCTAGATTGACATTTGTTGACAAACAGGATGTCTGTTAAAAAGGTTACATATGTTTAGTTAGATGTAGTAGTGGTGTCTCTGTGAAAGGAACGTGGATGATGGATGTCTCGTTTGTGCATAGCCTCGCCTCTTATCAGTCTGAGGTCGGTCTTATGTTGCGGTTTATCTTGTTCCCGTTATCGCCTTTTGTGATGTTCTTAGGGTTGAATTAGAAAGTGTCAAGGGTTGGTCTGTTGTCACTTGATGGATGCAATTGAACTTATGGATATCATTGGGTGAATGAATGTTGCTATCGGAATTGTCCACTTGCTTGTTTCTTTTTCTTTCTTTTTTCATTTTTATATTTGGTGATGGTGATTGCTTCAGATTGAAATGCCAGATTAAAAGATCAGTAGTGATATTTTGTTGTTAGTGACAAGAATAAGTTTTGCTTATAGATTGGTGTGAACATCTCTAAAAATGAGGCTAAGTAAAGATGATGTGCTGATCTCTTAGCAAGGGGTGTTTTGCATGAGGCTAAAATTGAAATGGAGGTTCATGCATGTTAACATTTGGCTGGTATGGTAAATTTTAAAATTGGGGTGTATGAATTGAGACTGAAATTGAATTAGACCTGCATGCTGACATATAACTACTGATACAGTTACGAATACTTGCTTCTCATAAAAAACTATTCCCCCCAAAATTATATTCAGTTTCTTAACGTTTCGATTTTATTCTTCAGTCGTATTAACTACTTGCTCTGTAGTCTGTACGGACTCTCTCAGACGCGTGGGAAGAGAATTCTTTAATTCTCAAATTGGGCCATTTATATGGCTCATTTTTCTTTTTCTCTATTCAAATTTTGAGTTATTGGTTTGTACTGTTAGCACCGTTTCATTGGTAGGGGCATTTTTCGGATGCTGGCCCAGCTAGGTAGTGAGCCCTCCCTCCTCTCTCATTTTCTAGTTTCAGTTCTAGTCCACACCAGTCGCCCGGTCGCCATTTATGTTGTCGAGTACATCGCACAATTTAAAGTCAATTAATGAATTATCTTAGGTTTGAAGTTTTACAGTTAAGTATCTCACCATAACCTAATTTTGCTTCTTTAATTCTAAAACTATGAGTTTTACTTACCAAGTTTTAATCCTAATTTCTAAGATGATGTGCATAACGATTAAGCAATAAAAGCAATTTAACAAAGAAATAAAATCACAATTAGCAATTAAAAGTATCATCCAAGCAAATTAAATTACAAGTTCATACTGTCAGATATAGCTTATGTCAAACTAATTCCAACTTACCCATACCATTCTTCCCCAAACATCAACTGCATGGTCCTGATTGTATTGTGCTATAATTTAAACTTGGCGTGTATTCAGGGGCGGAACTAACGGTAGTGCCCGGGGACCTTGGTCGAAAAAAAATCGACAACCCTCCAAGTTTATAAAATCATTTATGTTGATCGGCGGAAGTGATTTGGTAGTTTGACCTTTTATACATTTAAAAAATATTATAATTGACACTAATTGTTTTAATACGTTGTTATTAATACTAATAGTTTTATTATGCTAATAATTTTGTGCAGCGTATTTTTTATACTATACAAAATACATTGCATATTAAATGAGTTAATTAATTCAAATATCAATTTATTTAATATATATACTAACCATGCGGTATCGATTTTGGCATCTTTTTTGTATCTACGTAGCAATTTACTATAAATTTTATTTAAAACGTAATAGCATGACACAAATAATGGAAAAATCAAACTTCTTTGAAAGTTATAGTTAAACTTATAGCTGGGAGCTCAAATAGACCTGTATAGTTGTTAAAATTTTCGTATTTTTCTTCTTCTACTGAAAATTTTTTACAATATAAAACGAAACAAAGTAAGAGACAAGATAAATAAGTCACGAGGCCAATTAAATAAAGTATCAAATAAACTCTTAATATTGCAAATGAGATGGATAACTCCAATACTGATCTTTCAATAAATATTCTGATTTTTGATAGTTTAATTGAATGACTATATACTGTCTACATATGTATTTTACAACTTGCAAGACCTCTTAAATCTCAAATCTCAGTATCACCTTCGAAACCATCCTGGTTCCGCCACTGCGTGTATTTATTTATATATTCGGTGAATATATTCTGTGATTACGGACTGTAATTAGATGCATATATTAAGTTGTTTTCGAGTGAGAAGATGACCCATGGTCCGTTTGCTAGTCTACATTGCTTGTGGTTGTGGATGTATCACATATTCTACGATCTACATTGTCGAGGGAACACCGGTACAGCGGTACCAACTATATCACATTCACTGTAAAGAGAACACATTATTTCAGTACATGTACGTCATCGTTGTGATGGTATAGGATTTTTCACTTTGGTACCAAGATAGAAAAGCCAGTACTTCCGTATCCCAGCTAGCGGATTACCATGTCTTAAAACAAAAACTTTTACGGGGTAAATTTATGAAATTGATCCATTCACTGATACATTTTTTTGCATAACTCCAAAAGCAAAAAACACTTCTTGGGTGCCTTCGTTTCAATTTCATTTCTTTAATTGAATAAAAGAATTGACAGCAGTTATCTAGTATAGACAGCAACAAATTGTTACAGCAGCAACATCACACCAGCTCATTATTTTTCACCATGCCATCTGCTTGTACAAACTCTCATAAGCACCTGAAGCAATGACAGTTATTTCAAAATTCACTAGAGCTTAACTAGGCAGCACTATATCATTGATATAGGCACCACATTCTAGTGATCATTTTGTCCGTCAGGATGATACTAGTTACCAAAATATTCCATATATTTTGTTGGAATGTTTAGTTCAGGTTACTTGTCAACTATTGTAAATGCATTTTCTCATAAATTTGGTAAGTATGGTTTTCAACGTGAATCGGTAGGGGGTCCTACAAAGGAAATAACACAAATAAAATAAAACGAAGAATGGAAGGAAAAATCATACCTCATCCTAATAGCACAGCATGCTAGTAGAAATTAACCCATCAATTGCAGCTGTTAAATATAATTCTATTCTCTAAAAAAATGGGATTGCTCAAGCAATTTCACTCTTCCAGTTGTTTGCAATCTTGAAAGAACCGATTTCCCTGCATACAGAGTTATTAGTCACGATACTACTCAGACAAACATGTTTTAGTAGAGAATGTTCAGAAAAATATAGAGTAATAGAGTATAGATGGAACCTTGAAAGCATAAGCTATATCAGAACTATCAACAGTTAAAGTTATTCTTCGTAACTTCTCTTCCTTTGATTGTCCCAGTTTTAATAGTCCCTACAATACAAAAAGAGCATCTAATTCAAATCTCAAAGCAACACATATATGCTTAAAAAAACTGCCCCCTTTTTTGCCGTTCTTAAGGCAGGACAAGACTATTCAACTCTAAGAAGGTACATTCACTGATGTTTCTATGTTCTCACAGATTAATTGTGACATGACATGGTTCAAGGGTACTAATCTCATAAGTCATTTGATATATTGGAATAAAACAACTCGTGCACCAATATTATTAATAGATTAGAACCTGGTCACTGAGTCCTTGACACATGTTGGTGAATTCAACAGCACCGATAGCAGTCCTCTGGTTTCTATGGATTGATCTCCAAGTCTCATTGTAAGTCTTGTTGAGCTGTTTATCATAAAAACATATTTAGAGGTTATGAGTGCTGTTGAAAGATTACAGATGCAATGCAATTACTAGACATGGCTGGCATCTGAAAGAACTTTATGCATAATAAGCAATAAGATTTGGTTTAATTGCAAAGGTACATTTATTTTCACCACTGCCATTAAGGACAAAAGATTGCATTATAGTAAAACATTTGAAGGAAAATAAGCTCAACCCATAGTTCACACTGGCCATATATACGTACTTTACCAACAAAATTCTCTAAGCCTCTGACAAAGATGATATTATTTACATCAATTGTGAGATGAGAAAAGAGTGCGGAACTGCAGATACATCAACTAAGCATACCTCTCCAACAGTAGTAGAGCTCTTCTTTCTTTGGCTAAATAGGTTAACAAGCGCATACAGTACAATCTGCATATGCAACAATCATATGCACATCAGTACTCTTTTTTATAGGCTCACTGCAGCGCTCTGCTATAAATTTTTACAATTTTATTAAGACAATATTTTAAATTGTCTCAATACTATCTATCTCGTTTTCATACCTGCTGATGCAGCGGAAGAGATAGAATGGTATCTACAATTTTCGGCTTGAATGCCTTGGATAAAGCTTTATCCATTTGATCAAATGTAACCTACAAGACGAAAATATATTAAAACCTAGGGCCAGAATTTTAGCATGGCTCGAGGTTTCTCGGGGAAGAAATTATATTAGTATTGGCTTATATGATATCTTTGTTCAAGATTTTTTATCAATGCCTCTATTTTTTCTTTTTGGTTTTTTTTGGTTCAAGATTTATTGGAATTTGCTTGAAAATCTGAGGGGACATCAGTGGCATAGATATTAAGATGAGACTTACGGTGTGAAAATCTTGAAGGTCACAAGAATCTCTTATTTCTCCTTCAAGAAGTCCGACAGCACTCCTGTTACGGAAAATGGATTAACTAATTGAAGTGAAAAATAAAATAATAGAAAAAGCATCAAGTACAATTGAAATTGAAGCAGTCAATTAATTATTTAATTAACTAATGAACCAAACTAATTTCAAAATGGTTTTGACAACTGATCTTTGGAAATTAGTTATGCAAATATTTCAGACCTGAGAACACCATGCAAATTGTTTGGTAGCTGCTACCAACATTTCAAAAAAAAGAGAACACCATGTAAATATTGAATTTCTCCTATTTTAGAATACAAGCTGCAGGTCACTGAAATTACCAGTATTGCAGTTTACATGTAGTCCGGTTACTTTTTGACACCACAAATGAGCTCTATTTAAAAAAATTATATTTGGCGTTTGACAGGATTCTGTATAATATTTAATACATCTTAAGTTATCATATTTTTACAGTTAAAGGTAAAGCACAATTGTTCCAAAATAAAACTATGCGATAGTGGTAATTTACCTGCAAATAGCAAGTGCTTTTCTCATGTCTCCAGAGGCAGCTGCTACTTTCTGCGAAACAACACAAAAGGTCATGCTTAAAACAAATAAATAAGATTTCTAAAACCTGCACATGCATTATAGAGGTACGTATGCTCAAACAAAAACTTCTAACAGAAAAAGGAACCTTCAAGGACAAAATAAGAAAGTCATATGCACCAAACAGCAAAAAGTAAACAGATTATAAGAAATCCATACATGATGATTTAATTAACAAGTGTTAAATATCAAGCATTTGCCTAAAAAGATTCAAATTTAACATATGATGCAAGTAAATAACTGAGATAAAAGTATATGAATAAAGGTTAACATAAATACACTTACTCTAGCACAAAATTCTAGAGACAAAGCATCAAAGACGTCATATCCAAGACCCTAAAAATGTATAAGAAAATATTAATTCAACTCCAGGCACCATAGCGTAAGATCAGCAGATCTTATTTTTTATGGAAGGTCAAATACTGGTCCATGGCAAATTAATCCTACTAGTTGACGTAAGCAATGAATGTATTTTGATTGAGAACAGACTTTATCTGATATCTCTACCATAAGTTTAGTACCTTTTTCTTTAGTGAAATGAGTGTACTATAGAAGCTAGTTTTTATTAACAAAGCTTTTCTCCGGAATGTTAAATCATAAAAATCATGTGCTGAACTAACTGGGCTGCCGGAATGGTCTAATAAAACATTAAAACAGTAAGGTAGAACTATTGTACCTTTAGTCTTTCTTGAATGATCTCATATATTTGATCTTTATTGTAAGCACGGAAAGTAATTACAGGGGGCTTACCTGAAAAAATACAAAAATATGCATCAGTGCCAGTTTTTTATCATAAATAACCCTCAGAAAAATGATACAGCACTTAGAACATAAACAGAAACGGTAGAAGGGTAGAATAGTTCTCACAATTTAGAGATGCAAGTTTTGGAAGAAATCTATCAGCCAAATCGATTGCATTTGCTATCCCTGTACAGAAATCACTCTCAGAACCGGAATATGAAAGCAAGAAAGACCTTTTTTTTTTTACCTAATAGCATCTATTAGTTTCCCAATTGCAATTAAAATGAACTTCTACTTTGCCACCATGGTTAATCCAATTTTCATGTATTCAAACTTACACTGAACAATTCCTTCAACATAAATATAGTTAGGCCCATTAAAGAGTAACACCCCAACACTTTACCTATTAGCACACATCGAGAAAAAGGAAGTGTAGTGAGCATGAAAAGATCATGGAGCACCGACCGATCTCTTGTTATCAAGTAATCCATCTCGTCTACTATGATCAACCTGTCATAAGCGATATATTTAGTTACTTACAACTATTAGTACAAAATTTATAATCATCTTGTTTGTTGCTGCTTTGGAGGGGAGGCCACCTGACATGGCATGCTTCGAGAATGAAGAGAGCATAATGACGGAAAAAGTTTTAGAATGATTGAAATTTACAGTAGTATATGCCACTCAGCTAGCTTCAGCTTAAACCAAATAATTTACAGCAAATGACACTGAACCAACACAAGATAAACATGTTACTCACATCATTCTTTGTGGTGAAGACTGCTTCTGAGAGAAAATGTGTTGCAGTTGCTGGAGGGCAGAAAGTCTATTGGATGTCTTCTTGAACTTTTTAAGAATCTGAATTTGAAACAGAAAATCAGCAAAAATTTCAATCTATGTTACCGTGGGAAACAAAACAATAGTAGTTAACTACCTTGCTGAAAATCTCAGAATTGTTAGTTAAAGAAGTGCAGTTGATCGATAATATATCTGGTGCTTCATAACCCACCTACAGAAAACCAACAAATTTTCTTTATTAATAATTATAAAATTTATAGTGGTATATATTGGCCAATGTAGAAGTGTAAAAACCATGCATACTTGCCACACGTACCACACTACTAAGATATGCATCCAAGTAACTTGAGGAACATGTAAATATCCATAGTATTCCCTCATTTATCCTTAATTTATCTTGGCAGAAAACAGAAGAATGCCAAAAGCCCGTGCTTTTATCAAAGGATGCCAAGACAGATGTTTGATAGATCCCCTTTCGCAGGGCTACCGGGCATTAAGGTTTTCTAAATCAAAATTAAAAATAGAAAGCAAAATTGTGGTAGAAATATACCTCATTTGACCATACGAGTAGCTTATTCTTCACTTTCTCAAGGGAGAGTGTTTTTCCTGTGCCGGGACAACCACAAATGTACAGACTTCCGGCTCTGTCTTTCTCCAAACACTCCTTGCAGAAGTCAAAGATTTTATTTTGCTCTCCCTCTCGGCAAGCAACGCTGCTTGGAACAGTAGCCAGATGCAATGCCTCCTTAACCGCTTTCATTTGCGCTGGATCTAAAGTAAAATGAAAATAATTTTGTGCTCTTACTAACCAAACCAAAACGGGTACATACTTCCGAAATAACTAAACTTGTAAAATTTATTATTCAAATAAAGATTTTGCAGTCCTTTACTGTGTTTATTGAGGATTATTAATGTACAAAATGTGCCTCATATATTATGTTTAAGAGAAACATCTTGCATCCATCGAAGAACCGCCCATACATCTATAGACGTATACGGAATGTAACAGATACACTCTGAAATATAACAGATACATCCCGAAATGTAACCTATGGATGCTATGGATAGTTTTTCTGTGGACACTAGGTGTTACTCTATGATTAATGTCCTATATTTATTCACATTCTTTAAACTTTTTTCCATCAATCTTGATCTACTGTGTGCGTAAAAGTTATTCAGCAACAAACTGTTATGAAAACTGCTAATTGGCAATACACCACTACCTGAAGTCCTAAAACCTTTTTATCAAAGAATTCAGATCAATTAACAAATAGCCCCCAAGTTCTAAACGTAAATCTACCTTTGGGGTTCCATTTGGGCCGCACCGTCGGTTCATCGCCATACAGCCGTTTTCTGGAAGATCTCGGGGACGACAAGATCTTGCACTTGGCGACCTTCGCATACACCTACATGATAACACAATCAACAAATTCAGTTCCCGAAATCGCAAACCAGATCACAGAATTAAGAATCGAGATCTGAGAGATCTATTCATTTACTGACATCGTCCGACGACGGCGGCGGGTCCGGGGTTGACAGCACCACTGCGCCGGTTTCTTTGGATCCGGGACTAGATCGCCTCTTCGTAGGCGTAACGGAGTCGGATTCCGGTCCCTTGTGAGGCGACTGGAGACCTCTGGAGGCGCTTCTTAGTGTCGGCATTGCGAGAGAGCAGTAGAAGGATATGGGAGCAATAGAACAAGAGGGCAAGCGAGGAGAGGAGAGGAGAGGAGAGGAGATGCGATCTGCGGGGAGAAGGAAGGGGAGAGGAGGGGAGGCGATGGAGGAGGAAAAAGATTAAAAGAGGGGGCCCTCGGGAGGAATTGGGTGCGCGCGGGAAATGGAATTTGGGCTCCCGCCGTTATTGTTTGGGCTGTAACGTAACATGAGAGGGAAAAGGGGATTTTTTTAGTCTTTTACCCGCCGATGACACCTTGTAAAATGTAGATACATTATACATATATAGATTTGATTGTACATATTAATGAGTTATATGTTATACATTAATAATTTTGATATGTTTTGTAAGTTTTTTTTTTATATATTTAATAAAGAGGAGATCTCCACTGACAATGATTATTTTGATAACTTGACAAATGGTACTTCTTAAAATTTGTAAAAATTTATAAAAATCTTGAAAAGAGAAAAAAAAATTACGGTAATATTGTTTAACTTATTAGTTGATTATATATCAAATTATATTCAATTTAAACAATATTTGATAGCTCTTTAAGAATCCGTTAAATTACAACCATTAAAAAGTATATAAAAATTTGATAAGGCATCAAACGATGTTCAAATTAATTGAAATTTGAAATAGTATCAATTTATAAATTAAGTAATACATCCGTAATTTTTTTTCATTGTCAACGGATCCTTCCTCTTCAATAAATACGATGTTATTAGACAGATTAATGAGTTATATGTACATTAATGATTTTGATATGTATTATATAAGTACTTTCATATCGTATAGTCACGTATGTATCTTTTCTATTTATATGTTATATAAGTATTTTCATATTTAATAAATTATTGCAGAATAATTTCTCTTAATTTAATTGCATTCACTTTCACAAAACAATAAGTTATACTAAGATACACAATGGATTCAAATCCGGAACAACGAGAGGAAAAAAGTGTGAACTCTAATTTGCTTAATCTCCTAATATCATGTCAGCATATTTCCACTTGTTCAACCAGCAGGTGTTGCAAATTTTTTTTTTTGGCCGAATAGTTCATCCCCAATCAAACTTCATTGCATCTTCTGGATTTCCAACCCTTATCAAATGGTCACTGTGTGGAATGTTCGATACATAGAGTACTCAAGTTGTGAACCTGGAATCATAGGGGACACATTCTACGTCTAGACCAACAATAAGGTTAACAAATTTTTTGAGTTTAAGTATGTATAGACCTGGATTGTAGGTTTCGGATCTCGATTAGGACGGTCTATTTAGAATTTACGGAGCCTTTATAAAATCACTGTACGGGCAAACTCAATTTTTGAGTTAATTTAGAAGATCTCAATTCGTCGGGGTAGCACGAGCAATTTGCATATCGATGAATTATTAGGGGCGATGAGAATAGTTGATATTGATATAATTGTTAGAGGCCCCAGAATGACTCTGACGACGTCCAATACTTTATTGTACGTCTGAAAGAAGAAAATTTTGTATATTTCTGTGGTATGAACCAACATGATACTAACGTTATATTATATCCAAACATGTTGATTTTCTCTGATTTCACATTAGCCATTAAAAAATCCAGGAATACATATAAAATTATGAAAATAGTTACTGGGCAAACTATATTCATCATTTTAAATAATTTACTATTCATTCTATGTGAAAAAGGCACTATCATCATTTATATAAGTTATAAGAGATGGCAGTAATTAATTAAGAATCAAGTAATACTTGCATGACACACCAAATCATCATGCAAAACACATACAATCTCTACCACAAACATACATAATGCACACCAAAAGACCAAAACATTTCTTTGGATAGAAAATTTAATTAAATTGGTTTGATTCATCGATATTAAATATTGTTAATACTTTATTGTAAATATGCATACTATGATCAAATGACACTTAAATTGGTTGAAATGCGAAACACAATTAATCTACGAGCTTAATAATATGTTTGTAAAAAAAAAAAATAGTTTAAAGGTTTTATTATGTTTATTTAAGCATATGTTATTAAGGTCGTCACAAAATTTAGTTGTCATTTGATCCTCCCGTATATTCTAATAACTTAACCAAAGTATTTGTTTGTTGACACTTGACACCAACCGAAGGATATTGATCTAGTCAACAAAGTTAAAGAAATTTCATAATCGAATGGCCACACAGCCTTAATGGTTTTCACGTATATTATTAGTATTTAATTTCCATATCGATATGATTGTATTCATGCTGATTGCTCAATACCATTGCTCTCCTTACCCATAATGTAAAAACTAATAAATACGCAAATATAATAATTAAATTGTATTCGCATATTCATTAATTAAGTAACATCTAATAAATTAATTAAATTGCAGTTGCTTTCTTCTAACAAATGCGCAATAAACAGAAGCTTATTTTACTAAACGCAAATGGATTAAAATCCAGAATAATAGAAAAATTAATGTAAGTAGCTTGCTTTAATCTCCTGAATGTGTTGCAAATTTACTTTTTGGTTTAGTAGTTTATCCCAATCAAACTTAATTTGTTATCCTGCAATCCCAACCCTCATAAAACAAAATTGTAGTCGATCAGTTCAAAGATTCGAGAACCCTTTGCTGCCATGGAATGATTGGGGATAACATTGATCAACTTCAAGACCAACGATCAGATGTGCCAGGACTGGTAGCCATGGAAGTTCCAACTGAATCGAAAGGCAGAAGAGTTAAAGAGTTGACAGTGTCACAAAAACAACTATTAGGCGATAACGGCGTTAAGGAATGATCAAATGTTGCTGATTGGTTCAACGGGCATTGTCAGGGCTAATGAAAGAAACGGTGTAAGATGTATGACAAGTGGGACCCAAGAGGACAGAGGCGATAAGAGTACGACTAAAGGAGAATTAGAGGTGGCAGATTTTCGGGTCGGGTCGGGTCGGTTTGACCAACTGAAAATGTCGGGTCGGGTCAGTTTGACCAACTGGAAATGTTGGGTCGGGTATCGGGTTGAAGCTGCCAGCATTTTTTTTCAGGTCGGGTCAGGTTTGGGTCTGGTCGGGCGGGTTTTTTGTTTTTGGTCGGATTTTGCACCTTTATTCCCGGGTCGGGTCGGGTCAAGTTCGGATCAGTCTGACTTTCCTTGGAACACGGGTCGGGTCGGGTTTGGGTTCGCGTCAATCTCACTTTTCTTGGAACACGGGTCGGGTCGGGTCGAGTCAGATTTTGCCACCTCTAAGGAGAATGATGAAGGAAAAGGAACAACAACAAATTACTCTACAGAATGATTTACTTATTTACTGATTGAGTTAATTAGAATTTCTTCTTTAAAATTGTTATCAAATTTGTTGTGGATAGGTACCAAATTTTTTACTTTTGGATAAACAGTACTTCTAAGACTTCTCTCTTGATCAACTAAGCTACAATCTGTTCACGAATTAGTTAGAATTGTTTCGTTATTTTTGTGATTTGATTGATAATTGTATAGTGCAAAATTAGTTTAGTTGTTTTTTGATCTGATTAGATATAAGAGGAGAGGATAAGAGCCACTATTTCAGTTGTTGAGAATTGTAAAAAAAAAGCTACAGTTGTTGAGAATTGTAAAAAAAATATGTCAATTGTATTAGTTTCTATCTTCACATTCTTGTCTTTCTTACAATTGTTTCATGAATTGCTTGAAGTGTATCAAAGTTACCATCAATAGATTAGTCTAACCACTCTCTGTTACCTCAATCGACAGTCACTTGACTACAAGATGGTTGAGACGGTACCAATGGAATAGAGCGTGCCATCGATTTTGTTGAGTTTTCAGGGGCAAAGGCACTGGTCTTGATATAGTTGTTGATGCCTGCCGAAGAATACCAACAATGTCCGGTACTTTATTGTACATGTAAGAGGAGTTAAAATCTTATAATACAAACCAACATAATACTACTGTCATGATATATTCATACATGTTGATTTTCTCTGCTTTCTCATTTGTCATTACAAAATTCAGGAATATGCAAATGAATAATGAACATACTTAGCAAGGAATCTATATTCACTTTATAAATAATTTATTATTCAATCTACATGAAAATAGCACTATCATCACTTATATATATAATTTATAGGATACCTCCAACAAAAATCAAGTAATACTTTCATGACAAACCAAATAGTCATGCAAAATAGATACACTCTCCCCAGTCCACACGCATACATGATGCACATCAGCACATCCAAAACATTTCTTTTTTTTTGCGATGATAATATAAAATTTAATTAAATATAAAACATCCAAAATATTTCTTTCAATATAAAATTTAATTAAATAAAGTTGTTTGATTTGCTGATATTAAATATTTTTAGTGCGGAAGAAAAATTCGTAAGTTTATTTGAGTACCTGAGACCATAAAGAAAAAGAGAACTGATGTTTCATAAAAATAAACAATATTTGGATTATTTTTACTAAAATGATAATCTTAGGATTGGTCTTCTACAAGGAAAAGAAACAAAATTCAAGGACATTTATATACACATTCAAGTACAAGAAATTATATTCATGCATGTAAGGATAATCATCATTAATTTTCTAATCTCTTTATTTAAAAGTGTGTTCGTCGTGTCTAAAGTATTATTAATGATTTTTAAAAGAAGGGATCCAACAAATATAGGCATTGGTGCTTATTGTAATTATTTTATTTATTTTTTACATAAATTGATAAATGTAAATTATCAAATATTTTCTACATCATGCTTAATAATTTACACATAAGAAAATGATAAAAATCTAACACTTTGTTTCAATAGCCATCAAAAAAAGAAAAAAAAATCATAACATTTGAACATTTTAGATTTTATTAATGCTCGATGCATATGCAAATAAAATCAACTTGGTATAACTTTTAGTGTACATATAAAATATGATACATACAACACATTCCATGAGAGTGATCTATTAGTTTTGTTATTTAAGAACTTAAAATATAATTATTTGAGATTAAATTTAATGATCATTAATTCAACCAATATTATCCATGGTCATTTCATCCTCCTTCAAAATGACGAGGAATTTAATAATTAATACATATTCAGTTCGAACGTCTATGAAACTTATCAATAACACAAACTACTTCTCCTGGATCTAAAGAATAAAGAAGAATATGAGAGTAATAGAACAAGCAATTGCAGGACATTGATTCTTGCAGGAGTTGCGATTTATCATGCGACAATTCTCCGATCTAACCATGTACTTACATCTTACACTAATTTTTTTTGACATAAAATATGACGGTCAAGCCACTCAAATTTAAATATCTATAAAATACCTTCCATCTAGGTTTCGAACCCGTGATCTCCTATACGGAGAGCGTTGCCCTTAACCACTACACCAAAGATTGGTTCTTACGTACTTACAGTAATTAAGCTTTAGTTTTGTTATGCACACTATTTCTGCAATTATGGTCCTACCGAGATTTCGAACTTCTAAAAGAATAACTGAATGTTTTTTTAATTGACGACTCGGAGGAATTTTCTTAAATAATGGAAATTTTCAACAAGCTCTGGTACAAAATTATATCATCCGAAGGGTGACGAGGAACGAGAGATGAACCCAAAGATCTGCTCGGTGACACCAACCGATGGATATTGATCAAGTCAACACAGTAAATAATAATAATAATTATAATGTAATTACAGAATCGAATAGCAACGCATCTTTAACGATTTTTCATACATTAGTGATCAATTTCCATACTGATATGATTGGAGGTATATATACTGATTGGTCAATCTATATCTCTCCTTACCGATAATTGTTCAAATTTGTAACAGAACAACTTAATGTTATTTCCAAAAATAATAATATAGAAACTAATATATTTAGTTTACAAATAAATTGCACCTTGCATGTTCATTAATAAATATAGAAATAATTAATCAAATTCCAGTTGCTTTCTCCAAACAAATGCATAACAAAACAAAAATAATTCACTATATTCACTAAGATACAAAATGGATTCAAATCCAGAATAACAGGAAATAAACTATTGTAAACTCCAAGCAGCTTGCTTAAGCTCATGCAAGCGCCAATATGTCATTATCGGACTCTGTGATCTTTTTTAACATTTGTAAAACGAACTGGTGTTACAGATTTATTTTATGATCCAACAGTTTATACCATATCATACTGCACTCTATCTTCTGCAATCCCAACCCTGATGAACTGATCATTTTCAAGAAAAACCACACCATATAATTGTAATGCATAAATTGAAAGATGATCCAATGGAGACTCTGGTAGGGATGAAGCAAGAAAACAAGGTTCCACACCCCTTTGGTGCCATGGAAATACTGGAGACACCATTCAACACACTAACCGGGTCGTCAAGATGGGACCGGCATAATGGCTGTTGTCAATGGTCTAGTTGAGCTGTGAAAGACGATGACAATGGTGTTGATAAAGTGATTAATAGAGCTAACTAATTCGAGTATTGTTCAATACTTTATTGTGTATGTGAGAGGGGTTTAAATGATATGTTATAAATCGGCATAATACAAAAGTCATAATACATCAATACAGGTTGATTTTCTCTGCTTTCTCATAAATCATTAGAAAAGTTCAGGAATATATATAAAAATTTATGGAAGTAATTGCTAGATTAACAAACTGATTTGCATCATAAATAATTTATACTTCTTTCTTTCTATATGTAATGAGACTACCATCATTTATATAATTTATAAGATATTTTTAATGTGAGTGAAGTAATAGTTGCATGACACACCAAATCATCATGCAAAATTGATACACACACTCCACAGTCCACACACATACATGATGCACATCCAAAACATTTTTTTTTTTTGATATGAAATTTAAATAAAATTGTTTGATTCATCGATGTTAAACATTTCTATTCACTTCGAATATTTATCAAATCACAAGAAAAAAAATTAATCAGAGAAAAAAGTATATTTCAAATTAGAAACTTCCAATAAAAGAATTGCCTGCCCAAACCCTTTTTTTTGTTTATAAAACCCCCAACTTATTTAGGACTAAAAGGCTTTGTTTTGATTTTATTGTTGTTGGTGCTGTTGTGTATATTGCAAAATGTTTATTTGTTATAGAAAGTTTGAAAATTTTGAACATATCACAATACTTAAAAGATCATTCTATAACTTCAATTACAATTTAAGGCGATTAAGTGATTAACTAAATTTCTTTTATGAGAGTTCATTACACCTTACATATTGAAATGAACATCAATAATTTTGAGCTATTTTCTTCTCATCCTTTGAGAGAAAAAAAAATAATTGCATCAATCGAGTTTGGAAATGAAGATATATATATATATATTTAAATTTCTAAGGCTATATTCTGTGCCATATACAAAAATAATATAAAAATTCAATTATCCTAAGAGCTCTTACTGTATTATTATGTTCTCCTTTAGAAGGTGGTGTGCCCAATTATCAACAACAGAAGGAGAGCCATACCAAGGCCTGGTATGGTCATCTGATCCAACCGGAGAGTGGTACACACCATCCAAGCTTATGTTAAGTGCACCTTCTAGATGTGCTGCCATTTCCGGTACAACACCATCCCCCCACACATCTGCTCTTCCACAGACCTACAATAACAAAAAACAATAGTAACTGCTGATAACTGCACCCCTTAAAAAACCCCTTAACCGCACCCCAATATATTTTTAGTTAAAAATTCTTTTTCAAATACAACAAATCACTTTTATTTGGTTGCAATTCACATCCTCAATCGAACAAACACTTATATATATATATAATAGAAAGATCAAGAATAAAAAAAAATTCACTCAAAATTTATGAGAGTATGAGAAAGAAAAAGAAAATATTTCCAATTTAGTTTGGGGGATGGATAAGGGATGTAGTTAAGGGGGCAGAGATAATTTCTCTTTATAAAATAATATGGTCTGCCAATGACACATCCTTTTTTGTAGTATTTCTGATAGAAATTATAGATATATAACAATTTGGTACTGGTATACACACAATAAGCAATGAAGCCCAACAAGGTAAATGTTGGTCTGAACCAGAAACATTTTCAGTTACCTGTTTATACCCTTGACCAACGAAACGAGCCCGAAAGGTGATGCCTGCTGGTACAGATTTACTGGTTCCACTGCTTGGAAGGGATAGTACCCCGTCGGGATTTATATAACCCGAGGCATTCTCATCAGGAGTAGAACTAGATCCTCCGGTTATGCGAGCCCCCTGGATGTATCTGAAAAATGAGTTGGATTCATTACATGTGAAATTCAATATATATGCAAGAAAATATGGCATTTTATTCCCGTGCTTATCTAACTTGACGACGTAGTCTCTTCTGAATATTGGATGATTTTAAGAAGCTAAATAATTCTTCTACAGATCAAAAGCATACCTTCCAGCAATGCATACGTATCGCAGTTCTGGTGTATAAACTGCCGGCGGACAGTTCATTGCGACATAATCCAACAGGCCTCTTGTCTGGTCTATTACCCCTTGCACCCCCTTTGGTGGGGGTCTTAAATGAGGAAAAAAAATAATAATAACATCAGTGAGTTAAATGAGGCTCAACTGTGAATTTATCAATTTACTACATTTGGAGATGGAATCATACAAATGTGGTGTGCCAAGTGTAAGTAGCAAGGAGATGTCGGAGATACCGAACTTCTCCATATAAACCCGTGCCAGCCACCCCCCAGCTGAGTGACCTATCAACGATATACCCTTATCATCTGCAAAAACAGTATATTGCTGAACAGTCAACATATTTGAGCATGCTTTAAGATATTTTGTTGTAAGCAGTTGCAAACTCATATACCAAGAACTATTTGCAAGGTTTCAGTGACCGAGCTGATCTCGTATGGCTCTGCGTACCAGTCTAATGATTACTGGTAAGTTCTTGGTACTTCAAAACAGTGTTCTAAAGTTTGGTAGTTGCGGATACCAGACCTAATCAAAATCCCCATTTAAACCCCGTTTCATCAAAATTAAGCCCCACAAGTAAAACAAAGCCTCAATTAAGCTTGAATGCTTTCAAAATTGTGTCAGTAAGTGCAAATTAAGGTACTCCTTTACTGGATTTCAATACTTGGGTTCATTTAGACTCCACTGTCTACTTGAAACTTGAAAGACTGTCTGTCAATCATGACAAGAAAATTAATTAACAATATATATAGCACATCAGGTGAAGAGGTTATTATTACCAATGAAAGCCTAACCTTCAGAAAGTTGCTTAGCATCAGTAATGGCCTTTTCAACTCTTTTCAAATACCTATTAACAGTATAACAATTAATCAGTATAATCATATTCCAATTCATGCAATCACAAACTATAATTTTCTCAAAAATTTTAGAATTTTAAGCTAATTGCAAGAAGTTTTATATCTAGAAATTAGATACAATGGTGCACAAATTAGTACCAGTTGAGAACGGGGGAAGGCTGGAGGGTACCCTTCCAATAGTTAGAATCGAGCAGACCCGCAGCGTTGCGGAACCAATCAAGCCGAGACACCTGAGCCACCACGCAAGGCACATCGTACCGCTCCTTCAGCGTGGTCACCAGCCCCCCGTAATCTCCCGTATTATTCCCCAATCCCTGTAACATGACAATATTATAACTCACTCATGAATCAAGTATCAAATTTAATTTCATTTGCAATTAGTCAGAATTAACTTCCTTTATCTCTGGCTATATAACAGCATTACTAGTGTTAGTAGTGTATAACAAAAATTCATGCGATTTTGTCATTTTGCTCTTGTACCAAGAATTTCAGAATTTTTTCTGGTACCAACTACCAAGAAATTCATAAAGAGAAACATCTTGCGTCAATTGAAAAGCTGTCCATACCTCTATAGACGTACAAAAAAATGTAACAGATACAACTTGAAATGTAACTTATGGACGCTATGGACAGTTTTTCTATGGACGTTAGGTATTTTACTCATTCATAAACATCATTCAGAAGAGACTTCATTAATTTTTCACTTGATTAATTGTGCATTTAACTAGAGGAGGCAAGAAAGAAGAGACAGAGTGAGAATGAGAGATATAATTAATTACAGGGAGAATTACGGCGGGGCGTGGGGAGGCGGAGGCGGAGGAGGTGGCGGAGGAAGGAGCAGCAGCTGTGCAGAAGGAGGGGAGAGTGGTGTGGGGATTAATGGCGGGAAGGAGGGACAGCATGCTTGCTAATTGCTTGAGCCGTACCTACAAGCGGATAGAAGGCCAGGCTAAAGCTCTGGCTCACATTTGTTTGTTTTAATTGGTGTAAATCTAGCGTGCTCCTAGAAGCACTAAGGCCTCCCGTGCTTCTAACTAAAAAAATCATACTAAATCATCACGAAACTTTGATTTATCATTCTCATTAAATTCTTTATATAAAAATAAAAATTTCCTAGGATACAAATTTTTTTATTTTTTTGAGTTTCTTAAGTATATGTTTTGAAATTTTTTACAATGACCTCAAAATAATAATAAAATAATATATAAAACTATGTCATCCTTAAAAAATAAAAAACAAATACTTAAAAAACTCAAAAAATGGAAAAATTTTGTATCCCAGGAGATTATGATATAAATAATTTAATGAGAACCATAAACCAAAATTTTGTGATGGTTTAGTATGATTTTTTAGTTAGGAGTACGGGACGCCTCCGTGCTCTTAGGAGCACACTAGATTTACTCTATATAATTGAATTTTTATGTTGTTATTAGAGAAACATCTTGCATCCATTGAAAACCCGTCCATACCATGGATGTATACGAAATGTAACAAATATATCTCAACAGATACATCCCGAAATGTAATAGATGAACGCTATGGACGATTTTTATATGGACGCCAGGTATTACTCTTGTTATCATTACTCTTTGCATGCATGCCACTGAAGTGTTTGATTATTGAAATTTGAAATATTGTCCATCTATAAGTTATATAATATATTCATAAATATTTTTTTATTTTTAAGATTTTTTATAATTTTACTCAAGGTTTTTGAACATTGTTATTGTCAAGGTTATCAATATAAGAGGAGTGTAATTCTTTTGCATGTAGGTCAATGAAGTATTTGAAAATTGAGATGTTACATGGGAAAAGGTTCATATTTATTTGTTTTCGTTTATATTAATTTTGTGTAATTCTTTGCATGTAGGTCAATGAAGTATATCATAATTGAGATATTTTTTATGGGAAAAAGTTCATATTCTTTGTTTACATTAATTTAATTTTGTGTAATATAGTTATTGCTGGTAGGCCGCTGAAGTATATGAAAATTGAGATATTATATGGAAAAAGTTACATATCCTCATACATTTTTTGTTTTGCAAAATAAAATTATTACTAATTAATTAACTAAGATGGATACTACCAAGCATTTCATATAATAAGAAACAAAGTGCAAATAATTAATTATACATAAATTAATTATTCCATTACTTATGTATACAACTATATATACAAGTATATATACAACTAAATTGAAGAATCATGACAAAAAGAAAAGGCTAATTTTTGGTGTAACCATCAAAACTTACTTAATTGCCAATATCCCATCAAAGCACTTTAATATCCTATCTCCCCATTAAAATTTAACCTCCTTCTTTTATCCCTTTTATTTGTATAACATACTATTAAACTCATATAAAGTTTCAAATGACAATTATACCCCTTCTAAAAAAGATCTGTCTCTTATATTTGTTAACAATAGTAAGTTATAAGAAAAAAGATAGAGCGCTTTTTCATGTTCCCGCTGAGTCAACTTCTTTGATCCGAGCTCTCTTTTGTCCAAGTATTTTCTCATTTATTATTATTATATGCTAGCAAAATGGTGATATATCTCTTTTCGTTATAACCCATTGAGTTCTTTATAAGCCATTCAGGGTTGTATTGTTTGAATTAATGTTTTATAAAAAATCCTCTGATCGAAGTGTATATGAGTATGTCTCATATATCATAATACAAATCCAACTTCCACATTTTATTTGAGATCTTAAATAATTTTGGGCAATTTTTTATTTTTTAAGTGTCAAGTTTTTAGTATCTTGTCCGGCAATATATGTCTCTTGTGAAGACAATAAATTATCATTATTTCATGCAGTGCACTTGAGTAAATATAAGATACTTTATTTGCAGCAAATACAAAACACCAACAATATTTTAAGACTAACTAGAAGCATCGAAAAAATATATATTAAACTGGAACACATGCTATGCATAACATTACTAAACAAACTATGTACGTATCCATCTCTTAGTACGGAAAATCAGAGAAGAAATGGTTTAGTGAATTTGGTGCTGCCTTCAACATACTACACATAGATGCATTTAGAACACAGACTAACACACAGTTACGTAACAAGGAAAATAGATTACGAAGCATCCATGGCAGATGAGAAGAAAGGAGAGTCTGCCGGGTTAATTAAACATGTCCATTATCCACTTTAAATGGAGGGTAAAATAGTCTTTTCAATATTTTATAATGTAATAATAGTGGATTACATAAATCAAGGGGATAAAAGAAATAAAGTTAAATTTTAATGGAGATATGAGATAGAGAGAATCTGTATATACCCCGGACTTTGTACCCCAACTTCGTACCCGCATCCAAAAACAAGATCGGTATACTTTTTTTATTTTCTGTTTGCAATCCTGTGTAGGTAGACTCAAATCCATTTTCCACCTCTCCATTTCTCAATTACTGGAGACTATAATCCAGTCATGCAAATGAGAATCAATAAATTATATGTCGTCTTCTATCATATTGAGTAAAATAAACTATCAACTAAAATTTAATACTGATCAAAGTATATACCAGACTTGATGTGATTGTAATTATTAACGTTTGAATATGTTAATTTTTTTTTTAACTCTTGGATTTATTGCATTGCTAATGTTATATTTTCTTTTATCTTTCTGCAAAATAAAATATGAACTCAAAATATAAACACTTGATTGATAAATATTTGAACAAAAAAGTATGAATAATTGATTGAGAAACATAAACACTTATTTGAAAATTATTTGATCGAAAAATATTAATACTTGACTGAGAAATATAAACACTTGATCGATAGATATGAATACTTGATTGAGAAATATAAATACTTTATTTATAAAATATAAATACTTAATTGAGAAATATGAATACTTGATTTATGAATACTTGATTTATGAATATAATCACTTGATTTGAGAAATTTAAACACTTGATCGATAAATATAAACACTTGATCGAGAAATATAAACACTTTATTTATGAAATATAAATACTTGATCGATAAATATGGTTGAGAAATATAAACACTTTATTGATAAACATGAATACTTGATTAAGAAGTATAAATGCTTGATTGAGAAATATAAACACTTGATTGAAAAATATTTGACCGAAATATATGAATACTTGAATGAGAAAATATAAACATTCGATTGAAAAATATGAATACTTGATTGAAAAATATGAATACTTGATTGAAAAATATAAACACCTCATGATTAAAAAATGTTTGATCATGAATACTTGATTGAATATATAAACACATGCTTCAATCATAATTATGATATGTTTCTCAACAAAATATAAGTTTGTGATTTAAAATATTCATTAAACTGTATCCAAATTGTTAGAAAATATGAGCATTTTTGAAGAATTAATTAGCAGCAGATGTGCATCATGTGACAAAAGTGGCATGCAATCAATTAATGAACATGCTCGGACAATTCTCTTCCGAATCTTTGACCGGGGTACAAACCCCGGGGTTCTATTAGCGGAACCCTATGGGATATTAGAGCAACTTGATGGGGATATTGGCATTTAAGCAAGTTTTGATGGGTACACAAAAAATTAAGCCAAAAGAAAAGGCAAAGACACATACAACTGAAGAAAAATACATTAAAAAAAAAATTTCACAGTACGTCTCAAAATTTCCCAAATTAACCATGTCACATATTACATTCCTTATTATTTAGAGCTACACACAAAGACCCATTTGTATTCAAATCACCTCTCCACAACACAAACTTAATTAGCACAAAACTTGATCTTATAATCCCATTATTCATATTATAAATACCTTTTTTTTTTCTCTCATTTTCCTCTTATTCTTCTAGGGTAAGGTTTCACCAGGTGTACCATGATGGCCAATAGGGTTGCTGTTGCCTGGTGAGGTGTCAGGGAATTTCTCTGGTGGCAATATGTCCTGGACATCTCCAGTGAAGGAAGGCAACTGGACCTGTCCAGGACCCATCAAGGAAGCAGAAGCCTTGGGTGCTTTATGCAACATTTCTTGTAGATTTCTTGCACTAGAGACGCATATTATTGTCTGCATGGAGAGAATGAGGATTATAAGAGCTTGGGCATTGATCTTATTAATGGAGAAATAACAAGCCATTTGATTTGATTGGTAATTAATTTGGTACAATATTTTTTACAGAGAGGAACTTATAATTGTTTGATGTCTGCTCATGACTTGGATTTTGGGTCCCTTTATATAGAGCAAAGAAGGTTTGCTGTTGTGTGTTGAAAGATGTTGTAAAAAAAATAAAATTGAACAAAGAGAATTTTTATGTTAAAAGACATAATGACATGTGGCTTTTTCAATTAAAACTTAAAAGAAACATCGATATGACACAATTAATTATTCAATCTATGCAAAAAAGTGCTTAAGCATCTGTCTTAGACATTATTTAGATAGTTTCGTTGTTAGAAATTGCAAGGATATAGAAGCACGTCTTTCTATATTAAGAACAAGCATAAATACAACTTGGATGTGCATCTTAATTGTATATTGATAGATATTATTTTTAAAGTTAAGTTAGATATTTATCAATGTTTTAATATTAATTAATCTTTTTCTCATAGATATATTTGAGAATGGTTTGGCATTTTATCAATGAATTAAAAAAACAATTGCATTGGAGTTGAATGGATTTAATTAGGATATATTAAAGGCCAATTAATCCATCTAGAGTTGTTATTCGGGGCTTCGCCCAAAAAATGAATCAAATAAATAATCAATAACTTCTAAATATTTATATTAAAAAATTGAACATAACTTTAAAATTAATTGATGTTAATATGATTTTTTTTTTTTTGAAAAGTAGCAATTCTATGAGTTGCCGATTCCATTGCACTAAAAATGAAACCATGTTACAAAAGTTTTTGAAAGAAAGAACTACTGTGTTATTTGGGCTTCGCCCAAAAAATAAATCAAATAAATTATCAAGAATTTCTAAATATTTATATTAAAAAGTTGAACATAACTTTAAAATTATTTGATGTTAATATGATAATGTAATAAAATTATCAAGAATTTCTATATCTATTTTGTTAAAAAACAAAAATGATGATTTTCAATTGCTCTTTACAACTGTATATGGACATGTTAAATCTAATAAGAGAGCTAGTTTTTTTCAAGAGCTAAATAATATATATAACTTAGGGTATGAAGCTTGGTTAATTGCTGGTAGGGGTGTAAACGGGTTGGGTTGGTCGGGTTTCACATAGAATGACAATCCAAATTATTCTTGTCGGGTTGCACAAATTTCAATCCATAACTAACCAACAAATAATAAAAACCGTTCAATTCGGGTTTCAAGTTTGATGGTCAGGTTTTGCGGGTTTCGCAGGTTTCAATTAAAGATATTAATTGTCAAAAAAATACAAGTGAAACTAAGTTATGATAAAAAAAAATATAACAAAAAAATTCAATATACACTAACTAAAAGTAAAATAAAATAAGTTTAAATTAAAAATTTGAAGTATAACAAAAAGTTATTACATTTCTATAAAGATATTGTAATTTTATTTAGAATAATATAAATTATTTAAAAAAATCGAAACAAATTGGTCCGGTCGGGTTTTACTCAACATATTTTGCAAAATCCGTAACCAAACTTTAAACATCGGGTTGCTCAAAATTCAATCCGTACCTAACCAACTATAATCAAAATCCGTGATTTTCGGGTCGAGTTAGTCGGGTCGGTCGGGTTTCGCGGGTTGAACGGATTGACTTACACCCCTAATTGCTGGTGACTTTAATTTGTTGAGGAAAAAGTCTGATAGGAAAGGAAAATCTTTTGACTATGTGGTAAGTAGTAGGTTTAATAAGATAATTATTTACAACTATTAGATCTTCCTATTAGTGATATAAAGTTTACTTGGGCCAAGTCTATTACTTCTTATTCTTTTGCATTATTAGACAGATTTTTTATGCTCAGTTTCATGGAATGATCATTATTTGCATAATATTGTTACCTCTTTGCCTAGGTTAACTTCATATCATAATCCTATTATTCTCATATCACATCATTTACAACCAGCATCACAAATACCAATAAGATTTGAGAAGAATTGGTTGGCAGAAGAGGGTTTTATAGATTTAGTAGTAGATTGGTGGCAAAATTTTGTAATTATTGGAGATTTTGCTAACCAATGGAGGCTTTAATTACAATACATGAGAAGAAAATTAAGGGGTTGGAATAAAAATCTTAGGGAAGAAAAAAGGAAAAAATAAGGAATTATGTCTGAATAATATACAAACTTTAGAGAAAATTCAGGAGGATAGATTACTGGAAGAGGATGAATTGTTAACTTTCAGTCCAGTCATGATGATCTTAAAAAAATTCTAGATGCAGAGGAAACATATTGGCAACAAAGAGCAAGATTAAAATGGTTCTTAGAAGGAGATAATAATACAAAATTCTTTCATATGACTGCATCTAATAAAAAGAAAAAGAATTTTATTTTTTCATTGGAAATAGATGGGTCTGTAGAACATGATTCAAAAATCATTAGTAAACATATTACTGATTTTTATAGGGAATTATTGGATTCTTATGATAGCAGATTAGTTAAATTAGATTCTGACTTTTGGAGTGATCATGATAAATTATCTATGGAGCAACAAAAATATTAGAACAACCCTTTACTATTGAAGAAGTGAAAAGAGTAGTATTTTCTTGTAATCTTTCTAAAGCTCCTGGGCCAAATGGATTTTTATTTCAATTTTATCAATCTTTTTGGGATGTGATAGCAAATGACGTGATGAAATTAGTCAATGCTTTTTACTATAATGATATTGATCTGGCTAGAATTAATTTAGCTTATATATGTTTAATTCCCAAGAAAGCTGATGCAACTAATATAAAACAATATAGGCCAATTAGTCTCATAAATTGTAGTATGAAAATTATTACAAACTGCTTACTGAAAGGTTAGCTCCTTTAATTGATAATTTGATTGTTTTTACTCAGACTGCATATATTAATGGTAGATTCATTATGCACAAGCTTTTAGAAAACGTTTAACGGCTCTTAACGATGAGGTGACCATTTAACGGTTTGACGTTAAAACGGAATTACACGGCCGTTAAATTAAAAACGGGTCCTCATTTTCTATATATTTTTTATATTTAAAAAGGCTACACAATATACTATCACAATTATACTTAATAATTAAGACAACAGTAATAAAGAGTTTAAAATTTTTAATTGTTAATATGCATAGGATAAATATTATTGGGAACTTCTAGACCGTCAATAATGTGCAAACATATTTTAACGGTGTTTAAACGCCTCCAAAACACAGATTTTAACGGATTTTAACAGTTTTAACTTTGTTAAAACGGTTTTTTCACAAATAACTGTTTTCTTACAAATACTTAACGTAAGAGGATCCAAAAAACGGTTTAACGGTTTAAACGAAGTTAAAATTAAGTTTTTTAAAAGCTTGATTATGCATAATGTTGTGTGTGCTCATGAAACATTGCATACTATTCATAAAAAAAAAAAGGATTTCTAGTGTCTTATTAAAAATAGATTTTGAAAAAGCTTTTGATAGGGTAAATTGAGAATTTTTTATTAAGATTTTAGAGGGCAGGAACTTTGGATCTAAATGGATTGCATGGGTTAGAAATATTTTACATAGTAGCAGAATTTGTATCAATATAAATGGAGTTCTAGGTGAATACTTTGCTTGTAAAAGGGGGGGTTTGACAAGGTGATCCCTTCTCCCTTCTTATTTGATTTAGTAACAGACATTCTAAATAAAATTTTGAATAATGCTCAAAGGAAAGGATATCTTAAAGGGATTGATCTAGGAGATGAGATAAATATATTGAATTTACATTTTGCTGATGACACATTATTGTTCTTAGAAGTATCTAGTGAGAATTTAGCTACTTTACAGTGGATATTTATAGGGTTTGAAAATTTTCTGCTATGAAGATTAATTTTGATAAATGTGAGCTTATTCCTCTAAATTTATCTGTTGATGAAGGTAGTCAATTAGCTAGTCAGTTAGGGTGTAAATTGGGGTTGCTACCAATTACTTATCTTAGTGTACCATTACATTATAAAAATATATCAATTAAGGATTGGAACTTTATGTTTGAGAGAATTGAAAATAAATTACAAGGTTGGAAAAATAAAGTGCTATCACCTGGAGTAAAGTCACATTGCTTAATGCTGTTATCTCCTCTACACCTTTGTATTTGTTAGCTTTTTACAGAATACCTAAGACAGTTAAGTATAGAATTGATAAATTAAGAAGGAAATCCTTATGGTTTGGGATAATTCTATTAGGAAAAAAATAGCATTAGTAGCTTGGGACACTATGTGTAAAAGTAAAGATCAAGGGGGGCTTGGTATTATTGATCTTGATATAATGAATAAAGCTCTTTTGGCAAAATGGATTGTTAGATTTAGGGATCCAAATGTAGATGGTATGTGGAAGGTTATATTGAAATGTAAATATAAGAGAATTAATAATAGATTAAATATGTCTCCATTTTGTAGAGGGGTATTAGAAACTAAAAGTAAGAAACTAATAGATACAAGCTTGACTAGGATAGTTAAAGATGGTAATAGTGTACTCTTTTGGCAAGATATCTGATTACTGAATACCTCCTTAGCCCTGACATATCCTAATCTCTATTCTCTGGCAAAAAATAAGAAACTTAATGTTGCTCTTGCCATGCAGAATAATGGAGAACTACTAAAATTTCATAGAAAGTTAGATGGCATTTAATTTAGCTGAGTGGAATGATCTGATAGATAAGTTACAATCTTTTGAGTTACATCCTCTAGAAACTGATATCCTAATTTGGAGATGGTCTGCCAATAATTTATTTTCAGTTCATTCTTTATACACATGGTTAGAATATGGATGGGTTACTACTCTGGAATTTGATTCAATATGGAATTCCAATATTCCACTTAAGGTTAAAATATTCTTATGGCTAATTAAAAGGAATAAGATACAAACTAAATATAATCTTAGTAGAAGGGGCATAACTGTTGACACTAAATGTGTGTTTTGTGATGAAATTGAAACAACTAATCATTTATTTGTTACTTGTCCTTTTATAAATACTTTTTGGCAATGGATAGCTAACTATAACAATTCCTCTTTTGAAGGAAAGGAGATTTTAGATATTTGGTTACTTGATAATCATGTACCCTTAAGGAAAAAAGCTGTATTAGAAACTGTTAGGGGTGCAGTAATGTGGATTATGTGGTTAGAAAGAAATGGAATTTGTTTTGATAAAGGTAAGGTTAGGAGTTTTCACTTTTTAGGATTACAGATGATTAATTTGGCATCATTTTGGTGCAAGAATAAAGGTAAGGCAAATATTTTTCAATTGTCACTTGTACTTCCACAGGATGTAGTTGGTTTACCTTTATTCTTGCAGGAAATGGAAGTGGTAGAAGGAAATGGAAGTGGTAGAAGGAAATGGAAGTGGTAGAGGATTCAAAGGAACTTTCCACAGGTTTGGAACAGGGAGAGAGCATGGAAGATCTGGAGCATTTGGAAGTCAATTTGGAGGCAGATATGGGGGATCTGGTGCTGGTTATTCCTACACCTGGAGAAAGAACTGATTCTTCATGTTCTTCTCCTTCTTCTGATCAGATTGAGTCTGATGTGTCCTCTGAGTCTTTTTCATAATTATGATGTTTAGGTGTTTTGGTAATCTGTTTAGTGGTTTATGATACTAGGATAATCTTGTGCTGGATTTAGTATATGATACTAGGGTAATATTGTTGTTGGATTTGTAATAGCTTTTAGAATTAATTTTGTGATTTTATCCTTTAGGAAAGTACTAGATGTTTAGTACTTGAATTTAGGATACAAATCAGTAGGTTGTAAGTTCTCTAATTCGGTTTCAATGAAACTGGTGGAGTATTCCATTTTTTTCTAAAAAAAAAAAAGATAATGTAATATTTTATAATAAGTAGAACTGTGAGAGCACCTCCAAAAATATATCAAATAATCTCCAAATTTCAACTTATATGGCTCAATAGATTCGTAATATCAAAATCGTATGTGATACAACAAATTTTCATTTTTGAAGATTTTGAAGTACTTGTTTTAGATTTTTTTAAAAAACGATACATAAACATTTATTGTTTTATTAATATTGTATATTCACTTTTAAAATAATGGTACATAGGTACTTGTTTTAGATTTATTATCAATTAGTATAGATTAAAGTAAAGGGGTAATATGAACCAAACTCAACAATTTGGAACCAATTAATTTGAACTAGAAAATAATTTAAGAACTAAATTGAACCAAATGCAACAGTTCAGGGACTAATTTGAATCAAATACAATAGTTGAGAGACTAAAGTTGGACTTTACTCCGTTAATTACACTTTTTTTTTAACATTCAAGGCTCGTAGGCAACTAATTTCATTTACTTAAAATGTTACATCCACAAGAAAATAAAATAAAATTGTTTCTCAATATAAATCCAAAAGGCACAAAATATCAACCAAAACCTTCTACAATAATTAATTTTGTCCCGATTATCTAACATAGAGAGACGAATTTTGAAGAAGCACATGATTCATTGTGAAGTTATCGTCTTGGTTGTGATGAATTCATCGTCTTTGGAAGGATTGAAAAACTTGCTAAGCACTCCACAAATCTTCATTTCTTGAAACACCATTTTCTGTTTGTTGAAGCAGGAGCAAAATCCATTCTCGAGTGATTCATGACATAACTCTCCTAAATGAAGAACAACGAAAGACCCTTCTTAAAACAAAAGGGCGACGAAAAGACGGACGAAGAAACGTACAAAGCATTGACAAACCAACAAAGCTTGAAGGAAATCAATAAAAAAGAAGTAAAATAGAAGATATGTGGCGGGGGAGAGGCGGTGTGTCTCTCCCCACCAGAGGATTTACTATTGAAACGGCTAGGGCTTCAAAGGAGGAGAGACGGCTAGGGCCTCAATATTTGACTGTTATGCAAAGATTCTTGTTTAGAGTTAGAGCGAGAGGAATTAAAGCTAGACATCATATCCCGTAAGATATTTTTAAACTTTACTTAAACCACGTTAATGATGACAGAATAATTCTAAGATAAAAGGAAGGATGCAATGCAAAAATGAAAAAGAAAAAGACAAACATTCAAGCGAAATGATAACAAAAATGAAGCCTTTTCCAGGAACAGCCATGTCTTCGGGGATATTAAGGTTAACTTACTAAAACTGCCACAAATTGGTTTGCAAAGATCATTGAAAGAATATTGGAATAAAGCCTTTTTTTTTTACTTCATGATGAATTAACATATCCACTTGATATTTAATATTGAAATAGTACTAATAGTAGTAGTAATAATAATATTAATAATATTAATAATAATAATAATAATAATAATAATTCACCAAAAATTATAATCGATGACTGATGTTTCCTTTATTTTAAATATTTAGAAAATAGTAAGAATAATATGCTTAAGTATCTTAGCGTTGTCTTAATGTTATTAGTCAAATTAAATGACGTACGTAGTATTCACACATGTAATGATTTTAGTATGCATACGTACATTGATAGCGTTGCCATTATATATAGATTTGTTATTTAACTTAAGAATGAGTTCTTTTTGAGAAAAAGAAACATTTAGCTTGAATGAGTTATCATTCATAAATTACTTTTGTCATTTAATTTATAGTTTAGAATGTAGCAATAGAATAGTATTATCCGATTAGTAAAAATGGATTAGTGGTTGTTGGAAGAGTAAAAAGAATAGCGATGTTTAGAGCTATTCGGATACTGGAAATATTGTTTGGCAAATGACAATTAAAATAGTATTGTGATAAATATTTTTAGAGCTATTCGAATAGCTATTATTTTGCTATTCTATTCCAATTTTTGGTTGCCAAACACACCCGTAACTTGTCTTGATTGTCTAATTGATCTCTCATTCAAAACTCAAGTTAATAGAATTTAAGTTTTAGTTTTTTTCTTGGCATCGTTACTAATTAATTGTACCTTTATTATGTAATATAATGTACGCAGTAGCACTTGTAGCGGCAGATTTATTCGTTTTTACAAATAAACAAGTCTTAACTAACTAAATTTACATTTTCTTAGACATTTAACCATATTTAATTTGTCTAAAAAAAATTCTAGGTTACTTTAACAACAATTGTATTTGAAATAAACAATTAGATTATTATAGCTAGAAAAAAAAATAAATGATCTAAAAGTGGATAAACATATAAGAACACGTTAGGTAAAAAAAAAAAAGAAAAGAAAAGAAAAGAAAAGAAAAAGAAAAGAAAAAAAAAAGACAGAAGTATGTTTTCTTATATTTTATGAGGCCACTATACTACTGAGTACTGACCAAGTTTCATTATCAACAGGCCAGTAGAAGCTCAGTGAAGGAACTAACAAAGCCCATTAAAAACCTCATTATTATTACCTAATATTCCACTGGAACCAAAAATAGAAGGTCTTTTGGTACTTCTGGTATAAAACCCAAAAAAGAGTAATCATGATATACGTCAAGCCGTCAACTTTTCAAAAATCAGTAAATCACCAATAGAAGAAAGCATAAATATAACTGCCTCTTTAGTTATTAAGAGCTATAAATTAAAAGCTAACAAAAGTGAAGAAAGGATAAATTCTATTCTTCCAAGTTGCATGACGAGATAGTTGTTTTTTATAATGTTTAGAGCATCTCTCTCTTTTAGTTTGATAAGTATCTCTCAAAAAGGATGAAAATAAAAATTATAAAACATATATATAGGCTTCCTTCTCCCAAGTCCCAACAAGTGCTTCATACTAGGGTTGTAAATGAATCAAATCGAATCGAACTTAAGATAAATCAAACTTAAGCTAGATCGAAATCGGCTAAATCGAACTCGAGCTAAACCAAACTGAACTAGCTCGAACTCAAATCGAGCTCCGAGCTCTAGACGAGCTCAATTATTATAATTTTATGTTTATTTTTTATAATACTATAGATAATTAGAGCTAAAATAAATATATTATTTTTCCTTCTTCGATGATATAAATTAATTATCTATATTTTTATTAATTTTTAATAAATTATAGCTAAAAAATTTTCATTTTTTATTAATTCAGAAAAAATAAGTATATGTTATAAATTAAATCATAAAATAGGTATATTATTATAAAAAATTTGACAAAATAGTTCAAAATACGTGCAATTTACTATACATCAAGCTATTACGAATCATATCTGAATTGAATAAAAAAAAAAAATCGAGCCAAGCTAAATTGAGTTCAAGCTGACAAAAAATCGAACCAACCTAAATTGAACTCGATCTCAAACCGAACCGAACACGAGCGAGCTATGAGCTGCGAACTATTCTGCCAACCCTACTTCTGATGCTTCTTCAACAAAAAAAAAAAAAAAAAAAAGGCCTTTCAAACGCAAAATACTTACATATACTCTCCTTTCTTTATGTTAACCTAACCTACGAAAAGTACAAACACATTTTATAAATAATAAAAAAAAACACGAAAAACATTCTGATAATTCTCCAAATAAAAAAATTGGAAAACATGTTTTATATATAGATATGACATGGGATACTTAAATGGTGGAAATTAAGGGCTGATCATATAATAAAATGAGCTACTTGAAATGAGTAATTAACCGGACACCAAATTAATGTCTGCATTGCATAATTCAAGACAAAACAACCGCGCGTATATATAACTGTATATATGTATTATATCATAGTGAGGCTATAGTACTATTAATGGTACAAAGTGATATACATTACGGCTCTATATTATTGTTTTCTAAATTCATTTGATCGATCTAAACTGTTTAATGTGATCTTTATATATTTATGTAGTTCTAGACTAAATTTTATATTTTTTTAATTATTCAACTATATTTTTTTATGGATAAAAGTACATTTTTTAATGGCCCATAATGTTTACATTAAGTTATTTTCTAATTATCTAAAAAAGTACTAAAAATTATAAAATTTGGTCTACAATTACATTTATATATGGAGATCATATTGAATGGTTCCGATCTATCATTTGATCTTTAAAATTGATAATATAGAGTCATAGTATGAACCATTTTGTATTATTAATAGTACCATAGCCTCACTCTTATATCATTTGGCACGATTATAAATATCATTATTGGGGATGGAACCTTAAAACTAGTTTCATTAATATTTCAACGAATTATTTAAATACAAATATCTGCAAAAATTAAATTAATTGCCGAAATGAAATGTTTTCTTATGACTAATTCTAAATGATGCATTCAGCTGAGTTCACATCCCCTGCCCCCTGGGGTATTCCAAAAATTGGGGTGGTCAGAATCTCCAACCGTCCATAAAATCAAGTGAATCCAACGCTTGCGATTTGATCTGGACTGCCCAAATGTCTGACCGAACTAACTTAGATTGACCGGGTTCTCTTTTCCCCTCTCCTTGATACGGCCCAATTAGATTGGGCCCAAATTGGTAATCAAGGCCCATAAACTCATGATTAGTTATTAGACTTGAAGCATGCTTGCAATACGGATGATCACACAGATAGCGCCACAGATAACTTTACTAGATCATGTATAGGACTATAAATAGGGCTGAAATCTAAGACATAGTGGCTGGATTCTGATCTCATTTTCCCCAACATTCTCTCTCTGTCTTGTTCCACTAAAAATATACTTAATTCTGGGCCCAGGCTCATTACTCCTCTCTTCACCTGTCAATTAATTTCATCTCCTCTCGCACCCACCCGGTCCCACTATGCCGCGCTGTGCGACGATGGTGTTTATTTGGCCGAAGAAGGGAAAAGGAGTTCCCATGCTCTCTGAGCATGCCTCATCTCTCCTCTTCTATGAGGGCTCTTTCATTTACTTGAAATTCTTTTTTTTTCTCTTACATTACACCAAGCATTGTAATAGTGGATACCAAAGTGACAAAGAAATTTAAAAAATAAAATAGTGATAACTGAATGAAGAAAGAAATATAGGGATGAGATGGATTGATTTTAGTCATTTTTTTTTCACCTTGTAAGTGTCTTAATTTATTTTGCTCTCTCTATTGTATGCCCATGGTTGGGTGTGTAGACTCAATATTAGTATTGTCCTCTTTTTACCGAATGTGTGATATAGGACAAAATTAGATGCTAAGAGAGGGAGAGATTATGTGAAGAAATGAAGAGAGGAGCTCAAACAAATTTGGGGACGCAGTTTTTCTTTGTCAGTCAGAATATCACAGCACAGTAAGAGTGTGCAGCCATGGTCGACTCATTTCTGTTGTGGGAGTGGGACTTGGAGAGAATACGGAACCAATTGTGGGACTTGGGAGTTGGGAGAGAAGGGGAATGGTTCGGTCAATAGAATTTGGTGCGGTCAGACATCTGGGCAGTCCAGATCAAATCGCAGGCGTTGGATCCGCTTGATTTTATGGACGGTAGCAGATTCTGACCACCCCAGTTTTTGGAATACCCCAGGGGATGTGAACTCCATTCAGCTGACGTTTCTATATATTCATATTTTTTCTTGGAAAAATCAGACGCAATGACTGCTAAAGTGCGCGTCCGTATCGGAGCCTGCGATCTCAACATCAGAGCCACTTATTTAATTGAACGACAGGGATTCGTTTGGGTATGTTTTAATCATTAGTTGCTTCCGTCTCTCTTCATTTAGCTGTCCTATCTTTCCATTTCCGTCTTTTTTTTTAATTATTTTTTTCATTTAAGAAGTTTGTACGGCAATAATGTTTTTAATGTAAACATATATGAAAAAGGGAGCTGATCTATGATCTATGATAATGTAAACATATATCGGGTCAGGTTGGGGTCGGGTCAGATCAGTTTGACTAAATAGAAATGTCGGGTCGGGTCGGGTTCAGGTTGGGTCGGATATCGAGACGTCTGCTGGCATTTTTTCAAGTCCGATTCGGGTCGGGCGGGTTTTTGGGGTCTAGTAAGATTTTGCACCTCAATTCCCGAGTCATCTCGGGTTTCGGGTCGTTACGGTAGGATAGGGTTCGGGTCAGTCTGACTTTCTCTGAAACTCGGGTGGGGTTCGGGTCAGTTTTACTTTCCCTGAAACTCGGGTCGGCTTTGGGTCGGGCGGGTTTTTCGGGTCGGACGAGTTTTTCGGGTCGGGTCAGATTTTGCCACATACGTATCGATGACGGGAGCAGTTTCCATATCACCGTAGTATTTTTCTGTGTTTATAATATGATTTTCTTATAATAAATGTTTAAAATATATTGAAATTGAAATTTAACTTAAAGTGCCGTACAAACTTTTTAAAATATCTAAAAATATTTTCTAGAGAAGCACGAGTGGACAACCCAAATAAGTTATTTCACATGAAAAAAATAAGAGTTGCGCTAACAGAATCCCGACATCTGTACCCCCAGATCGTACCCCGTCATTAATTGCGTTGCACACTTCCATTTCCAGCTTACCCAACGTACGACCCGACAACCCAACCCAAAGCCCGCCGCGACAACTCAAAGCCAGCCCAGTAACTATTTAATATTTCTCAATAGTTGCATAGTTAAATAGTAGTTGTATGAATTTACTCTTTCATGTCTTGCTAGATTAGGTTGCAACTATGTATCTAACTTGATGTTTTATAAAAGTCATCTGTACCACTATTTAAAAAATAAAAAATTTCGTGATCAAGTGTTTATATTTTGTGATCAATAGTTTATATTTCGGGATCAAGTGTTTATATTTGCGATCAAGTGTTTATATTTTGTGATCAAGTATTTCGGGATCAAGTATTTATATTTCGCGATCAAGTGTTTATTTTTCTCGATCAAGTGTTTATATTTATTAATCAAGTGTTTATATTTCTTGATCAAGTGTTTATATTTCGCGATCAAGTGTTTATATTTCGGGATCAAGTGTTTATATTTCGGGATCAAGTGTTTATATTTCTCGATCAAGTGTTTATATTTCTCGATCAAGTGTTTATATTTCGGGATCAAGTGTTTATATTTCTCGATCAAGTGTTTTATATTTCTTGATCAAGTGTTTATATTTCGTGATCAATTGTTTATATTTCGGGAGTGTTTATATTTCGCGATCAAGTATTTATGTTTCTCAATCAAGTATTAATATCTTTCAATTAAGTTTTTTTTTAGCAAGTGTTTATATTCTCAATCAAGTATTTTCTAGTTAAGTGTTTATATTTCTCTATGAAGTATCAATATTATTTGATTAAGTGTTTATATTTCTCACTCAAGTAACTTTATGTATAAGTGTTTATATTTCTCACTCAAGTAACTTTATGTATAAGTGTTTATATTTCTAAATAAAGTGTTTATATTCTGATAAGTTCTAATATATTGTGATCAAATGTTATCAATTAAGTATTTATGTTGTCAATCAAGTGTTTATATTTCAATCTAGTGTCAAAATTTTTGATCAAATAATGTCAATCACATGTTTATATTTGACTAGCAAAACCTATTTTTCATAAATAGAAAGATATGGGTTTCAGCACTCAAATTTCGTACTAATACTTGATCTAAAAGAAAATGATGAAGAAAAAAATGAGTGTAGATAATGAGTGATAATGAATTTTACTTGGTCAAAAAAAAAAAGAAATAGTGCAGATAACTCTCATTAATAAGAGAGATTTTAAATATAAATACGTATTGTGCTAAAGTGACATGGGCCAGAGCCGGAGTACAGGAGAGGGGTACGGGACACAGGGTTCTGAGAGATTTTCTCAAAAAATAATTAAAAAAAAAAAAACATATAAATGGAAAGATGAGAGGAGTAAATACAGAGAATAGAGATAGGGTAGCAACTAACAATTAAACAGATCCAAACGAATCCTGTCGTTCAATTAAATAAAGAGGAGGGATCCATTGACAATGCTTATAATGACAATCTTGACAATCAAGATTTTGAAAAATTTGTAATAATTCATAAAAAATCTTAAAAATGAAAAAACTTTTATGGATGCATTCTTTAACTTATAGATTAATAGTGTTTTAAATTTCAATCAATTTGAACATCGTTTGATAGTTTATCAAAATTTTATACATTTTTTAACGGTTGAAATTTAACGAGCTTTAAAGAGCTATCAAACGTCACTTAAATTGAATATAATTTGATACATAATCAATCTATAAGTTAAACAATATCTCTATAAACTTTTTTATATTTTTAAGAATTTTTAACTATTTTTACAAATTTTTTGAAATCTTGATTGTCAAGATTGTCATTTTAAGTATTGTCAATAGATCCCTCCTCTTAAATAAATGGCTAGATCGCAGGCTCCTGTAATCGGTGAAGGATCGCAGCCGATATGGACGCGCTAAAGTGCCATGACAAATTGACAATGGGTACCATACAACATATTCCTATGTTTAAATCTACACTTCATAAAGAGGGGTAGATTTCCAAGCACCTCAACTTTGCCACATCATCACTATTATTAACCATTGATTTTGTTTGAAACTCTTCATCTACATTAATCCAATGGCTTGTATTTTTTTTCTCTTCTCATTAGATAAGATGAATGTGACATGTCTAAAATAAATTTTAACCCTTAAAATGGTCAATAAGATTATTGTATTATTATTATTATTATTATTATTTACTTACATAAAAAATTTACAATTTTTTTAAGTTTTATTTAATATAAATATTTAAAATTTTATAAAATTCTTAGTTATTTATTTGATATCCACTTTTCGGGGCGAAGCCCAAATTACAGCTCTAGTTAGTATAATGTGCAAGGACATCAAAGAAAGCATGCCATTTACTTAGGAACGCAACACACTCCGAGATTGATTTTTGGTTTGTCTCGATGTTTATCGTTCGTTTGTCTCGATAGTTAAAGATGTCCAACTTAATCATTCATTAAAAAAGTTTCAATCTTTCGTGAGGAGGAAGAGATCGATTCTTAAGTATAAAGAAAAATGTTATGGAGTACAAAAAACGATACCAACTTTGTTAATGTTCATTTTAAATATGTATATATATATATAAATCAGTGATTTCACTATATATACAACTTACTTTATATTAGTGTATTGAGAATTTGAGATATAATATACAAATAAGTTAAATATTTTTGCTGAGTTAATTTAAATATCAACGTATCAAACATAAATACTAACACAGCTGGTATAGGTTTTTATATATTTTTTTTCTTTCTATATCAATTTATCAGTTTCCAAGTGAAAAATAGTAAGATTACATGCATTTTTGACTCGGTGATGATTGGTGGCTCAAATAGACACGATATTTAACAATACTCTTCCATAGTTAGGAAATAGTTAGGAAATACTCATTAGTAAAAAATTTAATTCCACACACCCATTCGAAAAGAAAAATGTTATGGAGATTAAAAAAACCAAAACTTGAAATCTTTATATTAGTATTCACATGTACTAAATATTCATATTAATGTCTCTATTATGCTACTCATTTTTGCAGTCTCTTTATATACTATAAATACAAAATATGTTAGCACACTACGTACATAGGTTAATGTGAATATCAAGTATCAACTCATCTGAGTCCGAATCTGCTGTTATTCTCAAAGAAAAACAGAAACCTGTTATTCTAATTTAGACCGTTAGATCAAAACGAATAGATTTGATTGGCCCACTTTAGATTTTATGAGGTCTTTTCTAAATAGATATGATCCGTTGATTTTGATTCAAACAATCCAAATTAGAATAACAGGGTCCTATTATTCTATTTGGAATAACAGCGGATATGAATTCCAACTCATCTAACATCAATGCTAACATATATGTTATAATTTTGGTATTTTTTGGTACTAGTCTATCAACTCCCATTTGAAAAATGGAACCCCCGTGTACTTCATATCTATACATAGTAGAACTATTGTGAAAATATTTGCATTTCGTTCCGAAATGCTAACAGTTCAAATTATGTCTTGTCATGCCCAAAATTTCGATTTATGGTTCTTGTTAAATTGATCATATGAAATACTAGGGGATACCAAAATTTTCCAATTTTGGAGTTTTTTAAGTAATTATTCTGAATTTTTTAAAATTGATGTACAAACAAACACTATTTTATTAATATTTTAGAGTCATTTTGAAAAATTCAAAACAAATACTTAAAAAACTTCAAAATTTGATGGAAACCATAAATTTAATGGAAACCATAAATCAAAATTTCAGACTTGGCAAAATATAATTTAGTCCGTTAACATTTCGGAGCGAAATGCAAACGTTTTCGTATTAGTCTAGCTCTATCTATATAACTGAAATTTTTGGAATTTGGTTGATATGGACTTGTAAGCATATCTGTTTCTGCAATATAGAAATACTATTTGTCATATCATGGATTTATGTTAGAATTCTTTTATCTCTGTAATTGTTAATATGCTATGTGACATTTTTTTAATATTTATTTGTGGCTACAAGGATTGATACTTTGATAGATATGCTAGTGAAGTTTTAGAGAAAAAAAATGTAAGTTCATAAATATTATTATATCTAAAAATGTAGTTGTAACTTGTAAGTGCACGACAGAATTAGATTTAGAAAATAAAATATGTAGATTTCACTCCTACTTTGTAGGCCACCCATCCACTTCTCTCACAGTTCTGACACACCACATGCACTCATATACTTACTACAATGGCATAAATGTTCACTGGAAACCATATTGTATCTATTCACTGGAAAATGGTATCTATTGATCGGAAAGATATAAATGTTTATTGAAAAATAATATTACGGTGGACCGGTGGGTTAGTGAAAAAGGTGGACGCTAGGTCTTACTCTTTAGAAAATTATTTACAGATGAAATTATGGCTCTCTCTATCTGCCTTTTTTTTTTTTTTTTTTTGATATACAGAATTTCCATTTAAAAAAAAATGTTAATCTTAACTCTTAAGTCATATAAGAGAACCCCAAAATCAAAATCAAGAAGAAAGCATGAGCCCAATCCGCAGCGTACAATCTACGATTTCCATCCCACATTGTAAGTATTTTTATTTTGTTTTGTTTTATTTTTGATTGGTGACATGACACACACAGACACGGTGCAAGTAATGAATGATAGACCACCTTCAGTTAACAAATCTGATTTTAACAGTATAGATTCCGCAAACAAATTCTGACATACACTGATTGCTTCTTTTTTTTTTTTGAGAAAACACTGATTGCTTCACGTACACCTGGTCCTCAATCAAATGCATCTTCAGACGATTGAGTATTTGATGATCTCAAACCAAAAATCCAAAAGAAAAAGAAAAAGAAAAGAAAAAAAAGAAAAGCGATTTAACTTCTAAGAGAGACTATGCTTAGAGGTGACAAATTTTGATCTGACCCGAAAAACTTGCCCGACCCGAAACCCGACCTGACCCAAAACCCGACCCGACCCAAATTTCAGGGAAAGTCAAACTGACCCGAACCCGACCCGACTCGTGTTCCAGAGAAAGTCAGACTGACCTGAACCCGACCCGACCCGGGAATAAAGTGCAAAATCTGACAAAAAACAACCAAATCCGAAAAATCCGCCCGACCCGAAAAAATACCGGTAGACATCAACCCGATACCCGACACGACCCGACTCGGGAATCTGCCACCTCTAGCTATGCTTATACAATAAAACAATTGCATTCACTAGCGTTACAGCGAGTGACATTTATGATTTGATTAACTTGTTTCGTTAAACTTTTTTTTTTTTAACAATTATTATATATTAACCTTTTTTGCACAATTCCATTGAAGGTCGTTATCAAACTACTAAATTTAATACTTTCTTTTTTTGAGGTGGAAATTTGATACTTTCTTATCAGATATTAAAATACGGACTAAACTTTGCATTTAAATGTTGATCGCATGATTTTTAAACTTAAAATATTTGTCGAAATTTAAAAATTTTGAATTTTAATGCCGATTACAATCAGGTTTGGAAATTAATATTTTGCAAGTTTCTAAATAGCGCGTCGCTATAGTATTTCCGGGTCTCAAACGCAATGCTATTGGCCAACTCTATATAAGTAGCGCTATTGCTGCTATAACAGGAGTAGCGGGCGCTATAGCGCATAGCATTATAGCATTATAGCATTATAGCATGTAAATAGCGTGCTATCCGTCATAGCATATATTTTAGGCTCAAAATAATTTTTTTCGGGAAATAACTTAGTGCTTATCACATTATTTTTGCACGAAATGACTAATTTGTAATGGCTTACATATTTTTAAATAGAAAAAGAAGAAATGGAAAGAGAATTCGTTTCTCTTTTATGATCGGAATAAAAAATTGAACGAGAGATGAAACGAATTGACAAGATTTATGAGGCTCCAAATCGTGTGAGAAAGTCGCGTCCGAAACGATGTCATTTGGCGAGAATTGAAGAAACGACGTTGGAAAGTCTCTTTTGTCCTCTTGTTTCGTTTCTCCTGATGGAGTGCGAGAGCCACACCGCCCTTCAAATTTTGATAAAAATCTTCAATAAGACCATCTGTACTTTTTTTTTGAATTACAGACCATCTGTACTCACTTCTCTTTTCTCATTTGTATCCGCCTTTTGATTTTTTTTATTTTGAGCTTTGTTACATTATATACAATAAACCCTAGATAATAATTAATAATGGCAGTGATTGTAATTATACCAAATATTATGGATTGATTAAAATCATGGAACAATGAATTCTTGCCATCAAAATTGGACATCCGATCACAAAACTTCAATTCCAAATCATCTCTTCTCAATTGAATTCTATTGAAATGAAATCAATTCTCGCTTAAAGTTCATTCCGATCAGAGTATATATTAGGTAAATTCTGAATTGTAGTTTAGATTTTATACTGGTTTAATGTTAATATTATATTTCCATAAGTAATTTTATGTTGCTTATTTGCTCTATGGAACTATAGTGTTAAATTAAATATAAAATTATAAAGAATATTAAATATAACATATCAATTATGAAATTATTAGATATGTTACGTATGATACTTCGCTATAGCGGTAATAGCTTTTTCGGGATCTTATCGCGATAACATTATAATCGCGATTTAAAATATTTTCCAACCCTTATTGGTTCATACAGAGTTGAGAGGATAAAGACAAAAAGTTGCTAGTTTCCTTCTCTTATATATGCTAAGGAATATTTATTTATAAACCATGTCTCGAGCTTACCGTGGTTTTTAATTTTAGGAGAATAAAGTCTTGTCGAGGAATGAGAATCCGTTGCTCTAAAACTAGAAATATGAGGGCACGATCTTGTTCTTGCGATCGGACGGTCATCACTCTTCGATTCACATCAATCGTCTAATCACAAAAAGGCAGTGGTTTTCATTCCCGTGTTCAGTTCGGTGGGAGGAATTCCCACGTAGAATCAGAAATACTGGGTAAAGGCTTATTGATTTTGAGCAATTGAGGGTTGTTTGACTGACTCAAATACTGCTGTAGGTTTTCATAGAAATTAAAAGTCTATAAATAATAATTTCTATTTATTGTTCGCAAGTTATACTATCAATTTCTAATAGGAATTTATTTGTCTAAAACACTTGTTTTTACAGGAAAAAATTAATTAGTTAGACAAGATTTTTTTTTTTTTTCTTTTCAATGATGGGCTCTTCGTAGGTTTTCACTAAATGCAACCTGGAATCATGTTCTTATAGAAACAATCTTCTGTAGGATTAGTAACTACCGAACAGACCTAAATGGGTAAAATTTCAGAAACATTGAGCATCCATTGAATAGATGCCTATACGTCTATAAATGTACAAATTTTGTAACAATTATATCAGTTTTGTAACTATTACATCTAATTTGTAACATATAAATTCTATGGACGTCATTAGTAGTACTCTAAAATTTTCATGAATTGATGAGTCATCTATTTCTCAATCCGAATTCTTTTTTGAGAAACTTTTTGTGTCAATCAGATGGATATCCATCGTAGATACAAAGTGTTACATGTGGGTCCCATTTGTTATACTCTGTGTCTATAATAGACATTCATCCAATAGACGGTAGGTGTTACTTTTCTTTTTTTTCCTTCTCAAACCCATAATCCAAGGGGAGACAAATAATTGACTTGGAGCTCTGTCTATTTTTCGGATTCACATCTGCTGTCATAGTTGTGATGGCAGCGAGCTACCATACTTTAAATCTGAGTTGTTAAATATACCGAACGGCTCCGATTACTTCTATCTTCTGTTTGTAAAGTTTGTATCTTGCCCACTGCCCAGCTATCCAAGAGTTAGACGTGGCAGCTTCACTGTGTTTTGCACGTGCAGACGTGCTGACTCTGTCCTCACCAAAAAATGTTCACTCTTCTCATTTGGACTTTTCAATAGCTCCCCTATTTCAAACTCATCATTTAATCCTTTTTACCTCAAAATTCTCAAAAACATTTAATACAAGTTCGAACGAGTAAGATAATGAAACTGCCAATTTCGCACCTCTATTTTACGGTTTTACCTCATAATCTCTCAAAAAAAAAGTAAAAAATATTTCAAATAAGCTTTGGCCATACCAAAAATTAAACAAAAGACGAAACAAATCTTTTTTTTTGAGATAAAGATGAGGGTCAAGCCACTCAAATTTAAATGTCTATAAAAGACCCCCCATCCGGGTTTCGAACCCGCGACCTCCAACATGGAGAGCGTTGCCACAAAAGGAATCTTGAGAATGAAATGCCAACTAAAAGAACTAACTTAACTTAATTAAGAACGGATGTTAACATTAATTAATGTTGCCAATCTCTCACTCTCTCTCTGGTTTTTTTTTTTTAACATTATACTGGCTGCTGATGTTAAGTGCAAGGATCAAATTTGGAATAAATCAACTGTATATACGAAATTACAATTTAAACTCTATATATGAGTCATCATTGCCAGTTTGCCACAATATATAGTTTTATTTTTTATTAGCCAAGCAAAAGTACTAATTTGTCAAGTTTAATTTGTGAGGAAGAGACGAGCTACAAATTTGGAGGGAGAGACCTAGGGGGTTGTTGGAGGAGATTGATAGAGAAGAACAAAGAGAAAGCGAGAATCTGGGAAAAAAGTGTTTTTAATACAAGTTAATTGAGAAATTTGGGAAAAAAGAAATGTCGGAAACTCAAGTAAAAAGACAAAACAACAGGGGTGTGTTTGGATCACCTGAGATTAGCAGAATAGTAGAATAGTAATACTATTTTGAGATTGGATTGCATCCAAACAGAGTTGGGCTGTTCGGAACAGCTTGGGATTAGCTCTATTCTTCTATTCCAAATAAAAGGTGCATTAGTCTATTCTTGGAGAGAGAATCAATTTCTCCCCTTTAAAAAAAATAAAAATCTCATTCTTTATTGCTTTCTTCTCCATCCAGCTTTACCTTTTCAGCAAAGAGAGAAAAAGTAAGGGAAAATGGAGTTTTACTCTTTTTCTTGGATCTTCGTCACACACTCGTATCTTAGTCAAACCACCACGATTTTCACCCTCGCTGTATAACAACGAGCATTTTGATACCCCACACGCCAGTATTTCGTCTTCCCAAGCGGTTCCCCCCTCAACCATTTGGACACTGTTTACCCAGTTCCTCTTGCAACTTCCTCCAATGTCAGTACTAGTCCCTCTCATGTTTGCTTCATCTCTTCTCACAAACAAGAGGTAATTGTCAGGCAGTCAGGCTTGATTTGAGAACAAATTTTGTGTGTTCTTTCTTTTTTCCTCACTGGCTGCAAGTGTGCATTGATGGAGCTCAGTCTTACACCAACACAGTTGTCCAAATTTTGTAATAGGAACTTGTATTTGAGAGAACTAATTTAGTAATATAACTTGTACAACACTTTGTTTCACGGATGAACTAAGAGAAGAAATGAGGAGGTAAGTTTCAATCATTTAGGTAAATTAATTATCTATCTTGGATGTTGTCTGAGACCAGTCGGATTTAAATTTCAGTTGAAGTTGTACAATACTGTATAATTACTTGTTATGATCAAAAATTACAGTATTGGTCAATTGCCCTTGCCTCAGGTCTTGCTTTCAATACTAGCTTGCGAATATCAGGAAGGTCAAACCATCCCAAGTGTACTGGCATTGAGTGATTACACTTTCCAATTTACTGTGTTAGGAATAAGTAGAGTTATTTATATGTTTCTAAGTATGTTTAATTAATAGAAATTATTGGTATGTTTGTAGAGCATTTCTAATTGCCTGCGTGATGCATTCTTATGTGTGTTATTATCTGTAAAATCCTTGCTTAAATATTTTATATAATAGTATATATGCATGGCTCATGCAAAAAAGTTATCTTATAATCAGAATGAAAATATTTTAATAATAATTTGATAATACAAATCAACTGCGTCCCACAGTTAGCACATTTCAAAGCAAATAAAATATTAGTTGGTTGTACAAAGAAACATTATTTTATTTATTCCCTCCATCTCTATTCTAAATTTACAATCCAAACAACATTTCATTCTATTTAGAATAGCACAAACTTTTACTATCCTCCACTACTAATCCAAATCACTACTTTTTACTAATCTTACTTACTATTCTCTATTCCTCTATTCTTTTACTAATCCTTGCACCATCCAAACGTACCCTAGAGGGGTAGAGTTGGAGCCATGGAGGAGAAAGATCTGACCAATGGGGTCCACTATAAATATAGTTGGGGCTGGACGGGCAGCAAGCTTTTCATCGTAAAAGGCAGGTTCAAACAGCAGTTATGATTATAACCGCTCAGTGAATCAGATGGATGATATAAAAAGTATGTATCACAACTATGGCAGCAAATGTAAATCCTCTATTTTTCCCTCTATAGATGAAGCTCTCTACTATTTCACTTTTCTCTGACCACAATTCAATTCCTAAAAAAATTTCATGCACTCACTGAACACACCATTTTCAAAATTTTATTCGAGTCTAATTAGCCTTTTGAAATCAAAATTTGAGTTGCAGAAATGTCTATTCTCTTGAAAAAGCTTAACATAGGGCTTGCCGTAAAAGTAAAAATCGATTTAGTAATTTTTTTTATTACATTAAGATGCGAATTTTAAGCTAGTTAAATTTGAATTTTTTTGTAAAGGCAATCATGAAAGAAAACGAATCAATTGCACTTGTATTGTCTCTATGCTATGTTATTGTACTTTTTTTTTTGGGTATATTTTTCACTCATTTGTGCGGTGGTAGATGCAAATTGAAGATTACTATCTTCTTACGGTTGATATTTAATTACCTTTGCGTAAATTAAGTCAGATATGAATTGTTTAACGTCTAATCCTTACTCCTAATAAAAGAATATTGGATTTTTTGACACGAAAGTTCTATCTCCCCCAAATAATAAATCTCAGTCATTGATTATTTACTTAGATTGATCACTATCTTTGACTTATAATGTCTCGGCTCATTAAAATTTAAGGCTCACATCTGTTTACTCACAAGGGATGAGCTCTTGACCTATTACCCACACATAATGCGTCAGTAACTAAATATTTTTTTTCTAGTCCCGATATACTTTTCTGACTAATAATCTATTTTACTATTTTGAATAAGCTTGTCTCTTTCTTTCTGTTACCTATTATCTTAAAAATTTATTATAAGAATTAATAATTTCAGTTTGGAAAAAGTTCTTTACTGGTAATTAATAAACAGAACTTGGGTAGCAACTAGCAACAAAATTGTATGGGATGCATTTTTTGATCCGCAAGAGAGAAATCAGAAATGAAATGATGAATTGACGGAATCTAGTCAAACGTGTCCAAAAAGCCTGACAGACTTCCTCCTCCACTAGACGCCGCCTGTGCCACGTGAATCCAACCAATTCTTCTTAAATGAGAATCTCTCCATTTTTTTTGTTATTATATACTAGAGTTAAAAACTTTGCTTATTAACCTGAAATGGTTCTTAATTTCTTAACCTACGTAATTTCTTGGTAAATATTTTACATTTACTATGAGAGATTATGAATTGTTATTTTTTTTTTAATTCAAAGAGCCCACATTCTGAATTATATCAAATCAATTTCAAAGTTTAATTTATACGGCTCAACAAATTTTTTTATTAAAATCTTATGAGATACAGAGATTTTATACTTTAGAATATTTAAGTATTTGTTTATTTTTTTTAAATGTGACCATATAATATTAATAAAATAATCAATATTTTATACATCATTTTAATAAAATCTCAAACAAATATATAAAAAAATGTAAAATAAAAATTTTGCATCCCATAAGATTTTGATATACAAAATTTATTGAGTCAATAAGAAGATACATTTACATAAAGGTTATGTGAGTTTAAACTCATGATATATGATATAGTTTTACTCGAAAGATTATATATTCTTATTGTGTTAGTAAACCAGTAATATATATATGGAATTAGGCTACGGTAATATGCATATCACGGTTTTACCGTGCTATGTGGTCTGTACCTCTATTTCTGGTGTCTAAATAGTCGATCCGAACCGCTCAATGTGATCTCTATATCAAAATATACTAGGAAACCAAATTTTACAATTTTTAGAATTTCTTTGCTATTTTTAGTGATGGGGAGAAAATCATTATTTTGTATGAACTAGAATCTTTGGATCTAGTCATTTTCTCTCCATCATTAAAAATAGCAAAAAAATATTAAAAATTATAAAATTTGGTTTGCTAGTATATTTTGATATAAAGATTTAAGTTGAGCGGTTCGGATCAACTATTTAGACACCGCAAACTGAGATACGGACCGCATAGCACGGTAAAACCGTGATATGCATATTATTGTAGCCGGACTCAATATATATGATACATTAATAGAATTTCATATATGCTTATATAAATTGACGTGGATATGTAATACAGTAATAGTATAATTAGTTTTAAAAGAATAGCTGTTCATTTTTCAAAGGTCGTCATAATTTTGTCCTCCTGTGGGGTTGTTTAGTTTAGAATTTGCTGGGAAAATAACAAGAAAAAAAAAGAAAGGAGGTTGCATGTTCAACATGTTAACAGCTACGGCATAGGATTCTTTTTGTAATTCTATGTTTGAGAAAAAAATGAATAATATGTGGTGTTAAATGACCGACTTATTATATGTATAATATGCTGAAAAGTCCACATAAACATTAGAAATAATATGTGGTGTTTAATTTCGAAATTTGAGATTTTAATGGAAAAATATAGTTGTAATTAACATTTTGTGACACGAAATTAAATCTCATCACATAAACTTCGATTTTAAGAGCAGCAAATCTCATTCCATTCTTAGTTTCTTACCAGATCAACTAATTACATATGATCTTAATATAATATGCCCGTGCATTGCAACATGACAACATTAATTAAACCACATAATACAAAATAATATATAGTTCAACTAAACATAAAAGCCAATAAAATCCACAAATTTAGATAAATGTAAAATATATTTTATATGAGTACGATATGAGAACGATATTGTTTTCCTTCTTTTTTACCCACACTAATCGGTTTCTATTTTGATAACTTATTTTTTTCTATTTAATTACCTAATATATGTTATGTCAAAATTTACAAATATTAAATAATCGGATATATCATTAGAACATATAACCAACCTTGCAAACTTACAAAGGAATAATAATAAAAAAAAAACTATAACTAAATGTAGAAACTTAATTGTTGGGGGATGTCAGATCGAATAATTACTTTGAATTACCTGGAATGGAATTTCTTGTAATTAGTCTTCTCTGGTGATCCTTCAAATGCATCGCTCAAGTCCTTAACAATTCATCTATGTTTTATTACCAATCAATTTTAAATTGTTTTTTAAACTTTGACAGAATTCTTATATAATCATTTATGATGCATGTTGAAGGTAATATGTAGTTTAAGTGCTTTTGAAATGAATAGCATGATTATAATTAACTTTACATATCTAGGAAGTTTTTTTTTTTTTCAATAAACTTTCCGATTTATTTTTTGTAATTAAATTCTCATATCATGCTCATATCCTTCAAATTACTTACAACAAGAACCAATTAAATGTTCATGCCATACTATCTATAAACTAGAAAGAGGGGTAACTCTCTCCAAGCACCTCAACTATGCCACATCATCAATATTATTAACCATTGATTTTGTTTAAATCTCTTCATCTACTTTGATCCAATGGTTTATATTTATTCTCTCTCCCCATTTAATAAGATGATATGATATATCTAAGACAAAATTTAATCTTTAAAATAGTCTAACATTTATGTGCTATTATTTATAAATTATTGCATCATCATTATCATCATCTTCATTATTATTATTCACATAAAAAATTTTAAAATTATATTCAATTTTGTTAAAATAAATATTTTTAATTTATAAGCTTTATTATTTATTTGTTATTGGGGCGAAGCCCGAGTTACAACCCTAGTTCTTATAAAACACAGAAAAAGGAATTGATTTTGGAATTGATTATAAGCAATCATTGATTAAATGCACAAATAATACACTTCCTTATAAGTTTATGTAATTTTATGTGTAACGGTCGCAAAAATAACTAATTGAAGACTTCAACACAAAAAATGATGTTACAGAAAATCCTGTCTAAGATCTTATGGTTCATATCTATTCCAATAACCTTAGCTTAAATCCTGACCATTGCAGGATTACGCTAACCAACATGCATTATAAGGAGCGAAGATAATTACTGAATTACTTACAATGTCAACAAAAAAAAAATCAAAGAACTAATCTATCTTTCCATCATACATTACAATTTACAACTAAAAAATAATAATCCCTAAAGCACGCAAAATATCAAAAAAAATATCTAACAAAACAATCCCCTACAATTGCTGGCAGCCACTGCCAGCCTCTCGAAAAAAAACAATCCCCTACAAATGGAGAAGAATAAGATACCCACTAACCCACGCCACCCAACTCACGGTCCTCTCCAGTCCAACAAACCACCGGAGGCACCGGTTCTCCCTCTCCAATATAAACCACCCAATTCCAAAGCCCATCATTTCATCTCTCTCTGCTTCTCTCTTTCTTTTCTTCCTTCTCATCACACACTCAAACCCTCTCTGTATACAGAGTCGAAGGTCGATCGATCGCCTCCGCCTCAGACTCGCTTGGTGCAGATCGGGAACCCGCTTCGCAATCTCTAAGAGAGGAGAGCCTCCCTCCCCCCCCCTCTTATCGGATCGAGGTGGATCCCGCCTTGCGCCAAGTGAATCTGAGTCGGCCTCGCGAATTTTCTATACTTAATCAGTTCATGCAGATCCGATCCGATCTAATCCGATCCGACTCCGCTCAGATCGATCCCGGTAGAATCTTTCTTATCCTCTTTGATTGACCTGATTTTGATCGATTCCAATTGCTGTAGGTGTGGTATAATTCTCTGAGAAAAAGTTAAAGTTAAAAGTTCATCTCTTGTAATTGATTGTCTGCGGTAGTAACTTGAAATTGACTGTGAGTTATTACGATTTACCGTGCTGTGCAATTATTGAAGGTCTCAGCTGATTCTCTGTGGATCCGAGATTGGTATCCGGTATCCACTTACAGTAAATCAGTAATTAACCAATTGTTGATAGGTTATTGCTGATGAATTGGGTGTTCTACTGGTATATGTGTGAGGATTATAAATTTATAGTAACAAGGATTGGGAATTCTACTTCGGTATTTCCATTGAATCACTGACTTTTAAATTTAATTGTTATTTAAGCATTATTTATTTCTAATCAAGATTCTTGGGCAATATGATTTATAGTTGAATGAAAATGTTATCGAGTTACCATAGTTAATAGTTGTCGAAATTGGTACCATATTTTTTAGTGTTATTATTTGTATTAAGTTAGTTGTTACTCGTGCTAATGATTCTATTATGCTACTTGGTTTATTTTGTATGGTGTTCTGTTGTTTGCCTTAAATGAGTTGTAATTCGTATTAGCAATCTCTAAATTAAATAACTAATACAATAAAAATTATTAATATAATAGCATCTCAGTTAATTAAATATTGAGGAAGACCAATTTCCGAAGGAAGATGACTGTATGACCGTGTCAGAATGTGAATTGTGAGAAGAAAAATTCATATAAAAAAGTATAATTGGTGGAACTGAGAAGGAATTTAGTTTTTTCTTTTTTCCCTGATTAGTGCGAATCAGAATATTTTTCTGTCCCCTAAAGACCAAGCAATAATACAAGCAAAATCTTGTTTTTTTTCTTACCATATTCTACTTATGTGATGTGGAGAGGACAGAACATGGCATGGAATAATGGATGGAAAAACGACACCACAAAACCCAATAATAATACACCCGAATCTGAATAAAGGGTAAATTGGTAGCAAAAGTGACTGTTGTAGAAGTGGAATTTTTTTTTGAGGAAAAAGTGACTGTTGTAAAAGGGGAATTTTACTTTTGATTAGTGCCACTGGAATCAGATTTCAGATTTCAGATTTTTTTCCTTATATAGCCTGCCTGGTCTGTACGCTACCATGTAGAATTGTAGATTCTCACAACTTCGATCTGAAAGGCTTGGTGTGACTAATTTTAGACCATGTCAGGTACTTCCTCTGTCCACAAAAGAATGAATTTGTAGAAAAATCAAAGAAAATAGTGGAAGAGTGAAATTACTTTTATGCCCTCAATTAGTAAAAAAGTGAATATTCTTGGAAGGAGACGAGGGGCATTTTAGGAATTTCGTAATATATATTTTTTTTTTCAGGAACAAAGTGGATTCAAACAAAGAGTATAAATTTATTTAATTGTGGACAAGTCGTAAATGGTATAAATTCATTTAATTGTGGACAGAGGAAGTAGAAGCTTAACCTTCTTCAATGAATTGCAGGTCTGCAGCCATTGGTTACTCAAGTCAAGTAATTTGTTGGTTTGCTTTTGTTTTCTTTTTCTGTGATGTGTGTGCTTAGACAATTGAATTTGAGTGTATATATGACCACCATACCATTTGTGTTTGTGTATATAAGTATACAGATTTTCATGTATGTCTTATTAAGTTAGATACTAATGTATTAAGAGAAAAAAGAGACACTAATAGGAAGTACCAGTGTGTGGGAATATGGGATCCAAAGAAGTTATACTGTGAATCTGTGATGTTCAATTTTCTGCAAAAGATATTTTGAGTACCAATTATGACCCAATTAAAATGATTCTTTCTTAAGTCTGAAGATTGCCACTTCACTAGCTAATTTCTCTGAATCATCTATAGATACAAGTGGTGATTAAAAACGGTCCGGGTCGGTCCAAACCCGCCCCGGTCCACGGGTTTTCCTGGTTCGGGAAACCTCGGGAAAATTTTGGGGGGAAGGAGATTGGACCTAGTTTAGGACTGGACCGTCCCTCCCAGGTTTCCCGGTCCGGGTTGCCCGGTCCCGGAGTTATATGTCAAAAAAATAAGAAAATAAAACAAAAAAATATAATACACCTAGTTTACACTACAAAAATCGAAAAATATACTTAAAAAAATAAAAAATAATTAAAAATTAAATTATTTGTTTTTAATCATATACAATTAAAAGTTAGGAAGATAGTATTTTTATATTAAAAATAAAAAAATTAAAATAATACTATTTATACCGAAAAAATAACATAGAATCAGAAAAAATTATATTTGTTGTAAAACAAAAATTCTTCTTAAAAATAAAATTTAAATAATATTATATTAGTTGTTAACATAGGTGGGAAAAGTTGGAACAAGTCGGGTTACCTCGGGTTATTACCCCGGTATCCCGGGTCGGGTAGAGTCGGATCCCGGGTTGCCCCTAGTCGGGTCTCGGGTTGCCTCGGGTCGGGTCCCGGGTTGCCCCGGTACCCCGGGACGGGTAGGGTCAGGTCTCGGATTGCCCCGGTACCCCGGGTCGGGTAGGGTCAGGTCCCGGGTTTGCTCGGGTCGGGTTTCCACGGGATTTTTTTTTGGAACATGGGTACCTACCCTTACGAGGACCGTCCCTCTCGGTCCTCTCGGGTTGCCCCGGCCAGACGCCCGGGTCAAGTCGGTCGGTTCATTTTCCCCGAGTTTCTCGGGTCGGGTTTGGACCTCACAGGTTTTTTTAAAACACTAGATACAAGTGTTTCTTTCGCTTTTTTATGGTCAAGTAATTGCTTTGGGGCTGTGTAAAATTGTTACTGTTCTTCAGTCTTTACAAGTCTAGTATGTATTGGGAATTTGGGATGCAAGGCTTCCCAGGAGTTAAAAACTGTTTCTGTTTTTGAGATCTGACGTACAGTCATTTGGAATAATATTGTTATAGTCAATAGTGTAATGACAAGCAGTATTGTACAAAAACATCAAAGATCTCACTAAACTAGTGTTGTTTCACTTCATAATTATTTTATGGGTATAAGGTGCTAAACTGCTAATAGTTGGGAATTCGAATTTGATCTGGCCTTGCTTAGATGTCAGTCAGGGAATATTCTTGTACTAAAGTCATTAAATATAAGCATACCATTATTATATATGACAGAAAGTAAAACACATGCGCCTGGCAACTCATTAGTCGGTTGGAGCCTTGGAGGGTTTGGTTTACCTAACCAGCGTGTATAATGATAAATCCAACATACCCTTCTTATTTTTAGCATGTTTCTGTGTTGTATATTTGTATTTAACAAAGAGAATTGATTGTTTTTATTTTTCTCCCCTTGATCAGGAAGTGGGACCTCATGATCAGATATGATGCTCAGAATATTCAAATCTCACACTCCTCTGCCTCTGTGACTCTGCTTGTCTCTCTCTGTCACAGGTCATTGTAGCATGGCATTTAATTCACCCTCCAGCTAGAAATTAGATAAAAATCAAGAGTATAACATCAAGTAACAGTAAAAAATATCTGTCAAGTCAAAATTTTCTGCAATCAATTAATTTTGTGTTGTCAGGTCTAGTAATATATGGCTAGCCAATAAATTGCTCTATGAGTCTATTCCAATCAATTATATTTTGTTGTCATGCCAAGTAATATATGGCTAGCTAGCCAATGAATTGCTCTTTTCTAATGAGGTAAAATCTAGAATGTTCTAAATTCTAACCTTTCTTACTTCTTAGCCTGTAGTTTGCTGAACTAACTGATGGAAAACTTATTTTTCAGAACAGTTACTATATATCTTACTGGTACTGAAACACTAAGTAAGCACCAATAAGCTGCTCGTTTGTATAATTAATTGTATTCAATTTCAATTTGGTTTTCGTCAAAATATTGTAATTAATTTACTGTTGGCTCAGCTATTAAAAACAGCTGAATGCTGCCACCTCCTGCAGACTGGCTGGCAGTACCATACATCTTGATAACATTAGTTCTGTTAAAATAACAGCTGAGTGTTGGGTATTTGGTACATGGATTTAGATACTGGTATGATAGTACTTCTGTGGTCCAGATATCGTACAAAACTACAAACTGTAAAAATGTGTTTATTGAGAATTGTCATGATGACATTTCCAACAAATTGAGGTTGTGATTGTCCCTCTTTTGGTTTCTTCTAGGGACACTGAAATCTAAATTTTATACTGCGAATTGATGATAGTTTTGGGATTTTTTTGGGGGTTTTCAATTTTTTGTGGATTATGTTAAAATCTTTTTATTTCGAAAATAGGACACTAGCTTAAGAGGGATTTAGATCAATTAAGAATGTTCAAAGCTTCAAAATGCAAACAACATTAAACAAAGCAAGACTGGATGAATATCTTTTTCAGTTAATCATTATCCTTCTTTTTTGGTTTCTTTTTTTTCAGTTAAACTATATATATGGTATTAATTATGGAAAAAAAATCTCTTTAAGAAATTTAATTAGATACACAAAAACCTATAGTTTGCAATGTTTCTCAAATTTCAAAAGCATATAGGTTATATTCTGTGTAAAGTATAAGCCATATAATTAAGAAACAAACTGACAAGTAAAAGAACCAAAATAATCTAAACGATATTGTTCGTTAATTACATAAGTAACATAACGTTCGAAACCAAAGAGTGCTAGATGCGTAGATATAACAGTGATGAGTTCTACTATGTGACTGAATACGATTATGGAGTAATCATATGTATTCCGTTACTTACTGTACAAAATACACCTGCGTTCTGCTTTCTGAATTTGTGGAAGTGTCATTCATTCATCGAAGTAAATTCGTGCAGGTATGGAATGGAAGCAAACGAACAGAGTGGATCCGTACGAAATGTATATAGTGGGCCTTCAATCTTCATTCATATTTCTATTTACTTTTATCACTTCAGTACGGATGACTTTTTTGCTACAATAAACACCGGCAAGGAACGATCATGGGCACGGGGCACCAGTCATCGGGCCTGGCCGCCTGGGTAATTGATCATTCATTGCCAGGCCCTACTATACACATGCTTAGAGCCTTAGGCCTCTTGAAATGTCACTTAAAATATTATAAACCATCCAAATAAGAGACATTTCAAATATCTTAAAAAAATATAAAATTTAGTTTACAAGTGAAATTTTATATAAAGATCATAATGAGCGGTTTGGATCAATTATTAATATTTTGAAATTGGAGATATGAGTTAATAGTACGGCACAATTTGCACTATTAATAGTACCATAGCTCAAATCTAAAAGGAATGTACTTTATATAATCTTCAAATATTGATTTATGTTGCTCAACATTTTTTTTGTAACAGAATCTTATAAGCGAAAAATCTTTTTCATTTTGAGAATTTTGTAAAAAAAAAAAAACAAGAAGAAGACATAATTCAAGTTTTATTTTGAAAAACTAAGGACTCTTTTATATGAAAATGGGTCAATACAGTTATTAAACAATTTCTAAAAGGAGAGAAATCTTTGTATCCATGTGAGTTTGATATGAAATATTGAGAAACACAAGATATAAATTTAAAGATGTTATATATTTTTGAGTTGGCAACAAAAATACTTTTTATATAGGAAGTTATGGTTTAAAATACGAATGAGTCTTCTTTAGAAAAATAACTGTTGATTGATCCCCAACTCTATAAAAATATATAATTTTGTAGAGCAAATATACTTTTTGAAGGTGCCCGTTTGTGAGCGCACCTTCAAAAACATATCAAATCACTTCTAAATTTTGATTTATATGATCCAATAAATTATTTATATCAAAATCTTATGGGATACAAAAATTTTCTAATCTTGAAAACTTTGAAGTGTTTGTTTGAGATTTTTTTAAAAATGATACATAAAACTTGATTATTTTATTAATATTGTATAGTCATTAAAAAAAAAGAAAACTCAAACAAATACTTAAAAAATTTTGTATCACATAAGATTTTGATATAAAGAATCTATTGGGCTGTATAAATCGAAATTTGAAGGTGGTTTGATACATTTTTTATGGTGTGCTCACGGTTATTTGCTCTAATTTTGTATCAAACTTATATGTCCTGAGATTGTTTTTTTTTTTTTTTTTAACATTTTTTATGAAAAATAATGATATATGAGCTTAATAAATGTGCTCCCTCCCAAGGTACAGAGTTCTGGGGTGCTCCCCAGTCCCCACGGTCCCTATTTCTATTTTACAAGTTGCAGCTCTGTGCCACACTATTTCGATCTCATATTGGTGGACAGGGAATCCGATCCCCATCCACGGTACTATACAAGTACTCACTCACTACTCAATATCTCAAGGGAAAATTGTCTATTTGCTATTACAAAACTCTAAGTTTGTCAAAATGCCACTAAAAAATTCTTACTTGCTATAATAACACTCCAAAACTAATTTTGTTGCCAAATTGCCACTACCACCATAATTTTCCACATATATTATTAAACAAAATTCATATTGTATTCTTTTTTACTTTATATTTTTATATTTACCTTTTTACCCTTCTTTCCATTTCATTGCCGATCCTTTTTTCTTTCTTTGTTTTTTCCTAATGCTTTGGAGCACCTTTTCTTTCCCCCTGACCAATCGGATGCTACCACGCCAGTTTATTAACACAACTAAACAAGATTAGTTCTTCTAATCCGATAGATAATTCAAAATTTTAATGGGCCCGGCCCACTTGTCATACACACACAGCCTATTAAATGAAGTTCAAAAGAGACGTGCCCCTTGTCATTTTCCTCCGCATGGCTGCCGTCCTTCTCCGACGAAATCACTCCTACTCCGGCCACCTCAACAGGAGTGTCAACCACCACCATGATCGTCTCTCCGAACCCTATGTAGCGGCCTTGGTCTTGATTGCAACAGGCAGGTGAAGACGGGATGAAGGGAAACAAGGAAGATTTGATCCGAGGGACTTTGCTAATTCCGGCGATTGGAAGGACAGCGGTCCCAATTGTTGACATCTTAAGCTTCCCAATGCCTCCATGATGATGTGCAAACACTCAATAATCTCAGGAGTTCTTCAATTGTGCAGGGGGTTCAAATAGGGATTCAGCACAAAAAGAGAATATGTTGGGTTCTTTAATTGTGCAGGGGGCACAAAATTGTTGAGGGCATTTTTTTCTCAACATGAAAGTTAATTAATTTTTGAATACTAAATATGGTATAATGACAATTTGGAGAGTATATCAATTATTGAGTGGCAATTTTGCAAACAAAACTTTTGGAGTGACATTTTGTCAAGCCTCACATTTTGGAATAGCATTTTGACAATTTTCCCATATCTCAATGATGCTTGATTAGACACAAAAAAAAAAAAGCCAGTGGTTCTTGGTCCTTATTTTTCACAGTTTTTGTGTAAACCGCTCTATTTTTAAATTAAGGTGCGATCAAATGGCTTACCAGCTCAAGGGTAGCTAACTAGGATGACTTCTAAAGGGTCATGGGTTCAATCTTTCATGGACACAAATATCTCCTAAAATGAAATGAGAGATAGTGGAAAATATCCACTTAAATCTAAAAATATTTCTGGTGATTATGAAATTAAATCTCAAATACTTACATTTTAAATTCTTAAATAACAAAACTAATTGATAAAATGTATTGTATATATCATTTTTTTTATGTGTACACACAAAAATTTATTATTTTGATTTTATTTACATGTGTATCAAGCATTAACAAAAATCAACGATTCAAATTTTATGATTTTTTTCTCCTTTCTTGATGGCTATTGAAACAATCTTAAAATTTTGTTATTTTTTGTGGGTTATTATGATGATTTAGAATATATCCAACGGTTTTGATTTGTCAATTTATGTACAAACAATATAATGGTTACCATGGGCATTGCTAGGGAATCAAATACAAAATTGTACTAGAACTAGGTTCCACACCCGCGCTTCACCGCGGAGAGTTTTGCAATTTGTTAGAAATTTTTTTCCGCTCTTTTTTGTGTGCATTGTGTCATACTGTTACTGTCATTTATCAAATTGCTGATTTTAAATTGAAAAAAATAACAACAAATGGTTTATCTATTCCAATTATCTTTTAATTTTCATAAAGAGCTTAGAGGTTTAAAATTTTTATGTCTCATTCACAAATATAAAAGCAGTATTAAAATAATTTGAAGATGCTAAGATAAGTACCTAATACATTTAGTTGTTGTAATAAAAAAAAAATAGTTGATTTTTGTTAATGCTTGATGCATATATAAATAAAATCAAAATGATATAATTTTTTATGTACATATGAAAAGGTAAATTTACTATGAGCTTGAGCTCATAGAGCTCTTTCGTGAGCATACCTCCAGAAACATATAAAATCACCTTCAAATTTTGATTTATATGGCTCTTAGGTTCTTTATATCAAAATATTATGGGAAAATAAAAGTTTTTTATTTTTTAAAATCTGTAAATATTTATTTGAGATTTTTTAAAAGTGACTACACAATATTTCAAAAATTAATTTTTTTGCATCCCATAAGATTTTAGTATAATTTGGGCCATATAAATTGAAAATGTGAAGGTGTTTTGGTATGTTTCCAAAAGTATGCTCACGAAAAGCATCTGTGAGCTTAGCTCACATGTTTTACTCTAAAATAAATCTGATATACAACACATCCCATCAATTAGTTTTTGTTGCTTAAAAGTTTATAATTTAGTTATTTGAGATTTAATTTTATGGTCACCAATAAATCATCGAAAATATTATTTGATCCCTCAACAAAATAACATAAAGTATGTGAATTGTACCGTGGTGAAATTCTCACAAAAACAGATAAAAGGCTGAATCAAATCTGACCGTTCATCCACTTGGCCCCACAAATCTAATGCCTCTCAGCTCAAATCGCTGAGAGGCCAGCATTCTCCCCCCTCTTTAAGGGGTATGTATTAGGCTAGGGTGAATTGGTGATATGCATATCACGATTTTACCATGCTATGCGGTTTGTATCTCAGTTTTTGGTGTCTAGATAGTCAATCTGAGCCGCTCAATCTGATCTCTATATCAAAATATACTAGAAAACCAAATTTTACAATTTTTACAATTATTTTTGCTATTTTTAGTGATGGAGAGAAAATCGTTGTTTTGTACGAATCAGAATCCTTGGATCTAGCCATTTTCTCTCCATCGTTAAAAATAACAAAAAAATTCTAAAAATGGTAAAATTTGGTTTCCTAGTATATTTTGATATAGAGATCACATTGAGTTGTTCGGGTCGACTATTTAGACACCAAAAACTGAGATATAGACCGCATAGTACAGTAAAACTGTGATATGCATATCATCGTAGCCGGAATGATTATATTATTAATTTCGCAATCACAAATCTATACAGTTCTTTTTGTATCGTTTAAAGTATATTTAAGTTTAGATGGCATCGTCAGCTCAAATAAAAAATTATAATTAGCATATATATTAATATTCATTAACAAATACAACAAAAAGCTGATTTTTATTAATAAACAGAAGAGCTCTTTGATTTTAAGTCTGAAATAACAAATTAAAAATGTTTCGAACGCAATACCTAGCTCCTATATATGTTCTTAATTAACCTTATCAACAGATTATTGTAACCCAATTATTGTGCATGCTTCGACTTTGGAACAACCTTATCCTTCATTTAGAAAGTGCTGTTCTTATCTACTTAGACTGGCTTTCTGTAAACGGACCAATAACACAAATCCTTCCAATTCACATATGAAACTACATGAGTAACGTGGAAAAATTTTATGGGTAACCAAATTATTGATGTTATCTCTACCACTGCCTAAACAGTCAAGTCATTTTCACTAATACTTAAACTTAAGGGCGTGAATTTAACTTGCACCCTCTAACCTCTTCATGTATGTACTGCCTAAACAGCTAAGTTACACCAGGGCAATGAACAGAAATGAACAAGTTGATAGGAGTCTAAACGGTGCAAGTTCAATTTGTATCTGTGAAATTAATTTAATTGTTTAGGTAGTGGTGCAGTTAAGATAAAACGTTTGCTTGTAAATAACTTTTTATTTCTTAATAAAATTTATTGGTCGGCACTTTGCCAACCACTTCAAAAAAATAAAGATAAAAAGTTTGAGCATCCGTTAAAATTTTTCCAGTAACATAGGACACGGTATTTAGAAGAAGGTGGAATTCATTCAAACAATGAAATTTTCTACAAATTGCCCCGGGAATCATTCAAAGTTCAAAAGTTGGCTTTTTTGAAAGGTGAAGAAATTGGGCATCTTCCTTTTCAGAGAAAGGGATGCGTAACAACGCACACTGAACTGAAGATTTACAAACGGTAAGAACTAAAAACACAAGGGACCCAAAACACAATCAATTTATCATGAAAAACAGAGTCTGCTTTTCTCAATCGCACGGTCAATATTTATTAGATGCTACAATCTTGATGCACTTGATGAATTCTAACCGTCTGATTAGGAAAAGTAGACCCTGCAAAGAAAAGCAGCGGATCTTATTCCTAATACCAATAGCGTCCATTGATGGATGGTTTATAGAGTTTAAATTGCTACAATTTAGACATAACAGTTACAAAATTAAGTGTAACAATTATAAAATTCGTACACTATAGACGTATTGACAGCTATTCAATGCACACTAAAGTTTCTGCTTTACATTTTATTTGGGGTCCATTTAATTTTGTTGTTGAAAGACCTCACTAACATATATGGGCCATGTGTTTTGGAGACAGATGAGGTTTGAAAGGGTTGTTTACTTGTTTTTGTGCCAAAATTTTTTTGACAAAATGTTGAACCAGCTGGATCCGAGTCAAGTCAAGTCAAGACAGTACCATATTTGTAAGAGGGATCGAATAACCATGTTTTTGGTTACCGATCGGTGACCGTGAAATTGAATCTTAAATAACTACATTTTAAATTCTTAAATAAACAAAACTAATTGATAGAATATGTTGTATATATCATATTTTATGTGTATACAAAAAATTATATCATTTTGATTTTATTTACCTGTGCATCAAGCATTACAAAAAATCAACGGTGCAAGTTTTATGATCTTTTCTCCTCTCTTGATGACTATCGAAACAATATTAAAACTTTACCATTTTTATGTATATGTTATTAAGATAAGATAGAATTTATCTAACGGTTTAGATTTTTCAATTTATGCATAAATAAAAAAATAGTCACCATAGGCACCATTGCCCATGGTTATTGGATCCCTCCTCTATTTGTAATTAATTAGCGGCACAGGAAGTAGAATTTATAACATATATTTTTCTCATCGATATTATATTTCGTTTAATTTTATAAAATGAGTTGGGTTACCGTGTTATGCATAACAAACTAACGTCCGTGTTAAACATTCGTATCTCAGCAACCGTAACTCTGATGCCCGATCCGATTTGACCGGAGCATTCTACGTACCGAAATCTCATAGGATACAAAATTTTTCTATTTTTGGAGATTGCTAACTATTTTTAACGATTTTTAAAAGATAGACAAAAATAATAATAAAATAATCTATTTTTAACGCATATTCAAGGTTATTTTTTAAAAAATTGTTAAAAACAGTTAGCAATTTCGATCCAAAAATAGAAAAATTTTGTAGCCTATGAGATTTCAATATGTATAATGCACCGGTCGAATCGGATCGGGCATTAGAGTTATGGTTGTTGAGATACGAACGCATAACACAGACGTCAGACGTCAGTTTGTTATGCATAGCACGACAACCTAATTCTCTAAAAAAATATACATATATTTCGTTTCAAGGGGACTAATTTTTGAACCAAAATTATGTAATAAATTTTACTATGAAGTGTCAATATATAATATGCTGATTTTGATATTTTTTTCTAAAAAGTACTAATTTCTTTCGATGAGCAAGTATATATACTTAATTCATATTTTAGAAAGAGGGTTGAGCTTCCAAGCTTTTTAGCTATGCCACATCATCATTACTCTCAACCCTTGGTTTTGTTTCTTTCTCTTCTTTATCTTAATCAAATGGTTCAATTTAATTTTTTTTCCATTAAAGAAAATGATGTACCTAGAGAACAATTTAAGACTCAAAATATCTGCAACTCATTGTATTCTTTTATATGAATTAAGTTGTAGCTAAAAATATATTGTATAGACATAATATTTAGTTCAATATTTGTTTAGTAATATATATTCATGAAAAATGTATATTTAATTTTAATATCTATTAATTTATGTAATTGTATGTTTCGGGCGAAGCCCGATTCACAGCTCTAGTTAATTTAATTAAGCAAAGGTAAAGATTAGTAGTAAACACATGTATCTCCCACGTAACTGTTTTTTGAATCCATGCAATGGTATATTACTCTGTGAGGTGATACCAATTAAGGGAACTGATACATAGTTCTTTTTTTTTCTTTTTTTTTTTTTTCAAAGTACCAAAATCGATACGCACTGCGTTAGTATTCATTTTAAATAAATTGATTTTTATTTTAACTCATTTAGCATTCAAGTTATTCATATAAGATATAAATACACTGTATAAAACTGGTAGAATATTGAAGTAGTTTACTTATTTAATTTGCAAACGAATACAGTCGGTATCAATTTTGATATAATTTCTAGTATTTCTATATCATTTTTCATTAAGTAGTATCAATCTCAATTTAGAATTTATTTGATATGTTTTTTAGGCAAGTTCATAAGAAGGTAAGCCAACTTTTACTCGAATAATTATACATTTTTTATTAGTAAGAAAAAAAGAAGAAGAAGAAGACTGGATCAACTCGAGAAGAAATAATAGAATGAAAAAGTTGATATGAGATATGTTTGTTTAACAACGACCAATTAGTATAGAACATCTTTATTCTTTTGAGAACGTAATGATCACTAATCACTCAATAATTATAGGGATAAACTTTTGAAATTCACTCCACGTGCCTTGACATTCTTCTAAACTTTTTACTATTCTTTTATCAGGCATCAAGTCCTTAGTAATTAAAAAGTGTTAACTAGTAAGTAATTAACTTGCCATTCACTTGCTTTTCACAATAATTATGATTTATCTATAGTGAGCCATCATTATTTCTACCTTTCACTCACTCAGTCACTCCTCAAGTAATTAATCAGATCTTTATCTGAAGAATTCATATCTGCTGTTATATATCAAATCAGGACCCTATTATCCCAATTGGTCCGTTAGATCAAAATTAACGGATGAGATAAATTGTAAAAAAAAAGCTCCCTATAATATGCTGATCGGGCCCGTCCGTTATGATCCAATGGTCTATATTGGACAAACAAGGTCCTGTTATTCTCAAAAAATGACAGCAGATACGGTCTCTTTATCTGAAATGTGAATCCATATACTCTAAAGCGGACGGTTAATTGATTCCATCAAGTGGAGTGGGCAGAAAATGCACCAAAGATCGATCAACATCAATTATAAGCTGGTATTGAGTATATAAGTGTGACTTGAGTGACTTGGAGTCTTCAACAAAAGAAATGCTAGTAAGCAGTAACACAGGTCCACTAATTTGAGATTCACGCGGGCTGATTTTTGTCAAGGAGAGAAGAGAACTGCTCTCAATAGGCTCTCAACCAATTAACCAATCAATCTAAATTTTGTATGGAGATATATATACTAGAATATTAAATTATGGTATTAAGGCCTGTAATATATATTGGATCATCACCAACTCATAATTTTATTTTACAGCTGCTAATTGGGACAACTTGAGTAAATAGAGGCAATAAGCAGTTTAGTATCCCACCAACAAGAAGAGTAATGAGAACCAGCCTTTAGTCTAGTGGCTTAGGGCAATAACGCTTTCCGTATAGAAGGTCGCGGGTTTGAAACTTGGATGTGAGGTTTTTTATAAAAAAATTAAATTTAAGTGGCTCAATCCTCATCTTTATCTCAAAAAAAAAGAAAAAAAAGAAAAAAAAAAAAGAAGAGTAATAGAAAATGTCTAACTAAAGTGCTATAATGGTAATTGGAGTAAACAAAATCTATACTCAATTAAGTTATTCAAAGTTATTCAAATTTGGACATAAATATGCAAAACATACACATTCACAGTCCCTATATTTATTTTTTAACAAAATCACTGAGGCAATATGACATTGATTGTTATTATTGAATCAATTTCAAAATTTAGTTGGATGGTCAATATCCTTGATCATATGGGTGATCCAAGCATCAAAATACGGCTGAGTAGATTTTTGTAGATACTCTAAAGTTGAACAACTTGCCCAATTTTTGCCTAAAACTAACAACAATATATATTAAAGAACTTGAATATGTTTCACAAGTGAAATAGATACCTTGCATAAATCACGTATATATGTTAATCCATACAACGACTCGAAACAACATCTTCTTCAGTTTTAATGATGTTCAAAGTGACCAATTTCCAGGTAATAACACTATAAACAAACACCACAAAATTAGACTATAACCTGATCTTGATGTTTTTAGTTTCCAACAGTGAGAAAGCTCATCAGTCCAAGTGGAAAGCAAAAGGAAAAGCAAGTATTATTGTATGCTGACTTCAGGTCAGAATCAACCCTCTCATACTGAAGGCAGAATATTCACTTGGAATCTGCATATCAACATCTGCATCTATAAATACCTGCATGGCATTTGGCATTTGCACAAACTACAAACAAATCAAGCATAAACATAAACATTAAGGCAAGTTAGATACCATTTACAAGTTTCTTAGTTCTCATGGCATTTTACAAAACTCATCTTTGCTCTGCAAAAGATAAGACCTTTACTGTACGAAGAGCTGACCCGGTACTCATCGTACCAGCCGAACCAACTCCCTGGGAGTTCAAACCACTGTCCGACATTGATGACCAAGATGGTCTGCGGTTCTATGCCACAGGCATCCATTTGTATAAAGGTGATCCGTCGAAGGAGGGTCAGGACCCGGCAGTGGTAATAAGAGATGCTCTGGCTAAGGCCTTGGTGTATTATTACCCGATTGCTGGGCGTCTCCGGGAGGAGGCCGGGAGGAAGCTTGTGGTAGAGTGCAACGGTGAAGGTGTGGTGTTTGTCGAGGCAGAAGCAGATGCCCGAGTTGAAGATTTCGGGGAGGTACCGACTTTGCCGATACTGGGCGCTCAGCAGCTCTTGTACGGACCAGAAAATCTCGAGCACAAAGTCACTGATCAACCATTACTATATGTTCAAGTATGCGTGAGATTTTTATTCGTTATCACAGCAGATTCATGAGATGAAAAAAATGCAAAACCCGAAAAAATTTGCATTTCTGTCTTTGTTCTTTTCACATCGTTCGCCCCGTTTTCTGATCTGAATTAAATCAGAGACAGGTTTTTAAGATTCATCAGTTATATATGATCAATTGTGATGTGTAATTGTTTGCTTGTGCAGGTCACACGCTTCAGCTGCGGCGGATTTGCTTTCGGGCTTCAAATATGTCATGTGATTGCTGATGCACCAGGTGTAGTCCAGTTTCTCACGGCTGTTGCGGAGTTTGCACGGGACAAAACATGCATCCCTTCAGTCATACCTGTATGGGATCGCCACCTTCTGTCAAGCTCCTCAATCCCTGCCAAATCGGAGGTCCCACATCTCGAGTACCAAGAGCCCGATACGCCATATGATGCAGCTGACGACATAATGCTTGCAACTCCGCCAGATCGACTGCTCAATCAATCCTTCTTCTTTGGTCCCAAACAACTGCAAGCTTTACGTAACCGTGTTTCTCTGCACATGCGTGCCAAGGCTACCAACTTTGAACTCATAACTGCCGCAGTATGGCAGTCACGTGCAATAGCTCTCGACTATCCCTCTGAACTTGAAATTCGCATACTCTTCGTGGTAAATGCACGTGGCAAGAAAAGGTTCCGCAAAATACCCAATGGATTCTATGGCAACGCTCTGGTGTTTCCCGTCGCAAGCACAACCAGCGGGAAGCTGAAAGAGCGCCCGCTCGAGTATGCACTCGAACTAGTGAGACAGGCCAAGGATATGGCAACTGATGAATTCTTACAATCAGCTATGGAGCATCTCGTCACGCATGAAAGGCCACACTTTGTTGACACAAGAACATATCTTGTGTCTGACGTAACTCGTGCAGGGTTCGATGCAGTAGATTTTGGGTGGGGTGGAGGTGTATACGGTGGGCCAGCCATCGCAGTTCCCGCAATAGCGAGCTTTTTCATGAAGGGAAAGGTAAAAGGGGAAGAAGGGGTGGTGGTGCCCCTGTGCTTGCCTGATTTTGCAATGGAAAGATTTGCTGTGGCAATTGAGGGGCTCATGATGGATCCTGATTTTGACATTTATGCCTGCTGATGCTGTCTAGAGAGACTCGGAGACTGTAGAATTTGATAGAGAAATATCTCGCGTCCATTGAAAAACCGTCGATACATCCATAGACGTGTACGGAATGTCACAGATATATCCCGAAATGTAACTGATACATTCCCAAACGTAACCTATGGACGCTATGAACGGTTCTTGAATGGACGCTAGGTATTACTCAATCTGATACATCAAATAGTAGTGCTTGAGTTTGATATGCCTAATTAATGACCTAAGTGTAGTTTTATTGTGCTTTAGTTTCTAGTCTAGAAATTTGTTGGATTGGTTGATTAAGGTGTAGTTCAGTTGGTAAGTAAGAGTGTAATTTGATATTGGACTTGTAAACAGACTGTCACATATAATGAATTTGAAGTTTGGAACCCATTAATAATTTTGACAAGTTTGATTAACCATATGAGTGTGACAACCTTAAACTAATATATAAAAATCCTGTTGTTTGTATGTTATACATATTTTATATATGAGGAGGGATCACTTGACAATATTTATTTTGACAATTATGATAATAGGGTACTAAATAAATTTGAAAAAAAATATAAAAAATCTTAAAAATGAAAAAAAGTTCATAGATGTATTATTTAGTATGTGGATTAATAGTGTTTCAAATTTCAATCAATTTGAGTATTGTTTGATAGCTCATCAAAATTTTATACTTTTTTTTAACGGTTGTAATTTAAAGAGATTTTGATAGACTATTAGACAACACTTAAATTGAAAGTTGTTAAGAATATAATCAATCTATAAGTTTAACAACATGTATAAAAGCTTTTTTCTATTTTTCAGATTTTGTAACTATTTTTTTCAAATTTATTAATTGACTTATTGTTATGGTTGTCACAATAAGCATTGTCAAGGGATCCCTCCTCTTTATATATATGATACACATGCAAATGATTAAGTCGCATGAAATCGCGACCATCTATTTACCCTTTTTTATTTCTTTGGAATGTCATAAATCATACCAAAAAAAAAAAAAAAAAAAGCTCGAGAATATGCATAAAATTTTCTTTTAATTCTTTGAAGCATAATAAAGTTTTATTTTCAGAAAACAAGCCTTCCGCACTTAAAATGGTGGTGGTGGTGGGGGAGGGGGGGGTGGAAGGGGTTTCTCTTTGAGGCATTACACAAAAAAAAAAAAAAAAAAAAAAAAAAAAAAAAAACTCGAGGATATGCTTAATTTCTTTGAAGCATTCCATTTTAGAGCATAAATGCCATTTTCAAGATTTATCAAAACGGCATGACAAAGACGGCCTGGTAATAAATTAGGCTACAGAAAAAATTGGATATATTCTACTCTTTTCCAGACCTTGGAGAGAGCTGCTGCACTTATTGAACTGCTTACATTTACACCGGGAAATTATTGATTCAAATCAGCTAAAAGTTTGAAAAACCTTATCTCTCAGATGTCAAAATTACCGTTCCACACTAGAAACAACAACGGAATCTAGACAAAGATGTTTCTAAACCCTATTTCAGATCTATATTATATCTTATCTTATAACCTACAACAGTTGGGGATAAATCCTTAGATGTGTCATTATAAAGATGTACCATTCGTGTTAGAGTCTTCGAGTTAAACCATCAGAACTCATTCTTGAATAGTACCGGTCGAGGCTAGCCCTGAAAAAGGAAAAGAAAAAAAAGAGAGTATACCAAGTATACATCAATGTGATGGCTACTAATTAATTAGAAATACCAAACAATGAACTATAACTCTACTGATCTGCTTCACAATATCTATATTCTTACTATATGATGTTTTCTTCCTTTAAAGGGATTTGTGATGAATTCTAACTATCCAGAAATTAGATAGGCATAACTTACTAAACTTGTGGTGACTTACCATGCATACATCTGATAAAACTGTCGAGCCCAGAGAGGTGCAACTCATCCCTCTGTTGCCTAAACACAGGTTGCTGGTATGTGAAGAAGGCGACATGCCGATGGTCGGGATCACATCTTGACTTAGCCATATCTACTATCGTGCCATATGTGTCTCTGTCATAACAAAGGCGAGATGCCTCCGCTGCGATGGTTAATCCTATATCCTTGGCACTGCTCATCACCTAGCAGAACACCATACATTAAATGAGTAATATATTGGGCCGTTTCATCTTCTGTGTGTGTGTGTGATTATGTGAAAAGAGAGAGAGAGAGAGAGCTGCGCATCGATATAAAGGCTACCTGCCAGCATAAATCATTAGAGCCTGCACAGCCCTTGTAATCATCCTCGGAATGTTGCCCACAAAACACAAGCTTTGCAGTCACACCATGCCTCTTTAGTACCTCCAGTACAGGTGTATACCCATCTTGGTTTGTTGGGTTGTAAAAGCCCGCTGTAAGCTCAGCAGCATGGCTCGCCGACTTATAACACCAGTACAGCAATGGAATCTTTTTAACAATATGAATAAAAGATAAAAATAAATACATTTTGATACTGGGGTAACAAGTGCTGCAATGAGCAGCATTTTGATATTTAGCATGTCCAGCATGGTGCTGACCGCATGTTATGCTATAACAGAAAACTATTTATACTTGCAATAGCATCAATCCTATTTACGCATTTCTGGCTTATAGCAGCAAATTTGGGCATTCCAAATCCAAATAAAATCAGTAAAGCACCACAAAAATCTAAAATTTAGGTCACAGTTCACCTTGATAACTACTTGTATCCCATCAAATATAAGTCTGGTCAGAGAGAGCATCTGATCAGTATGGTTGATCAGGTACTCTGTGTACCACTTGAGAAAAAAACGGCCATAGTAATTGTCATAGTCTCCCTTGTCGCAGAAGAACCCAGTCTCGTGTGGCCTGGAATTGTAGTATCCAGCATTGTCAGGTCCCCTGCCCCAAATTGCATGGCCGCGCAATTTTGCAGCATGTCTCAGATTTTGTTGCATGTATCGGTCATAGCACTGAGGCAGACAGACAGACGGAGAGGGTTACATGTTGCGTAACTGTCTACCAGATAGTAACTAGCAAGCATCAATACGATACCCTTATAATCACAAATTTAGTCGGCCTCTACATTCTCTTTTGGTGTGTTTTAGATTTATATTACAAATCAGAGCTAAATGATGCTTCAAGAACTACTTTATTTCAATAGTTTGGTAATCCTTGTATGATATGGATGGACTCAATATTCAAATAGGGAGTGCTTATAGAGGTACAATATAAAAATTTGCACAAAACGAACCAGCAACAAGCACATAAATTTATTCACAAAAGCAATAGAAATTCCTTTTAAGGGAAGGACAGGCCTACCAAAAAAAAAAAAAAAATCTAGGGTTCATTTCGACACCACTAAAAAATGTTATAATACAAATTCTTTTGAGAAAGAAGGATGACGTACCTGAAATTCACCAATACCAGGGTATTTCCAGCCCAATTTTTGGGGAAAGGATGGATATCTAAGTTCACCAGATGCACCAATTCCAATTTCAACAGCAAATATTGCACCTTCTTCAAACAATGCATCAAACTCTGTGCGGAAGCTCCTCATGAAATCAAAACATACCTGGATGGTGAAAAATAATATTAACATTTTTGTATGTTTACATAATACAAAACAAAGCCAAGAGAATTTCATCTAACTTAACTACCAATAATTTTTTTACTAACAAATTCCTAAATGTAATGACATAATAACTCCCAAGTTCCTTAATCAGAAATATAGACAATTTATATAGCTCTTTCAAGAAAATCTCTTACCTCAAGGCCGGTGCGACCATTCAAAGCACGCTCCCTATCAATACCCCAAGAAAGGCACTCGGTATTCCTCCTCCCCTCTCAATCTGTAAAGAATATATCTGGATTCTCTCTCCCCATCTCCAAGACCCACTTCGGAAGAGATATTGGCATTTCAGCCCACCCATTTAAGTCATTTACCCAATATTCATGAAATGCGAGTACGACCTACAGAAGGAAATTCATCATTAATCAATATTTAGTGTCAGTATGAACTTGTACAAGGACCAGTACCGTGCATACAATAAAATATCACTTCACAAAGAAATCAACCTGGTCTAAACCTGGACTAACTGCTCTATAGTTAGCATTTAACCCTGCTGTTCTTTTCTATTTTCTTTTCTTTCTTCTAACATAAAAAAGTAAAGCTGTTATTTGAAGGAAGAAAGAAACCTGAAATTTTAGGTTAAATTCCTTCAAAATAATAAAAAGGTCATTATAGCCAGACCAGTCGTATTTGCGTGGAGCCCACCCTTCAACAATGCCCCACCAGCAGTATACAACCACACCATCCACATTCAATGCTTTTAGATGCCTAAGTTCTTGCTTGACAGCTTCTGGGTCAATTAGTTCGCAATAGTTGTTTATAATTCCCATCTATGCAAATTAACAAAATGATAAATTAAAAGAAATAAACATCACAAAAGTTAGGAAAACCATTTGAAATGGGACTTTTGTACCTATATACGGGACTTGATGGATTAATTTAGCAAATAAAAGAAATAAAAGAAAAGGATACCAAACCATACTGACAATATTAGGACTGAAGTACAAAAAACATTATGAAATACAATATGACCGCTTTGATCAGATTATGCTTTAAAGCAAACAAAATACCAAAGGTCTGGAATTTCAATCATACCTAGCACCTTCTTCTTTTTTTATTTGTTATTTTATTTTTCTAAGGGGGATGGGGAAGCTGAAGATTATAACTTACTAAGTATCAAGTAACAGTCTACTCCACCAGTTTAAGCTTGTTTAGGCAACTGTTTAGTTAATAATTAGCTACTAGTATCGAATATAAAAGCCTTGCTTCTGACAGAGCTAAAAATATTGTCAGGCGTCAGCAATCAGAGATTTGAGCTGAACTCACAGGAAGTGTAGCAAAGACGGGGATGTATTGAGTTCCCACAAAATCATCTCCCGGAAGTGCCGATGTCTGCATCAACGTAACGATGACAAATTAATAAACAAACATTTAATTTTCTTAACAAGTCAGTACAAGCAAACATTATTGTCCATAAATTGGATTTCTGTACCGGATGATGCTGTACCTCTTTGGTCAAGACCGGTAGAGAGTGTTTTACCCTTCACTCACCTGATCCTTTCCGACACAATCAAGCGAGTCCACAACGGGACCGGCATTGCCGTACTTCATCCTTTTCGCATCTCCACCCGCTACAACCGAATTAAGAGAAGCAGGAGATAAGCCATCGTCTACCAGCACAAGGGGTGTCTGGACATCCAGAGCTGCCTTCATAACCTCGCAACTTTTCAGTGAGCTAGACGATACAGGACTTTCGGCGGCCTTAGCTGCAAAATTCACCTGCGCTACCTGCACCGCCGCCGCGGCCGCACCCGGCCGCATCACGGCGGGTCTATACGTGGTCCCGTCGGCCTCCACGACCCACCCGGCCTCCCGAGCGAGAGCCGCGAGGACGTCGTTCATGTCGGCCCGGGCAGGTAAGGGGAACTTCCCGTGCTGCCGGAGCCCGGACAGCATGCGGCTGGTGATGGCCCTCCGGTGCCGCTCCCGCAGCTTGGTCCGCTCCTTCTCCCTCTCCCTCTCCCTCCGGGTGGTGGGAGTGGGGGTAGGAGAGGACCCGAAGCCCCGCGGACGGCGCTCGGAGGGGCCTGAGCTTGGGGTTGGGGTTTGGTGCGACTTCATTGGAGAGTGGAGACTGGAGAAGTCTTTGAGAAATGAGAGTTGAGAATGAGATAGACGGATTTCATGAATTTTTTTTGTTAGACTATTACGCTAAAGTTAACGTACGTTTTTATTATTTTCAGGGTATTTGTTTTGTATTTTGAAAAATGAGGATGAATTAAATGACATAACAATATTTTGATGTAAATATTACACTAAATTATATAAATTTATAAAAAATCGTAAAAATAAAAAATCTTTCATAAACATATCTATTCAGTTATAGATTGATTGTGTTTCAAATTTCATTCAATTTGAGTTTCGTTTTGATACTCCATCAAGAAACATTCAATTTAGACTATTTTAATTACCATATAAATTTGATGATCACTGATGGAGTATCAAATGACATTCAAATTGAATAAAGTTTGAAATACAATCAATCTATAGTTAGATTAATATATTTATAAAAGATTTTTTTATTTTTTAAGATTTTTATAAATTTATACATGGATTATACCAACCCCAAGCTCACACCCATCGGAGTATTCGGAGCTATAATATTTATACGAAGAACAAAAGAGCTATTGCATTCCAAAGTTCCAACCCGCCACACCAACGTATACTCGTTACCCGTCACAAAGTTTCACGAGCTATTATATTTTTGCATCCACAGCTGTGTGATGTGGAAATCATAGAATGACACGTTACTTGTTACTTATTAACACTTGTTAATTGTTCTACTTCCCAAGTTGCTTTCCATACAAAACAACTATAAATAAACGTATAAATAAATCAGCTCGCTGTCCTCTTCAAAATCCTTTCCCTGTCAATTGAAGAACAGCAAACCGGCCCCTTGTTTGCAAAACCCACAGAATTTCATCTGCTGTTGCAGAATTGAAACAGCTGAAGGATTGGTGTAGAGGAGAGACAGAAAGAGAGGGATCATGGCGGCGGCATCGGTGGTCGTCGATCAGCACCGGAGTCGGCAATCGTGCGGCTATTGCCGTTCATCTTCTAAGAGCATCTCCCATGGTAATTAATCTCTACATCCATATGTTTATCTTTCTGGTGTTTGTTAGTTTAGAGTTCTTTAGGAAATGATCCTGCAGCTGCAAAATGTGAAACTTATTAGCAGACAAAATATGAACAATTTCTTCTGTTAATCATCATCCCGCATTATAGAAGTTTAGGGACAATTATCCTAAATGCAAATTTATCATGAAATTAAAAGTTTATGTTCATTCGACTCTTTCTTTCTGTGTTTTCGATCTACATGATTACATCTATCTAGAATAAAAATATATGATACGTTTTATATAATTGTTTTGGTGTACGGTCCATTAATTAATTAGTCCTGAATAAATTATCATGATGCGCCTTTTGTTTTGTTGTGTGCTATGTCGGCCGTCTGACTACTTTTTTTTTTTTTTATAATTTCTTAACTTGACCCCGCAAGTCAATTTAATCAGATCCTAATATAATGCATTGTTAGATGAGAAACATGATAGGATAATATCATCATTCTGCCTGTATGGAACGAACCAGAACCATGCATTTTTGAAACATATGAAACCAGAACTTGTAGAAATCACATTTCTACAAGTCAATGAATGACTTCATTAATTGACTTGACTCAGTTTTATTTATACCAATCCAGATTCCACAAGATGTGACATGAGTAATTAAAAATTCACATTCAAATTAGACTTTTCACATCGTCAATTCAATCATTCAATATTTCAATAAAAATCATTATATTCGTATATGTGTAATATAAAACATATTGAATTTCATAGTCGTTGCTCCACAGTCAAGAATCTAAATAAAACTTAAAATATGTTAAATTTGAAATACTATACTATATCTTTTGGGAAACATTAAATGTCCACTCTATAGACATCTATAGAGTCACACATCTGACTGTAAGTATTACACATGGGCCTACATAGATCCCGTTTGATAGCCCATTTGTGACTTCTAAGGATGTCCACAGTGTGAACTCTGACAGCACTCATGCTTTTTCCCTATCATTTTGTGGTATTAAGCGTAGCGGGTTCGGTTCTCAACTTGAGCCTTGATCTGAAGTCTGAACTCAGAAAATCTGGACGGACTCTTGGTCTGGCCGACTTACGGTTTACTTGAAATAAGTATTTTATACATACACATTCCAGAGGATTTCGAGAGCAGCACCAGCATAATTCCAACCCTTTGTAATTGTAATCATCTGACTGCCCAGCCTAACTGCCTTTCTCTCTACCATACCAAGTCCCAACCCGGCTACAAATAAATCCTCTGGATGATCCCACTGCACAGTACTCCCATCGGCAATCGTAGGATCTGCTTTATGAGTCGTGTAACTCAATCTCAAAAAAGCCTCCTATAATCCACATCGTTGATTCGCTGCGCATTACAATACTGCGCAGCAGAGAGGATAAGCACGCCCCAAAAACAAAGTAAAAAAAACTAAAATAAAAACCCAATTCATATCCTCTACTGCGCAGTAGTCCAGTCGTTGGATCTGCTTTAAGATTCGTTCAACTCAATCTCATAAAAGCCCCCTGTAATCCGCATCGTTGATTCGCTGCGCAGTACAATACTCCGCAGCAGAGGATGAGCATCCCCGTCTGTCTAAATTCTAAATCCATCGCCAGGTCCACGGGAGCTGCTTTGGGCAGCGCTAAAGTAACTAAGTTAGTGCAAATATGTACAGGTGAGGGTATTATCGTCTAAAAATGACCAAAAAGCTGAAAGAAGTACCAAACTCCAAAGCAGCTCCCCAGCTTTTATAATAATAATGACCAAAATACTCTCGCTGAGGGAGTGAAATGTATCGTTAATTGTAGGGGTATTTTGGTCAGTGTTGGTAGTACCAAAGCTGCCCGTAAGTAATTTTAGCGCTGCCCAAAGCACTCGATTCTTTTATAATTCGATCCGATTGCTGCTGCGGAGTGAGTGACATCCACATCCACTTCCACTTCCGATCGATCGTCCATCATGGCCACGGCCGAGGCGGCGAGCAGCAGCGGCGGCGGCGGCGAGAGGGAGAGGGCGGGGCAAAGGAAGAAGGAGGAGCCGGCATCGGTGGTCGTCGATTGGGGACGAAGGCGCTCCTCCTGCGGATACTGCGCCTCCTCCTCCTCCAGCGTCTCTCATGGTAAAGTAAAGTTCGTTTGACTTCCCTCCCGTTCTCGCCTTTTTGAGGTGGGGGGTCATGAGAGTGAGGAATTGTTGACTTCTGTTTGGGAGAGGAACAATTTAGCCATTTTAGGTACCGAGAGATGGAAATCTTCCATCTTTCTTAGAGGATAGGATTAAATGGTTGGAATGTAAGTATAATAATCAGTGATCTGTTGAAATTAGACTAAGTTTTTGAGGGCAAATGTGAATCTGCTTGCATTGTGTAAGAACGTGAGCTTATGGGTCGTAATCTCGTTGTTAAATTCCTTAGAGCAACTGCATCCCTGAATGCCTAGGAAACTACCTAAAAGGCATTTCGGTAAATATTGTAAACAGTTAGATAGTTGCCTCCTTAAAATTGCGAATGCACTCTATGGATAGCCAAACGAACCATCTAATATTTTGGTGGCTCCCCTTTTTGCCCGCTTTGATGGTCGATTGGTGGACTATCTAATAGTCTTTACGCTCCGCGTCCTTGACACTCGATTAGATATTGACACGTAGAGGATTTAGATACTCAATTTTGATAGGCTGTGCGGATGCTCTTTGTGTCTTTAAGATTTTTTATAATTTCCTTACTTCCAATTTTGTATATCAGAATTATGATTTAGTAAATCCTTTGTTGTTTTTTATTTGTATTATTAAATAATTAGATTCAGCCAATTACCTTATATCGGTTTTGGTGGTTTACAGGTGTATGGGCATACAGCTTGACCGCCAATGATTACCAAGGTATGAAAATTCAGTGTTTTTATTTGAAGATAATAAAGATGTGGTGGGTGGGGATAATTTTCTCAAGAAGCTTTACCAGACCTTTACTAAAGGTATATAGCTCAGAGTTATATGATCACCGGTTGCATTACTTTTGCCAAGTAACTATTACATATTGTACTGAAGATGTTTGGTTGTGTGCGTGTGTGTTTGTCGCAGAGATGCCTCTAGACATACTATCTAGTTTTTAAAGTACTGAGCTGCTTCTGTAATTATTTAAATTTGTGTTGCATTTAGGGAAGGTAACGATCATAATTTGTCTATTTATTTAATTAATTACGGACTTTAAATTTATATAGAGCTTCTTGATCGAGGTTGGAGGAGATCAGGATGCTATGTGTACAAACCGGAGATGCATAAAACTTGCTGCCCTCAGTACACCATCCGCCTTAAGGCTTCCAACTTCACTCCATCGAAAGAACAAGACCGAGTCCTAAAAAGGATGCAAAGGTCTGCCTTCATACTTTCTTTGGAAAAATCACAAATGTTATCTGTTACCTCTTTTAATAATGTAGAATTAATCTCGCTATAAACTATGAAGTATTGACATTATGGTATAGGTTGAGAAAAGAGTATTCCTAATTTGGTTTTGGTATTTGCTAGGATTAATTTGAATAGTTTCCTTTTTTTTTTTTGCTTTGATGAGAATTAAAATGGTTGACTTGAATAGAGTTGGTGTAATTGTGACCATCTTGGTCACTTCCTGTAAAGAAAATATTAATTACTTCTTAAAATTGGTTGTAGTTTTTCTCATACAAATTGATTTGTTGAATTTTGTAGGTACCTCGATGGGGCACTTGATTCAAAATTTGATAAATCTAGTGCAAAGTCAAAGTCAAACCTGAAGGAGGCAAACAGCAAGCCTAGTGATTCTCACTTACCAAGCAATAAAGGCAAAACGAGTCTGATATCCATAACTGAACAACTACGTGGAACAGAAAACCAGGACAGGTTCATTTCTTTCTTATCAGACAAAATCAACAATGCTGTAAATACATTTTTCGAGGGAAGAGGTATTCTTGTTACCAGTCAAGCCCCTAAATCAGTTGTGAAGAAGGTTAAACCCCAAATGAAAAGTAAATTAAAGGATATTGTAACTCAAGAAGAAGATTTGGTCTACACTTGCAATGTGAGCTTTCAAATAGCAGCATATATTAGAAAGTTGGATGCAAAAGCAGAGAACTCCAATTCGACTTCCCCAAACATCATTGCAGAAGAACTGGAAGCTTTAATTACATCAGAAGAAGTTTCTGGCTTTATAATTAAAGCATGCAATGGGCATCTAAATTTTTATACAAATGCAAAACCAGAAAATGCACTGGTTGAGGAATCAGTACAAGCAAAACAACTGGAGAAGAAAGACAATGAAAAGACCCCGCAAAAGAGGAGAAAACTTGAGATACGCATGAAACGCTCAGAATTTGACCCAGAAGAGTATGCACTTTATGGGAAGTACCAAACCCTAGTGCACCAAGACAAGAGGATCTCAAAAGATTCCTATACAAGATTCTTGGTTGAGACACCAATACCATTTGTTGAGCCTGATGGTAGTTCTATGGTACCACCGTGTGGTTTTGGTTCATTTCACCAGCAGTATTTGGTGGATGGTAAACTCATAGCTGTTGGTGTGGTTGATATTCTACCCAAATGTTTATCAAGTAAATATTTGTTTTGGGACCCTGATTTTGCATTTTTATCCCTGGGAAAATTTACGGCTCTGAAAGAGATCCAATGGGTCAGAGAGATGCAAGCACACTGTCCAAGCCTGGAGTATTACTATCTTGGGTACTATATCCACTCTTGTAACAAGATGAGGTACAAGGCTGCATATCGGCCATCAGAGCTTCTCTGTCCCCTTCGTTTTGAGTATGTGTCAATCCCTACTGACTTTTGCTTGAACCAAAAATACACATTATGTACCATTGTACCACATTATAATTTTATTAACTAAATCTACATTACAGGTGGGTCCCATATGATGCAGCGAAACCTCTGCTTGATAAAAGCAAGTATGCTATCTTATCAGATTTCAGAACAGCAGACAATGCTCACTCACAAAAAACTGAGCCTCCTGGTACCTCTTCAACTAGTGATATCCACCATCCTGTTGGTATCCAAAACAAGACTGCAGGGGTTGAAAATGGAGTGGCATGTGGAGAGGAGGAAGATTTCATGCATGAAGACTCTGACATGGGACCCGATGAAGAGTCAGCTTCTGCAGACATGGATGACGACGACGACGACGACGAAGATGAGATGGAAGTTGATGCATCAGGTGCTGATGCAAAAAGTATTGGTGATATTGTGCTTGATGTGCATAATACGCATGTAAAATTCAAGGTAGCATTCTAGTGTTCTAACTATAATTTACCGCACCTAACTTGGGATGATTTGTGATTAGAGTGAAGTATCACAAAAAGTGATGCAGCAGATTTAAAAAAGATGCATAAAACAAAAATTAAGGAAAAAAAAGACAGATGATGGGATCAATTCTTCACCCTTACTACGCTTGTACATAACCAGGAAATGTATCCAAATATTGATACTGCGCAGCGAGCAATGTTGATACTGATCTTAATATCTGTTCTAAGGATTTAAAATGTTGTTAACGTTATATATTTGATCCATTTATGAACGAGAGAAAGGACATAGACAGGTACTTGATATGAATGATATGATAGAACTTATGTTGTTTCTTCTCGTTTTTTTACAGGATTTTCAGGCAAAATTTGCTGTGAAAAAGAGTTTTCTTAGCATGTTGGAGAAGCAATTATACCAATATATGAAAGTTGTGGGAAAGGACCTTTCCAGCCGCATTGTGTATTCTCTTGGGTGAACTCGTCTACTCTTGCTGTTTAAGTTGTCAATAAAATTTCTTAACTTTATTTCCCAAATGTTCTTCACTGTAACTTAATATTGTGTTGTGAGACCTCAAGGCAATAGTCTTGTGTTATAGACACTGTTTTTCTTGCTTGTGAGAGCATTTGGCCTAAGGGGCAGATTTCTTTTGTTTAGTCTGTTGTGTATATATTTGTGTAATAATTTAGGAGCAGAATGGAATTGTTGTAGTGCCAACTATATATTGTATTGTTCTTGCTTTTGAGAGTGCGGGTTGTTTAAGGCACCAGGGCTTTTGTTTATTTCTTAATTATTTGCTTGTTTTCTGCTATAAATATATTTGTCCTACAATGCTTAATGTCCAGATACTTGAGGATGTTTCTGCATTTCCCATGCAATTCATTTCAAATAAGGTATGTCACTATGCTCATGACATTTGCTTCGTTTGACGGTTTGAGTATTATTTTTCCTTTTTTAATAGAAAGATGTGTGTTTAGCTCTTCAAATTTTGTTTTCGGTACTTATGACGGTCTGAATCCATAATTTCTCGGAAGTCATCCTAGTTAGTATTCATATGAACTGCTAAGCTAGTAAGCTACATGACATGAGCTATTAGGCTATATGCGTTCGAGTGTTTTTTTGGAAAAGAGTAAACTAGGTAAGACCATCTTGTTATGGATGGATCTTTACTTACCAAAATGGCAAGATCCACAGGCAAGTACTGATTGATCAACCAAAAGGGTCTTTCAGGGCCAAGACAGCATGTAAACCAACCCTATTCATTAGTGCGGGAACATTCAGTGTTACTTGCCAAGCAGTTTATTCATACGCTAGAAAGAGGGTTAAACTTTCAAGCTTTTTAGTTATGCCATATCATCCATCATTAATCTCAACCATTGATTTTGTTTCTCTCTCCTCATTTATCTTTAATCAAATGGCTCAATTTTTTTCATTAAAGAAATAATATGACGTACCTAAAGAATAATTTAAGACTCAAAATATTTACAACTCTTTGTATTCTTTTATATAAATTGAGATGTAGCTAAAAATATATTATATAAAAAATATATTAAGTCCAATATTTATCTAATAAAATATATTTATAAAAAATGTATATTTATTTTCAATATCTGTTAATTATGTAATATTATCTTTTTAGGGCAGAGCCCGATTCACTGCTCTAGTTTCAGAAATGCGACGATAAATTGTAGCAGTAACAGATGTGGTAATTGAGAAAGCACACCACATTACAGTTCTTCCCTGTTGGCTTATGTGGGCTTAATTTGAGGCCCAGAAATATTTAGTAGGTAATATGAGTAGTGACATAATCCTTACTATATATAAAAGCATATTGGAAAAAATAATATGGAAGGGCTATTTTTTCTAAATAAAAAACCTGAGCTGTTAATCATTTTCTTGGATAGATCAGAACCGTTGATATACGTTAATGCCCGTTAACGTTCTTAGCCCATTAAAATTAAAGGCCATATAAAATATCTCAATTTAAGGTCCATTACATATTATCTTAAAAGTTTATATTAAAAAATAACAATTTTATCCAAAGTAAAGCGTGGGCTTTTAACTAGTTACACAAACAGCACGTTGTCCGTCACTTTGAACAGCTTAAAAAGGGCATAATTACTTATTACACGTACAAAGTGAAGATTGAGCTCCCCAGAGAACAACTCGGATTGATACTCGATACAGCTTTTTATTGAAACAATTGCCCAATTAAGGATTTAAGGCTGTATTACAAGGCGCACTATAGCTTGGCTCAGTTGGAGACATGGGATCGAACCCCGGATGGGGCGAATTAAGGTGGAGTGTATGGTTGTATGCACGCCTATCGGCCTACGGGCTATAATAAAAAATAAAATAAAAAAAAGAGGTTGTATTACAAGTTAGCGACACAATTTAAAACAAAATGATCAATTTAAGAGATCAACTGTTCTATGGGTCAATCAAGTGTTTGATCTCTTCCTGAAACCTTGCCATTGCCGGCTCAGGCAAGCACACTCGGCACCACGACAACTTCTTCACCCATGCTATTCTTAGAAGTTGTGTAGAAGGTGTCAATCCAAGGGAAAGGCTTCGCGCCGTACATCCCTTCTCCCCATCCAAAATCGACATCCTGTAAACCAGAACGGGTCATATCCGATACCATGAAAGTCCTGGCAACCATATACTGAGGCTGTCCTCTAAGCACCAGCACATCTGCAAGCGACTGCAGGTAATCGCTCGACATAGCTCTAGCCTTTGCTTCCTTGACCAACTTCAGTGCATACTCCAGTGGGCTAGAACATAATTTCCCCGCTTTGCTGAATGCCAAACAAGAAGGTTCGATATACTAGGTTTGCGGGTGGAGTCTTTAAGACAATGTCATACTCCTCTTGAGTTGCACCCTCTATTGGCTCATACTCGCGATGTTTATAGGTGGGGACTGGTGGGTCTCGTGCTAAAAGAAGGTGACGATCCCACCCAGGAAGGACGCTTGGTCGGTCAACTCCACGAGCCAATTCACCAATGGCATTTAGAAATTGTGCAGTGCCAAGTCCATCAGCGATAATGTGGCAGATCTTCACCCCGAAGGAAAACCCGCCACACCTGAAGTGTGTCACCTGCACATGTGTATGCAAAAGTTTTTGAAATTATCCTCGACAGCCGATCGAAGTTGCATACAACTTGTGATAGTTACAAAAAATGGTTTTAATAAATCCAACTTTTATTTCTATTGCACAAAACTTCTAATACAATCAATCCCTCAGCTAAATATATTTATATATTCAACGGAATATTTAAAATTGTTTGAATTTTTTAACTAAGCTGTTGTCAATAATCCCTAATTTAAATATGTACAAGCTTTATTCTACATTCAGAAAGAATCATAAGTAAATCCTCTACGTCATAAATCATAAGTCTCATAAAGAAGCATCCTAAATAGTAAGTATTTTGAAGTAACTAGTAAAGAGCCTATACTTCACTTTGGATTGAAATTGTTATTTCTTATAATAAATTTTTAAGATAATATGTAATGGGCCTTAAAGTGAGAAAATTGATATGAGCCTTAAGTTTTATAGGTTGAAACATTAAAGTACGTTAACAGTGGTAATCAATCTCCTTTTATTAGAACTTTCATGTTAAAAAATTCAATCTCCTTTTATTAGGAATAATGATAAATAGAATAATTCTAGAATTCACCCATCTTGTCACCTGAATATACAACAACGGCTGGTCGACGACTCCGGGGGCCATGAGCTCAGAATCAAATTGCAACAGATCAATAAAAGAAAATGGTCGCATAATTGGTCACCCAGGTAATCGAGTCGCACATTGGCATCTACTTCAACAAACATTACGCCCTCTCCGGTGCAATCCACCACCAGCTTGCCATCCGGTTGTTCCCTCAACCGGCCAGCAATCGGATAGTAGTGTACAAGTGCTTTCTCCAGGGCCTCCTTGATGACATTGGCAGGGTCGTCGGCCCCCTTGGACGGGTTGGCACGGTAGAAATGTACAGACGGAGTGTAAAATCTAAGACCCGCCTGGTCATCGATGTCTGACAGGGATTTTACACCATGAGGCGTCTGCTTTGCCGGTGCAACGAGCACTGGCTCGCTGCGTTTAACATTGAAGGATATGTTCGGACGGAGAGCGGAGGTCATTGGAGATTTTTTCATTGTTTTATGAGAAACAAAGAGATAGTTAATAAGCACTAACAGAAGGTTAACTTTGAGTAGTTACTAATTAAGGGAATCTCGTTTGTGTATTTATAAAGGGAAGGGTTAATTAATAATTACAAGTGCTGCATGCGTTATGTCTTATTATCTTCAAATGGATCTAGTGATGAGCAAAAAATATTCTTATTTTGTAACGGACTGTTCTGCAGGTGTGTAACATGTGTTCTTGTTTATTGTGAAAGGGTCATATCTAGTGTCCATATCATGCGTAACAAGTGCTGCTCTCCTTGTAGGAGATTGCGGTTCGAAATCTGGTCTTTTATAGACATTTAAATTTGAGTGGCTTAACCCTCATCTTTTTATCTAAAAAAAAGTGTCCTTATGTCCATATTATTACAAAATGGAAAATGTTATGGGGATACCGCAAAAGATACCGTCGGAGATACCATTATACAAAGTTAATTTAACGTTAATCTGCAACATGTTGCGATCAAAATGAAACATCTATAAAGTTAATCTGAAACTTAATGAGATTAAAATGAAACACAAATGATATAATTTTCTCTTTTGTTGCTCTTTCACTTCATCTTGCTCCCATACGTTCTCTCAACAACTTTAAGGTAATATTTAGGGAAATTTGTATATATGCCACTCCAAAACCTTCAATATGTAAGTTTGCCACTCCAAAGTTAGAAATTGCAAATTTGCCACTAAAAATTTAACTTATTTGTATTTTTGCCATTATTGATTATAAATATACAAATCAAATTATTAAAATATATGAAACTTTCTAAATGACTAAATTACCCTCTATCCCCACTACCCGGCCCTGCCTTGCACTTCCCCGGCCCCGCTGCACGCTGCCCCGGCCCCACCGCTCGCTGCCCGCCCTGCCGCACACTTCCCCGGCCCTCTGTGCACTGCCCCGGCCCCACCGGGCACTTCATTGGCCCCGCGGCGCCCTTCCCCGGCTCCGCGGCGTGCTGCCCCGGCCCTTGTCAGTCATAGTGTTAGGGACCTCGTCATTCAAATCCTGAAATTGCGGGTGATGCGAATGAAGGGGAGAGAAGAGGCAGAGGAGAGCGATATCCATGTTGGGCGGTGAGAGAGAGTGATGCAGTTGGTGCGAGAGGAGGAGAGAATAGGGAGGGATGCATGGCGGATGGAGAGGAAGGAGCACAGGGAGAGCTCTATGGGTTGTAATGGGGGATAGAGGGTAATTTAGTAATTTAAAAAGTTTCATATATTTTAATCATTTGATTTGTATATTTATAATCGATAATGGCAAAAATACAATTAAGTTAAATTTTTAATGGCAAATTTGCAATTTCCAACTTTGGAGTGGCAAATTTACATATTGGAGGTTTTGGAGTGGCATATATACAAATTTCCCTAATATACAAGTAAATGATTTAATTTATGATTTGTGTTATTCAACTTAATACTATAATGTTTCAAGTTAATACGTTAATTGTATCAAGATAATTTGTTAATGTTTCAATTTGAATATATTTTACATTATAACTGATATTTGTTTTGGTATCTTTTTTGGTATCTGTATATCTGGACCGTTACAAAATATGAGTTAAGAGCTAGAAAAATTGAGATAGAAGTTATAAATTTTGTGTATGTGTGGGTATGTAGATAGTTAAAACCATGACCCTTGGAAAATTCCATTCGGAAACTCCCATTTATACTGGCTTACTGCCACACGCCGTTCTCTTTTTTGTGTCAATTCAAAATTTACTATTTCTAAAATTTTCTTGTTTATTTTTTATATTACTGAAAAAGAAACATTAACAATAATAAAATATACGAGTCACAACTGAATTAGGGCTTCTGAATATAAATCTGAAATTCTGAATCAATGCTGCATGCCAACATAAAAAACGTGCCGAACTAGCTAGTTGTTAAGCTGAAGAGTTGACATTGTTGTTGCCACCACCACCCATCATTAATTTGAGCTTTCTTTACGGAAAGGGGAGAGATATATACTTAAAGGGTAAAACAAAGTATCTGACTAATTACTCCATTGAAAAGAAATGAGCTGTGAAGGCGAGGAAAAAGGCAGTCGATGTATACACTAATACACAATTACGAATGTTGCCATTAATTAGCTCATACCGGACTGCAGCACGAAGCACGCAATAAATTAAAGGAAAAATATAATTTGCCCCTGTCATTGCCCCCCAACCTCTAATGCGTTGGCATCTGTCCCTTTTTCTCCGGTTTCTGCCCGAATTCTTCTGAGTTACCGATAGCAGGTTTGTGGGTGTTACAAGTTGGTAGAGCCCTTCTAGTAGATAGCCTGGTGATGGATTTCAAAACAAAAAAAAAAGATAGCGTGTTTATTAAACTAGAAGCATACCCGTACGTTGTTGCGGGCAACTTTAATTTCATTAAAGCTGAATGGGGTGAAAGAATCAAAGATAAGAGATGAGTCAGTGACTTTAGCAGAGTGAAAAGGTCAGTCAAACACTTCACCACTTTGGTTTGTGCTGAGGCATAAATGGAGAGTAGTAGAATAGGAAATGGATGCTATCTCATTAGGGTGTACAACGGGCGGGTTAACGTTTTATTATCAAAATTTGAACCTGACCTGGTTATATTGGGTTATAAAATATTTTTACTCAACCCACCCGTAACTCAACCCAACCCGACTAATTTTTTATGTACGTGTTTTTGCGGGTTGTACGGGTTACGCGGGTTAAACGGGTTATAGTTTTGGTTAAATTATTAATCATATAATTTTACTTTTTGTATAATATTGGACATGTTGTTGGTGATTTATAACTTGATGATAATATATTTTGGATAACTTAAGTAATATAAAGAAAATTTAACGTTAAACATAAATTAGGAATTATATATAGAATACTCATTATATATTTATTCACTACATTTCATATTAGAAACATAGAACAAGTATGTAAAATTGCAAAAAAATAGTTACATATAATAAGCATTAACCCAAAAACATCATAAAAATTTTATATTGATCTTAAATAAGAACTTAATTCTTAAATTATTATCTCATTATTTATCTTTTTAATAAATTGTATATGTAAGTTTGTATAAAATTATAATTTATAACTAGTTGTGGGTGGGTCGGGGTTAGACGGGTTTCTATATGCTCAATATGTAACCCAACCTGACATAACGGGTTAGTCAAAATTACAACCCGACCCAACCCGGTAATGTCTCTAACCCGGTAAAAAACGGGTTGGGTCGGGTGGGTCGGATGGGTCGGGCGGGTTGACGGGTTTTTTGTACACCCCTACTATCTCATCCTTTGATTATTGGATGGACGGTGATTAAAATAGAAGTAAGACTATGACCATAATGGAGGAAATTGTCATACCAGGTTAACTTCATTAAATGTTTGTGACCAAACCAGCCTGTTCATTCTCAGCATGCTTATGGATCATTCACCACTTATTTTTTGTTGTACCCACGTCATTGATATTACAACTAGACCAAAACCAATATTGAATTCAGATTAAATGGTCTGATCATTTATGGGGCCTACCTTTATATTAATGATGTCATCTATACTCCTATAAAAGCATGTAAGGATTGGACTCTCCACTTTGGTTCAAGTCTATCATGCTCCAGTAGATCGAACCAATCGATGACTTTTCGATTTTTCTGTCTTTCCACTTCCAACATCTTTTCCTTTGAACGCACCGTTGTCTCTCCCAGCCCGATTACTTTTCCATTTTCCTTTCATTGTAATCGAAAGAAAGAGAAAAAAAAAATATTTCAATTTTCGCTTTTGTTCTTTGCAATTCGGTATGGCTTTTATCTTTGCTCCATTGTCCGATTACTGGTCCGGCCAGCGTGCTTGCACGACAGGTTTCGGCCTCACTCCTTTCTAAGATAGAGAGTCCGTAACTCTTCGCTCTATTTTATAATTTAATTTTTCTATTTCTACTATATATTATTTAAAAAAAAAGTTTATTGTTTTGATTTTAATTTAAAAGGCCGTCCATTGGACGAGTTTCTTGCTAGTATTATAAATGGCCTCTATTATTAATGAGGGCCGCTATCTCCCGATGTCTTGACGGGCTGCCCAACCTTTTCAAATGTTCACCCACATTACCACAGTTGCTATAAAAGCTCAAATAAGGTAAATGCCAGCGCACCAGAGGGTTGGGGGTAATGTCTGCGACATTATATCACTACCCTAAATTAAATTCAACGCATGTGATCTCGAGCTAGAAGAGAAGAGTTTGTCAAGGCAAGACTCGTAACTTGATCATCTAAAACGATTTGGATTATTACCTAAATAGTGTACTTTGCTACTAATTGCTAGCTAGCTAGAGTCAACGAAAACAAATTCCAACGCTGCGTGAACCAAAAATTTAAATCGTTGATGATGGGAGTGACGGCTCTCCAATGGATATAATGTTAAAAATAGTTCATAAAAATTGCTCATTATCTGTTAAACGGATTGTACAACTATTAAATGGAAAGTTTGCTTGCTGTACGAAATCCATCTAATTTTAATATAGTAAAATTGACATATTTTTGTATTAATAATTGTGTGCTTTCATGCATTCAACATATGATAAGCTAACTTTTTTACAGTAAACTCGTTGAGTAACGCGACTGCTACACACTTGCACTCCAAACATTTACTAAGATTTTTTTTAAAAAAAATAAAGATGAGGGTCAAGCGACTCAAATTTAAATGTTTATAAAAGATCTCGTGTCTATGTTTCGAACCCACGACGACTCCCTTACGTAGTGCGTTGCCCCTAGATCCAAAGGATGATCATTCTTCTGATATTGCTTTTTAATGAAACAATTGCCCAATTATTGACTATATTTACAAGAAACATAAAACAAAAATGATCAATGTGAGAGATCAATTGTTCTATGGGTCAATCAAGTGTTTGATCTCTTCTTGAAACCTTGCCATTGCCGGCTCAGGCAAGCACATCGGCACCACGACGACTTCTTCACCCATGCTATTCTTAGAACTTGTGTAGAAGGTGTCAATCCAAGGGAAATGCTTCGCACCGTACATCCCTTCTCCCCATCCAAAGTCGACATCCTGTAAACCAGCACGGGTCATATCCGCTACCATGAAAGTCCTGGCAACCATATACTGAGGTCGTCCCCTAATCACCATCACATCTGCAAGTGACTGCAGGTAATCGCTCGACATAGCTCTCGCCTTTGCTTCCTTAACCAACTTCAGTGCATACTCTAGTGGACTAAAACATAACTTCCCCGCTTTACTGAATGCCACGGCACGCACAAATGCGTTGCCATAGAATCCAGTAGGGAGTGGTGGCACTGTTTTATTCCTTGAATTTACTGGGAACTGCACGCGGACTTCAAAGTCTGGATTATAATCTAAGGAAATTGTTCGGCTTCTCCAAGCAGCAGCTATAATGATCTCAAATCTGCTCACATGACACGATTGTTCGAGAGATTGCACATGCCTTTTCAAAGCTGAGAGCTCCTTCGGACCAAACAAGAAGGATCGATACACTAGGTTTGCGGGTAGAGTCTTTAGGACAATGTCATACTCCTCTTGAGTTGCACCCTCTATTGGCTCGTACTCACGATGTTTATAGGTGGGGACTGGTGGGTCTCGTGCTAGTAGAAGGTGACGATCCCACACAGGAAGCACGCTTGGTCGGTCAGCTCCACGGGCCAATTCACCAATGGCAGACAAAAATTGTGCAGTGCCAAGTCCGTCAGTGATAATGTGGCAGATCTTCACCCCGAAGGAAAACGCACCACACCTGAAGTGTGTCACCTGCACATGTGTATGCAAAAGTTTTTGAAATTATCCTCGATAGCCAATTGAAATTGCATATTGATAGGGCCCATAATACTTGGCCCGATAAGCCATTATGGGCCTGCATTCAATAAGGTTGATAAGTGATAACACATGTATGGCGCCACACCAATACCGTAGAAGATCTGGATGCTGAAGGACAGACCTATAAAATGACTAACTTCCATGAATCAGAGGCTGGATCCTATCTCATTTAGGCTAGACATTCTTGGACTCGTACTTGGCACTTGACCAGTACCTTGTACTAGGCCCATACGCACCACATACAACTTGTGATATTACAAAAAAAAATGGTTTCAATAAAGCCAACTTTTAATTCAATTGCACAAAACTTGTACTAATACAATCAATCCCTCAAGCTAAATATATTTTATATGTTCAACTCAATATATTTTATATATTCAATAGAATATTTTAAAATTGTTTGAATTTGTTTAACAAACTGTTGTCAATTTAATAATCCCCAATCTAAATATGTATAAGGTTTATTCTACATTCAGAAAGAATCATAAATCCTCTGCATCATAAATCGTTAGTCTCATAAAGAAGCATCCTAATAGTAAGTATTTTGAAGTAACAAATAGAATAATTCTAGATTTCACCCATCCTATCACCTGAATATACAACAACGGCTGGTCGACGACTCTGGGGGCCATGAGCTCAGAATCAAATTGCAACAAGTCAATAAAAGATAACGGCGGTGTAATCGGGTCACCCAGGTAATCGAGCCTCACATCAGCATTTGCTTCAACAAACATTACACCCTCTCCGGTGCAATCCACCACCAGCTTGCCATCAGGTTGTTCCCTCAGCCGACCAGCAATCGGATAGTAGTATACAAGTGCTTTCTCTAGGGCCTCCTTGATGACATTGGCAGGGTCATCTGCCCCCTTGGAGGGGTTGGCACGGTAGAAATATACAAATGGACTGTAAGATCTGAGACTGGCCTGGTCATCGATGTCTGACAGGGATTTTACATCATGAGGCGTCTGCTTTGCCGGTGCAACCAACACCGCAGCACTGCGTTTGACATTAAAGGTTATGCTTGGATGGAGAACAGATGTCATTGGAGATTGTTGATTGGTTTATGGAAAACAAAGAGAGAGTTAATTAGTACTAACATAAGGTTAACTTTGACTAATTGTTAATTAAGGGGATGTCGTTTGTGTATTGTTGGTGCTGGTGGTCGGTGAAATGCCTCTTGCAAGAATGTTTGTTGTTGTTGGCTTCAGATACGCATTACAAAGTCACTTTTCTCAAGGCTTAATCGATCGTCCCTACCAATATAATATGGTGTGCAAATTAAACGGGTACAACGAATAACCTCTCAAGATATCGAAACCTTTTCTGACAGCGCCTGCACAAACGAAATCAGATCCGGACAGCGGCAGAGATTTGATAGGATTGCTACAATTCTCAAGCAATTTACAACAAGTCAAGTATATATACCGAGATTTATATGGCTCTTAAGAACTCGTGAAAATTTTTATCTGATATTTGGTATCTCTCGAACTGAGTTGCAAAGGCCTGCCTATTTATAAGCTACGCTACAGCCATAAATCAGGTCGGTATTTGTGGTTTGCACGGCAAGTTCAGCTTGTGATAAGCATATAAGCTTGTACAGCAAGCTGATAAGTGATAGCAAGCACTCAGTTGCTACTTCCTAGTAAGACAATTCAAATGGAATTGTGCTCTTACTCTTCTCCAATTCATTTCAAATGGAGGCTTCGATGCAATATATATATCATGACTCAATCATGCAAAATAAATTGCAACGGTTTATATTATATCATGAGTTCAATCATGGTACAGATCTTATATTATATCATGAGTGCAAAACAAAGAAAATACACCCCAACTATATATTTTGAAAACAAAAAATTATTTTGAAAATCTCTAACACGTATTGTAGGGAAGGGTTAATTAATAATTACAAGTGCCGTGTTACTGTTATGTATTATTGTATTCAGATGGATCGAATGATGAACATATTAAATTGCCATGCAGTCTTTTTCTCAATATTCAAATTTTACTTTTTTAAAAAAAATTTCTTATTTTTAATATAATTTATGGAAAAAAGACGCAAAAATCTATACTTCTATCATATCTATACTATATTATAAAGCAGGTAAGATTAGACGTCTCCATTTTTTCATTCTTCCTCAAATTTCTTTAATTCCCATTCTACCCCTTAATCAATGGTACAGATCAAAATACATTGATTTCAAAGGCGTTGAAAAATAAATCTTGGTTTTTACAAAAATGGAAAGATATCAATCATGGTATGAAAGATATCAATGTTGATTAGAATTTATATTAATGAGGAATTAACGCTTTATGTTCTAACATTCAATGAGTTGATTTAGTATAAAGATGAAATTTAAATTGTAAATAATTAGCCAAAAACCGAAAGCACATTGTATTGTAAGGTGTGAGATCAGAATTTAAAACGCCCACACAATGGATGGGTTTCTTGCCAGTAATAGTAAAACATATGATTCTCAACTGAATTAAACCTTCTGATTCAGAAATTAATCTGGATTATTATGAATATAATTATATAAATTTTATAAGTACTGCCAACATAAAAAGCTTGTTGAAATTAGTCGTTAAGCTGAAGAATTAATTGACATTAATTGTTGTTGCCACCATCACCATCGATCATTTGAGCTTACTTTACCGAAAGAGAAGAAATATTTAAAGGGTAAATTAACACAAATTATCTGACTAATTAGTAATTACTCAATTGAAAAGAACATGAGTGAAGGGGAGGAAAAATAAAGCCCTGTTGATGGTCTTAACATTTTTTTTACATGGCAGAGAAATGCCAGAAGCAATCTTGAACAATGAAGTATTCTTCTTCACATTTTCACATCGGTGCCGTGTCTTGCTGCTCAGTTTATCAGTTCCAGTACTGTTCCAGTAAACTTCATAATCAAATACTATACGTCTAACCTACTCTTTCTCGAGTGCACATCTACTGGAATGGTCAGATTACCCCAAAACATGGAGTAGTCAGAAATTGCACTGAAAATAACATGTACTACTGTAGCGGACAGCTTTAAAAACCGTGTATAGTAGCTTTTTAGGGGAGTATTTTGACTATTTCACTGTGGAATACCCAGTGGATTTCAATTCCTCTCTCTTATTATCTGATGCGTTGGTAACATGTTTCCAATTTACATGGGGACAGTGACGGAGCCAAAACAAAACTGGAGGAGGGACAGAAAATTTTATCAATTAATAATATACGTTAACTAAGTATATTTTACTGTAAAATTTAAGATACATAAATATTTAATTATTATTAATTATCCAAATGCAACATATTTTTTTTATTTGAATATGTACTTAACAATTATCACATAGATTCTATACATTCAGATATTTTATTCCCTTTTTAATTATATATAGGAATAAAATTTAATACAATAAAAAAACTCTTATTAAATTTACCACGGATGAAGAACCAGTTAGCATTTGGATTAGTGGCTAAGGACAACGCTCTCCGTGTGAAAGGTCGCGGGTTTGAAACCTGGATGGAGAGTCTTTTATATATAGACATTTAGGGCCTGTTCGGCTCAATGGAATAACCCAAGGAATGTCACTGTTTCCGTGGGAACAAAAAAATTCAGTGAGACATAATTTTTTATTTCCCACCGTAACAGTGACTTCACCATGGGAAATACCCACGGCCGAACACGGCCTTAAATTTGAGTGGCTTAACCCTCATCTTTATCAAAAAAAAAATAATAATAATAATAAAATAAAATAAATTTTACCACGGATGAACTAAAACAATTTTAAAAATTGATTGAAAGTGAACAACATTTTAAAGTTGAAAGAACAAAATTATGTACTATACACCCTAGTGTTTTGGGCAGATCATGAGGGTCAAGTGCCCCCCCAGAACATTGGGGGGGGGGGGGGGGGGGACTTTTTTATCAATTAATAACATTTTAAGTACACTCTACTATAAAATCTAACGTACATAAATATTCAATTAATTATTATCCAAATGCAATATTTTTTTTATTTGAATATATACTTATCAATGACTATTTGTGATTGATTATATGCATTCAGATGTTTTATTCCCTTTTTAATTAGGAAAAATTGTCAAAATGCCACCACAAAATATCAAGTTTGTCGAAATGCCATCCCAAAATTTTGACTTGCCAAAATGTCATCCCAAAACAGTTCTAGTAGCCAAAATGCCACTTATACAATATAATCAATTAAAAAATAAACTATTTTCACTAAAGACTAAAATACCCATCAAATTTGTTATATCTTACTCGATTTCCATTTCCGGTCTCCCGTCGTTTTGCTACTGAAACTGTTGGACGAAATGAAACTAAACCTAGGCGCATTCTTCTCCTCTTTAGTGCTCCGCCTATCTCCTCCGATCAACCTTTTCATTTTGATCCTGTATGAAGATTTTGCTGCTCCATTAGTTCTTCAACAAAACTGTTGGTCTCCAAGAAAAAATTGCGACTTCACTTCAGTACTAGGCTACTAGCTAGAATTGTTTTATTTTTCTCAATTTTTGACGGGATACAAGTATGACTGTGCAGTCTGTGCTCGCATGAGATAAATTTGTGACTTCATTTAATTTTTAAATTTATTACTTTGTGCTGGACGATTGGAAGGGGAGCTCACTCGACTCGGCTGCAATTGACCACATCGACTGAGTTGACGACACCGAGTGTTGTGGCCGGCAACTCATAGATAGATAAGAAGGAAAAGCGGCTTCTTAGGAGCGAAGTGCGTAGGGCTGGCTCTGGGAATGAACTTCCGATCATATCAGAAAGGGGTGAGTCTGATCCTCCAATCGATTTAGCTCAAGGAAGAATAACGGGAAATAAAAAAAGAAATTGGGGGATAGGGGGGTGGGGGGGTGGGGGGGCTTTGTCAGAGAGGGAACCAAAAGCATTAACGCACTAGTACAAGGGTAAAAGCGGGAATACGAAAATACAACCCCTTGAAATACTGCAATTTGTCCTCCTTTTTATTAAAAAAGTATAAATTTATTAAAAATGGCATTTTGGCAATTAAAACAGTTTTGGGATGGCATTTTGGCAAATCAAAATTTTGGAATGGCATTTTGACAAACTCAACATTTTGTGGCGGCATTTTAACAATTTTCCCTTTTAATTATATATGAACAAAAATTTAATACAATCAAAAGATTGTTTTTATCAAATTTACCATTGATGAGCTCTAATAATTTAAATTTGATTAAAAGTGGATACAACATTTCAAACTTGAAAGAACAACAAAATTATGTATTATACATATATAATGTTTTGGGTAGATCCTTTGGGGGCGAATGCCACCCCAAAACCCCCCTTGTCTACTGTCCTTGTCTGTATCAGGAAACTTGCAATTATTACTAGATAACCACGGATTGGTATCCGCTGCTTTTCTAATAAGAAAAGCACACCCTGCTTTTCTAAAATCCGACGATTGGGAAACACCGAAGTACTTTGAGATCCGTGCAGTAAAAACTGAAGTACTTTGAGATTTGTGCAGCAACCGATCCCGACCATCCAATTGGAAAAGCAGGGTGTGCTTTTCTTCTCAGAAAAGCAGCCGATACCGATCCGATAACGACACAATGTCTTTACTACTCAATTTTTTTTAAATTGTCATTTAAGATTATCAATATAAGCATTGTCAATTAATCCTCCCTCTTAGTTACAAAACTAGTTATAATATTTCCGCTGCACTTAATTTGTTCTTTTTGCTGCCCTTACATACACATGTACAAGTTACTATATATTGGTTTCAAAAGGATATCATATATGTATACTTATTTACTTCTTTTTTTTTTTTTTGAGTAAATATACTCATTTACATCTATCTCTTACAATTTAGTAACTTGTATTGTTTAGTAAAATATGCACCGGCGAACAAGCACATGAAACATGCATATATACTCTCCCTATCAGGTTATAAATACTTGTAATTGTGTGGCTTAAATTAATACTATCGTTCTTTCCAACCATACATGTTACTATTACAGCTTAATAATTAAGTATATTAATTACTTGTTAAACAGCTGAGAGGTACTACAATTGAGATCGCACAGAAAATTTCTATGGTGAGGCCTCCCGTACCACATGGTACGGCCATCCAATATGGAAGTGTCACTTAATTGTGTTTGCTTACATAACAATTAGCATTAATTGAAGAATAATTTATATCTCTTTCCTTTTTATTTGCTATTAGCAGGGCACCTCTTTCCTTTTATTTACCAACGAATGATCACATGCAATATATTTAGTGCGCATCAATATATCATTCAAAAATATACTAAATTCCTTTTAGGTATAATCAAATAAACTAAACTAGATTACTATTGTTATTGAATTATTAAAAAAATATACATACTGTCATGAAATGAAAAGGATGTTTATATTTTTCCCCTACACATACAATGATAATTTGCCAAAGTATGTTGTGTCATATAACTCCAATTAAAGTTTTAAAGGCAATGCTCTCCGTGCGGGAGGTCGCGGGTTCGAAACCCGAATGGAGAGTCTTTTATAGACATTTAAATTTGAGTGATTTGACCCTCATCTTTTATCTAAAAAAAAAAAAGAACTTTTATCTTGAATGAAGAACATACAACTAACGATATATAATGGGCATTCATAAAATTGTATAAATTGCCTAAAGTTTGAGATGATTAATTTTCTGAGAGTATACGGCTAGCTAAAATAATGTAATTGTGATATTGAATATTGCCAAGATCAATAAAATTCAATGTTTCCATGTATTGTTGCGGAATCAATGGTAAAAGAAGGAAAGAGATGGTAATTACTCATGAGAAAATTAATAGCAATGATTATGTAAGCAAACACAATTAAGTGGCATTCTCCTATTGGATAGCCGTACTATGTGGCTATTGTCACATGGTATGGGAGGCCTCACCGTAGAATTTTCCGATAGGACACCGGAATACAGCTTTAATTAACATCTATCTTTATTTTTTATTTTTTATGTGGTCATCGAATTTAGGCCCAAGAATAGGGAAAATTCTATGCTACGATAGAGACGTACAAAATGCAATATTCAGAATAATCCATGTGAATTAAGAGACGTAATATTGTACTATATATTTTGGAATTAAAGAGACGTACAAACATATATATAAACCGTACGAGTTACATATCATTTTGTTACTTTTGACAGGAAACGTAACTGAACATTTTTAATATGTTCTATATTTTTAGTGTGTTTTTGCTTTCATACTAGTAAAGAGTTCACAGCTTACTTTAAGCTGAAATTATTATATCTTATAATAAAGGGTCGAAATCTCATCACTTGTAAAGAAATTAATATGGGTCTTAAATTTAAATGGGCCAAGACATTAATGTGCGTCAACGGTGGTGATCAATCCAAGTAAACAATCAACGACTGAGATTTCTTTTTTGGGTAAGATAAAACTTTCATGTCAAAAAATTTAATATCTTTTTATTTGGAGTAAGGATAAAAAAAAAAATAGAAGGAAATAAACAGTAGCTATATTGCTCAAAGCTCAATCAATATGTAATATATTAAACATATCTAAAATTTGCATTAAATGATTTAGTAAGCTCGTATGCAATGAGATTTTAATATGTAAAATGTATTGGTTGAATCAAATTGACTATCTGAGTCATAGTTTTCGAGATATGAGCGCAAAGTAAAAACGTTGTTTTACTTTGCAACGCACTGTAACACAACTCTATATATAGAGATATATGTTATAAAATTGGATGTACTTGTTACATTCTTTATAAGTTTATATATATTTATATATGTACAGACGGATTTTCAATGTACGCAACATGCAACATGTTTGTCATAGACTAGTAATTAATGTGTATGCGCACTCATTGGTGAATACCAGGAAAGAAATTAAGTGTGCTGTCATGAGAGAAATTGATGGAATATCTATGTAAGAAAATTAGATGAATGGGCAATTTTTTATTGACTAGCTCTTACTGTATGGGCATATTTGATACGGTGGAAAATGACGGCGAATGACTGAAAATAACAAAATTTTTAGGATCTTAATTTGATGTTGTTGTTTGATGGCAAAAATTTTTGTAATAGATGATTCTTGTCAGGCCCCTTTTCCTTCTCTTTATTTTCCACTCAGTTTTAACTGGAAAATAAAAATTGTCCTTCATTATTTCTCCACCACTCCCAAAAACTCATCTCTTCCTCTTCGCCTCTTCTCATTTCTTGCTAATCAAACATAAGAAAAATAATTCTAGTTTCCAATTTTCTTGTACATCAAACATCCGCGATGGAAATAAAGAACCTGAAAACTGAAATGATTGAAACATGTTTCTAGTAATTTTTAAAATTCCTGCATTTTCTTTTCTTGTTGATCAAACAGGCCCTATATGTAAGCATCCAACGTGCCAGCGAGTTCTGTAGTATAGAATTTTCCAAACATAGTAATTAACATAACTACACAACACATAAACTGATATATACACAGTAACACCATAGCTCTCTTGAGCTTATGAAACAATAAACTGATGATACACAGTAACACCAGGTGGAGCTCTCTAGAGCTTATTAAACAAGCTGAGCTGAGCTGAGTAATATATAATGCTAGCTAGTATAGTCTAGTCTTTAATGAAACAGCACACCCAATATGGTGCACCCAATATAAATATATAATATGGCTGCAAACTTTATAAAAATGGAAACACAGACCAAACAGATGATAATGAGGGCTCCAATTTGCTATCAGGTCTTGGTTAATTTTTCGATCTCTTCCATAAACCTGGCCATTGCCTGCTCCGGCAAGCACATTGGCACGACGACGATTTCTTCACCGGTGCTGTTCTTAAAGCTTGTGTAGAAGGTCACAACCCAAGGGAAGGGCTTCACACCAAAGGTCCCTTCTCCCCACCCAAAATCCACATCCCGGAAGTTGGCGCGGGTCAAATCCGATACCATGAATGTCCTGGCAACCATGAACTGAGGGCGTCCCCTGAGAACGGTCATATCTGCGAGCGACTGTAGGAAATCGCTCGATAAAGCTGTGGTCTTTGCTGCCCTAACCAACCTCACTGCGTATTCGAGCGGGCTAGAACATAGCTTCCCTGCTTTACACAATGCCACCGCACGCGCAAATGTGTTGCCATAGTAACCCGTCGGGAGTCGCGGGACTGATTTACTCCTTGCACTTACCGGGAACTGCACGCGGACTTCATGGTCTGGATTGTAATCTAAAGAAATAGTTCGGCTCCTCCAAGCGACGGCAGTAATGATCTCAAATCTGCTTACGTGAGACAGTGATTCGAGTGGTTGCACGTGCCTTCGCAGGGCTGAGATCTCCTTCGGACCGAAGAAGAAGGATCGGAACACTAGGTCTGCCGGTGGATTCCTTGTGATCGCATCATACTCCTCTTGAGTTGCACCCATTACCGGCTCGTACTCCTGGTGTATGTGAGTCGCGACTGGCGGGTTGCGTGCCAGTAAAAGGTGGGGCTCCCACACAGGAAGTACACTTGGTTGGTCGGCTCCGCGTGCCAATTCACTAATGGCAGTCAGGAATTGCCCGGATCCTTGTGCATCGACGATGATGTGGCTGATACGATGCGCATAGGAAAACCCGCCGCACTTGAAGCGTGTAACCTGCAGGGAGCCGTAATTAATTATGGTTGAATTGATACTAATTATGATATATATGATTTTTGTTTTTAATTAATTAATTAGCAAGCCAAAAGGTTAAATTGATGAATCTTGCTAGCCACACAGTGCAACAAAAAATAAATGGACGGCCCAAATTTATTTGCTCCGATTGACGGTTGAGATTCAATATATATATAGTAATACCTAGCGTCCATAGCGTCCATATGTCACATTTGGAGATGCATCTGTTACATTTTGGGATGTATCTGTTACATTCGGTACACGTCTATGGATCTATGGACAGTTTTTCAATTCCGTGTACACGTCTATGGATCTATATATTGACGGTTTTTCAATGGACGCAAGATGTTTCTGATAATTAAGATTTCACATCGTCTGCCTTAAGGTAAAGTGCGGCATGGCACGTAGACCGTTGGATCGCCTCGAGATTCGAGCCTGGACGAATCTTAAAGTGATCCAACGGTCCACGTGTCATGCCGCACTGTACCTTTTAAGGCAGAGGATGAGCACTCGATAATTGAACATACTAGAGCTGTAACTCGGGTTTCACCCCGAAAAGTAGTATCAAATAAATAATTAAGAATTTTATAAAATTTTACAGATTTATATTAAACAAAAATTATAAAAAAAAATTGTAATTTCTTTATGTAAGTAAATAATAATAATAATAATAATAATAATAATAATAATAATAATAATAATACAATAGTTTATAAATAATAACATATATAAATGTTGGACCACTTTAAGGATTAAAATTTGTTTTAGATATGTCACATTCATCTTATTTAATAAGGAGATGAAAAAAATACAAGCCATTGGATTAAAGTAGATGGAGAGTTTTAAACAAAATCAACGGTTAATAATAGTGATGATGTGGCATAGTTGAGGTGTTTGGAAATCTACCCCTCCATGAGGAGTATAAATTACTGTCAAAAGAAGACTAGAGGTGCTAATTCAATAATTTCATCAGTACATATGTCGCTCTTAGTTATTAAATGAGGTGCTGTCTTGATTAACTAATTTCCATGTTTCCTATATTATCGGTAGTAATCTACATCTACCTAGCTATCATCCTATAAACTGTCAACTGTCAAGAATTCATATCTCCTTTTTTTTTTTTTTTTTGAGAAAAAAGAATTCATATCTCACATGAGCCTGTACAGCTGCACTCTAGTATATAATTTGAGAAAAATTATATATTTTAATATCTAGGAAATATATTTAGCAGCATAAGTTGTTTGATCATAAAAATTATTTGGTGCGATGTTCATTGATTATACAATGAACTCAATGCAAGATAAATTGTTAATTACGTGCACCAAAAAAAAAATGTTAATTGTGATAGAAAGTTGTATCGATTTTAATGTTGAGAAAATTTTATTATTCACTCTAAATTGATATATTGAACAAAAATGTATGATTTAATTATTACCTGAATGTACAACAATGGCTGGTCAACAACTCCAGGGCTCATAAGCTCGGAATCAAACAGCAAGCGATCAATAAAGGTAAGCGGCGGTGTGATCGGGTCACCAAGGAACTCGAGCGGCACATCGGCGTCTGCTTCGACGAACATGGCACCCTCTCCAGTGCACTCCACCACCAGCCTCCCATCAGGCTGTTCCCTCAGCCGGCCAGCGATAGGATGGTAGTATACAAGCGCCTTTGCGAGGGCATCCTTGATGACTTTGGCAGGGTCGACGTCAACGTCGTCGGTCGCCTTCGAGGGCTTCGCGTGGTAGAAATGCACGGCTTCAGAGTAAAACCTGAGGTTTGCCTGGTCGTCGATGTCCGACAGAGATTTTACCTTGTACGGCGTCGGCTCTGCGGGGCCAACGATCACCGGCTTGCTGCGGTTGACCCTGAAGGATATGTTTGGACGGAGAATAGATGTCATCGTTGTTTGCTTAATTAGCTAGAGCCTAGAGAGCATATATGATATGAGAGACACAAAACCTTTAAATTTGATTGTTGAAAGGAAAAATATATAATGCATTGGCTCCTCCCTGTTGACTGATGATGACATGGTATCTCTGCCCCAGTGACGGATCCAGGATTGATCAAATGAAAGAGGTGTCTAAGGATGATTTATGGTTCTAAAGTTCTAAGGTTTAATATGAGGGGAGGGTTTAGAGGGGCTAGTTGATGATTAAAATGATAAAAAAATTAATTATCATATTATGCGACTTTTTATATATATACATTCGATAAAATAGTTATTGGATTAAGAATATATTGCATACTTAAGTAATAAAATATTTAATTTGTTAATCATTGTTCATGTTTGATATAAAAAAATGAATTTTGATATCGAATTAACAAAAATGCACATCAAATGTAAACTCGTGTTAAACCGAAAAAATTGGGGTCAACAATTTCTACCGGGGGCCGCCTAGCACCCCCTGGATCTGCCCCTGGATCTGCCCCTGCTCTACCTGGTCGTCTCGTTCGACAATTCAACGAGGATCAAAATTTAATCCGCACTAAGGAGTTTACGTTCGGATGCCTTGATCCATACAAAAGTGCTGAGGAGGCTTGAGCCATGGGTTCCCCTTCCTTAAGAATCCGGGCAGGGGATCAAGCCGGGCAGCAGAGGAGGCTTAAGGAGGGGTTCTTGATCCGCACTAAGGAGCACGTGTTCGGACGGATCAAGGAGGATCAAAGCGTTGAGGAGGCTTGAGGAGCCTTGAGGAGGCCTTGCCGAACAGCCCCTAAGGATTCATATCCTCTAATGCAGTTCATGATGTGAGTCATAGGATTGTCTCGAGATTTGTGTCAACTTCGATCTTAAGACGATCCAATGACTCACATCATGAACTGCATAGAGCAGCAAGTTAGGGGATGACAAGCAACCCACCAAATTTAATTGGCAATCATTATTAATTCTGATCATTGATCATTGATCAGTGGGGGTGATTACTGATTAGATGATATATGAGATCTAATCATTAGCTAGTGAGAGCAGTGCTTTTTTTTTTTTGAAATATCACATGGGCCCTTAGACAACACACTTGTACCCCCGTTTGGTAGATGTAGTAAAAGTGATTTAAGTTCTTAAATCAATTTTAAGTCACCAAACGGAAGTGATTTAAGGTGTAGTAAGTTAACGCAGCTATATAAGTGTAGTAAACTAAATCACCAACATTTCACATCTTTTACACATAACATCAACTTTACTTCATCTATTTACTTCACTACCATCAAACACCACTGATTTAAGGTGATTTAACGTTTTACTCCGTTTTAACTTACTACACTTGCCAAACGGGAGGTAAGTTGTAACAATTGGTGATTGATTCTGTCCCTACCTCTAGCTAGATCTAAAATGGAGACTAGTCAAAGATTCTGAAACCAAGAAAATTACAAAGAACCCGGTGACATCCTGAAATTAAAGTAATATTGTGAGAGCAGTGCTGCTGATCACTGGTACAGTGGTACCATGATCGATGGGGGATTCTGGCAGGCACTGTACGTTTAATTCTGAGATTTGGTATTGACTGTACTGCTGTGTGTGTCGGTCACCCGGTGCTGCTGTACTGTACTGACGCGTGTCGATCGATGCTGCTCAAGCTTCAAAGGACAAATATAATTGAATTGAATTAAATGTCCCAAACCAAAAAATATATATACAATTGGATTTAGAAAAGTTGGAATGTATAATATGTATGTATTCAGCGAGTGGTTAGTTATACGTCAGATCAAATTCAAATACAGAGTATTTTTGGGATAAAAATCTGCTGCTTTTCTTCACAGAAAAGCATGCCCTGCTTTTCCAATCCGAAGGTCGGGATCAGTTGTCGCGCCGATCTCAAAGTACTTCGTTAACTTCGGTATTTTTCTGCACGGATCTCAATAAATTTCGGCGTTTCTCAACCGTCGGATCAATAAATTTTGGTATTTTTCTGCACGGATCTCAATAAATTTCTTTTGAGAAAAGCAGGTGATCCCGATCCGTATTTTTGTAATGAGAAAATCTCATAGTACCCCGTCGCCGTACCCCCCTTTGAGCCAGGAATTTAATTAAGGCTTTGGCCTATTTACGTACTTCCCCCCGTTTGGCAAGTGTAGTAAGTTAAAGCGGAGTAAAATGTTAAATCACCTTAAATCAGTGGTGTTTGGTGGTAGTGAGGTAAATAGATGAGGTAAAATGTTAAATGACCTTAATATGTGTAAAAGATGTGAAATGTTGGTGATTTAGTTTACTACACCTATATAGCTGCGTTAACTTACTACACCTTAAATCACTTCCGTTTGGTGACTTAAAATTGATTTAAGAGCTTAAATCACTTTTACTACACCTTCCCAACGCTGGGTTTGTTTTTTTTTTTTTTTTTTTTTTTTTTTTTGTTGGTTGCAATATCATATGTCACCCCGACATTTCAAACATACACCTACCAGTTACATAATTAAGTTTCTTGCAAATTATGAACACCTGGATCAAATTTATAAACATTTAATAGTAAAAATATGAAAACGTATTAATTTGAAAAATATAAACACATGAAGAAAAAATATAAACACTTGCAAAGAAAATACTCAAAAAATATAAACGCTTGAGATAAAGATATAAATACCGGATTGAAAAATATAAATACCTAAGGTAAAGATACAAACACCGGATTGAAAAATATAAACACCCGAGATAAAGATATATATAAACACCGGATCGAAATATATAAACACATGAGATAAAGATATCAACACCGGATTGAAAAATATAAACACCTGAGGTAAAGATATATATAAACACCATATTGAAAAACATAAACACCTAAGGTAAAGATATAAACACCGGATCGAAAAATATAAACATCTAAGGTAAAGATATATATAAACACCGAATTGAAAAATATAAACACCTGAGATAAAGACCGGATTGAAAAATATAAGCACCTGACGTAAAGATATAAAAACTTAGTCTTAAAATGTAAACAATTTTATCAAATTTTATTAAACATTACTTAGAAATTTATTTTTGTGTGTGGTTAAAATATATCTACCCAATACACAAATATTTACCGAGTATAAAAGTGTGAAAAGTTGTATAACTCTCTGAAAAAAAAAATTATTAACATATTCAAATATATAGACACTGATCTTTTGTAAGCACTTAGAACTTGGATATGTGAATGATATTAAATATAGTTGGCTAAGAGGTTCTATGTGCTAGCTTTGGACTCTTGGAGCACATTTTATGCACGTGGGCACGTGGCCCATACGATGATACGAGTAGAGGGATTGAGGGAGTTAGGGGCGTCAAACGTTTCAAACGGCAACGGAAATTGGTTTTTCCGTTTCCGTTCCGTTATAACAGAACGGAACGGAACAACGGAAATACATAGAAAATACGTAGAAAATATGTGTTTAGGACGGAAATATATTGATCCGTTTCCATTCCGTTATAACGGACGGAACCAAATCCGTTCCGTTATAACGGAACAACGGAAAACGTTCTTCCATTGGCACCCCTAGAGGGAGTGAGCACTTCATTTCTTCCTTTTTTTACTTTGATTGACCAGTCAAATTCTCTGTTTTAAGTAATTTGACTCGGGGACACGGCCGGATACAAAACGCAGGGTTCTGTTAGCATAACTCTTCTGTAATTTGTAGGGGGCAATGTATATAGTGTACACAAGCGGTTGAAACATAGATGTTTCATTCTTCTTCTTCTTCTTTTTTCTTTTTTTTTTTTTCTAAGAAATTGCTAAAAAAAATTATAATAACAATTATATAGAGCAGTAGAGCACCATATAGTTTCTCTTTCCTTAAAATTGTTATTTGTTTGTATTACATTCTAAAGGCAAAGATCTGAGAGCGTTTATATAAAAAATGAACTTGCATCTGCTATACTGCGCTGAAATCTTAAAAACAGGGAACAATTTCACACGCATAAATAATTCAATGCATGGAATACGTTCATAAATAAAATGATGACCAATGATTTAGGCTTTACAAGACAAGCATCAAGCAAGCTGATGAAAAATTTTTCTAAACGAAGTAAAAGTAGCCATTATGCCTGCTCCGCCGCGCTGACATTAAGACCACCCAATTTAAATGAGCAGGACACAAAATCAGACTGACCCGAGGAGGGTTTTTTTTTTTTTTTGAACTACTAAAAAAATATAAAAAAATTAAAAAAAATTAAAAAAATAAAAAAAAAGCTGCAACTTGACATGACAATTATTGTAGCAGGTCTTGCCGCGGATTAGTAGTATTATAGATAAGCGCTCAGTGGTAACGAAGCGGAACGATTTTTTGTTGCGTTATACGAAACGATTTTTTGTTGCGTTAAATAAAACAAAACGACCGATTCTATTTCATTATCTATTTTGATAGTAAAATGCTACTTTTAAATGATTATTTTTGTTCTTTCGTTTTGTTTTATCCCGAACGAAACGAAACGAAATAACTTAATTCCGTTGCGTTTTTGAATGTTTCACAGCCTTAGAACTTAATGATGTGTAAAAACTAAAAAGACAGGCCCTTAGTCACCGAGGAGGGATCCATTGACAATGTTTATTTTGACAATCTTGACAATCTCAATTTTCAAAAATTTGAATAAAATAGTTAGAAATTCTCAAAAATAGAAAGAAGTTTACGGAACTATTGTTTAAGTTATAGATTGATTATGGTTCCGATTATATTTAATTTAAGTGACGTTTGATAGCTTTTCAAAGATCCGTTAAATTACAACCGTTAAAAAATGTATGAAATTTTGATAAGCCATCAAACAATATCTAAATTGATTGAAATTTGAAACGCTATCAATCTATAAGTTAAATAATACATCCATCAACTTTTTTTCATTTTTAAAAATTTATATGATTTTATTCAAATTTTTTAAAGTTGGTATTGTCAAGATTGTCAAAATAGATATTGTCAATGGATCCCTCCTCTTAGTCACCACTCAACATTCACCACCATGTGGAAAGTTTGGTCTATATTTTCTTACATTCACCTCTTAGGGATCCAATGACACCCAAAATTTTGACACAAATGTTACACTAAATCATATAAATTTATAAAAAATCTTAAAAATGGAAATTTTTTTATAAACATGTTCATTTACTTATAGATCGATTGTGTTTCAAATTTCATTTAATTTAAGTGTCATTTGATACTCCATCAACGACTATCAAGTTTATATAGTAATTAGAACGGTCTAAATTTAATGGTTCTTGATGGAGTATCAAATGACACTTAAATTAAATGAAATTCGAAACACAATCGATCTATAAGTAAATGAACACGTTTATAAAAGATTTTTCATTTTTAAGATTTTTTATAAATTTATATGATTTAGTGTAACATTTGTGTCAAAATATTGGTGTGTCATTTGGTCTCTCCTCTTCTATCAACTGGGGGCCCCATATTCTTTATTGTGTATAGTCGGGTCAAATATGAAAGAAAGTGTTTATATACTAAAATTTAATAGTAGTTACATCAAAGATATATTCATATTTAATTGTTTCTCTGAAAATTGGTTATATCATTTATATTATATATATAAATGGGAGAATTATATAACTGAACTCCAAAACTTCAATTTTAGATATTTATATCACTACAAAAATTGAGTTTAGAAATTTACCACTCTAAAGCCTAAACTAGTCTTTGTTATAAATTTGCCATCAATAAGTATAAAACCATAATTTTTATTAAAAAAAGACATCACTACTCACTAAAAAGACCTCATGTTGGAGGTTGCGGGTTCGAAAATCTTGGGGTGTCAAGTACATACAATTTCTTGCTTTGAGCACACAATTTCGAAAATCTTGGGGTGTCAAGTGCTCATCCCCTGACTTACCGCATTATACATTTCACAATGTCAGCCGTCGATAATCTCGAGAGCTGCGCTGGCACGAATCTCGAGACAATCCAACGGCTGACGTTGTGAGCTGCACAATATTGCAGTACAGCAGGGGATATGAATTCCTCTCATTCCGCCCGTGTATGTATGGTCATGGTCTCATGGAGACCCGGACCGTTGATCAATTAACAGATATTCTAGACCACATAATACCAACACTCGAATTCATATCTCCTGTCATCCTAAATAGGATAACAGGACCCTGTTATTCTCTACTGAGCCGTCTGATTTAAATCAATGGATCAGATTTATTTAAAAAAGGCCCCCTATTATCTAAACTGGGCCGATCTGGTCCGTTCGTTTTGATCTAACGGTTGAGGATGGAATAACAGGGTCCTGTTATTCTCTTAGAAAAACAGCAGATTCGGATGCACCAACACTCCCTCCAGCTCAAAAGTAGACGAGCTCCACTACCACTAGTTACCGATTTGCCAACATTCAAAATGGCTTGCTGCTCAGTTTATCGAGTCCCTGTTGCCTCCACATCTTCCCTCCACAGTCAGGTACGTACAGCCAGCTCTAGCTCTCTCTTCATTCTCCTCCTTTCTGGGAAAATTTTCACGGATGCCCAAACTATTGATATTATCTCTGCCACTGCCTAAACAGTCAAATTATTTTCATCAATGCCCAAATTTAAGGGCGTGAGTTCAACTTGCGCCATATAACTTCTTCATGTGCTATCTAACAGTCAAGTTACACGTGCAATGGATAGAGGGTGGGCAGGTTGCGCCATTTGATTTGAGTATCTATGAAATTAACTTAACTGCTTAGAATTAGTGCAATTAAGATCAACAGTTTGGGTATCTATGAAATTTTTCCCCTTTATGAACGCCCTTGGTATATGTTTCAAATTTCAATTATCCATGTTCACATCAGGAACCTTGCAATTGCTAGATAACCACGTTGTAGTACAGTAAATCCATTTTGATTGGAGTTAAAATTGGGTGGCAAGTTGAAATAATGTACTCTTTTAATTGGTTGGTAAAATTTTAGCAGGCACCAATACTCAAAAAAGACAAAAAAAAAAAGATAATTAATTTACTAACAATATCTGTATTCTTTTAAAAAAAAAATTAAATGAAAAGAGATGCAGGCTAACAGGAAAATTAAGGAGACGCCGCGTCATGATCCATGCCGTGTCCGGGGAACGAGCTAGCGCGTCAAGTTTGTATGATGTGAAGTTCCCTTCTAATTATGATCAGCTTATTTTTCAGGTTATAAAATTAAGAAATTACCAAGGTTCGATGTTTATTTTTTCTGAATAAAAATATTAGAAACAGGAACTGATTGATTGATTCTTAATCTGTAGTAATTTCAGGCAAAAGCGGCTACAGAATTGGCATTAAAGGATGGGAAACAGTTGCTGGTAAATGAGATACTGGAATAGTACTGATATTACTTTTAACAATAAACCGCAGTGAAATTTGATGCAAATTATCTGTAAATGCAGGAAATTGAGTTTCCTACGGCAAGCCTCGAGTCTGTTCCAGGTAACGCTATAGGAGTACTATAGGGATTGCCACCAACTGTTCTAAATCTATTTAGACAGACCTTCAGGAACTTTTGAAACTTCTTCGATCAGCAGTTTTCTTTTGTAAGATTTAAAATTGATGGTATTATCTGATACTTGATCATAGAATGGCTTTCATGTTATTTCAATAGGAGATGGAGAGGGAGGGATTGAGATGACAGAGAGTATGCTTCTTATCAAAGAATACTGCGACAGACTGATACCTCCAGAAAAAACCACAAAAACCCGAATTGTAAAACTTCGGTCTGCTTAACAGTTCATTTTTTCGGTTTTCCAAATATTTCTATTAAAACATTTTATTATCTCTCATTTTGGGCCTTGCTAAGGTAGTAAGGTGAAAACCTTTTCCTAACAAATTGCTTGCCTTCAAGGTTATATACCTGATTTGAAAGCATACTAGTCATGGCCTGTACCAGTATGTGTACCAAGACAGTGGTTTGATTTTATTTTGTTTTTTTTTTAAAGTATTGTTTCAATCCAAAAATTATTTTCTTGAGAGAAACTATATCTTTCACCATTTTGAATTGTTTATTTTTTGTTCTACAGTTTTTTCCAGAAGCAAATGAGGTCGGATTTGCAAGAACATCGGCATTTGAAGGATCTTCGTTAAAGCTAGACTATCTTACAAAACCATCATTATTTGAAGATTTCGGATTTACAACTAAAGTTAAAATGGCGGAAAGGGTTAAGCCTGAGGATGAAATGTTTCTTGTTGCCTATCCCTATTTCAATGTCAATGGTAAGCTCCACAACTTATCATTTAATTTGTTGGAATCTTTTTCTTATTAGGTTACATGCACAAAATATACCTTGTTAACTGTTTGTGAGAATTTTCAGTTTCCTGCTGATACATTGTACCAGAAAGGTTGTAATTTGTTTCCTCTTTTTTTTTTTATTTCAACAACCTGAAGAGATGCTTGTGGTAGAAGAGCTATATAATGAAGCTGTTGCCAGAACTGAGCGAAAGCTGATAATTTTTAATGGAGAATTGGATAGGATAAGAAGTGGGTGTATCCTTTTTGTCTAGTATATCTCTCCTCTGACTAAAAATCAAGTAAAAATGATATTAAATTGACTGCATCTAATTATGATAATAATCACAATTCTTTTTTTCTGTGGAAATAGGTATATAAATAAATTAGCACATAAAAATGGAAATGATAAGTATCATACAACTTGAAACATCATTTGCAAAATTGTTGCACATGCATAACCTTTTTTTTTCATAATTTTGAACAGACTATGACAGTAAACCCTCATTCTAATTCATTGTTTATGTAAATGAGAAATAAGGGTAAAATCTGGAGAGGTGTACACTTATATAATTCATTTTGGTTCTATAAAAGAACACATGAAAGCTTTTAATTTGCTTGATCTCTTCTCTTTATGAGAGTCTTTTACAATGTTTTTCTTCTCATCCCCATTTGACCTTAATGTTATGAAGATTATCCACCATTTTTCTATCCGAAGTTAGCTGTTCTTACAAAAACCTTTCTCCCCAAATTGGAGACAGTTTATTATATCCATAATTTTAAAGGTCGCAAAGGAGGTACACTCTTCAGGTACTAAACTTCCAAATTCCTTTTCTTTTTTGAGTGCAGTTCTTTTGTTCATCTGCAAGGTGGTACTGTTGATTTCAGCTGAAATTTAAACCATTTAGATCAACTGTAGTCCAGAAAAAGGCAGTATTGCGATGTACCAACACAATAACTGCCAGTGTTAAGCCTGTACCAGTCAGAATAGTTTAAATTGGAATGGCAATATATCCTTACTATATATAAAAGCATATTGGAAAAAATGACATCAAAGGGCTATCTTCCCCAAATAAGAAACCTGAGTCGTTGATCATTTTTTTGGATAGATCAGAACCGTTGATTTACGTTAATACCCGTTGACGTTAATGTCTCAGCCCATTAAAATTTAAGGCCCGTATCAATTTCCTCAATATAAGGCCCATTACATATTATCTTAAAAATTTATTATAAGAAATAACAATTTCAGCTCAAAGCAACGCGTGGGCTCTTTAGTGGTACAAATAAAACCATAAAAAGCATGTAAATAAGTCCTTGGTCTAATTGCCAACAACATAAATATTGTCTGTACAAATCAAAATTAGATTTAGAACCAAGCTTCAAGGTAACAATTGTTGCTCAAAACCAATTAGATTTTGAACCATTTTTTATTTGTAGGTCATACCCTGGACCCTGGAAGGTTTTGAGAAAATTAGGAGGCACATATGTAACTTTGCATGAACAAGAGGAAATGCCATCATTGAAAGAAGTTGCTCTTGATATTCTTCCATCTGCTTAGTTTTCTAAATAGAAGTTTGGTAGATATTTAAAATGTTATGATTTTTCATTCTTTGTTCTTTATTTCAATATAATCTGTTAACATTAACAAAATGATATAAAAGAGTACCCATTACATTTGTCAATATAAACTCAGCCTGGTTGGCGCACTTGGTGTATGAGAAAGTATGGGTGCTGCTTGGGGCAGCGTTCAAATTACTTTGTTGAATTTTGTAGTCACGGACAGATTTTGACAAATATGTCCGAAAAATCTAAATAATCTCATTAAATATTTGAAACTCAAATCAAAGACTTTTTTTTTTGAGAATAACTCAAATCAAAGACTTAATGCCATGATTGCTATAGCTTTGACTTTTTATTTTGATAATTTCGAAATCAATCCCCAAATACAAGTACTTATTCAATCTGTCACCTCTCAATTTACGAAAAAAAATAATTTAATGTATATGAAATATTTAATAACCAGTAATCATATTGGATATGCAATAAGTTTACAAAAATATAATTTCCAAAAAGTCTCTCTCACTATTTTTCTAAATAAAATGATAAAAGAGAAATTTATATGTACGAAGTTTGAAATGAAAATATAAGACGTTGGTGAAATAACTTAAAAGTGAGATATTTAGTGATCTGGAAGGGTAAATACAAAGAGGAGGGATCAAATACCATGTTTTTTTGTGACCGATCGGTGACCGTGAAATTAAATCTTAAATAACTACATTTTAAATTCTTAAATAACAAAACTAATTGATAGAATATGTTGTATATATCATATTTGATGTGTATACAAAAAATTATATCGTTTTGATTTTATTTACATGTGCATCAAGCATTAACAAAAATCAACGGTTCAAGTTTTATGATTTTTTTCTCCTCTCTTGATGACTATCAAACAATGTTAAAACTTTACCATTTTTTATGTATATGTTATTAAGATAATATAGAATACTTCTAACGGTTTAAATTTTTCAATTTATGCATAAATAAAAAAATGGTCACCATGGGTACCAATACCCATGGTTATTGGATCCCTCCTCAAATACAAATACAATAACACAAACTTTAAAGACAAAAATATGTAATTTAAATGGTACTGAAGGGCACATATGAAACAGTGCCAATTTATTACTCAATGCATCAATCGATACATGCATTCGTTTCCTTCAGCGGCCGACCCGATTCGCCTGAAGCCACTGCTTCTCTCAAACTGATATCAGTAGTAACAATTGCCCGCCCCACGGGGTTGTCGCCGCTTCAAGCTTCCCAAAAGCAAGCACGCCAAATGAACTAAGAGCATCTCCAAGACTCCCTAAAAATGGATCCCAATATATCTATATTGGGTGTCATCCTAAATTTTTTGGGAGCAAATTTCACCTCAATCTCTAACAGATTCCCAAAATATGGATCCCAATACATTTAAACTAGGCCAAAATACGAATCCCAATACATTTGAACGGTTTGGATTTGGCTCTAGTTTTGGGAAGTTGAATTGGGAGTGCCTAAAAAAACCACCAAAATAGCTAAAATTAGAGAGGATTTTGGGATAGCCCAAAAATTGGGAAGGGTTTTGGGCTTCTATTGGAGACTAAATTTTGTTTCTAATTCTCGATAATTGGTTTTAGGAATGGTTTTGAGAACTAAGCTCGCTCTCTCTCTCTGCGTCTTTAAAGAGGTAATTAATACAGTACTAATAATGCAAAGCTCTAATAAATTCTTAGCGCCAATTTTGCCACCAGTTCGGAGTTCGAACCCCCAAAAGTTATTTGATTGTGGAAACCGGATTGTTGGATGGTAACCTTGCAGATCCCTAAATGTCTGCTAATGATACAAGGCTCGATCGATCAGTAACAAGGAAATGGGGTTTTAAGTTGGTACCAGCAACCAGTTTAGTAGTGTTGAATTAGTGGAAAAATTAAGATCATGAATAACAAACTTAGATCCTACTACCAGTAGTTCAGTATAATACAGAGATTTTTTGTGCCAAACCTAGGGATTACTCTAAGATCATCAACAGTTTCACTACTGGTATTGTTCTTAGAGGTGTGTTTATTTTATAGGAATTGGCTGCCCTTGACAAACCAGTAGTTTAGTAACTTGGAAGCATTATTGTAGAAATTCTACCAGCCCGTATGACTTTGATCTGTGCCCTATTCACTGCTTGCATGACCATAGGCGGACGGTTCACATCATGTCCGGTCTTCCTGTGCTGTTACCTATTTATCGTTTCAATCCTTTTATGCCAAATCTATTCACAGTTATTTCATTTATGCTTTCTAGGTAATCATAAGTTTCTACTATCCCTGAAAGCTTAACAGACGATTAACGCCATGGGGACCCGTCAACTGGAAATGCATGTAAAAGAGCAATTTCAGTTAGGCACACTTACTAAGGAAGATGCATTTTACTTTTTCTGCCAATTGTTGGCCGCTAAGAATCCTACTCCATCCATCTATTCCTTTACTCAACTCCTCACATTCTTGACTCGTATGAAGGACTCAAGTAATCATTATGAAGCCATCTTGTCCAATTTTAACCGGTTGACTCAACCTAAAGGGATTTCAGCCTCACCCAGTGCTTGCACGTATAGTGTCTTGATCGACTACTGTACCTGAATGAATCAACCAGGACATGGGAGGATCCTTCTTGGGCGATTCTTTAGGGAAGGGCAGAGAGCCGATGCTTCTATTTTCACTCCCGTACTCAAGGGCCTCTGTTCTGAAAATAGGATCGGTGAGGCTGCAGCAGTGGTGCTCGATAAAATGCCTAGGCTGGGTTGTGCACCCAATGTGATCTCTTACAGCACTGTTATTGATGGCTTCTGTAAAATAGGTGCAATTGGTCACGCATTTGGTTTGTTGAACTTAATGCGTGCTGATGGTATTGCTCCTAATGTTTACACGTGCAGCTCATTAATTAATGGTCTGTGTAAGAATGGTGAAATTGAGAAGGCAGAGGAATTGTTCTGTTATATGATTTCGGAAAAAATTGAACCAGATGTAGTGACTTACACCACTCTCGTGGATGGGTGGCAAAAGAAAGGCCTGTTGGATAAGGCAGTGGACTTGCTTGAGTGCATGGTTTCTAGAGGAGTAGAGCCCGATGTAGTGACTTACAATACCATGATAGATGCGCTATGCAAGGAAGGGAGAGTTAAAATGGCCCTAAAATTAGTAAGAGATATGATCTCAAGAGGAAAGGATCCCGAGCTTATGGTTTCTGAAGGACCGGAGGCAGATGTAGTGACTTGCACTATCATCATGGATGCACTGTGCAAGGAGGGGAAAACAGGAGAGGCAGAGAAGTTGCTACGTGATATGATTTCCAAAGGTAAGAATCCTGATGTTTATACCTACAATACTCTCATAGATGGATTCTGTAAGATGAATAAACCAGACGAGGGAAAGAAGTTGCTAAATGAGATGGTATTAAAGGGAATACCGCCTGATACTGTGACATGCAGTATCATTGTGAATGCGTGTTGTAAGAATGGGGAGGTTGATAAGGCAGAGAAGCTACTACATCAGATGCTAGATGAAGGTTCTACACCTGATATAATCACATATACCAGTGTTATAAGTGGATATTCCAAGCTAGGCTGTTGGAAAGATGTGATTAGAGTTTTCAAGGGTATGATTAATCGGGGCATATTGCCGAATGATGTAAGTTTCCGATCAATGATGGATCCTATGTGCAAGCAAGGCCAAAGCAAGGAAGCTGAAAAGTTGCTTGACTTGATGATTAGGGGAGGCATAAACCCAGGATTGATGTCATATCAAATTTTACTGCTTGGTTTGCAAATGATGGCACTATCAATGATGTGATGGTTATCCTGGATAGAATGAAGCTCAATAATGTGGCACCAGATCTCTGGATTTACAGTTCTTTGCTTAAAGCATATGCTAAGAAGAACAAGGTAGATGAAGCTATGTGTGTTCTCAATCGAATGAAGCGGGAAGGCATTAAACCCGATTTAACAACCTCTTCTCCAATTTTGGAGTTGCTTTTAGAAATGGGACGAGATGATGAAGCGAAGGAGGTCATGGACCAGACAATTGGTGAGACTAGTGATTAAATGCCCAGCCGGGGTGGAGATGATTAATTGTTGTAGTTGGAGCACTCCGTTTGCTTGATTAACCAAATATATGTGCTACTTAAATATGTCTTCTTCTGCCAACTAGTTTCTATAAATCCGGAAAACATACAATAAGTATAATCAGTTGAAATATTTTCTTTGGTAGTGGATGTTGACTTCAAAATTTGTTGCCTTAGTGCGTTAGTAGAGTTATTTTAAGATCAATTTGTCATCGCGGGAATTACAGACTATTAATTTGTTGCGTTAAACAAATTGTTGTCTTAATTTCTTGGGAAAATGATATAAACATCACAGATAACTGTCTTGCTTTTTTATATTTAATTTAGTTAAATCTGAGATAATCAGCTTGTAGTCATAAAAAATTTCTTCTATTTTTATTATTTTTTTTTGTTGAAATCTGTTAAGCTGTATTTCAAAATTGTGAAGATAAGTGTGTTGTGGAGTAATTCATCTCAGAGATTCCTGCGAGGCCCAGCGCTCCCGAATTGAAAGAACAAATTAAAGCCCATATACTGCTTGTATCTCATGAATTAATAGAAGGGGGGAAAAAACCTTCTAAAATGCTTGTAAATTGTAACTAAAATCTGTGTTGTCCGTCTTAGATCGGACAGTGGAAACTAACGTTCCAGAGATTTCATGTATCCACCTTCTCTTTTCTTCTTCCAGAAGTCCCCCGTAGTTTATTCAGGTGTGGTAAATTGTAACCGTTCGATATGGTAACTAACATTTCAGATAGTTCATGTAGTTAAATCCATCCAACATATCTTGGAGAGAATCCATAGTCCAGACATTGTCCACTTCTCGTTTCTCCTGGAAGCATTTAATGCAGCTGCCATAATAAATTACAGCATTTTGATACTTCATAGAGATTTTTAGTTGTTGGATAAGTAGCTTCTAGGATAAATTTAAGTTGGCACCAGCCACTGAGTTCAGCACTGAGTTAGGACTAGGACTAGACTTGGTAGTACCAGTATCAGACATGATCAGTACAACATACAATTTGTATCGCAACAGAATTAATGGTGTCACAGATTACATTATAGCATTGATTTTCCCCTAACAATCTTAAAAAAAATGAGGTAAGTAATAGGAATAAAAGAAGCGAGTCTTCTGGTATTAATTGGTCTTTTTTGGTCCATATTGATAAGCCAAACTGATATCAAGCAACCCCCTTGCTTATTATCTCCTTTGATTGCTTCTCCGTTTTCTTTCTGTCTTATTTTAGTCTTGTCTGAATTTTGAGCAGGACTGTTTACATATTCAATTTTGGGTTCAAATTCAATTTTGAGCATTGGCCGAACACACATGTCCAATGCTACCTGGCCTTGAGAAATGCAGCTGCCATCCTCAGATATATTGTTTCTATGATTCTATCATTCATTCATTTGACTTTCTGTATAATCAATCTTGCCTTACATTGTCAACCAACCATTCCTTTGACTTGATGCATAATGCAAGAATGGGACTAGATAAAGATAATATGGACATTTCATGGGTTGACTTTCTGTTTTGTAATTTTGATTTCTTTTTTTTTCCCAGAGCTGATGGGTTGATGCATTTTTATTTTAATCAATCATCATTAATTACGTTTGTTCATATTGATTGAATATTATAAATTAGATTCTAGAAATCATACAACTTGATGTGTATACATGCACTTATTAAATAAAAATGAACAAATCAATAATTTGAACTCAGAATGCCAATACAATTTGAAATATAAACTAAGAAAACAAATGTTTAGTATCTAATCACAGATCTTAGAGTTTTCAAAATATACATTTTTTTTTTGGCTGAATTTCATATGTATATGTACCATTCAAATAATACAAAATTTAATATTCTCCCCCACTAAAATTGATAATACATATTTACCTGTCAAAATCCCAGGACGCTAATATTGACCCTTCCAATCTATTAGAAGTCTCGTACTTACCCATTTAAAGTTTATGACAAATATGTCCAAAAGAAATCTATATAATGCCATTAAATATTTGAAACTCAATTTAAAGTAGTATTGTCATGATTACTATAGCTTTGACTTTTTATTTTGATAATTCCAAAATTAATCCCAAAATTCAAATGCTTATTCAATATGTCACCTTTCAATTTACACAAAAAAAAGGTTTATTTCATGCATATAAAATATTTATTAATCAGGAATCATATTGTAAATGCAATAAGCTTACTAAAATACAATTTTGAAAAGACTCTCTCTCTATTTTTCCTAAACAAAACGATATATGAAAAATTTGTATGTATGGAATTTTACATGGAATTACAATATGTTGGTTAAATGTGACTATGTGAGAGCTTTAGTGATTTGCAAGGGTACATACAACAGGACCGATACCAATTTCAAAGATATTATTGAAGGGCATTCAATTTATGCAATTTTGCCACTTTATTGCTCAATGCATCTATGCATTAATTTATTACTAAAGTACCCAGTCACCAGTCACCAGTCACCCCAGTAAGTTCCCAGCGGAACTGATTCCTGAATCTGAAGCCACTGCTTGCTTCCCTCAAATTAAAATCAGTACTTCAGTAGTGTAGTGTGGCTAGTGTTAGTGTGCTGTGTGCCTGTGTGGTGCCTCCTCTCCTCTCCTCTCCTCTCTGGTAAGCGACAGCTCTTCCCAGTCCCCCCGCCCTACAATACATGTGAAGTGAAGTACCGAAGTGTTTGCCCGCCGCCCCGCCCAAGGGTGTTGTTGCAACTTCAAGCTTCCCAAAAGCAAGCACGCAAAATGAACTAAGCTCTCTCTCTCTCCGTCTCTGCCTCTAAACGTGGTAATACTAATACACTACCCGTCTTATGCCCTCAGTGTATTTTCTACTCTGCATTTTCTGCCCCAATTTCGCCACCAGTTCAAACCCCCAAAAAATTAGTTGATTGGGGAACCAAATTATAGGCTGGTAACCTTGCAAATTCCTAAATGTCTACTAATTATACAAGCCTGGATCGATCATTAACAAGGAAATGGGAGGGTTAAGTCGTTACCAGCAACCAGTTTAGTAGTGCTGAATTTGATATAAAAATTAAGAACATAAATTAGAGACTTAGATCCCACTATTAGTAGTTCAGTACAATACTCAGATATTTACACTTCTGAAAGTTCTTAGTAGTGCCAAACCTAGGGATTACTCTAAGATCATCAACAGTTTCACTGGTATTGTTCTTAGAGTTGTGTTTATTTTCCTTTAATCAGGTCACTGAGCTCGTCCAGAATTCGCTGCCCTTGACTACCCAGTAGTCCCATAACTTGGCAGAATTTTGTAGAAAATTTTACCAGTTCACATGACTTTTCTTTATACCCTATTGACTGTTTGCTCTTTGCATGACCATAAAACATGGTGCACATCATGTCTTTTCCTATTGCACTGTTACCTATTTATCATTTCAATCCTTTTATGCCGAATCTATTCACCGTTAATTATCATTTATGCTTTGTAGGAAATCATAACATTCTACTATCACTGAAAGCGATTAACCGCCATGGGGACCCGCCAATTGGAAACGCATGTAAAAGAGCGATTTCAGTTGGGCACACTTACTAAGGAAGATGCTTTTTATTTTTTCCACCAATTGTTGGCCGCTAAAAACCCTACTCCATCCATCTATTCCTTTACTCAACTCCTCACATTCTTGACTCGTATGAAGGACTCAAGTAATCATTATGAAGCCATCTTGTTAAATTTTAATCGTTTGACCCAACCTAAAGGGATTTCAGCCTCACCCAGTGCCTGCACGTATAGTGTCGTGATCGACTACTGTACCCGAATGTATCATCCGGGACATGGGAGGATCCTTTTTGGGCGATTCTTTAGGGAAGGGCTGAGAGCCGATGCTTCTATTTTCACTCCCATACTCAAGGGCCTTTGCTCTGAAAATAGGATTGGTGAGGCTGCAGCAGTGGTGCTCGATAAAATGCCTAGGCTGGGTTGTTCACCCAGTGTGATCTCTTACAGCATTGTTATTGATGGCTTCTGTAAAATAGGTGCAATTGGTCACGCATTTCGTTTGTTGAACCTAATGCTTGCTGATGGTATTGCTCCTGATGTTTTCACATACAGCTCATTGATTAATGGTCTGTGTAAGAATGGTGAAATTGAGAAGGCAGAGGAATTATTCTGCAGCATGATTTCAAAAAAGATTAAACCAAATGTAGTGACTAACACCACTCTCATGGATGGGTGGCAAAAGAAAGGCCTGTTGTATAAGGCAGTGGACATGCTTGAGTGCATGGTTTCTAGAGGACTAGAGCCTGATGTAGTGACTTACAATACCATGATAGATGCACTATGCAAGGAAGGGAGAGTTAAAATGGCCCTAAAATTAGTAAGAGATATGATCTCAAGGGGTAAGGATCACGAGCTTACGGTTTTTAGAGGACTAGAGCCCAATGTAGTGACTTACAATACCATCATAGATGCACTATGCAAGGAGGGGAAAGCAGGAGAGGCAGAGAAGTTGCTACGTGATATGATTTCCAAAGGTAAGGAGCCTAATGTTTATACCTACAGTACTCTCATAGATGGATTCTGTAAGATGAATAAACCAGACGAGGGAAAGAAGTTGTTCAATGAGATGGTTTTGAAGGGAATACCACCTGACAATGTGACATGTACTATCATTATGAGTGCCTGTTGTAAGAATGGGGAGGTTGATAAGGCAGAGAAGCTACTACATCAGATGCTTGATGAAGGTGTTGCACCTAATATAATCACTTATAGTAGTGTTATAAGTGGATATTCCAAACTAAGCTGTTGGAAAGATGTGATCAGAGTTTTCAAGGATATGATTGATCGGGGCATATTGCCAGATGTGGTTAGTTTTGGATCAATGATGGATCCTATGTGCAAACAAGGCCAAAGCAAGGAAGCTGAAAAGTTGTTTGACTTGATGATTAGGGCAGGTATAAAACCAGATTTGATATCATATAAAATTCTACTGATTGGTTATGCAAATGATGGCACAATCAATGATGTGATGAGGATCCTGGATAGGATGCAAGTCAATAATGTGGCACCAGATCTCTCGATTTATCAATCTTTGCTTAGAGTGTATGCTAAAAATAAGAAGGTAGATGCAGCTATGTGTGTTCTCAATCGAATGAAGCAGGAAGGGATATAATTCGATATCACAGCCTCCTCTCCAATATTGGAAGCTGCTCTTAGAAATAGGACGACATAAGCAAAAGAGGTTATGGTCTCATGGACCAGACAAAGTGGTGAGACTAATGATTGAAGTACCCAATTGAGATTGAGATGATCGGTTGTTGTAGTTGGAGGCTTGGAGCAGTCCGTTTTGCTTGATTGACTAAATGTATGTGCTACTTACTATTGATTGTATTCTGTCAACTAGTTTCCATTAATCCCCGGAGAACATTCAAAAGATATAATCAGTTGAAAGATTTTCTTTGGTAGTTAATTTTGTCTTTGCCTTAGTGTGTTATCAGAGTTATTTAAGATCAATTTGTCATTGCTGGGAATCACATGCTATCAATTTGTTGTGTTAAACAAATTGCTGTCTTAATTTCTTGGGAAAAAAAAAATATAAACATCGTAGATAACTGTCTTAATTTCTTATATGTAAATTAATTAAATCTGAGATAATCATGCTTGTAGTCATACAAAATTTCTTCGATTTTTATTATTTTTTTGTTGATATCTGTTAAGCTCTATTTCAAAATTGTTTTGAGATAACTGTTGTAGTGGAGTAATTCCTCTCATAGATGATCCCTGCTAGGCCCAGCGCTGCCGAATTGAAAGAACAAATTAGAGCCCAGGGCTTATCTTTTCAGAATTTTGACCAGAACAAATTAATTAAGGGTTATATCATGCTTCTATCTTAATTTACTCTTTTCAGAATTTCGGCCTGGGCTGTTTAATTGCATATTCAATTTTGGGCTCCATTTGTAGATTCAAGGACTAAGCTGCAGTAACCAGTAGGCTGACCAGAGGTGTTCAAATGGGTCGGAAATCTGCCGAACACACGTGTCCAAATTCGAATGCTACCTGGCCTTGAGAAATGCAGCTGCCATCCTCAGATATATGAATGCAACCTACTGTTCATAGTGGAAAAATCTATAAAGTGTGACAACATTCACTGACAAGTAGACTACATGGGTCTCATTTGTAACTACTTGTGAGCGTGGATGTGTCCACTTTGTGGACGCAAGATGTTTCCCCAGATATATTGTTTCTACTTTCTACCAGTTGTCTTTCCTGTATAATCTTGCTTCAGATTGTCAGCCAGCCGTTCCTTTGACTTGATGCATTTTTTTTTTTTGAAATCCTGACTTGATGCATTATGTAAGTGTGGGATTGGAGATAAAAGATAACTAGAAGAGCGCCTCGCGTTGCTTCGACAATGACAATTAAAGTAATTTACTTGAGTTATCGATCACATAAAATTCTTAAAATATAATATAAGATTTAAAACAAAAATATTATCTATAGAAATTATTAAACTTTGCCTTTTTTTTTTTTTTTTTGACTCGCTCCTAGTTGGCAGTTTCGATTATGATCTTATATTGAGTATACAAAACAAAATAATTACTTTATAATAATTGAATTAATAATTATAGAAGCTGGAGAGTTTAGTATCAAAAAATAATTACGTAATTTAGTGTGTTTATCAATGTAAATATTTTTGCTTGGAATTTTTAGTTTAGGTCGATTTTAATGGTAATTAAGGACTGAAATGATAATTTGTAATTTTAATGACCATATTAGCACTTAAAAGGGTGATACTCTTCGGATTATATGTGTTATTTTTTCAGATTAAAACGATAGATATGTACAAATATAGATAGTTAAATCAGTATCAAATTTAAATCATTTAAAAATTTTATTTGTCCATTTTCCATGAACAAATTGTAATTTAAATTAACTGTAAAGAAAACTTTTAAGTATTTTGGAAAAGTAAATGCAATGTCAAATTCACTTATATAGTACTTAAAAGTGCATTTTGGTTTGGTTGGTCATATATGTCAATTATGGCATTTTGAACTATTAATTTGAATTTGTAAAAGATATTTAATGAAAGTTTGTATGAATTGTAAGTTGTGATGTAAATATATCTCATTAATTATAAGCTTTTGGAGGCCCAAATATTAAAATGATGGTATGTATGGCTTGGAATGATTAGAAATCAAAGTACATACATGTATCTTTTTTATGTCATCACGCTATATAGCAAAAAAAATATCCCAGATTAATATACTATCATAACGATATGGACCTTTGATGAGTTGACTTTCTGTTTGGTAATTTTTTTTTTTTTTTTTGCTTTCCGAGTTGGTGGCTTTTTTTAATTAATCATAATTAATTATGTCTGGTCAACTTAATCCAATATTATAAAACAATATTATAAATTAGATTCTTAAAATCATAGAATTTGATGTGTACACATGCCTTTATTAAATAGAAATGAACAAATCAATAATTTGAACTCAAAACGCTAATACAAATTGGAATTATAAACTAAGAAAACAAATGTTTAGTATTTTCTAATCACATAATTTATAGCGTTTGAGTTCTCAAAATATACATTATTATTTTTGGCGGAATTTCAGAAGTATATTTACCATTCAAAAACTACAGAATTAAGTATTCTCCCCCCTCTAAAATTGATAATATCATATTTACCTATCAAAATCCCAAGACGCAAATATTTACCCTTCGAATCTATTAGAACTCTCGTCCTTATCCATTTAAAGTTTATGACAAATATGTCCAAAAGAAATCTATATAATCTCAATAAATATTTGAAACTCAATTAGAAGTACTATTGCCATGATTACTATAGCTTTGACTTTTTATTTTGATAATTTCAAAATTAATCCCCAAATACAAATGCTTATTTCAATATGTCACTTTTCAATTTAAAAAAAAAAAAATATTTAATGCAGATACCATATTTAATAATCAGTAATCATATTGTATATGCAATAAGCTTACTAAAATATATAATTTTCAAAATACTCTCTCTCTCTATTTTTCCTAAATAAAACGATATATAAGAAATTTGTATGTATGGAATTTCACATGGAATTATAAGATGTTGGTTAAATGTGAGGTTTTTTAGTGATTTGGAAGGGTAAATACAGTGGGGACTAGTGTTTTAAAAAAATTCGAGAGGTCCGAACCCGACCCGAGAAGCTCGGAGAAAATGGACCAACGACCCGACCCGAGGGTGTGACCGGGGCAACCCGAGAGGACCGGGAGGGACGGTCCTCGCAAGGGTAGGTATCCATATTCCCAAAAAAATTTCCGTCGAAACCCGACCCGAGCAAACCAGGGACCCGAGGTACCGGGGCAACCCGGGACCCGACCCTACCCGACCTGAGGTAACCCGACCTGAGGTAACCCGACCTGGTTCCAACTTTCCCGCCTATGTTAACAACCAATATAATATTATTTAAATTTTATTTTTCAAAAAGGATTTTTGTTTTACAACAAATATAATTATTAAATTTTTTTTTCTGATTTTCTATGTTATTTTTTTGGTTTAAATAATATTATTTTAATTTTTTCTATTTTTAATAAAAAGATACTATTTTCTTAACTTTTAATAGTATAATATAATATATCTATATCTGATTAAAACAAATAATTTAATTTTTAATTATTTTTCGTTTTTTTTAAGTATATATTTTTATTCTTGTAGTATAAAATAGTTGTATTATATTTTTATATATTTTTTTGTTTTGTTTTCTTATTTTTTTTGACATATAACCCCAGGACCGGGCAACCCGGGAAACCCGGGAGGGATGGTCCTATGCTAGGTCCAATCTACTTCCTTCCAAAATTTTCCCGAGGTTTCCCGAACCGGGAAAACCCGTGGACCGGGGCGGGTTTGGACCTACCCGGACCGTTTTTAAATATATGAAGTTATTGAAGGGCATATATAAAAGTTTGCCAATTTATTGCTCAATGCATCTATGCATTAGTTTTAGAGGACCCACTCACCAGTCATCACTCACCAGTCACCCCAGTAAGTTCCCAGCGGAACTGATTCCTGAATCTGAAGCCACTGCTTGCTTCCCTCAAATTAAAATCAGTACTTCAGTAGTGTAGTGTGGCTAGTGTTAGTGTGCTCTTTGGTGTGTGGTGTGCCTCCTCTCGTCCTCTCTGGTAAGCGACAACTCTCCCCAGTCCCCCCGCCCTACAATACACAAGTGAAGAGTGAAGTGAAGTGAAGTGTTTGCCCAATTGCCCGACGGAGTTGTCGCCGCGTCAGGCTTCCAAAAGCAAGCACGCCAAATGAAATAGTCTTTCACCGTCTCTAATCGTGGTAATACAATTTCAGCCCTCTTATGCATGCCCTCAGTTTATTTGTTTTCTACCCTCCATTTCTGCCCCCAATTTCAGCACATTTGCAGTTCACACCCCTAAAAATTGTTTGATTGATTGGGGAACCGAATTATTAGTAGATAACCTTCCAGATCCCTAAATGTCTACTAATGATACAACTACCAGTACTTTGAAAAAAATAACAACATCAATATATAGGAGACTTACATACAACTATCAGTACTATGCTGAGATATTTACACTTCTCAAAGTTCTTAGTACTAGTAGTGCCAAACCTAGGGATAACTCTAAGATCATCAACAGTTTTACTGATATTGTTCTTAGAGTTGTGTTTATTTTCCTTTAATTGGGTCACTGAGCTTGTTTCGGGATTGCCTGCCGTTGACTAACCAATAGTCTAGTAACATGGCAGCATTTTTTTATGAAATTCTACCAGTCTATATGACTGTTTGCATGACCTAGGTGATGGTGCACACCATTTCTTGTTCTACTGGGTTGCTACCAATTTATTGTTCTCTATCCTTCTATGCTAAATCTATTCACAATTATTTCATTTATGCTTTGTAGGAATCATAAGTTTCTACATTCTGCAAAGGCTTCCTGGGTGATCAACCGCCATGGGGATACGGCAACTGGAGATGCATATAAAAGAGCGATTTCAGTTAGGCACCCTTACTAAGGAAGACGCTTTTCATTTTTTCAACCAACTGCTGGCTGCTAAGAATCCTACTCCATCCATCTATTCCTTCACTCAACTCTTCACATTCTTGACTCGTATGATGGACTCAAGTAATCATTATGAAACCATCTTGTCCAACTTTAACCGTTTGACCCAACCTAAAGGGATTTCAGCCTCACCCAGTGTTTGCACGTATAGTATCTTGATCGACTACTGTACCCGAATGTATCAACCGGGACATGGGAGGATCCTTTTTGGGCGATTCTTTAAGGAAGGGCTGAGAGCCAATGCTTTCATTTTCACTCCCATACTCAAGGGCCTTTGTTCTGAAAATAGGATTGGTGAGGCTGCAGCAGTGGTGCTCGATAAAATGCCTAGGCTGGGTTGTGCACCCAATGTGATCTCTTATAGCATCATTATTGATGGCTTCTGTAAAATAGGTGCAATTAGTCAGGCATTTGGTTTGTTGAACCTAATGCTCGCAGATGATATTGCTCCTAATGTTTTTACGTACAGCTCATTGATTAATGGTCTGTGTAAGAATGGTGAAATTGAGAAGGCAGAGGAATTGTTCTGGTACATGATCTCAAAAAAAATTGAACCAAATGTAGTGACTTGCAATACTCTTGTGGATGGGTGGCAAAAGAAAGGCCTATCGGATAAGGCAGTGGACATGCTTGTGTGCATGGTTTCTAGAGGACTAGAGCCCGATGTAATCACTTACAATACCATCATAGATGCACTATGCAAGGAAGGGGGGATTGAAATGGCCCTAAAATTAGTAAGATATATGATCTCAAGGGGTAAGAATCCCGAGCTTATGGTTTCCGAAGGACCCGAGGCGGATGTAGTGACTTACAATACCATCATGAATGCACTGTGCAAGGAGGGGAAAACAGGAAAGGCAGAGAAGTTGCTACGTGATATGATTTCCAAAGGTAAGGATCCTACTGTTTGTACCTACAATACTCTCATAGACGGATTCTGTAAGATGAATAAACCAGACCAGGGAAAGAAGTTGTTGAATGAGATGGTTTCAAAGGGAATACCACTTAATACTGTGACATGCAGTATCATTGTGAATGCCTGTTGTAAGAATGGGGAGTTTGATAAGGCAGAGAAGCTACTACATCAGATGCTTGATGAAGGTGTCGCACCTAATATAATCACTTATACTAGTGTTGTAAGTGGATATTCCAAGCTAGGCTGTTGGAAAGATGTGATTAGAGTTTTCAAGGATATGATTAATCGGGGCATATTGCCAAATGATGTAAGTTTTCGATCAATGATGGATCCTATGTGCAAACAAGGCCAATGCAAGGAAGCTGAAAAGTTGCTTGACTTGATGATTAAGAGCGGGATAAACCCAGGATTGATGTCATATAAAATTTTACTGCTTGGTTATGCAAATGATGGCACTATCAATGATGTGATGAGGATCCTGGATAGGATGCAAGTCAATAATGTGACACCAGATATCTCGATTTATAAATCTTTGCTTAGAGTGTATGCTAAGAACAACAAGGTACATGCAGCTGCGTGTGTTCTCAATCGAATGAAGCAGGAAGGGATATAATTCGATTTCACAGCCTCCTCTCCAATATTGGAAGGTGCTCTTAGAAATGGGACGAGAGGATGAAGCGAGAGAGGTCATGGACCAGACAAGTGGTGAGACTAATGGCTAAATGCCCAGCTGGGATGGAGATGATTGACTGTTGTAGTTGGAGCAGTCCGTTTGCTTGATTAATCGAATGTATCTGCTACTTAATATTTATCTTCTTCTGCCAACTAGTTTCTATAAATCCGGAAAAATATACAACAAGTATAAACAATTGAAACATTTTCTTCGGTAGTGGATGTTGACTACAAAACTTGTTGCCTTAGTTTGTTAGTAGAGTTGTTTAAGATCAAATTCTCATTGCCGGAAATCACACACGAATAATTTGATGTGTTAAACAAATTGTTGTCTTAATTCCTCTGAAAAAAAATATATAAACATGGAATATAATTGTAGCATTGGGTACAGATGTTTATATGTGAAGAACTCTTATGTGAAATCCTTTTATTCATTTATGTGAACCGCAGCGTTTTTAATAAGATGTTAGATGGGTACCTATAAAAACTTTTTTCTGCGTTAGCATATTGGATGAAGTATAGGTATAATTAAGTTGATGTCAAATAATACTTACAATCTTTCATATGTATCTTAATTAAACCTGAGATATAATCATTCTTGTTGTCTTAAAAAGTTTCTCCCCTTTTGTTTCAAAATTGTCAAGAGAAGTATCAGAATTCAGAAAGGACAGTCTAGAGCCTGATACTGGAAGCAATCAAGCAACCAAAGCAGCTGCTACAAGATGACAATTTCATCTCCTTTAATACTCCTAGGAACCCAATTGTACCATCCTTTCCCTGTTTGTTTTTTCTTGACCGAGTTGAGTTTGTTTAGATTTATTTTGTTATTTTCATGGATTGGTATTAGTTATGTTCCCTTTTTAGTTTTCTAGGACTGTTCAGACTAGCATCTCCAAGAGATCTCTAATAATTCATTCTCGATCATATTGGGAGCTGCTTCAAATTTTTGGAATCCAAATTAAATCTTAAATTCTAAAAGTTTCTCTAAAGATGGATCTCAATAAATTTAAAATGGGCCACGTCACTGGGCCTGGCCAATCAAACGGCGGAGAGGGAAGGGGAGGATTATTGGGAGTGCGGAGGGAGTGTCTAAAAATAGCTAATATTGGCTTCGATTTGGGGATAGCGCAAAAATTGGGAAAGGTCAAAAATTAGGAAAGGTTTGAGGCTTCTGTTGGAGCCCGATTTTTGTCCTTAATTCCCAACAATTAGTTTTAGGAATGGTTTAAGGATGCTCTTGGAGATACTACCATGTTTATTGCAATTACCCAATTAGTGTCATGTTCTAGAATATAATATAATAATAGTAACTTAGGTAATATGTTATTAGTTAGAGGTTAATTAGTAAATTATGTTGTTAGGTGAGAGGCAAACTAGTGATTGTGTTAGGTGGGTTGGTCTATATAAACTCATATTATCAATGTAATTATTTACGTAGAAATATTAAAAAAAAATATTGAGATAAAATAGAATTCCGAAATTATTCGGTTTTTTTTTTTTTTAATTTCTTCCAATTCCCAATATTCAATTCTCAAACTTCTAACTTCAATCGCGAAATTACGACCGAATTAATCGATTTCCTTCAGAAGCTCTTGGACGAGTCCAAGGGTCTAACAGTAAGGCCCAACAGGCCTTACCACCCATCAGATTCAAGGCCTGGTTTTTGGTTTCAAGACCAACTTCGAGCAATGGAATTTTCAGAGGGTATTATCTAGAGGTGGCAGAACCTGACCCGACCCGACCCAAGAAACCCGTCCGACCCGATCCGACCCGGAATTTTTCAGATAGTCAAACTGACCCGAATCGACCCGACCTGATCCGAACCCGACCCGACCCGAGATCAAGTAGCATCCAATCCAACTCAAATCAACATACGATCCAAAAAAAATAAATATTAAAATTGACCCGACCCGACCCGCCCATCACCCGATCCGACCTGACCCGAGATATTCTAGAAAGTCAAACTGACCTGACCCGCCCGACCTGAACCCGAACCCGACCCGCCCGCCCGATTTACTACTATTATCTGTTTCATAGTATGCGGACTTCATCTCCTGTTGCATCCGTGCCTTTTCTTTTCGGAGAAAACAATGTTACAACATTTGATTTGACGTTGAAGCTTGAACTAAATTATTATTGAGGAGATTACTAATATGTTCTTTTATAAACTAAATTATGGTACACTAAGTATGAGAAGAATTATGGAAATGATAACTTACAAATTTAACAAGAATCAGTCTTTGAATGAATAGTAACATATGATGTTCAATATGTGGGAGGAAGTTCTAGACTCGTAGGTTTGAAAGGATAAAAATCTGTTGCTTTTCTTTTGAGAAAAGCAGGGCTTGCTTTTCCGATCAGACAGTCGGGATGAAATTTCGCACCGATCTCAAAGTAGTTCGGTATTTATTGCACCGATCTCAAAGTAGTTCGGTATTTATTGCACCGATCTCAAAGTAGTTCGGTATTTGTTGCACCAATCTCAAAGTATTTCTGTATTTCTCAATTGTCGGATCAAGAAAAGCAGGCCCTGCTTTTCTTTTCAGAAAAGCTGGTGATCCCAATCTAGGTTAAAAAACCGAACGAAAATTATTTTATAAACATGTTAATTTGAGTGACTTAATTCTCATTTCTTAAAAAGAAAATGATAACAAATATATTAACAGAATTTCATTCAACACAAAGAGTGTCTAAAATCTTACTTCCAATTTTTGTTGGTGCCAAATTGCAAATTATTATTTTACTTTTTTTTTTTTATGAAAGTAACTTTTCTTAAACTAATCATTAGCTCCCTTATTTTATTTGACTATTTCTTTTTAACACATTATTAAATTGCATTTGCAAATTAGCTTGGTAGTGACATCCACACACCATTATTTTAACTACTTAAAGTAAATAAGTTATGCATATTTTTTATTTTTTTTATTAATTCAATGACACCCCACTCAGTCTCCATTTCTATTTTTAAACCCCATAAAAAAATGCCCTAAACTTAGAAGTACAAAGAAGCCGTCAGTCATTTTCAACGATACACACATCTCCTTTCTTTGCCCCCCCCCCCCTCCATTGATCCATTCTTCTGCTCTGCCCAGTTCCATTAATGCGCAGCTTTAACTAATTAATTATTATTAATCAGTCGACAGGCAAAACAAAAGGTGAATTAATAATAAAGCGAAAAAGATCATTAAAGAGAAAGAAAATTAAAAACCCTCCAAGTTCTTAAAGGAAAAGAAGAAAAAGAAGAGAAATCGTGAGGGAGAAGCGAAATCATTTGGTGGGTATTGTTGTTAAAGGAAGCAAAAGTTCTGAAGGAGAAGGAGAAGGAGAAGAAGGGGAAGAGATTGGGAGTGAAATCGCCCCGGATTGCCTGCTCGGTTTCTCGTTAATGAGGTTTGTGGGTTGATTTAATCCTTGTTTAATTTGTTAATTGAACTAAATTTGATCAATTTGTCAGTATTTTTTTGTGGGGTTTTTTTTTTTTTTTTTCTACAAGGGTTTTAGGTTTTGGGTTACCAGACTAATCTTAGATCATGAACATTTGTCAGAAAACCCTCAGGTAAAAACTTCACAATGGGAAGGCAATTTTAGGCTTCGTTTATTTTGTAGTTTCTTGGTCTTTAGCAAATGTAGATGGGGCTTTTTTTCATTTCAGTTGTATTGTAAATCATAGATCCTTTTCTTTGAGCCGATTCTGTTGTAAGTCAATCAATCCAAATAATTGTTGGTACATAAAAGTTTGATGATTTCATCTTCAGTAAATGTATATGCTTGATTTGAATATTGTCACTTCATCAGGGGGTTTATATTGGCATACAGTGTCAAATTGTCAATGGCTTGTAAGAAACATTTGCAATGTAGATGTTTCACGCATTTCAGTAATACGGCAGTTCGATTAGGTCTTTGAGTGGGGAAACTTTGATTGATAAAATTGTTAGTTTGAGGTCATTGGCTGAAGAAAACGCATATATAGTTTATCTGACAACAATGTGGATATGATAACTTGAAAATATTGGCTGGATGGGGAAAGAAATGTTCTAGTCTTACAGTAAAAATCCCAAGTGTCGGTGATACCAGATTTTTCTTTCTTTCTTTCATGTAGTTAAATTTTGTTGCTTTCTGCTGAATCTGGTATATTGGGAGAAAATAATTGAAAAATAGAAAGAAAATAGAACATTAATATGTTCAGCCAGCCAAATAGAATAGGGAAAAGATTGCAATCGAAAGAGCTAGATACTACATTGAGCATAAGTACATAACTGATATTGTTGCAACAGATATGAGTCGTGTTTTGCTTGGTATAATGATTGAATTAGGATTTGCTCTAGTGATATCTTATCTGGAGCTGATGGTTTCTGTCGAAATAGGGTTTTATTATGGAATATTTTTTTCATTTGTGTTCATGTTGCTTATTAGGTCGAGTTCACAGAAAAGATGGCACTGAAACATAGCAGATCTATACAAAGAGAGAGGCCAAATTCGAATATCCAAGTTGAAGGCCCAAGTTGGGTGTTTATTGCGGGAGGTGTTTTGCTCAGTACTTTCACAATTAGGCTTGGATGCAAACTAAAGCACACCTTTGATAAAAAACGGCAAAATACCCCCATAAAAGGTTTCCAAATTTACTTTTATTTATGTTTTGGTTTCATCCTGTTTGAAGTTTCATATGTGTCATTGTAAATTTTGTGTCACTCCAGTTGTGTTGTTTTGGGTTTTGTCCACATTTTCTTATCATTTCAGTAGTAAGGACAGTATAATTACTAATATGTATAGATATTCTATACTGTGATGAGAACCCTATCCCATTAGAATTATTAATGTAGTACTTGACAAAAATTTAGAGCATTATTATATGGATAGAAAAAAAAAAAAAAACCTTTGTTGATTTACATCTTAGGTTTATGTCTTTTTGACATATTTCTTTTATTTTGTAAACTGCAGCAAACAAGAAAGTAAATTGCGGAATTGGGCAGGGAGGAACTTGCAAAGTACACTCAAATCTCCATTGCTTTACTTTGGACAGTGATAAATCCTGTTTCTGCATTCCAGGTATGCATTTATTTGGCTTATATTGTTTTCATTATATTTTCCGTTGATGCCTCTCTAATTCTCTGGAGCACCAAAATATCATTTTCTTTTCAATATATATTCAAAATTTGCTGTAATAGATTCTACTTGTTCTGAGTGCTACTGAGTGTACCCAAGGTGGTTCAGTGCATTTTTGTCTTATTTTGCATTGAACTTCTCCAAGAACACTGATTTTGAAAATATCATAATAATATAAACAGACTCATTCGAGCTGACGAACTTGCACTTGTCAGGTCAATTTAAACCTAGAATCTAATATTGATTTAGTTATTTGCTTATCATTCACTGCCTATTTGCTGACAAGTGGAAACTTGTGGACTCATTACAGTTAAGTTGCAATATTAGATTAGTTTATTAATGTTCTATTTAATTGTAACGAGGAATCATGAGTTTTCAAGTAAACCTTGAAACGTGATTCAGACAGGAAAAAGTTAATGTTGGAGAACAAAGCTAACCAAACTCAACAGACTTAGATTTAGATTAAATGTTGATGGGGAAAGATGGAGTTTAAAACTCTTACCAGTGTTCTGAAAATGTAAATGGCCCACATTTAAACCTTCCACTATATCTTTAGAGTGTGACCTTTAAAACTTGCAGATGGACATTTGGCCCCAACTCTTATTTTTTTAGATACAATTGTTGCAAGCCCTCACCAAAACCCAGTTGTTCCATTGATTGCTGAAACATTCATTTTGCACAAAAATCAGAACCAATGATGTGCTTCAAGGAGCAACCAAAAAACCATCATGTTTATCTATCCTCCCCCCACAAAATTTCAGCGTCTCCTTCCCATCTCAAGTGTGACCATATTTTTGGATAGCATCTGGAATCTCATGCCTGGTCTTTCATTTTTTTGGTTTATTTGAATGAGCTGGGCTTTCATTTTTTTTTTCTCTGTTAACTTGGTGAATTTTTGTTTCGACCATATTTGCTTTTTTTTTTTTTTTTTTTTTTTAATGTTCATAATATATCAATTTTTCTTGTGACTTTTCAGGAGATAAATCTGATGTCAAGAAAGCCTCTTTGGCCTCTTTAGCAAAGGAAACAAATCTGCATCAGGGTCCTGGAACAGTGCCTGACGGTGACGCTCATCCGAAACTTCCCCTTATAAAACTCCAGCCGGGTGCATTACCAAGCAATGCAGTTGGTGGGATAGAAAACAGTATTGACAATGGTGGTGTAATGTGGACGACTTCACCTGACAGACTTGAGCCACCCCGTAAGCCACATCAGTACTCTAACAGTTCTGGCTCCCCTTGTTTCTCAGAATCTGGATCTGATATCTACTCCAAGAGGGAGGTTATTCAGAAACTTAGGTCACAACTAAAGAGGCGGGATGACATGGTCATGGAGATGCAATCCCAGATCTCGGACCTCCAAAATTCGTTGAATATTCAACTTGCTCACAACTCAAATTTGCAAGCCCAGCTTGAGTCGGCAAATCGGGAACTGTTTGAGTCCGATCGGGAGATCAGACGGTTGCAGAAAGTTGTTGTGGACCATTGTGTTACTCGTTCAAATGGGATGATCAATGGTAATGGGTTTTATGCTGAGAATGGGGCAGACGAGATGGATGCAAGGTATGCTGTAATGGAGAAGAGAGTGGAGAACTTGAAGAAAGAGGTCGGAGAATTGCGGGAAGTGATAGAAGGGAAAGATTTCTTGATACAGAGCTACAAGGAGCAGAAAGTCGAGTTGTATGCGAAAGTCAAGGAGTTGCAAGCTAAACTTGCTGCCTCAGAAGTGACCAATATTTTGTAGGTTATGCTTTGAATTCCTAATTTCATTTCTTGATTTCTATTATAGTTTTGTTTTTCTGGGTACTTTTCGCTGTTGCCACTTAGTTAGCGTTGTTACCGTCATTTTCCATGAAGTTTGACAACTTTGTTGAATCATCATTCCACAAGGTTTTTCCATCACACCGTGATCTCTTTTTCAAAAGTTTGAGATCAGCGCTCTTGCGTTCATTTTTCTCTTTTTTTCTTGTTTTCATTTGGGGGTAAATGTAGGTCAGCATGCTAATCCAGTGAAGTTGTGTTTTGTGAAAGTGGAAGTCACAATAAAAGTAGTTCTTGAATCGAAGTCTCTCTAATTCCTCCCTGATTGTTGTTGTACAGCTTTTGAACCCGCTGTTTGCGATTTTCTCTTATAACTATTGCCTGTTATTTTATTTCTCTGTGTCATACAATGCTAGTTTATGACACCTGATTGTTGCCAATGACATAGATTGCTTGTATTTGAAACTTTAGACTTTGATTATGTCTTTTGAGTTGCTTCATTCATTATATTAATTGGGTGATCAGTTATATATATTCATATGAGTAATACCTAGCGTTCATAGAAATGCCGTCCACAGTATTCATAGGTTACATTTTAGGATGTAACTGTTACATTTCGACTCCGTGGTGTATCTGTTTCATTCTTTGTACGTCTATATGTTTCTCAGTGTATCTAATACATTCTTTGTACCTCTATATGTTTCTCTATTCATATGCTACGCTTTCAAGGCCTCAAGGTATCACTTTCCTCTGAAAATTGCGAAACATAATGAAAATTCAAGGACCATAAACATATCTCGCTATCTACCGTACCTTCCTAATATCATATGCCCTGTCATTGCTTCTCAGAAATATAAATATAAATATATACATACAAGACTATAACTATATATAATGTATAATTCTTTATTTTTGCGCTCTCAGAAATGTTTTTCAATGTTAAGCATATGCTACATATTTGTCTTGAGCACATGCAATTGTGCAAGGGCATCTTGTTATTTAAGCTCTTATGCAATGGCGTGAATGTTGACGTCGTTTAAATAGCTTAATACAATAAAAAAAAATAATGAAATATTTGCAAGACAAACTAATTTTAGTCACAATTTTGTTGCAAAGAAAAGTTTGGAAATTGGAAATTGAAAATGTATTTTAAGGTAAAAATCATAATAGGCAATAAGTAATGCACAAAATTGTAACTTTCATTGAAAATTAAATAACTTAAAAAAAAAAAGATTAGTTTTATTTATCAAGCAGTGTAAAGTAAACAAAAAGGTGGTTATCATCGAGGATTTGTCGCATGATCCGTTACAAAATTTTCTCAAGAATTTTAAACAGATTTGTATCAAACCATTCCTATAATTTATTAGAGGTAAACAAACGGCTGCTGCTAAAAAAAGGCTTTCAAAACTCGTACTTAATTGGTCAAATTTTAAAGTGTACCAAACGACCTACTCTCAGCATGATTTTATCTAAAACTAGTAAAGAGTCCACATCTTACTTTAGAATGAAATTATTATATCTTATAATAAATAGTCAAAAGCTTATCTCTTGTGAAGAAACTAATATGGGCATTAAATTTTAATAGGTCAGGACATTAATATACGTCAACGGTGATGATCAATCTAAGTAAACAATCAACGGATGAGATTTCTTATTTAGGGAAGATAAAATTTTCATGTCAAAAAAATCTAATTTCCTTTTATTGAGAGTAAGATATATTATTACCGTATCCAAACTCTAATTATTCAACTAAACATAAAACAACTGCAATATAATTATGAAATGTAATACTCCACGTCACTATCCATATTTCGAACATTCTCATGTATTAATTTATGATAATATATATTTTTTTTGATGGAGAGAGGAGCTAGACTATTATACTAACGTTAGCATTTCGGACCGAAATGCTAACACCTTAAAATTATTGTTATCGTATCCAAAATCACGATTTATGGTACTCAATAAAGTCTTTATATGAAAATATTAGAGAATACAAAAATTTTTCATTTTTAGAGTTTTCTAAGTATTTGTTTTGAATTTTAGAAAAGAGCTCATAAATATTAATAAAATATTGATGTTTGTACATTCTATTTTCAAAAATGCAAAACAAATACTTAGAAAACTCTAAAAATGAAAATTTTTTGTATTCCCCAATATTTTCTTATAAAGAATTTATTGAGCACCATAAATCGTGATTTTGGATACGATAACAACAATTTTGAGGCGTTAGTATTTCGGTCCGAAATGCTAACGTTAGTATAATAGTCTAGCTCTGGAGAGAGACGTGCCAAAAAATTAACTGGTCAATGGTGGTATGATTTATTGCATGCATTTCCGTTTTACGGCATTAATCCACCACTTAATAAACAAAAGAAAGAGTCAAACACAGTCAGCATTGAACGGATTAATGTTAAGAAGAATAATTTTTCAACACGTTTGTTTAATTGTTTCATATCATGAGAGGCACAATCCAATCTTGGGAGTACAACACTGATCCTCATCCATAAAGAGTATTAGATTTCTAAGCATCTCATATATAATATACCACATTATCACTAACTATTAATAACCATTGATTTTTTGAAACTCTTTATCTACTTTAATCTAATTACTTATATTTTTTTTCTCTTCTCATTAAATAAGATAAAATGTGATATATTTAAAATATATTTTAATACTTAAGATGGTCCAACATTTATAGATATTCTTATTTATAAATTATTGCATTATTATTATTATTTAATTACATTAAAATTTTAAAAATTTTGTTCAAGTTCGTTTAATATAAATATATTTAAAACCTTATAAAATTTTTAATTATTTATTTGATATCATTTCTCGGGCCAACCCGAGTTACAGCTCCTAGTTACTTAGAAAAAGAGATCTCAATCTCAAAACCTCTTCGCTTATTCGCTTTCTCTTGTGAACGATACTAATTTAAGGATCCTTTTCTTTTTAGAAACACCATACAATAAAAACACAAAGTATTTTGAGATGTGTGTAGCAAGATTCAATCAAAATTTAAGAGAAAATCTTCTTGTTCCCTTCTTTTGTCCCCCTTAAATGTCCCCCACCAAGATTCAATCAAAATTCTAGTTTAGATTCAGATTCTCACTAATTACACATTTATTTTTTCTCTAAAAGTCGGGTCCCACCCTTAATAGTCAAATTTGTTGTATCATAGCGTTGTGGTAAATAAATGTCTGCACAAATCTGGTGTTCATACTTATTCTTCGGGGCGTTCATATCTCCCATAATGGGGTGTCCATAATTGATGTACTTGGTGTTCATACCTTCAAATTGAAAATTTTGCGTGTGCCATCCAAGATTCGAAGTGGTAGTGAATGATTCTATTGATCGTCTGCCCTAACTTGAAAGTGTTCATACAATGTATTATTGGGTATTCATATCTATTACATTGGGGTGTTCATACCTCATGTACAAGAGAGTGTAAAGACGGAAACATTTAGGGGGGATTTTTCTTGGGGGACAGTTAGAATACCTCCTAATTTAATACCGATTTTAATCCACGGTCAGGTAAATCTGACCCGTTCATAAATAATAACTCACCCCCTTTAACCACCACCGTTGGATACGAAACGGACGGTCTGGATCGGATGAAACCTTCTCCGTGCAGTTGAGAAGACGCCAACCGAATAATGAATTAATGATTCGGTCGCCTTAAATTAGAAAAAATGGATTCCATATATCCTCTGTAGCGCTGCATCGTGTAGCGCGGAGTGTGAACCGTTAGATCATCTCGAGATCTGTTCTGGCTCGAATCTCGAGATGATCTAACGGTTCACATTCCGCGCTACACAATGCAGCGCTACAGAGGATGAGCACTCAGAAAAATGGTAAAGGAAGTAATTAACCCTCCCCATACTTTCCACTTCTTACTCCAACGCGTTCCACTGCTTGCTTCAATTGGGCAGAGAGGGGAGGGGATTCAGGGGAGGAGGGATGGAGAGGAGGGTGAAGATTGTGTGCGCCATAGTGGGTTTTCTCGGAGTCGCCTCTGCTGCCCTCGCCATCGCCGGAGAAGCCACCAAAATCACTGTGATCTCTCTCTCTCTTTCTCTTTCTCTGTGTATCTATTATTATTATTTTTTTTTTTTGGCCTCTTTCTCTTTCTGTTTGTTTGTGGGTTCTTTAATTAGGGAAAATTTGGATGGTTTTTGGGTTAATTGTGGATTAATTTTTGTAGGTTGTTTGAAAGTTGGTGTCTTTTTTTCTTTTCTTTTCTTTTTTTTTTTTTTTGGGGATTTGTGGGTTTTTTAAACTGGCAAAGATTATGGCTTTTTCGGTTATGTAGATATTCAGATCTTCCAGTGTAAGTTTCAATTTGTGCTGTGATGGAGTTGTTGAAGTTACTGTTGTTAATCTATGTTATGATTTTTCTAGCAAAAATTAATTTAATTATTTTATTGTAAATACTGGTATGCTTCAATTGATTTTAGAAGTAATTAGTCTGAATATTGAAACCCAATACAAATTTTGCAACAAGCAAGAATAGATTAAATTTGTAAGAGAGCAAAAGAAAATTTTCTTTTGCATCTTTCTCAAAATGGTCTAAAGGTGATATTATGACAGTATTTTTATCACTTGCAAGTGCATTAGAATTTTTAGACATTAAACCAGTAACACTCACCACACTGTCACCACCATTTCTAGGTTTATTTACTTACATAGTTGCGGTATGCCAAAATTAGGGCCAATGTGTCGTTTTTTCTAATAACCCTTGACTCTATAATAACACCAAAAACATTTCTGAAATTGGCCTTAATTCATTGCAGGTCACATAAAAGCAATTTAAGTAAATGTGGTTTCCAAATCACACTTTCTGTCTTATCCAATTTAGGATCAGTGTAAATTGATCTCATAACCATATTACGACTATCAGTCTTGATTCGTGCCTTTGTTATCATGATATGTCAATCCTAACTTCGTTGTGCATGGATGTGTGTACATACGTGCATGTTTGCAGATAAATGATGTGGAGATGACAGATTCAGGGCAATGTGTGTACCCTAGAAGCGCAGCACTGACTTTAGGGTTTGTGTCTGCTCTGTGCCTTTTGGTAGCACAAATCATTATAAATGCAGTTGCTGGGTGCCTTTGTTGCAAGCCCCGGCCCCCCACATCAGGCCCCAGGTGGACCAATGCACTCATATGCTTCATCATATCCTGGTATTTTGCTATCTATTTAGTATCTGAGAAGTACTTTTTTTAATCAAAATCTGAGGATTGATTTTAATTAAAAACTTTAAAGTTGCTCTTGCGCTTATTAATGAATTTTATAATAGGTGAAGTTTTATGACTTCTGTATTTCTTAGAGTAATCTGCCATGTTTAAGAGAATTTGAAAACTTAAAATTAATGAAATTCACGTGCGAGCAAAAAGATTGGACTTTACCTGGAGGATATATATTCAGATATATACCATTGAATTAGTCAATACTCTTGGTATGGTTAGAGAAGATGGTATGCGTCGACTTACTGTGATTTAGCTTGAAATATTACTGGAATTGATCATATTTTTGCATCAATTCCCTAAATATATAAGTTAACAATGAAAACTCAAACTATTTTGTCCAATTCTTTATGGGTGACAATGGATTGAGTTGATGACATGTTGCAGCTGTGTAAAGAAAGAATTAGTCGTGTCGATTTCATTCATTTGTGATCCGTGAGACTTGAGAGAGCTATTGAATGATATCCAGGGCAGTTGAACTGGTGGGTTTAGATATCTTGACCTATATGACCTGCCTAGTGTTCACCCAGTACGGTCACAGATTTGGATAGCATAACATATGGTTGATGCCTTGAGCCAGAAATGATAATGTGCATTCATTTTTCTTCCCAATTTTGTTGTTGACAATTATGATCTTTATTTATACCATACAATGGACAATTGGGAGTAGCATATGTAGCTCTAGGGAGCAAAGCCAGGCATAATCTGGTCAGTATGAGTTGAGTGTAACAGTACCTGCCAGAATAAATAAATGGAATTTGAATTATAAAAAATGTCAACAGTTTGGTAAATGGCTTGAACTTGACCCATCATTCTCCTTTCTTCCACTTGTTTTGCAGTATGACCTACTTCTGTACCTATCATTTTGGTATGCTCTTTTACTAGTACAGGTCACTAGCATTTTTCTTTCTTGGATGTAGCAATTAACTATCTTCCAATGTTCAGCCATATTTGTTTGCATACCTTTTTTTGTGAAGTTCTGCTTCCACCTGCAAAAGTCAGCTTGTCCCTCTTGGTTTCACAATATAAAAACCCCGAAGGCCTTGTCTTTGTACCTATTGGTCCACTAACTGAAAAGAAACTCTAATGCACAATTCTACCTGCTTGCAGGCAACTACATCATCAATATAGTGAGAATTCATTGTCAATTTTTACTTGGTTTTATAATCTCACTGCCTATGTCCAGACATGTGCTTTTGTTGTGATATCTTAAATAGATTACAAGAATGGCATTGAAGTTTAGATATATGCACGCCAGCATTGAAGTTCTGATGTATACACAGTGCCAATCATGCTGATTAATCTCAGTTAATTTTGTTGTACTATCGTATCTCATATAAGAAAGTATATATAAGGCCAAGTATGTATCTGTTTAGATATGATGTCAGACCAGTCGACCAGATAAGATCAAAATTGTTTTCCTGTCAGCATTGAAATTTTGATGAATAAGGGATCCTTATTACTAAATATGAAGGTTAGAAGAGGTTAGGAGCTTAATTTATCGTCACATTGTGTGTATTGTTAAAGGAACTTAGTAATTCTGAAAGATATTAAAGAACAAGTAAGAAACTTTAGCCATGTACAAACCAGGCGCCTCAACTGGTTGGGGTAACATGATTTTGTATTGTTTTCATATATATGTATGGGTCAGATCCTACCTAACCTTTCACAAGGCATCGATGCCTGGACTGTACCTGACCTGGAAGGTTCAGAAGTCAACCCAAACTGCCTGTTGGAGTTTGAAGTTAAATATTTCATTATAATAGTATCAAACCTGTAATAAATAGTAGCTAGTGCTGTCTTAGGAGGTTGTGTATAAGAAGGCTATTGGTCACTTCAAATTGTGATTGGACCAGAAACTCGAGAGCTGTACCCAATCATTGACCCTCTATTAGTCGTAAATTATAAATTAGGCCATAATTTGATACCCTTGTAACAAATACGGTTCATCTTCAGTGACGGGGCTCTGAATGAATTTTGTATTGCCCAATTTTTCTATATATTACTTGCATCTTAGCAAGACACAAGTACCAGAGATAATACGTGTGACTTTAGGTACTGGATATATTTTGTGTAGGTATATTACTGTGAATAACACTTATTCAAACTTGCCTTTTAAACAGCACATATTACAAATTAAGTATGATATTGGATAAGTCATACATGGCTTTCTGTATTAATTTATTTTACTGGTAAGTACCATCTTTTGAAGAACAAGAAACCTTAATTTTCTTTTGTTTTCTCAATGTAGGTTTACCTTTGTGATAGGATTTCTTATATTACTTGGAGCAGCTGCTCTAAATGACCGAAGATATGATAATAACATTAGCTACGGCTACTACTGCCTTGTGGTTAAACCAGGTGTTTTTGTCGGTGGAGCTATTCTAGCTCTCGCCACAGTTACACTTGGTTTGATATATTATGTCACAATTGAATCTTCAAAGATGATGTGGGCGCCACAGGTCAATCCGGGTATAGCCATAGGGGTCCCGCAGGTACCGCCTCAGACCACGGAACCTGTGTTTGTGCATGAAGATACATATAATCGAAGGCAGCTTGTGTGACAGTGTATATGGGGGTTTGTTTGCACATTTTCTAGAGTTAAGTTGTTTTATTTTAGATTTTTTTTATGTCAAATATAGTTTGCTGTTATTCTGATGAAGTACGGGTTCGATCGTTTTCCAAGTTATTTTTCTTGTTAATTATGCCATTACCATCCTGGAAAAAAAGGAAAAAAAAATCTACCAATTGCCAGTTGTTAGTAACTTAGTATGGAATTGGCAATGTGCTTTCAAAACTTAGTTTATGTGCAGAAGTTGTTATATTGGTCGACCGAAAAATCGAATTATTTTATGAAGAAATTCATAAAAAAATAAGGTGGCATGTTGTTTTATGTCTAGTCAAGGGCAATGTGCTGGAGGCCATGAGCATAAGCAATCTGCCATCAATTCAGATTTCACATATCAAGAATCTCTCTTTACTTGTGCTCTAAGAATATATCATAACCATCTGATTCAGATAAATGAACGATCTATACCTCTTCCAATCCGTAGAAGAATTCACCTTTCTTTTCTTTTTTTTGTTTTTTTTTTCCCTTCACGTAACAGTTTTTTATAGAAGCTACATTACAAATTAAGACCATACCGGCACAATCTAAAATTTTCTAGAGCCAAACATACTGTCAAATTTACTGGTAACATATGATAAAATTATGTGGATCTTTTGCCGGATGAATGTCTCACTAAATTGGAACGAAAAGATGGGCAAATTAAATTCGATTTTGTTATGCACATATTAACCAGAAAATCCAATGATGATTTAAAAACCAGAATTCAGTTTTTTTATCAAAAAAAATCAAGAATATATATTATCCACATACATATAAAAAGGAGATAATACAGAATTAATACCCTTTTGTCTCACAACCTGTTTGAGCTTAATATTTTGACCAAAACAGAGAAACTCTCTGAATAATGCATAATTTTTTGTAAGTTCTTGGTTTAAAAACCACCCGACAAACGTAATTCAAGTTTGAGGTGACCGAGGCTACGGCCTAGTGGCAATGATATGGGTTCCTACCGTAGAGACCTGGGATCAAGTCTTAGCAGAGGCTGGGCAGAGGATAATTGGGGGTTGCCTACGGGCTTTGTTCAGAAAAAAAAAAAAAGTAATTCAAGTTTGAGCAAACTACTTTCCATCTTCAGTGTTATACAACTTGGGTATCAAGTGCAGGGATCGTAAAATTTTGTTTCCACAAAAAAAAAAAAAAGTAATTGTCAACTCATTTACCATTGCAAATATGGTACTTGGGGAACTGAAACATTGATACAAGAACCGATACTAAATGTATTAGCATTCATGTTAAATCCATAGATATTCAAATTCACTCATAAAGTATTCAACTTATAGGTATAATATGTGTCAGTATACTGTCTAAAAGTATAGTGAAACTATTAACTTGAATACATACTTATTTAATATAAATATTAATATAGTCGGTATCGATTTTACAATCTTTTTTGGTATCTCTATAACATTTATCTTGGTCCATATGCACAAGTTACCATGAAGTACCTAGTCACTCAAGTATTATTTCATTTCATAAAACTTTCCGCAGTTTTAGTAGTCAAAAATCGAAATCTTTAAATAGAAAAGGTCCTTAATTGAGTTAGCAAATTTGAAAACCAGGTGGAATAGCTCCAAAACGGTCGAATTATTTCAAGCTCGGGAAACCAAAACTCTCTGTTGGTTAGTGCGTATAATATAGTATCAATTGTCACACAACGGACACAAAAGTAAGTTTGAATTTCACAGATTGCATGCAGGCATTATTATGAGTAATACCCAGCTAGCGTCCATAGAAAAATCAACCATAACATTTATAGGCTACATTTCGGGATGTATCTGTTACATTTCGGAGTGTATATGTTACATTCTGGACACATTTATGAATGTATGGGTGGTTTTTCAACGGACGTTTCTCTATTATTATGTACAAAATCAAACTTGGGGAAGTGTGTGTGTGGAAGACATCTTTACATTGGTCAAGTGAGATGATTAATGAGTGTGTGTACATTTTAATTATATTCTGCTCTTTCTTTTTGGGAAACTTCCCTTTGTTAACGTTAGCATCTGCTTGGTAATATATATTACAAGTAGTTTTTTTAAGTACAGATTTCAATGGAAAAATTGAGGTATTTTAATTCCACGCGTTTCATCAACAAGAACTGAGATGAGAAGAGATGAGATGCCTTGGATTAAATTTTATTAAGTTTTGATGTTTCTAGTACATGCTCGAGGCCCGAGCAATTATTTATTTTTACTGATTTATTCGAGAATGCCTCGATTTCTCGGACTTGTTTTTTGGGGCATGTGGACCGTTGGATCACCTTAAGATTCGGACCAATGTGAATCTCGAGGTGATCAACGGCCCACGTGCCGAATGGCACCTGCCATATGTTAGAGGATGTGAAATCTGTTTTTTTTTTTGTTCGAGTCATGAGCCATTTATCGATGTGCTTTGGTGCCAATTTTTTTATTGTTTATATAATCACTTTTAAAAAAAAATCTCAAACAAATATTTAGCAGTTTTCAAAAAAAGAAAAAAACCTTATTTGAGTAGATATATAAAGGCAATGCTTTCTGATATCAAGAGTGCATGTTCGGCGACCTTTCTTTAGTTTTCTTTAGACTTCCTTTGGTTTTTTTAGCTTCTTAATTTTTCCGAATACAAACTCCTTAGTATGGGCAGAGTCAGATTCTTAAGCAAGTCAGGACATTCTTGGATCTTAAGAGAAAGATACATACAAAATTGTTAATCAAACTAAAGCACAATATAATATTTTCTTAGTATTTTCAATAGGAATACCATAAAAGTATACTATATATGTTCATAACTTCAAAAAATTAAGTCCAACAACTTATTAGGCTTGCCTACACATAAATACGTCCCTGTTTTTTAGCACAGATTAAAAGTTTCTCCTTAATCTTCTTTTTGACTGGGAGTACTTAAACCTTGCCCTGATTTTTAAGAAAGTCATACCCATGACTTAATACTGAAACTTTTTAAGCCTTTTTTACCCCCGAATGAATGCGGCGTAGCAATACTTTAATATTTAAGCTAAAAGGACTGCCCAACAAATCTAGAGGTTGCATATTTGAAACCTAATTTGATGGAAGTTTTTTTGGATTGTGTGACTGAATACTCATCTTTATTTCAAAAATAATTTTTTTTTTATCCCACGGCAATTTTGATATAAAAAATTTATTTAGCAATATAAAGAAAAAATTGAGATTACTTCAGTATGTTTTTTTTTTTTTTTAGTTTAAGTTCAGAATACTTGTACTCATATATGTCGGCAATATATATTATCTCTCTTAATGCATATTTCAATAAGTATATTCAATTAGGCTGTTAACTTTTTTCCGAAGTTAATTGTATATCAAGCAAATATTCCTTGCATTAAAAATGATAATTATTGCTACTTCTAGACATGCTACATGCAGCCATATATCAGTGATTTTGTTTTCTTCCTAGAAAGGACAAAATTTGTCCGACTTGGATATCAAAAATATATCATTGTTTCTGACGTATTTTCTGTTAGATCTCTTAATTGTCGGTTTCATTCAGAGGCATGGGTCTTTTAGGCCAGTCCTTTATACATTTCTCATTTTTTATGTAGTAGTAATGAATTAATTTTGGAAGGAGTTAGACTATTATATTAACGTTAGCATTTCAGACCGAAATGCTAATGCCTTAAAATTTATGTTATTGTGCCCGAAAAGTCACGATTTATGGTGCTCAACAAATTCTTTATATAAAAATATTGGGGAATACAAAAATTTTTCATTTTTAGAGTTTTATAAGTATTAGTTTTGCATTTTTGAAAATAGCACGTAGAAATAACAATATTTTATTAATATTTATGAGTTCTTTTCTAAAATTCAAAATAAATGCGTAGAAAGCTCTAAAAATGGAAAATGTTTGTATTCCCCAATATTTTCATATAAAAAATTTATTGTACACCAAAAATCATGATTTTGGATACGATAACATAAATTTTGAAGTATTAGCATTTGGGTTAGTATAATAGTCTAGCCCGGAAGCTTACATAGTAATATGTTTTTACAATTTATTTCCTCTCTCAAGTTAGTTTCTCAAAGAGTATATTATATCAATATTTACAATGTTATCTATGTGATTTTATCCACAAACGATGCATGTGGTCTGCCTCCAACATGCCAAATCATTGAGTTAATAATATGAATATGAGAAAAACTAGTTGTAATTTCATCTTACAATATTTTTTTCACACCATTATATATATATTTATTTATGCCACCACCATGTGATCGACCATGTTACATGCGCCGTGCCGCACCGAGTAGGAAGAACACTGAAGTGAACTGTTTCCAAATGTGTGATAGACTGACTCATAGCTTTATTTGTTTGCTTGTTAGTTTTTTTTTTTTTTTTGTCTATTTATTTATTTTTTTGGGTTTGTTTCTACACTTCCTAGTGCTTTCTAGCTCATGATAAGTTCACATTATTGATTTTCTATGTTGCTTCCCTGTTGAAGAATTTTATGGAGCAACTTTTTTGATGAGGAATTTGAGGACTGAGGAGGAATCACGTACTTGACAATTGTAAATATTTGTGAAAATCTTGACAGTTGATATTTAGTTATTGGCATACTTCTATTTTCTATTCCTAAAATTGGCATTCTATATAATTGGCCAAACTATTTCAATAAACTAAAATATGAAAGTTAGTACATACTTCATGGCAATTAAATGTTATCTATTTAATAAACCATTATATTTTTGCAGTAAAAATATGAGCGAAAATTTTATATTTTACAATATATTAAACGAACGAACTTTTTCTATTTTAGTAAGATCATAATAATTTCTGTAACGGCTGCCTTAAATACGGCCATGTATTCCGAAACTTATTGCAAGCTGCGCTCGCACCTTTTTAGGATGAGAAAACATCCAAGTCAATCCCACCTATAATTAAATTTGTACACAACGAAACGAAGGTTCTATCTACATCAATTATATAAAGCACATAATTAAATAGAGAACATGTTTTTACAACTTCAATATGTTGTGTAAGTGTGCATGTAACCGTGTAAGTGAAACAAAGGAATTGCATTTTGACTTTGAACGCACATGCTTAACCTCAGCTCATGAGCCTGGCCTTTATATAAACCCCCTTAACCATCACAATCAACCATTCAACCCCAACACATTGTAACCAAGTGCATGTAAGCAAGCAATGGCTGTCTCTAGTACTAGTAGCATTATTGTAGCCACAGCTGCAGCCTTGCTCTCCCTGCTTCTTTGTGCCGCGAACGGGCAGCTCTCGGCGAGCTTTTACGCGACCACATGCCCCAATCTGGAGCAAATCGTCCGCGCCGGCATGGCGGATGCGATTCGAAAAGAGGCGCGCATGGGCGCCTCCATCCTTCGCCTCTTCTTCCATGATTGCTTTGTTCAAGTGAGTGCATACATGTTCAAACATGTAAAATGCACTAAACATCTATTTAGTGAATTAAATCCATGATTAATTATGTTTATATGTAAATAGGGGTGTGATGGATCGATCCTCTTGGACAACAACGCAACTGCCGGCTTGATCAGTGAGAAGGATGCGTTCTCGAACAAGAACTCGGCGCGAGGATACGAAGTCATCGATGCCATCAAGGCTCAGGTGGAGAGCGCCTGCCCCGCCACTGTCTCCTGCGCCGACATCCTCGCTCTGGCAGCTCGCGACAGCGTTAGCTTGGTACGTTCCGTAACTCGATCGCCGTTGTTATTTGCCGGCTTGATTGTGTTTATTTGGAAGCAATTGCAAGGAGGAGATTGTTTGCTACGTTTTCACATTTGAAAGGATTATGAGAACGTTAGAATTGGGTTAATTAATTAATTATGCTTAATTAATTAAATATATAAGAACTGACACTCTATTAATATAATAATAAAGCTGTCCAGAACTTCTCAGTTAATTATTAATTAATAATTAATGACATTCTCTTAATTAGAAATTTATAAACTGTACTAATTAGAAAAAAAAAATAATGCACACATCTCATTTTGATCATCATATATTCAATTCTTTTCAGCTTGGAGGATTCAATTGGACAATGCCACTCGGCCGCCGCGACTCGCTGACTGCGAATCAGTCGGAGGCCAACAACCTGCCGTCCCCTTTCGAGAACTTCACGTCCCTGGCAACAAAGTTCGCGGCGAAGGGACTGAACCAGCAAGAACTGACCGTGCTTTCGGGGGCACACACGATCGGCTTCTCGGTTTGTTTTGCCTTCAGAACCCGCGTTTGGGGCCCCGAACCGAACATCAACGTGTCCTTTGCGCTTCAACGCCGGAAGAACTGCCCGGCGAGCGGCGGAGACCTCAATCTCAGCCCCCTCACTACTCCCAACACCAACAGGTTGATTTAGTTTAACGGCTCTTTTCAGTACCAAATTAATTAATTAACTAATTATGGTGATGATCATGCAAAGAATTTTTTAATGACTGCAAGTACTTTCATGTATTTGTAAATCATCAATTAAAATATACTAGTTTTTTATATTTTATACAATGTATCATATATATATATATTATATGAATAACTTGAATACTAAATGAATTAATATGAATATTGATTTATTGAACATGAATACTGACACAGTCGGTATCTATTTTGACATACTAATATATTATATGAATAACTTGAATACTACATGAATTAATATGAATATTGATTTATTGAACATGAATACTGACACAGTCGGTATCTATTTTGACATACTAATATATTCTATGAATAACTTGAATACTACATGAATTAATATGAATACTGATTTTTTGAACATAAATACTGACACAGGCACAGTCTGTATCTATTTTGACATACTAATACAGTCAATATCGATTTTATCATTTTTTTTTAACATCTATATATCATTTCCCTACTTCACTATAGCATGCTTCTAAATTCTAATTTTTATTTGTTTGCAGGTTTAACAACCAGTACTTCAAGAACCTGATTGTGGGTCGAGCACTGTTACACTCCGATGCAGAGCTGTTCAGAGGTGGAGCTGCCGGCGGTCCGACAGACGGATTCGTGTGGAACTATGCGCGCAATGGAGCGGCGTTCGCGAAGGATTTCGCGGCCGCAATGGTGAAGATGGGAAGCCTTGGGCTGAAGACCGGGAACCAGGGAGAGATCAGGCTGAATTGCCGGAAAGTAAATTAATTGAACTGGCATAAAAAGTGCATGAATTTCTGGTGTTATTGTTGTTGAATGCTCATCAATTTATTATATTCAATTTTTTTGTGTGCAACCAGATGTTGCAAATCCCTTGTTGAATTTTTAGTTTCAGTGGGTAGGTTATAGGTTGTGGAATAATTTGAAAAATAGGAAGTTCCTTGATGACAGGGTAGAACTGGGAATTTAAATGGTAAGTTATTTATTTGTTTATTTATTTTTGAATACCCTAGCTAGCTAAAGGGTACCAGTTCATTGAGCATAGTTTATTTTTGTTTACCAGTGAAAAAGTCCACGCCTTGCTTTGGACTGAAATTGTTATTTCTTATAATAAACTTTAAAGATAATATGTAATGTGCCTTAAATTAAGAAAATTGATATGATTTTTAAGTTTTAATGGGTTGAGACATTAAAGTACGTCAACGGTGGTGATCAATCTAAGTAAATAATTAACGGCTGAGATTTATTTCTTAGAGAAAAAAGAGCTTTCGTATCAAAAAATCTAATCTCTTTATTATTTTGTTTATTATGTTTGCGACCTGCTTCTACCCTCCTTGCCCCTCCGCCTCACTGCTCGTGCCTTGCTGCATCACTGTCGTTTTTATTTTTTTTTTGAGGTAGTAGGCAAATTGCCTACTATGATTTTCATTAAACAAAAGCAAAAATGATGCATCACTGTCATTGTCCCACTGCCTTACTGCTTGAGCCTCGCTGCGTCACTGTACACCGCCCACCGTCACACGAGGTGCAGGGGCAGAGCCAGACCCCTGAGCAAGCCAGGGCACCCATATAATATGATCATCGAGGAAAAAAAAAATCAACGAATAGACAGACCTTTGTAATAAAGAAACTTTCTTATATATATAGAGTCATCATATTAAATTCTTCTAATAGCCATATATTATTACAAAATACTTCTAACTTTCACAATTGTACGAACCATCAACCAGCTATAATAGTCACAAGAACCAACCTTTGGTCTAGTGGTTAAGGCAACGCTTTCCGTGTGGGAGGTCGCGGGTTCGAAACCCAGATGGAGGTCTTTTATAAACATTTAAATTTGAGTGGCTTGACCCTCGTCTTTATCTCAAAAAAAAAAAAAAAAAACTATAATAGTCAAAAAAATTTAGCTATCTATGCCCCACAAAAGAAAATATATACAAAAAAAAAGCAAAAAAAAAAAAAAAAATTGAAGATTAAACATTTGATCTGTAGTTATTATTCAACTAATAACAAAATAAATGGAATTGTTAGCAATATCATGCTCTTTTAATTTATATATGTTGTAACAGTAACAAGAAGTCATCAGGAGATATATCATGCTAGATTTTTTTTACAATCCATTGGAAAAGTCTCAACAGCAATTAAAATGAAATGCCAAATTAATGGATGTGAATTTTGACTTAATTATCCTAGAAAAATTCAACCCTAAAATACTCGTGATCTCCAATCAAACATACATAATAAGCATATATAATCTAATTCTATATAGTTCTGCAGCAAGCACGTCAAGTGAATTTGAACTTTGATTTAATTATTGATTACCAGATTTCTACATTCAGTTATTTGTAACATAATGAAATGTGTCTAGGCACAGGATGTTAACCGTTAGATCATCTCGAGATCTATGCCGGCTCAAATCTCAAGATGATCTAACGGTTCACATCCTGCGCTACACAATGCAGCGCTACAGAGGATATGAAATCGTAAAATGGAGAGGCGATCAAGGATTCAAGACAACAAACTGAACGAGGTGCGCAGTAAACAAAGACTGGTGTCCAGAGTCCAGACTCCAGCTCCAGGGAATTCATGTCCTCGGCCGTACTGCAAGTCAGCCCGACAGAGAGAGACAGAGAGAGTCACTGAGGGTGAGACCCACCAAACCGAGTGCCCACCTCGGTGACTCTCTCTGTCTGTCTCTGCTGGACTGACTTGCAACCGGTCAGAGGATAATCATCCAGCTCCAGGTTTCTCTTCCAATTTTTCCTCACACTCGATGGAGTGAGAGTCCCTTTTTTTTTTTTGAGAAGCTATCAAAGTTTTTTGTGAGAAGCAATGGAGTGAGAGTCAATTGCAGCAATTCAGCGAACTGGATTTGGGAGGACTCATACAGGCCCAATATATTGTAATCAAGCCCAGGCACGATTGATATTTCTTTCGGTTTTTTTAATGGGTTTCCCACAAAAGAATTCTATATATACAGACCTTAGTTATGTCTGGACTTGCCACTGTACAAATCCGTCACTGCGAGATGCCTTGCTGCATCACTGCCATCGCCCTTCCTCCTCTCCCTCGTGTCACTATACATCACCAATTTCCCTTCTTCTTCCTGATTTTTTCTTTTTCTTTTTTTGAACATTCAAGACCTGTAGACAACTAATTTCATTCGCTTAAACCGTTACATCCACCAGAAAATAAAATAAATTGTTTCTCAATCTAAATCCAAAAACGCAAAATATCAACTAAAACCTTCTACAATATAATCTTCCCGTTTGATGCGGAAACTGTTCACATCTTCTTGTTTTTTTTTTCTTTTAAATATATGAACATCCATCCATTGGGTTGGGTATTTTTTTTTTTATCAAAAGATGGGGGTCAAGCCCCCAAATTTTATTTGGGTTGGGTATTGTACTCTCCTTTTTCTTTTCTTATTATCATGAAAAGTTGGCAGGTTCTTTCCTACACGTAAAAAAGAAAAGAAAAAAAAAAAAGAAAAGAAAAGAAAAGAAAAAAGAAAAGAAAAGAAAAAAGAAAAGAAAAGAAAAAAAAATGATTTTGTAATTTCATTGCATAATTGGAGTATAAGTTCTGAATTAGTGAGAAAAAGGTGACCTAGAATTATTTGAGTTAATTTCAGTTGAAAGTTGATGATAGAAAGATTGTTTTGGAAAGTTGATGACAGCCATAAAAATAATTTATAAAAATTACATCTTGACAATGATATAGTTCAAAAATTCATAAAAAATCTTAAAAATAAAAAAAAAGTTTACGGAAGTATTATTTAACTTACAGATTGATTATGTTTTCGATTATATTTAATTTAAGCAATTGTTGATAGCTCTTTAAAGACCCGTTAAATCACAATCGTTAAAAAATACACAAAATTTTTATAAGACATCAAACAATGTTCAAATTGATTGAAATTTGAAACTTTATCAATCAATATAAGTTAAGTATTACATCCATAATTTTTTTTTTCATTTTTTAAGATTTTTTATGAATTCTTATAAATTTTTGAAAAGCACCAAGATTGTCAAAATAAGGATTGTTAATGGATCCCTCCTCTTCTATCAAATCTAAGGAGTACAAAAACAGGAGCAACGACAACATACATGTCCTAATCTTTATTACAAATTTAGTATGCTTAATGAAACAAATTTGTAAAATGTTATCTAGCTGTTAGTTAGAACAAAATGATTCGCACTCTTTTATATCCTTTTTGTGTCCGACATGAACTGTAGAATATATAAATGATAAGCTAATTAAAATAATAATAGTAGTCATTAGTTATTCGATGCGTACAAAAAAGATAAACCTACCTAGCTAGCTAGTCAAACGATTCTTCATATATTCTAATCGTATTGGGACGAGGACGTGATCGAGGTAATGTGAATGATTAGAAATTAAATTGCTTCAACCTTCTATTTAATTAGCTTATTTTTGAAGAAAAAAAAAAAACCCTAACGTCACTACGTGCCGAGCACAACTACTGACTATATTATTAACGCAAGTTGCGGACCTATGTAAATTATTTAGGGGCTGTTTGTTTTGTAGTAGCTGCTTTGTAATTGCAAGTGCAACAAGTTAGAGGTGGAGAGCATTATATTTGCAAAACCGTTGTTTATATGTTTGTAGTAGGAGTTTTAACATAAATCATTGTATCCTTGTGATTCGTTGACTAATTTGGAAGAAAATCAATCACATTAAATTAATTGAGATAAAAAAGGAATGTGTGTTGGAGAAAATATTAATTGTAATAAATGTAGAGCTTTATGTTGCATCTCATCCTACAAAATTAGCTGTAGCACCAATTGTTGTAATTGAGAAAAAATTTGTAACTGAAGATGCAACACACTTACTAAATACTACAAAACAAACATATGTGCAGATTTAATTTGCCACTCGAGCTACAACCCTACGGTACTTGCAGAGAAACAAACATGCTCTTAGAGTAAAGTATAATCCTCCGCACAAGAATCCCCCAATAAAATCTCCCGTCCCCTCTTTGTTTATTTTTTCAAAATCTTTGGTGTAATATAATATGTAGTAGATATTATTACTTCAATATTTTAGAGGTTAGGGTGCTGGTCAAACTAGGGGATTCGACCGGGATTTGATTTTGAGTATGTATTTTTAAATTTTAGTGATACCGAACACTCACAAAACTCTGCTTTATAGGTATTCAGTGTTTGTCTAATCTATATTATATGTTAGTGTTGTAAGTATTATTAGGTTTGTATTAGGTATTATTACTTTCAAGTGTGGAAGGTTTTGGCCTTAGTCCAACTGGAAAATTTGTAATGGGGTATAAATATCTTATCGTTATGTGATTCCGAATACTCTACGAAACTCTGCTTTATAGGTATTTAGTGTTTGTCTAATCTATATTATAAATTAGTATTCTAAGTATTATTATTTTTCGAGTAGGTATTATTATTTTTCATTATTGAAGGTTTTGCCTTAGTCAAACTAGGGGATTTGACTGGATACTTTATAATGGGGTATAGATATCTTATCCCAATTATTTATATCCCGTGCTCATAGTTTTAGAAGGAAGAAAAATAAAAAAACAAACCGAGAATATGACGCATTTGTTTTAAAGAGACAGCCAAACCGCTCGATCGAGGAGGAAATAATGCGGATTGGTCGGATTGATGGAGCTAGGTTGATTAAATAGTTCAATCATACATATGAAAGATATCTCAATTCGATTGGATCAAGTGGAATATAGAATAATAAAAATAAATTACGCCAATGATCCCTAAATTATAACTTTTTTATCAAATTGATTCTTAAAGTTTTAAAAGTATCAATTTGGTCCTCAAAGTATTGATTTGCTATCAATTTGGCCCTTAAAATATTTTATTTATACCAAATCAGTCCTATCAGTATCCATCGATGCTATAATTTACTTCATAAGTATTATATAGTATGATCAAATATATTTATTTGTACATTATTTACGTTTTCTAATAATATATTATCATTGTTTGTAATGTTAAAAATTAATGAGGAGGGATCAAATGACCAAAAAAATTAGTGCCCCATTGATAACCACAAAATTAAATCACAAATAACTATAATTTAAGCTCTTAAAAAACAAAACTAATTGATGAAATATTCTGTATATATTATGTTCTATAAGGATACAAAAGATCATAACATTTTGATTTTATTTACATGTTCATCAAGCATTAATATAAATCAACAGTTCAAATTTATTGGATTTTTCTCTTTTCTCGATGGCTATCAAAATGACTGTAAATTCTTATCATTTTTGTATACATGTTATTGAGATGATTTAGAATACAATTGTAGATTTGTCAATTTATATATAAACAATCTGGTGATTATCAAGGGCACCAAATTTGTGATAATTGGATCCCTTCTCAAAATTAATTTAAGATAAAAGAAAATAATAATTTTGAATAAAGTACTTAATTATGGGACCCATGTGGTAAATATATAAAAACTATAGGGACCAAAATAATATGTTAGTGAAAGGATCAAAACGGTACATCTCAAACTTTAGAGACCAAATTATTAGCAAATCAATACTTTAATGACTAAATTAGTATTTTGAAACTCTAAAAACCAATTTGATAAAATAATGATACTTTAGGGATTATTGATGTAATTTACTCAGTAAACAAAGATAGACTTTATAAATCTCATGTAGTCATGTGTGATTTGGACTGATTCGTATTAGATTCAAATTTGATCAGATGGAGATTATATATTTTGACTCTCTGGAAAACTCAAATCCGTCGGATTAATTGGATTGGGACACCAAAATGAAAAATATTATAAAGGTACACCACAATCGATGTCTATTCATATTTATTAAATGAGTTACTATTGATGTTGTCTATGTATAGTTCTTTTGGATTTTTTCGAAGTACTTGCATAGTTATATAAAGTGAAACTTTAGTGTTATATTTGAGTTGAACCATCGTGAAAACGTTTGCATTTTCGTTTCGAAATGTTAACGGTCTAAATTATATTTTGCTCCGTCCAAAATTTTGTTTTACAGTTCCCATTAAATTCATCATATGAAAATACTTGGAGATATAAAAATTTTCTATTTTTGGAGCTTTTTAAGTATTTATTTCAGATTTTTAAAAATTCATGTACAAACAAGCATTATTTTATTAATATTTAGGGTCATTTTTTAAAAAATTCATATACAAACAAACATTATTTTATTAATATTTAGATTTTGCAGCACAAGTGCGGCACCAGTTTTTGAGGCAGTGGAACCCTCCTCTTAATTAATTACTTTTCTAATATATTGACATAAGCTTACAACTCACTCTCTGGCAAATGATCAAGTTACATTAATTTTCCACCTTGACTAAAATAGCAGTATGTTTATTTTGAATTTTAGAAAAAAGATCATAAATATTAATAAAATATTGATGTTTGTACATGCTATTTTAAAAAATGCAAAACAAATACTTAGGAAACTCTAAAAGTGAAAAATTTTGTATTCCCCAATATTTTCACATAAAGAATTTATTGAGCACCATAATCGAATACGATAACATAAATTTGGGGCGTTAGCATTTTGACCCGAAACGCTAAGTATAATATATACTAACTCTAACTCTATAGAATATATTCATCACTTCAATTATGTAATAGGTATAATAAATTAACATGCCACTTGTACTTCTCACCCCCTTCGCTATTCCTCTTCATCATAATCATAATCATAACCATAATCATCATCATAATCGAAGTCAAACTTCTCCTAGCTCGCCATAAAGCAAGTCACCAACAAATTTCCAATGACTTCCATTCTCCGGCCAAACATAAGCTTCAATGTCAACCGTGGAACGCCGGTGATCGTCGCCCCCGCAGAGCCGACGCCGCACGAGGTAAAATCTCTGTCCGACATCGACGACCAGGCCAACCTCAGGTTCTACTCTCCGGCCGTGAACTTCTACCATGCCAACCCCTCAACCCATGCCGCCGACCCCGCCAAGGTCATCAGAGAAGCTGTGGCGAAGGCGCTCGTGTACTACTACCCGATTGCAGGCCGGCTGAGGGAACGGCCTGATGGCAGGCTGGTGGTGGAATGCACGGGAGAGGGCGCACTGTTCGTCGAAGCAGATGCCGATGTGCCGCTCGCGTTCCTCGGTGACCCGATCACACCTCCGCTTCTCTTTATCGACCGGCTGCAGTTCGATTCCGAGCTCATGGACCCCGGAGTCGTCGACCAGCCACTGTTGTACATTCAGGTAATTAATCAAATGGTTATTACTTATTACTTATTGGTACCGTATATATTTAGTTGCCAATAGTTCTGAATAGTTATTAGCAAACTCGGCCGATCGAATCGATCGATTACGATTGGGATCGGCGTGAGGCCGGACGATTCATCGATTCTTTTACCGAGCTGAAGCATGAAGCAGGGTGATACTGTTACAGTTATGTTATGTCTCGTTTTTGTTGCTCCGCCGTGAAGCCAGGCGTAAAAGACGAATTATGAGCGAGATCGATCGACGAGGGGAGGCACTCTTCTTTTCTGTGGGAAGAAAAAAGAAGTTTTTATATTCTATAGTCTATACGTACGTAACGTACCTAATGGTCTATTATTCTCAAACCGTGTTTAGAAAGGAAATGGGCGGACTCTGTACAGTACAATTACATTATGGATAAATATAACTTGCCACAAACAATGTCCCTGAAACACTCCAATACACTTGGGAAAAATTTATAAAAATATTCTTCTTTTTAGAACATTTTACAGAAATATCCTCTATTTCTAAGGAAATTTACAAAATTACTCTACTATGAAAATTTTTTTACAAAAATGATCCTCACAATCTTACAAAAATATAGCTCCGCCACACAAAATTTTAAAAAAATGACCCTCCCCACCCATATGCCACCTCATCATAGAGTTGTGAGGGCATTGTTTGTGGCATGGTATCATTGTCCTTACATTATTAAAGGGGACCTCGAATTACCCAACGATATAGATTAGGGAAAATATATCTTTGCGAGATTCCTAATAATTTATTCCCAATATGATTATATTGGGAGCTGCTCCAAATTTTTGGAATCCAAATTATACCTTAAACTCCAAGAGTTTCTCTAAAGATGGATCTCAATAAATTTAAAATAGGCCACGTCACTGGGTCTGGCCAATCAAACGGCGGAGAGGGAAGGGGATGATTATTGAGAGTGCGGAGGGAGTGCCTAAAAATAGCTAATATTGGCTTCGATTTGGGGATAGCACAAAAATTGGAAAGGGTTTGGGGCTTCTGTTGGAGCCCGATTTTTGTTCTTAATTTCCAATAATTGGTTTTAGGAATGGTTTAAGGATGCTCTTGGAGATGCTCTTAAAGTGTCCCAGCACCCTACGATACGCCGGCAAAAAATTTACAAAAATATCTTTTTTAAAAAATTTTTACAGAAATATCCTTAGTTTCTAAGAAAATTTACAAAATTTTCCTACCTTAAAAAATATTTACAAAAATAACCCTAAAAATTTTAAAAAATGTACCTTCGACCCTCAAAATTTACAAAAATGACCATTCGACCCACGTGCCACCTCATTAAAAGGTTGTGGGGGCAAAGTTTGTGGCATTGCATCACTGTCCGAGTAGAGTAATACCTTGCGTCCATAGAATACATAGTTTTAATGGATGTATTTGTTACATTTTAAGACATATTTGTTACATTTCAAGACATATATGTTACATTCTTTGTACGTTTATGGACATATGGATGGCTTTTCAATGGACGCCAGATGTTTCTCAATGATATATCCTTGTGAAACATTTTTAAGTAAATAGTTTTAATTTTAATAATATCTGAATTTTGGTTGCTGATGAAATATATAATCCAGCAAGCACGGTAAACAAATTTTAAGTGTGTTCTAATTGTATGTCATATAATTTATTTTTCAAAAATATTTATTAATATATATATTTAATTTGACTTCAATCAATTAATATCTCCTATTTTTGTTTCATTTGCTTTGGTAGTAAAAATGATTAAATTTGTGGATTATTTCACTATAATATATTTATCCATATTTAAATCATTGGGAAAACCTTTGAGTTTCCAATTCGAGTCACGATCGATTTGCCGATTCCGATTTTATTACTATATATCCTTGTGATAAGTTTATATATTCTAAGAAGATATCATAATTTTAAAAGATTTTGAAACTTATTTAATGAAAATACATTGATATTTTAATATGTATGATCAGCATATATATATATCCAACTATACACCAAATATTCCTTTTAACATTCCAATTTCGGACCATTTAAGAGATCTAATTACACACCAAATTTGGACACAGATGTTACACTAAATCATATAAATTTATAAAAAATCTTAAAAATAGAAAATCTTCTACAAACATGTCGTCCATTTACTTATAGATCGATTGTGTTTCAAATTTCATTCAATTTGAGTGTCATTTAATACAGGTTACTCGCTTCAAGTGTGGTGGATTCTCCTTTGCGATGCTGCTCAACCACATCATTGCGGACGCACAAGGTGCTGGGCAATTCCTAATCGCCGTAGGCGAGTTGGCACGCGGGGCCGACCAACCCAGCGTACTTCCTGTGTGGGAGCGGCACCTTCTGCTCGCACGAGACCCACCGGTCATGACTCACACACACCAGGAGTACGAGCCGATACAGGGTGCGACGCAAGAGGAGTACGATGAGGTCTTCAAGAATCCGCCAGCAGACCTGGTGTACCGATCCTTCTTCTTCGGTCCAAAGGAGATCTCAGCGTTGCGACGGCATGTGCAACCGCTTGATCAACCATTGACGTCTCATGTGAGCAGATTTGAGATCATCACTGCCACTTTTTGGAGAAGCCGAACTATCTCCTTAGATTACGATCCGGACTCTGAAGTCCGTGTTCAGTTCCCGGTGACTTCGAGGAGCAAAACAGTCCCGCTCCCGAGGGGTTACTACGGCAACGCATTCGCACGTGCCGTGGCATTGTGTAAAGCGGGGAAGCTATGTTCTAGCCCGCTTGAATACGCATTGAGGTTGGTTAGGGAAGCAAAGACGAAAGCGACATCGAGCGATTTCCTACAGTCGCTTGCAGATATGACGGTTCTCAGGGGACGTCCTCGGTTCTTGGTTGCCAGGACATTCATGGTATCGGACTTGACCCGCGCGAGCTTCCAGGAGGTGGATTTTGGGTGGGGAGCAGGGACCTTTGGTGTGAAGCCTTACCCTTGGGTTGTGACCTTCTACACGAGCTTTAAGAACAGCACCGGCGAGGAAATCATCGTTGTACCGATGTGCTTGCCTGAGCAGGCAATGGCCAGATTCAAAGAAGAGATTGAGAAACTAACCCAGACATAGCAAATTGGAGCCCTCCTATATATGGTCGGGTCTAAGGACAGCACTCATATTACTTAAGACAACAAAATCTCTGAATTATATGGATAAAAATCTGAGAAAATTATATTATAAATAGAAAAATTTTGCTGTCCCAAGCAATATCATTGCTATTCTTAGGCCTGACGATATGTGTTTGGTCTGTCATGTCTCATGACTGTGTTTCCATTTTATAATAAAGGCAGCCAAGTATAATTGGGTCACTGTTTCATTATTAAATAGCGGTGTCCGCTTAGCTTGTTAATTAGTGTGTATCAGTGTATCATGTGCTATCCCAATTGTGATTCCAGATTTCCAGTGTTCTACTGCTATCCCTATTGTAATTCCTCAACTGTTTAAGAGTCAGTATCCTCTAATTAAGTTAACTCAACATTTGAGTTAACTCGTGAACAGATCTGAGCAATTGGTTTCAGATCTCGGTCAAGACGGTTAGTATATTAAAATTTAAGGGGCCTTTTAAAAAATTACTGTACGGGCAAACTCAAATTTTAAGTTAACTTAGAGGATCTCAATTCACTGTTTAATTAACAAGTAATTAATACTTACCTATTTATTTAGCAGTAATAGTAACAAATATATATTATATGGTTGGAATTTGGAATGAACAATATATATATAGGAGATTGGATTTTTTGACATGAAATTTCTATCTTCCGTAAAGAAGAAATCTCAGTCGTTGATTGCTTATTTAGATTGATCACCACCGTTGACGTACATTAGTGTTCCGGCCCATTAAAATTTAAGGCTCATATTAGTTTCCTCACAAGGGATGAGCTTTCAGCCCTTGTTATAAGCAGGGGTGGGGCCAGAGTTATGACATGGGGGTACTTAGGAGTACAAAACTATATATCCATCAATTATAGGGGGGCCAAACGACAATTATTGACCAAATTACATAGAAAAATGACATATATTCCTTTAAGTTGCAAAATCATGGGGGTAAACCCCTCCATGTCCCCTAGTTATAAGATATAATAATTTCAGCTCAAAGCAAGGCGTCAGTTTTTTACTTGTAATAAAGAAACAGGTAGGAGTAAATTTGGGAAAGGTGTTGGTTAGGGTGGAAACTTCCAAGTTCGAACTAGCAAGAAGAAGAGACTAAATTAAAAAATTTCACTCCTTTAATTCGTAAAAAAAGAGCAATCTTGTACAACTTCAAAGCTACAATATTAATACAAGTTTATGACCAGACAAGAAGAATATATTTAGGATAATGATGTGTTGCCCCCAACCGTCTACCCCCTATTGCCTCCAAACGTTGTAAAGGTTTTGTAAACTGTCTATCTCTTCTCAAAATTCATTCAGAACGTTTTGTAAACTGTCCATCTTTCCCAAAATTCATTTAGAACGTTTTGTAAACTGTCCATCTCTTTCCAAAATTCATTTAGAACGTTTGTAAACTGCCCATTTGTGCCCAAAATTCATTTAGAACGTTTTGTATTCTGTCTTTTTATTTATTTATTTACATCAACAGTGTGGGGCAATTGAGAGCAGCTGAGTAGGGGCAGTGTATCACTATCCATATATTTATGCATGTTTCATGTGTATTAGCGTATCCAGCTAGCACAAAGTGCGGGCAATCTGATAGAGAAGATTAATACTCATTAATCTGAGATTGTTCTATATATATTTGCTATTGTAGATTAAGAAATATTGAACACAGTATTATAGCATTTTTTTGTTTTTTTTTCCCTTACTATTAAAAATCTCTCTTCCTTTTCTCAAAAAAAAAAAAAAAAAAAAAAAAATCTCTCTTCCTTCTGAAAAATTCTATGGTCTACCATGTAAGCATGGCCAATGAGAAATGGCCAACTAATTAAAAATGTTAATGTTTCCTTATCAATTAAAATTAATTGCCTAATGATGCGTTAGTTTCTCTTTTTTTTAATTTGTTTTCATTGCGCTGAACCAGTCTCTTTTCTCTTATATTTTACTTAATTGTGCATTTGTAACAAATATTTGCATTTCAGATTTTTCAATGGTTATGGTAATATTCAATTTCGATAATTTTCATTTTTCCCATTCTACTATGTTGCGAGAATATAAAATACTACGAAAAATTAAACAACTCACAAATAATTAAGAATTAAATTTCTTGTTTATCTTTAATAGAACATGTTTAGTGGATGGTAATTAAGTTTTTTTTTTTCTTTTTTAAATTACGTAGAAGTTTCTTTTACCATGCATGCTTGATTATGTATACTGCTGCATAAGAAAAAAGATGAGAAATTATATCACCATGCGACAATAATCATAAACGGTGAGGATGCTTTGAAAGATGAAAATATAATGAGTATTTATTGCAAATCAATAGAGCAGGTGTTTAATTTAATTAACAGAAACTCTATATATATTTCATTATTTATTTTGTTATATATCATTTTTTACCTAGTTAATTAACATGTATATCAGTATGTACTACATGGATATACGTATGATATTTAATAATTTAAGACCCATAAGTTAATGTGCCAAATTAATTAAGGCTTAATTTTTTATATACCCTTCAACAATTACGAAGCGATGTTGTTATCTTCTGAATAAATTATAGTCGATGATGACTCGGCCCCCCCCTATTCAACTCCAGGCTAGTGATTTAAAAGACGGTCCGGGTCAGTCCAAACCCGTCCGGGTTTCTCCGGTTCGGGTTTCTCCGGTTTGGGAAACCTCGAGAAAATTTTAGGGATGGAGATTGGACCTAGTTTAGAACCGTCCCTCCCGAGTTGCCCGGGTTTCCCGGTCCGGGTTGTCCGGGTTGGATTGCCCGGGTTCTTCGAGTTATATGGCAAAAAAAAGAAGCGACAAAAATATATAAAAAAATATTATACTTATTTTATACTACAAAAATCGAAAAAATTACTTAAAAAAAAACCAGAAAATTAAAAAAATATTTATTTTAAACTGAAATATATATATTTAATACTAAAAATTTATTTGTTTTAAACCGAAATATATATATTTTATACTATACTAATCGTCTTTGAAAAATAAAAGTTAATCTCTTTTAAATTTTGGGTTTGGGATCGGATGTGTTACTAATATATATGGGATTCCGACTTCTTATTTTTTTTTTAATTTTTTTATTACCCCGGGTTACCTCGGTACCCTGAGTTATCCCGGTATCTCGGGTCGGGTCCTGGTTCGCTCGGGTCGGGTTTTCTCGGGAAGTTTTTTGTTGGTTGGATCCCTTTCCTGACGAAGACCATCCCTCCTGGTCCTCTCGGATCGGGTCGGTCGATCCATTTTTTCCGGATTTCTCAGTTCTGGTTTGGACTTCTCGGGTTATTTTAAAACACTACTCCAGGCCCATGTTTTCTTGGTCTCCTCTTCAGTAATTATGAGAGTTGATTTTGGGTTAACATATTTACTCTTCATTTTTTATGTTTCCATTGACACTGTGGGCAGCAGGGGCGGATTCAACATTTTCCAAAGTTGTATACTGAACTGCTTTTATATGTACTGGTAAATTTCTTTTGTACTGATAATCTCTGGCCTCTCCAAGCAGTAGTCACTTATTTACTTCCAATTAAAAATCTGTGATGCTTCCAAAAAGAAAAATGTGAACAGCAGTGGAATGTGTAGAGGGAAACAAATATAAAGTTTGTATTGTTGTTTTAGTCGGAAGGCATGTATATATGACAATCCGAATCAATCAATTTTTTTTATTTTCTTGCCGTTTTTCTGAAAGTTGAACCTCTGAAGTAATGTGAACCTCTAAGAAGTTAGACTATTATACTAATGTTAGCATTTCGGACCGAAATGCTAATGCCTTAAAATTTATGTTATTGTGTCCAAAATCACGATTTATGGTGCATTGGTGCTCAATAAATTCTTTATATGAAAATATTGGGGAATACAAAAATTTTCATTTTTGGAGTTTTCTAAGTATTTGTTTTGCATTTTTGAAAATAGCATGTACAAACATCAATATTTTATTAATATTTATGAGTTTTTTTATAAAATTCAAAACAAATACTTAGAAAACTCTAAAAATAAAAAAATTTTGTGTTCCCTAATATTTTCATATAAATAATTATTGAGCACCATAAATCGTGATTTCGGACACGATAACATAAATTTTGAGGCAATAGCATTTCGATCCAAAATGCTAACGTTCGTATAATAGTCTAACTCCCTCTAAGGCATTGATGATTAATAATTGAAATATGAACCTCTATGGCACTGATGATTAATAATTGAAATAACTAAGCATCTGATACGCATTTCTTGCCCAGAGAGTCTGTTTCAAAAAAAATAAATAAATAAAAAATTGTTACTTTTAGTTATTTTTTATGTCTGTGGTTATTTTTTTGGCTCTCGGAGTCTCAACTCCCTCTAACTCTAAATCCTGACTCCGCCCCTGACTGGGTTCTCATCTTCCAATTTTTATCTCATCCATCCATGCACAGGCACAGCCCACAATCCCACACCAGCATCTCACTAGCTATTACTGTTAATATATTTATTTGTACTATTGTGAAAGCTTGGTAAGTCGTAACTACAAATTGTTAGTTTTAGTTTACACATGATGACATGATTTGTAGATTAACTAATCTGCAATTAATTAAATCTTAATTAATTGGTTGAAATCTATTTTAATTTGCTTAGTTTCTTCTCCGAAAATAATTCAAGGCCTATAAAGAATACAAGAAAATTAAATATAAAATGCAACCACTACATTGTTAATTTTTATGCTACATCTAACAATAAAATTTATGTCTTAATTAATTGCAAATTTTTGGGTCCCCCTTAATTGTCTCAAGCTCCGCCAGTCCGCCACTGACTGGAACAGTTTAGGGTGTAGCTCATAAACAGAGCAGCAATGTGAAAATGTGAAGAAGAAATTAATCTTCATAGTTCAAGGTCAAAGTCAATACGACAATGTCCAGTTAGGATGAAATTAATTCAACATATTTAAATAAAATTCTATACTTGACGGAAAAAAAATTGGAAGTTCTAAACTGTAACTTTTCTTGCAAGGAGTATCTTAAATTGGAGTTTAATAACGTTAGCATTTCGGTCCAAAATGTTAATATCTCAAAATTTATGTTATCGTGTCCGAAATCACGATTTATGGTGCTCAATAAATTCTTTATATGAAAATATTGGGGAATATTAAAAATTTTCATTTTTAGAGTTTTCTTAAGTATTTATTTTAAATTTTAGAAATGAGCTCAAAAATATTAATAAAATATTATTGTTTATATATACTATTTTCAAAAATATAGAACAAATACTTAGAAGAGAAATACCTTGTGTCAATTCATGGACTTCCATCACACTCACAAAGAGTCACGTGGTGGGGCCCACCACACCACACTTTGTAAGTGTGATGGACCGTCCATAGATGGACGGTAGGTCACACTCTACTTAGAAAACTCTAAAAATGAAAAAATTTTGACCCAACATTTTTATATAAAAAATTTATTAAGCATCATAAATCATGATTTCAGACGCAATAAACAATAGTTTAGCTCCTTAAATTGCAAAAGGTCAAATGTATTGCAGGTTGGGTGTTGTGAATTTACAAATACTATTTGTTGGATTCTTCTAATCCGCTAAACAATTGAAAGTTGTGCTGGGCCAGCTGTTATTATCGAGCAAGATATACCATATAAATGAGAAACATCTCTGCGTCCATCCAAAAACTGTCAATGCCTTTATAGACGTACAAAAAATGTAACAGTCACATCTCAAAATGTACCAAATATATTACAAAATGTAACCTATGAACATTATGGACAGCTTTTCGATGGATGCTAGGTATTACTCTATATAAATATCACCAGGTCTTATACTATGCTTAATTTACTTTACCTTAAACAATGCTCGCTTCTCCATAAAAGCTCATACATATATACCTGCACCGGATATATTCAGACGCATTATAGATTCTCACGGAAACCACCAGCAATTTAGTACTAAAATTATATCGAGGAACCACCATAGCATAGCAATGGTTGACCGGCCGGAGGTCGACACCAACACCACCACCGCCGGCAGTACAGGGTTCGCTGATTTACCGGCCGACATACTTGAGGCCGCGATGACGAACCTCTCGACAATCGACCTGTTGGCCGCATCGCGTGTCTCGCACAAGTGGCACCACGCCGTGCAATCCTCTCTGCGCATCCGGCCTCGCCACTTCCCTTGGCTCATCGTACGCTGCCTCCGCCTCCAGCACCCGCCCGCCTCTACCTACTCGATCCACGCATTGGACCCGTACTCCCGCACCTGGCTGTCTGTCACCCGGCGCATTAGTTCAACCGGGAACAAGTCACTAATCATGCCAAACTTCCTGCACGGTAACCCTCGGGACCTGTTGTATACACTCTCCATTTCTCAGCTGGTGATCTCCGAAGATCCGTTTGGAGCTTCTTCAAGTCCGACGGAGTCGAAGGGGCCGAAAATCTGGAGGCAGATGGATCCGGTTGTTGCACAGATAGACAGGTGGGTAGTTGTGGTTGGCGGCGTGTATGTAACGGAATTCGATGAGGCGGAGGATGAGGGGGCGGTGGAGGTTTATGACAAGGAGACGGGTGAATGGGAGTTAGCTGAGCCGATGCCGACGAAATTCGAAGGATCGACGAATGCCACATGGCTCTCTGTGGCTGTTTCGGATAAGAGACTCTATGTGATCCAGAAGAAGACCGGCCTGATTAGCTGGTTCGATCCGCGGAGTAAGATCTGGGGACCCGCCTGTCAGTTGAGGCCCGACCCGGCATTGTCGAACTGGGCAATCGGAATCGCCGGGAAGGAGAAGTTGCTGTTGGTCGGAGCGGGAAGCGGAGCGCTTGGCGAGGAGAACGGGGTGATGATGGTGAGAACATGGGAGGTCGAGGGCCACACGCTACGGGTGATAAGCGGCAGACAGGAGGATATGCCGACGGAAATGGTCGACCGTTTGTATCCTGATTTTGGCAGTCTTAGTATTCACGGACGACGGACCTGCTCGGTTGGGGTGCGCGGTACGGTGCATGGAGGCTACATATTTGACCCCGCGAACTTGAAGAACGGCACGGTGATGTACCAGTTGCCGGTAGAGGATGACACCGATGAGGCGAGAGGCGTGGGGAGCTGGAAATGGATCCCATTTCCGGCCACCGTCGGATGCCACTGGATGGAGAAGGTATCTGTGGGATGTTCTCCGGTGACTTTGCATGAAGCGGCTCGCTGCTTTAACTCCGTTTAATGTTATCAAGTGAAGAGTTCACGCTTTGCTTTGGGCAGAAATAATAATTTTTAATATAATATGTAATGAGCCTTAAATTGAGAAAATTGATATGAGCCTTAAGTTTTAATGAGTTGAGACATTAAAGTACGTCAATGATGGTGATCAATATAAGTAAACAATCAACGACTGTGGTTTATTCCTTAGGGAAGATAGAACTTTCATGTCAAAAAATCTAATCTCCTTTTATTAGAAGTAAAAAAAAAATCAAAAATTTAATCTCCTTTTATTAGGAGGAGTAAAAAAAAAAAATTCCAATGTATCCTTCTATTATTAGGAGTAAGGATATAATGTAATTACTCATCAGTTGTGAGTTAAATATAATTAAATAAGTTAGTAGATGGAAACAATTAAGATTAAGAAGACGGGAATAGAGAAGAAGAAATAAAGGGTGTTCTGTTGGATAAAATGATCATGAGAAAGGAAATAATGGTATATATACTGGCAATGAGTTTTACTGTTGCACTGATTAATTAAATAATTAATTAGTTGACCATGATTGCAGAATTAATTCTTGGTTTGATAATAATTAATAAGTTGCGTCTCAGTAATGAATCAATACGAGTACGTCTTAATTCACTGCACTTTCATATATATCTTTGTTCTTAATTTATGTTCTTGCAGTCATATATATATATAGGGTGCTGATACACTGCCCCAGTGTATTGCCCCCCAATTGCCTCCAAATTACAAAACATTCTAAATGAATTTTGAGAACAGATGGGCAGTTTACAAAACGTTCTAAATGAATTTGGGAACAAATGTGAAGTTTACAAAAACTTTTTAAATGAATTTGGGAACAGATGGGAAGTTTACAAAATGTTCTAAACGTTCTAAAAGACAAAAAGACAGTTTACAAAAAGACAATTTACTCTCCCCCTCTCTATCTCCCCCCCCTCTCTCCCGCCCTCCCCCTCTCTCCCTCTCTCTGCCAGCGCATCGAGAGTGGAGGGGGCAGAGGGGGGGCGTGATATATTTATCCATACTAGTAAAGAGCCCACACCTTGCTTTAGGCTGAAATTATTATTTCTTGTGATAATTTTTTTTAAGATAATATGTAATGGGCCTTACATTGAGAAAATTGATATGGACCTTAATTTTAATGTGCTGAGACATTAACGTCAACGGGCATTAACGTAAATCAACGGTTCTGATCTATCCAAAAAAATGATCAACGGTTTATGTGGGTGGATAGCCCTTTACTGTCATTTTTTCCTTAAACCCTAAACCCGAAACCCTTTCATGTCATTTTTTCCCATATGCTTTTATTATTAGTAAGGATATATATTGCTTTAGTTTACTGTATACCGATGTGCATGTGACGCTAGCAAGAGATCATTGGGTAACATGCGATTTCACATGCATGCTGCATGCATCTCTTTGAACTTACGTCTCACTGGTCTTAATTTGGATTGGAAATTTTTAATTATCCTCATTGTAAGCGTCTACATATCCATAAGTACAAACGAGGGCATTTCCTAATTCCGAGTCATAGGTAGCATCCACTCTTTTTACTTATCTACCGGTCCACCGCATTTTTAATGAACATTAATTTATATCTTTCCGATTAACCTATATCATTTTCCAATAAACAGATATAGTACGATTTCCAGTAAACATTTATGTAACTGTATTGACAAGTACATAGATGCACGTAGATGTGTCAAAATGTGAGAAAGAGATGAATAAGCAATTTACTTTATAGGTGGACTCTACGTATTTTCCTTTCCTTCTCTGTGTCTATATAACTAGAGAGGAAAACACAACAGCCCATCAATTGGCAAACTTGGCTCGAACAAGGAGATTTACCTATCCGTTATTTCCTTGATGTTTTGTTTTCCTCTTTGCTGTATGTATATATTAATTAAGGAGAGGAGATCGGATAACCACAACTTTCGGTAACCACTACTATTTCCTCTTTTGGTTGTAAATTTGTAATGTATGTTGCCAACGTGTAATATTTGATGTATATAAACTGCTGAATATGCCTACGGGTTTCCAGCAAAAAAAAAAAAATAATAATAATAAAAAAATGCACATGCTAATTTTGAACATATATATATCAGACCATATGAAAATAAACCTTTACAAAATGGCATGTCTGCATATATATATCGATCCCCTATATAAACTGCAGCATTCTAAAATTAAGATGCATAGCAAATTGGCAATATCTCTATATATGGGATTTCAATCAGCAAGAACATAGAAGAAAAATAAAAGGGTATCATCTGGCGTTAATTGATGGACGGTCTACAGAGTTTAAAATTACAAATTAGACGTAATTATTAAGAAAACAAAGTGTAGCCATTACAAAATTTGTAAATTTTAGAATTTTTTTATTTTTTTTAGATTTAAGTGGATATTTTTTACCATCTCTTATATCTTTTTAGGAGATATTTGTGTCCATTGAGGATTGAACACCATGACCTCTTGAAAATCATCCTAGTTAACTACCATTTGAGCTACTAGGCAATTTGTTTATACATTGTAGATGCAGAACAAATCTGTACTCACCTATATAATCAATCATATACGGTGGGTATTGACATTCCAAATTTCGTTTATTGATCTCGTAGATACCCAGGTCCAGATGAGTGATTTACTATATCATGAATGGGCCGGGCCTGACGCCTGAGTGCTGTATGCATTGTGGGCTCTTTGTATGGGCTCACATTCACAATTATGTTTGTATTGTAGGCCTACATGCAGCATGTTAAGCTTTTTCCCTTGCAGATTTGCAGACCATATTCTCCTGTATAAGGCAATATGTATGATATATAATAAAACTACGGTGCTCTTAAGTTTACGGAGGCCTCCCGTGAGCTTAACACTAAAACCGTATCAAACCATATCCAAATTTTGATTTATATGGCTCAATAAATTCTTTATATCCAAATCTTATGGCATGCAAACATTTTTCATTTTTGGACATTTTTAAGTATTTATTTCGGATTTTTTAATAGCAACTATGCAATATTAATAAAATAATCAATATTTTATATGTAATTTTTAAAAAATCCGAAATAAATACTTAAAAATCTCTAAAAATGGAAAATTTTTGCATGACACATGATTTTGATATAAAGAATTTATTGAGCCATATAAATCAAAATTTGGACTAATTTGTTTCATTTCTAGCCTATCCTAACTTGTTTGGGACTAAAGGCTTGGTTGTTGTTGTTGTTGTATAAATCAAAATTTGGATATAGTTTGATATGTTTTTGGTGTTAAGCTCACGGGAGACCCCGTGAGCTTAAGAGCACCATAGTTTTACTCTTATATCTCCATAATTTAATTATCTTGAGTAATTTATCTACTAACTGTTATTAAAAAAAAAAAATATCCAATTTAAGAAGTAAGAAAGGCCCATTATATAATTTATCTTGTGTATGTGGGATGGGTCTGACTGATGTTTTAGTCTTTTTCTGTGTCCATGATGTGATCACTGATCATCACTTCAACTTCAACATGCAGGTGTGTTCTACTTCAATCTAGAACAGACTGTTCAGGAGAACCTTGAAACGTCATTTGAGTAAGCCTATATATAATGATTGGCGAATTTGCAAGTTGGTGAGCTTGGATTCAAATCTCGGAAATTGAAATGTATAGAGAACTTTCTTTGAATTTTGTTATATTTGGGTTTTTGCTATACATCAGCAAAATTTTATTGAAAATATGAAAGGAAATTGAAACTGAACCCTAACAGCTAGAATTTAGCACTATTTTTTTTCAACCAAAAAATCATAGAATTAACTGAACCATGTTTGTTTATGTCCATACTCCATACTATAATTTTATTGATCATACATATCAAAACATTTCCCAACTTTTTTACAGATAAAAGTTGGTGTATTGTTGCAAAATCATCTATTTTAATTTCTTTTCTTATTAATTACCTTTTAAGTTCATTATGAAATTTGAATATCATGATCATGATGAGGGCGCATCAGATATATGCAGCTGTGGGGTGCATGCTACAGGATCAATACTGTCACTGCAATGATATGCAAATAGGGCGATGATAAAATCTATCTTTTTGCACATGAAACTCTCAAATACTTTATGGTTACAAGTCCTGGAGCAGGTATGCTTCCCGAATGGCAAGGATGGCCGCAAATCACGTTCTATTTGTATTGGCATGATCGATCTCTCATCTATATATATCACAGCGTTGAGATCGGCTGAGATCAAATCCCAGCAATCCCCCTGTGATCCACCTTTCAATGGCTAAGATTAAACCAAGGAACCCCTAAAAACCACAGCCGTCCGATCGTGATCTCAGGACCTGAGATCGAGATCGGATCGCAGCTGATACGGACCCATATATCACACCCCATGTTTCGGACGTCCTAAAGATGGTGGTGGCATGGATGGCTTTTGTTCGTATCCTATTGATAAAATATGGTTAATTGTTTTACCTAAAAAATACTCTAGTATATTACTCATCTATAGATCACATGTTCACATCCCATTTATGCGTACGTATACTTTCGGTGATAGAAAAGTTTGCAGCTCGATGCTCGCTCGTGTTTGATTCAGTCTGAGCTCGAAGTCGATTTACTTGGTTCATTTTTTTCTCATTAAAAAGAAAAAAAAAAAGAACACAAAATTTTAAGCTTCAGTTTTTCTATACATGAATTGTTTGCTTCTTAATAGTTTTATGGCGCAACGGAGTGCGCTTATCTCCTAGTATTGATGAAATTTGAGAAAAAAAAAAATTCAAGGAGTAGGGGTGAAAACCATATCGATCCGCTATTATTTCAATTTGGGATGACAGGACTCTACTATTCTGTGTTCAGGTTCGTTGGATAAAGAATGAACAAATTGAGTTTGTTTGGCGGAACTATCCGGCCTCACTCTAAGAACTAAACTTCGGTGTTGATCCAAGCCGTTCGATTTAATCGGACGGTCCTGAAAAGCATGACAGGACCCTGTTGTCAATAAGAATAACATAAGATTCGGACTCGTCGGGATGTACTTACGTATGGGAAAGTATATGCTAGGCTGCTAGCTAGGATCTAAATCCGCTGCAGAGACTACTTTTCTAATTGGATGGTCCGGATCGGGTTGTTGTACTTATCTCAAAGTATTTCGGTGTTTATCGTACGGATCTCAAAGTATTTTAGTGAGAAAACTGTTGGATCAAAAAAAGCAGGTGATCTCGATCCCGCTAGCTGCTATATTTTTGTACGGTGGCCTAGCTCGATGCATTGCCGCGATTCTCTGTGAGAACTGAGAAGTTATCCTTGTCAAATTAAACTGGTGTTTTGTCATTACCATTCAAACAACGCGAGTCGCGAGGAGATCCTTTTTGTTAGTTTAATTTAATTTGCCACTTGATCATGCAAAAGGCGCGCAGCCCATAATTATTAAAGCTTAATTATTCTGTCAAACATGTTATATATCGAGGCACCCATATGCTTTCATTCCATCTTAATTAGGGGATTAATTAGTCCTACTTTGTATTTTTATAGACCCGTGTTTTGTGCTAAAAGAAGAGAATCATTGTTAGTTATTAATTCTTTGTAGGCGTGTAACCTTTAATCGATGCAGCTCATTTCATGGCATTTAGTAGGACTTGTTTGTAATAATTACCGGTATTTCTTTTTTCGGAAAGTTGATAGTAGCTATCAACAATAATTACCAGTATTTCAGAAGACGGAATTCACTAGTTAGATACCGCCAATATTTGAAAACTTGTAGACAATTTTGAGTTTTCATAAAAATATGTTCACATAATGATGATTTATTGAAAATAAATAAATTCCAAACAATTAATATGATGATTAATTTATGGCAAAAAATGTACATAGTTTCTCAATTACTCATGTTTTCATCAAACTTACAAAACGATGAAAACATGCTCATTTTGATTATATTAAGTACCTTTATATATAAATCCTTATTATATATAAAAACATATTGGAAAAAATGATATGAAAGGGTCATATTCTCCAAATAAGAAACTCGAGCCGTTAATCATTTTCTTGCATAGATCAGAACCTTTCATTTATGTTAATGCCCGTTGACGTTAATGTTAAGGCCCATATCAATTTCCTTAATACAGGGCCCATTACATATTATCATAAAAATTTATTATAAGAAATAACAATTTCAGTCAAAAACAAAGCGTGAGCTCTATACTAGTTAGCCTAAATTAGTTACTCTTTGCAGTACTAAACCATGGATCGAGATCACTTGCTTTTCTAAAAAGAAAAGTAGGCCCTTTCTAAAAAGAAAAGCAGACCTTGCTTTTCTTGATCCAACGGTTCAGAAACACCGAAGTACATTGAGATCGGTGCAGCAAATACCGAAGTATTTTGAGATCGGTGTAACAACCGATACCGACCATCCGATGAGAAAAACAGACCCAGCTTTTTGACATTCTTATCAGAAAAGCAGCAGATTTTCATCTCTAAACCATATCAAATTCTTGTTTGTCAACTTTGAAATAAGAGATTTGCTTAAATATGTATAATGGCAGTTCATCAGTGATTACTTGATTAAATAGATTAAATACCTTTAAACAATCATCCATTACATGAACTTTTACATTAACTTATGACATAGCAGATCAGTCCATTTATACTCGGACACGTTGTGAAAAATATGGTCCTTTCACCGACAGAGACTTGCAAATGCACATGCCAATTTTGAACATATATACATAAATAAAACCATAAGAAAAGATCACTTCACAAAATGGCATGTCCGCATATTATATCACCCGGGTAGTGATAGGGCGCCCCACCAATTGTCTCCCACACTATTGATGTGCTGGCATTTCTAAAAGACAGATTACAGAACGTTCTAAATGAATCTTGGGAAAGATGGGCAGCAAATGGGTTTTCTTTCTAAAGGACAGTTTATAAAATGTTGTAAACGTTCTAAGAGACAATTTTCTTTCTAGAAGACGGTTTACAAAATTGCAAAACTGTCAACTTAAGATACCAATTTACAAAACGTTCTAAAATGGGTAGCAATCTACCAGCGCATCGTATAACTGGGGGCAATGTCAGGAGCGTAGCATCTTTATCCTATATATATATAGTGGAGGGATCCATTGACAATACATATTTTGACAATCTTGATAATGGTTATCTTTAAAAATTTGTAAAAAATAATAAAAAATCTTAAAAATGAAAAAAGGTTTATGGAAGTTATGCTTGACTTATAGATTGATTATGTTTCCGATTATATTCAATTTAAGCGATATTTGATAGCTCTTTAAAGATCTTTTAATTACAACCGTCAAAAAATATACAAAATTTTGATAAGGCATCAAATGATGTTCAAATAATTTGAAATTTGAAACACTATCAATCTATAAGTTAAATAATACATCCATAAATTTTTTTTTTTTAAGATTTTTATGATTTTTTACAAATTTTTAAAGATGACCATTGTCAAGATTGTCAAAATATGCATTGTCAATGAATCCCTCCTCATGTATATATCCCCTATATAAACTGCAGCATACATAGTACTTCCAGCATAACACACTCCTCACTAGTCACTACTCAGTAGTCACTTAACTCTCCTTAAAACCATTAATTCCTACCAAAAAAAGAGGAATACAACATTCTCCTACACATTGAATTAATGGCTGTCTCTATTAAACTCCCTGCCATTGTTTGCCTCTTGGCATTGGCATTGCTTTCCTGCTCGGTCCGGGGGCAACTATCGCCGACATTCTACGCGGGGAGCTGCAAGAATGTGGAGCAAATCGTGCGCTCCGTCGTGGCGCAGGCTGTGAGGAAGGAGCCGCGGATGGGCGCCTCCCTCGTTCGCCTCTTCTTCCATGATTGCTTCGTTCAGGTGACTTCATTTAAATTCTGCTTCTTTTCTGTTACTTCAACGTATGCATTCAAATTCAACACAAATTTAAATTCTTTTGATTTTGATAAATTAAAAAAGTGCATTGCTGAATGCTGACCCAATATAATTGTAATAGATTTTGAAATTAAGAAATACATTTCCGATTTTAGATTATGGAAAAATGTTAGTAAAAATACTAAAATAGTATTGTGTCTAGATATGGTTCAAGTGGGGTCACTTTTTTGTGTGTAAACAAAAATTGCACTTATACCCACCCATGATCATGATTCATGATCAAGTAACTCCTAACAGAAAGGACAAATAAACACCAATTTGACTGCATTTTAATATAAGTTTTTAATATAAGAAAAAAAAAAAAAAAAACCTCAAGGATGTGAGATATTTTAGAATTTTCAAAGTTTGAATTTTGAGCTAGCACTGTGAGTCTGTGAGACTGTGACTGCTTTCGGCATGCATAGTACCGGACAGATAGCTACCAGTCCAGTACCATCATTGGTCCATTATGTTATTTTTTTAAACCTAAAGCCCAGAGCATCATTGGTCCAGTTTTTTCTTGTCAGTCGTGACAGCTTTTCTTTTATCTTAATTATTTTTTTTTCAAATAGGCTTTCTTTTAATTTTTTTTTTTCTTGAAAGATTTAAAAAGGGCCTTCCATTTAGTTTCTGTTTTTAAGATTTTCCGGTCTGCTTTTGAGTAAACAGGGGGAGGTTCAATGCCAGTCTGACCAAATTATGTCCAATTAAATTAGACAATGGAAACTCTTGGTTAACGGTCCATTTTTAAAATGGCAGACATGGCAAACAATTCGAACTTCATTGAATTCTTTTTAAATATTTTAGATAACGGTGGGCATCGCGTGACAATCAAATTCGGTGACAACCGCGACAACGGATCCTCAAATAAATATAAATAAAATTTTTAAAGTAGAAAATTTTGTACAAATATGTTGTGAAACTCATAGATCGTGTGTTTCAGATTTTGGCCAGTTTGAAAGTCGGTTGATACTATATTAAAAACTCATAATATTTATTTTGAACGGTTGAAAGCATTAGGAAATTCTAATGAATTCCGTGACCGTCATGATCTAACAGTTAAACAAGGCACCAGAGAGCGTAGAAGAAACGGAATATATAATCAATTTCTATATATATTTGATGAACAATTAATTGATCAACCTTAATCTAAATGACTTTTGTTAATTTGCTTGTATTCTTCCCTTGTTCAGGGTTGTGATGCATCCATCCTTTTGGATGATGCCCCGGGCATATCCACTGAGAAGAATGCCTTCGGCAACATAAACTCGGCGCGGGGGTTCGAAGTGATCGACGCCGCCAAGCAACAAGTTGAGCGGGCGTGCAAGGCCACCGTGTCCTGCGCCGACATCCTCGCGCTCGCCGCTCGTGACAGCGTCAACTTGGTCAGTAGATCAAACTCTCCCTGCTTGTTAACTTCCTATATATGAAGTGATTAATATTTGATCAACATGTTAATTAAGTTCACTAAATTATAAATGATGCATTTCAGGCATTGAGAAATATCTTGCGTCCATTGAAAAATCATTCATACATTCATAGATGTATATGCAATATAACAGATACATTTCAAAATGTAACCTATGGATGCTATGGACAGTTTCTCTGTGGACGCTAGGTATTACTCTTTAGACATTTTGGTACACCTGTTCGGCAGCACCTATTCCTACAGTATTTTATCTGAATTTAATACTTGCAGGAAATAATGGCTGAACCCCGTTCGGCAGGCCATAGGATCGTTTCCTTTCAGAAATTAATTCCTCCAAAATACGCGTTTTCACAGGAAAAAATTAATTAGCTCGATCCTGATTATTTTTTTCCTACCGGCCACGAGCTCTCCATTCGCTCCAAAAATTGACCAGTTCCTCCAAATCTTTCCTTTGATGACCGAACAACTTTTGTACTATATTCCTACCAAATTTTAATCCTGTAGGTTTGCATCAACTATCAACTCAATTCCTATTCCTACAAAGAAAATTTCCTACGGAATTTGTTGTTGCCGAACAAGGCCTAAGTAGTTTGAAGTTCAGATAGTGAACCAATCTAATGAAGTTTTGGCACTTTGACAATTAACAACTTCTACAAAATCTGTAAGAAGAAAACATAAACCTTCTATTTTGTCATATTATTATTATTTTTTTTTTTGAAGAAAGTGAAATATTTCATCAGCTTTATTGAAACTTTTTATTTTTGTGCTAATGGATTGAACCCATGACCTCTTAAAAGTTATCCTAGTTAGCTACCACTTGAGTTACTAGACTTTTTGTCATACTAATTAAATTTTGATTATTTGATTGATCATTGCATATGTAGCTTGGTGGACCTAACTGGGCAATGCCACTTGGCCGCCGCGACTCGAGGACCGCCAATCTGGCAGAGGCGAACACCCTCCCGGCGCCCTTCTCGAGCCTGGCTCAACTGACCCGCATGTTCAGGCGCAAGGGCCTTGACGCCAAGGATCTCGCTGTTCTTTCCGGTGCACACTCGGTCGGTTCGGCAATCTGCAGCGCGTTCAAAACCCGTGTCTGGGGAGGTGACAGCAATATCGAGTCCTCGTTCGCTCTTCAGTCCCGGCAGACCTGCCCCGCCAGCGGCGGCGACACCCAGTTGAGCCCCCTCACCACTCCAAACACTAATAGGTAATTAATCAATTATATATCTCTATATATTAATTACATATTTTTTTTACTTTTAGTTATGAATTATGAACACCATATATACCCAATTTTTTTTATAACGTAACATATATAGGGAGTTAGACTACTATACTAACTAACGTTAGCATTTCGAATCAGTATGTACAAGCATCAATATGAGATTGATATTTATGAGTTCTTTTCTAATATTCAAAATAAATATTTAGAAAACTCTAAAAATAAAAAAATTTTGTATTCTTCAATATTTTCATATAAATAATTTATTGAGCACATAAATCATAATTTCGGAGACGATAACACAAATTTTGAGGCGTTCGGTTCGAAATGCTAACATCAGTATAATAGTCTAACCCCATATATATATAGGTATATAATTAAAAAGTTTAAGCTAGATTATAGCGCATAATGATTTGTATATATCATGACAGGTTTAGCAACCAATATTACAAGAACCTTGTTGCACGCAAAGGCCTCCTACACTCTGACCAGGAGCTCTTCAACGGCAGCTTCACTGATGCTCTGGTGAGGAAGTACAGCACCGATCAGGCTGCCTTCTTCCGCGATTTTGCGGCGTCGATGGTGAAGATGGGCAACATCGGAGCACTCACCGGCCGGAACGGCGAGGTCCGGTTGAACTGCAGGAAGGTGAACTGATTGATTGTACAAGAAATCACAGATGCCTGGCTGATTAGTTAGTTAGTTAGTTAACCATTTTGCATGCAATTAAGTGTGAGTTGCAATCTGCAATTCATTGTATTTTTTTTTTTTCTTTTGGATTGATTGATTGTCATCTTTAATTTGGTATTTTGTTAATTTGTTATTAATTGTGGAATGCAAATCAAGGTAATTCATGTGCCATTAAAATAGAATAAGAAATATCTATACTCCTTTAAAAGAAGCTAAGGATTAAACACTTAATTCATTGATAGTCATAATCTAACTTCTATATTAATCTCCATCCATCAAATAATGAAAGGCTCACGGGGCATCTATTTTCTATTGTACTCTTCTCCATTTCTGCCTCAGCACTAAACCGAAGTGGCAAAGTCACCAACCCATTTCTTCTTTTCGCTTCTTTCACGTTATTTAGCTTAAATGAAAATTAAAATTGTCTGCAACAGCGCGCGGGTACACTTCTAGTAATTATATAAGGTTGATTGATGATGTTTAATATTGTTAAGAGCATCTCCAAGAGCTCCTCAATACCATTCCTAAAACCAATTATTGAGAATTAGGGACCAAATTCAGACTCCAACAGAAGCCCTAACCATTCCCAAAATTTACAATCCCCACATCAACCAAAAAACTCCATATTTTCCTACACTTCTCCGCACTCCCAATCCGCACTCCCTATTTCCCTCGCCAAACGCAAAGGAGATTTATTGCATAATATTACATTGACTTGGCAATTTCTTCATGATACTATTAAATTGACTTGGTATATATATATAGGAGGAGATTTATTGCATAGTATCATGATATTATTATGTGCTGATTCTTTTATGTATATAGTATAATGATACTATGCGATAAATCTTCTATAGAAAAATAACTCTCATCCGAACTTATTTGCATCGATTTATTACTATTTCTTTTGGACATATATATGGCTCATATATAGCTAGCCATATCATTAAACCATGCAATTTTCTTGTTCAATTCGTTTTGTTATTCATTCAAAAATCTATATATAACCGTTAATTTAAAAGCCCATTATAAGGTGGCCCATTTGAAATTAATTGGGATCCATTTTTTGGGAAACTGTTGGAGTTTGAGGTATAATTTGGATTCCTAAAATTTTGAGGAGCTCCCAATATGATCATATTGGAAATAAATTATTGGAAATCTCTTGGAGATGCTAGGGAATTAGGATTGTGCTTTAGCAGCTTTAATGCTTTATTTATTCTCTCCTGCTTTTCTGCGTAATTCATTCTCGCCCATCTGTAAGTACCCTTTTGCAATTAAAAATAAAAATGAGAAAAGAAAAAAACAATTATGTTGGTTGGTTTTGTGGCAAAAAAAAAATAATAATAATAAAAAAGAAGATAAGATCAATTAAATGGGAAAAAAATATTCTTTGATTTATTTTGATAAAAGTCAGTTTTATTTTTATTTAATTGTGTCAGACTGAGAAATTATATTATGTTCGCAACAGCATTTAATCAAGTAATTTAATTTTTAGTCAGTTTACTTTTATCTATGCATGTAAAGAATTAATTAATGTGCTTAAAATAAATGTATGTATATCCGAAGACGGGAGCAATTGATATAATTTCATTTGGTAACAGATATTTTAAGTTGGTCATTAGTTGAAAATATAATCTCATTTTAATATTAAATCACCAAAGTAATGTTGCCCTGAAAAGCTTATAATTAATGCACATTTCAATCTCCCATAAAATATGACCACAAAGGCAATTAATATCTCTCGCTTTTTTTTTGTGACACCCACAAAAAGTGCAGTTTATGCGAAAATATAAAAAAACTGTAAAGATGTCTCTCAATTATTCCCTATAACTTATTCATGAGATAATATATCCATATTCGTTTAACACAACTAGTAAAGAGCTCACGCTTTGCTTTGGACTGAAATTATTATGTCTTATAATTAATGTACATCAACGGTGGTGATCAATCTAAGTAAACAATCAATGGCTGAGGTTTTTTTCTTTGGAGAAGATGGAACTTTCGTGTCAAAAAAATCTACTCTCCTTTTATTAGAAGCAAGATATGCAGTGTTCTCATTGATCCTTCGTAATGCTTAATAATTAATAGTAGAGGTGGTAGAATCAGACCTGACCCGACTCGAATCCAACCCAACCCGACCCGACATTTTTCAGAAAGTCAAACTAACCCGACCTAACCCAAACCCGACCTAACCTGAGATATTCTTGAATGTAAAACTGACCTGACCCATCCGACCCGAACCCGAATCCCAACCCGACCCTCCCACCCGATTTGCAATCTCTACTTGATAGTTGATAGTATCTACATCAAGGAGGAAACCTTTTGGGTTTTGGGTTCGGGCTTTGTTCATATTGGAATCTCTTAGAAAGCCTGTCCAGCCATGTTGTGAATATTGTTGGGCTTCTTCAGTACTGCTAATTTCTTGATTTCATTTTTTGTGTTTCTTTAGGTGAACTACCACTTGATGGCAATAACAAATTCAGTGGCCCATTTCAGTTGTCAGGCTTTTTAAATTTTGATTCAGATGATATGGTGAGTTCTATTCTGAAAGTCTGACCACTTTAGAGTTTAGATGGTTGTAAGCTGAATTTAAGAGGAAGACAAATCAGAACTGAAAAGAATAAGTAACCCTAAAGACTCAAGTCATATGAATGCTAATTTAGATGTTAGTAACTTGGCTTTGTTTATATCCATCGATTTTACACTAACAAAAAAATCAATTATATATATGACTCTTCATTAGATTGACTGGCATGGTGAAATGTTTGTACTTTGTTGGCATGCTGATATTTTTCTTATCATAAACTTATATATATTTAACAATAACAACAATGACATCAGTAGCACTATCAATTCTACACATACATGTTTTCATATAGGTTGACACCATTGTGGGAGAACAAGGACTTGTTCATCTGAAAAATGCTTTAAATCAAAGACCCATAATGAAAAAAAAGGTCTACAAGCTCACAAGCCCATAAAAGCTTTATATATGCAAGGGAAAGAGGATATCTAGCTCAATTTTTGTATGTAATCTGTATTTTGTGTTTTACAAAAAGGATCTTTTGGCACAGTAATAGAACAACTGTATTGGTTGATTTCTTAACATCAGGATGGCAAAACAAGTCAAGTACCAAAGTCGAATTTGTGTATTTTTATTACGTATTCTATGATACATGCTGGAATATCTTTTGTACACTGAAAGAACATGCTCTCAACTACATGTATATGCATACAAAAGAACTATACTTTTCTAAAAATACGACACTAGTCTCGCCTAATCTCTGTACAATCAAAGAGCTCTGGAAGTGCTCTCTTTATCTATATCGATATCCTACTGGAAACTATGAACTGTTTTGCTTCCACTGTAACGGAAAACCGCCACTGTACTTGAAATCACTGCTATTAATGTTTCCTTGGCTTGTAGAAGAGGAGGAAATATCCATGGAGTACCGTTGAGGTGGTCCAGGTGGATTGTTCTTTTCCAAGAAACTCAATCCCGAACTAAGTTTGAACCCACCATTTCGCATAATATCCTCGATTGCTTTTGCAATATCGTTCATAGTTGGACGGTTAATAGCCTCTTCTTCCACACATTGCAATGCTACATCCAGAAAATGGTCTAATCCAACTAGACTTTCTTTGTTATTTATTAGTATAGGATCGATCAAGTCTTTCAGGCCGAGGTACTGTTTTTCTTGTCTATTAAAGGCAGTCTTTACTTCTCTTACGACGTACTTGTTGTCTTTTATTGGAGGCCAGGCAGTAATTAGCTCTAGCATGACCACTCCAAAGCTGTACACGTCGCTTTTACCAGTGAGCTGCTGCGTCATGTAGTATTCTGGATCGAGATAGCCCTGCACCAAATGACATTTTGAGAATTAATACATACGAAGTTTTGAAGTTTAGTCAAGTAGATCTACATAACGTGGTTTACTGGAAATACATAAATCTCCATATTGGAGATTGCAAGTTTAATCCGGATGTGAGGTCTCTTATAGGCAATTAAATTTGAGTGACTTGACCCTCTTTATCTCAAACAAATACATCTACATCATTCTAGGATCTCAGAAAAATTCAAAGTGTTCATCATATCCTTCAAAATAGGAAATATGCCAAATAATTGTGATAAACACGACTGGGAAATAAATAACGAGACGGTGCATGAAAATGAGGACCAGCTTTTAAAGGAAAAAAACCATATAGGAGATGGTTAGCTCTCCTGGTATCAGAAATCCCTAATACTATGTTAATTATTTGGAAAATAAATAGAAAGTAAGATTTACCAGGGTTCCTTTGACATTGGCGGTGACATGGCCTACTTCGCTACTTGCAACAAACAAAGAGAGACCAAAGTCTGAAACCTTGGCAGTCAAATTCTCGTCTAACAATATGTTCGTCGACTTCACATCTCTATGTATAATGGGGGGATTTGCATTATCATGCAGATAAGCCAAGCCTGTTGCTGAATCAAGAGCTATCTTCAGTCTCTTGCTCCAATTTAATTTTATGCCACTTGCTCCTGCAGCGAGGAGAAAAAATATAATAGTTTAGCCTCACTTGGTCTCATTTTACTAATTAAAGTAGCGCTCTGGTCTACTTTAGAAATTACAAATTGAAGTTGCCATCCATTAATATCAGGAAGCAAACCAATAAGATAACGGCGTGCTTGGAAGCAAACCGTTACGATATTGACCCACAAAAGTCTGAATTTACATATTTCAGTGGTTTCTAAGGCAACTACACTGTAAAGCTCACTGTACTCCGTTGCCAGCAATAATAATCTCAGAACATTAGTCAGAATTTAAGTATTTAGCGATACTTAACCGAAATTGTCTGGCATCAGACATTGACATATGTATTGGTACCTGAAAGGCTATCTCTGACAGTTCCATTGCAAACATATTCATACACAAGCATTCTCTCTCCCTTCTCAAAGCAAAAACCTACAAGTCCCACTAGGTTTCTGTGATGCACGCGAGAAAGTAGCTCGATTTCAGTTTTGAACTCAAGACCACCTTGCATTGAACCTTCTTTCGACCTCTTTATGGCAACTAGTTGTTTATCTGGAAGCATTCCTCTATACACCTATATCAGTGGACAACAAAACAGATATCAGGAAAAATCATGTATACTGTTGACTTCCCAAATTTTCTAATCTAATAGTCTTATTCTATTGTTAAATAAACCATGGAAAAATGGTTTCTGTGAAGGCCATCTTGAGATATCGCACCAGTGCATGAATAATTTCTAAAATAGTAGAATACAAATTAAAACCAAAGCGAACATATGGAGGCTGTTTGGCTAAATGTAATTCACAATTGCTTCTGTAAATTAATCTCAAATTAAGATTTACCTTTCCATAACCCCCGGCGCCAATAATATTTATTTCTCTGAAGTTGTTGGTATACATCTTTAGTTCATCAAAGGTAAAGGCTTTTGCTCCACTTATTTTTGGTGCTTCCCCACTTTCTTCCCCCATTGTTTTCCATGAAGCTGAAATGCCAAAAAATGCAATGAAAAAAAATTATTTAATTTTCTTTCTAAAGGGCATTTCCTAGATACTGATAGAAAATTCAATACCAGAAAGGCCATTACCGAATGGGTCATTCCTGAGTTTTTCTCTCTGAGCTCGTTTCTTTTGCCGAACCGCATACGCGCCCAATAAAACTAGCAGAACCGCAAGTATAGCAGAACCAATGGCTATACCAATTATATACTTCCTAGCTGTTAACAGAGTTTATTAGAATCTTATGTTACACAAGACTCAATATAGATACAGAAGGCAACCATTTTTGCCAGTTTGTGCATAATTGTTCTAAAATGTATAAAATATGGGATACCTGTTGAAGATTTATTATATGGTGAGGCAGTAAAATAATATGGTCCATACATCTTAGGAGGTGAATAATCCTGGCTATTAAGGTCGAAGCAGTTTATTATATCGCTTCGGTTGAAGTAACTCTGGCCAACAGGGCAGATGCTGATGGGGACCCAAAAGTAAGTGTTGGCGTCAAAATAGGGATCATGGATGGACAAACTGTTCGCTGTCTGACAGGTATTGAGTCTGCTGGTAAGGTTTCTGTCAAGTTCTGAGATGTGATTAGTTGCATCACTGAAAAAAGGGGCCCTAAAAACTAAAAACCCTATGAATGGATGTGAACAGTCATTCTGATTAGAAGATCCTGTCGATGAGTTTTGATAAAGCACGTCCGCGCAATAGGGTGTGTATTTAAGATTTGAGAAGCTACACACTGGATTTTCCTTAAGCCTGAAAGTTACATAAAAAATTTTCAAAAAAAAAAAAAAATATTCTTGCACCCATCAATTGAGAATATAGAGTAAATTGTTATTCAATGGACATAATTTTCAAATTTATAATGCATAAACTAACTTCAATTTTGTCAGTTTCTCACAAGCTTCAGCTTAAACTTTTTTTTTAATAAAAAAGAATGGGAAAATTTTACAATATAATTTCTTATATTTCAGTAAAATTTATTTCCAATATTTTGATTCCACAATGCAATTGACTAGGAAATTAAAATGTCTCAGATATAAAATGTTGTTGACTAATATGGTACAAATCATAATTTGCAAAATGTACAGTGTCTTGCAAGAGCTGGACAATTATACCCCCTATGTGCCCTTTATACCAATCCTAACATATTATCCTACAATTCCCAAATTATCTCTTATCGTATAACTCCTGATATCTTAAAAATATCTTAATACAATCGATAAATAAGTGCCTGGTCAACAAAAGTATTCAATTTCTCCTTTGGGAAAGAAAACTTGATAAAATGGACTAATCTGGTAAATAAAACTTTCTCGCATTTTAAACCAGTTTTTTCAGATAATGATAGTCAAATTTGTTTTCTGTAAGTAGAGAGAGAATTTACATCAGACTGTTGTTGTATGCCGAAGAAACTGTTACTGAGGTGATACTATTATGTTCTAGGTTCACCAATTGAAGAGATTGGGTGACAGAACTCCCCATATCGAATGTACCATTCAATGAATTGTTCCTCAGTTTCCTGAGATTAAATAAGAAATAGCCATTTCAACAAATAATTCTCCAAGTGCTTGCAATTGAGAGCGAAAGTCTGAAAAGATCGAGACTTACACTTCTTGTAGTTGATGAAAGCTAAATAGCTTCTGAGGGATTTGACCGTAAAGCTGCCCAGACTCTATTGTCCTGTGTACAATATATTCAAACATTTATCTTGGTTCAGCTAGTCTATTATTGTGCACATAACACAGAGGTGAGTGAGGGTTGGGGGGCGAGAGAGAGAGGGAGAGAGGTTGGCTTACAGAGTACGTAAATTTGTCAAATTGGAAAGCCAAGCAGGAACTTCCGATCGGTCAAATTGGTTGTTACTAAGATCACTAAAAATGAAATATACAGAATTATAAGTTATTTGTTAAAGCAAATTTCATTTGAATGATACTGTGTTAAAATCTATTATCCTTACAGTAAACTGAGGGCAGTCAATTCAGTCAAATTCGGAAGTGTTCCCGTCAGACTGTTGTTTGCCAGATTTCTGAAAGCCATATACACAGAAGATTAAAATATGCCATGTATCGGTTGTCACAAGTGACAAAGGATAACCACTCAGGTTCTTAACTATTTAAAGAATTTAACCCTATAATGCTGAATATTTCCTCACTTGTGGTTTGATGGATATACGATAGATTAAATTATAGTTTAATTTACTATATTGTTAGTTATTGAATTCCAATTTACTTACAGAACGCTGAGCCTTGTAAGGTTGCTGATGGAAGGAACTGGACCTTTGAAATTATTGTTATCCAATCGACTGCAACAGATGGAGAAATAAAAGTTTTAAAATTTCAGCTCAAATATTGAATCATTATGAAGACAAAAGGTTTGAGTACTTACATAACCTCCAGACTATAAACAAGACCAATGAATTTTGGAATTGAACCCTCTAACTGGTTTCTGTCTAGAAGTCTTCACATAAGAAAGAAAAGAGGAACAAAATTAATAATGCAAAGTAATACCAAAAGAAGGTCATTCTTTTATCTCAATTTTTTTCTATTTGTAATTTTTTTTACTTGTTGAAAGGTAACATGGTTAAAACTGTAATTTGTGGGGGATAATACTAGATTTAGAATGCCGATATCCTTTTATTGCTGAAGTATTTATTTTATACCTTTCTTGCTTTATATTTCCATATGAGGAACCCATTGCGAGACTTTAATTAGGGGGGGGATGATCTTAACACAACAAAATTATGTCATTAACACAACACCACCTAGCATTCTATTAGTACGGGCAATTTGGGGTGTTGCTCTGGTAACAAAAATTGTTGTTTTGATGCTACCCCCTTTAATTAGGTGTGCATACATGCTACTAAAAACTAAATGACTTGCAACAAAAAAAAGGTACCAGATATAGATAGCATCTTACAAGTGCCGTAGATGCATATCAGCACTGAAAATATCTGGAATTTCGCCTGTGAAGCGATTTTGGTTGAGATGGCTAAAAGATCGCACAAAAAGAGAGACAATTAGTAAAAAGAAAAGAACATAAAAGAGCTAGCTAGCGAACCCATTACAAAGTAATAACAGAATTTTAGACAAAGAAAGACTAACAAGTGTTGTGCCAGGAGAAGCTGATCCAAGCCCGAGCCATCAGTGGTCGAGATAGGAAGGGAGCCATTTAATTGGTTGTCTGCCAGGTCTAGCCATACCAATTTCGCAAGTTTACCCAATGATGGGGGCATTCTTCCAGTAAATTTGTTCACATTTAAAGCCCTTGGAAAAGAATATAGGAAAATATGTATAATGAACTAACTGTTCAAACATCTGTGCTCATAAAGAAGAAAATTTAAACTAGCAACTTTGCTTATATGCTCACAAAATCTTGACAGAAGTCAGATTGAACTGCAAACAGAATTACCGCTGCCATTCATAAGACTCCCTTAAAAAAAATTACTAAATTACCCTTTACCCATCTCTATTATACCATTTTGGTCCATATAGGTGAAGAAATCTATAGTTTGTATACGGTTCAGCCTTCAAACTGTAACACTTGTACAGCAGTAAAACATTCTCAATAGGCAGTGTAATTCAGAATACCCTATAATGAAAATGGTAAAGCTACTATAAATATGAAAGAAGTACAGGTGTATAAACCTACAGGAAGGTGAGATTTGCTAGATTTCCTAATGCGTCCGGGATCTGGCCAACGAAACTGCAGTTAACTAATTTCCTACAAAAAAGTAAAATGAAAAGATTAATTCATAAGATTTGACCTGAACATACAAAATGATTCTTTAAATATTAATTTTTCACACAAAGCATTGTATTGGGACTTACAGACTGTCTAGGTGAATCAAGTTACCGAGCGTCACAGGAAGTGTACCTCCAAGTTTCTGATTTGATGATAGGTCCCTGCATTTCAATTTTTGCTATTAGTTTTCTCACCACAAATAATACCAATACATTGACATTAGTTTTATTTTTATTTTTCATATGAAGGGTTTTTTTAGATCGGATAAAAAGTAAAACGCAAACTTACAGTCGCTGGAGTTCTGTCAGATTGCCAATTTCCTTGCCAAGAGTTCCCTGAATGTCCATGTTAAAGAGAGTCCTGGAGCATAAACAACAGAAAAAGGAAGAAAATTTTATCATATCATACGCACAAAACGTGTCAGAAATTGCTTTGATTAATAATATCTGCACGCACAAATTAGTAACTCTGGAGTCCTTTTCGCGGCAAACGATCCCTTCCCAGCTGTCCCCGCATGGATCGGAGTTTTTCCAATTCGGGGGCACATTTTTCCATTGCTTCTTCAGAGCGTTCAGGGCGAAAACTGAAATAAGAATTGGGCAGCACATAGTAAAGCAGAAGGCAAACCCAAATAAGTTGTGTTTACATGAATTAATGTTTTCATATATAATAAGTTACAGAAACTCAATTATACTCGGTTTAGGAATCAGGAGAATACTGGTACATATTACCATATTAATTCAATACATATGTTTCTCTTTTCTGGTTAAATTTCCTGATTTATGAACAGTTGGGTTTTGGTAACATGTCACAAATTGTACCCATAATCCAGAACAAGTCATTGAATCACTCTATTGGATTATATGAGAGAATATATGAAAGCTCATGAAAGAAAAAGATTGTTCAAATGGGCTCACTCCCACAATTCAACAAACATTTGATATGCATGCCCATGTTTGAAGCACAACACAAAAAGAACTCAAACAGGTACATAATTCAACAAACTAAACCAAACCAAACCAAAATTTAAAATCAACAAAAAGTTATGAAAAGCTACCATCTTGTGGGTCGGTATAGGAGCAACATGGAGGAACAGCAACCATGCACAAGCACAGTAACAGAAGCAGCTCTCTTTGTTTCATGACTTGTACCATCGTCATCATCATCATAAATAAAGTTCAAGAAATTAAAAATCTCTTGCTTGCTTGCTTGGCGCCTTACTGATGAACAGATGTTGGGTTCTGTTGTTGGTACCTGACCTGTAACAAAGTTCCTCTCTTTTGGTTTTGGATTCTCCAACAAGACAAGACAAGACAACATGAAGATTTGTCTCTGATATAGGTATGATGATTATTATGAGTAAAAGACACGGATAAAGCCATTGACAAGTACAAGTGGTAACAAGTTTTGAAGTTGATGAAAAGTCCAACAACTTGGTCTTCATGAGAAAGGGGAGAGAAGTACTGGTCGGCTTGCATAGTTGGTTTTCTATGATGTACATATATATGTCAAACCATGTAACTAGAAAATCTATAGAGAAGGGACCAGACAATGCTTATCTTCACAATCTTTATAATGGGATTTTTGAAAGTTTTTTAAAAACTCATTAAGGAACTTGCATATTTTTTTTTTTTGAACGTATAGATGGATTGTGTTTCAAATTTTAATCGATTTGAATATTATTTTTGGTAGCTTATCAAAATTTCATGCACATTTCATCAGTTTTTATTTAATATAAGTATTTGAAGAGATATCGAACATTACTTACATTGAAAATAATTAAAAAATATATAATCAATTTATAAGTTAAATAATATTTTTATAAAATATTTCTATTTTTTCTACTTTTAATGTTTTTTCACAAAATTTTTTAACAATAATTAATAAATTATTGTCAAGATATATAAGCATGGACGATGGATCCCTCCACAAATATATAATGCGCTATATTACTAGCAATTAGGTAGTATGGTATTAATTAAGCACTCCCATTCCATATAAAATTTGAACAAACGAGATTTAACTGTTTAAGTTTAACTTAAATGAAGAACCAGCCTTTGGTTCAGTAGTTAAGGGCAACGCTTTTAAATTTGAGTAGCTTGACACTCATCTTTATCTCAAAAAAAAAAAAAAAAAAGTTTAACTTAAATGTGAAATGTGGTTGCCGCATGAGCCACCATACTTGGAAGTGCCACAAAAGAACTTGAGACATGTTGATTTAGTCAAAATTTTGATATAATAACACAAAATATAACTTGGTCAAGTGAGCTCCTTATAAGACTAAAATTTTGATATAATAACACAAAATATAACTTGGTCAAGTGAGCTCCTTATAATACAGTACAACAAAAATTATAAAATGGCCAGCAAGCCGGGACACTTGCAAAATGTGCGATGGAGGTACGTACAGCGTCCGTATTTGCTGGAGAAACATCTTGCGTCCGTTGAAAACCCATCCACACATTCATAGACATATGTAACAGATATATCAGATTTTGTAACATATACATAATATAACAGATGTATTGAATTTTGTTACCTAAGGACACTATGGACATATATTCTATGGACGGGTAGGTATTACTCTATTTGCTGAATATATATACATGAATTGAGTTATATCATAGTACAAATTGCGCCGTATTATTGACTCATATCTCTAATTTTAAAATATTAATAGTCGATCCAAACGCTCATTATGATTTTCATATACAATTTTACTTGTAAACCAAATTTTATATTTTTTGAAATTTTTTTACTATTTTTTAAGATATTTTAAAATGTCACTTATTTGGATGGCACATAATGTTTAAAGCAGGTAAATTTGGTTTATAAGTAAGATTGGAGATATGAGCTAACAGAACGGCACAATTTATACTATTAATAGTACACAACTCAACTCTATATATTACTCCTATGGTGGAATTTTGTGGTCGTTGATGCGATAGGAATCAACGGTTGTGATAGTTTCAACGATTCAGATTTTACTAATTTAGTAATATAATATGTTTTTTTTTAATTTTATATTGAAGGTCCGATTTATTCTATTATCTTAATTATGTCAGGATTTGCTGATAGATAATAAGATGAATTAAACTTAATCATCCCATTCTCAGGAGCAAATGCCCCTCATAAAAATGATTATTCAATTATCTTGTTTTTGTTGTTGTGATTAGTTCATTAATCCAATTGACTAAGCATATTTATTTGACTGCCATGAATGTCAAAAAAATTCACCGTAATTTTATGAACTATAAAGGTTCTTTTTTTTTGAAAAAAAAATTGTTGCGGCTGCGGCTGGTAAAACACGTAACTGAAAAAAGAATTACAAGTTACAAGTTTTCTTCTTCTTTTTTTTTTTTCAAACCAAAACAAAATAAGTCTCGGTTATTTTAGAACTCACGCGTCAATCTATTGAAAATCAAAAGGGAAAAATATTTTGATTTTTGAGTGACAAATAAAGATTCCATTTTTTTTTCGTATTCCAACATAATAGACCTCAACTTGCTATCGTATGGCTAAGAAAAAAAGATTATGAAAAATAAGAACATAAACACATAAAAATAATAAAATGGATTCAAGCATTGTCCAGGTACAAACTGGAGAACATAAATCTCAGAAAATGACATAGCTAGATATTTATTTAGAGGAGGGATTAAATAACCATGTTTTTATTGACCGACGGGTGACTATGAAATTAAATCTTATATAACTACATTTTAAATTCTTGAATAACAAAACTAATTGATAGAATATGTTGTATATATCATATTTTATGTGTATACAAAAAAATATATCATTTTGATTTTATTTACATGTGCATCAACCGTTAACAAAAATCAACGGTTCAAGTTTTATAATTTTTTCTCCTCTCTTGATGACTATCGAAACAATGTTCAAATTTTATCATTTTTTTTATGTATATATTATTGAGATAATATAGAATACATCTAACGGTTTAGATTTTTCAATTTATGCATAAATAAAAAAAATGGTCACCATAGCTACCAATGCCTACAATTATTGGATTCCGCCTCATTTATTTATATACCTCTTAATCAATTAGTCATGTCTCATCTGAACAAGTAATAACCAAGTAATAGGAAGAACATTTATTGATGCCATGACAACAAAAAGTCATCTGATTCAAGTTCAAACTTGTCAACCTTTTCTATGTCAAAAAAAAAAATAATAATAATAAATAAACTTGGCAACCTTTTTGTTTGCACTCTGTCGCGTTAATTGGATTATTAAATTAAAGCCCAAATAAATAAAAAAAATCGTCCCCTTTTACTCACTAGGTCAAAAGGTTTATTTTGTTCCAACTGCCTCTGAGGACCTCATTTGATTTGATCTTTTCAAATTGGCGGCAAATGGAATTAATTCACAAACTTAACTTAATTACCAATTCTCGGCCGAATTATATGTTGTTACGGAAGAGGTAAAACGTACTTATACAGGTGAAAGGGTCAGCTTTGCAACGCCATAAAGGAATAAAACTAATTATTGCCAAGCTAACATGAGAGCAGAGCAGATATACCGTTAGCTTAAGCGCTTCCGTGAGTGCACCTCCAAATTTGATTTATATGGCACAATAAATTATTTATATTAAAACCTTATGAGATACATAAATTTTTATTTCTGAAAATTTTTAAGTATTTGTTTGAGATTTTTTAGAAGTGACATATGCAGTTAATTACGGCATTATTCATATCCCATATTTTACATACGTCACTCAAGGCAAAATATCACCGAAAACTAAATTAAAGGTGAATAAATAACTGTAGCATGGAGACCGTTGACAGCTGCAGTTTCTTGTTGATGTCAGGTATTATCTAATCTCGACTGATAATATAGTATAGTCGTAGTATAACAACCATAATTATAACTCTAGAAAGAGGGGTATGACTTCTAGCCTTTCAAGTTAAATCTTATAATTAATGCTTTTAATTGTGTTTGATAGCTTTTAATTTGTCCTTTTATCTCAAATTTAATTTGTCCTTAGATCTTCTCTATTGATTGCAAATAACTGCAAAATAAATTGGCTGAACAATTTTAGACCTTCAATAAAAACAATTTTGCATATTATACATAGAAGATGAAAATAAATATTGTTTGAAATTCTAAGAAGCTTCTTATCCATTATAATTATTAAAATTAATTATGCATATTGTAGTATCAGCAAAATTTTTATATGAGTGAAGCATGATCTTCTTAAATTATTACTATGTTACTAAATCCGCCGCGAAGCCCGGGTTTCAACTCTAGTAATTATAATAATGAGAATGGTGATAAATATTTTATTCCTGCCTAATCACAAATATATCTGCCTTAATTGTTAGAATAACCAAATAATTATTGGATAAATTAAATGCTACTGTGATTGGAGAGCTACCAATTAATAATCTCCCAGTGTTGAGTAGGTAAACAATAGCCGTCTCTAAACAAATCAATTACGCTTTAGACACATTACCTCAACGCGAAAAAATATTATGATAGAAATACGGAAATTAGAAAAATAAGTTTCAGACTTGAGCATTTAATATTGCTCCATTCTGTTAATTGATTAATTAATTTAGATACAAAAGCAAAAGCAAGAATTTATTTATTTATTAATTTTTTTGTTTAATATGCCTCACTATGTAGCAAACAAAACTCCTGCATGCGAGCACATTTTTATTTTTTATAGTTGCTATTAATTATTTCAAATAACATGTACGTACGTTGCAACTATTTATGATTGTTAATAAAAATTTTTAATTGCCTTTGTTGGCGTTTGGCATGTTGAAATGTATTATAATGAGTCCCCATATTGCACCCTCACAAGTCAACTGCCGTTAGAATTTTGCATTAAAAAAAAAGATAAGTGACTATTATTATATAACAATAACAATTACACATTTTATTATAAAAAATCTGTTTAAATACTAGTAAAGAGCCCATACCTTATTTTGTGCTGAAATTATTATTTTTTATAATAAATTTTTAAGATAATATGTAACGTGGAGAAAGAGGTTAACCTTATTAAAAAAAAAAGTAAAGTAGATTATTAGTCAAAAAAAGTGTATCGGCACTAAAAAGGAAAAATTTAGTTACTGACGCATTGCGCGTGGGTAATGAGCCGAGAGCTCATCCCTTGTGAGGAAACTGATATGTGTCTTAAATTTTAATGTGCCGAGACGTTAACGTACGTCAACGGTGGTGATCAATCTAAGTAAACAATCAACGTCTGAGGTTTATTCTTTAGAGAAGATAGAACTTTCATGTCAAAAAATTCAATCTCCTTTTATTAGAAGTAAGGGTATGACCACAAAAGCATTGAGCCTAAATTTTTTATTATATATATTTTTATTATTATTATTGTTTACGATTGGGCCTAAATTTTGTCATTGTGCACCAAACACACAATTAATTAAGACCAGAGAACATCTTTTGTATTGTCATTCATATACTATAGAAAAAAAAAAATACAGAGCAATACCAATATGGGTCTAATTTACAATTGGGTCTAAATTCTGTGGACTCTAACTGGGCCCATAACATATCTTATATTAATACTCATGAACTTGCGAGGGAAAACCACCACTGTACTTGAAATCACTGCTGCTAATAATATTTACATGGCTGGAAGATGAACTAGAACTATAAACATCCATGGAGTGCTGCCGATTCGGATTGTATTTCTCATGAACACCCAATTTTGAAATCAAGAACTTGAACCCTCCAACATGCATGATTTCATCAATTTGTTTCACAATTTCACTCATGGTGGGGCGATTGCCAGCCTCTTCTTCGACACATTGCAATGCCAGATCGAGAAAACGGTCCAATCCGAATAAAGTTTCGTCCTTTTTTATTAGGATAGGATCGATTAGGTCTCTTAGGCCAAGGTACTGCTTGTCTTCCTTGTCGACGGCCAATCTTACCTCTTTTACAATGTACTTGTTGGCACTGATAGGAGGTTGTGCTGTAATTAGTTCTAGCAGCACTACTCCGAAGCTGTAGACGTCGCTTTTACCGGTGAGTTGCTGCGTCATGTAATATTCGGGATCAAGATAACCCTGCATAAAATTAATAGTCAGATCAATGACACCAACTTTTGTGAATATTACAAAAAATTATTCCTTCTCTTGAAATGTTGACAACTTGACATTGCGCATAGAACAATTTTGTTTGTATCATCTCCAAAAACTCAGGATATTTGATGAATGATGCAATGCAGTGCATGTTTTGAGACAAAAAACAATTAACCAAAAGATGCAATGAGGTGTAAGAAATAGAAAAAAAAAAAAAAAAAAAAAAAAAAAAGGACTTCATTTAGGAATATATCTGTTACTTCTGGTTATGGAAATTAAACGAGTACCCAAAACCATTGCTACCATCAAAAATTCGTCCTTTTTTGTTTTCTAAATAGATAGAACATAAAGATGTAAAACATATTGAAAAGAAAATGTACCAGGGTTCCTTTAATATTATTGGTGACATGCCCTATTTCGCTGTCTGAAACAAACAACGATAGGCCAAAATCTGCAACTTTAGCAGCCAAAGTCTCATCTAATAATATGTTTGTCGACTTCACATCTCGATGTATGATTGGGGGATTTGCATGATCATGGAGATAAGCCAAGCCTGTTGCTGAATCAAGTGCAATTTTAAGTCTCTTGCTCCAGTCTAGTTGTATGCGGCTTGCTCCTGAAAATAGGGGAAAAAAAAGTTACTTCCGAGTTCCGACAGCATGACAACAAATATAATTTTGTGAACTTGTCTATCACAAATTATCAGAAGTAAAGAACATGATGATGTATTATTTACCAAAATTTTTTTCTGGAACAGGAAATTGTGTTCAGTACATTTCTTGGTGACTGGTATTGTGCTGGTGATATTAAGAAGAAAAAAACTGCTGGAGTTCCTTTTTTTTAATTCCATTATGTTCCTTTTTTTTAACCCCGGTATCATTGAAATTGTTGTCATACTCAACTGTACTGGTACCTATCCTACCCCAACTTAAGTGAGGCTAAAGGCTCTGTTGTTGTTAACTGTACTGGTACGGTGGTTTTTTATAGTTAGTAATATGTATCAGTACCTGAAAGGCAATCTCTGAGAGTTCCACTGCCCACATATTCATATACAAGCATTTTTTCTCCTTTTTCGAAGCAAAAACCGACTAGTCCCACAAGGTTTTTGTGGTGCACACGGGAAAGCAGCTCTATTTCAGTTTTAAACTCGAGGCCGCCTTGCATTGAACCTTCTTTTGATCTCTTTATAGCAACTAGTTGCTTATCCGGAAGCATTCCTTGATACACCTAATTCGGTGTTAAACCGAAGAAGTATTAGGATAATAGTATGTTTAATGTATATTTAATTTGTTTCATCTTAGTAAGAAAACTGGAATTAGGCATAATCTAATGTTGGTGTTAATTTCATCTTTTTGGTCCTGTTGTTCAATACTGCATGGAAAGTACCTTTTCCTTGTGCCGTCTCATTAAAATTTGTGGCAGTTATATTAAGATCAGATGCAAATGGGGCCAATTAAGAAATTGATGAAATGTAGTACAAAGGATAAGAAAGTTTGGAATGTTTATTCTAGCCCAAAAAATATCAACATGAAATGATATTTTTAGTTAGAACAGATTAACAGAACCTTTTTATCAGAATCAGACTAGAGTTGGATTTACCTCTCCGTAACCCCCAACTCCAATAATATTTATTTGGTTGAAATTGTTGGTGTACATCTTGATTTCGTCAAATGTGAAGGCTTTCGCTCCACTCAGTTTTGGAGCTTCCCCATTTTCTTCCCCCATTGATCCCCAAGAAGCTGAAATGTTCGCAATATCGTAGGCAAATCAAGCTCGGCGCATTCCAGACTAGTGTCAGTTTTTTCTTAACACATTTACAAAAAATGTATTTAAAGAGCATGAATTAAAGATTACCAAATGGGTCATTCCTTAGTTTTTCTCTCCGGATTCGTTTCCTTAGCCAGATAGCATAAGCACCCAGACAAACCATCAGAATCCCGATGATAACGCATAAAACAATTATAGCAATCATGTATGGCGGTGGTACTGTAGACAAAATTTTTATCAGAATTAGATATTGCAAAATTTATACGAATGAATAATTCTAGTTCGGTTCGTAACTAAATACTGATACTTTCGGTGACCAGTGTGTGCAAAACCATTTCAGATTTATAGAAGGGGAGGGATTAATCACTTGGCAATACTTACTTTCAGATTTTTGAAATATGAATATAAAACATTTCAGATATATGAAATATGAGTACCTGCGGGAGTAGAGTACGGTGCGGCGGTGAAATAATAAGGTCCAAATTGAGGAGGCAGTGGAACGTCTTCACTATTAAAATCGAAGCATTTTATTCGCTCAGTTCTGTTGAACTCACTCGGGCCAACAGGACACACTTTCACTTCGACCCTCAAGTAAGTGTGGCTGTCGAAATAGTAATTCTCGATGGACAGTCTGAACCTATTTGGTATACAGTTACCGAGTGTGCTACTGAGATTTGTTCTCAGTACATCTATGTGATCAGATGCATTGCTGAAGAAGGGTGCTCTGAAAACTAGGTCCCCGTAGAATGGATGTTCACAAGCATTGATAGATCCGACGGTCGGTGGATCTGGGTTTCCTTCAGACTGATCTCGGCAGGAGGGAGTTGCCGAGAGAAGTGAGAACTTGCAAACTGGATTTCCCTTAAGCATAATCCTGAAAGTTTTCCAAAAAAAAAAAAAAAAAAAAGATCTGAATTATTGAATACACAGTAACAGGTTAAATTTTAAAGTTAAATAAAAAAAATCAAAATATTATCTTAAAGATAATATATTCCAGCTCTTCAAAAATCTCAGTAAAAAAAGGCAGACACAATATGAGCTTCAGTATGAACTTTAGCGATTAGACCGACACAAAATACACAATATGGACAATATGCCAGAATATTTCATTGTTTACTTGGCACTGCATATAAGGGAAATATAAAAGAGCACCTTTGTAACATGATTAAGCAAAATCACATATGTTTATCAATATATTACTAAAAGACCCTTTTGCCCTTTTAGTTTTTCTTTTGCAAAGAACCAGTATGATGCAAGCATGAGCTGTTGCTAAAATTACAATGAGTGCCCTTAATATTATTCCATGAAATTAACCTACTTTCTTAGGGAAGATGAAGTTGTGCACTTCTCCCAAATAAACAATGTTGGTTTTTATGTAAAGGAGAGAGGGTTTGATTTTAGTACATCAAAGGGTTGTTGTAGCTGGAGGAAACTGTAACTGAGGTGATATTGTTGAATTCTATGTTCACTGTCTGAAGACTTTTGGCAACATTGTTCCCCATGTCGAATGTGCCATTGAACGCATTATTGTTTAATCTCCTGAAATAATAGAATTAAAAAACACTTATTATGTAATATATTCTTTTCAATATATTACAATATCAAATTTCCGTGTTTTCTTTTGTAATCGGATAGCGAACTTACACTTCTTGTAGATTTGGGATTCTAAATAGCTCCGCAGGTATCTGACCATATAGCTGTCCAGACTCTATTATACTGCATATATTGTAAATATAATATAAAAACTTAATTAGTTCAGGCATCTTTCATTGCACGTTCGGCATACTGGCATAGAGCTTTTGTCAATTGTCAACTTACAGAGATCGTAAATTATCCAACTTTGGGAACCACAAAGGAGCTTCTGAGCGATCAAAGTTATTATTGCTTAGATCTCTGAATCAGAAAACAGAAGTCATTTCTCCAGAATTTAATTGAAGCAGTGTTCAATAGAATTGTACTGGTACCATCCGATGAAACAGGTAAGTAAACTTACATGAATTGAAGGTTAGTCAGGTTAGTCAGATTCGGAATGGGTCCTGTAATGCTGTTGTTTGCCAGATTTCTAAAAGCAATTCAAAGAAGTAATTGTTAACTGACATGTAATGATAAGTCAACATTCAGAAGCTTGTAAAAATAGTGCACTTATACTTTTTTTATTTTTTTCTATATGGAATAGGATTTTCTTTTTATTCTTTATTTTTTAATATGTCCATAGGCCAGTTTAAATTTTCTTACAGGAGGTTCAATGGACATACCATGAATAAGTTTATATCAAAATTTGTGTGCTATGGGTTTATTATTCAATATTTAGTTAATTGAATTTAACTTACAAAAAGTCAAGTTTTGTAAGGTTGCTGATGGATGGAACTGTGCCCGTGAGGAAGTTGTTGTCGAGTCGGCTATAACAGATGAAAAGTTGATCAAATTAAATACTGATATCAATAACACAATTCAAAACAGAAGATTACAACAGAAGTATGGTGCTTACATAACCTCTAGATTTGTTACAGCACCGATGGATTTCGGGATTGGGCCACTCAAATTGTTTCTGTCAAGAAGTCTACACATAAAAAAAAAATACAGAATTTGTCAGTAATGCATAAAAGACAACCAAAGATTGTAGTCCGAAAAAAGTTTAGATCCGAAGTAAGATAATTAACTTCAAGATAAAAGAAACATTTTTGGCAACTTACAAGTGCTTTAGAGCCATACCAGCACTAAAAATACTTTCTGATATTTGACCGGTTAATTGATTCTGGTTGAGATGGCTAAAAAAAAAAAAAAAAAACATTAGAAGAAGAAAGAAAAAACTATAGATTACATGGCCGTCTTCATTAATACTTAAAAAACTTAAAATTACTTAAATAAACAGCCTTTTCTGACAAAATTAACTTTTTGACCAACTGGCTGGTAATTATGTCTGAAATAATGAAATATATGGGCAAAATAAACTAACAAATGTTCAGCTTCGAGAAGCTGATCCAATCCCCAGCGGTTTATTTCTGAGACAGGAAGCGGCCCACTTAGCTGATTGTCTGCCAGGTCCAGCCATGTCAGTTTCGAAAGTTTACCCAATGAAGGGGGAATGTTTCCAGTAAAGTTATTTGCATTCAAAGCCCTTGTAAGATGAGAGAAAAAAAGAATAGATCAGTATGAAGTATCTGTCAAGTACTTTTTTCAGAGCAATGCGATTGCCCTCCAGAACACTCCCCGAAGAAAATACCAAATTACCCTCATCCAACGTCGAACTTCCATTCTAAAAGAGCTGTGCTTTGTAGGGTCATGAATTATACTCAATGGAGTATATTCAAACAAAAGAACAACAATTATTCTGATTTCAAATTTAAGAGGTGTAATTCATACAGGTATGTAAGATTTGTTAGATCTCCTAGCACATCTGGGATCTCGCCGTAGAAACTGCAATTGACTAGCTTCCTGCAAACATTTTAAATTGAAATTATTTGAAAAAATTCAACTTGAACTGAATACAAAATTACAATTATTATAGAAATTATTGTAACTTACAGACTGGTGAGGTGAACCAGGTTAGCCAAAGTAGCAGGGAGTGTACCTCCAAATTTCTTATTCGATGAAAGGTCCCTGCAGCATTTCAAAATATCTTTTTTCAGGTAATTAAGAAGTGAACTGCTATTTCAATTAATTTTATGTTTTTTCCATAGTAGAATTTTTTATAATTCAAGAATTGGCTCTTCTTACAGTTTCTGGAGTTGAGTCAGGCTGCCAATTTCCTCACTCATCTTTCCTTCTATGCCCATACTATAGAAGTTCCTGAAACATAAAAAAACACCTTGCTTATTGGATAGGATGAACAGAAAATAAGTTTATTTATTTTCAAGTAAAGTTATACATACATTTGGGTAACTCTGGAATTTTGACAACTGATCCCTTCCCAATTGTCACCACATGGATCAGATTTCTTCCAGTTGGGTGGCAGTTTCTTCCATTGTTTCCTCAAACTCTTCAGGACAGCAACTAAAATAGAATCAGGAAAAGATATTATAAAGCAGACGACGGCAATTACATGGAAAAATTTTACACACTTGAATCTTGATCATACTCAGCCTCAATTTTAGTATACATATACATAGATGAAGTTTATATATGCTGTTAAATTTCTACCCCTTTTTATGGTATACTGAGCTTTCAGCCTTGTATCACTTAAAGTCTTAAAAGATGCATTCTTTCTGGTATCTTTTGCTGGTAAAGATGTGGCTTATGTATAGAATTAAGCAGAGATTTGGATCATTTGAACAATTCAACAAAACTGTAGCATTCTTAGGTTTCATGTACAAAAAGACAGAATTAACACAAATTTAACAAATAAAAATGCCCAATTCAAAAGAAATTTTCTTGCAAAAGCAAAAGTAAACAAAAAAAGAAAGAGGAAAAATATGATGATCAATTACCATCTCCAGGATCAGTGTAGGAATAACTAGGAGGAACAATAGCTATGCACAAAAACAAGAATAGAAGCAATTTTCTCCATGGCATTGCTTCTACAACTTGTGTAGAAATTTGCTGAATTCAAAATTTAATCTACTATGCCAACTAAAAGAGAACTGAGCTTAAGATTTTGTTTGGATCAGTGGATTTCTTTTCTTTTCTGGTGTTCCTATGCAAAAGACACTGTTGAATGTTTGGTGTTTAATATGCCACACAAATAGTCAAATGTGGGCTCTTAAAAATATCTTAATTTGTGGCACCCCTTGGATAATTGTAAGGCTTGTACTTGTCTGTAATATATTACATGCATTGGACAGAGTAAACTTTTTCTTTTTTTTTTTTTATATGTATGTGAGACTAATTGCCGCAATTTTTTTAATTGAGCCTCAAAAAAACACAAAATCACGAATTTCAGCTCCATTATATACAATTTTTATATTTAGAACGGAAGCTGGGGTACCGCAATGTCCTCCTCTAGGAGTAGAGGTGGCAAAAATTGACCCGACCGAAATAGTCTGCCCGATAAACTCGATGACCGATGTATACAATTTGCACAATTGGAAAGGGAATCTTTATTATAATAACCAGCTAGTATCGGATTTTTTGCAACATACATGCATCATCTACTACTTGATTTTTAAAAATATATTGGGAAAGACAAAATCTTGACTATGTCGTAAAAGCTCGTGAGGGCAGTTTGTATATTTTAATTTTTTATTTATAACTAGTGTTATTTTATTATTATAACTATTTATTATTAATTATAATTACTATTATAATAATTATTATCATAATAATAATAAGAATTAGGCTGGGGTAATATGCATATCACGGTTATACCGTGCTATGCATTCCGTATCTCAGTTTTTGGTGTCCAAATAGTCGGTCCGAACTGCTCAATATGACCTCTATATCAAAATATACTAGAAAACCAAATTTTACAATTTTTAGAATTTTTTTCTATTTTTAATGATGGAAAGAAAATCGTTTTTTGTATAAATTAGAATCCTTGGATCTATCTATTTTCTCTTCATCATTAAAAATAGCAAAAAAAATTCTAAAAATTGCAAAATTTGGTTTCCTAGTATATTTTGATATAAAGATCATATTAAGTAGTTCGGATCGACTATTTAGACACCGAAAACTGAGATACAGATCGCATAGCATGGTAAAACTATAATATGCATATCACGTACCGTAGCCGGACTCATAATAATAATTATGAGTAAGATTATAATAATAATTATTATTACTATTATTATGATTATGATTATCATTATGATTATCATTAATTATAATATGGGGTTTGATACCTGCACCCCTTAAAAAACCCTAACCATATCCAAATATAAATATAATAATAGTAAAAGTGGTTATACTAACACAAAAAGGTGTTTATACTAATAACTAATAGTATTTATATAAGAGGAGGGATCCATTGACAATGATTAATTTGACAATCTTGACAATATAACATTTCAAAAATTTGTAAAAAATCATAAAAAACCTTAAAAATGAAAAAGGATTTATGGATGCATTGCTTAACTTGTAGATTGATAGTGTTTCAAATTTCAATCAATTTGAATATTGTTTGATAACTTATCAAAATTTTGTGTACATTTTAACGGTTGTAATTTAACGGGTCTTTGAAAAACTATCAAATATCACTTAAATTAAATATAATCGGAAACATAATCAATCCCTAAGTTAAGAAATACTTCTGTAAACTTTTTTCTACTTTTGAGAATTTATATGAATTTTTACAAATTTTTGAAATATTATATTGTCAAAATTGTCAAAATAAGAATTGTCAATGGATCCCTCCTCTTTATATAAGTAGCTAAATGTGTATCAAAGAGGCGGAGCAATGGAGGTGCAACTAGAGATGGTGATGAAGGTGTGTCCGGAGGGGGCAGAGGTATGAGTGGTGGTGGGGTTAATGGAGGAAGAACGAAAGAAAGAAAAAAAAAATTAAGTTGGTGTTGGGGGTTGCAGCCTAAGGGGCGAAGGTAGTGTTGCGGTAGGAAAGAAATTAATGGAGGGAAGATGAAGGGAAGAGGGAGTACGAAAAAAAAATATATAGTGAAGTGCAAATAAAGAGTGTAGTCAAGGAGAATCTATAAACTAGAAAGATAGATGAGTTTCAAAGCTTCTAAGACATGTCACATCATCAATCTTCTTAGCCATTGGATCTATTGTTAACTATCAATCTAATAGCTAAATTTATTTTACTTTCTTCACTAGAATGCCAAAAGATATAGAGACATTAAATGTAATTGAGTATTATTACTAAATAATTGGTGATCTCTTGTAGAAAACTTTCATATAATTATGTGTTATAAGTTTTCATTTTTACTTTCTAGCACCAAATAAAAAATTCCACATTATTATAAGCATATTTTGTACTATAAGGATTTAAAATAATTGTCTCTCATGTGTAGTTTGATTATTTTCTTATCAACTTGAGTAGTTACACAAATAATAACTACAAAATTAATTAATCCCTTCACATACAATATACGTTCAATACATCACATTGTTCCATATATCGATTTTCTATTTTAAAGATTTATTGAGTATTTATGTTTGCAAAAATTTTATAGACCATAATAAACATATTTAATTGTCTATAAAAATAAACTATTTTTTTTTTAAATCTTATTTAGGAATCAAATATTTATTTTCATATATTACTATTTTGTCCCGGCGAATCCCGGAATTCCAGCCCTAGTAACAATAATTTCTCAATAAATTAAACAATATTAAAAAGAGAATGGATCCAATAATCATACGCATTGGTGTCCACCATAACTATTTTATTATTTATACATAATTTGATAAAGGTAAATCATAAGATGTAAAAGAAAAAAAAAACAGAGAAAAAGAAAAGAAGAGGGAGAAAAAAAGACATAATGGCAACGAATAAGCTAATGTGGTATTAGCGGAAAAATTTCACGGATGCCCCAAGAAATAAATTTATCTCTACTACTGCATAAAATACTAACTTAATTTCACGAATGCTCAAAATATAGGGCGTGACAAGAACCTGCGTCCTATAACCATTTTCCTAATTAAAAGTATAGCAGGAGCCGTCTGTCATTGAAAACAGGATTTGTAAGGCGTGAGTTGAACTCGCGCCTTACAAACCTGCCCCTTCATTAGATCCTTCTTCCTTCCTTAGCTTCCAAACTCTTTTCTTTTTCACAAGTCACGCCCTATATTTTGGTCATCCATGAATTTAAGTTAGTGGTTTAGGCAGTAGTAGAGATAAGTTTGTTTTTTTGGATATTTGTGAAATTTTTCCGTATTGGCCATGCATGTCGAAATGTGCATAGTACTCAAAAGCATATAATAAATTTGTGAATTATGTCTGAAAAACAATTACGAACAAAGGGAAAAAAAAAATTATGCACAAAATTCCATATATACTTAATCCAATTTGATGGTAGTCGGCATCCGAAGCACACGTACGGACACGGTGATTTGAACAAGTCACATAATTTAACAAACATATTAATTAATTAATTAATTAGAAAGGTAACTAAGTCGCCCGGAGGCTCGGAATAAAAAATTGAGGCAACGATTTAATTAGCTTAATCTAATTATCCGCGAATGTGTGATTCAACATCTTTTTCTTTCTGTCCCTTTTCTTTTCTTTCACCAAAATCGATCAGGAGCCGACTTTGTAAGTTGACCAGTAACCAGTTCCTACAACTTCCAACCACGTTTTTTTTTATATAATTTTTTGACGTTTCGAAATTCATGTAGATGAGAATCGACCGTTTATTAAGTCAACTGAAAATTAAAAAAAAAAGTGATAAAAGAGAATAAAAATATCGATTGACCTGCTTGGACAGCAAAAGGCAAGTATTCAAACAGAACACATTTTAACTCTTTATCAAACGTCCATTTTTCATTATCTTTAATCCCATACTTGCATCATACATCAAGTCAAAGGAACAGCTAATATTACAAAAGCTTGATTATTCATGAAGTCAAATGACAAAATATACAAGGATGACAGCAGAAAAAAAAAATGTGACCTCTTTCTATTTTTTTCTTTTTGTTTTTGTTTTTTTTTTTTTTGAAAGAAGTGGAATTCAAAAAAAAAAAAAAAAAAATGTGACCTCTGAAATAGAATTTACAACACTATTCTCACCTGTACAAATTTATACAAAATTATGACACACAAAAGGGTAAATTAAGAGAACACAATCTTTTGCAGGTTATGAACTGTTTATGTTCACTTGTGAAGGAAAGCCACCACTGTACTTAAAATCACTGCTGCTGATGTTTACATGGCTGGAAGAAGAAGCAGAAGAAACATCCATGGAGTATCGTCGTGTCCGATTATACTTTTCTTGAAAACCCAAATTTGAGCTTATTTTGAACCCTCCAATTTGCATGATTTCCTCGATTTCCTTTGCGATTTCGCTCATCGTGGGACGATTCACAGCCACTTCATTCACACATTGCAGTGCCAGATCCAGGAAACGATCTAATCCAAATAAAGTTTCGTTCTTTTTTATGAGAACAGGATCAATCAAGTCTCTTAGGCCAAGGTACTGCTTGTCCTCTTTGTCTAAGGCCAATCTTACTTCCTTCACAATGTACCTCTTGTCGCTAATTGGAGGTTGTGCTGTGACTAGTTCTAGCATGACTACTCCGAAACTGTACACATCACTCTTGCCAGTAAGTTGTTGTGTCATGTAGTATTCTGGATCGAGGTAACCCTGCATAATAGTTCAGATTAGTACCACAAAATAATGTATATTTAATAATAAAGATCAATTTCATTTTTGAAACCAAGGGAATTTGATGCAACATGAGATGTTTGGATAAGTCTGAGGTAACCGACTGACATGATGTCGATTACTAACTTACTATTGAGTATATATGTTTGTCTTTGCAAATATATGGAATAGAAAGAAATACCAGGGTTCCTTTGATATTGGCGGTGACACGGCCAATTTCACTGTCTGAAACAAACAAAGATAGGCCAAAATCTGCAACTTTAGCGGTTAAAGTCTCGTCTAGTAATATGTTTGTCGACTTCACATCTCTGTGTATGATCGGGGGATTCGCATGGTCATGGAGATAAGCCAAGCCGGTTGCAGAATCAAGCGCTATTTTAAGCCTCTTACTCCAGTCTAATTGTATGCTGCTTCCTCCTGACAGAGAAAAAGAAAAAAAAAAAGAAAGATATTATGGCAACTTTGTACCTGAGTGATCTGCCTAAACCTGACAACTAAGTACCAGGACATTTCCTGGAAGCTCAAGTGATTTTGATGTTAAGCACAATGCAGCTGTTGGAGTTCTTGTTTTCTTTGGCATTATATATGTACTGATACAACTCTAAGGGTACTTCAATTGCCAGCAGTTGGTAATTTCTTAAGGTCAATAATATGTATGTACCAGTACCTGAAAGGCAATCCCTGAGAGTCCCACTGCCCACATATTCATATACAAGCATTTTCTCTCCTTTTTCGAAGCAAAATCCGACTAGTCCCACGAGGTTTTTGTGGTGAACGCGGGAAAGTAGCTCGATTTCAGTTTTGAACTCGAGGCCGCCTTGGGTTGATCCTTCTTTCGACCTCTTTATAGCAACAATTTGTTTGTCTGGAAGCCTTCCTCGATAAACCTGGTCAGCGAATATACATATAAATCTCGAAGTAAAACATATAAATCAACTCAACTTAACTACAAAACCTTGTATCTAAATCATACTAAAAAGTTTGGTTTACCTCTCCATAGCCCCCTACTCCAATGACATTTGTTTGTTGGAAATTGTTGGTATACATCTTGATTCCATCGTACGTAAATGCTTTCGCTCCACTCAATTTTGGAGCTTCCCCGCTTTCTTCTTCCATTAATCCCCAGGAAGCTGAAATGTTCAAATAGCACAGCCAAAATCAACTTGTGTGTCTTCAAGTTATAGGTCAGTGTTAAGTTTTTTGTAATATCTTAGGAAAGTTTATTTAAAGAGCAATCGACTTTGAATGAAGACGATTACCAAACGGGTTGTTCCTTAGTTTTTCTCTCCGGATTCGTTTCTTTTGCGAAATTGCATAAACACCCAAAGTAGCTAGCAGAACCCCAAGGATAACACAGCCAATGGTTATACCAATTTTGTACTTCTTCTCTGTGATAAAAAAAAAAGAATGCCATATTAGTACAATGCACAAATTATATTGACGGGCAACTATTCTAGTCAATATGTATATATCAAAATGTTGTTGGATTTATATTTTATAAAGTGTGGATACCTTTGGAAGAGTTCCGGTACGGAGAGGCAGTGAAATAATATGGTCCATAGAGATCAGGTAATGCGTAGTCTTCACTGTTCAAATCGAAGCAATTTATTATCTCGGTCCTGTTGAAGTAACTCTGGCCAACGGGACAGACCCTGATTTGAACCCACAAGTACATGTGGGCGTCAAAATAGTAACTTTGGATGGATAATTTATTTGGCAAACATGTCTTGAGTGTATCTGTGAGATTTTGTTGCAACACTGCGATTTGTTCAGATGCATCGCTGAAGAAGGGCGCTCTAAATACTAAGAACCCATTGAACGGATTCTGGCAGGAATTGACAGATCCGGCGGTGGGGTTTTGTTCAAGCGGATCTTGGCAGTAGGCAGTTGTTGAGAGATGTGGGATGTTGCACACTGGATTTCCCTTTAGCCTGCAATTTTTCCAATTTTCAAGAGGATCACATTAATTGTATGAATAGTAATTTTTTTCCAGTTTAATTGAAACTTACAAAAAAAAAGATCAAAATAATAATCTTGGAGCTAATACAAAATTAACTATTTTCATTGAAAATCATTCTTCAATCTTGAATTTAGGATAAACAGATCAATGAGCACAAAAAGAATGTTGAGGACTAAATGATAAAAACCAGAACGTTAAGGGCACAGTGAGAACTTCAGCAATTAGGGCAACACAAAATATGGATTGTATTTCAGGTAACTTGAATAGTTTACTTGGTATACCAGTAATGTACCAGGCAGTATATTACAAGAGAAAGGAATAGAGAGTATTTAAAAAAGATCAAGCAGAAACACTTTCATTGGATTTGCTTATAAATAGGGAGAATGTTATTACATTAGATTGTCTTTGTAGCTGGATGAAAGTGTAACTGAGGTAATGTTGTTGAGTTCCAAGTTCACCATATGAAGATATTTGCTGACGTTATCGCCCATGTTGAAGGTACCATTTAACGAGTTATTGTATAATCTCCTGAAACAAGAATTAGCACTCGTTATGTAATACTATTTTTCAAATTTATGGGTTTTTTTTCTGAAGATATCAATGGAGAAACTTACACTTCTTGTAGTTCTGGGAAGCTAAATAGTTCCTGAGGTATCTGACCGTAAAGCTGTACCGACTCTATTATACTGTACAAAGAGTATCAAAAATGACAATTTAAGCAGAGTCTATTGCGCGCATGCAATTATACATTTATACACTTGTCACCATGAACAAAGAGAGCTTTTGTTAACTTACAGTGTTCGTAAATCTCGTAAATCTGAGAACCACGATGGAGCTTCTGACGGATCAAATTGATTATTGCTTAGATCTCTGAATGAATATCAGAAGTCAGTTTTTGAGAAATATAACTGAAGCAAAGTATAATGGAATTGTAGGGTCAGTATATATAGCAAACTAGCAATAGTTCTTACATGAAATTAAGGCTGGTCAGTGAAGTGAGATTTGGGATTGGCCCCGTAAGACTGTTGCTTGCGAGATTTCTGTAAGTAACTCAAACAAAAAGGAAGCTCTTAATTATCAATGGTGCCTATAACATGTGTAAGAATTAATCGCATTTAATGTAATTTAATTCTTCTTTTGATATTGAGTTTGGTTCTGGTATCTTCTTACTGTAGGTTTGATGGATATCATATGGATTAACTATGCGTACATTGGATAATTATAGTACAGTATAAGTGACACAAAGTATCAATTGAAACGATTAATTACTCCATGTTTATGTTATTTTAGCTGACAGAAATAGCCATGTTTCATTATACAGGTATTAACAACTTACAGATGGTCAAGCTTTGTAAGGTTGCTAATGGAAGGAACTGAGCCTGTCAGTAAGTTGTTGTCGAGTCGACTACAGCAGATGAAAACCAGTCAAATCAAATTCTGTAATTAAATTTTACAGAAAAGACAGCAAAGTTTAGTACTTACATAACCTCCAGTGCTTTTACAAGACCGATGGATTTCGGGATTGGACCGTCTAACTGGTTATTGTCAAGAAGCCTATATATATATTTGTGGAAAAGTGAAATTGTGTCAGTAATGCATACGATTAAAAGAGTATGCGCTCACTAAATTTTGATTACAAAGGAACATAAAAGTCGTAACTTCGGAAGAACAATTAACACATGAAAATAATCCCCATTGATAAGTTTTCAAAATTTCAACCTAAACCTGTAACTATGTGTTATCTTAAGCATCCTGAGTGGGTTCTCTCTTAGGTATGTGTTTGTTATAATGTTACAGTGAAATTACTAGCTTTCGAAGAAAATATGAAGACATCTTGCATCTTACAGGTGCTTGAGAGCCATATTAGCGCTGAAAATACTTTCTGAAATTTGACCGGTGAATTGATTCTGATTGAGATGGCTGAAAAAAAAAAGGATTAATGTAAGAAGAAAAAAAAACTAAGAAATAACATAATTATGGGTCCTGCTTGCTCAGATTTAAAAAAAAAAAAGAAAGTAATTAATAAACAGCCTCTCTTGTCAAATTCAGGTTTTCGAGTTCGACCAACTGCTGATTAAAATTATAAAATTTGCAGGCGAAAGAAACTGACAAATGTTTAGCTTTGAGAAGCTGATCCAAGCCCCAGCCATCCTTTACCGAGACTGGAAGCGGCCCGCTTAGCTGATTGTCTGCCAGATCTAGCCATGTCAATTTCGAAAGCTTGCCCAAGGAAGGGGGGATTTTTCCAGTAAATTTATTTGCATTCAAAGCCCTTAAAAGAGGAGAAAAAACTAGATCATAAATTAAGTGACTGTCAAAGTATCCATTTACAGATTAGATGAGAACAGTTCTTCAATTTACAATCTTTTTAAGCTCACAAAATCTTGAAAAAGCTCAATTAAGAGTGATAAATTTAGGAGGTATAATTCATACAGGTATGTCAGATTTGCTAGATTTCCTAGTACATCCGGTATCTCGCCATAGAAGCTGCAGTTGACTAGCTTCCTGCATGCAAAAATGGTCAAATGGAATTAGTAGACAAAAAACAACTTGAACTAATACATAGATTGACAACTGTATCGAGCAAAATCGTTGCAACTTACAAGCTGGTTAGGTTTACCAAGTTAGCTAGAGTAGCAGGAAGTGTACCCCCAAATTTCTGATTCGACGAGAGGTCCCTGCATTTCAAAATTATATTAGCTTCCATTTCACAATTCAAGTATATTCAATAAAAAGTCAATCGATTTTGTTTCTTCTGTTATCAGATAAAGAAGGCAATTGTCTACTTGAACATTCATGTATGTTTTTTTATGCTAAAAAATTCTCATAATTTTCATCTTTGCTCAAAATGTCTTACTGACATTTCTCCTGCAACTGCACAGCAAAACTGTTGACAGTAAATACACATTTATGTTGTCTATGACACCCGATCGAGAAGTATATAAACAAACTTACAGTTTCTCGAGTTGTGTCAGCTTGCCAATTTCCTCACTCATAGTTCCTTCAATGCCCATATTATATAAAACCCTGGAATATATATAAATGGAAATTAAGTTCATTGTTTCCAATACGACATTCAGAAGCATTACAATGAAAACCAATAGAGTGATAATTAGATAGAAAAAACTACGATAATACTATTTATTTTTAAGAATCCTTAAGAACAAAAACATACAGTTTAGTAACTCTCGAATTTTTACAAGTGATCCCTTCCCAACGGTCACCGCACGGATCCGAGTTCTTCCAGTTGGGTGGCAGATTCTTCCATTGTTTCTTTAAACTCATCAGGACAGCAACTACAATGCAGTTTGCAATATAATGGTATAAAAGAGAATTATACATAAATCTAAAATCACAACTTATTAAGATTCAGAAGATTACAAATTGCACTTGATCAATCAAAAAATGCAATTCATCATCCTTGGTCTCAGGATAGAACCATCAGAATAGAGAGCATGTAGTCAGGTCTACATATGTTTTTCTTTCCTGCCTTCTTTACTAATATCATTGGTTAATTTGCTTCCTTGTATCATCTTAAGTAATGCAAGTTCTTTTCTGATTTCTGTTTTTTTTTTTTTCCTTGAGGAGATGCGTGATAATGCAAATAATCATAAAAAGGGTTTTGTATAAAAAGGACCCAACAAAAGTTAAACACACAATAGTACCAGTTTGGTTAAAAAAACAAGCAATTAAAAAAAAAAAAGAAAAAAAAATAATCAACAACAGCAATTACCATCACCAGGATCAGTGTAAGAATAACCAGGAGATGCAAGAGCTATGAACACAAGCAAGAACAGAAGCAACTTCCTTGGTGGCATGACTTGTCTTTAAAATTACAAATTCTCTGGTTTTACAATTCAATTTAGCATGATAGCTAAACGTGAACTAAATTTGAATTTGTTGGGATCTCAAGGATTTCTCTTTTCAAGTTTTTTTGCTGTAGGTAGGAGCAATTTTGTGGAATTTTTGGTGGTTGGAGGTGTTTAAATATGCCACATTAGCAGTCAAATTTGGGCCCCATTGACTTCTTCTGGTGGTGCCGTACTACCAAGTATAAGTGTATAACCGTACGTATAACTGTGTAAGTTTATTTTGCAGCATGCATCATTTATAACCAGCATATGAAATTGAATTAATTTGAAAATTAAGGTGGGATTCAATTTTCATAACAATATTGGGGACACTCATTACGAGTCTATGACTCTCTTTTGTAGCAAAAAATAATGAAAACTTATTTTTCTTTATTTTTTTTCCTTTTAATGATGATGCAATAATTTTTTATTATGATACTTATAATCAGTTTATGACTCTATATTCATATATTTTGCAGAAAATTCCTTTGAATGATTATCTTTGATTTTATATTAGTTACCTCAGAAAAAAAAGAAAAAAAAAATTGTTGCCTGATTCAATTCTCTTACATTTATGGAGTATAGAACTTCAATATTGAAATATCTGAATTTTTGGAGGAAAAACGAAGGGGAAAAAAATGAGAAGGACATCCAATCTTTGAATGTGGATCTTTATGCGTTGGAAATATAGAAATTTACAAATTCAATTTTTTTTTTTTTTTAATTTGTCGATCGAGATGTACGCATATGATTGAAGAGTCTGGTTAGTTTCAAATTTTATTGCAACTCGGATAGTAACATAGCATGCTGCATGAGTGCATGAGTGCATGCATTCAACAAATATTAATAACAAGCATTATATATATATATATATATATATATATATATATATATATATAGCTAGACTATTATACTAACGTTAGCATTTCAAACCGAAATACTAACGCCTCAAAATTGTTGTTATCGTGTCCGAAATCACGATTTATGGTGCTCAATAAATTCTTTATATGAAAATATTGGGTAATACAAAAATTTTCTATTTTTAAAGTTTTCTAAGTATTTGTTTTGCATTTTTGAAAATAGCATGTACAAACATCAATATTTTATTAATATTTATGAGCTCTTTTCTAAAATTCAAAACAAAAACTTAGAAAACTCTAAAAATGAAAATTTTTTGTACTCCCTAATATTTCATATAAAGAATATAGGGGTAATGACCCCGGACCCCCCCGAACTTTCGGGTTTTGACAACTTGGCCCCCGAACTTTTATTTTGGACAAATGCCCCCCCGAACTACCGATTTGTGACAAATTGCCCCCCGGCTGTTAATTAGCCATCTAATACTCCTTTTACAAGTATGAAAAGACCAAAATACCCTTGTGTATATATAAATATCATGCATATAAAACGCTTTCTGACTTTACCGATTTGTTAACTTCAAATTTGATTGAAAATTTTAAATCATTTAAAACGTAAAAATTTTTTTCCATAAAAATTAGTTACATGAATATAAATATTATGTTCATAAAATAAAATAATAAAAAGTAAACGATAAATATTCTGTATTACAAATTTTGTATTTGCAAAATATTTAATAACTTTTTATATATTTTTAATATATAATGGTTTTTAATTAAATATTTTTTTGAACTTATTTATATTTAAAATATTTTTTTGAACTCTCCGGTTTGTATGAAAAGACCAAGAAAAAATTATTTACGTTTTAAATGATTTAAAATTTTAAAATATCATGCATATATACATAAGGGTATTTGGTCTTTTCATACTTGTAAATGGAGTATTAGATGGCTAATTAACAGTCCGGGGGGCAATTTGTCACAAATTGGTAGTTCGGGGGGGCATTTGTCCAAATTAAAAGTTCGGGGGCCAAGTTGTCAAAACCCGAAAGTTCGGGGGGGTCTGGGGTCATTACCCCAAGAATATATTGAGAGCCATAAATCATGATTTCGGACACGATAACATAAAAAATTTTGAGGTGTTAGCATTTCAGTCTGAAATGCTAACGTTAGTATAATAGTCAAGCTCTATATATATATATATATATAGAGAGAGAGAGAGAGAAAGAGTAAATCGAATTTAATGAGACCCATAAATCGAAATTTCGAGATGGTTTAGTATGATTTTTGAGTTAGGAGCACGGGAGGCCTCCATGCTCCTAGGAGCACCATAGTTTTACTATATATATATAGAGTTAGACTATTATACTAACGTTAGCATTTCGGTCCGAATTGCTAACGCCTCAAATTTTATGTTATCGTATCCGAAATCATGATTTATGATGCTCAATAAATTCTTTATATGAAAATATTGGGGAATACAAAAATTTTTCATTTTTAGAGTTTTCTAAGTATTTGTTTTGAATTATAAAAAGAGCTCATAAATATTAATAAAATATTGATGTTTGTACATGCTATTTTCAAAAATGCAAAACAAATAATTAGAAAACTCTAAAAATGAAAAAATTTTGTATTCCCCGATATTTTCATATAAAAAATTTATTAAGCACTATAAATCATGATTTCGGACACGGGAATATAAATTTTGAGTCGTTAGTATTTCGGTCTGAAATGCTAATGCTAGTATAATAGTCTAACTCTATATATATATATATATATATATATATATATATATATTGTATAATAATATATTATATAATGGGCCGTCCGAGCACGTGGGAATTTGAACGTTGAACAAATCAAATAATTAAGCAAGCAAAATTATATTAGGAAAGCAACTGGGTCATCGGAGCACAAGGTTGTTGCAACCATTTTTTATATTTTCTTTATTCATAGGCCCGTGTATGATCGAAATGAACACTGTTATTTTGTTTGTTTGAATATTTTCCCTTCTTTTCCGGCAAAAGGACAAATTCAATTGGCATGTTCATACCAGTTGATATTTTCCAAGTTCCAACAAACAGGTGTTATATTATTCGACTTTTCTACGTTCATGTTTATCAGAATCCGTTATATACCAATTATTATCCAGCTGAAAAATGTGATAAAAGAAAACGCGCTTGATAACTGTACCTCTTAAAAATCCTTCTTAACTGCATCCCAATATAATTTTACATTTCCCATATGATAACAGAAAAAGTGGTTATACTAACACGCAAAAGTGTTTATACTAACCGCTAATATAGTTTATACAAATAACTAAATGTGTATTAAAGAGCCGGAGCAACGGAGGTGCGGCCGGATATGATGGCGGAGGTGCGGCCGGAGGGGGGCGGAGGTGCGACCGGAGGGGGGGCGGAGGTCCGGCAGAGAGGGTGGAGATGGACAGAGGTGATATGGTGGTGGGAAAGAAATCAATGGAGGAAGAAGAATGAAAGAATAAGAATATGATGCAAATAAGTGGTGTAGTTAAAAGGGATAAGAATAATTTCTCGAAAGAAAATAATAATAAATCGATCCACCAGCTCAGAAAGCAAAAAGAACAGCAATCAAATTTACCAAACAGAGAGTTAACTCTTCATCAAACGTCCATATTATCATCAAGTCAAACGAACGGCTAATACTGCATGCAAAACAAGATTGTACAGAAAGTTGAATGACAGATATTATCTGAGGATGACAGCTGCGATATCTCTCAAGGCTGGGAACCGTCAGACATGCGTGTTCGGCAGATTTCTGACCCGTTAGAGCACATATGTAGCCTGGAATTGAATGTAAACAGCTCTGGTCAAAATTCTGAAAATATTGAATAAAGATAGAAATAGAGCAGAGAAGCAATCAAAGGGGATTATAAGCAAGGGGGTTCCTTGATATCAGCCTGGTTTATCCAAATGGAACACAAAAAGATCCATCAATACCAGAAGACTTGCTTCTGGTATTCGTTTTTCGGATTTACAGAAACTAGTTGGCACACTTAAATAAATATTAAGTAGAACATACATTTGGTTAATCAAGCAAACCGAGTGCTCCAACTGCTATAATCAATCATTTCCGTCCCGGCTGGGCATTTTATCATTAGTCTCACCGTTTGCCTGGTCCATGACCTCTCTCGCTTCATCTTCTCGTCCAATTTCTAAGAGCAACTCCAATATTGGAAAGGAGGTGGCTACATCGGGTTTCATCCCTTCCTTCTTCATTCGATTGAGAACACACATAGCTTCATCTACCTTCTTGTTCTTAGCATACACTTTAAGCAAAGACCGGTACATCGAGTGATCTGCTGCCACATTATTGAGCTGCATTCTATCCAAAATATTCATCACATCATTGATAGTGCCATCATTTGCATAACCAAGCAGTAGAATTTGATATGACATCAATCCTGGGTTTATGCCTCTCCTAATCATCAAGTCAAGCAACTTTTCAGCTTCCTTGCTTTGGCCTTGCTTGCACATAGGATCCATCATTGATCGGAAACTTACATCATTCGGCAATATGCCCCGATTAATCATATCCTTGAAAACTCTAATCACATCTTTCCAACAGCCTAGCTTGGAATATCCACTTATAACACTACTATAAGTGATTATATTAGGTGCGACACCTTCATCAAGCATATGTTGTAGTAGCTTCTCTGCCTTATCTACCTCCCCATTCTTACAACAGGCATTCACAATGATACTGCATGTCACAGTATTAGGTGGTATTCCCTTTGAAACCATCTCTTTCAACAACTTCTTTCCCTCATCCGGTTTACTCATCTTACAGAATGCATCTATCAGAAGACTGTAGGTATAAACATCAGGATCCTTACCTTTGGAAATCATATCACATAGCAACTTCTCTGCCTCTCCTGCTTTCCCCTCCTTGCACAGTGCATCCATGATGGTATTGTAAGTGACTACATCGGGCTCTAGTCCTTTAGAAACCATGCACTCAAGCATGTCCACTGCCTTATCTAACAGGCCTTTCTTTTGCCACCCATCCACAAGAGTATTGCAAGTCACTACATTTGGTTCAATTTTTTCCGAGATCATGTACCAGAACAATTCCTCTGCCTTCTCAATTTCACCATTCTTACACAGACCATTAATTAATGAGCTGTACGTGACAACACTAGGAGCAATACCATCAGCAAGCATTAGGTTCAACAAACTATATGCTTGATCAATTGCGCCTATTTTACAGAAGCCATCAATAACGATGTTGTAAGAAATCACATTGGGTGAACAACCCAGCCTAGGCATTTTATCGAGCACCACTGCTGCAGCCTCACTGATCCTATTTTCAAAACAAAGGCCCTTGTGTATGGGAGTGAAAATCGAAGCATTGGCTCTCAGTCCTTCCCTAAAGAATCGCCCAAAAAGGATCCTCCCATGTCCCGGTTGATTCATTCGGGTACAGTAGTCGATCAAGACAGTATACGTGCAAGCATTGGGTGAGGCTGAAATCCCTTTAGGTTGGGTCAAACGGTTAAAATTCGACAAGATGGTTTCATAATAATTACTTGAGTCCTTCATACGAGTCAAGAATGTGAAGAGTTGAGTAAAGGAATAGATGGATGGAGTAGGATTCTTAGCGGCCAGCAGTTGGTTAAAAAAATGAAAAGCATCTTCCTTAGTAAGGGTGCCTAACTGAAATCGCTCTTTTATATGCATCTCCAGTTGCCGTATCCCCATGGCGGTTAATCACCCAGGAAGCCTTTGCGTAATGTAGAAACTTTTGATTCCCTACAAAGAGTAAATGAAATAATCGTGAACAGATTTGGCATAAAAGTGATAAAGAATGATAAATTGGTAACAACACAGTAGGACCAGACATGATGTGCATTGTCACTTATGGTCATGCAAACAGTCAATAGGGCACAAATCAAAGTCACACGGACTGGTAGAATTTAGAAAAATGCTGCCAAGTTACTAGACTACTGGTTTGTCAAGGGCAGCCAATTCCAGGACCACCTCAGTTGTCTGATAAAAGTAAAATAAACTCAACTCTAAGAGCAATGTCAGTGAAACTGTTGATGACCAGTAGTCCCTAGGTTTGGCACTACTAAGAAGTTTAAATATCTCAGCTTAGTACTGAACTACTGATAGTGGAATCTGAGTTTCTTATTTATTTATGTTTTTAAATTTTCGACTAATTTAGTACTAGTAAACTGGTTGCCAGTAATACCTTTTAAACCCCTATATCCTTGTTACTAATCGATCGAGCTTTGGATAATTAGTAGACATTTAGGGCTTTGCAAGGTTACCAACCAATAATTTGCCCGGTTAAACAACTTTTATTTAGGGGCGTGAACAACTGCGAAGGTGCTGAAATTGGGGGCAGAAATGGAGAGTAGAAAACAAATAAACTGAGGGCGTAAGAGGGCTGAAATAGTATTAATTACCACGTTTAGAGGCAGAGTCGCAGAGAGAGCCTACTTCATTCCGCCTGCTTGCTTTTGGGAAGATTGAAGCAGCAACAACTCTGTGGGGGACAAACACTTCACTTCAGTTCACCTGTATTGTATTGTATTGTAGGGCCGGGGGACTGAGGCGAGTGGTCACTTGAGTTGTGAGAGAGGAGGAGAGGCACCGGTCCAAACAGAAGAACACTAGTGACACTACAGATTTTAGATTTTTAGTTTGAGAGAAGCAGTTGGTGACTGCCTGAGCAGTTTTCGTCTGCTTTTTTTTTTTTTTTTGAGAATAGTTTTCGTCTGCTAAAACGGATGCATATATAGATGATAAACTTTCATATATGCCCTTCAATAACTTTATAATAGTATTTTTTTTCTTTTTAAAATTGGTATTATTGTATTTGCCCTTCCAAATCACTATAAAAATCTCTCACATTTAACAAATACCTTATTGCATATTCAATATGATTACTGATTGTTAAAAATTTCATATAGATTAATTTTTTTTTTTCGTAAATTGAAAGGTGACATATTGAATAAGTATTTGTATTTGGAGATTAATTTCGGAATTATCAAAATAAAAAAAGTCACAGCTATAGCAATCATGGCATTAAGACTTTAATTTGGGTTTCAAATATTTAATGGGTTCATTTAGTTTTTTTTGGACATACTGGTCATAAACTTTAAATGGGTAAGTATGAGAGTTCTAACAGATTGGAAGGGTAAATGAGTGTTTTGGGATTTCGATAGGTAAATATGATATTATCAATTTTAGAGGGCAAGAACCAAAAATACGTAATCTTTGTAGTTTTTGAATGATAGATATAGATAGAAATTCCGCCAAAAAATAATGTATATTTTGAGAACTCAAACGTTGTAAGTTCTGTGATTAGAAAACACTAACATTCGTTTTTTAGTTTATACTTCAAATTTATATTAGCATTTTCAGTTCAAATTATTGATTTGCTCAATTCTATTTAATAAAGGCATGTATGCACATCAAATTCTATGATTTTTAGAATCTAATTAATATTGAATCAAGTTGAACAAACAAAATTAATTATGATTGACTAAAGTAAAAATAAATCGACCCACCAGCTCGGAAAGGAACAAAAAAAAAAAAATTAAATTAAATTTAAAAAAAATAAAATTACCAAACAGAATATCAACTCATCAAACGTCCATATATATTTATGGAAATTTCTAAGTGTCCACAATTTAACTATCTACATGTCCACACATACATAAATTTTGTAACTCTTATCTTATATTTTATAACTTTTACCTCAAATTTTATAATAATGTGGACATAAACAGTGAGGACACTAGATATGACTCTATCTTTTATCTCCAATCCCACATACTTACATAATACATCAAGTCAAAGGAATGGCTGGCTGACAATGCAAAGTAAGATTATACAGAAAGTCAAATGATAGAAACAATATATCTGAGGATGGCAGCTGCACCTGCATTTCTCAAGGAGTCAAGGGCTCAAGGCCAGGTAGCATTGGACCTCTGTGTTCGGCAGATCTCAGACCCGGTTGAACACCTCTGGTCACTGGTCAGCCTACTGGATACTGTAGCTTAGTCCTTGAATCTACATATGGAGCCCAAAATGGAATCTGTAAACAGCCCTGGTCAAAAATTCTGAAAAGATTTAAGATAGAAGCATGATATAACCCATAATTTGTTCTGGTCAAAATTCTGAAAAGATAAGCCCTGGGCTTTAATTTGTTCTTTCAATTCGGCAGCGCTGGGCCTCGCAGGGATCTATAATCTATCAGAGGATAAATTACTCCGACAACACTACAACAGTTATCTCAGACAATTTTGACATAAAGTTTAACAGATCTCAACAAAAAAAAATAAATAAATAAAAATCGAAGAAAATTTGTATGACTACAAGCATGCTTATCTCAAATCTAATCAAGTTACATATAAAAAATTAGGACAGTTATCTGTGATGTTCATATTTTTTTACCAAGAAATTAAGACAACAATGTTTAACACAACAAATTAATAGTATGTGATTACCGGCAATGAGAAATTGATCTTAAAATAACTCTACTAACACACAAAGGCAACAAATTTTTGCAGACAACATCAACTACCAAAGAAGATATTTCAACTGATTGCATCTTCTGTATGTTTTCTAAAATAATTGGCAGAATAAGGTAAACATTAAGTAACAGATGCATAAGACAATCAAGCAAACGGATTGCTCCAACGACAACAATCGATCATCTCCATCCCATGGGTACTTCAACCATTAGTCTCACTGCTTGTCTGGTCCATGAGCTCTCTTGCTTCATTATCTCGTCCCATTTCTAACAGAAGCTCCAATATTAGAGAGGAGGTGGTTAAATCGGGTTTAATCCCTCCCTGCTTCATTTGGTTGAAAAAACACATAGCTTCATCTACCTTCTTGTTCTTAGCATACACTTTAAGCAAAGAATGGTAAATTGAGAGATCTGGTGCCACATTATTGAGCTGCATTCTATCCAGGATCCTCATCACATCATTGATAGCGTCATCATTTGCATAACCAAGCAGTAAAATTTTATATGATATCAAATCTGGTATTATACCCGCCCTAATCATCATGTCAAGCAACTTTTCAGCTTCCTTGCTTTCTCCTTGTTTGCACATAGGATCCATCATTGATCCAAAACTTACATAATTCGGCAATATGCCCTGATCAATCATTTTTTTGAAAACTCTAATCACATCTTTCCAACTGCCTAGCTTAGAATATCCACTTATAACACTATTATAAGTGACTATATTAGGTGTGGCACCTTCATCAAGCATCTGATGCAGTAGCTCCTCTGCCTTATCAACCTCACCTTTCTTACAATGGGCATTCACGATGATACTGCATGTCACAGTATTAGGCGGTATTCCCTTTGAAACCATCTCATTCAACAACTTTTTTCCCTCATCTGGTTTATTTATCTTACAGAATCCATCTATAAGTGTACTGTAGGTATAAACATTAGGATCCTTACCTTTGGAAATCATATCACGTAGCAACATCTCTGCGTTTCCTGCTTTCCCCTCCTTGCACAGTGCATACATGATGATATTGTAAGTCACTACATCTGCCTCCGGTCCTTCATAAACCGTAAGCTCGGGATCTTTACCCCTTGAAATCATATTTCTTACACATTTTAGGGCCATTTCAATTCCCCCTTCCTTGCACAGCGCATCTATGATGGTATTGTAAGTGACTACATTGGGCACTAGTCCTTTAGAAACCATGCACTCAAGCATGTCCACTGCCTTATCCAACAGGCCTTTCTTTTGCCACCCATCCACGAGAGTGGTGTAAGTCACTACATCTGGTTCAATTTTCTTCGAGATCATGTACCAGAACAATTCCTCTGCCTTCTCAATTTCACCACTCTTACACAGACCATTAATCAATGAGTTGTACGTTACAACATTAGGAGCAATACCATCTGCACGCATTAGGTTCAACAAACCAAATGCCTGACTAATTGCACCTATTTTACATAAGCCATCAATAACGGTGCTGTAAGAGATCACATTGGGTGCACAACCCAGCCTAGGCATTTTATCGAGCACCACTGCTACAGCCTCACCGATCCTATTTTCAGAACAAAGGCCCTTGAGTATGGGAGTGAAAATCAAAGCATTGGCTCTCAGCCCTTCCCTAAAGAATCGCCCAAAAAGGATCCTCCCATGTCCATGTTGATTTATTCGGGAACAATAGTTGATCAAGACACTATACGTGCAAACATTGGGTGAGGCTGAAATCCCTTTAGGTTGGGTCAACCGGTTAAAATTGGACAAGATAGTTTGATAATGATTACTTGAGTCCTTCATACGAGTCAAGAATGTTAAGAGTTGAGTAAAGGAATAGATGGATGGAGTAGGATTCTTAGCGGCCAGCAGTTGGTTGAAAAAATGAAAAGCATCTTCCTTAGTAAGGGTGCCTAACTGAAATCGCTCTTTTATATGCATTTCCAGTTGACGGGTCCCCATGGCGTTAATCACCTGTTAAGCTTTCCGGGATAGTAGAAACTTATGATTCCCTAGAAAGCATAAATGAAATAACGGTGAATAGATTTGGCATAAAAGGATTGAAACGATAAATAGGTAACAGCGCAGTAGGACCGGACATGATGTGCACTGTTGCTTATAGTCATGCAAATAACAAACAGTCAATTGGGTACAAATCAAAGTCATACGGGCTGGTAGAATTTCTACAACAATGCTTCCAAGTTGCTAAACTACTGGTTAGTCAAGGGCAGCCAATTCCTATAAAATAAACACACCTCTAATAACAATATTAGTGAAACTGTTGATGATCTTAGAGTAATCCCTAGGTTTGGCACTACTAATGATTTTCAGAAGTGTAAAAATCTCAGTATAGTACTGAACTACTGGTAGTGGGATACCTATATTTCGACCTGAAAAAAAAAGATTCTTTGTTTCATGCCCTCCCTTACCAATCCAAAATCTAATTTTCTTATTTATTTTCTTAATTTTTCCACTAATTCAGCACTACTAAACTGGTTGCTGGTAACAACTTCATCCCCCATTTCCTTGTTACTGATAGATCCAGCCTTGTATAATTAGTAGACATTTAGGAATTTGCAAGGTTATCTACTAATAATTTGGTTCCCCAATCAACGAATTTTGTGGGGGTTTGAACTGGTGGCCTAATTGGGGCAGAAATGCTGCAGAGTAGAAGATACACAGGGCATAAAACGGGTAGTGTATTAGTATTACCACGTTTAGAGGCAGAGACGGAGAGAGAGAGAGCTTAGTTCATTTGGCGTGCTTGCTTTTGGGAAGCTTGAAGCGGCGACCGGCGACAGCTCTGTGGGGCGGGCAAACATTTTCACTTCACTTCACTTCAGTTGTAGGGCCGAGCTGGGGTACTGGGAAGTACCGGGAAGAGCTGTCGCTTACCAGAGAGGAGGAGAGCCACCACACAGCACACTGACGCTACTGATTTTAGTTTTGAGGAAAGGAAAGGAGTGGCTTCAGGCCGCTTGGGGAGTGTGGACTTTGTCTGCTCTAGGGCTAGCAAAAAATTTCGTAGCTCGTAATTCGCTGGAATGGAAGGTCGAGCTCGATTCGGTCTGAGCTCGATTCGGTGTAAGCTCGATTCGATTTTTTGTTAGGTCGAGTTCGATTTAGTTTGGCTCAATTTTTTTTTTATTCGATTCGTAATAGATCGTTATACAGTAATTTGCACATTTTTTAAACTATTTTGTCAAAATTGTTTATAATAATATACATATTTTATTATTTAATTAACACAATATACTTATTTTATTGTTAAATTAATAAAATATAATTTTTAATCATAATTTATTATAAAATTAATAAAAATAGCGATAATTTGTTTATATTATCAAAAAATGACAAAATAATATACTTATTTTAGCTTTAATTATCTATGGTAATCATAATTTATTATAATAATTGAGCTCGTATGGAGCTCGGAGCTCGATTCGGTTTCGGCTCGATTCGGTGTAGATCAAATTCGATTCGATTCAATTCGTTGGCAGTCCTAGGCTGCTCAAGCCTCAATAATTCATTACAAGCGTTCTTCTTTATTTGGCGACTTATGCTTGCAGTTGCAGAGATGAACCAAGTATTAAATTGGCAAAATTTCATATGTACCCCTTCAGTTACCTTTTATTTCACAAGAGTAACTATTTCCCTTCTAAAATTGATGCTATCATATTTACCCTTCCAAATCACTATGATTAAATCTCTTACATTAAACCTATGTCTTATATTTTCATTTGAGACTACATACATAAAAGAGACTCTTATATCATTTTACTTTTTTTTTTTAAAAAAAAAAAAAAACAACAGAGGGAGAGTGAGTCTCTTGAAATTATTGAACTTATTGCATATATAGATGATTACTTATTATTAAATATTTTATTTGCATTAAATTAATTGTTTTCGTATTGAAAGATGAGAGATTGGATAGCAGTTTATTTGTTTTCTTAGTTTATACTTCCAATTTTGTATTAGCATTTTGAATTCAAATTATTGATTTCTTCATTGCTATTTAATAAAGGCATGTGTACACACTACACATCAAATTCTATGATTTTTAGAATGGAATTTATAATATTGAATCAAGTTGAACAAATATAATTAATTATGGTTAATTAATATACAAATGAATTGACCAACCAGCTGGGAAAGCCAAAAAAAAAAAAAAAAAAAAAAAATCAAATTTAGCAAACACAAAGTTAACTCATCAAACGTCCATATTATCTTTATCTCCAATCCCATAGTAGTAACATAATACATTAAAGGAACGGCTGGCTGACAATCTAAAGCAAGATTATACAGGAAAGACAACTGATAGAAACTATATAGCTGCATTTCTCGAAGCCAGGGACCGTTTGGACATGCTCGCTCGGCAGATTTCAGACCCAGTCGGACGCCTCTCCTCAGCCTACTTAATTATAGGCAGCTTAGTTCTTAGAACTACATATGGAGCCTAAAATTGAATATGTAAAAAGCCCTGGTCAAAATTCTGAAAAGATTAAATTAAGAATTAAGATAGAAAGAAAGTGGAGAAGCAATTACATGGTATAATAAGCAAGGGAGTTCCTTGATATCAGTTTGGTTTATCAAAATGGATCCAAAAAAAAAAAAAAAAAGGCCAATTAATACCAGAAGACTCGCTTCTTTTATTCCTTCTTATTTTGCATTTTTTTTTTTTTAAGATTAGTAGGTAAAGCCAATGCTATCATGTAATCTGTGACAAATGTGACAGCATTCTGTTGCGATACCAATAGTAAGTACTACTGATGATGTCTGATGCTGGTATACCAAGTCTAATCCCCACTCATTGTGCCAACTTAAACTTATCCTGCAGAATGGTACCACCAAGTGTAGTCCTTTTTATATTTATTAAGTGTTTATGTTGATGCCAATGAACACAGGAATAAAATAAGAATAAATAATTACCATTTTAATTAGTAAAAGAACAACAAGGGAACTATTGTCTGAAGTCTGAACAGTACTAAAAAACAAAAAAAAGGGAACTTTATTAATCCCAATCCATGTAGATAACAAAATAAATCTAAACCAACTCAAGTCACTCAAGAAAAAACAAACTGAGAAAGGATGATACAATTGGGTTCGGAGGGCCAAGGAGAGGAAATTATAATCTTATATAGCAGCTGCTTCAATTAGTTGCAATTGCAAGCATTTTAGAATGTTCTTTTCTCCCTTCTATGAATGAGATATGGAGCAATATGGGCTTCAATCTATTCTTTCAATTCGGCTGGGCCTCGCAGTGATGTATCAGAGGATGAAATACTCGACAACAATTATCTCAAATTTCAACAAAAAAATAATAAAAATCGAAGAAAGTTTTTAAGACTACAAGCATGATTATCTCAGATTTAATTAAATTACATTTAAAAAATTTTAAGTATAATTTGACATCAGCTTAATTATACCTATGCTTATCCAATATGCTAACGAAAAAACGAGTTTTTATACATAACCATCTGCCGTCTGATTGAAAATGATGCGGTTCACATAAATGAATAAAAGGATTTCAAATAGAGTTCTTCAGATAGAAAATTTTGTACCCAACGCTACAATACATGCGATGTTTATATTGTTTTCCCAAGAAATTAAGACAACAGTTTGTTTGACGCAACAAATTAATAGTCTGTGGTTCCCAGCAATGACAAATTGATCTTAAAATAACTCTACTAACACACTAAGGCAACAAATTTTCGCAGACACCATCAACTACTGAAGAAAATATTTCCACTAATTTTATCTTCTCTATGTTTTCTGGATTTCTAGAAACTAATTGGTAGAATAAGACAATACAAGGAGCAGATGCATCAAGTCAATCAAGCAAACGAACTGCTCCAACTACAACAGTCAATCATCTCCATCCCGGCTGGGCAATTAATCATTAGTCTCACCAATTGTCTGGTCCATGACCTCCTTCGCTTCATCATCTCGTCCCATTTCTAAAAGCAACTCCAAATTTGGAGAAGAGGTTGTTAAATCGGGTTTAATGCCTTCCTGCTTCATTCGATTGAGAACACACATAGCTTCATCGACCTTGTTGTTCTTAGCATACACTCTATGCAAAGATTGATAAATCGAGAGATCTGGTGCCACATTATTGACTCGCATCCTATCCAGGATCCTCGTCACATCATTGATAGTGCCATCATTTGCATAACCAAGCAATAGAATTTGATATGATATCAAATCTGGTTTTATACCTACCCTAATCATCAAGTCAAGCAACTTTTCAGCTTCCTTGCTTTGGCCTTGTTTGCACATTGGATCCATCATTGATCCAAAACTTACCTCATCTGGCAATATGCCCCGATCAATTATATCTTTGAAAACTCTAATTACATCTTTCCAACAGCCTAGATTGGAATATCCATTTATAACACTGGTATATGTGATTATATTAGGTGTAGCACCTTCAACAAGCATCTGATGTAGTAGCTTCTCAGCCTTATCAACCTCCCCTTTCTTACAATGGGCATTCACGATGATATTGCATGTCACCGTATTAGGCGATATTCCATTTAAAACCATCTCATTCAACAACTTCTTTACCTCGTTTGGCTTATTCATCATACAGAATCCATCTATAAGAGTATTGTAGGTATAAACATTAGGATCCTTACCTTTGGAAATCATCTTACGTAGCAACTTCTCTGCCTCTCCTGCTTTCCCCTCCTTGCATAGTGCATCCATGATGGTACTGTAAGTCACTACATTGGGCTCTAGTCCTCTAGAAACCATGCCCTCAAGCATGTCCACTGCCTTATCCAACAGGCCTTTCTTTTGCCACCCATCCACGAGAGTGGTGCAAGTCACTACATTTGGTTCAATTTTTTCCGAGATCATGTACCAGAACAATTCCTCTGCCTTCTCAATTTCACCACTCTTACACAGACCATTAATCAATGAGTTGTACGTAACAACATTAGGAGCAATACCATCTGCACGCATTAGGTTCAACAAACCAAATGCCTGACTAATTGCACCTATTTTACATAAGCCATCAATAACGGTGCTGTAAGAGATCACATTGGGTGCACAACCCAGCCTAGGCATTTTATCGAGCACCACTGCTGCAGCCTCACCAATCCTATTTTCAGAACAGAGGCCCTTGAGTATGGGAGTGAAAATCGAAGCATTGGCTCTCAGCCCTTCCCTAAAGAATCGCCCAAAAAGGATCCTCCCATGTCCCGGTTGATTCATTCGGGTACAGTAGTCGATCAAGACACTATACGTGCAAAAATGGGTGATGCTGAAATCCCTTTAGGTTGGGTCAAACGGTTAAAGCTGGACAAGATAGCTTCATAATGGTTACTTGAGTCCTTCATACGAGTCAAGAATGTGAAGAGTTGAGTAAAGGAATAGATGGATGGAGTAGGATTCTTAGCGGCCAGCAATTGGTGGAAAAAATAAAAAGCATCTTCCTTGGTTAGGGTGCCCGCCTGAAATCGCTCTTTTACGCGCATCTCCAGTCGCCGTATCCCCATGGCGGTTAATCACCCAAGAAGCCTTTGCAGAAAGCGGGAACTTATGATTCCCTAGAAAGCATAAATGAAATAACGGTGAATAAATTTGGCATAAAAGGATTGAAACGATATATAGGTAACAGCACAGTAGGACTGGACATGGCGTGCACCGTTGCTCATGGTCATGCAAACAGCAAACAGTCAATAGAGAATAAATCAAAGCCGTGTGGACTAGTAAAATCTCTTCAAAATTCAGCCAAGTTATGAGACTACTGGTTAGCCAAGGGCAGCCAATTCTGGGACCAGCAGTGGTCCGATAAAATAAATAGAACTCTAAGAATAATATCAGTGAAACTGTTGATGATCTTAGAGAAATTCCCTAGGTTTGGCAGTACTAAGAAGTAAGAACTTTCGAAGTGTAAATATCTCAGTATAGTACTGAACTAGAGATAATGGGATCTAAATTTTCTTACTTATGTTCCTAATTTTTTTCATTAATTCAGCACTGCTAAAACTGGTTGTTGCCTTGCTGGTAAGTGGTAAACAAATTAAACCCCCCATTTCCTCGTTACTGATCAATCTTCGTATAACTAGTAGACAATTAGGGATTTGGAAGGTTATCTACCAATAATTTGGTTCCCCAATCAATCAGACAAATTTTAGGGATAAGAACTGCGAAGGTGCTGAAATTGGGGCTGAAATTGGGGCTGAAATGAGAGTAGAAAAATAATCGGTACGGAGAGAGCCTACTTCACTTGGCCTGCTCGCCTTTGGGAAGCTTGAAGCGGCGGCAACTCTGTGACTGTGAGGGGGGCATTCTGTCAAACACTTGGCTTCACTTGTTGAGCTAGAGAAGGAGAGGTGTCGCTCGTCAGAGAGAGAGAGGAGGAGAGAGCTAAAAAGTGAGTGGGCAAAGCTAAGCTAACTAAGAAGGGATTGTTGGCGGGCGCTCGGATCGGACGGATGGCTGAGTCGCGTCGAGTCGAGAAGAAGAGGCACCTTCACCACGCAGTACCCTGATCACAGTAGACTGGCCTACAGCCTACTGCTATGAGTTTGAGACTTTTGAGTTGATCAGTTTTTGAGGAAAGTTTGGGTTGATCAGTTGACTTGAGGCTGACTGAGGGAAGCACTGGCACTTAGAGGTGGCAAATCGGATGGGTGGGTCGGGTCAGTTTGATCTTGTAGAAGATCTCGGGTCAGGTCGGGTCGGGGGACGGGCGGGTCGGGGGACGGGCGGGTCGGGTCGGATCAATTTTAATGTCGGTTTCTTTTAGATCGTATGTTGATTTAAGTTGGATTGCATGCTGTTTGATCTTGGGTCGGGTCGAGTTTGTGTCGGATCGGATTGGGTCGGGTCTGTTTGACTTTCTGAAAATGTCAGGTCGGGTCGGATTTGGATCGGGTTGGGTCGGGTGGGTTTTTGGGATCGGGTCTGGTTTTGCCACCTCTACGAGTGGCACTGCTCATCCCCTGAGTTACTGCATTGTGCAGTTCACACCGTCAGCCGTTGGATCTTTTCATGATCCGCGCTTACACAAATCTCGAGATAATCCAACGGCCGAGGCTGTAAACTGCATAATGCAGGACAGCAGGGGATATGAATTCTTTGCTGGGGAGTGGGGACTGTCTGCTCAAACTCATTCGTTGCATCATATATGCGTTCTTTATTTGGTTCGCTGCATTCATCCACTACATATATGTATGCATTATCAACTACCCACGCCTTGTTTGGATGAAATTATTATTACTTATAATAAATTTTTTAAGATAATATGTATTAAGGAGAAAAAAAGGTCAAACTTATTCAAAAAGAGTAGAGTAAATTATTAGTTAAAAAAGTGTATCGGGACTAAAAAGGAAAAAAAAGTTTAGTTACTGAGCATTGCGCGTGGGTAATGGGCTAAGAGCTTATCCTTTGAGGAAACTGATATGAGCCTTAAATTTTAATAGGTCGGGACATTAACGTACGTCAACGGTGGTGATCAATCTAAGTAAACAATCAATAACTGAGATTCTTTCTTTGAGGAAGATAGAATTTTTATGTCAAAAAATCTAATCTCCTTTTATTAGGAGTAAGGATAAGGATTTGACAAAAAATTCATATGTACCCTTCAATAACTTTAAATTACGTATCTATCTTTCCATTTAAAACTCAATACATAAAATTTCTCTTTTGAAGCATTTTGAAAAAAAAAAATTTGGAACTTAAATTTTGGTAGTTATTGCATATACAATATGAATAGTGGTTATTAAATAATGTATATCCATTGAATTATTTTTTTTTTGGTTAATTAGAAAATAAGTGATGAGATAAACAGTCATATTTGGATATTAATAATGGAATATAGAAATAAAATGTTCAAATTATAGCAATCATGAGATTAAGACTCTAATTTGAGTTTCACATTTTTAATGGGATTAGTTACTAGTGATTTTTTGGACGTATAAACTTTAAGTGGGTAAAATGAAACTTCAAAAATAATATGAATAATATGAAAAGTAAATAAATAAATAAGATCAATTTGTCAAATTTTGTTATAAACAACGTTCTAATTTATTTTTTTTTTCAATTTTTATTTTGTCGCAAATTTTGCTGAATTCTATAGTCACGGACAGACTTCAAGACTTGCAGTTTAGTTTCTTCCGGTTCGTATTTTGTATCAAATATTTAAATATGAAAATCACTACAAAAAGGAATCATATTATGCAATAAATTAAAGGGGTTTGAAAGCTTTAGCTTACCTCGATGTATTTAAGGTTAATAAAGAAGAAATAGCAAGCAACAGCAGAATTGTGACACAAAACTTTACAACTAAATTTTAATTTGATTATGACACAAAATAAAGCTGTACTTGTCAATTCTAACTGTACAGATCTTACAAAATTGTCACACAAGGCCAATCTTTATATAAATAAATAAATAAATTATATATATATATGGTAATTCTAATGAAAAATACTTGACTGCATATTTTGCCCTTCTTTCTTGTGTTCTCTTAAACATTTGGCAGGTCATGAATTTGCAAAGGGAAAGCACCACTGTACTTAAAATCACTGCTACTGATGTTTACATGGCTCGAGGAAGATGTCGAAGAAACATCCATAGAGTAACGTCGAGCCGGATTAAACTTTTCTCGGAAACCCAGGTTCGAACTGATTTTGAATCCTCCAATTTGCATGATTTCCTCGATTTCTTTCACGACTTCACTCATGGTGGGACGGTTGTTAGCCTCCTCTTCGACACATTGCAATGCTAGATCCAGGAAACGGTCTAACCCGAATAGTTTTTCGTTGCTTGTTATGAGAACAGGATCGATTAAGTCTCTTAGGCCAAGGTATTGCTTGTCATCTTTGTCTAAAGCCAATCTTACTTCTTTTACAATGTATCTGTTGTTGCTAATTGGGGGTACTGCTGTGATTAGTTCTAGCATGACGACTCCGAAGCTATACACATCACTTTTGCCAGTGAGTTGTTTTGTCATGTAGTATTCTGGATCGAGATAACCCTACATGAAATTATCATTGAGAGTTAGTAGTTTGTACCACAATTTTTTTGTTAATTTGAAAAGAATTTTATTTGCATCATATCCAAGAACTCAGAAAATTCAATATAAGATGCAATGAAGTGAATGGATTTCGTTTCGGGATGTATATTAGTATTGTGGAAAATTAATAGAGTACAAAGATTTACCAGGGTTCCTTTGACATGGGTGGTGACATGGCCTACTTCACTGCTTGAAACAAACAAGGAGAGGCCGAAATCTGAAACTTTGGCAGTCAGATTGTCGTCCAACAGTATGTTCGTCGACTTCACATCTCTGTGTATAATCGGGGGATTTGCATGATCATGGAGATAAGCCAAGCCTGTTGCTGAATCTAGTCCTATTTTAAGTCTCTTGCTCCAATCTAATTTTATTCCATTTGCTCCTGAAAAGAACCAGAAAGAAAAATATATAGATTTGTTTTTTTTCTGCCGAAATAAATTGTTACAACGCACGTTGTCTGTCACTAATTGTCAGAAACAGCTAACAAGAGACTATGCCCATAAGGTTGGTCTAGAGTTGACATGCCATTACATTGCTAGGTAACTGATACAACCTAAGTGGTCTAATTAACACTGGTTCATATCAACAATCTCGAGCGAATATCTACGATTTCAGTCATTTTACTGTTCTCCTTGACCAGTATGTATATACATCCTAATGTACTTAAATTTCCAAATATTACTGATGTTGTAATTTCAGTCTGCGTTTAGAACTTATGTTTGGATCGACGGTTTTCTAATAACAATTCCTTCGAGTTAACAATATGTATCAGTATACCTGAAAGGCAATCGCTGAGAGTTCCATTGCCAACATATTCATAGACAAGCATCCTCTCGCCCTTCTCGAAACAAAACCCGACAAGCCCCACAAGGTTCTTGTGATGTACTCGGGAAAGTAGCTCGATTTCACTTTTGAATTCGAGGCCGCCTTGAGTTGAACCTTCCGTCAGCCTCTTTATTGCAACTGTTTGTTTGTCTGGAAGCATTCCTCTGTAGACCTGTTTAGTGTACAAAAATGAACTATCAGGAGAATTGTAGCTTTGATCATTAACTTGCACTTTGATGTTGTATAAAAACTTGAATTAGGTTATAACTAATTCCATTGTACTCTTATCTTGGTCATTGTTTTAATAGAGGAACTGCCTAAACAAGTGTCTCACTGAATGTTTGTGGGTTGTAGCTAATTAGGATAAATTGCAAATGTGCCAATAAAAAAAATATCAGGAGAATTACAATTTACAAATGAGAGAATTTTTTTTTTTTAAATTTGCCTTTGTGTCCTGCAAAGTATCAAAATAGAATAAATAGCTAGCTTTAACCTTAAGGAACAATAAACATCACGATGACCATTTTATATAAAGTAAAGTAAGATTGGATTTACCTCTCCATACCCCCCAACTCCGATAATATTCGTCTCTTTGAAGTTGTTGGTATACATCTTGATTTCATCATATGTGAAGGCTTTTGCTCCGCTCAGTTTCGGCACTTCCCCGATTTCTCCCACCAGTGATCCCCATGAGACTGAAACATGCAAACATACAAAACAACATTAATTAAGCTCCTTGTCTTTCGATTAATCAACGTTTCGGTTGAAGCATAGTTATAGATTAATTAACTTTTAAGTAGAGATTACCAAATGGATTATTCCTATGTTGCTCCCTCCGGACTTGGTTCTTTTGCCTCATTGCATAAACACCCAAACAAACTAGCATAACCCCAAGGATAGCGCAACCCACGGATACCCCAATTTTGTACGACTTTCCTGTGAACAAACAGTTTGTCAGAAATCGGGATATTGTGTTCTTGACCAGTATGGACCAAAATGATTTTCGATATACCAAATATATATGGTACCTGAACCCGAGGAAGAAAACAAGTATGGAGAAGCAGTGAAGTAGTACGATCCATAAATTGCTGGCAGCGGATAGTTTTCATTGCTCAAATCAAAGCAATTTATTATCTCAGTCCTGTTGAAGTATTTCTGGCCGACGGGACAGATTTTGATTTCAACCCAAAAGTAAGTGTCGGTGTCAAAAAAGTAATTCTGGATGGAGAAATTGTTCGGCATACAGGTCTTGAGTGTGTTTGTGATATTTTTCTGAAGTACTGTGATGTGATCAGTTGCGTCGCTGAAAAAGGGCTCTCTAAAAACTAGAAACCCGCTGAATGGATGCTGACAAGAGTTTACATCTCTAACAAATTGGGTTTGTTCGAGTCTGTCTTCGCAGTATGCAGTTGCTGAGAGATCTGAGATGTTGCATACAGGATTGCCTTTAAGCCTGAAAGTATTTTGAATTTGCAAAATGAGACTCATTTGTTGAAAGAGTATTAATGGGCTCCATTAATTCAAACTTTTTAGTAAATCGAAATGATAAACTTTGAGATACATAATTAATTATTTTGAATATAATGCATTCCTCAAATTAACTCAATTTGACAGAAGGCTGGTGTGGGCCAGATATGATAAAAAACAAAATATTACCGGTTAGTCGATATTATTGTTTCAGGACAAAATAAGTTCTAAACTTTTTCAAACAAACTTGTTGGTAGTGAATTATCTGGTAAATAATATCATTTCCAATTGTCAACTGCATGGATAATCAGAGTTGTTTAATATGTAAACAGAGAGAGTTCAGTACATTAGATTCATTTTGTAGCTGGAGGAAAGTGTAATTGAGGTAATATTGTTGTGTTCTAAGCTCACTATATCAAGAGAACTGGTGACGTTATCCCCCATATCGAATGTACCATTTAGTGAATTCTTTTTTAATTTCCTGAAAAAAGAAAGAGCAATTAGCATTCAATAGCACTTTCAAATTTCTGTTTCTGTTTGAATTACTCAATGCAATATAACTTACACTTCTTGTAGTACCGGCAAGCTAAATAGCCCTTGAGGTATTTGACCATGAAGCTGTACAGACTCCATTGCACTGTATATAACACAATAATACATTTAGAAATACTTCTTTTTTATTTTCTTTTTTTTTTTTTAGATTTTGGGGGGATTCATCAAGGAGAGCTTTTGTTTAGCTTACAGAGTTCGTAGATTCTGCAACACCGAGAACCATGAAGGGGCTACCGAACGGTCAAATTGATTATTGCTTAACTCTCTGAAAAAATAATGACAGTCATAACTCTAGAATTTAATGGAACTACATTCACTGAAGTTGTAATGCCAGCAGAAATATATAGTTCTTACATGAAACTAAGGCTTGTCAGTGATGTCAGATTTGGGATGGGCCCCATAAGACTGTTGTTCGCCAGATTCCTAAAAGCAATTTAAACAAAAATGTTTCTGTTAAATTAGCTGTGCAAATGATGTGATAATAAGTGAAACTCAGGACCTTGTATAACTTGTGCACTTATTTATTTTACTTTTTGCTATGTTGAGTTTGATTTTCTTCTTAGTAGAGGTTAGTTTAATGGATATATAATGGATAAATTAAGATTAAACTGTGAGGTCATATTTCACATTACACAAGTATAAATGGAAACAATTAGGCCAAATTTATGGTTATAAAAGCTGATAGAAACTTTCTTTTTTTTTTTTTCATTATGTAGTTATTAATTTTAACTTACAGATGGTCAAGCTTTGTGAGGTTGCTGATGGGAGGAACTGTGCCAGTGAGGCGGTTGTTATGAACGCAACTACAACAGATAAAAAACAATCTTAAATTCCCAAATCAATATCTTTTTTAAAGAAAAAAAAAAAGACTACCAAATGTGGTACTTACATAGCCTCTAGTGTTTTCACAAGTCCAATGGAACTCGGGATTGGCCCGTTTAACTGGTTCCCATCTAAAAGTCTGTACATATGAAAATTGAAAGGAGGAACTGTATCAGCAATGCATAAGATTGCACCAGATTATATTTCTCTTGAGTTTAATTACAAAGCAAAATATATATTATTTATATTATTAAGCATCCTCTGTGCAATCTCAACCCCGCATGTGTGTGTGTCAAAATATAAAAAAATTTAGCATCTTACAGGTGCTTTAGAGTCATATCAGCACTGAAGAGACTTTCTGGAATTTCCCCCGTTAGATTATTATGGTTGAGATGGCTGAAATTACACAAATAAATTAATTATCAGAAGAACAGCAAAACAAACTAATATGACAAATTAAGCCTTTTGAACAACTGCTTAATCTGACAAATTAAGCTGTTTGATCAACTAGCTGGTCAACATTCAAAATCTAAAAAGATATGTGGGTAAAAGAAACTGACAAGTGTTTGGCATTGTGAAGCTGATCCAGGCCCGAACCGTCTTTCCCGGAGATAGGTAATGGTCCACTTAGTTGGTTCTCTGCCAGGTCTAGCCATGTCAGTTTCGAAAGTTTACCCAGGGAAGGGGGAATTTTTCCAGTGAAGTTATTCGCATTCAAGGCCCTTCAAAGATTAGAAATTGAATAAAATTATAAAGCAATTGTCAAAACTATTATCGCAGGTTTAAGAGAAGAGTTTAACTGGCAATCCTTCTTATGCTCACAAATTTTTGAAGAAGTCGGAAGTGTACCAGTAATGTGGTTACAACTTACACTTTAGAGCATTCTCGGACAAAATCTTAAACTACCCGCTAATTTGAAGTTGCAATTTGCTTTGAAATTATAAATTTGCTATGAAATAAAAAAAGTATTCTAATAACAGATTTATAAATTAGATAAACAGATTTATAAATTAGAGAAGTATAATACATACAGATATGTCAGATTTCGTAGGTTTCCTAGTACATCCGGGATCTCACCACTGAAGCTGCAATTAACTAGTTTCCTATAAAAAAAATTAAATAGCAATTATTAGAAAAAATAGAACTTGAGTCGAATACATAGATTGACGATTTTTATGAAAATATTAGAACTTACAAGCTAGTTAATTGAACCAAGTTAGCTAGAGTATCAGGAAGTTTACCCCCAAGCTTAAGATTTGATGAAAGGTCCCTGCAGATCAAATTATCTATTAGCTTCATTTCCATAATTATAACAAGTACATTCATTGAGATCGAGTACGCATTCTTTTAGCTTCCTTTTCATAAACTTCATATTTTTCTAAGGTAAAAGAAGGCAATTTAGTGTGCATCTGGTTTGTTTATGAAATATCCTTGCAAATTGACCTTTTTCTCAAAATCTGTTTCTATATTTTCATAAATTTCATATTTTTCTTGCAAACTAGTTTAACTGCAAGTATGCATTTACATCGATAGGCACCTGAGATTCTGAGAAGTAATGAACAAACTTACAATCCTCTAAGTTGTGTCAGGTTGCCGATTTCCTCACTCATAGTTCCTTGTATGTCCATGTCAAAAAGATCCCTGGAGTAGTAAAAATGGAAAATAAGTTCATTGTTTGATAAACAACACCCTGGAGAATTTAAATTGGAAAATATTATTTGGATATGATAAAAATAATGATTGTTCAATATATCGAGAAATTCAATAACAAATTGACACGTACAATTTGATAACTCTGGAATTATCACAAGTGACTCCATCCCAATGGTCACCACATGGATCAGAGTTCTTCCAGTCGGGCGGTAAGTTCTTCCATTTCTTCTTGAGAGTCTTCAGGACAGCAACTAGAATAAAGTTTGCAATTAATAGAATAATATGGAAGCCAATTACATCGGAAAATTTTACATTACAGCTATTATTCAGATTCACATTACTCAGCCTCAAGGTTACCAGTACCTAACTACGACTTAGGTTAGTACAGATTTCAATTACTGAGTTCTTGCTTATACTTGGTTTGCTGCTTTGTATCACTAACAAATACATTGTTTTCTGGTTACTTTTGCTGGTAGAGATACATGATAATACTTTAGATCAATTAAAGAAGTGGCTAACAAAGAAGTGCCGAACCGGATTTATGAAGGTTGGTCCGTTGGAGTTCGAAATTTTGGATTATGTGCACAATTTAGCAAAATTGTGGTGCATTAATGTTTCAATGTACAAAAAAAGAACCAACCAAACATTCACATGAAAATTGCCCAGTTTGTTAAAAAAGTTTAACTACTGAAAGGAAAATGCAAGAACAAAAATGATCAATTACCATCCCCAGGATCAGTATAGGAATAACCAGGAAGAACAACAGCTATGCACAAAACCAAAAACAGAAGCAAATTTCTCCCTTGCATGACCAACTTTATCTTGAACTTCAAAATCCTCTGGCTTTGTAGTTCAATCTATTGAACAACTAAACTTGAATTGAGCTTGAGCTAATTTGGATATAAATGCTGATTTCTTTTGCTAGAGATAATATTGTGGGAATGTTTGGTGTTAGAGGAGCTTAAATATGCCACATTAGGAGTCAAATGTAAGCTTTCTTGACTTCTAATTCTGGCGGCAACTATTTTTTTTTTCAACATTCATCAATCATTGTACAACTTGCTTATAATTTATAAAACTAATTGGGAGATATGGGACTTAAAAATACTACTGCTTTTGATTTCCTGCAGCACAGACGTTATGCGTCGCCGTGTAGCAGGAGCTCCTGCAAGCAAAGCACCTCTTATTTTTGTATTGTTTTTACTGTTAATAATAGAAGTAAGTTATTCATAATATGGTACTTGTTATCACCATCAATGTACATTGTTTGCATAATTTTCTCTGTAATCATGCAAGTTGTATCTAGAATAGGATTAGGAAGTGAGAGAGTGTGTAGTCTGATTTATTTGATTTTATTTTAATTTTAACTTTTTGTTGACATAAACATGAGTGTCTCAAGCTCAAATATCCAACATGTATTAATTAAGAAATAATAAATTTAATAGAGGTTAAACAAAGAAAAAGAACAATCAAATTAACTCCAAAAATGTTCTGTTCTGGGTTTTTATTCGTTGGAAAGAGTGGTCGAGTGGATAATTGGATATTGTACAAGCCAAAAAAAATAATAATAATAATTTTTTCTCTACAACAACCAGAGAGATTCAGGATTTCAAATTTTACACAGACATAGCAATAGCATGCATGATGCTCTGAACTTACTGAACGAGAACACAACTGCCACATATTTAGAAAACTCAAAAGTGCCACAGGAAAATTGAATTCATGTTGACAACAAGCAATATTATACACATGGGTCATCATCCGAGCATAAGGCAGTTTGAACTTTGAACAAGTCATATATTTAATATAACAAGCAAAAGCAGGTAAGTAATGGGGGTCATTACAACACGAGTTTCTTTGAATGATTTAAAATTACTTAATTAGTTATACGCACGCGTGTATTTTATTTAAAAAAGGGTATGATGAAAGAATAATGGAACTGGGTCAATTAATCAGTTTAATAAGCAAAAGGCAGCAACCAAAAATACCAAACAAAAAGCTTAACTGTTCATCGATTGTCCGTATTTCATTTTCTTTAATCCCATATGCTAATTACATATAGCCAAAGAACCAGCTAACAATATTAACGCTAGATCATATAGTCAGATATTAGATAGAAAACTATCTCAGGATTACTGCAGCATTTCTCAGGGCTAAGTAGCGTTGCACATGCTCGTTTGGCAGACTTCTGACCCGTTTGAACACCTCCGGATCAGCATACCGCAACTTTGTCCTTGGATCAACATATGGTGCCTAAAATTGAATGCAAACAGGTCTGATCAAAATACTTAAACAAAAAAAAATTTCGAAAGAACGACTAAATGAAGAAAAAAAAAATTGCAGGAATAACCTACAAGCATTCATATCAGTCTGGATTTTCCAAAACCGAACAAGAAAAGACCAATTCTATTTTTCTTTCTTCTGTCAAGATTAATAGGGAATAAAACCCACATTCCGATTTAATCTATTATGCAATTTTGTTTCAGTACCGGCTGTCAGTCGCACCGATTCTGATTCTGGTACAATACCGGGTCAGGACAAACTCAGTCAGGTCAATTCAGGTCACCTTGCAGATTCTACTTGAGAACAAACAAAGAACCTATCTGAATTATAGAAACATGAGAAGGGAGACGGGGTGTCACCTCAAAGCCAGTGATGTCACAGTATTTCTTCGGAGGATACATGGATGGCGTAGACTCAATATTCAGATCTGGAGGCAAAACAAATGGATGATCCAATGATAACGTTAATAATATAATGTAAAACATCATTAGGAAGAACAGGAAATGCACAATCCTAATTCCGACCTTTGGATATTCCATCCTCTAATTAGAACAACCCTAATTAAATAATCGATTCATTGATCCATTGCTAATTTGGTACATTCTCTAAATCAAGAATTTGGTATTGAATGATGATTGACAAAATAATTGAACAGTGAGAAATAATCACCATTCAATTCACCGAAACATAAAGAAGAAATTGGGCAAAATTAAGCCACATTTTCTTATGAATTTGGTTTTACATTTACACATTTACTGGTATTGGCATTGACAAATTAATTGGGGAACTTCAGTACAAATAACAATACTCAAATTACTGCATCCAAATTCGTCAAGAAACTAAGAAAATTCAGTGAAAAATCAACTGAATCAAGAGAAAACCCGTACAATTGGGTTCGTCGGGGGGCAAAGAGAGGAAATTGTCGGCTTGCAGCAGCTGCTTGAGATGCTTCCAGTATCGCGCCCTGGACTGCCCCTTCTGGTACTTATCTGCCATCTGCACCTTCTTGAACGGCATCACTGGCGGCAGCACCAGCTCCGACCTCACCACGTCCGGCTCCATTTCTCCACTCGCGAGCTAGGGTTTCGCAGCACTCAGTCGAAGAGAAAAATAAAAAATGTAAGAAAGAAAGAAAGAAAGAAAGAAAGAAAGAAAGAAAGAAAGAAGAGACGAGAGAGTGCGAGAAGGACGGGATCCTCTCCAATTGGGGAGTGCTTATCCTCTTACTGCGTGTGAACTGTTGGATCGTCTCAAGATCCGATCTAGAACGAATCTCGATAAAATCCAACGGATCATATTGTAAGAAGCAAAATGCAGTGCAGCAGGGGATATGAAATCTCCAATTGGGTTGACACTGTTAAGCGATGTAGAATGTTCGTTTTTGACATCGGACGGTTGTGATTCACTCCGCTTTGTGGCTGTTCAGGGAGGATATCTTGGACTGTTGGATGTAAGATGAACGGTCAGGATCTGTGGTAGAACATTGAAAAGTGATCGAGTATTTGAGTGTGTTGGAAATTTTGGAAGAGGAGCAATGTGGGCCTGTTTCATGATTGGGCTTTTTATGTTTGTTCTTTTGGTTTTGGGGAGATATAGAACTGGGCCTGATAGAAGGAGGAGCCTTTTCTGGGTTGAAAGTGATTCAGATCCACAAACGTAAGTTTTTTTTATGTTTGTACTTCTGATACAAGGAAATTGATCTCGGCCCAATCGGAGTAGTAGTCTTTTCTGGATTGTATGTGATTGAGCTCTACACACGGAAGTTTTAAGAGGCTGTTAAAGCCTTAAAAGGGTTAAAGCCCTTATATTTTGACAGGCTGAATCCATCGGAACAGGTCTGGATCCGAACAAATTAGTAACTAGAGGTGGCAATCGGGTCGGGTCGGGCGGGTTCGGGGCGAGTTCGGGTTAGTTTGACCAGGCAAAATTTGGGTTACGGTTCGGGTCGGGTTTCGGGTGAGCAGTAGCCGCCATTTATCGGGTCATAGGTCGAGTCGGATTAGGGCGGGTCGGGTTTTTGGGTCAGCAAGACCATCTTTTGATCGGGTCACGGGTCGAGTCGGGTCAGGACGGGTCGGGTTTTCGGGTCAGCAAGACCATCTTTTGATCGGCTCAATGGTCGGTTCGGGTCTGGCCGGGTCGGGTCTCGGGTTGACAGGTGTCGCCTTTTGTCGGGTTGGATCAAGTCGGGTTTCGATTCGGGTCAGCTTTCGGATCATCTGATCTAGTCTTGACCTCTCGAGTCATCTCTGGTTCTAACTACTGTTGTTTGTCCAAGACCTAGAGTATACAAATTTTACAATTCAAACCGTTTTGACAAGTTTGCAATTCAATTTGTTCAAAGCATGGTACGAAAATTTCATGAATCTGGGCACAATAATTAAAATCAAAGTTAAAAATAAGGGAATCGTTGGAGTCGCATTGATAATATGAATTGATATGAGTTAATACATGCCATTTCCAATTCTAGCTTAATCAAATTTGAATGCTCCTAAGATCAGATCGAGTCAAGTTGGATCGCATCAGGTCGGACTCTTTGGGTTGTGTTATATGGGGTTGACCATACTATTTCAGGTCGGGTCGGGTTTCGGGTCATCCAATTTTGAGTTGTCTAGGGCTCAGATAATTCGGGTTTTCTATTTAGGTCGGGTTCGGGTCGGGTTCGGATCGGGTTTTGGGTCTGTAATCCAGAATAATATCGGGTCTCGGGTTGTATCGGGTCGGTTTGGGTTGGGTTTCGGGTTGCCTAACTGCCGTTCAAGTCGGGTCTCGGGTCTCGGGTCGTCTCGGGTCAGGTCGGGTTAGGTTTCGGGTTGCCTAACTGCCGTTCAAGTCGAGTATCGGATCAGATCGGGTTGGGTTCGAGTAAGTTTGACTATCTGAAAAATCGGGTCGGGTTTTAGTCAGGTCGGATTGGGTTCGGGGGAATTTGTCGGGTCAGGTCGGGTTTTGCCACCTCTATTAGTAACTAGTCAAACCCGGTGTGCCACGGCACCTGCCCACCTCTCTCAGCCTCTCTAGATGTACAAATTAATGTTATGTTAAAGATAGGAACACGGAGTTTACATTATTGACGAATTAAATTGTTTGATAACAGCAATCGATAACAACACATGAAAATAAATAGAGAAACAGCTTGCGTCCATTGAAAAACCGTCTATACATCTATAGATATATACAAAATGTAACAGATACATTCTGAAATGTAACATATAAATGCTATAGACGGTTTTTCTACGGACCGTAGGTGTTACTCAAATAAATATCACCTGGGAGACTTTGAGTTAGATTGGAACTAGAGTTCTAAAATCGTGCCGTTCCGTGCCGTACTGTGTCCAGAAACGTCGTGCCTTCGTGCCGTGCCGTGCCGTGTCTTTTTTTTATTAATATTTTTTTCGTACCGTGCCGTGCCGTGCCAAAAATTGGAAGGAGGAGGCACGGCACGGATAACATACACCGTGTCTATCGTGCCGTGACTTATTCGTGCCGTGACTTATTCGTGTCGTGTCCAATCGGATACGTGACTTACCGTGTCGTATCTACGTGTCTTAACCGTGCTAAACATGCCAACTCGTTTCGAACATAAAAATTTTAAATATTCCAAAAAATATTAAAAAAATTAAAAATTAAAATTTACCCCAAAAAATCATTAAATTATTTTTTTCAAAATTTAAAATACATAAAAAATATTAAAAAGTATCAATATACTATGAAAATTGTCTTAATTAATAAACATAATGTTTTATAAATTACCCTTCCTCTTTTTTTTAGGCTTTGGGACCGGTTATGTTTGAAATATAGGCGGAATTATTGCATGTGTCCTACCCGTAACCTATCCGTGTCTACCCGTGTCCTATCATTTCCTACCCGTGCCACCTATGTTATTTATACCGTGTCTGTCGTGTCCCGTTCCGTTACCATGCCGTGTCTGACAACCGTTCCGTGTCGTGCCGTTTTTTCGTGTCGTTCCGTGCCGTTTCTGGAACACTATGCGTGCCGTTCCGTGCCGTTCCAAAATCTTCAAAACTCAGACACGGCACGGTTAAGACACGGCACGGTTAATGACCCGTGCCGTATCCGTGCCCGTGCCTTACCCATGCCGTTACCATCCGTACCCGTGCCGTTCCGTGCCGGAATTGGCCACGCCGTGCCATTTTTTAGAACCCTAATTGGAACGCATCCTCTCACATTCCGAGGAGGAAAAAGAACAAAAACATAAAGGTAGTAGGGGACCCACTAACGGTACCACGAAATTTCTAACTTTTTATTCGCAAAAAGTCGTTGATGGCTTTAATTTCTTTTCAGAATTTCAGTAATCAGCTGCCTTCTTTTCAACTTTCAAGTGCAAGTGCATCCCACTAAAATCTGTTGGTCAAACCTTCACAAAGCAAACTTGGTTACACAGAGAAAGAAAAGAGGGAGAGAAACATGGCAGTGGCTGCTGCATTGGCATCTGGCATCGTGCAATCGGTGCTAACTAGGCTCGGCGGCCTCGCTTACAAGGAGTTGGTGCAATCAGGGTGTTTCAATTTCGAAAGGGGGATCGATGACCTGCGAAGCAAGCTCACAATGATCCAGGCTGTCCTTGCTGATGCCGAGGAGCGGAGCAGCCGTGACAAGGTGCTCTCTGACTGGTTGAAGAAGCTCAAAGATGTGGCCTATGATATCGATGATCTGATGGATGAAATCCACTGTGAATCGGTTATGAGGAGCAATTCAGTACGTCGGTTCTTCTCCTACTCCAATCCGGTTGTGAATCGGGTCGTCGTATCTTCGAAGATTAAAATGCTGAAAGAAAAATTGGATCAGATTGCTACTGAAATGGCCCAATTCAACCTGATTGCGAGGGAAGGACCAACTGCGCAACTGGTGGCCGGAAACCGCCAGACGATTTCTAAGGTGGATGAATCGAAAATTGTCGGGAGAAAAGATGATAAGGAGGCAATTATGAAGATGGTGCTTGATACGACTTGCGAGGAGGATATTTCCGTCATTCCGATACTGGGAATCGGGGGATTGGGGAAGACCACTCTAGCTCAGCTGGTTTTTCATGACAAGCGGGCGAACGATGAGGTTTTCGATCCAAGAATTTGGGTATCGGTTTCTCAGAATTTCAAATTACAGACCATCGTTGCACCCATTTTGGACGCCGCAAAGGTGCAGTGTGATCTTAACAATCTTGAAAGAATTGCGGAAGTCCTCTCCGAGACATTCACGGGAAAGAAATACTTGCTTGTATTGGATGATGTGTGGAACGAGAATCAGGAAGAGTGGGAGCGGCTAAAGCTTTTACTGAAAGATGGGAAGAGAGGAAGCAAAATCATTGTAACAACCCGGTACAAGCGAGTAGCGATGATGATGAGAACGGCACTGCCGTTCTCTTTGCGAGGATTGTCGGAGGACGATTGCTGGGAGTTGTTTAAAGTGAAGGCATTTGAGAATAAAGAAGATGAGCTATATCCGAACCTTGTTGAGATCAGACGGGAGATTGTTAAGAAGTGCGGGGGTGTGCCGTTAGCAGCCAATGCACTTGGAAGTATGCTGCGGTTCAAACGGGAGCCTGTCTCTTGGGAAGCCGTGAGGGACTGCGAGATTTGGCAGTTGGAGAATGAAGATATCATCTTGCCATCTCTAATGATGAGTTACGAACAAATGCCCGCTGATTTGAAGCAGTGCTTTGCTTATTGCTCTATATTTCCGAAGAATTTTGAAATAGAGAAGGAAAAGCTCATCCAACAATGGATTGCTCTCGGGTTCATCGATTCAGGTAAGCAAATAAATCGGCCAAAGGAGGATAAGGGCAATGAGTACTTCAATCATCTGCTCTGGATGTCCTTCTTTCAGGGTTTGGAGGACAAGGAGAGTGTTAAATACGGTGCGAAATATGCGATGCACCATTTGGTGTATGAGCTCGCTCGAGCTATTTCAGGGGAAGAAGTCCAATCTATAAATCATAATGAACAAACTAATAGAGTGCTCGACTTGTGCCGCTATGTTTCTGTGCGTAGAGGTGTAACTCAGGTTCCACGTAGCCAGCTGAGAAAGGTACGTGCACTTCATTTCAGAGATGGACCCCCGTATCTTGAACTTCTACGTCACTCTAATTGCCTGAGAGTGCTCGATTTACATGGCAGCCAAATGAAAGAATTACCGGATTTTATCTGCGAATTAAAACATCTCAGGTACCTTGATCTGTCGTTATCGTGTGTAGAGAACCTACCAAAGTCAATCTATGTAATGCCCAACTTGGAGACTATTGATCTCTCTAATTGTTCCAATCTCGAAAGGCTTCCTAGTTCCATCGGTAAGCTTAAAGTTCTACAAAACTTGAACCTCGCATCTTGCAATTTGGTCTCATTGCCAGATTCTTTAGGAAGACTTCAAAACTTGAAAATTCTTGACCTGTCGTCATGCCAATATCTCGAAGAAGTACCTGAATCCATTCATGGACTCATAAAATTAGAGTCACTTAACTTGGAGGCATGCAGTAATCTGTCGATAATACCTCAATCTATTGGCAGCCTAAAGAACTTGCGATTTCTGAACCTTTCACATTGCGGCCTTCTTTCCTCGTTACCTGAATCATTGGGAAATCTCTCAAACCTCCTTACTCTAAATTGTTCACTATGTAATGACCTGAAGGTATTACCAGAATCAGTCGGCAGACTAAAGAAACTGCAAACATTTGATCTGTCACAATGTAGTGCCCTTCAGAAATTGCCCGACTCGATTGGCCACTTACAGAACCTTCAAGTCCTAAGTCTAACACATAATTCTAATTTAGAGACACTACCAGTATCAATCGGAGATCTCAAGAACTTGCAAACCCTGAATCTTTCTTTGAACCTTGAGCTGAAAGAATTACCTGATAGCATTGGCTGCCTTTGCAATTTGAGAACACTGATCCTTTTCCATTGCTGGAACCTTCATATACTACCGAACTCACTTACCTGCCTACTAAAATTAGAGACGATAAATATAGTTGGTTGTGAAGAATTGAAAGAGCTGCCAAATGGCATCACCAGCATGGTGAACCTCAGGAATTTGATCAACAACGAATGCCAATCGCTTCAAGGGCTTCCTCTTGGTTTGAGACATCTTACGAAACTCGAAAAATTGCCCCTCTTTATTGTCGGTCAAGAGGCGGATAAGTATAGCAGTATTGCAGAGCTAGAACACCTGAACCTTTTAAGCGGCGACCTGCAAGTAATATTTCATGGGCATCGGAACAGTATAACAAGTGATGTGGCTAGGGCCAGGCTTAACAATAAAAACAAATTACGGTCGTTGATATTCTCGTGGTCTAATTCTAATACCGAAAGAAATGAAGTTGAGGTGGTGTTGGAAGCACTTGTGCCGCCACCAACATTGGAAGTTTTGGAGATTAACGGATACACGGGTCGGGCATTTTCTGGCTGGATGTCGAGCAATTTCCTCCCTAACCTTGTCAGTCTGCAGCTTAATTACATCCCTTATTGCAGCTCCATTCCTCCACTGGGGCAACTCCCTTTCCTTCAGTCTCTCGAGGTGAGGCACTTGCGAGGTCTCAGAACCATATGCTTAGATTCCGTCGATACCAAAGAGCAAAGAGTAGAGTTATACCCATCTCTTAAAGTACTTCACTTTGAAAATTTGCCGAACTTGGAGAAATGGCCAACTGCAGTTACACCCAACAATGTGGAAGAGAGAGTTATGAGAGTATTTATGTTCCCGAAACTCTTAAAAGTGACAGTAATCGAATGTCCAAAGGTGATGCCAGACCCATGCTTACCTCCATCAGTATCAGACCTAATAGTTACCGAGAGCAGTGAGATGCTATCCTCAAGAGTACCAGCTGCAGGGCTGCATTCCCAATCTCTTCTGAGGAGACTGTGGATCCGAAACTGCGGTGTATTATCCAACAGTTGGTCTGCGTTGGGGTACCTGTCGAAACTAGAGAACCTCACGGTCGAGAATTGCGATGAGCTGAGGAATTTTCCAGAGAGCATGAGATTTTTAGCTATGTTAAAGAGCTTAAAAGTTGCGGATTGCGATAATTTTGAGGGTCTACCTGAATGGATAGGTGACCTCGCAACTCTCGAGAGTTTGGAGATAATTTGTTGTCCCAAGTTCACTCATTTGCCACAAGGTCTGCGAAGCCTCACTGCACTTGATGAAGTGATTATTACCACTTGCAGTGAGGTACTGAGGGACCGTTGCCAGAAGGATACAGGAAAGGATTGGTTCAAAATTCAACATATCACGAATATCTCTGTCTCTTGAAGGTAACAATTAAGTCAGTACAGGTTTAATTAAATATATTAACAAAAGAAGATAATTGCGCGACAGATTTACAAAACCAGTTTATTTGAAATTGTTAATTGAATTAAGTTTATATAAACTGTGTCACAGGTTGCAACCAGAAGTAGATTCAAGCTCCAAGCAAAGGCTTTCAGCAATCCATGAATCAAAACCCCAAGTCACAAACAATTGCAGATAAGAGTCAAGAATCACAGATAGCAATATTGGCCGGGAACCACAAAATCCATTTTTTCTTTTTACTGACAGCAAATTGTAAAAGGTCATTTTTCTCCTTTGTGCATAAATCAGTTCAGTTGTATCCAGAGAGTCATTGGATTACAATTTTTCTGTTGGTGAGTTTTAGAAAAGAGCTCATAAATATTAATAAAATATTGATGTTTGTATATGTTATTTTTAAAAAATGCAAAAAAAAAAAAATACTTTGAAAATTCTAAAAATAAAAAAAACTATGTGTTCCTCAATATTTTTATGTAAAGAATTTATTGAGCACCATAAATCGTGATTTCGGACACGATAATATAAATTTTGAGGTGCCAATGTTAATATAATAGTCTAACTTTTTTTTCACATACAATTAAGATTTAAGAATATGAGATGTTTGAAACATAAATATGTAGTGTAGAAAATATATTCAGTTAAAAACACAAATACCCACTTGACCACTTCAACCATAAGCATAAACACCAATTCTAAAAATGAGGAGGGATCCATTGACAATGGTAACTTTGACAATCTTGATAATGGTGTTTTTGAAAAAGTTATAAAAAATTACAAGAAGTCTTAAAAATAAAAAAAGTGTATGGAAGTATTACTTAACTTATGGATTGATTATGTTTCCGATTATATTCAATTTAAACCACATTTGATAGCTCTTTAAAGTCTCGTTAAATTACAACCGTTAAAAAGTTTATAAAATTTTGGTAAGACATCAAACAATATTCAAATTGATTGAAACTTGAAACATGAAATATTTTTTTATTTTCAAGATTTTTTTATGAATTTTTATAATTTTTTGAGGCATTGTTATATAAGCATTGTTAATGATATAAACACTCAAATCTCGAAGATTGCAGTTGATGCTTGTCTTTTGTTCCCTTCTTCGCTCGCCTCTCCTCTTCTCTTCAGTCTCCACTCTCCGCCTCCCAATTCCCATGGCCTGACTTAAAATTGGCACGCCATGAATGAATCTCTGCCTCTCCCGCGCGCATTCTGTATGTGATCCTCCCATCCCACGTACATTGTCTCTCTTCTTCGCTCCTGTTGACAGGCCCTTTTCGATGAATGAAGAGCGCGCAGCGACGGCACCACTGTCACTGTTCCACTTTCTGTAAGCGTCCCTCACGTGTTTGTGAAAATGCAACATACATACCCTTGCTGTGAGACAAAAGGTGCATGTTCTACATGAAAAATAACTCTGATCGAATCCTATGTTTGAATGTCTGAACAAGTTAATGGGCAGTAGCTTGTTGTTTGAGCTCAAGTTTTAACACATAGAAGGTTAGGTGGATCTGGTAGGATGAAATTCGCATATGAATAATGAGCCATGATCCCATGAGTCGTGCAATGTTTGCCAAAATGCCATTATGGAGGACATCAAACATTGCGTTACCATCTTATTTCTGGTACTTATCAAATCAAATTTACTTACCTAAAACCTCAATTACGTGTCAGTAGCATGGATTAAATTATAAGGTTTTCTATGTTATTAACAGGAATCAAGCCTTCAAAATGTATTATCTAATAATAATACTGGCTTGGTGATAAGGAGCGCAATGTTTGGGTCTACCTTTCAAATGTATTATTTGTAAGTCAAAAATCACCACCTACATGTACAGCCTATATTCACAGAACTTCCCCTTATTATATGAGGTGTTTTGGAAAGGTATCAATTTTGGAACTCGGAACTTGCTTTTTCTTGCTTTGCATTCTTTACGATATGTAATGGCTATAGCAAACCAGATCCATTTTAGTAAAAAAAAAAAAATAGAGAATCCAAGTCATATTGTTATCATAAAAGAAATAGAATTACCATTTGTATATACCTAAGATATCCAGTGAAATAATCATATGATTTATAGTAGTACTGTCTGTCTGTTGTTCGTCAGTTAAAGAAGATGACACAACTCTGATTACAGTACTTTCCTTTTACTTTCATTAGGTTATAGAGAATGCAAAGGATGTATTGCATGGTAAACAAAGGTCATTGGGGATTTGGGGCCACTAAACACACTGCTAAGGTATTCTATAGGTTCCGTTTGGCAAATCAAGGAATATAGCTTAAATAGTGTTATTGGATTAGTAAAAGTGGAAGAGTGATGGATTAGTGGTTAGAAATAATAGTGATAATTGAATTATTTGGAAGAGTGAAAATGTCGTTTGGCAATTGTTTATTGGAATAGTATATGAATAATTGTATTAGAATAATAAATTCAATGAAAGTTCCATATTGCCCTTTATGCATAATAAGAGTCATACTGATTCCTGCACACAATATTACCCAATTTAATTTAATTTAATTGTAGAAGAATTAATAGATAATTATACTTGTTTAAATAAAACTATTATACATCCAAATTAACTACCAACTATCAGACAAAAAGGCCTTCAGCATAGATTTTAAAACACAAATTTAAAAAAAAAAAAAAAATAAGAAACATAATTCAGAGCCCAATTAAAATGATGACTTTGCAACTCTAATTTATTTTACTTGGGGTATATCGACCAATTTTTCCCAGAAAAAGATTGAAAAATACCCATCAATTTTCATTAATTATACAAGTTTGACATGATATGGAGTAAAAAAAAAAGAATTACAATGACAGACTAGGCAAGTAACTGACAATAAGATGCACAACGTCGTACCAGCCCCAACTGGCAGCAATCATGTACCAGTCCCAACTGGTAGCAATCATCACTGGTGCCCGGAAACATAATGAGTACCTAAAACACACCAATAGAAAAATTGTAATCCAATGACTTTCTGGATACAACTGAACTGATTTGTGCACAAAAGAGAAAAAATGACTTGTTACAATTTGCTGTCAATAAAAGAAGTGGATTTTGTGGTTCCTGGCCAATCTTGCATGGTATGATTCTTGAATCTACTTGTGGCTGCAACCTGTGACACAGTTTATATATACTTCAATTAACACAATTTCAGATAATTCAATATAAGATGGAATGTAATTCATCACTATATGGGTTTTGTAAATCTGTCACATAATTATCTCCTTTTGTTAATATATGTACTCAAACTAGTACTGATATGACACTACAAATGCTTCAACAAGACGATTGTTACCTTCAAGAGATGGAGATATTTGTAATGTGGTGAATTTTGAACCAATCATTTCCTGTATCTTTCTGGCAACTGTCCTTTAGAACCTCACTGCAATTGGTAATAATGAGTTCATCCAGTGCGGTGAGGCTTTGCAGACCCTGTGGCAAATGAGTGAACTTGGGACAACAAATTAGCTCCAAGCTCTCAAGTGTAGCCTGATCACCTATCCATTCAGGTAGACCCTCAAAAATATCGCAATCTGCAACTTTTAAGCTCTTTAATTTAGCTAAAAATCTCATGCTCTCTGGAAAATTCCTCAGCTCATCACAATTGTCAACCGTGAGGTTCTCTAGTTTGGGCAGGTACTCCAGCGCAGACCAACTGTTAGATAATACACCACAGTTTCTGATCCACAGTCTCCTCAGAAGAGATTGGGAATACAGCCCTGTAGCTGGTCCTCTTGAGGATAGCATCTCACTGCTCTCAGTAACTATTAGATCAGATACTGATGGAGGTAAGCATGGGTCTGGCATCACCTTAGGGCATTCGATTACTGTTACTTTCAGAAGTTTTGGGAACATAAATACTCTCATGGTTCCCTCTTCCCCATTATCGGGGGTAACTGCAGTTGGCCATATCTTTAAGTTTGGCAAATCTTCAAAGTGAAGTACTTTAAGAGATGGGTATAACTCTACTCTTTGCTCTCTGCTATCAACAGAATCTAAGCATATGGTTCTGAGACCTCTCATGTGCCTCACCTCAAGAGACTGAAGGAAAGGGAGTTGCCCCAGTGGAGGAATGGAACTACAATATGGGATATAATTAAGTTGCAGACTGATGAGGTTAGGGAGGAAATTGCTTGACATCCAGCCAGAAAATGCCCGACCTGTGTATCCTTTAATCTCCAAAGTTTCCAAGGTTGATGGTGGCACAAGTGCTTCCAACACCTCAACTTCATTTCTTTCTGTATTAGAACTAGACCATGATAATGTCAACGACTGTAATTTTTTTTTATTATTAAGCCTGGCCCTTGCCACATCACTTGTTATACTGTTCTCATGCCCATAAAATATTACTTGCAGGTCGCCACTTAAAAGGTTTAGGTGTTCTAGCTCTGCAATGCTGCTATATTTATCCACCTCTTGACCAGCAATAAAGAGGGGCAACTTTTCGAGTTTAGTAAGATGTCTCAAACCAAGAGGAAGCCCTTGAAGTGATTGGCATTCATTGTTGATCAAATTCCTGAGGTTAACCATGCTAACAGTGTCATTTGGTAGCTCCTTCAATTCTTGACAACCAACAAGATTCAATGTCTCTAATTTTGATAGGCAGGTAATTGAATTGGGTAGCAGTTGAAGGTTCCAACAGTGGAAAAGGATCAGAGTTCTCAAATTGAAAAGGCAACCAATGCTATCAGGTAGTTCCTTCAGCTCAGGGTTCATTGAAAAATTCAGAGTTTGCAGGTTTTGGAGATAACCAACTGACACTGGTAGTACCATTAAACTAGAATTATGTGTAAAACTTAGGATTTGAAGACCGTGTAAGTTGCCTATTGAATTTGGCAATTTCAGAAGGCCACTACACTGTGACAAGTTGAGTGTTTGCAATTTATTGAGTCTGCCTGTGGACTCTGGTAATACCTTCAAATCGTTACATAGTGACAAATTTAAAGTAACAAGATTTAAGAGATTTCCCAATGATTCAGGTAGTGAGCAGAGAAGACCACACCGTGAAAGGTTCAGAGAATGCAGGTTCTGTAAGTGGCCAATAGATTGAGGTAACACTGACAGATTACTGCATGCCTCCAAATTGAGTGACTCTAATTTTGTGAGTCTGTCAATGGTTTCAGGTAGTTCTGTTAGATAATTGCATGAAGACAGGTCAAGATTTTTCAAGTTCTGAAGGCTTCCTAAAGAATCTGGCAAAGTTACCAAATTACTAGCAGCGAGGTAAAGGTTTTGTAGATTTTTAAGATTACCAATTGAGCTGGGAAGCCTTTTGAGATTGGAACAGTTGGAGAGATAAATAGTTTCCAAGTTTGACATTAAATAGATAGATTTAGGCAGGTTCTCTAAACATGATGATGAGAGATCAAGGTACCTCAGATGTTTTAGTGAGCAGATAAAATCCGGCAGTTCTTTCATTTGGCTACCATGTAAATCTAGCACTCGCAGGCAATTTGAGTGACATAGAAATTTAGAATAAAGAGGCCCATTTCTCAAATGAAGTGCACGCACCTTGTTCAATAAGCTGCCAGAAACTTGTGTTATATCTTTATGTAGAGAAACATAGTGACACAAGCCAAGTGCACACTTAGTTTGTTCTTCATGATTTATAAATTGGACTTCTTCCCCAGAAATAGCTCGAGCAAGATCATAAACCAAATGGTGCATTGCATACTTGGCCCCATATTTTGCGCTTTCCTCATCCTCCAAGTACTGAAAGAAAGACATCCAGAGCAGATGATCAAAGTACTCATTAGCCTTATCCTCCTTTGGTCGACAACTTTGATGACCTGAATTAATGAACCCAAGAGCAATCCATTGCTGGATGAGCTTTTCCTTTTCAATTTCAAAATTTTTCGGAAATATGGAGCAATAAGCAAAGCACTGCTTCAGATCAGCAGGCATTTGTTTATAACTCAGCATCAGAGATGGTAAGATAATACCTTCATTTTCCAACTGCCAAATTTCAGAATCCCTCACTGATATCCATGAGACAGGTCCCCGCTTGAAACGCAACATGCTTCCAAGTGCATTGGCCGCTAAAGGTACACCTCCACACTTCTTAACAATCTCCCCTCCGATTTCAACAAGATTTGGATAGAGCTCCTCTTCTCCTTTCTCAAATGCCTTCAATTTAAACAACTCCCAGCAATGATCCTCCGACAATCCTCTTAATGAGAAGGGTGGTACCGTTCTCATCATCATTGCTACTTGCTTGTACCGAGTTGTTACAATAATTTTGCTTCCTCTCTTGCCATCCTTCAAAAGAAGCTTTAGTCTCTCCCACTCTTCCTGATTCTCGTTCCAGTTCCACACATCATCTAAAACAAGCAAGTATTTCTTGCCCGTGAATGTTCGGGAAAGAAAATTTGCAATTCCTTCGAGGTTATCGAGGTCACACTGCTCTTTAGTGGCAGCCAAAATGGGTGCCACAATGGTCTGTAATTTGAAATTTTGAGAAACAGATACCCAAATTCGCAGATCGAAAACCTCATCATTGGCTCTTTTGTCATGAAAAACGAGTTGCGCAAGTGTGGTCTTCCCCAATCCCCCCATTCCCAGTATGGGAATGACAGAAATATCCTCTTCACAAGTTGTATCAAGCACCATTTTCATAATTTCCTCCTTATCATCCCCCCTCCCAACAATTTTCGATTCATCCACCATAGAAATCGTGTCGCGGTGTTCGGCCATCAGATGCCTGGTCGGTTCGTCTCTCGGGTTCAGGTTATATTGCAACCTCTCAGTTGCAATATCATCTAACTTTTTCTTCAGCATTTTAATTTTCCAAAATATAGCAATCCGATACAGAACCGGATTGGAGGAAAAGAAACGGCGTACCGAGTTCCTCCTCATAACCTTTCTACTGCAGATTTCTTCTATCAAGTCATTGATATCATAAGCCGCATCCTTGAGCTTATTCAACCAGTCACGAAGCGCCATTTCACGAGCGCTTCTCTCCTCAGCATCCGCTAGGACAGCCTGGATTGCTTTGAGCTTGCTTTGCAGGTCGTTCATCCCTGTTCTGAAACTGAAACAGCCTAATAGCACAAGCTCGTTGTAAATGGATTGGCCGATCTTAAGTAGCACCAAGTGCACAATGCGAGATGCCAATGCAGTAGCCATGGCCATTGATCTGTGTGTGTGTGTGTGTGTGTGTGTGTGTTCAAGTGAATTTGCTTTGGGAAGGTTTACTTCTGAAAGGAGACGCTTTTATCTCCTCAGTGATGGTATAGTGTTAAAAGGTGACTGAATAGATAAAGTCTTAACAGAAACAGATTTTGTAGCTAAAGAAGGTTTTTAGTGGGATCAACTTTAAAAAAAAGGCAGTTGATGCTGAAATTCTGAAAAGATCAAAAGAAAATGTCATCAACGACTTTTGTAGCTAAAAAATTAGAATTTTTGCAGTACTCTCAGTGGGCCCTTTATTTCTTTTTTTCCTTTTTTTTTTTTTGAGTTTTCTTTCTTGAATTGGAACCGTTCCAATCTAACTCAGACTTGGCTACGCTGCGGCTACAAGTCCCAGACGATTTTTTATTTTCTAACAACCAAAAATCAAACCAAAGAAAAACACAATTAATTGATCTGTCTCATTATTTATGATAAATAGAAATGTCCTGTGTGTTAAGGTGTTACTGTCCATCCAACGCATTATCTTTTTTATTTGAAATGTTGTGTGCGTTGATTTATTGCAAAGAAATAGTTTATTTCGGCAATATGTATATATTATTTTTGAGGTGACATGCGTGCCTACCATTATATTTCATCAACTAAATTAAGAGAGAGATATTACAATGTTCTTACTCTTAGGTGCATGTACGGGATTTTTTTATAGATAATTTAATTAAATTTGAGTGGCTTGACTCCATTAGCAAAGCTACTCTTGTGATTATGGATGCAAATGACACCACTAAAGCCTGTTCGGTGGGACTCAATCCTTGGAAACGTGTGGGTAGGTGGACCCGATGGAAAATTTTTCCATTTTGGTGTTCGGCTGTCATCGTTCCCAATACCATTTGGGTTTTTTTACCCAATCCAACCACAAGAGTATACTTGATCCCGTGGAAAAAAATAACTTGGACTTAATTTTTTTTTCCCAACTGCTTGCTCTGATTCCATTCTCTCATCCGGTCACTCTCCATTCTATAATATACTAAAATGTAATTATCAAAAAAAAAAAATGCGCATATATTGTTGATGTCAATTAAATTGAGGAAATGCATGTTTTTTTATATTAAAATATATTAAAATAAACGGTTATAACCATTTTTGTGTTATTACTGAAGTTTAAGTTTTGTGTCAATTATAAATTAATTTGTTATATAAAAATAATGAAGTTTTCTTACACATTCTCCTTTTCTATTCCCATTCCTATTTCCATCAAACATCTAAACACTTTTTTTTGTACATTTCCATTTCCATCCTAACATATCCCACTTCAACAATTTTGAATTCACATTCCCAATCATTCCCATCTCATGAAATCCCGCAACCGCCGAACACGCCCTAAATTCTGTAAATTTCCTTTTAAATATATATATCTTTTGATTGCTATTTTCATATAACTTAAAGTTACATGGATTGAACCCGCTACATTTTTTTGTACTCCCTCCACCACTATTTGACCGTCATCTTTCTCTCAAAAAAAAAAATTTCTTACTTTTAGCAAAAGTCAAAAGAGAAGATACTTAGAAAACCAAAAACAATGCTAGTTATATATGAGGTTATTAAATTACGAAACACACTAGCTATACATTCCCAATTCAATTCAGACTAATACCTTGCTCAAAATGGATTCTAGCTCGTATAAATGAGAAATGGATTTGCTAAACTCATGTTTTCCATGATCAAAATGGGAGACAGAGGCAGTGCGATTTGGAATTGACGGGAGTTCAAACAACCAAAAAATTGTGTCAAAAAGTCTCGTCAAAAGGCTAGGTATTTGGTGAGAATTGGTTGAGCTACGTTGAAGAGTCCATCTTGCCCTTAATAACCGTCTGCTCCTTTGCTCTTCTTCATCTTCATCTCTGAAAGTTTCCGTCAAATTTGGAGCTTACAAGGTGGTAATATCATTCCATCTACTGCTATAAAAAACTATGGCAAGATTGTGGGTCCCATGTGCACAGACCAAAAACCAAAAGAAAATAGAAAACTATGGCAGCTCATGTGAATTCGTAATATCATTATATTTTTCACTTATCGTCTTCTCTTTTCTTTAGAACTCAATCCAATTGGTTACGATATGAATTTCTCAGCCCTAAATAATGGCAATCAAGAAAATTTTGTGAAATCAGTTTGTTTAGATGTCACAAAATTGTTTCTTCATCTTCATTTATTTATTCCGAGCATGTAAAATGGATTGTGAATTGAACTCCATTGAACTCTAATCATCTCTATTCTATTAAATTCTATTGAACACTCGCACAATATTCATATTGAGCAGGTATAAATCATTTATAGTCCAAAGAAACCCCTAAACTCTGATGACGGGGCGTGCTCATCCTCTGTTGTGCAGTATAATACTGCGTAGTGAGTCGACATGCGGATTATAGGGGGTTTGTAAGATTTGGTTTGCGTGAATCCAACAGTTAAAACGCAACAGAGTATATGAATTGGATAACGGGGAGTACGTTGTGGGCAATACAACTCACAAAAGACAACTACTCTAATTGAGCCGTGAACGTGATATAGCTTCCTTGTATCCACTGTTATAAAACCGGATCGTGCGGTTGGACCAGAAAAAATCGGATCCGGACCCTTTTACGGTTTGTTTTACAAGTTGGATCGTTTCTGCAATTGAACCGGCACAAATCCGGTTTTTTGACCGGTTTTCAGAAAAAAAATTCGTGCCTGTTTTGAAAAGTTCCAAATTTTTAATCCTCTACGTGTGCACATGCTGACATGCTACCTCCTACCTAAGAGGGAGAGAGAGGTAGATTGCCTAGTGCCTAGCTCATATGAGTTAGACTATTGTAAAAACGTTTGTATTTCGATCCAAAATGCTAACGGTCTAAATTATACTTTGCCACATCCAAAATTTCAATTTATAGTTCCCATTAATTCATTATATAAAAATACTAGGGAATATAAAAATTTTTCATTTTTAGAGTTTTAAGTATTTATTTCGGATTTAAAAATGACCTTAAAATATTAATAAAATAATGTTTGTTTGTACATGGATTGTTAAAAATCCGAAATAAATACTTAAAAAGCTCCAAAAATAAAAAATTTTAGATTTTCCTAGTACTTTCATATGATGAATTTAATGGGACCATAAATCAAAATTTTGGACGTGGCAAAGTATAATTTGGACCGTTAGCATTTCACAGCGAAATGCAAACGTTTTCACAATAGTTCAACTCCATATAACCATATGGCACAATCTCCTAAAAAGCCTTTAAGCAGGTTCATTGTTTATTTATTTGATAGAAAACTTACATCAAAGCCCCTCAATTTTTGATATAATAGTCATCACATAAATTTGTATAAGCTACAATACTCTTTAAAGAGAGTTGCTATGGTCATACCATCGGTGATACCGTTGGTGATACCATAAACTTTGACTTGGTCAAATGAACTAATTGTGCAACGTAACGCACTAATTATGTAACGTAACGTAAAACGTATTAATTGTGCAACTTAGCGTACTAATCGTGCAACGTAACGTACTAATTGTGCAACTTAACGTCTTAAATGTGCATCTTAACGTATTGATTGTGCAACGTAATGCACTAATTGTGCAACGTAACGTAAAACGTACTAATTGTGCAACGTAACATACTAATTGTACAACTTAACGTCTTATATGTGCATCTTAAAGTACTAATTGTGTAACTTGACGTACTAATTGTGCAACGTAAGGTACTAATTGTGCAACGTAATGTACTAATTGTGCAACTTAACGTACTAGTTGTGCAACTTAACGTACTAGTTGTGCAACGTAGCGTACTAATTGTGTAACGTACGATACTAATTGTGCAATGTAGCGTACTAATTGTGCAACGTAGCGTACTAATTGTGCAACTTAACGTACTAATTGTGCAACGTAACGTACTAATTGTGTAACATAACGTACTAATTGTGCAACGTAAAGTCCTAATTGTGCAACGTAACGTACTAATTGTTTAACTTAACGTCTTAATTGATCAACTTAACATTTTAATTGTTCAACTTAACGTACTAATTGTTCAACTTAACGTCTTAATTGTTCAACTTAACGTACTAACTGTGCAACATAACATGCTAATTGTTCAACTCAACATCAACTTAATTATAGATAGCATGTTGATGTTAAGTTTAATAATTAGTATGCTAAGTTGAATAATTAGTATGTTAAGTTGAATAATTAGCATGTTACGTTGAATAATTAGTACGCTAAGTTGAATAATTAGTTTGTTTAACCAAGTCAAAATATATAGTATCACCATTGGTATCTCCGTAGCATTTCCCTCTTTAAATGCATAATTTTTTTTCCGAACACCAACTATATATCCTTACTCCTAATAAAAGGAGATTAGATTTTTTAACATGAAAGTTCTATCTTCCTCAATGAATGAATCTCATTCGTTGATTGTTTTCTTAGATTGATCACCACCGTTGACGTACTTTAATGTCTCAACCCATTAAAACTTAAGGCCCATATTAATTTTCTCAATTTAAGGCCCATTACATATTATTATCTTAAAAATTTATTATAAGAAATAACAATTTCAACCAAAGTAAGGCGTAATAAAGAATTTGTTGAACGTATGCTTTTCCTGACTCATGATACTAAAAAATATTTTTATTGTTTTTATTAGTGCGTAAGTCACAATTAATTGCATAATAAAGACAAGAATTTCATTATATAATGGTAATAACATCACTACTATTTTACATAAATTCATTTACGTTTCAATTTTATAGTTTTCATAATATATATTTTGTAAAAAATAACTATATTATATATAATAATAATCATGCTTAGTATATTTATAAGTATAAAAAACTAGCGGTCTAACCAGTAAATCATTGATCCGAAACTTTATCGGATCGATATCCGGTCCGGTTCTGATAATATTGCTCGTATCAGTAGTCAGTACAAATATAAAAGAACTTCCGTGTGTGGATCTGAATCACTTTCAACCTGTGCTACCCGGATTCGCTGCAAACCTATCAGAACCAGTATCGGGTGCTGTTGCGCGTCCGATACGGCACCGGTGTATACCCGATACGCCACGTGTCACACCCTATTATTTTAATCGATCAAACTGACCGATTCGGTCTTCCATATGGCTTTTCGCATTCCCTACTCGTTTCAGATACGTAATTGAAGAGAGGTTACGTAGATCACCCGCACGGATTGCGCCACGTATGATCCCAATGCCGCAACGACGTTTCTTCAGCAAAATTAACACTTAAATATCATGTGGCAAGGTTCGAACCTGGGTCTCCACTCTCCAGGACCTATTCAGAGTACCTTACCACTACGCCAATGCATCTTTGGCGATATCAAGGACTTCATGTTATAATATATTGATACAATTACATAACAGACTCTCTCAGCAATATATATCTCTACACTGGTTCAAGATTATTTTACTATTTAAATATTTTATTTTTAATATTAATATATATAATATCGCCGCACCCGTATCCCCAATTTTCTGAAATTAACGTATCGCCGCACCCGCACCGCACTCGATACGATACCCGCACCCGCACTCATGTAACATACTTCCTCTGTCCACAAAAGAATGAATTTGTAGCAAAAGTCAAAAGGAAATAGTGGAAGAGTGAAATTACTTTTATGCCCTTAATTAGTAGAAAAGTGAACATTATTGAAAGAAGACGAGGGGCATTTTGGGAATTTCGTAATATATTTTTTTTTTTTTGAGGAAGAAAGTGGATTCAAACAAAGGGTATAAATTCATTTAATTGTGGACGGAGAAAGTAGCTTTCAACCCAGAAAAGGCTCCTCCTTGGTTCTATCAGGCCCAGTTCTATAAATCTTCAGGAATCAAAAGCACAACCATAAAGCCCAATCATCTAACAGGCCCATATCGCGGTGATTGTACTTGATTTCTGTTTCTGGCACAGATTGTGGCAGTTGAGCAGTGTGCACAGAAACCTTGCTATTCTCTATCTTGTTAAATAATGCCAGAACACTTGCTACCATTGGTGGAGAAGTCGTTTGCTTCAGTGATTGTGATAATAACCTGAACTCTGATAATACGTACAGTGGTATGAATTTGTTAATTTTGGTAGCAACTTGAAAGAAACAGCTTACTCTACATAAATGTTGAAACCGGCCTGGTATTTTGACAGTCTTACTTTTCGGGTTGGTGCAAGTATGCAACTGTCAAAACATTCAATATTTTACCTGCTTGATGGTGTGATCGATATTTACGAAAGATGATGAATTGGCTACTCATTATGCTATCCTGGTCTTGGATTGGTAGTTTTATATATGGAGATGCATGCGAATTTCTGTATATTATAGAAACTTTTTTGGCATTTTGAACTGGAAGAATAGACATAGAATACAAATGAAAAGGATTTAAAGAATCAAGTCTTTTATTATCTTAAATACAGTTGAGTTACAGAGGATTTCCAATAAACAGCACGACCTTTATATCAAACAGGAGTTTGGTTGTGTGAAACAATTACAAATCTGTACAAATTAAAGAATCATAAATTAGCTGGCTGTACAAATTAACCATCAACAAATTTGACTATGTCCAAAAGAAAAAATTGAATAGTTGTCAAGTTAGAGCAAGTTTCTCCTAGACTAGCTACTTCAATAGTTTCTTCTTCCAAGTGTTCTGCATTCATTCATCTCTGCAGTTTTCATCTCAGTAAGTATCTTGAATGCCTTAGAAGAGTGTTTAGGGGCCCCGACGTCGACCCTCGTGCGCCACGCAATGCATCCTTTGCTTTCTCTACAACCTATTGAATGAAATAGTATAGTGCCATCAGAGCTGTATCAACTTTGTTAACTGACGAATAACAGATCGAGTACTGCTATTAGTGATATGATCATTCATAGGTAATTCTGTTACTGTATCAGTATGATTTGGATTCTTTTTCTCCTTATAAATAAAATCAATGCGGTTTCTATAGCCCTTAAATTTCATCATGAATACAAAGTAAGAAAAACCAAGGCCCTGGTTTCAAAATTAATACCTTCCCCAAACCCCTCGTATTATACGGGGAAGTTCTGTGATTAACGGCTGTACATGTAGGTGGTGATTTTCGGCTTATCTCTTGTCTACAAGTCAATGTCGCGGTGGCTTTGCTCCTTGTCACCATGCCAGTGTTGTTGGTAGTTAATATATTTGGAAGGCTCGATTCCTGTTTAACAAATACAGAAGAAATTATATAAATTCATGCTACTGATATGTAATTCAGCTTTTCGGTACTAAATTTTGATCTGACAAGTACCAGAAATAAGACAGTAGCGCAATGTTTGATGACCTCCAAGTTCATGCGTGCATCATCGAGACTCCTGAACATACATAAGTTCAAAATAAGAAATCATTCTATACTTTTAGATTTTCTTGCAAAGCTTATATATATTTCATCAAGCCAATTTTGACAAACCTGTGCTTTTGCTGCCCAATTTTGAAGTAGGAGGCCAATGTTGCCATCTGTAATAAAATTAAATTTGTGTAAGAATCTATGCACATTAACATTATATTCTCAGTACACTGTACACAACTTAATTTAAACACCTTATAATTCATCCATACAAAGCAGTATAATAGAGTACACAATTAGTACTAGAAGATTAGAAATTGCGGATGATCTACAGCATCAGCGGAAGAAGAACAACGAATACTAGTTATATGATTTGAATATTCTTGTATTTAAGAACATTTTCTAAGAGATTGATCAAAAGAAGCAACAAAATGGAAATTAAAAGATACTTCTAGTACTATATTAACCAATTAGAAAGATGTAAGAAAAAATTGACCTTGAGGTCACCAGCTCGTCTCCCGAACCCTTGTGATAACACATTTAAGGAGTCGATTGTGCCGATCGGCTCTGGTGCCGGTCTTCCTATATCTGCAAAAGCCTCTTTTAATCTAGGACAATCAAATCTCCTAATGTTGTGTCCCACCCAAACTCGACCTACAATCACAACAAAATGTTTTAAATCATCTCATCGATAACATATCATAGCAAATGCAAAAGCTCGAAAAAAATCGCAAGATGCATCAACACACCATGCATAATTTTGTAGATCTGATCTGCAACATCTTCAAAAGGTGGAGCAGAAGAAACCGCTTCACGAGTAATTCCACTGATCCTATGAGGCGACACCACAGAAAGATCGGCTGGTTTGATTAATGTAGAATAGCTCCCGATTTCGACAAGCTTTCTAGGACAAACTAAGATGGCACCAAACTCCAGCATCCAACATCTGCTCTGAGCTCCTGTCGGCATTGTCGTTTCCACATCGAAGAACACGAGTTCACCCATGACAACTTCTCTATTTCGTTATCTTCTCTCTCTCTCTGGATCTCTAAAAACCTATCTATCTGTTATCCAACTTTTCCTTTCTCCTTTCTCTCTAATATCAATTATCTGTATAGGTGGTGATGAATAGTATGATCAATCTGCATGCATGGGATATATATAGAAAACCCAAGATAGATGAGGTGCAAAAGTAATTGGTACCAATTAAAAATGTGGGGGAATAAACCTAATCAAGGGTTACAATTGTTTGGCTTGCATGTCACGTAGGATGCCTAAAGAAGGCTTCTTTATCTTGTTCAGAGGTATGATTAACTGTTAACCAGTGAGCCAAGAATAGAAGCAACACACAAATTAAATCAAAACCAAGTTTTAAGACTTTGTACTCAATTGGAGGAGATGCAGATGCTTCAGAGATTCCAAGTTTCAACAGGAGTACTACTTCTTTGGTAGATAATTGCAGGGAGGTGATAATTGTCTTCCTTAATAATCCCTTATCTGTCCCCCGATACATTTTTAGTTGTAAAATTATTTTAACACGTAATAAATACTTTTGATAGTAGGAATGCATATCATTAATAATGCAAAAAAAAAAAAAAAAGTCATACATGCATGATGGAAGGAGAAATAGTGAAAAAAATTCACTCAAAAATTGAGATAGTACGAAAAAAAATGGGAGAATAATAAGCAATTTAATAATTTCTCATAATTGCATTTCTTTTAATTAATTTCTCAACATACTAAGAGGGGAATGATTGTAGAATGGATTATGCATGATCATACAGGTAACGGCTACTGAAAGTAATCCGGGCTTCATGGTTTGCATTCCTTTGTGTGTGGGGGACTCTTTGCTTCCCAATTAGGTTTTTGTCCCAGACACAGAAATTTGGCATAACACGCTTCTGGTTGTGCACAAATTTAGTTTACATAAATAATATAAGCCTTTATGCTTCATTGAATTGGTCAATTGGGCTAAGTATATATACTTTATTTTTTCTATATTGTTGAGGCATTTTTTTCTGCCTCAGTAGGAATAGCCCATTTTATTATATGATATTATGGGCTTCAAAATCTGGGTCAATTTTTTTGCTTGAGGAGGAGAAATAATTTCATTCGAGTAATGAAGAAAACAATTATGGGCTTGCATAAGTGCTATACAGTTTTTAAATTGGGCCTGGACCAGCTATATATACTACACTGCGTAACAATTTCATTTACTTAATTTTGATTTATATTCTTTTTGAAAATTTCAAGCTTATTAAAGCTATAATCTTATAAATGTTTTTTAGGATAAATACGAAAATATTGCCATCAATTTAAAATTTTTTTTTTCCATTATACGAGTTTTATTCATATTTATGAGTTGCATCCTGTTGTGCAACTTTTTATAGTAATTTTATTATTCAAATTAAATACCTCAAATAGTCAGAATAACTCATTTAAATTGAATAAATGGTTGTACCAGAAATGATAATAAATCACTCATTTAAAAAGAATAAATTCTCATCCGGTTAGCATGCGACTGCTCAACAAATATTGCTTTTTAGTTTTTACCACTAGACCAAAGATTAATTTAATTCTCAGAATAAATAATTTAACATAAATAATGAACCAATGTTGTCAATGCTAACAAATAATAGTACTAGCTTGTATATCAGAAATATACCAAATTAATATGGAATATTTTTATTCTAACTTGCACTTTGTTGGCAATTTGGCATATTGGACAGAATATATAAAACTTTTTGAGGAACTGATTAATCAATGGATACATTTTGGCTCTCCAGAATCTAAATTGCATTTCTTTATACAATGTACATATCCTTGAAATAAAAGGCAGGAATCTGGTACCAATTCCACTGGAGCATAATTAATTTGCAATTTTAGGAAGGTCTACGATATTGCAGAAAAAATAAAAAAATATATATATCAATTTTTGTGACGAAGATATGTTTTGTTGTATTATATAAATAAAAGGGTTATTTGTGTGATTGTCAACGATCTAGACAAGAAATAAAATAAATATAGTAGAGATTTATTAAATTCTAGATTTAAGATTCTGTACCATCATGACATGCTACCACGATGTTTAAGTTAAAATAACTTAAACAGCATTTGTATCTTTGTGATTTTTTATAAAATAATTTGTGAATTTTACTTCATTTCAGTGGCGAAGCCAGGACGAATTATAAGCAGGAGCTAATATAGATGAAGTAAATTAAAAAAAAAAAATAGATACATGGTTTCGATTGTAATTATATTTGATAGTATCTTACAAATGAAAATTAGTACAATATTTTAATAAAATTTAATAAAATTGTGTCCATAATTTAATTTCCTTAGCAATTATATAACATAAAAATATATATTTTGTGAAATTAATTAGATTTTTAATAAATGCACTATATTATCACACCTTTTTTACAATTTTGAAGTATTAAAAAACCAATTAGGCGATTGGACTGAAGATCAAGAGGGGACAAAAATATATTAGACGACATTTTTTTTTTGTCAGGCCATGGCCATTCTATCTGGAATTTTGTGTTATATTTTCTCACGCTGTGAATAAAATTTATATGCCTGTGTGCAGTAAAGAAGATGGAAATAAATTAATGTATCCAAGAAACATTTGTTCAATAAATTTATCCTTAATAATATTTTGTTGTTAGTCACATATATTATTAAAATTTGAAAAGTAGTACATATTATTTTTTTCGTCCCTACCATAAATTGATTTATTGATTACAAGTATATTCATCTCCAGAGTAATCGGATCCTGGTGTACATTTTTATACAACTAAAATGGTGAACTAAATTTACTAAAACCACCATTTTTTTTTTCTTGAAATTCAACATGCTAGCTGTTTATTAATTTTTCATTGTTTTCTAACAAAGAAAATTATCCTATGTGATTAGTCTGATCCCCATATCTTTTATTATTTTGTGAGATTCTTAATTATTGAACTACCAACTCTGGACAAACAGTTTACCATTGAATTTTCGCTATAAATATTTAATTAAACATTCTATAATGAGCTCTGCACGCTAAAGACTAAATTGAACATGAAAAAAAACTGTCAACAAAAAACATCAAAAAAAAGGGAAAATGCTTTAAATAAAAAAAGGAGGAAAAATGCTTGAAATAACCAATATATAACAAAAATAAATACAAGTGCTGCTGCCGATGCAAAATATAAATCAAACTAAGACAAAACTCTACGCTCCTCTTTGGAGAAACTAACAAAGTATACATCTAAATAAATGCTGGTAATTAAAACCATAAATATAAATAATATATAAGAAAAGAAACCAATGAATTCCTATTATCATCATCTAAACGTCAGAGAAATTCAGAACCATTTCCTTTTTAGTTTTCACCCCTATTACAATTAACCCCTTGCAAAGTCTAATACTTATGTACATACCCTCAACTTTTTTAAGTTCTACTCCAAACAAAATTGTTAAATTAGAAGAACAGGTCCTGATTCGACGAGTCGAACTGCAGCAGGGAGTTCTGAAACTCCTCCAAATTCAATCCCCACATCCAGTCATTGTCTTCCTGCTTCAGCACCGGCTCGGGCGCCGGAATGTAACTCGAAACAGCCTCCGACGGCTTGTTGGCTGGCTGGCTCAGGGACTGGCTCTGGTTGATGAACTGGTCGAGCAAATCGAACTCGTTCGAGTGCCCGTGCGAGTGCTCGTGCTCGATGTCCGACTCGGGGGTCATGGTCGTGTCGTGGCTCGCCTCGGTCGACACGTGTGACGTCGTGTTCTCGTCGTGAACTTTCTCCCAATTGTTCTTCTTGTTGTACAACCGGCATAGCACCCAATCATCCAACTGTAACAATCGATCAATTCAGGCACAATTCAGTACTGATCCAACATTTTTCAATCACAAAACAATGATAAATGAAATGGGTATTCGTTCTTTTATCGGTATGTACCCTGAGAGAGCCTTTCTTGGATGTGGTACGGCTCAAATCCGCCAACCGGTACTCGTGCATGATCCAATCGGTCTTCACCCCCTTTGGTGCCTTGCCATGGTAGAAAACCAGGGCCTTTTTAATGCCGACGGGACGGGTGGAGCTGGACGGCTTGATGGGCTTATCGGCCCCGGTCGCCTTCCAGTACCCGTGACCGGCTGCCCGGTTCGGCCTGGACCCGTTCGGGTACTTGCGGTCGCGCGGCGTGAAGAAGTACCATTCTTTGTTGCCAAATAATGCCCTCTCTGTTTACACATGAATAAATCAAAGTAAGCTCCTGAAAATTCTATTTTCTATTAAATATTGAAAATTGTGAGTTTTGTAAAAGTCTCAAACTTTTCTTTACTTGCTAAAAATTTGTTCATTTCTTCATTAGAAATTTTTAATTTTACAACTGAAATTTCTATAGTTTCTATTGCAACCTTTGATTTTAAATCCTACAAGAATATTCAGCAAAAAAAAGGTACCTGGCAAGTCCCAGGGGTCGTACTTGTACAAGTCGACCTCGGCAATGATCGGCACGGGCAACCGCTGGCACGCAACCTTGCGGCACAGGTAATGCACAACCAACTCCTCGTCGGTCGGGTGGAACCGGAAGCCCGGCGGCAGGTTCAACTCTGCCTCTGCATCAATCATCCTCCCCATTTTGTTTGTTCCCTCTTTCTTTCCTCCTTCAATTCAATTCAACCTGATCTTCTTTGTTGCCTTCCAATTCAAACTCCTTATGTATGCAGTAAGCTGCACCTCTTTGTTGTCTACAAGTCTACTCTCTTTTTTTTCTCTAAGCTGTCTATGGATGGATGTGTTTGAAGTTTGAAGTTTGAAGTTTGGAAGAGGAGAGGGGAGGGGAGGTCTATAAATAAATATCTGGTACCTTCTGCAAGATTCTGATAAGCATTATGAAATTATTATATGAAAATAAATGAATAAATAAATAAAATTATTAATGGTGGTCATCTAGATGGATGACGTGGACGGATTTGGTGCAGACCATGAGACCAATCTTTTTGGGTTCTTGTGTGACTTGTCACTGTTGCACTTGCAAAGGGGAGATGCACCTCATTAATTAAAAAAAAAAAAGATTGAATCTTTTTGCTAATTAAGGACAGAAATTGGATTTCAAAGCACCTCATTAATCCTTGCTCCTGATAAAAGATAAAAGTGATTGGATTTTTTGACATGAAAGTTTTATTTTTTCGATAAATAAATCTCAGTCGTTGATTATTTACTTAGATAGGTTGATTACTACTGTTGACGTACTTTAATACCTCAATTTATTAAAACTTAAGACACATATCAATTTTCTCAATTTAAGACTCATTACATATCATCTTAAAAATTTATTATAAGAAATAACAATTTCAGCTGAAAAACAAGAAAAAAGCGTAACCTCTTTACCGGTTAAAAAAAGATTAAATCTCTTTTCTTTTTGCAAATTTAAGGACAGAAATTGGATATCCTTTTGAAAAAGGGAGGTGTGCTGAGGGGCTGACACGTGGAAAGAGGGAACCAGAGGGGTTAGGAAGCTTCCTCCCTGGAAGAACCTTCTGTTTCCTTTTTTTTTTTTTTTTTTTTTGGAATTTTGGGTTGGTATTTTGTGTACAGATGGATTGAGATTTGGCCATTTTGGGGACACCTGTTGTGATTCTACAAGATTCAAGCATGCTGATGCCAAGTGTTCTTGAAATTATTCTAAAAAAAAAAAAAAAGTGTTCTTGAAATCAACTAAATAGATTTTGAGATTTGTTGTTATTTGTTTATGTATGTATAGCAAATACACATGTACTCTATCTGTCAGATAGACTAACCATCAGCATTTTTTTTTAGAATATATTTTGTGCCATGTTAGTGTTTATATTATTTGAATTACCTAATGACAATATTGTTTGAAAAAAAACATAATATTAGTATACAGTTGCTTATCATCAAAACGCCCATAAAAACCTCATAAAATCCAGAGTTAAATTGAGATTCATTGTGTTAAACAATTATTTAATCTTCTGTCAAGAATAATTTAGATGAACAATCCAAAACCAACGGGGCCAAAAATTCATACAAATGGAATACAAAACCAGATGAAAGACAGTAGAACCACCGTTGTTTCCCCCAACAAAAACCCACTAACATTTTAAAATATAAAGTGTTCAAGTTAACCTTGTAATTAAATTTAAATGTTGCAATCGCATCACAATTCACCAATTCAGAGGCTGGATTAAGGGAGAACTGGTTTGTCAAAGTGGGGGAAAAAAAAAAAAGATCAAGACTTTCAACAAACTGATACAGAATATTCCTCCTTTCTTCTTCTTTTTTTGTGCCTTCGGAAAAAAGGGTCAAATCAAACAATTGTAAATTATTAAGTAATTCATGCATACATACATGCACAGACAGACACCACAACAATTGAAACTGGTCAAACCAGAAAAAAAAAAGGAAAAAAAAAAAAACCGAGGCAGATAGATAGGCACTAATTAAATGCTGCTAATTAAATCCGGTGATAAAATCTGGTAATGTGTAATGAAATGTTCATCTAATTAATTCAGTTGACGAGTCATCTCAACTCAAATGACGTCATTGTTTACATACTCAGGACTTCATACTTATCCATCATCCCACCACGTGCACTATAAATTAATAAACATGTTCCTTCCTTGAGTTTGGATCATATATGAACCTAACATTGTGTGTGATGCAGTGTCAAAATATTAATTTAAGCATTTTGATAAAATTGGCCTGAAACAGTTGATATTTGATAAGCAACAACATTATATACAGTACACAGTGAAATTTATGCAATTTTTTTAAACAAAATCAGATGAAAAAAATATATACTTCAGTGGAACCCAATGTATAAAGAAAAAAAATAAGTTCAATTTCGTTAACTAACTTTACAATATTATAGGAGTTTTTTTTTCCCAAATATTGTGTTTCCAGAAACTCTAATTAACAAAGTATAGTTTTCTATTAAGGTGATCTCATGCTTACGACTTCCATTTATTTTCCTTAATAACTAAGTTCTGACTGCCCAAAGTCTTTTCCTTAAAAAAAAAAAAAAAGAAATGTAGTTGTAAGTTCTAAGTTCTGACTTTTGATTTTTTCTTTTCTTTTTTTTTTATTTTTTTGAGAAAAAATTGTGACTTTTGAGAAGTCATGATCAATCGCCCTGCAGGACGCACAACACAAACGCAGAAAGAGTAAACAAAACAGAAAATCAGGAGCACTGGTTTGGGTTTTCTTAGCGGCGGCGACGCCTTGCTGTGTCTGTCTGTGATCAGGATGGTCTCTGGTCTCTGGTCTCTGGTCACTGGTATACAGTATACACTGTAAAGTGTAAACTAAACGACCATAATAGATTTATCCCAGTTTGAAAAACAGGACACTGTTATCCAAATCTGGGCCGTCGGATCAAAATCAACGGATGGGATTAGTTGTAAAAAGATTCTCTATAATCTTAATTGGGTCGATCGGGCCGTCTGTTTTGATCTAACGGTCCATATTAGACAAATAGGGTTCTGTTATTCTCGAAGAATAACAGCAGATTCGATCGGACTCGATGGGCGTGGTATAACAAAGACAAAAAAAAGTGACAAACAGGTCAAATCATTTGGTCGTGCGGTTAGTTGTGCGTTCCATCCCGCCCGGATCCCGCCTTTCAAAAATAGCCAAGGGCTGTTGTTTTGGAACGCCCAAGGGCTTTCCTAGAAAAAGCATAAAAAGATACTACATACTATTGTTTGGGAAGCCGAGTGCTCATCCCCTGACTTACACCGTCAGCCGTTGGATCGTCTAGACATCCGCATCAGCACGAATCTCAAGACAATCCAACGGTCGAGACTGTGAACTGCATAATGCAGTGCAGCAGGGGATATCAATTCCTGACCTGACCTGACCTCTGGTTGTGTTGTTGAGTCCATAATAGCAGTTGTTAGGTTGGGTTGATCAATGATCAATGAATGCCTCTGAAATTGAGGGAGGTCCCTTGGATTGCTTGACCAGTTGACTGGCCTCTCGTGCTGCCATGCATTATTAGGGTGTCAATGGAACAAGTTTTTCTGTTGTTTCGTTCCGTTCCGTTCCGTTATAACGGAAAGTTCAACGGAACATATTTTGGTTCCGTCCGTTATAACGGAACGGAAACGGAACAACGTATTTCCGCCCTAAACACGTATTTCCGTTGTTCTCTTCCGTTCAGTTATAACGGAACATTCAACGGAACGGATTTTGGTTCCGTCCGTTATAACGGAACGTTCAACGAAACGAATTTTGGTTCCGTCCGTTATAACGGGACGGAAACAGAACAATCCATTTCCGTGAATGTTTTGAACGTTTGACACCCTAAATTGCAATGCATGTTGCTCGTGGTGCAACTAACACTACACATGTGATTTAATGGAATGTGAGTCTGTGACTAATGTTTTTTTTTTTTTTTTTTTGAGGAAATAATGTGACTAATGTCGATAAGAAGGTGGAATTAATTGATATATTGCTGACCTTTTTAATTGTCAATACAATCGGAATTTTCTTTTCTTTTCCGTTGAAATGACTTTAAAAGGGATTAATCATAAGTGAGTGGAGGTAGACAAAACTTTTCATCTGGATTGCTTTTTAATTGATAGAAAAAAAGCATTCTTTTTTTTTTTTTTTTAAAAGTCAAGATCAGGCTTTGTGTGTGTACATAGTTTTTACTTGACCATATTATTAACTTAACAGTGCGACTTTATTTTTTTAAGAATTTAAATATTTATAGAATATATTACATAACTTATAGATTGAACATTTGTTAAATCAATACAACTCATATACCCTTTGATAATTAATTGAAGATCATGACAGAACATTCATGGATGATCAAACAATGCTTAATATAAACAGAATGTTGAACCATATTATAAACTGAGCAAATATACTGTGAGTTTAAGCTCACGGGGCTTTCCGTGAGCTTAAGCTCAAAATCATATCAAATCACTTCCAAATTTGAATTTATATGTCTCATTATATTCTTTACATCAAAATCTTATGAAATACAAAAATTTTCCATTTTTGGAGATTTTTAAGTATTTGTTTTGAATTTTGTAAAAGTGATTATACAATATTAGTAAAATATTCAATGTTTATGCATTAATTTTTCAAAATTCAAAACAAATAATTCAAAATCTCCAAAAATGGAAAATTTTTGTATTCCTCAAGATTTTGATATAAAGAATATAATGAGCCATATAAACCCAAATTTGAAAGTGATTTGATATGATTTTGAGCTTAAGTTCACGGAAAGCCTCTGTGAGCTTAAGCTCACGGTATGTTTGCTCTTATAAACTATATAATATACATATGAACATTTTCATTTTTTTTTTCTAAATGTATTTTTTTATTAATTAAAAAGTTTCTTGTCGAGATAACTAACAAAATTCTAATATAATTAATTTTAATATTCAAAATTTGGAATTATTTTTTTCATGAGCTAATTCAATTATAGAAATTTTTATTAAATATTAGCTATACGCTGATATGTCCTATCCATCCGTCATGTGCTGATGTGCATATCATCTTATGAGACGCCACTAGTGACACGAAGCATCGATCTTAATTTACTTTATTTTTATTGTTTTGGGGTGGTCTGCCTCGGACAAAAGTGGTCGTAGAACAATTAAAAAAGTCATAAACCAAACTCCCAAATTAAGGACATATATATTATATATATATAGCCGCCTTGGTTCACAAATAATGGACTAATGGTTATGGCCTTATGGGACTGGTTCGGTCCAATTAATCCGACTGGTCACTGGTGGCACGCACCTACTTGCACACCAGTACACCACGCTGCTGTTTGTGGTTTTTTTTTTTTTTTTTTTTTTTTTGAGGAAAGCTGCTGTTTGTGGTTTTTTTTTTTTTTTTTTTTTGAGGAAAGCTGCTGTTTGTGGTTTTTTTTTTTTTTTTTCGAGGAAAGCTGCTGTTTGTGGTTGACTGAGTGCTTAGGAATTTGGGACTTGCTTTTACCCAATTAAATGATTTTTTAGATACATTTGATGGTAGAATTTAGATAGATTTTTATTTATTATACCAATTACCAGATTTTTATTATTGTGTAAAGTAGGATCCAGCTACTAACCTAAAAAATTACTTGAAGTTTATAGATGTCCATGTTTGGTGATTTTGGTGGTTCAATAAGTTTATACTCTGTGTTTGGTAGCCGTAGTAAAATTGATTTAAACTCTTAAATCAATTTTAAGTCACCAAACGGAAGTGATTTAAGGTGTAATAAGTTAACGCAGCTATATAAGTGTAGTAAACTAAATCACTAACATTTCACATCTTTTCCACATAACATCAACTTTCCTTCATATATTTACTTTACTACCACCAAAAACCACTGATTTAAGGTGATTTAACGTTTTACTCCGCTTTAACTTACTACACTTACCAAACGGGGGATAAGCCGTTATTTTAATACCTGCATTAATAAACTTTGATAATTAAAAAATGATGAATTTTGATATAAATAATACTCTCATTATGAGTTAACTATCGTGCTAACATTAACATTTCGGATGCTAACGCCTCAAAATTTATGTTACCATATCTTAAAAAACAATACTCAATAAATTCTTCATATGAAAATGTTACTGGATACAATTCTTTTTTTTGCATTTTTACAGTTTTCTACGTAATTTTTTTTACAGTGTAGGACCATCAATATAATAATAATAATAATAATAATAATAATAATAATAATAATAATAATAATAATATTTATGAGCTCTTTTTAAAAATAAAAAATACTTAGAAAACTCCAAAATAGAAAATTTTGTATCCCGTAATATTTTTATATGAAAAATATATTGAGACGTTAGCATTTCAGTCCCAAATACTAACTTTTGCGCAATAGTCTAACTCCTCTTATTATTGGTTTAACTTTCCTATTTTTGGTTTTTGAATAAAAAAACAAAAAAAATCAGGTTAATTACATTACATATGTATAACATGTTGTAAACTTTATTAGATTTTTTTTTGTCAATTATAACAATTTCAACTTTGCTATTGGCTAACTCTTAAGTGACATAGTGATATTTGGTTAGTGATTGAGAGTAGAGTGAGGTTAGTGCTAACTCGGAAAACGTGTGAGTAGAACTAACTTTGTACTATTCTGGTTAATAAAAATGTTGTTTGGATTGTAACTTTGAGTAGTGATAGTGGGAATGAATAAAATATTTGATTTTTTTTTTCCAACCAACTCTTTATCTTGATCCTAACTTATTACATCTGAAATTTATAGTTTGTTATCTTAATATTTTTCTAACCATCAGAGAAATTTTTTATTGTTTTGTTTTAATATTAATTTTGTTATATTATTTAACCCATACGATTTTTTTTTCTTCAAAATTGACACTTTTGATTCATCATGAATTTAACACGATTTTAATAATACAAAACAAATAACATAAATGGCTCCCAATTGAAATCAGACACATTCCAACTCCTTGATCCTCCAATAAAAAAAAAGGAAGTGAGATATTTTATTATTCTTACTAACCTCACAATGACACTACTCCACTAAACCAACAATCCATTAGTTTAGTAGAGTAGAGCTAATCGAGAGCTATATAACTCAAACTTCTATTTTACGTTTGGATATCACAAAACTTTAGATTAGAATGCTACTCTTAAGTAGTGCTAATATTGTACATCCAAACACACCCATAAAGAGGAGGGACTTCAGTCTCACAAAATTCTCATTGTCCCTAAAAAAAAAACAATTTTGATCCGACGGTCCTGATCGTGTTATCCTGTTATTATCTGAACAATAATTCTGGATCCGCAGCTGGACGACCTTCCAGACTCTTAATTAATTGAATAATTGATTTTATATTTTTCATGGAACCCACCAATCACCAATTCACCATACCACCTTCCAGATTTGCCTGACTAGGCTATATTAGGTGTGCGGATGTCCAATTTTATAATTTTCCCAGATTTTGGCATTTTAAAGCCACCGTTCAAATCAAACAAACAAATAAAATAATTGCATTATATATTAATATATTTATATCATAACTAGTTAAAAGAGCATACGCGTTGTTTTAGACTGAAATCATTATTTCTTATAATAAATTTTTAAGATAATATGTAATGGGTCTTAAATTTTAATAGGCTGAGATATTAATGTAAATCAACGGTTCTGATCTATCTAAGAAAATGATCAACCGCTCAGATTTCTTATTTGGGAAAGATAGTCCTTTCATATCATTTTTTTCTAATATACTCTTATATATAGTTAGGATATATATATACATCATTCATTCATTACTTCATTTTCCTCTAGAAGCCTCAGCGTGTATTTTGTGGGGTATTTTGTGGATAGGATGATATGGGAGCATCACACATGTAACAAAGGGAGAGTAGCACCGTGCCAAGGATCGACTTAATGAAACTGACAGCCCCAAAATAACTTCACATTCCCCAAGCAAGGGGATTCCCTCCAATGATGGATATGGACTTGTTTTTGTTGGTATTAGATACGTACTTAACTCTCGAAGTTGTCAATGATTGGCAATAGTTTTATATCATGCATTTATGATTTGCTCAAAAAAAAAGTATGAAAGAAAAATTATGCATTTATATGAAAATCAGGTTTATAATTCTAAAGTCAAAAATTGGATTTGCTAGCGTTATAATTAATATCTAATATAATAATATAATATCTCCATGGTTGGTAATATTAGATCCCAGCTTTTATATTTTGATTCTAATTAGGTGTTAGTTAATATTTGTTTGATGTCCTGCATCTGCAATTCTGCATGCATTCCAGCTTTTTATTTTTTATTTTGTGAAGCACGGCTTTGTTTACTGCTTGAGTTTCAATGTAATTGCAGAAATTAATAATCATCAAAATTGGCGCGTGAATTATCTTTTTTTTTTCCTGCTAATACATATAAATTATAGGGGAAATGTTCAAATTCCAAATTAATATTGTCCATGACGTGGAGAATTATACTGCTTTAAAATTATGTGGAACTCATGCCAACATTTGGCGCCTAGATACGGTCATAAAAAGAAAAGTGCTTATCCATAAAAAATATCCCATAAAAGTGTACATCCAACATTTTTGGACTGCTCAGAAACACATAAAAGTAGCTTGTATACATGAAATTTCTTTGCAAGTGTGGCGAATCATTCATTCCTTGATACGTTCTTTGGGTCTAACAGATGAAATTGGTATGATATTAAATTATGATGAGGATCCATTTACAATGGCTATATCGACAATTTTGACAATGAGGCCTTTTAAAAAAATTATAAAAATTCATTAAAAATCTTAAAATGAAAAAAGTTTTATGGATGTATTACTTAAATTATAGATTGACGATGTTTCAAATTTCAATCAATTTGAATATCGTTTGACGTCTTATCAAAATTTTATACACCTTTTAACAGTTGTAATTTAACGGGTCTTTAAAGAGTTATCAAATGCGGCTTAAATTATATATAATCGGAAACATAATCAACTTCCGTAAACCTTTTCTATCTTTAAGATTTTTGTGATTTTTTTAATAATTTTTTGAAAAAAAACTATTATCAATATTGTCAAAATAACTATTGTCAGTAGATGTCTGCTCTTTAATTATTTATGACCACAGTATCTCCAGCCAAAATTAAAGCCACAACATATACTTCTTCTGTGGTGACTGGTGAGAGATTATTCTGATTTCTGACTTTAATATTGATGATAAAATGGGTAATTGATAAACCTACCTTTCGTCCAAGCAGCAAGCTTTTGACTAAAATAAATAAAAATCCAATGTCAATTTTTCTGGGGAAGGCGACATGGGTTCCTCCAGTTCATGCCATCGCGCTCGATTCCGCTGCGATCCAAACCCGATCTCAGGACCCTGAGATCGGGATCCGACGGTTCTTACCGACCCCGAGATTCGGACACGGGACCCAGATCGTCCTCACACCGTCGGATCACCGATCTCAGGGTCCTGAGATCGGTTTTGGATCGCAGCAGATACGGACCCCATGCCACCCGTCCAGAAGCTCCCTTCCTGGTTAGATCACCACTTATGAAATTTGGTTACGTATGTCCTTACGTCATCATTTTGATAGAGACTGGGGGCTTCTTTTAATTAAGCCTAATTAAACATGTGTTTATGTTTATCCTACGTAATGTCCCAATAATCATGGAATCATTCAAGGAAAGTGATTAAACGGATCTTGAGGCATAAATGCACTGTGCCTTTTCGCTTTTTTGTTCATTTTCGGTGCCTTTTGTGCCTTTTTTCTGTCAGTTGAGTGGTAGACTGGTAGGACTAAGGATTGTCGATTGGGTAGGAGAATTTTGCAAAACAAGAGCTGCCGGATATTTGGTTTTTCAATTTAAATTTTCAAAACCAAATGATTGATTGAAAAATAAATACAAATTACATAATGAAAATATCTTACGTAGAGGTGGCAATCGGGTCGGGTCGGGCGGGTTCGGGTTAGTTTGACTAGGCAAAATTTGGGTTACAGGTCGGGTCGGGTTTCGGGTGAGCAGTAGCCGCCATTTATCGGGTCACGGGTCAATTCGGGTTACAGGTCGGGTCGGGTTTCGGGTGAGCAGTAGCCGCCATTTATCGGGTCACGGGTCAATTCGGGTTACAGGTCGGGTCGGGTTTCGGGTGAGCAGTAGCCGCCATTTATCGGGTCACGGGTCGAGTCGGGTTAGGGCGGGTCGGGTTTTCGGGTCAGCAAGACCATCTTTTGATCGGGTCACGGGTCGAGTCGGGTCAGGGCGGGTCGGGTTTTCGGGTCAGCAAGACCATCTTTTGATCGGGTCACGGGTCGAGTCGGGTCAGGGCGGGTCGGGTTTTCGGGTCAGCAAGACCATCTTTTGATCGGGTCACGGGTCGAGTCGGGTCAGGGCGGGTCGGGTTTTCGGGTCAGCAAGACCATCTTTTGATCGGGTCACGGGTTGGTTCGGGTCCGGCCGGATCGGGTCTCGGGCGGACAAGTGTTGCCTTTTGTCGGGTCAAGGGTTAAATCGGGTCGAGTCAAGTCGGGTTTCAATTCGGGTCATCTGATCTAGTCTTGACCTCTCGAGTTATCTCTGGTTCTAACTACTGTTATTTTGTCCAAGACCTAGAGTATACAAATTTTACAATTCAAAACCGTTTGATATGAGTTAATACATGCCATTTTCAATTCTAACTTAATCAAATTTGAATGCTCTTAAGATCAGATCGGGTCGAGCCGGATCGCATTGGGGCGGATTGTTTGGGTTGTGTTATATGGGGTTGACACTACTGTTTCAGGTCGGGTCGGGTTTCAGGTCATCCAATATTGAGTTGTCTATGTCTCGGGTAATTCGGGTTTTGGGTCGGGTCTAGATTGGGTTTCGAGTTTGTAATCTAGAATAATATCGGGTCTCGGGTTGTTTCGGGTCGGGTCGGGTAGGGTTTCGGGTTGCCTAACTACCGTTCAAGTCGAGTCTCAGGTCGGGTCGGGTCGGGTTTCGGGTTGCCTAACTACCGTTCAAGTCGGGTATCGGGTCAAGCCGGGTCGGGTTCGGGTAAGTTTGACTATCTGAAAAATCGGTTGGGTTCGGGTCAGGTCGGGGCGGGTTCGGGCGGGTTTGTCGGGTCGGATCGGGTTTTGCCACCTCGATTCTTACGGAATAAAATCTATGAGGTTTTCGATACTGTTATCTTCTTAGTAGGAAAAACAGTTGCTTTAACCGTATCCTATTAGCAGTAAAAAATTATGAATACAGGAAGTTGTAACTTTTTTATTTACTATCCTAAAATATAGTAAAAACTTAGAATTCTAAAAAATAGTAATATCTTCTCTTTAAATGTGCATTACATTTAGCAAATCAGATTGAGATAGAACGTACGAAATTTAAGATCTGTTTAAATTCTTAAAAACCCTAAAATTTCTTTACTATTCAAATAATAATTTTGTAAACAAGTAGTTCATCAATAGCTTAGATTAGAGTATATCGGATTTACCAGCTAAAAGTCGATAACTTGTAAGCCTTTTTATAATGCTTTAAAATGAAACGATGGCTAAACAATATATTGGGCTCATCCTGATAGACAGCCTGCCATAAAATTAATTTAGACAGATTTCACACAGGTTTACAGGCCTGAGGCCTGCTATGCAGCTAAAGAGCCTGAATATAGTTTGCCCTACATCTAGAATGAAACCCATTCTCAGTCAAGTTTAAGAAAACGAAATATATTATTATACATGGGCACAAAATAGCTCCATTCTGCTGAAACCAGGTACATTACCAGTTGTACTTGACAAAAATACTGTTACAAACCTATAATTACGACAGTTAGATGCATCAGCTACGAGAACACTACAATTTTCATTACAAAATACTGTTACAAACCTATAATTATGACAAAAATAGTTTTTCAAAAATTTTCCCAAGTTCCATCTCACTTTCTGAGATATCTTAAAGATAGTTGAAAGTGAGAACATATTTAACATAACCATTAACTTATATAATGCACATCAACCTGTATGAAGAATGTATATAATAATTTGATAAATAACCTATTCTGCATTCAAGCTGCATGCATACCCAAATTTAAATATCAAAGTTATAAAAAAACCGAGTCATAAACAAAAGCATTTCCTAGTATTGCTTTTGATAATATGCTCCAGTATTCTACGAAGTGCTCGATATTCGATACCAACACAAAATTAATACCATGCAACACAAAATGGGGCTAAAGATATTTCGCTTAAGCAAACCAATTCATAGAAGCATATATACGGCTTCATTTAGCTTAAACAAGCAAGTACTGGTTTCAGGCTTGACTCTTATAAGAACAATTCTCACTCAGTACTTTCAAGAAGTTCTTCCTGTTGTCCCCGAGATGAAGATTACTGAAAAAGGTGTACTGGTAATTCCATCTGCATTATGGCGCAACTTTGATATCCAACCAGTGAATGCACCGGTGAATGCACCGACCTGAAGCAAAAGTTTAATTATAAAAAATACAAAAGTTTTCTCAAAATTTCATTTAATTTTATAAGAACTGGAAAAAGATAGCAAAAAATTGCACAGGTTATATCAAATTTTAATTGAAACTAATAAGGTCACTAATTAAGTTAAGAAACCTAGCACGTTACTCAGGAACCAAACGAGAGAAGCTCACTGTCACTCACCATAATAATATTGGAATTTTGAAAAAAAAAAAGATAAAAAATTGAAATGCAAAAGCAGGAAGAAACATTACTCTACATAATACAACTTACATGCTGCATCTTTAGTAAAAGATAGTCTTTTGCAAAAAAAAAAAAAAGTACCTTCAAATTAGTTATCAATTTAACCAACGAAGGTAGAGTCAATGGCAACGCCGAGGACACAATAAAGAACCTAGAAAACTCAAGGACCAATGTACTTTCAAGTTTCAAGTTTCAAGTTTCAAAATTGGAAAAGAGATGCATAGACCCATATGCGATTAGGTTTTACACTTGTACTAAGTAATGCGGGAAGTTAGGTTCATATCATATATAAAGTATAAGTATTTTTTTGGGAGGAAATAAGCATAAGCATATGTTACCAGAAGGAGATAAAAAAACTAAAACTCTATAGTTACAAACCTTATGAATCAATTTCACTGATTCCAACACAGGAGAGTGTTGGAGCATTGAGATAACAGCTTTCAAGTTAGGCTCACAAAAGCACATTGTCGCTTGCATGTGCTTCAAATTAGAAAAATCTGGCACCTCGTTCCATGGTTTGAACAAGATAGGAGGGTCTTTCGCACTCTGTACAATTAAAAACACAAACAATCAATTAAAACTAGCATTACAAATTAGGAAATGATCCTGCAATATATTAAATTCAGTTTCTTTTAGTTATTTGTTGCAATATATTAAATTCAGTTTCAATGGGTAAATAAGAAAGAGATGAATGAGTTGAAGGGTATATGAGATATATTGAAGAATTGAGGGAGAAATAAGAAAATGAAGAAGAGTTGAGGGTATATAAATATTTGAAACTCAATTAAAGTTTTAAATTTTAATGTCACGATTACTATAGCTTTGACGTTTTATTTTGATAATTCCAAATTAATCCCCAAATACAAATGCTTATTCAATCTCTCACACCTTTTAATTTACCAAAAAAAAAATTAATTTAATGCATATAAAATATTTAGTAATCAGTAATTGTATTGTATATGCAATAAGTTTGCTAAAATGTAATTTGCAATAAGATTATTAGGATATAATTTTCAAAAGGCTCACTCTCTCTGTTTTTTTTTTTTAATAAAATGATATAAGAGAATATTGTATGTATGGAGTTTTAAATGAAAATATAAGATGTTTGTTTAGTGAATTGGAAGGGTAAATACGATAACATCAAATTTTTTTCTTGAGGTAATAAGATCAATTTTAGAGGGGCAACTGGTAATTTAAAAGTTGTTGAAGGGCACATTTGATATTTTGCCAATTTAATACTTGATGCATGATGCATGCATTGGTATCTGCTGAGATCCAAAACCGATCTCAGGATTCTGAGATCCCAATCCGACGGTTCTCGGGGACCTCGAGATCTGAACTCAGCAGACACGGATCCTGAGAACCGTCAGATCGGAATCTCAGGATCCTGAGATCGATTTTGATCTCAGCAGATACCGACCCCACGATGCATCTATCTTCTTCTCTTTAAAAAAAAAAAAAAAAAAAAAACTTGACGCATGATGCACCTATGCAGCGAAGTTTCCAATTAAGGACGCAATGAATTTTATTGAATTAGTTTGAGGGGTTGAGCAGACAAATTTAGTCCACACTCACTCCCCCAGCGGCCTGAAGCCACTCCTTCCCTGTTCCCTCAAAACTCAATTGTCAAATCAGTAGAGTCAGTGTACTGTGTGGACTGGTGCCCCCTCTCCTCTTCTGATAAACAACAACTCTCCCCAGTCCCCAGCCCTACGATTGAAGCGAAGTGTTTGTCTGTCGCCGTTTCAAGCTTCCCAAAAGGCAAGCTGGCCGAATCAAATAGGCTCTCTCCGTACCGTCTCTAAACGTGGTAATACTAATACAATACCCCTCTTAAGCTCTCAGGTTAATTGTTTTCTACTCAATAGCATTTCAGCCCCAATTTCAGCACCTTTGCAGTTGTCAATGCCCCTATAATTGTTTCAGTTGTTTGATTGGGGAACCAAATTAAATGTCTATTAATTATTAGTTGGTAACCTTGCAAATCCTTAAATGTCTATTAATTATACAAGGCTGGATCGATCATTAACAAGGAAATGGGGGTTTAAGTTAGAGTTATTTACCAGCAACCAGTTTACTAGTGCTGAATTAAATGAGAACTTAAGAACATACATAGGTCAGTACTGTACTGAGATATTTTATTCTGAAAGTTGTTGATTAGTAGTAGTGCTGAACCTAGGGATTAATTACTCTAGGATCATCAACAGTTTCACTGATATTGTTCTTAGAGCTGTGTTTATTTTACTTCTATCGGAACACTGAGCTCGTCCCGGAATTCGCTGCCCTTGACTAACCAGTAGTCTCATAACTTGGCAGAATTTTGTAGACATTTTACCAGTCCACACGATGTTGCTTTATTCCCTACTGACTGCTATTTGCATGACCATAGGTTATGGTTCACATCATGTCCAGCCTTCCTGTGCTGTTACCTATTTATTGTTTCAATCCTTTTATGCCAAATCTGTTCACCGTTATTTTATTTATGCTTTCTAGGGAATCATAAGTTTATACTTTCTGCTTAGGCGTCCTGGGTGATTAACCGCCATGGGGGATATGGAGACTGGAGATGCGCGTAAAAGAGCGATTTCAGTCAGGCACCCTTACTAAGGAAGATGCCTTTTATTTTTTCCACCAATTGTTGGCCGCTAAGAATCCTACTCCATCCATCTATTCCTTTACTCAACTCTTCACATTCTTGACTCGTATGAAGGACTCAAGTAGTCATTATGAAGCTATCTTGTCCAGTTTTAACCGTTTGACCCAACCTAAAGGGATTTCAGCCTCACCCAGTGTTTTGCACGTATAGTGTCTTGATCGACTACTGTACCCGAATGAATCAACCGGGACATGGGAGGATCCTTTTTGGGCGATTCTTTAGGGAAGGGGCTGAGAGCCAATGCTTTGATTTTCACTCCCATACTCAAGGGCCTTTGTTCAGAAAATCGGATTGGTGAGGCTGCAGCTGTGGTGCTCGATAAAATGCCTAGGTTGGGTTGTGCACCCAATGTGATCACTTATAGCACCGTTATTGATGGCTTCTGTAAAATGGGCGCAATTAGTCAAGCATTTAGTTTGTTGAACCTAATGCGTGCAGATGGTATTGCTCCTAATGTTTTTACGTACAGCTCACTGATTAATGGTCTGTGTAAGAATGGTGAAATTGAGAAGGCAGAGGAATTATTCTGGTACATGATTTCGGAAAATATTGAACCAAATGTAGTGACTTGCACCACTCTTGTGGATGGGTGGCAAAAGAAAGGCCTGTTGGATAAGGCAGTGGACATGCTTGAGGGCATGGTTTCTAGAGGAGTAGAGCCCAATGTAGTGACTTACAATACCATCATAGATGCACTATGCAAGGAAGGAGGAATTGAAATGGCCCTAAAATTAGTAAGAATTTCAAGGGGTAAAGATCCCGAGCTTACGGTTTATGAAGGACCGGAGGCAGATGTAGTGACTTACAATATCATCATGTATGCACTGTGCAAGGAGGGGAAAGCAGGAGAGGCAGAGAAGTTGCTACGTAATATGATTTCCAAAGGTAAGGATCCTAATGTTTATACCTACAGTACACTTATAGATGGATTCTGTAAGATAAATAAACCAGATGAGGGAAAAAAGTTGTTGAATGAGATGGTTTCAAAGGGAATACCGCCTAATACTGTGACATGCAGTATCATCGTGAATGCCCATTGTAAGAAAGGGGAGGTCGATAAGGCAGAGAAGCTACTACATCAGATGCTTGATGAAGGTGTCACACCTAATATAATTACTTATAATAGTGTTATAAATGGATATTCCAAGCTAGGCTGTTGGAAAGATGTGATTAGAGTTTCCAAAGATATGATTGATCAGGGCATATTGCCAGATGAGGTAAGTTTTGGATCAATGATGGATCCTATGTGCAAACAAGGCCAAAGCAAGGAAGCTGAAAAATTACTTGACTTGATGATTAGGGCAGGTATAAAACCAGATTTGATATCATATGAAATTCTACTTCTTGGTTATGCAAATGATGGCACTATCAATGATGTGATGAGGACCCTGGATAGGATGCGGCTCAATAATGTAGCACCAGATCCCTCGATTTACCGTTCTTTGCTTAAAGCGTATGCTAAGAATAACAATATAGATGCAGCCATGTGTGTTCTCAATCGAATGAAGCAGTAAGGGGTATAATTCGATTTCACAGCCTCCTCTCCAATATTGGAAGCTGCTTTTAGAAATAGGACGGGATGAGCAAAAGAGGTCATGGTCTCATGGACCATACATGTGGTGAGACTAATGATTGTTGCAGTTGGGATGGAGATGGTTGGTTGTTATAGTTGTAGTTGGAGCAGTCCGGGAAAATTTGTTGAAGTTTTTTTGTTGAAACTTTGCCAAATTTTGTGGAAGAACATATTGGAATCTTAAAGAATTTATGCTTGTAATCTTAAAGAATTTCTTTGATTTTTGGTTGTTGGAATGTATTAATTTTTATTTCAAAATTGTAAAGATAAGTGTTGTCGAGTAATTCGTCCTCTGATAGATCCCTGCGAGGCCGAGCGCTGCCGAATTGAACGAACAAATTGAAGCCCCAGTTTCAAAGATAATTGCAGCGCAATTCAAACAAAGAAATGCAATGAAACTCTCTGCTGGTACACATTAAGGCATTTCAGCCCATATTCAAAGAGAATTGCCAGAAAATTATTTCTACTTTAATTTGCTTGGAGTCTTGAGGATAAGTACTTAGATTAGATTGCATGTTTGAACCCGACTAGTAGCTTTCGAAAAGAAATGGAAGCTGACCCCTTAGTTGGGTGTTGTTCTTTTTCATAAGAAAAAAAAAAGTTAGATTTCATTTAGGCACTATCCAATTTCCATAGTTTTTAGGCTAGTTTAGACACAGTCCAAGTTCCATAGTTTTCTAACATTTCTACGACATTCTTTGAATTTATTTATCTTAGATCTTAAACCTAAGGCAATGCCATCTCGTAGAAGAAAACACAGTTAATTGGAGGTAGGAGAAACATCACAAGAAACCAGTCTGATCAAGAAATAGAGGTGATCCTTACTGATGCGTTATGGTACCAATCTGGTAGGGCAGGGAGCCGGTGATTGCATACCATATCTTGACACAGAATGGGTTGCCGGTAGGGAGTGCTGCATTTGCAATACAAGTTCGAATCCATTTGTTGCTGAAGCTCTGGCATTATGAAACACAATGCGGTATTGGAAGAGGCAAATTGAGCCAACTCAGATGGTAAGTGGTCTTTACAGGGTGCTTGTAACTTGCCTGGCTGGTCACAATTGGCAACTGGCAATCATCAGTCATCACTTTCTTAGAGGGCTGCTGAGACACCGGTATCACTACACCGGGAATTGGATGACCGGCAAGGGAGGATAGAGGTGAAACATGCAAGAAGATAAGACATGGTGGCCACATGAATTGGCAAATAAAGCAATAAGCAATAATATCTTGTCAGAATTACCATTGAAAACCAGTGGGCTGAACGGTAAGCATTTTCAAATGGTTTAGGTTGGATATTACAACAACCCAGAAATGGCGATCTTTTTTTTTTTCTTTCTTTTATCATTTGTAGTCTAGAATTATCTGTTTAGCTGGGATCAGTACTTGGAACTATATTTTTATTTTCCCCTTTTCAAGTAGTGTAATAACAGTGGGAGGAATTTGTGTTTTAGGATGATACAGTTGTTCAATTATAGCTGTGTAATGTACTTTCAAGTTTAATGCAATTTACCTAAGAGTCCTTCCTCCAAAAGAGAAAAAACTAGAGACTGGACAGGAGATTGCAAAACAAGAGCTGCTGGATATTTGAAGTTTCAGTTTTTTTTTCAAAAAAAAAAAAAAACGATCGGTTGAAACTGTTTTTTTTACAATTATTAGATGCTGCTTCTTCTTAGTAGGAAAAACAATTAATTGTTTTGACCTTATCCAAGTAAAAAAAAAAATTAATTATAAATACTGTATGTTATAATTTAAGATTATTCACTGCTCATTACATTAAGCAAATAAGATATGAGCACACAATGTAAGATATTTACTAAATTAAGGCAGTGATTTGACAAAATACGAATATATGATTATAAGGATTTTCAATTTTTCACAATCCTCAGTGAAAATTTTTGACCATTTTTGTGTAAAACTTAGAATTTGTAATTGTGCCATTATTTTTCTTTTTGTTTTGACAAAATAATATTATAGGAACTAAAATGTCATTTTGTATGTTATCTTATGCCGAAGCAACGCGATGCTCACCTCTAGTCACCATATTAAAGTGAGAGAAATTATTACTACTCCCTTAACTACACCCCTTATTTGTACATCTATTATTACTAGGGTAAACCCCGCGCTTCGCGGCGAGGTGGTACTATTTTTAATTTATTCTCTCTTGTAAGTAAAAGTGTTGATCAACTCAAACAACAAATTCTTACAAAAATGATAAGCAAAAATGAATAAGTACAATTTAGGTTCGAATGTTGTAATGTACTAATCATTTTTATTTTAATGTTTACGACATTTATCTTACATTAAAGCAATGGTAGCATTTATATATTATTATTATTTATTAATTCTTTGGGTTAATACTTCTCTGGAAGATGGATCTATGAGGATTTTATTAAATAGAACACATATTCTTGAAGAAACAACTTTATCTACATCAAAGTTTAACAGTTGATTAAGATCGATCAGCTATATTCACATTCTTCAATATTATAACCCATCTAGGCACAATCAAGGTTGGTTGCATATGTTAGGCTTGACATATATTTTCAGGGCATCTCGATGGCTTATAGAAAATTAGTAACAAAAAACTAAATAACAGAAGCTGCATTTCAATCACTTTATCACTAAGATCAACATCCAGAAACCGGGAGACAGAAATTAAAAAAAAAAAGACTTCCAATCACCTAAAATTTTGTCTAGACCTAGTTCATAACTCCACAACTATACCATGGGATTATATAATATTATGTACTTAAAACTTAATAAATAATAAATTTATTTTTCATATATGATGACCGTTGAAGAGTTTTGGAATCATAAGTATAGATAATTTCAAAAGGCTCGAACAAACATATAAAAAAAAGTTTGATCTTTAAAGAAGCATAACTTTTGACATGAAACTCTCCAGAAAATGCATAACCACATTTTGGAAAGCTCGTAAAAAGATCTACAGTAATTATTGTTTAGAAAATTAAAATAAAAAAGTTTGAACTTTATTTGGGGCGCACTTTACATGTGCACCCCTAATAAGAAAATAAATTATGTGGGGCACACATGCTCAGCCAAAGGCCATATATGAAAATATTTGAAGTACATGGTGGTCCATCTAAATTTGATTGGTCATATGGTTATATATGAAAATCGTTCTAAAAAGTAGGCTTGATCGTCTTTTCATTTGCAAAAGAAATTGAGAGAACGCAAACTTATATAGACCATTGGATGACATGATCCAAAGGTTACCAACTCCCATTCATTGAGGAGCCACCATTTCTCCCCCTCTTTAGAGGGAGATATATTCTTTCTTTCCCACCACCTCCGCCCCATCTCCACCATCTCTGACCGGACCTCCGCCTCCTCGGCCGCACCCCGCACCCCCCCCCCCCCCCACATCCAGCCGCACCTTCGCCGCCCTCCGGCGGCACCTTCTCTCCACAATTATTCTTGCCTTATTCCTCTTTTTTCCGTCCTTCTACCATTAATACCACCACCACACCTCCGCCCACCACCGCCGCTTTCGCCCGCACCTTTGTCCCCTCCGGCGGCACCTCCAACTCCATCTCCGGTCACATCTCCATTATTCCACATCTTTGATACACATTTAGTTATTTATATAAACAATATTAGTGGTTAGTATAAACACTTTTGTGCGTTAATTAATATAATAATTTTTTCTGTTATTATATGAAAAATATAAAATTTTATTGGGTGTGTTATTATATGAAAAATGTAAAATTTTATTGGGTGCGGTTAAGAGGGTTTTTTAAGAGGATAACTGCCCGATATAAATAAAAGAGGAGCATTCGTTCTAAGACATCAGGTGGGAAATAAACTTGTCTTAAAACTTGCAACGGCACCAATTTTTATTTTTTTTATATTATTTACTTTCAAGTTGATCTAGCTAATGCACCGGTCATATACTCATATGTAAGATTTATCATTAAATTAAAAGAAAAAATACAAAAGTGGGAATATCAATGAGGCGATTCATGTCACGGTTGATGGGGCCCATTTTGTAGTGATTTAGGGGAAGGGGATGCACAAAAGCATGTAAAAAATAATATTAACGTCTTAATGGATTTTACTTTAACGGAGACTCAGCGGGCTGAAAAATCCGAAGTAAGAAAATCAGGTGGATGCTAATGGCTAAGAGCAACGCTCTCCGTATGGAATATCGCGGATTCGAAAACCTGGATGAAGGGTCTTTTATATATACTAGAAGCGTACCCGCGCATAGCGGCGGGTAAATTTCAATTTTTATTTAAGTTAACAATATAATGACCCAAAAAAGTTTATATCATACAAAAAATGTAGATAGATCGGAAAATGAGAAAAATAAAGTTATCTTGCCCTTGAGATCTGAATATTCATCTTATCCGGAACAATGACTATATGATCATGAGAGCGTGTAGTTCAAAGCGGTGGCTATTCGAGTACTGAGAGAATTTTTCTCCATTTGATGAATTGTACCGTGACCAAATAGATAGATCCGGTCCTTACATACTTTTTATAATAGTATGGATTTAAATTTGAGCGGCTTTGACGCTTATCTTTATTAAAAAAAATAATTAGGTGGATGCATCTAACTGGGGTCCAGCTGGATCGGAATCCGCTGTTTTTCTAAAAAAAAAAAGCAGACCCTACTTTTCTTGATCTGATGGTTGAGAAACACTGAAGTATTTTGAGATCCGTACAATAAAAAATGAAGTACTTTAAAATTAGTGCAGCAACCGATACCGACCATCTGATCGGAAAAGCATGGTCTGCTTTTCTTCTCAGAAAAGCAGCAGATTCGGATCCGGTCCAGCTCATCCGTGGGCAGGAGATTCAGTTCCGTATCAATATCTAATCTTTCTACATATTGAATGGAAGCATCTGACTTTGGTTTTTACAAATGTCGAGTACTTTTTGGTGTTTTCATGTTCTCATTACTTTGGTTTCCAATCTGTTAAACTATAAATAAAATAATAAGCAACTAAGATATGAAAGAAAAAAATGCATTCATGCGCTTCTAATTAATTGTTGCTGCTGCATTCATGCGCTTTCCATTTCTATAATTCTCCCTTAATAATTTGATAAATTGAAATTGTTATACACATTAAACTTCCTGAGATGCACTGCTACCTTTTTGCATTCATCGCGTAATAAAGATGCTTTTTAAAATCATCGCGTAATAAAGATGCTTTTTAAAATCATCCTGACCAACACTAATAAGTAGGAAATAATCTATTGCTATTTGCCAATTGACTACAAATCTACAATGAAGATGAGAATTGACCAAAATTACCACTTTCTGTATTCAGAGATAATATAATTATTACAAAACATATGTAATTGTACCAGATTTCACTATTATTAAACAAAAGTTTTTTTTATTTTTTTACTTATTTAAATAAAGATTTTATATTTTTTTATTTTAAAAAATAGGCCTGTATCCGAACATGAGAAAACCAAAAATAACGCTAGCACTTAACATCAACACCCATAGTGCTGCTACTAAGATAACTTGTAAATAATACTACTGAAATGAAATAAACATTACTGTAAAGCTTTACAAAAGTGGCAACAGCAGCAGACAGTAAACAACACGAATTAAATTGCTAAACCCAAATAATAAATCACAATGATAACAAAAATTCATGCATGATACAAAGATAGTCTAGTCTTTCCACCAGAACTCATGCTCCTCACAAATCCAATAAACAATAAACACGTTGGCCCTGTTTAGCACAGCAAGAATAGAGGAATTGAAAGGAATACAAGTATTAATCCCAACGAACAGCTCCAGAAGAGTCCGGATTAGCATGTATGGATTAGGCCACTTTTCCAGTGTTTTCTATTCCAATTCAGGCATGGAATAGGATTTTTGCCTGGAATAGAGGAGAGAGCAAATATTTTAATCATACTTTTTGATATATATGCTGATGTGTAAACAAGATAAAGCACAAATCATTTTTATAATATATACACTGTCATATCAACAAATACGGAACTTTACTAATCCAATTAAGTTGCTCCAGAACACCAATGGAATAGAACAGAAAAGTGGATGATTTTCAATTCCACTTTTCCTCTTTTCCGTTGCTATTCCTTTGGTAGCCGAACAGGGCCGTTAAAATCAGTATCTCCGGTATTCTTTTGGTGGCCTAAAATTAAGGGGATGTGTCTCGGGAGTTGCAGTCAGATCTTCTTTCCACATCTTTATTGTTTTGTCTGCTTCGCAAGTAACAAGCCTCGACCCACTTATGTCATATGAAAGAGCATATATACATGCTTCACTGTCCAACGATCCTACACATCAGGAAAAAAGGAAACAATCAAAATTAATGTTTCCTTGAACATATACTATATACATGTAAAGTTCTATTGATCAAAGCTTTTGATCCCACTTTGCAGATAGTCCAGAATCTTAGTTTAGCTATAAACTTAAGAACAAATTGTTTACAGGGCTTTCTGGCATTCAGGAATTTGACATTAAACTTAAATCATTAGTAAGGCAGGTTTTCTCTGCACAAAAAGGACAAATATAAAAGTATTGGAGCTAACCTGGCTGAACAATGGTCTGTCCCTGCTGGAAATTATGACCACTCTTCCAATCCCAAAACCATAAGCTTCCATTATCACCTATGAAGTAACAATATACACAAATCGTTAAGTACACGTTTACCAGACTTGTAATGACCAAGCTACTCTTTTGTCCGTCTTTGTGCACATATCAACACATTATGATAGTGACAAGCCCCTCTTTATTTATAAAAACGTATTACATTTCATAAACTAGGTACACTTGTATATGCTCACTTAAAACAGGTCCAGTAGAAAGCAAACTGGTCAAAATCATATATTTTATGTAATAAGCTGGTGCACTTTTAGTGTGAACTTGCAAATCAACTGAACTTATGACAGCAGTGCTCTGGAATAAGCCAAACAGAACTTTGATATAGTACATGTAATCTGACAATCAGTGTAGTGTAAGGCAATTACCTCCTGTAGCTAAGACTCCATCTTCATTAACAGCCATGGAGTTGATTATTGTCTTTTGCTGGGACCTATATCAATCAAACAAAATAAATTGCACAAAGAAAACTATATTAAAAAGACGCTACCTTACGACCAGGCACCAATTATACCAACAAGAATAACAAAGTCGGATCCGGTTTCTTCTTTTAGTTCATTATTGAAACAATGCAATGTATCAAGTTTGTGGGTCCATTAGGATATATGTGCTAAGCAGAAACAAAAATCCTCCACAGTTTCTTGCAATATATTTGCAAAAAAAAAAAATAATAATAAATTTACTCACAGCATATTGTGCAAAAATTCTCCTTTGGGAAGACTGAATTTCTTTATATTGTCTGCTGATGCTGATGCAAAAGCATGCCTGGAAAAATGTAAACCAACATAAGATGAAAGTACCAGAAGTATTACAAAAAGAACTACAAAAAAATAAATAAATAATTCAGTATCAAGGCATACTCTTTTGGATGCAATGCCATAGCCCGAACAGATTTCTTGTGATGTGTAAGAGTTGCCATTGTTTTTCCTATAACAGAAGAACAAAATATGTGTTTTTATCACCTTCAAGAAAAAGGAGATGACAATGTTATATTTTCGGCAGAAATGCTTGCCAAATCTAAAACCAATACCTGCCACAAGATCCCAGAACTTTATTGTAGTGTCATGAGAGCCAGTGACAACTTGTGGGTCCTACAGAAAGGACAGACAGAAGTAAAATAAAACAGAAATTATTTCCAGATTGAACTTGAAGCAAGTATAAACAGATAAAGAAACTGAAATACGACAATCTTCATGTCTTGTATTTCTTCTCTTACAAAGGATAAATTTTATTTTGCTTACTGTTGGCCTGGCAAAAACAGAACAAACTGTGTTATCATGTCCAGTCAAAGCACAAACCATAGCCTTCGTCCTTATATCCCAAACCTGAGAAGGAGAAAATGATTGTATGAAGACTACACTTATTTCTCAGTACAGTACAATTCATCCTTAGTAAGGTAGAGAGCTTAATGTAAAGGTACACCTATGAAAATAACTTAGGAATTTCTTAATATAAAATAGATAAAATATTAATAACTAGTAAGTCACTGATTGTAATTATTTTTCATTTTTGACAACGATTAAAAATTATTAAAATTTCAGTAAGAAACTCCATACCCTGCAAACAGAATCCCGACCACCTGTAAGTAAAATATCAATGGTTGGATGGAGAGCCAAGCAGTAGACCCCACTTAGATGCCCATGATAAGACCTAATCACCTGTTAGACATAATAAGCAAGAAGAAGATTAAAAACATTGTTAGAATCCACAAAGTTAATTCAAAAGACAATATCACATATATATATATATATATATTTTTTTTTTTTTCCATTTCACGTTTCACATTTTGTGCCTCTTATAGTCTATTGACTATTCAATTGACAGACGATTCTAAGGTTCAAAGAACCTAAAATTTTTTTACCATACTGCTGTAAGGTTAAGCCACAGAGTTCCATACACAGAAATGTAGAATCCAGCATCAAATCTGTTAGGCTTGTTGTAAGCCATTAAAAAATGCCATACAATCATAAGGGTAAAAGCCATGTCATCAATTGCTGGAGTGTATACCATTTAATATTTGTTGTGGTCCTATATTGTTAAAATTCGACAAGGTCTAGAGCTCATTGCAAGTTCAAAAAATAGGGTATTTATTGCAAACTTTGTAGAAGTCATTTGCAACAAGTAGAAGCCTTATTAGTCAAAAGAAAATCACAGTCACAATGAATTTGGTTTCAGCCAATATTAGTTGGCAAACTGTACTCTTAGTACAGTGCAGAGTACTGCTGCACTATCTTCAAAGATACTTTTATCTACAGTTTAATATATCAACAAACCTTGTTTTGCTCAAGGTCCCAGCACTTAACTTGCTTGTCATCTCCAGCCGAAAATAGATAAGTATGGCGCTGACTAACAGCAAGCCCTGAAATTAAATATCAACATATAACACTATTTAAGATACAAATGTTCATAAGAGATAAAGATGATCATTAGCAAGAGAAACTAACCGCGTATCTGCTCGATATGCCCAGTCAATGTAAGCTTCAATCTTCCTGAAGCAACATCCCATATCTGCAAATACAAAATTATGATTAAGACACAGGGAGCAAAGAAAAATAAAGAATTTTGAAATAAAAATATGAATTGATTAATGTAAACCAAACCTTTATTGTTCTATCCGCAGAACCAGTACAGAACCAAGTATTGCTCGGGTCAAAGGCAATTGACCGCACCCATCCCAAATGTCCACTTATGACCTGTATCATAATTCAAATATACTATTTAGGTAAAACAAAATCTGAATAAAAGAAATCGGATTCACTAAAACACAATTACTCCAGATATATAGAGTACAGACTACTAAAAACCAACTTTTAACGTGTTTTACCTCCTTTTGTTTTAAAGTAGCTGGAGGTAATATATAAGAGATCGTGGTCAGTAGCGGGTAAAAGTCGAATTATGGAAGATATAAAAGGAAAGAGTCAAAACAGGCACTACTGACATGATGCTATTGACATATACCAGAATACACTGGCCAACTAGGCTGTACTTAGGAGCTTCTAACATGACAGTAACCTAGACATTTCATATGCTTAGCAAGTACTATGTGGAATTTACAAGACATCAGTTGTTTATTTGTTCTTATCACAAACTTGATTATGTTAGACTCCGATCCTTAATGGTTTAATTCAGGGTAACAGCAGGTGGCAACCAGTGAAACTGCCGGATAGCTTTCATGACAGAATATGATTTCTAAGGCAGTAATACATACAAATTAAAGCAAAGAAACAAATTCAAGCTCATACCCGGTAGTTTTTCCATGGAGGATGCCATACAGGCTTTGGCCATTTACTTGGAATTCTCTCTATCAGTGCAGAACTAGATGCAAATCTGAAATTCAAAGAAAGGAAGTGATCTAAGCCCTGAAGTGAGAATCGAATCAGCAACTAGTTTTGCAATGTTTGAGTTTCAGTTAAATGTTTTAGAAGAATTTCATATCCCCTCACTTCTCACTTCATGAAACTAAACGAAGAAATTAGATTTTTTTTTATTAATTTTATTTGATAGATGGTGTACAAAGAGTTACTTAAAAGTTAAAGCAAATGAATACCTTTCCGAGGAGCCAGGCACAGAAATGACAGCTGAACTTTTGCTTGGCATGCCCAATTCACTGAAAGATGAGACAAAATTCTAGGATTATCTGCAAAAGGAAATTTTCTTTTTATAATAAAGACATGGCTTGAAATATAATCTTAAAAGACATGGCTTGAAATATAATCTTACGGAGCTTTTGGTAGCAGTGGCGGAGCCAATACAAGAGCACCTTTATCCGCTTTTTGAGAGTCTTTTGCTTCTGGAATTCCTAGAACCAAAATAACAAATAAATAGATATATATCTATAAATGTATTTTGTACATGAAACAAAGTTAAAAAAAAATAATAAATGTTCAGGAGAGCCATTACTCAGATTTCAGAAACTAGCATTCAAGTCAAAACTATATAACAGTAACAATTCTTAACTCTTTGGTACACTAAAATATGAAAGGGCATTATGCAACCAATTAGATAACATCTGTTCATTTCTGTTGCAATACTAGCCACATAAAAGTTTAACCCTAATTCTCATTTTTTCTACTCCTGTTATAACAACCACATGAGGTTTAATAGTACATTGAATATAATAGGCCTAATGTAGTTAAGGAGATGAAAGGATTAAAGCCTCCTACCAGGAAGAGCTAGTGTTGTTGAGGCCTGCACTGACTTAAGTTTAGATTTATCCTGTCTGTCTTCACTTGGCAAATTTTTAACCCCACCATACTCAGCTGTCACCTACATGAAGCGACCAATTGTACTGACTTAACATTTAAATGATTGAAATTACATCTAAAGTATGGTACTGCATCTGGTATATTACCATTTACCACTGCAATTATTCCAAAGTAACCTGCAGTTACAAAATCAGAACATTATTAACCCTACACTGACCTTACCATAATGTAACCCAATCTTCTCATTCCACTAACTCCCGGCAATGCAATTAGCCAAAAATCAAAATTTTAATTATAACCATGCAACCGAATTCCCAATTATGCAGTCAATTCAAACCAAACCTGGAGAACTCAAATAAATCATGCCTTTACAACTAAGGTAAACAAACCAATTCAATCAGTAACTGATCACATGACCGCTCTATATAAAAAAGAAGCCAACAGAAATATCAAACCTAACCTAACCCCACCCCCCTTTCCTGGTTAAACCCTAAAAAATCTATCTGGCATATACATCTCAGTCTCACTGGTACAAAACCCTTCTGAAACACATACATGGCATTATAAATTTCTTTACCTTATAGCTGATTCGAATCCGTTTACTGCAAAAAAAAATCCAAACCAAAAGCTCGTCAGCAAACAACATTCAAACTTCACAAATCAGGGTTTATTAGTAAAAAAAGGGGACCTGTCGGCGTCGTCGAAGGGGAAGGAGGCGCAGGCGCCGTGGGCGGGCGCGAAGATGTCGAGGCCGCGCTTGAGCGACTTGAGACTGAGTCGCCGCAGCGACTGCGGCTCCACCGGCAGCAGCTCAGCCAGTTGCTCCGTCGCAGGCGCCGCCATCGTTCGCTGCTTTTGGTTCCGACGCTCCCCTCTCTCGTCTCGTCTCGTATCAACGGTGAGGATTGATTAACAGGAGGTATTGGGATTGCTCACACGAATCTTAAACCAGATCGGATAATTATTATTAGAAGAGAAAACGTAATAATCTCTCTGTATCAAAAAGCACGTAAGGAATGGAGATCTCCATTGCGGTCTCATGAAAAATGGTTAGATGGGACTGCAATGGAGGGTCCAGATTGTAACTTACCGTCAAATCTGCGGTGCATGATGAATCTAATATCAAATCAACGGTTGGATATCCATGATCCATAATTAATCTTATTTTGGATATCTATTTTGGATATTGAACATTTTCAAATATGGATATCTATTTTGGATCCAAATATGTTTTTCAAATGTACAATTGTAGACTGCAATTAAAATAGAATACATTAATGTTTCTTATGTTTCCCTCTTTTACATGATATAATTCAATAATTGTATTGTTTCTAATTTGATTAATGGAAGCCTAAGGGCCGGGTTAAATGTCAAACGAAAAAACAATCTTTTTTTCTTTTTCCGCTTGATAATATGTTTTCCATTTATCAATTTTTCTCCCGACCCCTGCATCTAAAAGAGACTTAAAAATATCAAAATACTAGGTCATCTATTTTCATTGAAACGAAAATATCAGAATTCTAATTAACTACTCATGATTAACATTTTAAGAGTAATATTATTCCCCTAAACAACAAGATAACAACTTACAATATTACTATATCAAAATTTGGTATTTTAATATTTATCGAAAAATCATAAATAATGAGTAATGATGCATCGCATTCATATCTGCATTTTACCAGGCTTGCACCTTGTTTCTGACCTAAAATTCTCAAGTTCATATGCATTTTAGTGTTAGAATGCCTAGATTCCAGTTACTTGTTTACTTTTGTCCAAATTTCAGGTAGATTGGGCTTTTGGAGCTATTTGGACGCGATTCGGAGCATTCCTGTGGGCCGCAGGGCGGTGCGGAGCAGTTTTCTGTTCTGCCGCCCTAGGCTATTTAAATGAGTTTTTGGGATGTTTTTGGCATCTTACTTCATATCTTTTCACGCTCTTTCACCCTAGCCGCCAGGGAGAAGAAGGAGAGTTCGGCCTTTGCTTTGTTCATCGATTTCTTCGACGGATTCGCGAGACTTCATTGGAGAAACCGAAGATTGAAGCCCTTCTCGCTCTTCTCCTTCTCTTTAGTATCATGAACTCTTTCTTTCATTTGTTTTGTTTGTTTTCCCTCGCCATGAGCGAGTAGACTTGTAGTTTCTAGGGTTGATGACGATGTTTATGCTTATGGATTGATTGTACTATGTTTTGATTCACGTTGTTTTCATAGTTACTTGTGCTTTAATTATTATATGTTCTTGACTTGATTTGTTTGTGTGGTAAACCCGCGGATTAGGCCAAATCCGGTGTGGTTAATAGAATATCTCATGACCAAAACTTGTTATTTGCATTAGTTGGGTTGTTTGCTTGCTTTCCAAGAAATACCGAAAGGTTGATTGCGGTTTCGACGAAAGTCGAACCGAACCCGTGAATAAAAGTAACTTGAACATAGGTTTAGACATAGATATATGAATTTCTATTGAACTAGAATTGCTAGAAGGACCAAAATACGACAGTTGCGGTACTTGTATTAATTTTGATTCAAGTAGAAATTGATAACGTGAGTCGAAATTTGAACCAGAACTGAATCTGCTTTCTGCCGACTGTCTGCGACCCGCAGAGACATCTTGCGGGGCCGCAGAAAGTTACAGAAAGTGTAAGACAGAGTTTTCGACACTGTTTATTAACACAGGAGACATTCTGTTGTTAACGGACAGTGTCGGTATCTCTAACCAACCCCCTGCGACCCGCAGAGACATCCTGCGGGGCGCAGACAATTAATCCAGAGGCTAAACTGAATCTAAAAACCCTAGGAACGCCCTTTTATTATATGTTTCTGAGTTTTACTTATTGCTGTTTACTGTTTCGCACTTTGAACTGCTTGAAACCAACCTTTGACAAACCCCCCCATTTTATTACAAAAAGACCAAAAATATTTGTTTAGGATTTGAATTGCAATTAAAGTCTGGTTTAGGATTAACTCCGTCCTTGTGGTTCGACCCCGACTGTACTACGCGAGATCGTACGCTTGCGATAGAGTGTTTGCATAGGGTTACAAATTTAAAAGCCTATACATTTTAGGACATCAAGCTTTTTGGCACCGTTGCCGGGGACGGCGACATTAATTCTAAACTTTGCTTTCTTTTCTTTTCTAAGTTCTAACTTTTTCTTTTAGCTCTTTTTATTTTTCTTTTCAGGTCAACGCTTCTTCCACATCAGATATGGCCGACGACCCTCAACTGTTCAGATCGCGCACTCTCGGAGATTACCATAGATTGGCTCAGCAGCAACAGTGGTCAAACCGCGAGTATAGCAAAAGCTCCCGAGGGCGCTACGAGGAGGATCAACTCGCTCTCCTGCAAGCTAAGGTAGAAGCCCTGCAGTTGCAAGTGGACATGCAGGAGGCGACCTCCAATGAGGTGCAAGTTCAAGCTTGTGTTCTTTGCGGGGAGGACTTTCATGACTACGACCACTGCCCCTTGCGTCAACCCGAGGAGGAGGAATGGCAAGTGAATTCTTTCAACAACGAACCTCCGTTCTCACTGCCGTACAACGCTTACTGCCAACCATACATGCCTCCTCATCAAGAGCTCGACCCCGCCGTACCTGCCGAGTTCAACAACTTCATGCTCGAGCAAGTAAAGATGAATCAGAAGATGTTCGAGCAGATGCAAGCCATCAATGAGAAGTTGGCAAGGCTTGCGGGAGGAGACGTGGGTGCGGTGCCAGAAGAAACAGACCTGACTGCAGCAGACCCAGCAGACGCCGAATCAGCCGAGAAAGTAGCGAAAATTGCTACTGGCGCAGGGTCTTGCGGCCCAAAACCCTTACCTTGCGACCCGCAAGACAACCAGCAGGCTGGCCCAGTGACTCTTGCGGCCCAGCAAACATCAGAATCAGCGGCGCAAACAGGCCAGCCCAGCACTCCTTGCGACCCCGCAAGCCACTCTTGCGACTCGCAAGGAGTTGACGCAGAGGGACAGACAGATCAGAACTCCGAGCCTGTTGCGCACACCTCTTGCTGCCCGCAGGACTCTGCTCGCGGCCCGCAAGCCGTTTCACAAGGTGCCCAGAATGCACATACAGACCCACAACCGCCTGCCTGCAGCCCGCAGAATACCTCTCGCGACCCGCAGGAAGTGGTGACTGAAGGGCAGGCCGAGCAGAACTCCGTGCTTGTTTCACACACCGCACCAGCAGAGAACAAGGGTGCAGAGTCTTTAGAGCCAAAACCCCACAAGCCACAGGCACCATTCTCAGAAGAAGAGGGCGAGGTCAAGTTCAAGAAAGATATCCATGGTCTGGAAGGAGGAACTGACTTGAAGGGCATTCAGCAGCGCCAAGTAGCAGCAGACAACCAGGACAAGCCTTACGGTCCGCACACTTCCCTTACGGACCGTAATGGTGAGCTGAAGACAGCCCAGCAAGTGATCAAGCACACTGACAAAGGGGGACTACAAGGAAAAAAGAATCTGTTGTTGCTTGACGGGAAGCTTGGCTCACTCCCGAGTAAGCGTAGATTGGGACGGTCGGACCCCTTAGTTGCAAGGAAGAACAGGCGCCCGTCTCAACAATTCCCAAAATATGGATCCCAATACATTTAAACTGGGCCAAAATATGGATCCCAAATCCCAATACATTTGAACGGTCTGGATTTGGCTATGGTTTTGGGAAGTTGGATTGGGAGTGCTAAAAACTGGGTCAAAATAGCTCGATTTGGCTCTAGTTTTGGGAGTGCTAAAACTAGGGATAGCTATTTGAGTATCTCTTGGAGACGGTTTTCTCTCCTTAATTCCTAATTTTTGATTTTAGGAGTGTTTTACAACGTCTCTTGGAGATGCTCTTACAGCACAGCATCCGTACCGCTGAAAGGACGAAAGCGGTTAATTTTTTTTTTTTTTTTTTTTTTTTTTTTTTTTTTTTTGCAAATGGCCCTTAGGCATCCATTGATCTGATAATGAAGTCTTACATGAGCTGACGTTACAAAAGAAAAGGCAAATAAAAGCGGCTCTAGCAGCCGTACAGGAAGAAAATGCAAATAAAAGTGGCTCTAGCAGCCCTACAGGAAGAAAATTAAGGGGAGAAAAGTAAAGAGACTAAGCAACAAACCAGAAAATAGAACCTAAGTTACGCCTAGGAACATGGGAAACGTGAAACCAACATAACTAAGATTACTAGACCTAGCTAATTTTGCTAAACCATCAGCTCTTGTATTGTCAGATCTACTACGATGCACACAGTTGAAACCTTCATGATCGCGGAAGATTAGCCACGCCTCCATAATCTGCTTAAAAGCTCTCCAGTTGATCTGAATAGGAGGTGAGGTGAGGGATAAAGCCATCTGAAGTTCCAACGAGTCTGTGTAGAAAACACAGTTTGCAATCTGCATCTGTAAAGTGTGCTTCACCGCTGCCAATAAGGCATGTGCCTCAACATGGAGCGCATCAAAAACTGTGACAGGGAAGATTTCATAGCGAAGCAAAGTGTCCCTGTCATAAAGGACGAACGCCGCCCCTCGCCGGTCCGCAATGAAAGATCCATCTACCCAGCAGGAGAAGAGGAGCCACGTAAGACATGGTTGGCTGAGGGGGCAGTGTAAGGATGCCAGGACGCATAGCAGTAAGCATGAGGTGCTTGTTTCTTTGCAGAGTCGTCGCTTCATGCAGGGTACGCTGAATTCGCACATGGGTTCCCTAATATACAACTGAGCATCGAGATTTCCATATGGACCAGAGGGTGTTGCAGAACAGTGCAAAAAGATCCGGGGAGAGTAGTTCAGCATGATCAGAGTATCTGCTGCATGTCATCCCCCAACATGTATGTTCTGATTGAGAAGCTGGACGCGAACCAGGTAGCCGAAGCAAAACCACATTTGAAAAGGACATGTACCATGGTTTCATCCTCCAACCCGCATAGCTGGCATGTGGGGCACGGAATTGCCAGTCTGGCCGCCAAGTTCTCTCCCACCGGTATTCCTCTATTTGATAGTTTCCATAGGAAGGAACGAACCCGGGGCAGGACGTCATGACACCCCCACAGAGTATCCCACCATTTCTTTTCAGGGCCCACCTGCACATCAAGAAAACACATTAGTAGTTGGTACGCCTTGCGTACTGAGAATCTCCCATTTTTTGCAGGTGTGAAGATCAAGGTGTCTTCATGTAGGTCCGCCGTTGGCGGAGTCGGCCTATCCTGCACGAGTAGGGCTGAATAACGTGGACAACGATCACGGCAGAGGGGTGTATCGTTTGTGTTCTGTTTGTGGGGACGAAATTTTTTTCTGTTCTGTTAGTCGTTCTGTTTCTATGACAGAACAAAAATTGTTGCGTAAACTGTTGCGTTAGAAAATAACGGTTAGAACAATTTAAACCTTCAAAACGATTAATTGTTTGAACTTATTTCATTAGTCACAATTAAAGCAAATACCACATCAAATTGAACCTAAAATATCATTAAAATACCCAAATTCATTACAAGTTTACACTATGATATAAAATTGAACACCAAATTAATTTAGATTAAAGTAACATAGATTAATTGAACACGAGAGTAGATCAAAAACACTGGATCTATCTCACACAGTCACACCCCTCTTTTCTTTCTCTTCGTCAGTTCGTCTGGATGCAAAGACACACAAAAAAAATGTGAGAAACATTAAGTCGACAACAGAACAAAAAAAAAATTAGAAGAAAACCGATCAAAATAATAAAATTACCTCACACTGATAATATATTAACTTTGGAATCAATCGGGTCGCACCCCTCTTTTTCTTTCTCTTTAACCCTCCCTTTCATTTTTTTTTTTTTTTTTTTTTGCTTTTCTCTTTAACATAGCAATATGGAAGAGGGAAAGAGAGAGTACCATACCAGTACCACTCGGTACCAGTGGTGATGATATGGGTTATCGTTTCGTCAATCGATGATGTACTCGAGCACCTCGCGTCAGATCTAGCCATCTAGGGTTTAGAAGGTGATCATTGCAAACTGGCCTGGAAGTGTGCGACAAAGAGACAGAGAGGATCTGGGTTGCTACTTGGTACAGATCGGTACCAGTAAAAAGGTTTTGATGGGAGAGGTTCAAGCCAGCCATCGCCATCCATCAGGCAGGTAAGGCGTGCGGTGCGAGAGGCGAGAGAAAGAGAGAAATGGAGAGGAGGGGAGACGAAAGAGGAGACAGAAGTGATAGGGGGAGCGGATCGCCGTAGGGTTGCAGAGAGGGGAGACGAAAGGGGAGAGGAGACAGAAGTGAGAGTGGGAGCAGTAGGGTAGGGTTTGGGGGTTTTGTTAAACGGCGCATCAAGATTCGTGACGAAACAGAAATCAACAGCCACGATACACCGCTGTACTGTTTGCGTTTCGTTGGGCCGGACGAAACTGGCCCAATTTCCGTCAATCGTTTCGTAAGGCCGTACGAAACAAAATGGGCTTGCGTTACCCGTTCTGATTTGATGAAACAGAACGGAATAAAAGCCAAACGGCCCGCTGTTTTCACTCCTATGCACGAGTGTGGGGGCGCCCTGTTCACCCAAAATGCTAGTAATCAGCGTTATGTTCCAGGTGGCGGTAGAGTTATCCACCAGATCTGCCACACGTAATCGAGCATCGCGGGCATTTGCGGTACGGAATTGTTGCCAGTGCGGGAACCACGGTTGACCCATCGCAGTGCAGGTTTGACCATTTCCAATCTGCCAATGCACATGAGGGAGAAGGTACTCCCTAGCATTCATGATATGACGCCATAAAGGCGTGCAGTTGGATGTTCTGTTACTCTCCCCGAGAGAACATCTCGATAGGTATTTTGCCTTTACCGTTTGCACCCACAGATTCTGGTCACTGGTGAGAACCTTCCATGCATTCTTGAGCACGAACGCCTTGTTGAACGTGGCCAGGTCTCGGAAACCAAGACCCCCCATCCCCTTAGGGCGCGTGATGCGCTGCCATCCAATTAGCGCCATGTATCTGCCCGATTTCTTCCCCCAATAAAACCTTCGTGTGATGGCAACGATTCTGTGAACAGTATCCAATGAGTTTTTTTCGCCGTTGAAAGAGCCGCACTGCATCGCTGAAATATCCCATGAGTTTTTTTGGCTAATTAATTGGATGTCGCTCGTCGCACGTGGCGCCAAAAAAAGATTCGCCCAGCTCCAAGTGCCATACGAGCCAAAGCATACAAAACTTGTATGTTTCTCAAAAAAAAAAAAAATTGTATTGATGGTCTTTTTTTTGTTTTTTTTTTCTCCGAATTATCCATCCGTCGTGCTGTTATAAAGACACCAAGTCAACAATATTTTGTCATCAATATTCATAAGTAAGAGTTGACATCAATATTTTTTTTTATTTATTTATTTTCAGCATATAAGGTTATCATATTAATTAATTGTAATAACATCATAGTCTCAATGAAAGTACATTATATATCTATTGTTTCTTAGGAGATACTACTTCTGGCATCTACTTTTGTCCATATATAATTCGGAAAGTTTGAAGAACCACATTGAAGTGATTATCAAAGAAAACAGAAATAAATATTATTACACACCCAAGCAACATCTTGTTGTTTCTACAATTAGTCAGCACCTGAAAAAAGAAAAACAAAAAAGAAAGAATGAAACATGTGCTCAGAAAATGTAAATTGAGAAAACAAGTGATATCAGAGGAGAAATTAAAACATCATACCAGAGCTTCAATAAGCCATAATCAAACTCTCATTTAAGATAAGCAGTTAGGTTTTAGTACCATACATTACATTTGTTTATATAAAATAATCAGCCAGTGGAATGTAATTAAATTGAGAAAGTTGGCATGCAAATGATATATAAGCACATAATGGAATATTACCCTTGAATTAAAGAGATGTCATCACCAATCAAATCCTGCCATAGTTTAGGACTGAGTGGAAATAACCTATTCACCTCCTCTCTAGCATTTCTCAGCTTCTTGATCTCTCCTGATTTCCTCAAGTAGTTTATGTACTACAAGAAAAAAAAATAACGGTATCAGAATCATCAAGGTTTAACAATATTAGACATGGATACTGGCATGTATTTTAAAAAGGCTCACCCAACTAGCCGAATTTTTTTAATAACAATTAAATAGGAAATCAAAATTAAATAAATAGGTTTTTCGGAGATGAATTTAGGGATATAGGTTGGTCCGTATTCAATGTGCCGGCCCACAACACGGTCTCCCATAAACTCACGGGATTTCAAAAAAAGGGTGGGACGGCATATGAAGCACGGACCCAGAAGAGGTGGGCCGGTGTTCACTTCACCGTACACCCAAAAAGGTGGGCCGGCATTCGGTATACGGACCCACAAGCTGGGTCTGTGAAACAAACACGGGCCCACAATTATTGCTCCCCCCCGTGAATCCCTTTCCCCTCCACCTTCCCTTTCCCCTCCATTCCCGACAGCTCCCCAAAAAAAAAACACCATTCAAACCCTTCCCCCCCCCCCCTCGCCCACCCCCACCCTCTTGCCCCCTGCCCACACTTCCAACCCCGCTCATCCCCGCCCCCCGACAGTAGTGACAGCAGCACACCCCGGAAGTGAGGTGTCACGATCGACGCCGCCCCCACCCCGACCAGTTCGCGTTCCCGCCCCCGGCATGGCTCAGCAGTGACAGCATCACACCACTCGTCCCCACCAGTGACAGCAGCGCACCCCGGAGGTGAGGTGTCACGATCGACGCCGCCCCCACCCCGACCAGGTCGCGCTCCCGCCCCCGGCATGGCTCAGCCCTCAGGTGAAAATATTTTTTTTTTGACGATCTTGCATTCCAACTTGTAAATTATAGACCAACATATCAATCAAATGTATTATACAAGTTGTATAGTAAATTCATAATTGGCATGTAACATGTATAGTAAATTCTTCAATTTGAGTGCGCAATGCGTAATTTTTTTTTGTAGAATTAATGACATGTTTAATTAATCAGTGAAAATATTTGTACAAAGCAAAACACAATTTAAATATACAATCAGATATCAAATTGAGAACAAGTACGTGAAAAAAAGTGTCTACACAAAGTTAAAAAAATATTTACTATGTACAAAAATATTGTTTACACAAAATAAAAAAAATGTTTAATATGAAAATTTAAGAAAGTTTTTATACAACATATAAAAAAAAGTGTTTACACAAAATATCAAAAATGTTTGATATGATAAAAAAAATGTTTATGTAACATATGAAAAAGTGTTTACACTTCACACTATATAAAAAAATATTTCATAATAACAAAAAAGTGTTTATACAATATTTTAAAAAGTGTTAACACAAATTATAAAAATGTTTAACATGAACAAAAAAAAGCGTTTACACAACATATTAGAATGTGTTTTCATAAAATATAAAAAAATATTTAATATTACTCAAGAAAGTGTTTACTCAAAATATCAAATAGTGTTCTATTAAATAAAAAAGTTTGTAAACCAAAAAATTATTTACCCCAATCATGCACCCCCAAAGTCTGTAGAGCATCAAATTGTAAGAAGTATCAAAAAGTGTTTACACAAAAATGTTTATAAAATAAATTGGCTTATTTCATAATTTAGTGTAACTTGGAGGTTTTATTTGTAAAAGTTGTTAAATTAAAAAGATGAGAACACGTTGGTCTCATCTGGCTTGACAGTGGGGGCTGTTAAGCGGTGGTCTGACCCTTATTTCACCTACTCGTCACTTAATTGAAGAGAGGAGAGACGAAAAAAAAAAAAAACGTAAAGAGATTGATTTTGCAACTTTACAATAATGTTTGTATATTATAAATGATCCAAGAAATTCGTCTGTAATACGTGTAAGTGATCCAAGAAATTGAAATTGTTTGTATATTATAAATGATATGTCAAGTGGGGATTTCAGAGAAGTAATAATATGATTTTGCAATTTTACGATAATGTTTCGGTTTTTTTTTTTTTGTTGAATTTATAGAATGATATTATGGAAATCAATATGTACGTAATAATAATTAGTGAGTCTATATATAACATGGTACCAATTAATGCCATCAAAATTCTTGTTTGAAATGTAATGTAATGTTGCTTGAAATTATTTCACAGTGAACGAAAGGAGTACGAGAGAAGTTGGAAGTAGTTCTCGGTCCAGACCCCCTCCACCACCGGATCCGGTTCCTGAGGAGGACCGTCGGGCACTCACTGACCTATTGCAGATACCATACTGCGACAGCAAGATTTATAAAATCCAGACTGATGTGAGTTTAAATTTGAACAAATGATTTTAGTTGCATATTTGATGTGTATGTGTAATTTTTGTAGCGGGATTCGGTACTGAACACACAAGAGCACCGGCCCGCCATTCGGTATCATCATCTATGTCGGTCGAGACTTATGGCACTGGGGTTATATCAGGTATCGCGGATGCTGCAGATACAGGTCGACCCCAAATTGATCACCACTCTCGCCGAGCGATGGCGTCCGGAGACACACACTTTCCACCTCCCTTTCGGTGAGGTAACTGTTACTTTACAGGATGTTAGTTGTTTGTGGGGTCTGCCCATATCCGGGTCTCATGTGACTGGACACAGTGATCTTGGGGCATTACAGTGGGTATCAGACTTATTGGGGGAGGTCCCGTTAACAGCATAGAAGCAAAAGACGAGAAAGAAAACTGATAAAACTGGAGAGGTGCACTCCAGGACAGATCCGTCAAAATTTCAAATCTCCTTGAACTGGTTGCGAGATAATTTCAAAGGCTTGCCAGAAAATGCCAGTGAAGAGCAGATCGACAGATATACACGTGCCTTTTTGCTTGACTTGTTTGGGTCGGCTCTATTCCCAGATTCATCCGGTGATAGTGTGCCCATGATGTGGCTACAGTTCTTTGATTTTCAGAATCCAGTAAAATATAACTGGGGTGCAGCGGTGTTGGCCACTCTATATCGGAATCTCTCCGTGGCCTCACGTGCAGGTTCCAAGTGTATAGGTGGGGCACTACTGCTCCTTCAGCAGTGGTCGTGGACATATTTCAGAGTTGGTAGACCTAGAGCTCGCGCTCCATTGCCTTTGGCCGAACTGGTTGGTGACGATATTAATGATCCAGAGAGAAGGCCTTGCTTTGCGATGCGTTGGGTCTTTCAGAAAACTTATCGATACACAGGAGCTAAGTGTTCGGTCCAGGTTTATCGAGATGCATTTGACACTATGGGCCATACTGAGGTGTCATTGTCGCCATACAATGATCATTGGCATACACTTCCCGCATGTGTTGAGAGAGATCGACGATACTGGCTTGCCCGTGTGCCGCTGATTCATTTTTGGATTGTCTCGTGGTACTACCCAGAGAGGGTTATGCGCCAGTTTGGCCTATATCAGGAAGTTCCGGTTCCACCTCCACATCATTGGGGTTATCTACATCGGCTGGACAAAGTGGTTCACGGATCACAGACCACATCGGATTGGGAGGCTCAACACAAGGATGAGGTGGCGATGTGGTCAGAATTAGAGTCACCATTTCCTAGTTCCTCCAGCACTGCATGCCGTTACATTGTTGAGACTCGCCCCTTTACCCATTTTGATGACCCCGTCTACAGACGGTGGTTCGGGGAGCACGGGATGCCAACTGTCTTTCCAAGGGGTCGTGTAGACCGTGGACTAGATAATCCTCTACCTCCACCACCAGACCCAGTTGAGGAGCTTAGATATTTTGCTGTCGCACCAAGAATGCGTCGTGTGGTATGTACAATACTCATAAGATTTTAGCAAATAGTTTTTCAATGTTGTATACTATTTTATCTGGTTTAATTCAACTCTTAATCCCTTATTAGTGTAGTAAACAATTAGTGCATGTTTGTAACATAGCAAGAATGCAATCTATTTTGAGGCCGGAGTTTATTTTTCCTCACAAAATGTTTTTTTTCTCTTTCAGGGTAGGAAGACAGTGTCGACAATGAAATTTGTCATCGACAAGTTGTACAAGAGAGGGACAAAGGCAGTGTGCAAGGCGGTTCTGAAGATCCTTCCACTGGGATACTAGGTCCATCAAAATCAACATCGCTTGGTTCAAATCCGGATATATCATTTAACATTCTAATTGGGTGTTGTGGTCCACGACCCACAAAAGGATTGTGTCGAGGCCAGCGATGTAGTAACTCTGCATCATAATCGATCCCCTCTTCCTCATTGGACACTTCATCATCCTCATCGTCGTCCTCCGCGGAGGATCCACTATCTGCTATCTCACCGGACTCAATTTGGTAATCGGAGTCATCCTCGTCCTCTTCCTCGTTGTCCTCACCTTCATCTTGTTTGTTAGACACATCAATGTGGGTCGGTGTCGTCGAAGGTTCGGCATCATCAGAGAAATTATCAACCGCACGTAGATTGTGGGCATGGGGTGCCTCACTCCAAAAGGTTTGAATTGGTTTCAAATTGACGTACAATTCAATCATTCCCATTTGAATGGTCACGGTATCATGGGAAGATTTTCATGACCTCTCATCATATACCGGCAGTATGTTGAAAAACTAACATCCTGGTACTCCCGCATTAATTCTGCCATAAATCTCAACAGAATACTGGTCCTTTGAAAATTGCATTGCGGTACACAGTTCATTTACTAAATTTTCAAAGCTAGTATTTTCATTGACAGAAAATGCCAACCGAGGGCCAATGCTATATTCGGCTCCAAATCGGCCATAACAAATTTCACCCCCATAATATACACTTACTGGCACATATGACATTTTGGACCTTGGTTATCTGCTGCCAAAATTATTCAAAAAATATTTAAAATTGCGTATATAGCATCTTTATTCAAAAAATACAAGTGATATTCATGGATAATTAACTAATTTAGCAACTACAGAATCAGAGATAATTTGCTCCTGAATTATTTCTATGACATACGAGAATTAAGTAAATGAAACATACTGACCTAGTTGATACGAGGCCACTACAAAAGCAACTACAAAATCAGATATAATTTCCTTCAGATGGCATAATAAATAAATGAAGCATTCAAACATTTAAAATTTGTAATCTACTGAAAAGAAGGCTGAAAAAATTCAAGAGATTCATTACAAGCGAGTATACCTCTTCCTATGCTTATTCAGACGTTTTGCTGCTTCTTCTGATGCACATTCAATTTATCAAGCAGAGACGTTTAGTTCTGCTGCCTCTGCTCTCTGCTAACCTATGCCATAGAAATAATTCTTGGCCGGTGCGTGAGAGGGTTTTTAAAATGCAATGGGAAAGGTGGTGCAATAATTGTGGGCCCGTGTTTGTTTCACAGACCCAGCTTGTGGGTCCGTATACCGAATGCCGGCCCACCTTTTTGGGTGTACGGTGAAGTGAACACCGGCCCACCTCTTTTGGGTCCGTGCTTCATATGCCGTCCCACCCTTTTTTTGAAATCCCGTGAGTTTATGGGAGACCGTGTTTGTGGGCCGGCACATTGAATACGGACCAACCTATATCTCTAAATTCATCTCCTAAATACTTATTTATTTAATTTTGATTTCCTATTTAATTATTATTAAAAAAATCGGCCCAACTAGTAAACAGTCCTAATCCTTACCAACTGGTTATTGAAATCCAGTTTATTTTATACAAATAAAACAAAAATTACGAAATGAACACTCTGATAGTTTGATTAGAAGAAGAATATGAAAAAGTTCAAACTGGTTACCACTATAAAAATGAATAAAGGTTCCATGAAGAAAACTTGTGGCAAGTAGCTAGTACAAGAGCTTGTTTCTGCAGTCATAGTACAACTTTTATTGCACAGTTATTTGGAAAAAAAAAAGTCAGTACCAACTACCAAATCAAAAACTGATAAGCAATGAGCAGATATTCAAATTGGCAGATTCAATACCAATTGCATATCATTATACACTGAGGTAGCAATGGAAAACCAATTGGCATATTGAAATTTCCTAATGGGCAGCAATTCAAATTAACATCAAGTAAAATCAGATTACATTACACTTACAGCATTGATCCATAAACAATAGTGAACAACACCTCAATCGGTACCGAACCACAAATCCATGAGCCATGCGAGTAGTTGAGCTACACGGGAGGGAGTGGCGCAGTGGCCTGGCAGGTCCCCGTCGGGAAGCACGGCGACGTTGGGTAACTTTTTGCCTTTTGCTTCCTTTGAAAACAGAGTGGGGTATTTTGTCGAGCACTTTTCTAAATAACTGTGTAAAAATATATACTAACAATTGACAAATAAGTATGGGGAAGTTGCATATTTGCCACTCCAAAACCCTCAATTTGTAACTTTGCCACTCCAAACTTGGAAATTGCAAATTTGCCACTACAAACTTAAAAACATTGCATTATTGCCATTATAATTTTTAAATCACCAAACTGCCCTCAATGGCAGCCCCCACGGCAGCCGGGGGCTTCCATTGAGGGCATATTGAATAGGGGAAAAGAAATTGAACGAGAAATATAGAGATGGGTAATGTTGATCAGTCATAGACAGGCATTCAAGCAATGGTAAGGTCCACAAGTATTTGGTGAGGTAAGTAAAAAAAAAAAGCTGATTCGATAGGCATTTCGGCACCAGAATAGGCATATTAGTCTAGTAGGCACGAAGCGGTTAGCTAGTTCTTACTCAAGTAGGGCTAGGAAAAGATCAGCAAGCACGATAGGCTCACAAGAATAGGTAAAGCATAGGGATAGCTCAAGTCAAGGTTTAGGTAGAGGTGAGTAGACTAGGCGCGGAGCGTCGAACGAAATTGAGAGATTCTCATCATTCAAGCCCATCCAATTGAAAATGAGTAGACTATCCACTCCAAGCAAAGTAGTATCTTACTTCGGACCGGATTGAATTTCTAGTTAAGAAACGAATATATATATAGGCTTGTGAAATGCCAAAGTGCTTAAGACTTCAACTATATTTACTACACTCGTGGATCATCACTACTTGCTGCGTATTTATTTAGGGTTATACCTTGTGTCCATTAATGGGTTGTCCATCATAGACACAAAGTGTAACAAGTGGGGCCACCACGTGACACTTTGTGTCTATGATGGACCGTCCATCAATGGACACAACAATTTTCCCTTTATTTAAGGGCAACCGGCTTAAGCCTCAATATTAGGGGTACCTCCTAGTCCGAAAAATCTCATCCCTCAGGGACGCAAGCACCTTCTCGTTATTTCTATCCTCGCCAACAACCTTCTCATTGAAAGCCTGGAACTCGTGACTCCCGCCGGGACAAAAGCTATCGCCTATGAATGAAGTAGCTTATTCGGTTGCTACGCACCTCTAGAAAGCAGAAATGATATGAAAGCATATGAAGCACTTGGTTCCAGTCACGGTATCCGTTGATAAGATCTGAAATATACCGATACCGATCAAAACAGTTGTTATTTTCTTAGGTTGTAAGATAATTGTTGATTAACTTATTTCTCATTTTTCTTCCATAAACACTAGTAAAAAAAAAGCCAAATCATCAGTAAAATTATTCATTTTTTTTTCCATAACTTTTAATAAATAACATAGAGTCAAATTCAAATAATTCATGACCGATACAAAAGAAGACAATTAAATTATAAATGGTATATTAGTAGATGGGGTGTTACTGTTTGTGCTACAGTAATAGACTCTTTTGATGCCTTCTGATTTCAATCGGATGGTTCATCTTTTCAGTGCTGATGACATCTTCTGTCATTGCAATTTTTTTTTCCCTTCTTTTCCACTTCCTCTTTCATTTCCTCATGGGGCCGGTCACTTGTCCCGCTGCCAGGCGACCAATGGAGCCGGTTCTTCCTTCCGGGTCCCTCCTGTGCCCTTGCCGCCTGCGGTGCCGCGCTCGTCGGTGGCTTCCTCCTCGGTGACGCCCTCCTGTGCCCTTGCCGCTTTCTTTCAGTTGTGGCCCCTACCCCTTGGCCCCTCCCTTCCACACGCATGGCCTCACTGCGTTCGCCGTTTCCTCCTGAGCTTGACACCTTTCTCGCTGTGGGACCAAGGATTGTGCTTTGCTGCCACCTCCTAGGAGGTTTCTCCTATAAAGGGCTGTTCAGACCATTTGGTTCTTCAGCCAAAAAAACTCGCAAGCTTCAAATTGGTTCAACTCCTTTGTTGCTTCTTCATTGGTCCTTCCATCTCTTAAATTTCTGGTAATGTTTCTCTCTTCCCAATCTGTGCTGCAGTCTTAATTTCAGTTTTATGGTAATATAAATCATTTTGTCAGAGGTAACAGACCCAAGTTCTTGTCAGCTGTAGTTATGTTTGTTTAGCTGCAATTACATTTGTTCCCATTTTAAAGACAAGTAAGACAATTTGAGAACATTGGTTAGCTTTTGATACTAACTGAAAGCGATTGCTTTGTGTGATAAAGCCTTTGTCAACCTCAAAAAAAAAAAAAAAAAAAAAAAAAAAAAACAGAGAGAAGAAAACATGCTACACTTCTCAAAAGACATGTTGCAAGGAACAAGAGTAAGAGGACAGGAGAGTCGGCAAGGAATATCTGTTGCATTGGTAATTCTTGCAACATAATACATTTACATGAGTACAGATTTGCCACTTCATTTCTTTGAAATGGTTCAACTTCCTATGGTGAATTCTTTGAATACCGATCAAAAATTTGAAAAATGACTATTTCACTTATTTTACCATGTAGCTTATTTTTTTATTAATGTATTATAAAAAGTTTTTATAAGAAAATAAAAGTACTTTTTACGTTTTGTAATAATTAGGTATATTGTTTGGGTGGTGTCCAAAAGACCCTAGTCTTTGTTGTTATTGCTTTGGTCTGATCAGTTTTCTCTTAGCTGGAAAGTTAGAATCAAGTTTGGAGTTGGTTTTTGAAAGTTACTGGTAGATGTGGGGATTAAAGTTGTTGAATGTCAGTTTATGGTGAAGGGATAGGCTTTCGGTTAGGCCCTTATTTTGTTTTCGATGATGAACTGTGTAAGTTTCTTTGGGTACATAATGAATGGGTCTATTGCCTTTTTTTTTAAAAAAATTACTAATTTGCCCCTTCTCTTTGAGTTTCTAATTAGTATTAGTGCTAATTGAAGTTGTACAATTGTGTTCCGACTTCCAAAGGCTTTGGACACTAACACCACTCAATTCAAATTAGGAGCGTTATCTGGCATTGGATGAATGGAGACCTTGGACTGTTAATACTGGTCAGTTCTGAATTTCTGATAATGAACTTTTTACTGGTAACTCGATGGAGACCGGTGCTTCTAGAGAAAATTGATGTTGTTGGATTGTAAATGTGTGCCATTTCATCTTCTCAGACTAACTGCAACACAAAGGTAATTGTGGTGCTGACCTTATGAACTTGGAATTTGTGTGGCTCCCAGAAAGGTTTTTACTATTATGTTCTAAATCTCAATATTTACAAAGGAAATTGTGAGCCAGCTTGATGATAATTTATATGAGATCTATTCTTTTAATTTGCAATAGCGCAGAGTGATAAGGACCAACTGTGACATTAAAGCCAATGACTATGTTGCCCAAGAAATGTAGTTGTGGGTTTTGTGCATGAAATCAAGTATACTTCTTAGAACAAAATATGGATAAATATACAGTAATTGAGCAATTCTTTTATTTGCAGGTAATTGTGCATTTCGACCTTCCATTGTTCACTGTATTTGGGGCATGATGTTAATTTATTTAGTTTGCTTATGGTGGATATTGATACATATACGAGTTGATATCACCAAAACATTTGACTAGAACAAGAAAAGGGTTAATTTCTAAATATCTTCATCTAGCGCTTGATTGAGCTACTTCACAACAGTAGTGCTTATAAGATTTTATTAATGTTATCTATGTTTTGTGTGTGGTGTAAGAAGGATTTTAATTTATTTAACGAGTATTGCATCATGTTAGCCAAAATTTGGTGCTATTAAATATTTTGAGAATAATTGAAGAGCATGGCACTGAAGTAAACCAGAGACATGACAAGACTCTTGCGGCGGAGCCGCAAGCAAGAGGCTAGTTCTTGTATTGAAATCCAAAGAGAATACAAAAGATCGGACTTTGGGCTTTAGGCTTCGGGCCTTGATCACAGGCTCAGTTTTTCACTACTTTGGGCTTCATTTGAGTATTCAGCCTTCAGGCCACCGCTTCAGGCTCCGAGCATGGTACACCGTTCCATTCTAGATATGAGTCATATGACCCTTCTCGCTTGCTAACTTAAAGAAATAAAATCGATTCTACATAGGCACAAAAGGTTCCAATTTTATATTTCTATTAAAACCAGTTACATTACCTGATGTACTTGACACAAATAGTATTACTAGCCTATATAACTATGAAGGTTAGATCCAGATCAGCTCCAAAAACATCACAAGTTGGTCATCCAAGCTATATATGTTTCTGGTTTCATTTCAATATTAATTTTGGAATCTGTCATGATTTTTGACCTTAATTATAAATGGCCTAATCAACTCCAAAGTTCAAACTAAATGCTCAACGTGTTTCAAAAGATAATTTTTCAAAGTGAATGGTCGAATGCTCTCTAATCTTAGAGTTGGTAGTACATACATCACTACAGCCTTCAAAGTTTTTCCCAAGTTCAATCTCATTTCAAAGATATCATCTTAAAAACAATGAAAAGTGGGAACAATTTAAGAAAACCATGAAGTCATATAAAGCACATCAACCTGTATGCATAATATATATAATATTTGATAAAGAACATATTCCACATCAAGCTGCATGCATACCCAAATTTAAGTATCAACTTGTTGACCCCTGAAAAGGGTCACCTGTGAAGAAGCTAAGTCAAAGCTGCTAATCAAGAAACTCAGAAGCAAAACAAAAAAAGAAGGAAGGAGAAGAAAAGAAGGGAGAATTGATGACAGAGAGATTCAGTCAAAAGACCAAGCTGATGACAGAGAGATTCAGCCGGAAAGATTCTTCAAATAGGTCGATGAAAGAAGCATTCGACTGAAAATTCCTTGAAAAGACAAGAAGAAAGTCAACCAAGGAAAGCTGTTAACGAAGTTCAGCTGAAGAATTTGACCAATGGTCAACTGCTTGTTGCTATGAGAGAAAACAAATGTCTCTCATAACTTCAAGAAAGTGTATTTAATTCAGCATATTGGGATTCTCCTCCAAATCCTGAGAGTTCTGATATACTATTTATAAAAAATCTGAGTTTCTGAGCTCAAGGAATATAGGAAATAAGTCAGCAGCCAATAAGAAATCAAACAGACAGCAGCCAACTGAGTCAGAGACCGAATCCGGAACAAAGTCACTCAAGCGCTTCAATAGTCCCACATTGATTAGCTAAACAAGAACTGAGGATATAAAGGACAGGATTTGGTGTTCCGGGTCAGCAGTTCGAAGGCACCGGGAGATGTCAGAAACACAAAGTTGAGGACATCTCCTGTTATCTCCAAATTGCTTTTCTCAAAAGGAGGTCAAAAATGGAAAGTTCATAATTTTCTGAGAATTTTGATATATTATTTGCGAAATTCCGAGTATCAGGGCTCAAGATATACCAATTACAAAATCAACAAAACCGACCAATCCGGAAGCGACACGTGGCAGTCAAAAATAGGTCAAATTGACAAGTGGGGCCCACTTGTCAGCAAGGAAAATAAAAAATCAAATTTATCAACCAATTAGGAGGTGACACGTAGCAGTCAAAGTCAGGTCAAACTGACAAGTGGGGCCCACTTGTCAGCAGGGAAAACAGAAAATCAGATTTAATTTTGGCCCAGGATTGATTTTTGGGCCGGATGTTCAAATTGGCCGAATTGATGTATAAGGAATTAGATAAAACTAAGAAAGAGGCCCAGTTTCCCAAATCCAATGATGGTGGGTAGGGCTTTTCTTTCTTTTGTGTTTAGGATTGGCAAGAGGCGTAACGAAGATAATGAATAGGTGGACTAAGAACGGCCAGGGAAGAGAAGGATTGAAACTCAGTAATTGGGAAAAGAAGAGCCAATCCGGCTTCAGACATTCTTGAAATTGGATCTTTTGATGAATGAAGGGACGGGTTCTTGGGGGGGAAGGATAGATTGGCGCATAGTGACCCATCTAAAGCGTAAAACCTACCCACTACACGTAAAGCTACACAGTTCTATCCACATAATAAATAAAGAGCTGGGATTTGAATTATGGGCTGGTTAATGGGCTAATCAAGTTAATTAGCCAAATGGACCACTCATGTGCCGACACCTGTACATATCAGATTAATCATTCCACTAATTGAATTTCTGACACATGGGGCCCACCTGTCAGTTCAATAATGGGGCCCACCTGCCAGATAAAAGAGAAGAGAGGGGCAGCTCCTCCGCCGCGCTGCCACCACCTTCTCCGACCAAATTCTCCCAACTCCGACCACCATTTCAAGCAAATAATATACCAATCGAATCGTCTATTCAAGCTCTATCCAATTATGTCCTAATTGCAAGCTATTGTGCACTGTACAAAGAATGGTGACATGAGAACCAGAAAAAGGGGGAAACTAACCTGAGATGCTCAACTCCGGCGATGGTGGTTGCTAAGCTCAATTGATGCTTGCCCAAGCTTGCCTACACCTCCACGATGATGTTCAATGCCTCAGATGTCCTTCTCCAAGCTCCTAGCAATGAGTTCTACCCCCAAAGCCTCTGACAGCCCTTCAAACAGCAGCTCAAAGCTCGGGCTCAACTCCAAAGCTTCAATTGACCAAAACAAACCTCAAAGAATCAATCAACATGATCTAATGATGATGGGTAACATGTTAATTGATTGAACAACATGTCAATTGAGTAAAAAATTAAAAATCAAGATGAAACAGTAACCTATATCAAGTTCAGTCCCAAACTGAGCCCAAGCTTCAAACTTTCTTCGATCGATTGATCCCCTGAGCATCAATTAGAGTAGAAAAGATGTTAAAACATAATCTCAATCATTTAAAACCATGAGAAGAGATAAATCAATGAAACTGGTAATAAAATAGTGAAAGAAAATTGAGTTTCTCACCCCCAAATCGATTCAATTGAAAAAGAGAGGAGGGGATGAGTATAGAGGAGTAAAAAGGGGTGTTTTATACTCAGGAGTCGAGTAGAAAGGGGTGAGAACTCGTGCTCTCAACTGAGTAACAAAATTTCAAAGGAAAATGACCACAATGCCCCTGCAGCCTTGAAATTCAAATTAAATGAATAATTGGACTTAATTGGGTTGCTTAAAGGGTTCAATTAGACTCAAATAAGATCCATTAAGGGCCAGGAAAGGATTCAAGGCATGAAACAAACTCTGAAACGACTGTGGGACCCCAACAGGAGCTGATTTCTCAGCTGAACTCAATGCAGCAAGCACCAAGCATCACAGCAGCACTCTCCACTACATTGGCTCACTGCTTCATGCTCAATTAAGTCCCCCTCACCTCCCAGAAGGGATCCAAGGCACCTGAGCTCAACAGAAAAGCTTCTAGAAGCTGTTCCAGTGCTGAAACAGTTCTCAGCTGGAACTGGTTCATACCAGCACAGCTCAAATCACTCCAAATCTCTGCAGCAACCTCATAGACCAAGTGCAGCATCAAAGAATTGATCTTTTAATCGATTTAAACCTCTCCAAAACCTCAAACTTGGCTGAAACCAGTGCATGGTCAAATCTGATTGGAAAATGGGCTGAGTCTTTACCAGATTGCATAAACCAAGTCTAGGGATGATTCTCAAGCCATTTGAACATTGCCCAGGCGCCAATTAACTCCCCCCAAGCTGCCAAACAGATCCAAGGGCTGAAATTGAATAAGAACACATCAAATCAAATCCAAGGGCTGAAATTGAAATCAAACAGGCACAATCCGTGGGACATGCCCCTGACCAATCAGAGGAGGTTCCTTCCCCTCTAAGCATCATCAAATCATCCCTATAAATACCCCCCTCAAATCAAACAAAAAGAAAACCAGAATAACTCCACTGAAATTCTGCCAAAATCTGACAACCAGAAAAACTCCACTAAAATTCTGCCAAAATCTGACCAGAATCTAAAACTGAGCCAAAACCTTGCCTAAATCATCTCCCCACTCTCTCAAACCTGTTAGGTTAGCTTCAAATCACTGTAATACATGTGTTAGAAAGTGTAATTCAAGAGAAAAAGGTGAGAAATTAAGTGTAAGAGCTACTGTCATGAAATGAAAGAAAGAAACAGTAAATCAATTACTGTTTTCTTGTGTTTTGAGCAATAAATTTGTGATTCTTTTAATTGTTTGAGTAATTTAATGCTTTAAGATGCATAGATATTGATCTGAACTGCTTGATTCTTGAATTTCTTGCATGAGAACATTGATCTCTTTCAAATAAATTGATTTTCTGAGATTAATGGATCTGAGATGCACTTGCATCAATTCTTTTGCTTTCTTTCAGTTAAATAAGATAAATAAAGTTAAATGCAGCTAATATGAGTGGCCTTGTGCTCTCGTGACCTCTTGTGAGCTTGCTCCAAGAGTGAGTTGCCTTAAAAGTCAATAAAATAATCAAAACCAGCACACATGAGCTTGCATAAGCAACTCATGACCTCTTGTTTAGTCTAACTCCAAGAATGGCTTAATTACTGTGTGAGCATGCTCCACAGACCCCTAAGGACTTGTCCAAAGGGTGACTCTCATAGCAAAAGCATGAGAGGGGGAGTTGAGCTCAGTGAAACACTACTGCCCTCCCAGTTTCCTGAGAACTGAGTGTATAATTCATTCTGGAAGCTTGTTTTGACATCAAATCCTCCTTTCACAAGGGGATATGCTGCCAAAATTGCTCCAGGATAAGTTATGAACTCAAGGAAACCTTTTTGAACAGATTTCACCTACAAAATGTAGGGGAAATGCTGCCAAAATTGTTCCAGACTCAAGAAACTGGAAGAGCAACAGAAACTTGCTAAGATCAACTCCTCTCTGTGGATTTATGTTCATAACATAATTAAGTCACATTTTTTATGTATCCATAATAAAGTTATAAACATTTCTCATGAAAAAGTTATTGTCAAATTCTGTGTAGAAAAATTCATATAAAAATCACAAGATCTGTTGCACAGAATGACTGAAAATGCCCTTTGAATTGTAAATTTAATGAAACATTGACCTTGCTAAGTTAAAGGTGTACAAATTATATATCAAAATGTTCATAACAACATGCACTAACTCATTGTCAAAGTTGTTTAAGCACTCATGTTCAAAAGCATGTCATAAAAATCCAAGTAATGTAAATCTGACTGTCTGTAACACTAAACTGCAAGTCTAAATTTCAAAGAACTGATCTTGATGCATATTTTATGTTCTGGATGCACATTTTAATTATTTTATATGAAAAGATCATGATTTTCTGAACAAGTTTCATGTATAAAGTTTGATCTAATTCTCTGTAAATAAATTCTCATAAAAATGACAAACTGACAACTGCATCAGCTCAGTTTTTGTCCCTTTCTGGAAATTTTGATAACAAATTGATCACATATTTCTGCCTTCATAATGCATATTTTTGATAATTTTAATGCATTCCTGACATGATTTTAAGCAACTTTCATGTTTTACACTTGATCTGATTCATTGTAAATAAATTCCTACAAAAATGTGAAATTTCTAACAAGTTCTGTGAAAATTTGTAGATTTAACCTAAGAGCAAAAATTTCAAAAACATTGTAAATAACTTAGAATTAGAACATTTAATGAACATAGAAGTTGTTTCTAACATCTTAATGAACATTTCTATTTAAAAACATTGAACTGTCACATTCAAAATATTGCAAAGAAATCAAACTGGTAAATAATCAGTTTTCTGCCAATTTCTGATAAACTGATAAATTCAAATTCAAATGTGAAAATCAAGTCACTTTATGAAGCAAGTGGTGCCAATGCACTGCACACACTGTAAATAAATTGCTTGCATAATTTAAATGAGTTCTTATGAGTAAAGTTCATAAACTGGTACTCAAAAAACTGAAATCTGGTACCAAGTTCACATCTGTTGTACAGTCCAAATTGATTTAAATTAAATGTACATACATTTTCTTCATATCAAGACGATTCAAACAAGCCAAACCTCACACAAATTGGTTAAGAATTGAGTTAGAATTTTGAAATCGAAATCCAAGTCAGAACTCGGTACAGCACTTCAAGTACGAGCTCATTCGAGCTAAATCCAAACCCCCTCAGCCGAATCCAACACCACAGATGTGTTCCCCTTGATGAAACGATCCCAATGGCGTCGGCCGATCAAAAATCCGACCATCCATCGCCGAGATCCGCCGTGCACAGCCACCGACGGTCCAGATGAGCCCAGTTCATATCAAGAACAGCACGAATCTTGATGACAATCTCACAGATCTTATTCCTGCCAGTAGCACGAATCTTGATGCAGATCTAAGAACAGCACGAATCTTGATGCAGATCTAAGAATAGCACGAATCTTGATGACAAATCTCACAGATCTTGCTCATGCCCAGCAGCACGAATCTTGATGCAGATCTAAGAACAACACAAATCTTGATGCAGCCTCAGGAAAGGAACAGGCCGATTCAGTTCTTAAAAGTTGGCCCAAAACCCAAATCTGGCCCAAAATCAAATGTAGGCCCAAAGTCCAAATCTGGCCAAATCAAATGTTGGCCCAAAATCCAAATCTGGCCCAAAATCAAATGTTGGCCCAAATCCAAATCCAGCCCAAAATCAAATGTTGGCCCAAATCAAATCCAGCCCAAAATCAAATGTTCGCCCAAATCCAAATCCAGCCCAAAATCAAATGCCGGCCGAAAACCCGAATCCAGCCCAAAACCAGAATTCAGCCCAAAATCCAAACCTGGCCCAGAACACTGTTTCAGCCCAAAATCCAGTTAAATCAATTTGATTCTGATTTTTCAGTAAAATAAAAATTTCTAAAAATAGTTCCCGAACTCCAAAAATTCCGAAATAAATTTTAAAATTCATCTTATAAAATTTCTGATTTTTCCATGTAAAAACATTTTTTTCATTTAAAATTTGAATTTTCAAGTACAAATTCAAGTTCAAATTTGAAAGAGAAGACTCTGAATTTCAAAGAAGAAATTAAAAGTGCATAAATAAAGGGTCAAATCCAAGAATTCTTAAGAACACCCTCTTCCAGAAATGTTTTTGTGAAGTCTTGTGCTCATTTTAAAAAGAAAGAAAGAAACAAAAATCTTTTCGAATCATAGGGCAAAATCCAGATTTGAAATGAAATCATCAAACACCTGAACGTCAATTAGGCCAACCGGTTACTAGTTTGTTGTTCAGATAACTGAAAAATGCAATACCAAATGGCAACGTCTTGCACTTCAGTTAGGAGATCTGACGGGAGAAAAAGTTCTCGGGACCACCAGAGTCGATTCCAGATTTCCTCCAATCGACGGTTGATCATACCCCGACAGAGAGACCAGGCGTGAGGCTGTAGAGTGGATCCTCGGTTGCAGATAGACTATCAGTCCTGGTATGACGATCGCGGATATCGCTCGTAGTGCTTTAAGAAGTCAAGTTTGCGCTCGAACGATTGCGGCTTATTAAGTCGTAGGAGGCCTGAAAGAGATATAAGCATCTCCGGGACCATCAAAACGTGTCCTAGGTTTCCCCACTAACATAAACCTGAAAGAGATATAAGCATCTCTGGGACCATCAAAACGTGTCCTAGGTTTAACCTACTAACACTTACTAACATTCACTAACGAAATAAATGACAATCTTGACGTTTAAAAGTGTGCATCCATCCATGCATATCATTTAGATAAGATTGTTTCTTTTGTATTGTACGATAATTGCACACAAGTTTTAGCATTTTCCTATTCTTAATCAGAGGTGCCTGGATTTAACAGATTCAGGGTAATTAACAATGAGGGCTTGCGCTCATTGGAATCCAAGACCCCACAATCACTTGAAAATCATAAAACCTTTGAACGTGAGTGTCTGAGAGTGAGCGTCTCACAACGTCTACTAACACACACATACGTACAGGGGTGACCGTGTCCTTTTCACGACGAAACGTTTTTTTAGAAGCGCCTCTTCGGGCAGCGAAAAGGGTGGCACACAACTTTATATAGAAAACGGAGTCACAAACAAAAGACATTTCCTAGTCTTGCTTTTGATAATATGCTCCAGCATTCTACAAGTACTCGATACCAACACAAAATTACAACCATGGGACACAAAATTGGGCTAAAGATATTTTGCTTAAGCAAAACAATTCACAGAAGCATAAATATTGCTTCATTTAGCATAACAAGCAAGTACTAGTTTCAGGCTTGGCTCTTATAAGAACATTTCGCACTCAGTACCTCCAAGAAGTTCTTCCTATTCTCCCGTACATGAAGATTTCTGAAATAAGTATACCGGTAATTTCCATCTGCATTCCGGGGCAACTTCGATTTCCAATCTTTCTTCTTTCTCCCTTTTGCAATACCAGTGACTTTAGCGACCTAAAGCAAAAGTAAATAATAAATAAATATAATTTATCTCAGAATTTCGGTTAATTTATAAGAACTGGAAGATGATAGCAAAGAATTACACAAGTTATATCAAATTTTAATTGAATATGATGAAGTCATATTTTTCACCTCAAGTCTTATGGGCCATGAGTAGTTAAAATAAGGAACCTAGCACATTACTCATGAACCAAACAAGAGAAGGAACAATTCATTGTTACTCACAACAATATATCTTGGAAAAAAAAAACAAGATAAAAGATTGAAATACAAAAGCAGTAAGAAACATTACTCTCTCGTAATACATACTTTCTGCCTCTTTAATAAAAGATGGTCTTTTGCAAAAATATGAATCTTTCAAATTAGTTATCGATTTAACCATAAAAGGTAGAGCCAATGCCGATAACACAAGAAAAAACCTCAAAAACTCAAGGGCCAATGTACTTTCCAAAATTGAAACGGAGATACATAGGCCCATAGCGATCAGGTCTTACACTTGTACTAATTGATCCTGGAACTCAGGTTGATATCATATATTAAGCAAAAGCATATATATATTTTAATTTTCTTTTAGGAATAAGCATTGGCTTATGCTACCAGCAGGAGATCAAGGAACTAAAACTCCTCTAAAGTTACAAACCTCATGAACTAATTTCACTGATTCCAATGTAGGAGAGTGATGGAGCATTGAGATAACAGCTTTCAAGTTAGGCTCACAGAAGCACATTGTCGCTTCCAAGCGCTTCAAATTAAGAAAATGTGGTACCTCTTTCCCTGCTTCGAACAAGATAGGAACTGGGTTTTTCTCACGCTGTATATTAAAAACACAAACATCAGTTAAAAGTAGCATAAAAAATTAGGGAACAAACCTACAATATATTGAATTCATTTTTCTTCTAGTTAACAATCTGATCTTTCTCTACCTCACTTGCCATTAATGAGATCATGCCTGTTTGTTATCTTGTGAACTAGTACCATCTTAATTTGTTATTCCCATTTAGAAGCTTCCTCATCTTAGCTTTTTGTTTAGTAAGGTGCAATGTTTTTTTAGTGCCACCCGTTGAGTTATCACTCTTTTAATTAGTGTTGCATAAGAATTACCAATTTGTTGCTCCCCTTGTTCTTAGTGTGACAAGAAAACCAATCTTCTAATTCGAAGACAAGCAATATCTAGACCAATTCCCATGCTCATCACAATGCATAATCTAATAAAAGTATGGAAACAATCGGGTGTCACATGTACGTACCCACCCTGATTTTGCCAAACCACCACTTAGTTTCTATATGAAACTCTATAGCTATCTGCTTATCACACCAAATATATATTGAAATTAACATCAAAAGACAATACAAAATTATAAGAAAAATAGAAAGGTTGAGCATATGTTATGTATTACCTTATCCTCCTCTACACACAGGATTAGCTCTTGGGTATGTGAAACAAACTTCATCAACTCAGCTACACCACTGCAATCATCCTTGTGAATGAATTCGAGTCTCAGAACAATTTTTTTCAACAATGGAATCTGTCCTTGAAATTGTAGCAATTTCAGGCGTTCTCCAATATTTTCAAAATGGAACAGCTCCAACGAAGGAAGGGCCATTATCACATTAGTAAGTCCTGGGTTATAGGACAGAAGTACCAGCTTGAGTTTCTTGATAGTATCGGAGCAAAAACTGAGTTTGTTTGCCCTGCCAGCCCACTCGATAGATAAATCCTCCAAGGAACACAATTCAAAGATGAGCCGATTTACTTGCGTAGGGTCAACATCAACATCAGTCATATGAATGGAGAGGGTTCTCAAGCGAGTCAGACTAGCGGCGGAGGGCAATGCATAGTCTTTTTTGTATAGTGCTATCCTCGGAAGTGAGAGGTACTCGAGAGACTTCATAGAGAAGATTTTGGGGAGAAAACGTAGCAGAGGGTCGACAAAAATACATTTAATGGTTAGGTGGCGTAGGTTAAAGGTACAGACCTTGGCAAGCAATGAAGATTCGTAGGAGTAGTGAGAGAATGAAACTGGACTTGAGGTGTCTAGGATCAAACTGAGAAGGGGGTTGGAAGGATCGCGGTGGAAGAGCAGACGATCGACCACGGAGAAGAAGTGTTCCCAGCTTGACATGTCTGCCCTTATGAGCTCCAGGTAAGGGGAGGCTTCCCAGAGGCGGTGAAAGCGGCTTGACAGAATCGAGGTGCGTGCGGCCACGCGAGTGGGAAGCAAGGAGAGGATCACGAGCAGCAAGGCGTCGGGGAGGTCGGAGAGGCAGTCGGGCTGGTCGGAATCGGGAAGCCTTGAAGAGTGAGGCATGGCTTCTATTGCTTGGCTGGAAAGAGGAGAAATTAATGAAGTCAGAAGAGCAAATGATCAAAGCGAACAACACAGTAACTAAAATGAAACGGTGGAAGAGAGAATTCCTTCCAGTGAAAGGTTCTTATTTAATTTCTCAGTTTTCACACTCGGTCACTGTGCAATTTTAATGGTTCAATTAGTCCATTTTTTTGGGGGGCTCCGGCTTTTTGTAGGGGGAATGAATGAGAAATCGATTATTCGTAAATCAAAAATGTTTTTTTTTTTTAATCAATAGTTGGATCAACGGTCAACGAATCAACGTACCAAGGTGTAAACACACATCAGATCTTTAACGATGTAAACAACAGTACCAAGGTGTATTTATTGCCAAGAAAATTAAATGACACACGCATCAAATGTTAATTTTGACTTTGAGAAGATCCGGAAGAATTGACTACTAATTTTGATTTTCAGATTTTTAACAATGCATACAAATATACAATAGTACCGGTATTTTGTGCTTTGCAATACATATTCTCCTCGCATCAATTAATTTACAGACATGCTAACGAAGTAATGATACACCCACAATGAAGATGCATCAACTACTAACAAATAACACCCACGCTATCAGTATCAGCAAATTCGGATTTCAAACAAAGTTATGGGAACAATTATTTGGAAAAAAAAAAAAAACTAAATGATTAGTTGGAAGATTAACATAAAGGGGAGAGATATCCCTTGACAATCTCTACTTTGACAATCTTGACAATCTAATATTTCAAATTTGTAAAAATTCATAAAAAAATCTTAAAAATGGAAAAAAGATTTGTGGATGCATTACTTAACATGTAGATTGATAGTGTTTCAAATTTCAAGCAATTTGTATATCGTTTGATGACTTATCAAAATTTTGTGTACTTTTTAACGGTTCTAATTTAACGGATCTTTGAAAAGCTATCAAATATCACTTAAATTGAATATAATAGAAACCATAATCAATCTCTAAGTTAAGAAATACTTCCGTAAACTTTTTTCTATTTTTGAGAATTTATATGAATTTTTACAAATTTTTGAAATGTTGTATTGTCAAAATTGTCAATATAAGAATTGTCAATGAATCCCTCCTCTAACATAAATATTAAGTAGCACATGTATTCAGTTAATCGAACAAACAGACTGCCCCAAATTGTAACAATGGATCATCTCCATCCCAATTCGGTACTTCAACCATTAGTCTCACTGCTTGTCTGGTCCATGACCTCTCTTGCTTCATCATCTCGTCCCATTTCTAAAAAGCAGCTCCAATACTAGAGAGGAGGTTGTTAAATCGGGTTTAATCCCTCCCTGCTTCATTCGATTGAAAACACACATAGCTTCATCTACCTTCTTGTTCTTAGCATACTGTTTAAGCAAAGAATGGTAAATCGAGATATCTGGTGCCACATTATTGAGCTTCATTTTATCCAGGACATTCATCACATCATTGATAGTACCATCATTTGCATAACCAAGAAGTAAAATTTTATACGATACCAAATCTGGTTTTATACCTACCCTAATCATCAAGTCAAGCAACTTTTCAGCTTCCTTGCTTTGGCCTTGTTTGCACATTGGATCCATCATTGATCCCAAACTCACCTCATCTGGCAATATGCCTCGATCAATCATATCCTTGAAAACTCTGATCACATCTTTCCAACAGCCTAGCTCAGAATATCCACTTATAACACTATTATAAGTGATTATATTAGGTGCGACACCTTCATCAAGCATCTGATGCAGTAGCTTCTCTGCCTTATCAAACTCCCCATTCTTACAACAGGCATTCACAATGATACTGCATGTCACAGTATTAGGTGGTATTCCCTTTGAAACCATCTCATTCAACAACTTCTTTCCCTGGTCTGGTTTATTCATCTTACAGAATCCGTCTATGAGAGTATTGTAGGTACAAACAGTAGGATCCTTACCTTTGGAAATCATATCACGTAGCAACTTCTCTGCCTTTCCTGTTTTCCCCTCCTTGCACAGTGCATTCATGATGGTATTGTAAGTCACTACATCCGCCTCGGGTCCTTCGGAAACCATAAGCTCGGGATTCTTACCCCTTGAGATCATATATCTTACTAATTTTAGGGCCATTTCAATCCCCCCTTCCTTGCATAGTGCATCTATGATGGTATTGTGAGTGATTACATCGGGCTCTAGTCCTCTAGAAACCATGCACACAAGCATGTCCACTGCCTTATCCAATAGGCCTTTCTTTTGCCACCCATCCACAAGAGTATTGCAAGGCACTACATTTGGTTCAATTTTTTTTGAGATCATGTACCAGAACAATTCCTCCGCCTTCTCAATTTCACCATTCTTACACAGACCATTAATCAATGAGCTGTACGTAAAAACATTAGGAGCAATACCATCTGCACGCATTAGGTTCAACAAAACAAATGCCTGACTAATTGCCCCTATTTTACAGAAGCCATCAACAACAGTGCTGTAAGATATGACATTGGGTGCACAACCCAGCCTAGGCATTTTATTGAGCACCAAAGCTGCAGCCTCACCAATCCTATTTTCAGAACAAAGGCCCTTGAGTAAAGGAGTAACAATTAATGGATCAGCTCTCTGACCCTCCCTAATAAATCGCCCAAAAAGAATCCACCCAAATTCTGGCTGGTTCAATTTGGTACAATAGTCGATCAAGACAGTATATGAGCAAGCATTGGGTGAGGCTGAAACCCCTTTAGGTTGGGTCAAAAGGTTAAATAGGGTGAAGATGTTTTATAATGGTTGTTTGAGTTCTTCATACGAGTTAAGAATGTAAAAATTTGATTAAAGGAAGAGATGAATGGTGTAGGGTTCTTAGTGGCCAACAATTGGTGGAGAAACTGAAGAGCATCTTCCTTAGTCAGGCTGCCTGACTGAAATCGTTGTTTTACAAGCATGTCCAATTGACGGGTTCCCATAACTGTTAATTGCCTTGAAATCTTTTGCAGATAAACAGGAACTTATGATACCCTGGAAAACAAAAATTAAAGAATGGTGAATAGATTTTGAATAAAAGGTTTGCAACAACAGATAGGCAACAGAACAGTGGTACTGGCCAGAACATGACGTGCACCCCCACTTACGGTGATGCACAAGGCAAACAGTCAAACGGGAATGAATCAAAGTCTTAAAAGCCAGTACAATTTCAAGAAGATTAGCTGCCAATGTCTCTTCCTGCCCTACACAGACTTAATAGTTATTTTATGCAGCATGGTAGAGTTAATCGAAGCCTCGAAGGCAGAGTTGGGTACTGTTGGTTATATTTATCAAAGTTAATCCACCATATTTGGTACCACTGAACCAAAATAAAGAGTCGATGGCTCTCATTAATAGTAAAAAGCTCTCAAAACTGTAACTACTTTGGAATCAGGATGGGCCACAATTTTTTTTCTTGAGCACCAAAAATTACAAAAAATCACCACAATCGGCCCCAAAATGCATAATTTAGATATTTAGAACGGAGGCTGGAATACAGTAGTGTCCAGTACTACCAGTGGGACGCCACAAATCCTTAGTGTCCTCTTACAAAATATGCATATACTAGGAGTGGGGAGGGGTTGTACTGAGTGTACCACGAAGCAAAAGTTGCTTTTGAGCAGAAATTGTTTTTATCAAGCTTTTCCATGCACAAGGGGTAGGACGCGATGCATACAAAGCGTCCAGCTCAAAATCTGAAATCTACCTTAATCCAAATGAGTGACATCCGCTTTTTTCCAGAGGACACTCCAAATCACTGGCGTCCTACTTATGGTACCAGACGCTACCTTTTCACAGCGTCCCTGTTGGACGCCAGCGTCCGTTCTAAATGTTTAAATTGTATCTTTTGGAGCCGAGCAGTGATTTGGTAATTTTAAAGGCTCAACAAAAAAAATTGAGGCAGGATGGTGCTTGTCAAATTTTTTATTTCAGTTGCTGTCTACAATAAATCACCAAACTGGTAGCCGGTTACAAGCTATACCCGAAACCCCAATGGAGTAGTTATTCAGCGATCTATCATTCGTAATTAAGACAAGCTTTAGTGAAGCATTTGTTTAGTCAATGCAAACAAAGCCAGTGGGCAAAATCAGTATCTATCTGTGGGGGGCATTCTTACAAACAGTTGCAGTGCAAGAGAGTTGTAATAGAGGGTTTGAGCCAATTAATCACCAATTACCCAGTGACCTGTCACTGCTTGAAGTACACAGAAGCTGGCTCAAGGGCAGAGGTCCTGCCAGTCAAGAGAAGCTCGAGTGAAGCGGCAGTATCTCTCTGGGGCATTCTGACGAACAGTTGCCGGGCAGGAGAGGTCTCGGTGGAGGAGAAGTGAGGGCGTTGACTGTTGAGGAAGGGAGTGATGGTGAGGCTGGTGAGGATGGCGCCACTGCTGTCCGGTGAGTAGTCCGGTGGAGTGGGAAGGTGGGGCACCGGTACGAGTGTCAGTGGAGTACCAAAAGAGGAGAGGAGAGGTTCGTTTCCAACTTTCTTTTGTTGGATTTGTATTGTTAAGCTTGAACAGTAATAAATAATCAATCATCGGCTAAGACTTGAAGACGGTGGGAAAATGGCACTTTGATAGTTTGATGTGCTTCATAAATTAGTTTATTACAATCCTTCTAGTTGATCACAAATTGTTGTTTTATTATCCAGATATACAGATACCAAAAATATATATCAAAACAGATACTAGTTATGATATAATATCCAAATTGAAACATTAACAAATTATCTTGAAACAATTAACGTATTAACTTGAAACATTGTAGTATTAAGTTGAATAATACAAATCCTAAATTAAATCATATACTTGAATCACTACTAAATTACATAAATATTACCTTAAATTGTTGAGAGAACATATGTGAGCAAGATGAAGTGAAAAAGAGCAAAAAAAAAGAAAATTATATCATCTGTGTTTCATTTTAATCTCATTAAGTTTCAAATTAACTTTATAGATGTTTCATTTTGATCGCAACATGTTGCAGATTAACGTTAAATTAACTTTGTATGGTGGTATCCCGACAGTATTTTTTGCGGTATCCCATAGCATTTTCCTTTATTATTTTATCATCATTAGATTTGCGCGCAAATTTATTTTCTTGCCTTATACTTCATTAAATACGTTTTTAGAATGTGTGTTACTTTTAATCAAGTCATGAACAAAATGAACATAAATCATTAATTATTGTTAAATAAATTCAGTGTATATATATGTAATTTCACTTTACGGCTGACCGCACATGTTAAGCTCACGTAGAACTTTTATGAGTTTAACTAAAAAATCATATTATATCATCTCTAAAATTTTATTTAAGCTTAACAAATTTTTTATATCAAAATTTTATGGTACAAAAAATTCTCATTTTTAAAAATTAATAGAAACCTGTTTTGAATCTTTTAACAAAATTTTATGGTACAAAAAATTCTCATTTTTAAAAATTAATAGAAACCTGGTTTGAATCTTTAAAAGAGCTATACAATATTAATAAAATAATTAATATTTCTTGTATCACTTTTAAAAAAAAACCTTAAATAAATAGTTAAAATTTCAAAAAAAAAAAATTGTAACATGATAACTAGTCTCTGTTTGGATCCTGACACTTTGCTTCAGTGGAGGGTAGAGGAAGGGTAGGTAAGGGAGAGGAGGAGTGACCAAACCTGCTCAAGTTTTTTTACTTGCTCCAATACAATAAAATTAGGAGGGGAGAGGAGAGGAAATACTCTATACAAAACTCACCATCTTGTTACCCTCCAAATTGGGATGTAAAATTGCACCTCCCCATATATTTTCCATTCCATCCTTCCCCTCCCCTCCCTCTCCCCACCTCATAATGGAGCACACTGTGAGGTACCTGTGAAATTTTCCATTGAGAGAACCTAAGTAGCAAACAGAATTACTTAAAACGGGCTCATATTAAATGAAGCGCCCGAAGGCCCAAAAAAGCCCAAAATTAAACCCAATATGGCTGTGAGGCTGTTATCCCATATATCCAGATTTCCGTCTGGATCATATGTGCACGACAATAACCATTACACATTGTAACAGGTCATGTTACTGTACTAATATGGATCCCTGCTCTTAAGTCAACTCAGCAGCATCCGTAGAAAATCCCAACACATGGACCTTTCTCTTGGACTTCGCTCCGTTCCGCTGCCCAATGCCGTTTGTTTGTTTCAAGATTTGTGCAAGATCGAATCTTGATACAATCCAACGGCTCATATGCTTGACAGCAGACTGCCTTACGGCAGGGGATATGACATGAAATCGATATCAATACAAGATAAAACAAACCAATTAATTAAACAACCGATAAATAGAAGAAAAAAAGGGAAAAATAATATAAAAAGGGGGAGAAGAGAAGAAAAGTAGAAAACTCCGCGGCACCAGAAAAATCGGAGAAATCAAACAATAGTCTCATTCTCTCTCACCGTTCGTTTTCTCGATTTCCTGTTCTTCAATTTGGCTGAGCTTTGTTGGGCTGAAGGAACCACTGGTAGCAAAAAGTCCGTCGATTGGGGGAATCGGACTTACTTGTATGTTTGTTCTTACCCATCTCTAATTTTGTGATTTTGGTACCAAGAATTTGTCTTTATTCGTTGTGGGTTTTGGGTGATTGGTATTGGTGGGTTGTCTGGTATGCCCAATTGGAGTGATTCTGGTTTTATCAAATTGAATTTGGTGTTCGATTCGTGGCCTCCTGTTGGGAATTCTTGATTGGTGAATGGAGTATAGGGAGGTAGTTATTCTTGGTTGATTTCTGTGAGTGCCCAATTTGAGTGCCACCAGATGGAATAGCTCTGAGTTTATTTTAGATGGGTGTATTGAAAGTGTTGTTACTAGGAAGTTGCCTTTCGTCTCATTGATTATGTAAGATAAACTTAGGATAGAAAAACATGGAATAATTGGGTTGGAAATAGATGTTCATTTCACCCAATTCTAATGATATTATTTTCATTGTAAATGGATAATAGTGTACCTAGTCTGCCTAGCCCAACTTGTTTGGCAATTTTATGAATTTTTGACCTAATGAATGGAATTGAGCTGCACTGGCACATTACCCAGTTTATTCTTCTTATTTACAGTTAATATTGGCTTTGATTGATTATATATTAGGTATGGTTTTCCAGTTTAGACTGAATACTAAGAAGTAAGAACTCAACCATGCTGTGTACTGCTGTTTTCTGGATGGTTGCCAGTCTCAGAACCATATAGGACTGGTTAAAGGTTCCGTGTGCTTATACATTCCTGAATGATTCCTTTTTCTTGGTTCGATTTGTTAGAATCGGAACATCTTAATTTGTGAGGCAATGTGAAATAATGCTCTTTGCTATTACTGTCGAATATGTCATGCTGCACAACTGTATATACCGGTATGTCAAGTCATCTTAATTTTCTTAGTTATTGATATTTTTGTTTTCCATTTTTCTTATAATGTAGTTGTACAAAATGAGCTCGCTGTGCCCCTTTGCTAAAGGAGCCATTGGTGTCGGCGGTGTATGTCCCATGAGATCATCTGACAAAAATAAAGAAAGTAATAACAACGATACATCCAAAGAGGAAAAGGAAGAAAAAAATGTTGAAGAAAAGAAAAACAGTGCTGCAACCATTCCTGCCAAGTGCCCCTTTGGATATGACTCGGAGATGTTCAAATTGGGGCCACTCAGTTGCATGATATGTCAGGCGTTGTTGTATGATAGCAGTAAATGCATGCCTTGTGCTCACAAATTTTGCAAGTGAGTAAAATTTTATTGCATGTGTACGTAATTTATTTAACACTAATTGTCTTGGTTAGTAAATTTCTTATGCCATCAATTATGTTATATTGGCTAATAGGAGATACAAAATGAATCATATGAGGTGAAAAGTTGTTGACGTCATCCATAGGTTACCAGGTTTCATAGTTGACTAATAGTTGCAACTGTGATATCATTGTTTCAAACACTACATACGAAAAGTAATTTATTGAAAATTGATGTACTTATAGAACAAAGGGGGTGAATGGGATGCTGTAGCGAAACTTTTTTTTTTCTCTCTTTAAGAGGTCTCTGTATGACAATTAATCATTGAAAACCCCTTTGCGCTTTACTTTTGTTAAAATGAAGAGATATGACAATGGGATTTGGGACTATAAAGATACAATCTGTTGCAGTAAATGTGGGATGGAATCCATTGACACATGATTATCTGATATGATAATTGTCAATTTGTCATACTGAATCTGCCTTGTCTGAATGCGATCTATGCTTATCTTACGGAAAAAAGCTAATAAAGTTTGATGCATGAATTACTTCCATCAATCTCTGGAAGTTGTAGATGTCTATATCTAGTGACCTAACTATTTAAGCACTTTCCGATTTTTGAAAATTTTGTGATGATTGCCAAATCATTGGCTTACAAGTTGGTCCCTATGCACTAGACGAACAGATTATTTATATTCATCTCCCATTTTATGTAATTTTTAGTATTGGTTTGCATTTCATCAAAGTTTACTGAGTGCTAACCATTGTGAATATTACCTCGTTCAGTATGGTACATTATGCACTGACTATTGTAATGTTTTCATGGTTGTCACCAAAAATGACATCCAAGATCGTATATTGTCATGTTTGTATGGTTGTCACATGAAAACGAATATTGTCATTTTTTCTCATGGTTGCCACCAAAAAAATACGGTTTATTAACTTTGATTGGCATTTTCCATTATTAATTGGTCTTTAGTCCTTGCATAATAGCCAAGATCATTGGACATTGTCATACATTGTATAAATAGTTTTTCACTTTCATCTCTCTTTCTCTCTCTGTCAACAGAGTATGCATATCACGCTTCAGGGACTGTCCCTTATGTGGAGCTGACATAGAAACAATTGAGCCCGACACAGATCTTCAGGCCACTGTAGATCGGTTCATCGATGGTCATGCTAGAATTAAGAGGACCCAATCAAGTACTGACAAAGGAGAAAAAACAGTAGATGCACAGAACAAGGTCATATATGAAGATGTCTCCATGGAGAGGGGTGCGTTTTTGGTGCAGCAAGCTATGAGGGTTAGTCTGTCTTTTCAATTCAGGTTTAAAAGCATTCTAAGAGTCTGGTAATTGGGTGGTACATGTATGGTTATAGGTACCAAGTAGTATTAATTCTGAACTCTTTTCTTTTATGAACATGTACACCTGCAAAAGAATGCTTCGTTAGGCCTACCAATATGAAACATTGGAAAATGTTATACATTCTGTATTCAATAAAAATCATTAGGAGATTATCTATACTGTTCCTTTCCTATTTGATTTAGACAAAATTGCAATATAAACTTTTTCTTCATTCTGCACAAAAGGAAGGATACAGAAACATTATTTTTTTTATGTGCAAAACATTAATTCCAAGTCTGTAGTGGTAAAAAATAGGCCTGTTTTGAATTATGTAAAACATTAGTTCCAACTCTGTAGAGCGTGTGAAATATATCTCGTTTTAAAGGACATCCAGGAAATCATATCTTTAGATATGGCCACCAATATTTATTTCCTTATGCTATTTATTTTTTCCAATGTTATGGGAAAATGGAAGTGATAAATTATTACCAACAGGCATTTCGTTCAAAGAATGTTGAAAGCGCAAAATCGAGGCTTAGTATTTGTGCAGAAGACATTAGAGAGCAGCTGAAGGTGAAAGAAGATTCTGATGAGTTATGCTCCCAACTCGGTGCTGTTTTGGGGATGCTTGGAGATTGCTGGTTTGAACATTACAGCCCTTCCTTTTCTTTTTGTCTTTTTGTTTGTCCTAGAACATCTTATTATTTTTTTTTCTTTGGTTGGTTATGTGATTATGTCTATTACCTTTCTAAACTTAATTGCTTTTGTGTTCTTATAATCTCAGCCGTTCAATGGGAGATGCTGACTCTGCTATCAAGTATTACGAAGAAAGTGTAGAATTTCTCTTGAAATTGCCTAAAAAGGATCTGGAGGTGATATATATATATTTTTTTAAGTTTAATCTTGGTTATTAACTGCAAGGATTTTGTAGTCAATTATTCTACTTTGCAAATAACCTACTGAAGCGAACTCTTATGTAGGTGGTCCACACACTCTCAGTTTCTCTAAACAAAATAGGAGACCTGAGGTACTATGCTGGAGATCTTCAGTCCGCAAGGAACTATTATGCACGCTCTTTGGAGGTGCGTCGACAGGCAGTTAAAGAGCACTCAAATGCTTCTTCCCAGGTCTTGCACATCTCCCCTCTCTCTAGAGCCCCCTGAACTTTTGGCGTGAAGCCTCAAATATCGTTGATTCCCTTTAGATATACTTAATAAATTGATCTTGATATAGGTGATTGATTTGGCGACCTCTCTTGCGAAAGTCGCTGATGCGGACAGGAACCTAGGAGAGGAAAATACCGCAATTGAAGGATTCAAGGAGGCAGTTCAATGCTTGGAAGCCTTGAAGCTTGATTCTGCAGAGGCTGCCCTTGAGCAAAAGGTGCATAATATTTATCATCTAGATTCTATAATTTTTTTGGTTGATTACTAATATCCTTGAAATGTGATATTGTTATATGTTTGGGCTTATCCAAAAGCTATGGATTCTTTCTTATGTGACTTTGTATGGACTGAGACTTGAGCAGCTAAGCTGTTGGATAACTATTAATTGAAAATACCTAACATGAATTACTTCACATGATGGTAAACATTTTGAAGTAAAAAATTGCAGTAACAAATGGTTATGAAATTAACCTCGAGGGTGAAAACAAGAAACTTCATATGGTGGAAAATAATATATACATGAACTAATGTTAGTTCTCTATTTTTTCCTCTCTTTTTTCAGAGGCGCTCAGTGCTCGATTTCCTTCAGAACCAACTTACCGACAACTCAAGTCATGCCGCAAGCTCTCCAGCTTGATATAAAACCATGTTGTCTGGTTTGGTAGTTAAAACGAAGAAAATGGCATTAACAATAATGCGGTGTGCTATTGTATTTTCTTATGGAAAGCACGGATCTTAACAGTTCGATAAAAAATGTCTGAAGCTTGCACTGGTACTGTGTAATTTAGTAATGTATATGATCTGAACTTTTTGAAAACCTGTGGCCTTCTTATACCATAAAAGTAGCAGGTTCCTGCATAGTCACAAATGCAATAGATAATGCTCAATTTCTACCAACATGTTGCTACTAGGTCTATAAATTTTTTATACTTCTAAAGAGTAAACTTTTCCAAAATAAATAAATAGAATTATTATACACTTAAAGAGTTTGTATTCCATGGTAACAACTCCACACTGTGGGTCCTCATACTGATTGTCAGTTGATATTGTAGAATATCAGGTACTTACACTGTTCTATTTTATTTAATGATTTTGGATAAGGATGACTTATTTATTCCAATAAAAATAGGATCAGTCAAGTAGGAGAATCTCATAAAACTATTCTAAAACTGGTATGGTATACCAGTTCCTTGATTCTTGGTGCCCATAATAATTCAACCCTTTTTATGCAACAATCTTGCATTCCAATGGTTCCATCCCATCAGGGATGAACAAGTGTTACAAGTCAAGGCAGCAACTGTTTTCCCCAATTTTCTTATTTGGAAACATTAATGAATCACGCAATGATTGAGGTCCAGAGATCGATTCTGTGTTGTTTATAATTTATTTAAACCTGTTTTGATTTATTATTAAAAGTAAACCAATGTAAAGACAAACTATATAGAGCAGTAGGTAGTGTTCATCATTTTTATTTATCTGTCGGTATACTGTATTTTTAATAAACAAATATCAATTTTCAGTAAACATTTATATCTTTCTGATTAATAGATATAATTTTCTAGTGAACATTTTTAATACTGCGATAAGAACATGGGTGCACGTAGTGTGTCAGAACATTAAGAAGAGTGGATGGGTGGCTTACTTGATAGGGATAGACTCTACATGTTATTCAACTATATATCACCTACTGTCATGGTACAGTTAGTTTCTTTATCATGAGTGTCAAATCCGTGAGATTTTTTCTATGCAATTTTGTTGGGTGTGATTCATGATTTGTGGTCAGGAATAGAGAAATTGCATTTCGGTAATATTAAGCAAATAGGAAGCTAGGAACTTCAAACAAAAGTTTTCTGACTGAATTAATGGTTATTCTCTCATTTATTTTTCCAGTCATTTGAGAGACCAAATTGAAGAAAACAAGTCTTTTTTCACTTTATATCCTTCCTATATATAAAATCATATCGGAAAAAAATGACATGAAAGGGCTATCTTCCCCAAATAAGAAACCTGAGCCGTTGATCATTTTTTTTGGATAGATCAGAACCGTTGATTTACGTTAATGCACGTTGACGTTAATGTCTCAGCCCATTAAAATTTAAGGCCTATATAAATTTGCTCAATATAAGGTCCATCACATATTATCTTAAAAATTTATTATAAGAAATAACAATTTCAGCCCAAAGCAATGCGTGCGCTCTTTACTAGTATATTACAATATGTATATGCATCTTGAAATTACATACTTTTACCAAGGCTTTGTTTGGGGAATCGTTAATTCGAAATCTGGACACATTTAAATTTGAGGGGTGTGACTCTCATCTTCATCTCAATTTTTTTTTTTTTTTTAATTCTAGCCAATATCTATTTTTTGGATTAGGTGAGAAAAATTTCAAGTTAATGACGTTATAACCAAGTAAATTATGGGTCAAGCTTTTCTTTAAGTAAATTTAACAAAATACTCTTTTCATGAGGTATACATAATCAATTTTCTAAACATATAAGCAAGAGGCGTGCAAAAAATACGCATATATAAAAAATGCAATTATTAGCTTTCCTAAAGATTTTGGGCTTATATATCACAAAATGAAAATCAATACCCTGATATTTTGTTTTTGATACGCCGAAATGATATTTGATAGATAATTAATTTGATCCCATGCATCGACACGTACTCTTTTTTTTTTTTCCGAAAGACTATAAGCAGCTGTCAGGTTAATTATGCATCGACACACATACTCGGAACATCCAAATATTAAAAAAAGGAAGGAAAACAAAAAAAGTTTGTGAAAAAAATTTACACAATTTACGAATTGGAAGAGAAGGTTCACTTATTTCTCTCTGGCAATAGCTACCGACCACCTTTTTTACTTATCAACCCGTCCATCGTATTTCAATTAACAAATATTATTTTTCAGTGAACATTTATATTTTTCCAATTAATAGATATCATTTTCGAGTGAACAGATACACATTAGTGTACGTAATTAGTATATCAAAATATGAAAAAGATAGATGAGTGATCTACTTTATACGATGGACTTTACGTGTTTTCCTTTCTTATATGTCTGCGCTGCTACTCAATTTACACCGCACATATATATTCCAGTTATTAGGAAGTGAAATTCCGGAGGTGAAAATAATATTCTTTTTTTGAACTATTTCTGTGATGAAACTGCTACCACAATTTAACTTTCTCTGTAATCACCAAATTAAAGTTTCTTTTTCGATTCAACTTTGAAGAGTCAAAAGTGATACGAGAAATTAAAACGAATAAAGATGAAGATCAAATAGCTTACGAAAAAGTAAAAAGTTTTAAAAAAAAGCAAAAATAATTAAAAAGAAAATAATGATATATAAAATTTATACAATTATATGCAGAAAGATGAATATAAGCTCTACATAACCCTGAAACATAAAAATTAATATTCATACTAGTGAAAAGCCCACGCTTGCTTTAAGCCGAAATTGTTATTTCTTATAATAAACTTTTAATATAATATGTAATGGGCCTTAAATTGAGATAATTTATACGAGCCTTTAATTTTATTGGGTTGAGAAGGTCAACGGGCATTAATGTACATCAACGGTTTTGATCTATTGAAGAAAATGATCAACGGCTCAAATGTGAGGATAGTCATTTCATATCATTTTTTCTAATATGCTTTTATTTATTAGTAGTAAGGATATATTATAGGGAAAATTCACCATATGATCATCAAACTATTTGAAAAAACCAAGATATATGGTCCTTGAACTTCAAATTGCACCAAATTGGTCCTTGAACTTTATAAAAAACACCACATTAGTCCTTCAACTTTTTTTAAAAAGCACCAAATTAGTCCTTCAACTTTAAATTAATATTACTTAAGTTTTCTCAAAAATTATACCAATTAAAAGACATAGAAAGTAATGGCTATTCTGAGTTTCAGCTAATGTTAAATCTATGTAATAATTATAATCTGTTTTTCCAAAAGAAAGATCGTTATTTATTTATTGGATAATGACTGGAACTGTAGAGATTTAAACGTTTGGCGGCTCATAACTATTTTTTGTGTGCAATTCTCGTCAACACTTTTGTGAAGAAAAATCAATGTTAAAATCCCATCAATCTGGTTACATTTTCCGTCATACAGAAAACCAAAGTACACATACATACATATACACAAATTAACTAATTAAGGAACAGTGATTTTGATTAATTACTTTCCGGGCAGTAATTAAATCCAACCCATGCATCAAATCAAGTGCTAATCCATCTGCAGATTTTCCAACTTACCAACGAATCTAGATAATTAGATTGTTGACATAATTTTTGAAAAAGCTTAATTTGTGACAAATATATCATGGTTACTATAATTGGAAAATATTTATAGATGAGGATGACCTTTCACCTCAAAAGTTCTCAGCACCTATACAAAGCTTGCCAGAATTAATTAATTTCTCTGATTGGGTCACTCTTTTTTTGTCTTTAGAGGTTATTTAGCTAATTGGGAGCCCTTAATCCAGGATTAAGATAAGCACCTGTGTGAAAGTTGAACAAAACTTGCCAAGAATTAATTTCCTTGATTGCGTCACATTTTTTGTCTTCAGAGGTAATTTGGCTAATGGAGGGCAGTTAATCAGGATTAAGATAAGCACTACCTTTTGAATTTTTGTCAATATGGTTAATCCAACTTGTGGTCCAGATTAAATATAATTAACCTACTAATTAATTATAGAATCTAATGTCTATATATATATATATTGTGATTAATTAGTTGCGTGGGCTCCACTGGGGCTTCTCAGCCTATTAGGGTTTGCCAGACGTATATAAAGGAGGAAAGATATATAGCTAGCTGAGAAATTATTTTTGCACCCCTTAACTTTCCCCCTTATCCACCCCTAATTAAATTGCTTAATATTCTCTCAGTTTTTTCTCATACTCTCTCAATTTTTAATGAATTCTTTTTCACTATTTCTCCTTCCATCATGTATGTATGAGTTTTTTTTGCATGGTTAATTAATGATATGCATTAGACCGTCAAAAGTATTTGTAATATGTTAAAAAAAATTTAACTAAAAAATATATTAGGGGATGGATAAGGGCAGTGGCGGACCTCGAGTCGAAATTAAGGAGGGGTCAATCAAATTTAGTTGAGTTTATAAGATACATTAACCAACAAATTTAATAATTTATATGTAATAATTAATTTTTTAAGGGGAGCAAACTTTGAATATTGGGTAATAATTCATTGATTTACATGTACATTTTACAAAATTTCATATATTAAGGGGGTCACTGCCCCATGTGGCACCAACAAAGATCCGCCCCTGGATAAGAGGATTTTTAAGGGGGGTAATTATCAGCTCGCATGGGTAGCTAGCTAATGTATTAATATTCTGCTTCACAGTTCACACTAAGTAAGATTTAAGATAAGCATTGATGTATACATATCTTGTTGGACTGGATTAAATTGTGGATTGGGTTCAATAGAGTAGAGTTTGGCTAGAAGATATAACTGTAAGGAATTTTGAACGGATATTCAAAGATGCACTCGTGCGGTCAAGGTTTTGTACGTGCTCCACACTGCCAAACACACAACAGCTTGGTCCACCAATCTTTACATGAAAGTTGGGCAACTTTTTTAATCTAATTAGTAATTGGTTAGTTTAATCCTTGATGGGTTAAATCAAATTCGTTTAGGTAATTCATGTGATCCGATTGGTATATATGGATACATACTTCTTTCTTTGTTTTTTTTTTTTTTTTTTTTTGAGGACACATACTTCTTTCTCAATATTTTGAGGATGATGCGCATATATAAACATTCAAGATTTAGTTTGTATATAGTTTCTAATATAATATTTTTATAACAATAAATCTGTTGATATGTACTTGTGTAGAATTATAATGATAATTTCTTTAATTTGTAATTAGCAAAATTTTAAAATAACAACGTTCTGTGAGAAAAAATAAATGTTGGGTTCGGTTCCACCACACCAATTTTTTTTTTTTTTTAAAAAATTTAGTATTTTTTGTTCATAAATGCTAAAATAATTTGTTACAAATTACAAATTATGATACATATATATTATGACATTTCCAATTGTTGTATTTCTTATATTTAGATTAATGAATTGTTTAATAGTATATGAGATCGACTTAGACTAATATGAAAACATTTGCATTTTCATCTGAAATGCTCATGACTAAAAATATACTTTGTCATATATTAAATTTTAATTTATGGGTTCCAATAAATTTCATCATATAAAAATACTAGTGGATAATTTTTTTTTCATCTTATCTAAGTGGACTTTTTATAATGCTCTAAAATTTAACTAAATAGTGTTAGTTTGCACATAAATTTTGAAAAATCTGAAAAAGATACTTAAAGAACTTCAAAAATAAAAAATAATTGTATCCCCAAGTTCTTTATATGTAGAACTTATATATTGAGAATCATAAATCGCAATTAATTTAGGACATGACAAAGTATAATTAATTTGAGTCGTGTGCATTCAAGAGTGAAATGCAAACATTTTCATAATAGTTTTACTCATGAAATATTTCTACGAATTAATTATATTTATAATTATCATTTGGACAGATTTTTTTCCCCCTTTTTCTTAATTTCAATATATAAATAGCGCGAGAGACATGGATAAAATCAACAATGGATAATGCAACTTAATCTCAGAAGTATGGGTATAAATACCCATATATGTGACCTGTCCAACTTGTATTGTATTTTTCATATATGTAATCTCAATATGTATAATTGATTATTTTGTTTATTTAAATAATATACTTGACCTAGAATTAATTTTTTTTTGTCTGAATTTGAAGAGGGAATAAACTTAAAGCAATCATATATCAAGCATTTAACTTTCTCATGATAACGATGCATACTTAATAATGCGAGACTTGAAAATTAAATTAAGTTTTTTCATCACTTGTGTGGTTTTAATTCACGATATATACGTACGGTTCAATGCATTTATATAATTAATTTCATTATTACTTTTGATTGGCATTAAATATTATTAATTTTTTTTTCTTAATCTAACATAAATATTAAATACAAATAATTGAGCACGAATTTCTGCATGCTTTAATTTTAACTTGAATTTTAGCCACACCACAGCTCCTTTTTGTTGATGGTACGCATAACACATGTTGACTAGTATTGCGTTGTGGCGGCTGAATATATATATCCTCCTTGTAGAAAGGAGCTGCTTTAATTGAGCACCTCAAGATTGTTTGAACAGCTAACAAATGAGAATTTAATCAATCTAAAAAAAACCTATCTAAACTTCGAGTGAATATATCGTGAGCTTAACCTCATGAAGCCTTTCTGTAAGTGCACCACTAAGAACATATCAAATCACCTCCAAATTTCAATTTATATTGCTAAGTAAATTCTTTATATCAAACCTTATGGGAAACAAAAATTTTCCGTTTTTAAAAACTTTTTAAGTATTTGTTTGAGATTTTTAAAAAATGACTATACAATATTACTAAAATAATCAAGTTTTATGCACCATTTTTAATTATCTCAAACAAATACTTAAAATGTTTAAAAATAAAAAAATTTTGTATCCTATAAATTTTTTGGTATAAAGAACTTATTAAGCCATATAAATCAAAATTTGAAGGTTATTTGATATGTTTTTGGAGGTAATACGCTCACTAAAAAACTCCATGAGGTTAAACTCATTGTACATTTAGTATTATTTTTAGATATATTTTGTAAGGATTATTTGTAGTTTTGATTTCATGAACTACTGAAAATACTTTCGCCAAAATATAAATATATATTTAATTAAATACGGACAAACTTATTGAATATAAACAAAAAGGAAATCCAAATAATTTTGAGCCCATTTTGCGTGTGCAAGCTAGAGGCAAGCTTGTGTTGCCTGTTATAGAACGATGCTTGATCTATGGTAAATCGTGTGGCCAGTGAAGAAAAACCACGTGTACTTTGACTAACTGGTAAAATACAGGACCATGACCAAGACCATCTATATATTTGATGCATGTATGTAATATATGTATTGAGTTATGTTATAGTGCACCGCAGGTTTTGCACCGCCCTCGAATTTCTATTTTTAAAAGTCAAATGACCAAACTAATTTGCCCAACACAATATTCTACATATTGAGATTATGTAAGGTAACAAATGATATTATTTATATATATGGTCTTGGTTCATCTTTCACAGCGTAACGCATTGCGTTAAATACACAATCTCTAATTTGAGAAATTTCTAAATGACATTATTTTATTATTATTTTTGGTCTATTTTTCAAAAATCCAAAAAATAGTTAAAAATTTATAAAAAATCTGAAAAAAAGAAAAAAAGTTTATGGATGCATTAGTTAATTTATAGATTGATAGTGTTTCAAATTTTAATCAATTTGAGCATTGTTTGATGCGTTATCAAAATTTTGTGTATTTTTTAACGGCTCAAATTATAATCGGATACATAATCAATCTATAAGTTGAGTAATACTTCCGTAAATTTTTTTTTCTATTTTTAAGATTTTTTAAGATTTTTTATAAATTTTTGAAAGATGACATTGTCAATATTGTCAAAATCACTATTTTCAATGGATCCCTCCTCTATATGTGTTATGTCTTTATTTATGACCTTGAATAATAATAATACCTCATCACTAGATTTATATAACACAGCGTAACGCCTTGCGCCTAACTCGATCGCGTGAACAGATTGTCTACAATTAAATGCTGCCAATGGCCTTTTCCCTATTTTGTATTCACACTTTATAAGCTTTTTCAATTTTTTTTTTTTTATTTTTGCCTTGTGGAATTAACATCATTTTTGTCTTTGCAAATTAGAAAAAAGCTCACATTGGTTATAATTAAAGAGAGACCTATTTTGTGATATCATCATCATCAAGGAAGGTATAATAAGTAATTACTTTCTATGATGACAGTGGATGATATAAACTTATAATTAAATCTGGCTACATTATAAAATCAAAATCGAAGATTTTATTAATTAGTTTAATGCTGATAATAAATATTCACTGAAAAATCAAAGTGCAACTAGAAAGTATAGTTTTAGTTTTAGGATCAGCACCTACCATGAATACCGTCACTATAATACAATGACAAATTGACAATAAATTGATATGTAGTGAATACCAAGTAATTAATATGGCCTAGCTAAATATACGGAGAATACGTCACAATCGTTTCTTTTCAAAGGCATATATATAATAGTATAATACACCTCCGTGACGTGCATACAGAAAAAAGGATAATAATTGTGTATTATAAAGTATATAATTTCAATATCTCTTAAAGTAAATGACATGAACTATAGCTAAACCTCCAAAATAATAATCTCACCTCCAATTCCAAAGATGATATGACAGGAATCAAAAGAGAACAATCATGCAGCTCTATTCGTCTGTGATAAGATATTTGTTAAAAGGAATATTTTCTATAAAGGTATGATTCAGTGGGAGAGCTAAAAACAGTTTTTTCTTTCTTTTTATTCATACCTTTTGTTTTATGCATTTTTTGTAGGTGCTAAACGTGTTAGAAAAAAATGTTCTATAGTTCTTAAGATGCATTTATGTGTATTATGTGCATGTATAATTAGAATGGTTAAATTAATAATCAATTAACAATCAATTATTGATCAAATTAATTAATTAATGGAATTATAATATGGATCAATCACCAATATTTGTACTTTTGATAGTTGAATTTGAATATATTTCAACTTGAGATGAGTTTAGAAATGCCCATGGATTGAGAGAAAATTTTTTTTTAATCTACTCTTATTAAAATTTAGTTGTTTTGTAAGTCTCATTTATTTGTATAAAATTTAGCACCAATTAAATAATCAATCCTTTATTAGAACATGGGCAAACGATATCACCGTTGCACAAACGTATTACCAACTATTGTAGGATAGGGGATACAATTCTTTATATACCAGTATTAATTTTACTTAATTAAGAATCTAAAAAAATATATATAATTCTTCTTCATATATATTTCTTATCAGATATATTTATCATAACTAAACAATTTATACAATTAGAAACAATAATAATTTCCTTAGCTCATGACTTATATCTACAGTTGGTTTGGTGGTGGTGATATTTCTCGGTTTCAAACTTTCAATTACATCGTTTTTCCAATTGAAAAATGGGCAATTGTGCTTTCCAGATCAACCCTTATTATGGAGGGGAGTACAAGTGTACATGCAACCGCACAATGGCATATATGATTTTCAACTACCCAATGGCATGCAATGCAATGCCCATACAAAATAAATAAATATATATATATATTTTTGAAACCATAAATAAATAAGGATAGTAATGTGTTGCCCCCAACCGTCTGCCCCCCATTTGCCCCCAATTCATTCAGAGCGTTTTGTAAACTGTCCATCTTTCCCAAAATTCATTCATAACGTTTTGTAAACTGCCCATCTCTTTCCAAAATTCATTTAGAATGTTTTGTAAACTACCTATTTGTGTCCAAAATTTATTTAGAATATTTTGTAATCGTGGGGCAATTAGGGGGCAGCACACTGGGGTAGGGGTGAAAACGGATCGGATATCAACGGATAGTGGGCAAAATTGTATCCGTATCCGCTTTAGTTTTTTGGATACGAATACGGATACGGATAGTTCCGGATACGAATACGGATCGGATATTAAACAAATACGAATACAGATCGGATATTAAACGGATACGGATGCGGATACGAATATACTTCGGATATTAGACTTATTATTAAAAAATATATTTTATATAACTTTTTCATGATAAATCACTAACTAAAATGGTTAAATTACTATAAAAATTAATCACTAATCATAAATATGTTATTAGTTCATCGTAGATCATTATTATCATAAATAATTACATGTTAGTTAAGAAAAAAATCCATAATATTTATTATATTATTAGTTACAAGTTATAAATAATTATAAAAGAGATGAATTCAAAGTCTAATTAGATATAAACTTCATTAAATTTGAAATCTACATAAAAAATACAATTGAAAGATATATAATAAGCCTTTGAAACGGATATCTGAATTACCATAATATCCGGATTCGGATAATTATCCGTATCCGTATCCGTATCCGTTTCCATATTCGAAACCGTATCCGTATCTGTATCCGCATAAATTTTATCCATATCCGTATCCGTATCTGCAAATATCCGTATCCGAATATCCGTATCCGCAAAAATTCGAATACGAATCCGGATACGGACGGATATTATCCGATCCGTTTTCACCCCTCCACTGGGGGCAGTGTATCACTACCCAATAAATAAATATCTGATAGGAACACTCCTTGAGGAGCTCAGTAACCAACCAATCACATTGTCATCATGCTGTTGCACTTGCAATTGCTAGCTGCCGATCCCAGAAAAAATAATGAGGCGAAAAGTGACAACTGAAGTGACTACGAGAGAAACTTCTACAGTGTCCCTGTACCAGAATGTATAATCCCCTCCATCTCGGAATGGTACAACCCACTGCAATTCTGACCGTCTGATTTGCATCTAAGGACAGATTGTCAGATTCCCCTTGCACAGTTACACTGAACCAAACAATGGTCAAATTCATACTCCAGAAAGAGTGGTAAGCTTCCAAGCTTTTAGCTGTGACACATCGTTATTAATCTCAACCACTGGTTTTGTTTCTTTGATTTCTTTATCTTAATCAAATGGCTCAAATTATTTTTCTTTTTGAATTAAAGAGATAATGTAATCTGTCTAAAGAACAATTTAATACTCAAAATCAAAATATTTGAGACTCTTTGTATTCTTTTATATGAATTATTATGCAGCTAAAAATATATTGTATAAAAAATAAGTTAAGTTCAATATTTATTTAATAAGATATATTTTTGTGAAAAAATGAAAAATTTATATTTATTTTTAATATAATTAATTTATATAATATTATTTTTACCCCGATTCACAGCTCTACTATAATTAAAGAGTAAAGACTCCTCCTGCTTAATTAAAATACTGTTAGATTTGTTCTGTCAGATTGGAGAAGATCCGGACCCACAATTTTTCTCACAAATTGAGTATTATGATTGAATTTGAGTAATTTGACCGTGTGATGAATTAAGAGGCTCCAATTAATACGCCGGTGCATATCTATATATATATATATTTGGTGCATTTTGTGCCTGCCATGTGCCCAATTTCTTGGTGCCACGTATCTACTTCCAGTTTCATTTTCTCCCCCTTTGACAAAAATTGAAAAAACACTAGTAAACTTTTCTTTCCCTTCTTTTTCAATTTTCCTTTTCCTCTTTACCGTTTTGGTAAAAAGTAAAAACAGTGGTGGGTAATTTTCACCTGCCTAATTAAAACTCCAGCCCAATAAGCAATTTTATGTAGTGGCCAGATTTAATGGACCAGGTTAAAAGTAAGTTTGTGCTAGCTAATTAAAGAGAAGGGATCCCTGGCAATGTATATCTAGATAATCTTGACAATAGTATATTTAATAAATTTTTAAAAAAAATATTTAAAAAATCTTAAAAATTGAAAAAAGTTTATAGATGTGTTATTTAATATATATAGATTGATAGTGTTCTAAATTTCAATCAATTTGAGTATCGTTTGATGGTTCATCAAAATTTTGAGCTCTTTTTAATAGTTGTAATTTAAAGAAATTTTAATGGACTATTAAAGAACACTTATATTGAATATTATTGAAAATATAATCAATCTATAAGTTTAACAATACAACTATAAACTTTTTCTATATGTAAGATTTCATAAATACATTTTTTTTCAAATTTATCAAATATACCATCGTCAAGATATTGTCAATGTAATCATTGTCAAGGCATCCTCCCTCCTAATTAAAATCAACTAATCAACACGTTAATTAATTTACAGCACACACATGAATATATATAAACATGATCACATTAATTAATCAACCCTGAAAATATTGGAACTGAGCCAGGTCGACACGTCAGTGCCAGTTGGCACTGATGCAACCACCTGACGTCACCATCCTCGATATCTTTTTTTTTTTTCCCCTATAATAACTAAGTTTCATTCACTCTTTCAAATTTTTTTTTTTTTTTTTTTGAGGAATATATACATATTACTTCTTTTATTTTTCCATCTATTTTTCTCTCTTGCCATGCGAGACGTGGGTCTCTAACGATAATTACAAGCTCCACGTGTTAGTCCGTAAACTAATCCTTGCTAATTACGATTATGCCCCTTGGCTACACGACAAATCCCCCACATGATAAAAGCACCCCAACGCCCCTCTCGGAAAAATTTCAATACCTCCTCCATTCTCTCTCTCTTATCTCTTTAGCTAGAGTTGCACCCTTGCACACACAACCTATACACACCTTTGCTATACTACTTGTTGTTTGTTCTTCCAGCCTTTGTTCTTGGCAACAGTTCACCAAAAGATTTTGAACAAAATTTGTTCAAGTATATAATAATCTGTCTATATATATATTAATAAAACCCTAGCTAGTGAAGCCTTGATTGATTGAGGTGTATATATAATATATATATATATAGCATCAGACCCTAGTTAGTTAGATTTCCTTTTCGGTTGATATGACTAACCCGGCATCGCTTCCGCCGGGCTTTCGATTCCACCCGACAGATGAGGAGCTCATCGTTCATTACCTCAAGAACCGCACCGCCTCCGCTCCCTGCCCCGTTTCTATAATTGCCGAGGTCGATATTTACAAGTTCGATCCATGGGACTTGCCAGGTTAATTTGCGCCGTTCCTCTTTTCGTCGTTTATATAATTAATTTGTCCCTCAATTCGATGTAATTATTACCTAAAGATGAAATTGTTGTATCGCATATACATCGGTCGATACGTTCATTCGATCTGACCATGTTATATTGTTATTGATCTCTCGTGTCTGTGCAGCCAAGGCGATATTCGGAGATCGCGAGTGGTACTTCTTCAGTCCGAGGGACCGAAAGTACCCAAACGGGATCCGGCCAAACCGTGCGGCTGCATCCGGGTACTGGAAGGCCACTGGCACTGACAAACCGATCCAAAGGAGTAACAGCAATGAGAACATTGGCGTTAAGAAGGCGTTGGTCTTTTACAAAGGACGACCGCCGAAGGGTCTCAAAACCAACTGGATCATGCACGAGTACCGCCTCGCCGAAGCACAGAGCAACAACACGTACCGGCCCATGAAATTCAGAGAGACATCCATGAGGGTATGTACTATCTTCAAAAACCATTATGTTAGATCTGTAATTCTGTGCTGATTTATTTATTTAATCAATTTCCTATAAATTAATGTTAATTTTGAAGATCTTTAAATCTTATTCTTGTGCATTATTTCTGTGTGGAAAATAAAGTGGTAACATTAGTTGGATGTATTATTATGACTGAATTGGACCTTTAATGCCAATACATGTCACTTGTCATACTGATAAGGTAAAAGGTTGCATATGCCTTGCCCTGATTAAAGACCCCTCATGGTTTAAATTAATGATCCATCTTTTCCATTAATTAGCAGAATAATTACCTACTCTTCATCAAATGAAGAATGTGTAACTTGCCTAGATCTTCTGTGCCTTTAGCAAATTAAAAGAGCAGCAGGCAAGGATTAATTAGCAAACTGCCCATTTTCTGTTAATTCATAATTTGTAATTACAGTAAAAAAAATGGTACCCAAAATTGGTTTCAGAAAAAAAAAAAAAAGTTCAGACATATATAAACAGTACTGGTACAGAAAATTTTTGATGAATCAGCATATATTATATATATATATATATATATATATATATCAAGCTGCTATAGAAGATCAATCTTATATATCTTTCAAAATCAAATATGCCATGTATTACACTACCTTACCCCCCACCTTTAAGCCTAAATGACTTTTGTGTACTTGGTTGATGTTACATCTCAGACAGTGATGGATTGATGAAAGAGAGAAAAAAAAAAATCAATGGTTTTGATTATTATCACACATGCATCACCATGACTTCATGAATCATGATTTCTAACTAACCACTACTACTAATTTCTGTTTCTTTTTTTTTTTTGTTTTTCATTTTTTTAAATTTAATTCAAGCAGTTGGATGATTGGGTGCTATGCCGAATCTACAAGAAGAGCAACCAACAGTCGTCGCAAGTTACCGATCACGATCAGGAGGAATCCGGGGGCTCGGAAGAAATCTACCCGTCGTCGTCGAGTTACCAGAACGAGTCGTCGCAATTGAACAACGATCCGCGATTGGCAAAAACATTTCCTTATTCCGAATATCTAGTCGACAACTACAACCCGAACATGTCAAGCTTCTACGAGCAGATACCGGACATGGTCGCGCCCGAACAGAACCCCCTTTTTGCGCAGCAGATTATGCAGGGCGGGGCGCCGGGCATGTCGGCAATCGGCGAGAGCTCATCGGTACTGAAGAGGCAGAGGGATGGTACTGCAGACTGTTTCTTTGAGGAAGGAAACAATGGACTTATAATCAGCCCTTCTAAAAGGCTCAATGACTCATGCATTGGGGGCAGTTTTGGGATGAATCTGTTTGAAGGGTCAGTTCAACAACCCCTTGTGGGTCAGCCTGTGTATAATCAGCAGCAGATATCACCCTTTGGTTCCCATTTTGGAAAGAATTAATTAATTAGTTAATTGAACCCATTTTTATTTTCAATTTTTATAGGGGGTGAAATTAAGAAAATTGGGAATTTTATAGGAGGGATAATTAATTTGTGGTGGCTAAAAGAATGGGAAGAATTTAGTAGTGAGATAGGCCTTTTTTTGTGTGAATTTTTAATTAGTGCAAGTTGATTATCCCATGATAGATCGATTTTAGAAAATAGAAGAAATTTAAAAAAAAAAAGAGGGAGAAAAGATTGCTGGCTGGTTATTGGTGGGAGTGAATTAATTAGCTAGGAAAAGACTTGTAAATAATATGTTATATGATAGAAAATATTGACTCCCTTCTATTGACTTCTAGGCAAAAGAGTGCTAAAAATTGGTTGCCTTTTTTTTTTTGTCGAAAAGTTGGTAGCAGCCACTGATGGACAAAAAAAAAAAAAAAAAAATGGTTTAGTCATACATATTGAATTCCTGTAGAAATTTGCTAGAAATTAACCTATGCACTATTTGACTGTTTTCTTCTTAAAGTAAGGTAATTGTTTTTGTTTTTGGTTTTAACTTGTATAATTCTAATTAATTGTAATTATCTGGCTGAGTATACTAAATTATATAGTGTATAAAACGCAGGTTTTCTCAATATTTTACTCACTCATTTTTTTTATGAAATATAAATTATTTGAATATATACGTTTGTCAGCTAGCTAAAAGAAAAGTTCCTCTTTTCCTTTGTCAATTCTGATTATTGGTGGAAATTTTAAGCAAAGGAAAAAGAACAATATTAATTGTGGCAGATCCTTATCCATGAAAACCCAATGAGGGGGAATCATTGAAAGACAGGGATTGGTTCTCTCTGGAAGCATAAAAAAGTCTCAACTCCACAATATTAAAATTAAATAAATTCCAAAATAAAAAAGAATAACAGAATATGCCATCAATCACTTGTCAGGTTTTGCCCAGCATCATGGATCATGTATATTTAATTATGCTCAGCAAATCAAGTATTAACACCTTGGTGCAAGCTCCTTTAGATATATGGCAGCTGCCAGTCTCTAACAAGAGATGCTACTGCCTTGTTATAATATTTTGTTTCTAGAAGCATTTCTGATGCTGGCATGACTGATACTTTGGCTCAAGGTAAATTTTACAAGAAATGTTACTATCAACCCCACTTATGTTATCTTAATTATAAATTAATAATTCATAAGACTTTAATTAACCTAACACATATTTAGTTACTGACTTACTGGTAAATTTGGTACTGATTTTTAACGTTTGTGAGATAATCTGAATTAATGTGTAAATACTTAAAAAATAGGATTTGGCATACATATTGCACTTTATATTTATTTGGTATATTTTAAATTGGGTCTATATATATATATATATATTTTTTTTTTTTTTTTTTTGATAAAAAAATTGGGTCTACACTTGCCTTGCATCGATAAAGATATCTGATCAAGCTTTTCTGTGAGTACTTATTGGGTTTGAACTGACTTTCACTGGGTGAAATTAGCAGCAATATATAATTAAATTAAAATGTCAGTCAGTAATTAAAAAGTGAAATTTTATTTGAACTTTATTGCTTATGTTAATTAATAAGTATACAGGATATATAAAATTTACAGCTTTCACTGGGCTAATCTGATTAATTAAATGTTAACAACACATAGAGACTTTACCAGAAATTAAGCATGTCAACTGCTCAAAAAACCCAAAATAATGCAAACTGTTATATAATCTGGTAAGATCATCAATATTTCATTCTCCTTAAATTAAGTAATATGGGTCAATAGATCCAGTACAGTGTAGTATGATATTGACACATGGATTTGATGATGGTTCATATCCAATATAACAAGGAAGTAGTACAAACTACAAATCATAACAAATATTATAATAGAGGAGTGTAATACTTGACCAGGAAGAATTTTTTAAAATAATACACATGTGAGAGCTCCCCTGTTTGATAGTACATCATTATAAAATATAAGGTGTATAAAATTTCTTTGAAATTGTATACACATCCAGCTTGTAACAATTGGGTATTAATTCTGGATTTCTCTGCTAGAGTAGTAGCCCCTGGTATATATACAAATAATGGAACATGCTTAGGTCAATGGCCATATATAAATGGCACATGGTTTTATTATAAGTTGCTTGCTGAGAGAATTTCTAAGCACAGTACTCAAACTAGCATGTCTTCTCTGAATTCTTCTGGTACCAGTAAACTTGAAAAGAGGGTGTTCTACACATGTTATTGTTGCTGACATTCTCCTCTGATTAATTAAGCAAGTACATAACGTACGATTCTAAATATTCTATAATAAAATCGTTTTATAACGATTAATTAGGAAGAAAGAACACATATTCGCGCATGCTTTACGGACAAGTAATTCTATGTCTATAAGCAACTGAAGTACCAACTTACAGCACAAGCAGAAGAAAATAATCAGCGAATAAAAGCGAAGTGCGTAGAAGTACAAAACTATAATTTTTAGAGATTGTTAGTTGAATACTGAATATCCAATTTAGTGTACGACTTGTCATCTAAAATTACCGATGTTTCTACTCGTGGAGTCCGTCGTGGACATTAATTACTTCACTTTCAAGGAACAGCGATCTCATATTAATCAGCAGTTAGAATTGTTGCAAGTGACTTAGCCTTTAGCTCACCGGTTATTCTATCACTATCTAGACTCGTCGATTTGACGAAAAAATCAGAAGAGCACACAGTATTGTGGCTAGTAATAGTTGTAATTTGTTAATTTAGAATTTGCAGTGAGCTTCTCAAAGGAACTTAATTTGTCTGGCAATTTTCCACAGAACTTCATGGTACTAGAAGGATGTACCAGTAAGAAATCTCCTCGTACTTTTTGTTATTATACTTTCTGGCAGTATGATTTATTTTAACTGAACTACACAAGTTTTCGCACAATATCACATACCGATATTCATATATTCTAACAGAAAGTTCAGAATATAATATAATCTTAATTAAATTAAGATTTTCTTTTGCTATAGGTTCTCTTTCTGGGGAGCTCGAAGAATATTCCTTTCGGGTAGCAATGCGGGGGATTGCTTCCTGATCAGAAGCACAGTAATAGCTTCGCTTATTATAATGGCTACTATCCTCAAGATATAGTTAAATACTAAGCTATGAAGGATTAGAGGTTTACTATCTTGACCAAAAAGCAAGCTTTTTTGACAGAACAAGAAAGTTTCAAGATTAAGATGACGTCACGGGGTAATTATCCTGTTTAAATTGGATCAATGATTGATCCCATCAACTAATCAGGCAATTAAAAAATCTGTGTTTTCACTCTGGGGTAAGGTAAGATCCACAATGCATTATTAGTTTAATGATTATAAAAAGTTCGGTCAAACTTTCGTGCTTAACCGGTGTTCACACCTAGCTAACTTAGACTTGACAATAAAGAAATCGCATAATCATCAGGCCGATGATTATGGTTTCTCTTGTAGATGTATCATGAAGTATCATTATAAAAGCAACAGGGAAAATCTAAGGTCAATTCTTTGGCACTGTTGGCAAGTCATTAGCATCACAGGATAATGGATTTGAAAACAAAAATTTCAGCTTCCTTAATTAATTAACAACCAACTGTTCATAATTTATTAATTCGGTATGGTACCGGGTCGTTTTGCGCTAACTTGGTGAGTTACTTTACACATCAGTGCACGGTACCGATACATGTAATTCTACATTTGCACACAGCATAAAGGTCTGGTACTGGTAAATTATCAACAGATTAATTACCAGAGTATATTTAAGCAGGAATTCCTGATTCATTTTCTAAACTACATTACTTTATATACAATCTCAAAAGCATTACAAAATTGAAAAATACAAACTTCAACTCATAATTATGCATTGATTGGATATGCAAATATAGCATTGAAATGATTGATTGAAGGAGCTAGCATGCTGGATATTGACTGAAATCATTCAGAATTTCATATACATGTATATATCTGGCTGGTCACCTATAACATGTCTATACAAATACAAGTATACATCACTATCTTGCAAAGGCAGCAATTAGGCAAGGAAGCAATATATACACATTTCTCTTGCTTGTAACAAATACAAGTAATAATATTATTATTAAAGAGCAACATGTACAAAGACCAAGTTCCAGCTGGCCTAGCTAGGTTGTGCTGATATATATATATATATAAGTAACTATTGCTGATCTCACTTTATTAATATGTGACGTTTCAAAATATCTTAAAAAATAGTAAAAAAAAAATTTTTAAAAATATAAAATTTGGTTTACAAGTAAAATTGTATATGAAGGTCATAATGAGCGGTTTGGATCGAATATTAATATTTTGAAATCGGAGATACGAGCCAATCGTACGGCGCAATTTGTACTATTAATAGTACCACATCTCAACTCATTTAATTAATATAACTAGCAGCTGTTTATTATTATTATTTTTTTTTCCTTTTATCAACAGAAAGGATTATATGTGTAGTGCACATGTGGATGTTTGACAAGGTTTTTTCTAAGTTTTAACCAACCGTGCAAGTGATCATCCTGGTCAACAAAATCTGAGTTTTTTTTTATGCTGTTCTGTTATCAGGAGGCCCAAGCAAAAGCTGTATTATTTTTCTCAAAAAAAACAAGAATTTCAACGGTGTTATGAGATTAAAATTCATCCACTGGTACTTGTTTTTTATCAGTATCAACATCAGTATTATATATGCAAATACGTAACAGAAGTACGTACATCGTTTTTAATAATATCTGGTACCGGCAAGACCGTACAGGTTCCACTGTATTTTTCTCACAACTTGTAAAAATATTGGGTTGCTGATTCTCTTATGATCATATGTTAATGTTGAGGTTGAATGATTCCTTTTCCACTGATTAATGCCCCCTGTAATCCATCCATTATGAGTTGACATCAGAATTTGATCCAGTGTATACGTTTTAGATCAATCATACCGGATTCGTGTACCAGTAGCTAGCAGTCACCCAAATTTCATGTAATATATTCATACAAAGCATAAAAAAGAAAAAAGAAAATAAAAGATGCAACGAATCCTAAAGTTGTCTACTTTTGTTCTGGCCATTTTTCTGAGTCCATGCTGTCTGATTTTGTTCGAGTAAAACTAGAGTGTTCTTAAGCTCACGAAGACCCTTCGTGAGCTTAACTCAAAAAAATATCAAATCCTGGCCAAATTTTGATTTATATGGCTCAATAAATTCTTTATATCAAAATCATATAGCATGCAAAAGTTTTCTATTTGTAGAGAATTTTAAGTATTATTTCAGATTTTGTAAAAGTTACATATGAAACATTGATTATTATATTAATATTGTATAGTTGCTATTGAAAATTCCGAAATACGTACTAATAAATCTCCAAAAATGAAAATTTTTTGCATGCTTTAAGATTTTGATATAAAGAATTTATTAACCTATATAAATCAAAATTTAAATATGATTTGATATGTTTTCTGTATTAAGCTCACGAAAAACCTCACTTAAGAACACCGTAGTTTTACTCATTTTGTTCTATAATTAAGAAAACTGACTTTATATGTATGAGCTTCAATTTCCATGATAAAAAGAGAAAAAGAAAACTGATTTCACTGAAATCAAACATGCACACAATATTTATGAGCTTCAATTTTCAGTGAGCTTAATATTGAATTATTGATGCTCTACACTGGGCCAAGATTTATATAATAAAATCACACAGACATGCATTGCAACCAATTCAAACTATAAAAGTGCTTAATTAAGTCCAAAATATCATTGGCCTATTTTTCCATAGGAAAATTGTACATTCTTGAATTAGTACATTAAAACCCACTTCAACTATAGTTGCATAATTAAGCCCAAAATACCATAGGCCCATCTGACAATAGAAAACTGTGCATTCTCAAATTATTCGGCCTCTATTAATTACAAGAATACGAACAAAATTAAATAGTCAGCAGTCAGCACTAACATTATTTGCTCCGAACAATTTTGGGCCTGATAAAATCACATATGCAGTATAGGTGGCAAATCGGGCGCAGAGACGAAGCCAGGATTTCATTATAGGGGGGCCAAAAAGGTGGTGCCGCAAAAATATTTTTTAAAATTAAAATGGTTTTATATTAATTATTACACATTCAAAACTATTAGTTTTTATTACAAATGCAATCAACATAATTGAAGTCATTATATTTATGAATCCATTATTGAGCAATCTATTCGATGATAACATAAAACTAATATCAAAATTAATACTAAAAGTGACAAAAAAAAATTGCATAACTGCAACTAATATAAGAACCCATTAGCAAAGGATGAGTTGAACACGTCTAGTTTTTATCTTTGCAAAATCATCTATTATATCCTTAGATCGAATATGTTCTGCAATTTATTTCTCAATATAAGCAATGATTTAGCACATCAATTTGATAATGTTGCAATTGATATCTTAGATGAAGAAGTTCATTATCTGGAAAATCAGCCGGATAAATTTTTCAGCTAGTGTGCATACAACATCAATATTGGACAACTTGAAAGATTATGTATGATCTAAGGATGCACTTAATCTATGTTATTGAAATGTTGTTTAATTGTGAAGTTTTTCTCTTTAGCAATCCGAAATTAGAATTAGATAGCAAGACAGAATTATAGAAATATCTATTACCACATTGATGAAAAGCAAGCTCATATATTATAAAATTTACATTTAAGAAGGATCTATATTTAATATATCAATATATTTAACCTAAAATAGCATATTAATTTTTTTTTTTAAATCATTGGGGGGGGGGGGGGGGGGGGGGGGGGGGGGGGGCATCACCCCTCTGTCTCCGTCCCTGATCGGGCGGACGGGTTGGATTTAGGTTCAAGTCTGGCGGGTTTGATCAGTTTGACTTTCTAGAAGATCTCGGGTCGGGTCGGGTCGGGTCAAGTCAATTTTAATATCGATTTTTTTTAATCGTATGTTGATTTGAGTTGGATTGCATGCAGTTTGATCTTGTCGGGTCGGATTCAGGTCAGGTCAGTTTGACTTTCATAAAATACCGGGTCGGATCGGATTTGAGTGAAATCGGGTCGGACGGGTTTCTCGGGTCGGGTTGGGTTTTGCCACCTCAATATTATGCGTCATATATAATATTAATTGCAAGGGGCCTACAATATTTTTTGCAGTTTAATTGCATGATGGCTACATTTTGTTCGTGTGGCCCTACTAGCACTGAGTAACCGACATGATCAATGAAATTCTCCATCTACTTATCTAGTAGCATCTGTCTGAAAAATAAAATGTCTCCATTTGTTACGACACTGGCTGCTCAGTGGTGGTATATCTAATTTTCATCTATCTATTTAAGTTGGTAGGATTTTTATTGAAGTTGTTACTTCAATAGGGTTAGCTAGTAAACTAAAGCCAATATACAAAATATACATGCTATATTTTCTAGTATCCTAATTTCAATTTATACTTTTTAATAAATATTCTGCACCAAAATCTTCTAGAATGCTAAAATGTATTATTTTGGGACTTTTAATTATTATCTAAGATTTTTGGTACCGTTTTGTATATGTGATTTTATTTTATTTTATTTTTATTTTTGCTCATCTTTTGAAAACCTAAAAAAGTACTTAAAAATCTTAAAAAAGGGGTAAACTTTGGTATTATAAAAGGTTTAACATAAAAAAGTTTATTGAGAGGCATGAACTGAAAGTTTATATAAGAAAAGGTATAAAGAGGAGTTTATCCGTCCAACCATGAATAATCTTTAATTAGTTTTGATTGGTAAAGTATTTGGAATAAAAAATGTATTTTTAAGTTAAGCTGAAAGATAAATTCGAAAAGAGAATCAAAAAAAAAAAACGACGTTTTTGCTATGTGCTCGTATCTCAACAACCATAACTCGGATAGCCGATCCGATTTGACCGGTGCATTCCACATATCGAAAACTCATTGGATACTAATTTTTACTATTTTTGGAGATTCTTAACTATTTTTAACGATTTTTGAAAATATGACCTTGATTATGAGTTTCAAATATACTATTTTCTTGCCATCTTTCAAAAGTCGTTATATTTATATCTAGAGTTATTTTTATATTTAATATAAAAAAGTGACCTAGAGTTATCCTTTTTGCTTGTGGACAAATATATACATGTTATTTATTTATTTTTTTTTATAATATACATAGCCGGCGATCTATTCAAATTACGTTTATTAAATCAGCATCCAAAAGTAATGCAATTTATTTTATATTTATATCTAACTAATGAAGAAAATTCTGAATTCATAACATTTTATTTTGTTGGATTAGGTTGGTCGTTAGACTTCACACTCTCAATCACCAGGATTCTTCCGCAATAGAGATAACATATTTTTTGATGCAATAACGTTTTATATTCAATATTTTTTTTTTAAGAATTGATCTATATCTTATATTTTATTATAACGTTGATTGCAACTTGCAAGTACCTTAATTTAAGGGCATGCAATTCGATATTTTTAATAAATCCATCAAGCTGCCAATAAATTTTAATTTAACAAACGAGTCTCAAATCTCAAGCCGTGTGCAAATATCGGTTAATATAAAAAAACCATGGTAGAAATCTGTCATTGAGACTGACATATGGGACCCGAAATAAAAAAAGGCACCCCTATTTCTAAATTCCAACTATTTTAAATCAAGAGTGAGGCTATGGTACTATTAATAGTACAAAGTGCTCCGTACTATGGCTCCATATTATCATTTTTAAAGTTTAATTAACCCCAAACTGCTTAATATGATCTCCGTATATAAATGTCATTGTAGACCAAGATTTATAATTTTTGGTGTTTTTTTACTATTTTTTTAGATAATTAAAAAATGACTTAATGTAAACATTATAGACCATTCAAAAATGTGGTTTTTTTATATATCAAAATATATAGTTAAGAAATTCTAAAAAATATAAAATTTGGTCTAGAACAACAGTAACATATGGAGATCACAATCAGCGGTTTGGATCAATCAATTGAATTTCAAATACCATAATATGGAGCTGTAGTACAACCCATTTTGTACTATTAATAGTACCATAGCCTCACTCTCAAATCAATCCGACGATCCGTGTTTACTAATAACAGGGTCCTGCAATAGTTTTTTATGTAGCAGATACAGACCCCAAGTTTCTATACGAACAGATCATGAAATTGGCATATGCGGATATGCCCAATTGCATATAAATATAATTAAGAACTTGTATATGATGAAGCATTATAATAATAATTTTTTTTTTAAAAGTTCAAGTTGATATCGTGTGTGTAACACGGGGGCTGGTTCGTACATCGAACACATCTTAAATAACTTATAAAATTAACCAAATGTTGAATTTTTTTTAATATTTTCATAAATATAAATAATTAAATATATAATTTAATGAGTGAGGCAGTGGTCATATTAATAATACATGTCGATGAGTAATACAACTGTATATCATTCTTAAAGTTTAAATGGTTCATCTAAAGTTCAATTTTTTTTTTTTTTTTTTGAACAAAATATAAAGTTCAAAATTGCTCCACAAGTCAATGTGACCCCCATATAAATGGTCATAAATGTTGAATTTTGTAACATTTAAAATTTTTTAGTTACTTTTTAGATTGAAAAAGAATATTAAAATTTATGAAATTTGGTCTATAGCAATATAACAATATTTATATACGAAAATCACACTCAACAATTTTAATCGAACACTTACACTTCAAAAAATAAGAGCCAAACTAGGATCGAAGCCTCGCGTTGCTTCGGCAACGTTTTGTTATTTTGTTTTTATTTTAGAGTGAGACTATGATACTATTAATAGTACAAATTAGCCGTACTACGGCTCTCATGTTATAGTTTTTAAGATTCAAATGGTCAATCCAAACCACTCAATATTATCTCCATATACAAATATCATTGTAGACAAAATTTTATATTTTTTGGTATATATTTACTATTTTTTTAGATAATTAGAAAATGACTTGATTTAAACATTATGAACCATTAAAAAAATGTAGTTTTTTATCTATCTAAAAAAATAGTTTAAAAATTCTAAAAGTCATAAAATTTGGTCTATAACAACATTAATATATAGAGATCAAATTGGACGGTTCGGATCGACCGTTTGAATTTCAAAAATTATAATATGGAGCTGTAGTACGGGGCACTCCGTACTATTAATAGTACCATAGACTCGCTCTTTATTTTATAATTTTGTGTAGTTAATTTTTTTATTGCATTTGATTAGGATTATTTTTTCATTGTAAGTTGGTAGTTTTTAAGATTTTTAATTTTATGTGAGGTTTTAGCAAGATTCCGGTCGAAGAGTTTTTTTTTTAGAAGTGGATAATATTTGTTGTAAGTGGGTTATACGTAGAGAGATACAAATGAATATATTCACAATATAACTACTTTATGTGCTATTTTTTGCATATTTTTTTTATTATACAAAACATGTCTAGAAAACTAAGCTACGAATGTTACATTTTTTTGATACAGCCAAAAAGGGAACGTAAAATTTTGTTGCTAGAATAACTATGTTTATAATTTTATAAATATTTTACAGAAATATATAATTAGATATACACATATGAGAACATAAGGACATGAGGTCTCCTAGTTCTTCTAGTCTTCCCTGGGTAGTGCGTACTTATAACTGTCATAGTGTCATGTTATCGTAGTTGTTATGCAAAGATATATAGGTTAGTTTGATTGATGGATATATAGAGAAAATATTGTTGTTATAGTAAATGGAAAAGAATAATTATAATGAGGAGGGATCCAATAACCATGAGTATTGGTTCCTATGGTGACTATTTTTTTATTTATGCATAATTTGAAAAATCTAAACCGTTAGATGTATTATATATTATCTTAATAACATATACATAAAAAATGGTAAAGTTTTAACATTGTTTTGATAGTCATCAAGAGAGGAGAAAAAATCATAAAACTTGATCCGTTGATTTTTGTTAATGCTTGGTGCACATGTAAATAAAATCAAAATGATATAATTTTTTGTATACGCATAAAATATGATATATACTTCATATTCTATTAATTAATTTTGTTATTTATGAATTTAAAATGTAGTTATTTAAGATTTAGTTTTACGGTCACCGATCGGTCACAAAAAACATGGTTATTTGATCTCTCCTCAATTATAATTATTCCTTTGTAAAAAGAAAAATTATATTTTTAAGATTTTTTTGTGAATTTATAAGTTTTGTTGTAATTGTAGTGTCACCAAATTTTGTAGTTATCTGATCCACACTCAATCATTAATTCCAAATTATGTACAAATATTCAAACCTTTTACAAATATTCAACTCTAAGTCTACAATCATTACATTTAATAACATCATACAATAACATAACAAATGAAGCCATCAAGGAATTTCACATTAATGAAAGAAAGAAAAAAATGCTCAAACCCAAAAAAAAAAAAAAAAAAAAAAAAATATGCACAGCCTTGCTAAAATCTTGTCACGCCTACTACAATTTCTAGTGCAAGTTGAGGATTGAATTAGTTGTTGTCTATAGTTATCTGCAACCTTATAAATAGCTAAAAATAATAAAGAAGCTACCTGTTCCCTGTTATTTGTTTATATTTAATATACTTTGTTTGCATCAGTGTCGATTATTATATTGATATGGAGTCATGGACACATTACGGGGAAAGATTGTTAATATGACTTGCAGTCGAGCTAGCTAGCAAACAAGAATTAATAGAAGTCTCTCTTGCCTTCTCACTTTTATCTTAGATCTTTTCCTTTATTTAACACCGCATATTATCAACTCAAAGTGGAAGTAGATATTTCATACCGCATCCTCAGACAGTTACATACCATCTCGTATAACCTACCGTAAAGCAAGGTAAAAAACAACTAAATACAGATTTCAATACCATACAGATGAAGATATAAACAATTTTTTCAACCAATTTCTACAGCAGACTTCAATGGAAACCACGGAGTGAGTCACAAATTGCAGTAGCAAAAGAGATAAACCTACACTTCATACAGAAAATGCAAATAAGAAGATCCCGGACCGAAAGATAAATCCAACTTTGACAGTCGTGTAAAATCGCAAAAAATAAAAACCAGGGTAACAAAATAAAGTGCAGGGAAAATTGTCTAAAGCGGACAAATTAGCTGTTCCAAAATATTTTTGAGGGTGCCCAATTCCAGAACACCACCCGTGTAACACACAGTACTATGATATAAGAAAAAAAAATAAAAAAATACAGCACTCTCATTACCCCTATAGATTATGAAAAATCGATATCTCATGTATGTCATGGAGAAGAAGCATCGAAATGTTAAAAAACGCCCAAGTTGATGTCGTGTAACACATCCCACGTCAAGAAAGTCCAATCCCCTCTGACACTCGCCCATGTGTCGAAAGGACTGGAGGCGTTTTCCTCATGCGAATAACTCCGCGGGTCCTTATTCTCTGTTCTCTCGCCACTTCGATCATCCGATTCCCAGATCAAATACATCATCATCATTTATTATTCCAACCAACCTTACCCTCTCTCTCCCCCCTACTCATCCGTTAGATGTGCATCAAGATTCGTGCGTCACAATCTTGAAAAGCCCCTTCTTCCCCTGTTATATAATCCTCTCACTCTATTCTGATATTTCTGAATTCTGAATTCTCCCCCGATCAAAAAATCTCCATTAGTCATCAATGGATCCGTACGGACGACACCACCACCACCACCACGGCGGGAGGGACGAGGAGGAGAAGGACAGTCGCGCTCCTCCCCCGCCGCAGTACGGGTACGGGCAGGAGGGCTACGGCCGTCCCGCTCCCCCACCGCCGTACGGGCAGGAGGGTTACGGCCGTCCCGCGCCCCCGCCGTACGGGCAGGAGGGCTACGGCCACGCGCCCCCGCCCCCGCGGCACGAGTACGGCCACGGGGAGGTCGGGGGCTACGGCAACCCCCCGCCGCCTCGGCAGGAGTACGGCGGGTACGGGCAGGGCGGGTACGCTGCTGCCCCTGTTCAGCATGTGAGCCATGTGAGCCACCACTCCGGGCCTGCGCCTGCTCCGGCGCATGGTTACGGCGGGGGAAGTGAGGCCTGGGATCAGCTGCTGAGGCAGCCGACGTACCGGATTCACTGCAAGGCTAACGAGGGAGTCTGCCTTGCGATCCGGGATGGCACTGTGCTCCTCGTCACTGCCAATGAGAACGATCCGTCTCAGGTTCGGGGATTCTGCTGAAATCTCTTTCAGATCATGGTGACCAGAATATCTTGCTAGCCATTGTTTGATCTGTTTGATCTGTTTAATGGTTCACAAATTGTTTGTATTGGATTGATCTGATTGGATCTGATTGATTGCATGACCTGAAACTGGATGAATTTTTTGTTTTTGTGGATGCCAGCACTGGTACAAGGATCTGAAGTACAGTACCAAGGTGAAGGATGAAGAAGGGTACCCGGCATTTGCTCTTGTCAACAAAGCGACTCGTCAAGCTCTGAAGCACTCCCTCGGCCAATCCCACCCCGTAAGTTTCCCCAGTTGCTGATTTTAATCTCTAAATTTGTAACTTGTAATCAACTGAATTAGTCTCTGTTATACTTATCTGAAACTGTGAGACAGTGTCTAATTAAGTGTGGTGTTTGAATTGATTCAAACAGGTTCTGGTGACGGAGTACAACCCAGAGAAACTGGACTCGTCGGTTCTGTGGACCGAGAGCAGGGATGTGGGGAACAACTACAGGTGCATCCGCATGGTGAACAATATCTACCTCAACTTCGACGGGTTTCACGGTGACAAGGCCCACGGCGGGGTCCACGATGGCACCACTATCGTCCTCTGGGAGTGGACCGAGGGCGACAACCAGCGCTGGAAGATCGTCCCGTGGTGTATGTGCTTTTACTCTATTTTAAATTTTTATTCATTAACCATCATTATTTTGCTGTTTTAAGATCAATAGTCCTAAACTTTTGTTAATTATGGAGCTAATATGGTAAGTACAGAAAGAAATTGGTTATGCCTTTCGATATACGATTGAATGAGATCGGTTGTACAAGGTTTAAGCCGACTCAGTAGGTCATCTGGTTTTATATGGTTTTGTTTGTGTGTTTTCTTTCACCTATTTAATCTGAATCATCAGAACACAATAAAAGAAACCCAATGAAATTGATCCACTGTGAGTGCTAATATCTGATAAGCCTGAGTGGTACCACTGTTATGTTTGTGGGTTTTTACTGAAAGGTATTGCTTTTTCTGTTGCAGGATGTTATGATGCTCTTCTATGTCGTGGCTGTTGTGGTTTGCTTTTACTAGTGTTTTGAGAATAATTTCGGCCTAGTGTGCCTTGTCAGTTGTCAGACATTTTATCGTCAGTTATTCTGGTTAGAGGGGCTATATATATGTGCTTGCTTGCTTTTTATTTGGCTGTTAAATTGCCCCTGTAAATATGTGCGCCTCATTACCTTGTGTGGATTGCTACCTTTGTTGGAAATATTCGAGGTGTTATTTATAAGCTCTATTATCTCTATGACTGATCATGCCTGATAGTGATATTTGACGACACTCCGTTATTTTGATCATCATCATATCAGTACTTCCTTATGATTATCAATATAAGCAACATATTGTTGAGCAACTGATTGCCAGTTGTATTTCTCAGCAATGTTATATTATATTCGTTGTGAAGAACACTTCTTATTCTACAATGGTAGCAACGGGCAGTAAAAATAAATGCAACTAGAAAACATATAAAGAAAATGAAGCAGGTAGTCAGGTACCATCATCACCACTTTTAATTATAGTCAATGAAGGTTTGTTATTTCTTATTTTTTTACTTCCTAAGAGATTGAATTTTTTTATTTTATTTTTGTCCTATCAGAAGTTTACACAGAAAAATGCAACTAGAAACATATATACATAATATGCTTAAAAGTAGAGGTGGCAAAACCCGACCTAGGAAACCTGTGTGACCCGACTCAATCCAAACCTGGCCTGACCCACATTTTTTCAAAAAGCCAAATTGATCCGATCCAACCCAAATCCGACCCGACCCGACCAAAGATCAAAAGTCAGTATTAAAATTGATCCGACCCGGCCCGCCCATCACCCGACCCCTTCGATCCGAACCCGACCCGCCGGCCCGATTTGCCACCTCTGCTTAGAAGATTTTATCATTTCAATTCAATGGACGCGTAGCAAGTTTTCACCACTTAAACATCAAGTAAACAATCCCTGCAACCGAAACCAAGTGCCATATTTAGCTTCAAGCTCATTCAACATAGCCACAGAATCAGTAACCTGAGGCAAAGGATTTTGATTCACCAACAGATCTGCCCGTTCAATGGCTTCCTCAATCGTTTCAGGGATCTCATCATTGGCAATGTTGGCATCTTTGATTATGTTTTTCAAATCATATACAAATTTATCAAGTGAGTTATATGCCTCATACTTTTTCTTGAATTCCTCATCCTTGGCCTTGAACCACTCTGCATCCCTTATCATCCTCTCTATCTCCTCGGTACCTAACCTTCCATTTTCATTTGTTACAGTAATATTCTTCTTCCGACCGGTCTCCTTGTTCTGTGCGGTGACTGTCAGAATGCCATTCGCATCAATCTCAAAATACACATCAATTTTTGCCGCATGACGAGGGGCGGGGGGAATTCCACGGAGCGTAAATTCTCCAAGGAAATTGTTATGCTTTACCTCTGGCCTTTCGCCCTCGTAAATGCTAAAACGTAACTTAGTTTGGTCGTCGTGCGATGTTGTTAACTTTGATTTCTTCTTTGTTGGTATCGGAGTGTTTCGAGGAACCACAACGTGCATCCTTCCTCTTGTAAGCTCAACCCCAAGCGAGAGAGGGGTAACATCGATAAGGACCAAGTCTTGGATCTCCCTGCTACCTTGACCACTGAGTTTTGCGGCCTGAATGGTTGCTCCATAAGCAACCGCTTCATCTGGATGAACACCTTTGGAAATTACTTTTCCTTCAAAATATTGTTGGAGCATATTCTGGACCTTAGGAATCCTTGTTGACCCGCCAACAAGAAGGACAACATCGATGCCATCTTTCCCGATCTTAGCATCCTTGATACAGTTCTCTACAAGATCCATACATCTCTGGAAAAGATCCATGTTGAGCTCATCAAACCGAGCCTGGCTTATGCGGGACACAAAATCGATGCCCTCATATAAACAATCGACTTGCAATGTTGTCTGATTTTGGAAGGAAAGTGTTCGCTTTGCTCTCTCACATCCTCAACCTCCTCAAAGCCTTTGAATCCTCGCTGATGTCCTTATTGTGCTTCCTCTTAAATTCCTCGATGAAATACTTTACCATACGATTATCAAAATCCTCGCCACCAAGTTGAGTGTCCCCTGCAGTAGCCTTCACCTCAATGACATCCCGGTTCATATAAAGCAAAGAGACATCAAAGGTTCCACCACCCAAATCAAAGACAAGCACGTTTTTTCGGCAAGAATTGCTTTCCATCTTGTCAAAACCATAGGCAACTGCGGCTGCGGTGGGTTCATCCATGATGCGCATGACATTCAGGCCAGCAATTGCTCCGGCATCCATGGTTGATCTGCGCTGCGAATCATTAAAGTATGCAGGAACTGTGATCACAGCATTCTTGACAGTACATTCAAGAAAGGTCTCTGCGATTTCTTTCATCTTGGCAAGAATCATGGAGGATATCTCCTCAGCACAAAATTGTTTCTCCTCTCCTTTGTACTTGACTACGATACTCGGTTTGTCGTTGGGTCCACGGACGACAGAGAATGGCCACAATTTGATGTTCTCTTGTACGGATAGATCAGAGAAGCGTCGCCCAATTAAACGCTTCACAGCTGCAGCAACGGGTCAGAAAGCAGAGAAATTATATGACTTTTTGAAGAATTGATTATATTAAAGATGAATTTTTTTGAGATAAATAATATTAAAGATGAATTACAAACTAATAAAAATTAGTTGGTTCTCACTTTTCTATGGAAAACAAATGAACCTATAGAATACTGAAGATGTAATACTACCTTCCAACTCAACAATTGATGGAATTGGAGAGTGATTATATATACAAAATGAAGAAGAAATTATATATTAGTAAATTTATTACTCCACTACTACCATATTGGCTAACATTATATATTAGTAACTCAACGTAAAGTCAAAGTTTAAACTATAGGAGGTCGCGGGTTCTAAACCCAGATGGGGGTCTTTTATAGACATTTAAATTTGAGTGGCTTGACCCTCATCTTTATCTCAAAAAAAAAAAAGTTTAAACTATAACTGAACTGCAAACACAATCTACACATACATAAATTCACTCATAACGATTTGAGACCATCTTTACAGACTCTAATCTTGACTGCTACCAGTACATACAAATCAAAAGCATAAAAAAAATCTCACAACTAAAAATTCTCAACATGTAATTTGTTGACAGCCGCTGTCAACCCTTCAAAAAAAAAAAAAAAAAAAATTTCTCAACATGAACAAGGCAATTACAATATACAAAAATATCGTATCAACTAAAACTTTAAAATAGTTTTGTTGTAGGATTGAATTGATTTTCCAACATTTTTTTTTAAGGTCGGTATACTAAACAAGAAATGTATTTTTTCTACTTTTGAGGCAACATAATAGAGGACTGGAGATTACAGTGGGATTTTATATACCTCTGAAAATAATAAAAATGATTTCTTGAAGCAGTAGAGTTTTGACTTTTCGGAGGATTAAACAGAATTTGGGGTTAATTAATCTTGGTTATTATTGGTAAAGTTTTTTTCTTGATCAAAATCTGTCTGAGAGTGCTAAACAATAAGTTAAATTAATCAACAACTAACCAAAGATTGTGTTGGCCGGATTCGTGGCGGCACGGTTGAGGGCAGCATCACCAAGTAGCCGCTCGGAGTCGGTGAAGGAGACGCAAGACGGAGTGACGCGGTGTCCCTGATCGTTGGCAACTATTTCCACTCTGTTTTGCTGCTGCAGCCACACCCCGACGCAAGAGTACGTCGTCCCGAGATCGATCCCCACTGCCGGCGTGATGCCATCCATATATAATATAGCACTTCTATTCAGAGTCACAGATGGACCACTCTTCCTATGAACAATTAATAACTACATAGCAGAGTGATTATATAAAGGAAGTCTTGGATTTTATTCCCTTCATATTCTTTCTGTTTAATTTCTTGATCTTATTCTTATCATGAGTGTTCTTTTTTGAGAAACATCTTGCGTCCACTGAAAATACATCCATACGTCCATAGACACGCTCAGAATGTAACAAATACACAGATAGATCTGATTTTGTAACCTGTGGACGCTACGGACAGATATTCTATGGACTAGGTATTACTCTTCTTTTTTTATAATATAGTATAGACTAGCTGAAAGTGTAGACGTACGTAGTATTTTTAAATGAACTTTTCATATTGCTTAATGACGAATTAATTGTCCAAATAAATTATTCCAAATTTATGAGGTGATGTAATTCTAACCTAATTTAAAGAAAAAGTTACTTTCATATATTAATTAGACTGATTATTCGAGGGGAAGATGGTTAAGTCAAGGTCAATATGGCTACTATATATGTTATAGTATGCAAAATTAAAAAAAAAAATTATCTACATACATTAATTAGATTGATCATCAAATTTCGATGTCACCCAATCCCCACCATATTATCAATATATGGTGTCCCTCTTATTTAAAAGAGTACGAGCTAGCGTCCACATGTTTTACTTATCCAACGGTCCACCGTATTTTCAATGAACAAATATCATTTTTCAGTAAATATTTATATCTTTCTGATCAATAGATATTGTTTTCTAGTGAACAGATACACTACAGTCTCCAGTAAACATTTATGTGACTGTAGTAAGTACATAGATACACATGGTGCATTAGAATTGTGAGAAAGGTGGATGGGTGACATACTTTATTAGGGTGGACTCTAGCTGCAATGTTCTATTTAAAATTGCAGGCTTGTTCTGGGAAGCAAACGAATTAAGAGGCAAAGTATAATTTGGCATTTGGCATCATTAGGTCAGTGATAGTTGATGACCACTTGACCTTGGATCATCAATAATAAGTACATGTAAATTGACAAGATGTAGATTATTAATTTAACATGGATATTGCATTGGTTAATCTTGTTTAAACCTCCCTTAAATAGCATTGATGAGCGATCAGGATCGACTGGGCTAACTGCCCACTTCAAGCGTGGAATGGTAGAGATGAGCTAGACTTGACTTTTATTTATTTGAATAAGCTCGCTTGTATGTTACAAAAATATAAAAATTTAACCAAATAAATATTGCCCCTTATGTTTGTTAATTTACTGTTGGTTGGGATCATTTTTTTTTCCCTTCGAGTGAAGGACTTTGCTAATATTTGATGTGGGTTGGGTTGGGGAGGGATTTTGAATGATCTCATCATGCATAAGTTATGAAACTCTTAATTTATATGAGTTACATATCATGTGAAAGATATTATACATCTCTTACATTATTTTGAAAAAAAATAAGAAAAGAAGCCAAAATTTTTTTTTACTAATGATAAAATATATGCTCGATAATTTCATTACAATTTGTAAATTTTTTTCCTAATTTTCATGAATGAGAGACCAGAGAGAATCAACAAATATAAATTTGTGGATTTTTTAAGTGAAGTGAAAAAATATTGTATTTCCTCATGAATTTTTCATGAAACTATGAAGTAAAATCATAAATAACAAATGTTATCTATTTTTTTATGAGATCAATGAACACACTAAATGAAATCGATGCATTTGATTAATGAAATAATGTTTGCTCTCAAAATCTCCATGAAATAAATTGCGTGCATGTAAGGTTCAAAATATCAGCAATTGAACTGTAATGCTTTACAGTTCTAGTTATAATCAGTGTAGGTATTCTATTAATTTACCATTATTTTGAGCATTAAACACGACTTGTTGGTATTGGCAGTTATAATAAGAAACGGAAAACTTCAAAAAAAATGGCTTTTTCATCAATAGTTCATACAAAATTAAAAGAAAAAGGGCCAACAAAATAGTAGGCAATTACAAATTAAATATCAGGCAAAATATCACCGAGACCAAGCGCGATAGAGAGCCTCAAGCTCAGTCATCATGGAGACAGAATCAGTGACCTCAGGTAGAGGATTTTGATGTACCAATTGATCGGCCCTTTCAACGGCTACCTCGATTGTTTCCGGGATCTCATCATTGGCAATTTTGGCATCTTTGATTATGTTTTTCAAATCATATACAAATTTATCAAGTGAATTATATGCCTCATGCTTTTTCTTGAATTCCTCATCCTCTGCCTTGAACCAATCTGCATCCCTTATCATCCTCTCAATCTCTTCAACACTCAGTCTTCCATTCTCATTTGTCACTACGATGTTTTTCTTCTGACCGCTTTCTCTGTTCTTAGCCGTGACCGTCAGTATGCCATTGGCATCGATCTCAAAGTACACATAAACCGCTTGCACGCCCCGAGGGGCTGGAGGAATGCCACGGTAAGTGAATTTTCCAAGGAAGTTGTTATGTTTGGTCTCTGCTCTCTCGCCCTCGTATACTATAATTGGCCCACTGGTTTGGTTGTCATGACGAGTTGTTAGCTTGGTCTTCTTCTTTGTTGGTATCGGAGTGTTTCGGGGAACCACAATGTGCATCTTGCCCTTCTCAGTCTTAACCCCAAGTGAGAGAGGGGTACCATCGACAAGGACCAAATCTTGGACCTCTCCGGTAGCTTGACCGCTGAGTTTTGCGGCCTGAATTGCAGCTCCATAAGCAACAGCTTCATCTGGATTAATACCTTTGGAAATTATTTTTCCTTCAAAATATTGTTGGAGCATATTCTGGATCTTAGGAATCCTTGTTGAGCCTCCAACGAGAAGAACTACATCGACACTATTTTGCTCGATCTTAGCATCCTTGATGCAGTTCTTTACAAGATCCATGCATTTCTGGAAAAGGTCCATGTTGAGGTCATCAAAACGAGCCCGAGTAATATTGGATGCAAAATCGATGCCCTCATATAAACAACCGACTTGCAATGTTGTTTGATTTTGGAAGGAAAGCGTTCACTTTGCTCTCTCACATGCATTCCTCAACCTCCTCAAAGCCTTTGAATCCTCGCTCATGTCCTTATTGTGCTTCCTCTTAAATTCCTCGATGAAATACTTTACCATGCAATTATCGAAATCCTCACCCCCAAGTTGAGTGTCCCCTGCGGTTGCCTTCACCTTGATGACGGCCCCGTTCATAGATAGCAGGGATACATCAAAGGTGCCACCACCTAAGTCAAAGACAAGAACATTCTTTTGACAAGAATCGGTTGTTATCTTGTCAAATCCATAGGCCACTGCAGCTGTGGCGGGTTCATCCATGATGCGCATGACATTTAGGCCAGCAATAGTGCCGGCATTTAGGGTTGATCTTCGCTGGGGGTCGTTGAAGTAAGCAGGGACAGTGATCACAGCGTTCTTGACAGTACAATCAAGATAGGTCTCGGCAATTGTTCTCATCTTGGCAAGAATCATTGAGGATATCTCCTCAGCGTAAAATTGCTTTTCTTCACCTTTGTACTTGACAACAATTTTGGGTTTATCGTCGGATCCGCAGACAACAGAGAAGGGCCACAGTTTGATGTCTGTTTGAAGAGATTGATCAGAGAAGCGTCGGCCAATCAAACGCTTAACAGCTGCAGCAATCAGACAATAAGATGAGAACTTGTCAGACATTGTTACAGAAAAAATTATATCATAAAAGTACATTTAAGGGCATGTTCGGCTCCCCTCAATTCCCACTGGGAAGCCACTGTTTACGTGGGAAAAACAAATTCACTCTCACAGAATTTTCAATTTCCCACGTAAACAGTGGCTTCCCAGTGGGAATTAAGGGGATCCGAACAGGCCCTAAGCAATCGAAAAGTTGGATCATTAAAAGAAATTAAAACCCACAGACATGAAATGGTATATACTAAGCTCAGTGATAAATGGAACTTCGAAGTTAATATTACTGTGAAACTCAGCTGCCAATTGGACAATAATGTTGTATATAGTTCATTATTTGTTAGTAATTGCTCTTTTTTGTGTGGTATATACAACTTCAGATAACTGAATCCATCGGCAGTGTTGAATTGTCACTCTTTTTGTAATTAAAAGTCAGCTGAAGATACTGAGTTGTGGGCATCAAAAGCTATAATTGTAAGCAGTTGGAGGATGAAAAATTCTGGGCTATGTTTTCCATGAGAGGTTTATGGGTAAACAAATTGAAAAACAGCTGAATTTTATAAAGGGAATATGAGAAATTATCTCAAAACTTCTTCTAAAATAGAAAATTATCCCAAAAGAACCAAAAAAAAAAAAAAAAGTGTGAGGAGAATTAGCAATTAAGATGAGTATAATGAAACAACCGAAGATTGTATCGGCGGGGTTCATAGCAGCACTGTTGAGGGCAGCATCACCGATTAGGCGCTCAGAGTCGGTGAAGGAGACGCAAGATGGGGTGATGCGGTGGCCCTGGTCGTTGGCGATGATCTCCACTCTGTTCTGCTGTTGTAGCCAAACCCCGATACATGAATATGTTGTCCCGAGATCGATTCCGGCAGCCGGAGATGCGCTTTCCATTCCTCTTCGTACGTGTTACCGGTTTATATTTATGATCAATATGTATAGCTAGCTATATTGAATTTTATGTGTTTGTGTAGGAGGCTTAGTGCTGTTGTGCAAGAGAGAACTTGCCCTTCATAATGGAAGTTCTTTAGAGAGAAAACCCAGGATTTCTTCAATTCCCTTTATAACATTTCTTTTGTTTTTCTTCTTATATCATCTACATTCTTTGTTATTATTATTCTTTTTATTTTGTGTTATTGACTAGCTCAAAGTCTACATGTACAAGTTTACAAAAAATATATTTTTGAACACATATGTCATATTATCTAAATAAAGTATTTGAAATGTACAAGAGATGACGCAGCCTCATTACCTTTTTATTTAATCTAAAAGTTTCCAGTGCATGCCAGAATCTTGACATAAAAAAAAATTCTGATAGTTAATTTGACAACAATAGTTGTTTATTTTGGTTTTTGCAGGAAAATTGCATAAATTGTGCTTATCCTCTAACATATAGCACGGTACCATTCGGCATGTGGGCCGTTGGATCACCTCAAGATTCGGACTAGTGTGAATCTCGAGGAGTCCAACGGCCTACGTCCCGAATGGCACGTGCCATATGTTAGAGGATGTGAAATAAATAATTTGGATATGGCTACTTAACAAGCGAGCAATGAATTAAGAGGCAAAAGCATTCGGAAGAAGTCACGTGCTCATCCTCTGCTACGAATCAGCGATACGGATTATAGGAGGGTTTTTTGAGATTGAATTGCACGAATTCAATACAGATCCAATGGTTGAAATGATGCACAGTAATTTAGTAGAGGATGTGAATTGGAAGAAGGGCCCAACTTTCGGAATTCATGTGGATCTGCTTTGAGATTCGTGAAACTCAATCTTGAAAAAGTCCCTCTATAATCCACATCGTTGATTCGCTGCATGGTACAATACTGCTCAGCAGAGGATAAGCACGGCAACTTTCGGTAGTCGAAGGTGCTTGGAAGTTGAATGATGTCCTGAAACGTATAGTCTTTTAAATTTATAACCCAATGCAAACACTCGATCGCAAGCGTACGATCTCGTGTAGTACAGTCGGGGTCGAACCACAGGGACGGTGTTAATTCTAAACTAAACCTTAAATGCTATTCCAAGTCCTAAGAGAATTATTTTTGGTCTTTTGGCATAAAAGTGGGGGGGTTTGTCAAAGGTTGGTTGCAAGAACAATAAAACAAGTAAACAGTAAACAACAGCAAGTAAGACTAGAAAACATATAATAAAAGGGCGTTCCTAGGGTTTTCTGAATATGTTTGGTCTCTGGATCAACTTCTTGCGGCCCGCAGGAAGGTCTCTTGCGGGTCGCAGGGGTTGGTTAGAGATACCGATACTGTCCGTTAACCATAGAATGTCTCCTGTGTTAATAAACAGTGTCGAAAACTCTGTCTTACACTTTCTGTAACTTTCTGCGGCCCCGCAAGATGTCTCTGCGGGTCGCAGACAGTCGGCAGAAAGCAGATTCAGTTCTGGTTCAAATTTCAACTCACGTTATCAATTTCTATTCGAATCAGATTTAATACAAGTTCCGCAACTGTCGTATTTTGATCCTTCTAGCAATTCTAGTTCAACAAAAATTCATAGATCTATGTCTAAACCTACGTTCAAGTCACTTTTATTCACGGGTTCGGTTTGACTTTCGTCGAAACCGCAATCAACCTTTCGGTATTTCTTGGAAAGCAAGCAATCAACCCAAATAATGCAAATAACAAGTTTTGGTCATGAGATACTCTGTTAACCACGCCGGACTTGGCCTAATCCGCGGGTTTACCACATAAACAAATCAAGTCAAAAACATATAATAATTAAAGCACAAGTAACTGTGAAAACAACGTGAATCAAAACATAGTACAATCAATCCATAAGCATAAACATCGTCATCAACCCTAGAAACTACAAGTCTACTCGCTCATGGCGAGGGAAAACAAACAAAACAAATAAAAGAGAGAGTTCATGATACTAAAGAGAAGGAGAAAAGCAAGAAGGGCTTCGATCTTCGGTTTCTCCAAGGAAATCTCGCGAATCCGTCGAAGAAATCAATGCACAAAATCTCCTCTTCTTCTCCTCTGGCGGCTAGGGCGACGCCTCTAGGTCGAAAAGATATGAAAACCGCTTAAAAAGACTGCCTTATATAGGCTAGGGTGTCAAAACAGAAAGCAGTCTGCGCAGTTACGGGCTTGCGGCCCGGAGGGCCTCGTCTGCTGCCAGCAGACAGTGCGTTACAGGGCCAAATCACGTCCAAATGGCTCCAAAACCCCAATTTACCTGAAATCTGGACAAAAGTGAACAAGTAACTGGAATCTAATCATCCTAACACTAAAATGCACATGAACTTAGGAATTTTAGGCCAAAATAAAGGTGCAAATCTGGTAAAATGCAGATATGAATGTGGTGTATCAAGGCTGATTGTTACTTAAAAAAACTTGTTTAATTTTTATATATATTTTTTTTAAAAAAATTGGGTTTAAGGTCAATGCCTCTTGTTTGTTTATTGTTGGTATGGTTCATTATTTGTGATTTTTTCTTATTTTTTGAGAAATCGTGTTGCGAAATAATTTAGGAAAATGCTACGGAGATACCATTGGTGGTACTGTTGTTGGTGATATCATATAGTTTGACTTGGTCAAACAAGTTAATTGTTTAACTTAGCGTACTAATTATTTAACGTAACATACTAATTGTTCAACTTAACATACTAATTATTCAACTTTGAATACTAATTGTTAAACTTAATATCAACATGCTACTTATAATTAAGTTGATGTTGAGTTGAACAATTAGCACATTATGTTGTATAATTAGTATGTTAAGTTGAGCAATTAGCACGTTAAGTTGAACAGTTAAGACATTAAATTGAACAATTAAGACGTTAAGTTGAACAATTAAGACGTTAAGTTGAACAATTAAGACGTTAAGTTGAACAATTAAGACGTTAAGTTGAACAATTAAGACGTTAAGTTACACAATTAGTATGCTAAGTTGCACAATTAGTATGTTAAGTTGCACAATTGGTACGTTACGTTGCATAATTAGTACGTTAAAATGCACAATTTAAGACGTTAAGTTGCACAATTAAGACGTTACGTTGCACAATTAAGACGTTAAGATGCACAATTAAGACGTTAAGATGCACAATTAAGACGTTAAGTTGCACAATTAAGATGTTACATTGCACAATTAGTACGTTACGTTGCACAATTAGTACGTTTTACTTTACGTTGCACAATTAGTTCGTTTGATCATGTTAAAGTTTATGGTATCACCGATGGTATTACCTTAGCAGCTCCCAATAATTTAAGTTGTTTTCGCTTGACTAGCTATGAGATACTAAATTACTACTGACACTTGCGGTGCTTGCCATACTTAGGTAAAACAGGATTTGGCATTTGGTTATTCCATTAACTAGAGCTGTAATTCGGGCTTCGCCCCGAAAAATAATATCAAATAAATAATATAAATTAATTTTATATTTATATTAAACAAAATTTGAATATAATTTTTTAAATCTTTTGATGTGAAATAATAATATAATAATTTTATAAATAATAACAATAAATATTGCTGGGTCATTTAAGTGTTAAATTTTATTTTTGACTTATCATACTCATCTTATTTAATAAGAAGAGAGAAAAAAAAATGCAAACCATTAGATCAAAGAAGATGAAAAGATTCAAACAAAATCAATGGTAAATAACATTGATGATGTGGCATAGTTGATGTGCTTGGAGAGCTACCACTCTTTATAGAGTATAGATGAGGTGTTAATTACTAATTAGCAATGGTAATTCAGAGTTTCATTTTGCTTGTTTTACTTACAACACATTTTATACTGTTACTCTTATGATATTTATTTTTGGTTTTTTTAAAGAAACAGGTGATCCGATAGAATAAAAATATGTATCTTCATAAATCATAATGTAAAAATAACAATTTGTGGATTTTTTTACATTAGGTGGGTTAAAGAATAAAAAAAGAATAAGTAATCTGTGCAGCTGTGCAGCAAAATCATGGTGTCACTGTCATCTATGCAATTTCCCATATATTTCTTGACCCAATAATTAATATTCATAATTAAAGTAAGCGTAATATATAATATGATGATTTTGACATTCGAGTAAACACATACACATAGAAGAGTTCATAGCACACCTTGAGCTGATAATTGTGTGGCAAATTCTTGGCTCCATCCAAGCAATTTCAATTAAAAAGTTCCAGTTATTAATTTTATCCAATTGGTTTTTTTTTTTTTTATGATTTATAAATTTCTTTTTGGACAAGCAATCTTACAAGCAGACCTATACTATTTCGACCACCACAATATTTAATAAATAAGAAAAATAACTTAATTAATTATCAAAAAAAATGGAGTAAATTCCTGAATTATCATAGTTCAATACAATCATATACTATATTGATTCAACATGTTTAATAACACACCTGCAGGCTGCAGTACTGGATTTCCAAACCATGAGGCCCATTATATTATCATCATGAATTTCAAAACTTGTTTCAACTTTCAAATACGTTCATTTCATAATTAATTAGGCCTATATATATGTCCAAAAAACTTGTTCTGGGCTTTTTGAGATTAAATATTATATTTTGGGATGATTTTTTTTTCTTTTTGTTTTGAATAAATGGACCATGATAGATGGCTTGTCAAGAAAGTTGAGGCCCATTAATTAGCCCATAACTTGTCAATAATCAACAAGTAATTAATTGCAAATCCATTTTTGAATTAGACAATGAAGTCCAATGCTAAGTTCTGTTATGCGCCGAACAAATTGGTTTATTTGAATTTTGAACTGTAATCAACGTTACATGATTTAATGACATGTAAATTAATTACCCGCCTTTTATTTATTGTCCTACAAATATAAGGAAAACAAAGATTTATAGATATAAATATATAGTTCCACTTTTTGGTTTTATAGGGACAATTTTGCTAATTAATTATTCATACAAAACATTAATGTTTGACAAAATTAAATATATATATTTTCTTCACTTGCCTATGAACCAAATTAAACACAGATTCAACCACCGTCACAATTTATTTGTTGAGGCACTTTTTGTGACACCATGAATGAACAAATTGTCTCCTCCTGTCTTGGTCTCCAATTTCATCATACATTGACAAATCTGTTATATATCCATAGTCTTGGTCAGACATGAAAGATAGAGCAGTTGAACTGCTAATGGGCGACATGTTGGAGCACTAATATTATATTCTCACATGTAGTGCTAAGTGCTAACAACTTGGATGGAAAAACAATGGCATGCATGGCTATTATTCAAAGAGTAATACCTATTTTAAGCGTCATAGAAAAACTGTCCATAACAGGAGCGGACCTAAGCATGGCAAGTTTAGGCCCGTGTCCGGACTTAATGATTTGCCAAGCAAAATACAATGTAATAGAGTTCATTGTTTTATATATTAGACAATATGTGTCTCGGCTTAAAAGTTTCTTAGATTCGTCCCTGGTCCATAATGTTCATAGGTTACATTTCAGGATACATCTGTTACATTGCAGAATATATGTATCTGTTATATTTCGTACACCTCTATGGATGTATGGACAGTTTTTCAATGACGCAAGATATTTCTCTTATGTAAACAACTATTTGATTTGACAAGATAGTCAAGACAAATGAGGTGGATAAATGCTGCTTTCGTCGCTTGTTTGTTTGTTTGTTTGTTTATAGAATTCGTAGGATTGTCAAGTCTTGTCAAATGGAATTCACAAGATATGTTGCATTATATATTTTTTGTTTCCCTGGTATATAAGAACTAAGAAATTAATGGTATGGACGTCATTTCATCCAGTGGTTGTTAGCTTATTTCTTTCATTCATAAATCAATTACATTCTTTTATTAAACAATAAAATTATTTCTGCAAACAAAATTAAATTAATGAAATGCTCAAATTTATCCAATTTTATGGATCGTTTTTATCACTTACTGTGTAGAAAAAATACATATTATTAATGCTCATATCAGCATCCATCTCAAAAATCAGAACGTTTGATTATCAGTGATGGGATCAATTAAATTAATCTCTAATTGCTTGTATAATTCTACGGACACTAATTACATTATTTACCTTTGTGGGGGTGATGTTTAATTAATCCATGTTACTAACTTATAAAGCTAATAATTTGACAGTGAAACTATACCAATTGAGAATTAAAATAAAATTTTTCTCAAAAAACAACATTAGTCATTTTTTCAATTCGGTTGTTTTTTCTTCATATCTATATATCTAATTAATAATTTAAATGCAGATTAGAGAATGTACACCTTTCTTCTCCCTCAAATTTAATAAAAACTTACAAATGCAACTATCTTAACATTTTTTTTTGGTTTTCCAATTGAATTTTATTTACTCATCGTCTCAGTTCACGATTAAGAAAATTCCTTACCAAGTGGATATCTTTTTTAATAAAATTTTGGGTCTTCTCTCAAGTGCTAACTGTGAAGTCTTCTGGACTTAGTCAATTTAATCAAAAAATAAAAAAATATATAATTGTACACTTGCCTGTCAAGTAATTTTTGTTTACTTTATTTTATTTCTTGGGAAATTTGGTCTACTATTTAATTTACAGAGAAGATTTAATTTATATTTATATGTACAAATTAGATGAGAAACATCTTGTGTCCATAGAGATCTTGTCTGTACGTCCATACATGTACAAACTTTGTAATAGATAATAATAAAAAAAATATTTTATTTCCAATTTGTAATCTATGACTGTTATGGACAGAATATTTATGGACGCTAGGTATTACTCAAATTAGATTACAATACTACCCTAATAGATAGGATGATATATTCTGCCAAAAAAGATAAACTTTTTTATGCAAAACAGAAGAAGACTAGTTTGTAATTGTACCCAATTAATTAACCTTTTCAACCTCTCTCATTGACTGGTTGTGAAGCCTAATAGCCTTTTAACCCTAGTTACAATCATTAATTCCTTGTTAACTTTTGACTCCCTTTAATATTTATTTTCAATATTATCTTTAATGGTCCCCTTAGGCTTGTGTCAATTTAATCTCCTCCCTACTCTGCCTAATTAAATTCACTATGCCCGGAATATAAGAAGATTTTTGCATACTTGCGTGTCAAAGGTTAATTATAATGTTGAATTAAAAAATATTTTATTTTGTGGTAAAAATATCGCCAAACAAAGGGTCTAGATGGATTAAGAATTTAAAATAAAATCATGAAGAAATTTATGATTTTGTACAAACTAAAATTTTGATTTTCTCGTCCATTATTGATTTTTTATATTGGTACCTAAATTATCTCAGATCACATACAAGCAAGCGTGACCCAAAATTTATTGAGTGATTCTGCTATGGATTGGTTAAGCAACCTTTCATTTGAAATCGAGCGGTTCTTATCAAACATGTCTCTTTAATTGTATCTAAAAGATATATCGTGACCATCTGATTATGAAAAATAAATGGCCCATATTTTATCTAGCAGAATTAGCCAAATTTATTTGTTAATATTTTCTAGTCAACTTTGTTCATAAAAAACTTAATTTGACCAAGGATGTGCTTGAAATTTGGGATTAATTAGAATATGCTTTTTACAGTAATTGTACCATAATATTAGGCATCTCTTTCATGTAAAATCGAGAAAAAGTACGATTATACGAAGTCTTGATTTACTTTAATTTTAGGTATACCAATATGCATAAGAGGGAAAAAATAAATAGAAAATTATATGGTATATAATCTGCCAACGAGGCGAAGAGCAAATCAACTTTAGAGAAGAAAATGAAAGGAAAAAAAAAAAAATTATTTTTAATCGATTCCCTTCCAGCATATATTGGACCACAAATTAAATCTTATCTGAAAAACGTGCTCATTTAATTTCTTCAATTTTATTTTGTTTTCAGAGAAAGATAAATACGGTAATATATTAATCATGAAGTAACGTTGACAGATATATATATATATATATATATATATATATATACCTTATTTCGAGTGAGAATTAATATATATAATCAAGCACATAATTTCGATTGCAGAGTACTTTGTAAGAAAAGGAAAGAAAGAAAAAAATAATCGACATGGTATACCAAGTGGCCTTGTTTTCACTAAAAAATCAAGAAAAAAGAAATTGAAGATAACATGCTGACATAAAATATTGTCTCTCTAAGACTTTGACCTAATCAATTTAATTAGCTGGTACATTTGAAGATTACAAATTTAAATGTTGATTTCACTGAAGAATAAATATATGTTTCTCCTCTTCAGCATCTTATCAAGCATTTTTTAGATAAAATGAGAATCAAACTACTCAAATTGATTTAAATATCTGCATGCGAAAGACTCACATTTGGGTTTCGGACTTATGACCTTCTCACTAAAACTCAAATATGAACAATCATTTATAGATTTAATTGGTACTATATACCTTTTTTATATATAATAGTAAGGATCAAATGGGAGGTCTCAGGTTCAAAACCCAGATAGAGGTCTTTTATAGACATTCAAATTTGAGTAGCTTGACTCTCATCTTTATCTCAAAAAAAAAATATTAAAATCAAGGTCCCAAAATCAGGTGCATGCATTACATTTCAGCCACATGACATGGTGATTGATATTTAGAGTTAGTTTTGAAAAACCATATTTGATATACAAAAAATGAATTGGAAATTTGCAATTTTTAATGAAGGATCATTCCTTAGAAGGGACCTTGATTTCAATATAAAATATATTTGCACGTACCTAACCTCAATGAAAAGGATCTCCATGCCGTAAGGTGCAAAATGCGGCACTTAATTATTTTTTCCCCCCCTTTTTATCACATATAATGGAGAATCTGTTCTAGAATATGTTGCAAACATATAATTAACTTTGTTCTATATTACTTGTACCTAATTAACTAATAAAATTGCATTCCATCCCGTTTCGAATTTGTGATCAATCAAATTAATTAAGTTTGTCTCCGCAACAACTAGCCTTTCATTTTTTTTTTTTTTTGGATAGAAAATTCTCTAGTTAGGTAGAATTAACAAGTACACGTGTAAACCTGTGAAAACAATCAAATTATAATAAAAAATTGATTATTTTCCTAAATCTCTTAATATAACTCTATCAAATAAATATTGCATGTTTTTTTTTGTTAATATGCAAAGTACCAACAAATGAATTCCCTCGAAAATAATAAAAGAGATCCATGCTTATAATATATAAGAAAAAATATATATTTTTTTCAACTCTTAATTTGTTTCAAAGTATATATACAGTCATTGGCTCCCAAACAATTTTAAATAACAAAGTTGAAATTAACGACACCAAAAGTGAGTTGCCAAATTGAGGCATGAGACCAACATCTCAACTCCAATGATACCAACCCAAGGTAACAAAAAGCCACAAATCATTTCTTAATACCCATTTCTGGAAGTTCTTTTACATATCATCTAATTACCTTGCTTAATTTAATAATTTCTCACTGAGAGTACATATTGGTGCAACATGGGTTTGCACAATATCGTTTTGATGGTTACAGAATAGTGCTTTAATCGGATTAGTAAGCTATTCTTAACTTTTGTATGATCCAAACGCACAAATGCTAATCCGGATTAGTAAGAATAGTTGTTAATCCGCTATTCCTTGTGAAACATGGATTAGTTACTATTCATTTCAACCATCCATCACTATTCTATACAAACAATCCAAACAATATTTTTATAGTTCCGAATAGCACCCTATTTTAACTATTCTTTTACTAATTTAAAAATCACTATTTTTGTACTAATTTCATTTATTATTCTCTATTCTACTATTTTTTCACTAATCTTTCCATGATCCAAACGCACCATTTAAATACCCAATATGGCTAATTCCAATCCAAATCAAGATAATCAGACTTGTCATTTGTTACATTTGCAAGCTGCTACTATCCTATGAGGCGATTACACGGCTGAAGCAACATCAAAATTAAAACTAGTTAATCAATAACTAAGTCCGAATCTGCTGTTATTCTAACCTCAACAGTTAGATCTAAGCGGACGGATCAGATCGGCCCAATTTAGATAACATGAGACCTTTTCTAAATAAATCTGATCCATCAATTTTAATCCGACAACCCAGCAGAGAATAACAAAGTCCTCTTATCCTATCTATATCTATACTCCTATAAAAATGACGTAAGAGAACTGGACTCCCCATTTTATTTCAAGTCTACTTCTGAAATGAAGAAAAAAATATCACCATGCTCCCGTAGATCTAATTGATGACTTTTCGATCTTTCTGTCTTTCCACTCCTAGCATCTTTTCCTTGAACGCCGCCGTCTCTCACAGTCCAATTACTTCTATTTTCCTCTCATTGTGATTGAAAGAAAGAGAAAAAGAAAATTGCTTACAGTTTTTACTTTTATTCTTACAATTCGGTATAACCTTATGATCCATCGCCTTAGAAGAGGAAACTGCAACACTTTGCTCCTAGTTTCCGATAACATGCAATATGAATTCTAAATAACAATATCTTTTTTTGAGATAAATATGAGGGTCAAGTCACTCAAATTTAAATGTCTATTAAAGACCTCCATTCGGGTTTCAAACTCGCGACCTCCAACACGGAGAGCGTTGCACTTCTCAGTAACAATTAAAAAACCCAGAATTGGAAGGTGAGTACATTGTACATGATATAGTGAGAGTTCATGAGTTGGCAGCTGCAGTGGTGCCACGTCGCCAAGTGAGGTCCGTCGCCATCGCAGCAATTTCAACGGAGGGGTTGAGAGCTCGACACGTAGCAGGGAGAGCCTGATATGGGACCCTTCAGAAAAAGAGACGTTTGGGACTTATTTGCTTGCTTTGCTGATCATATCTCTCTGTGAATGAATGTGAATGTGAATGTGAATGCCAGCAATGAGCTAGCTAGCAGCTTTGATGGCTTCATGGCTGGCTGGCTTATTCAAACTAGCTTCAAATTTGAAGCCGATTTAAATTTGGCTAAGGTGTTAATTAAGGTGTTAAGCAGCCTTTATTTTATTTTTTCTTTTTTTTTTTGAGATAATTAAAGATGAGGGTCAAGCCACTCAAATTTAAATGTCTGATAAAAGATCCCATCCAGGTTTCGAACCCGTGACCTCCCACACGGGGAGCGTTGCCCTTAGCCATATATATATATATATATATTTTTTTTTTGTGAGGAAGGGTTGAATAACTATATATTTTGGTGACTGATCGATCGATGACTATGGAAATAAGTTGCAAATGAAACTATATTTTAAACTCTTAAATAGCAAAACTAATTGATAGAATATGTTGTATGTATCATGTTTTATGTTTACACAAAAAATAATGTCGTTTTGTTTTTATTTATATATGTAACAAGCGTTATTCAAAAATCAACGATTTAAATTTTATTATTTTTTTCTCCTCTCTTGAAACGATGTTAAAACTTTATCATTTTGTGTGTATATATATTAGTGAGATGATTTTGAATACATCTATTAATTTAGATTTGTCAATTAATATATGCATAAAGAAATAAAAGAAGATTTTTACCCAGCAAAACTACTTAAACTAGGATTCTTATATTTCTCAAAAAAAAAAAAAAAGGATTTTTATAACCTTCTATATAATCTGTGTTGTACAATCTGTTACCCGTCTTATTGCATTTGATCAGATCCATGTCAACTGAAAATTTCAAAGAGGCTTGTCATATATAATCTTCTGATCTTCTGATGGATCCAATGTTTTGTTGCTTTCCAGAAGATCAAGATAACTACTGTTAAAGTTTACAGGAAAAGCCACTTGAAAATACGTACTTGATTTCTTATCCTATATACTTTGATAATATAGAAATAAATATATATAATAACTATTTTTCATAATTAAACTGAGGTTGTGGGTTCAAATTAAACCCAAAATATAGGATTTTTCATAAACATTTAAATTTGAGTGACTTCATCTCATCTTTGTCTCAAAAAACTTTTTTACACTAATAATTTCAAAGGTTTTTTATTTTTGAGGGAACATGCCAAGTCATCAATTTTGTAAATCTTTCAAATTTGTTAATTCTTTTAGATAAGATTGCTAAAGAGGAAAGGTTACTTTACATGTTTAATTACAAGTTCGACACACTCTCCTTTTTGAAGCATATAACGACTTTAACAAACTTTAATTCCATTATTCATCACGTTTTCAATTTATGTCAGTTCAGCAAATTAACCTGGTTTACATTCAAAAATTCCGGCACACCCTTTAGAGCTCAAATATGAGACCAAATTAAAACTCCGTTTTGGACTTTGGACTTTTTAAAATCCCTACAAAATAATAATCATTTTTTTTTTTTGAAGAAAGTGAAATATTCCACCAGTTTTATTGAAACTTTTTATTTTGTGCTCACGAAAGATTGAACCCATGACCTCTTAAAAGTCATCCTAGTTAGCTACAACCTGAGCTACTGAAGAAAATTTTGAAATTTGGAAGTCCAACCCCAATTTTCTCGCAGATACTTTCTCATGTTTCGTTGAATTTATTCATAATTAAATTATAATAATCATGTTAAAAATATAATTTAATTATGAATAAATTCAACGAAACATGGCAAAAATATCTGCGAGGAAATTGGGGTTGGACTTCCAAATTTCAAAATTTCTTCGGTTGATCAATATCCATAATTCCATATACAATTCCGTACAAAGAATTTACTCTTCATGAAAGTCAGCACAAATTAAAGTTCTTCCATATATACAAGATGCATCTGTGTTTAATTGTTCACTGACCTAATCTACTATATATATAATCTGTTTTAGGCCGAGTAAACTTTGACTTTCAAATAGTTACACACAGATTTTATTTTCAATTTAACAATACAAGCCCACGTCTTGCTTTAGGCTGAAATTGTTATTTCTTATAATAAATTTTTAAGATCATATGTAATGTGCCTTAAATTGAGAAAATTGATGTGGGCCTTTAAGTTTTAATGGGTTGAGATATTAAAGTACGTTGACGGTGGTGATCAATCTAAGTAAACAATCAACGACTGAGATTTATTCCCTAGGAAGATATAACTTTTATGTCAAAAAATCCAATCTCCTTTTACTGGGTGTAAGGATACATTGTAACATTAAAAAAAAATAAGGCTACTTGAATAATATAGAGTTTACAGCTTTGACTTTAGAATAAGAAGAACTATTTGATATACTATTGAGTTTTGACTACGTAAAATAGTAAGAAAATCAACCAATTTCTTCAATTTGCAGCTTTAAATTCTGACTAAATTTGAGAGGACTTTTATCCGATGTTTATCCAAATTCCAAACCAAGTTGCAGGTATTACAAACGTACGGAAGTTTTGACTAATAAAATCATTGGGAAATTTGACAACAGTAGTAGTATTTTGACACTAATTAGAATTTAGAAGCCAAGTGATGGGCTTCGGCACCGAGCACCGAAGACCATCGATATTACAAGCTAGTTTCAGAGTTAAGCAGAATGTTAAGTGGCTATCCTATGAGCTTCCCCCTCCTCTAAGCATATCAGAATCTCTCTTATAGGCCAAAGTTCAAAGCTCCTCATATGGCAAGAGATTTTCGATTGGAGACAATCACGGAGCTCTTTCCTTTGGGGACGTCGGCGTGTCGTCCAGGCCGACCTGTCTAAGGCCCAAAAAATATGTGCAAACCTTAGACCCATAGACCGGACTATTGGGCCCTATCACCAAGTACACTATATTGTTCATGAAAATGAGGAACAGTAAAATTAAAAAAGGTAGTCAAACATCAAATGCTGATCCGTGATTAATTTTTCTGAATTGGGTCATGGAATATAATCAAAATGCACGTCAGCATGTAGGTCATTTTATATTTCTATATTTTGAAAAAAGAACATAATTTATACAAAATAAGAATAGATATGATCCTAAAACGCTGATCCGTAATTTATACAAAAAAAGGTAGTCAAACTTCAAATGCTGATCCGTGATTTATTTTCTGAATTGGGTCATGGAATATATATAATCAAAATGCACGTCAGCATGTAGGTCATTTTATATTTCTATATTTTGAAAAAAGAACATAATTTATACAAAATAAGAATAAATATGACTAAAATTAATTATTACATTTCTCTTCAATATATAGTGGTGCAGAAACTATAATATAGCTCAATTCATATTTTATATCATATTTCTATATATACTGAAATATTTTTTTCAGTTAAAAGAAGAATAATTTTGGAATTTGCATGTGCATATTCAACAAAACGACTGCATAGTATTTTATTTATTTATTTTTCATCCCTTGATAGATCCACAATATATTGCATTTATAATACCTATGGTTAAGTATAAAATTTATATGACATTTTCCCAAAATCCATATATTGAAACAAAGTATATATCAAACCAACATTAATCTTGCTACTAAATATATATTGCGCGTCTTAATCAGCTAATTAATCAGTACTCACATGTGAGTAGTGCAATCAATTTTATTCTTTACCTTACTAATTAATTATTTCAAGAAAGCAATTGTTCTTAGCATAGCATTAGCAGCTTATTGAGGAAGCTAGTTCTCGTCAATATTCTGAATTCTGGAATTAGAAGAGAAACAACTTGCTCACGTCCATTGAAAAACTAACCATATATACATCTATAGATGTGTACAGAATGTAACAGATATATCCTGAAATGTCACATTGAAAAACTAACTATACATCCATAGATGTGTACAGAATGTAACAGATATATTCTGAAATGTCACATTGAAAAATTAACCATACATCTATAGATGTGTACAGAATGTAACAGATATATCCTGAAATGTCACATTGAAAAACTAACCATATATACATCCATAAATGTGTACAAAATGTATCAGATATATCCTGAAATGTAACAGATACATCCTGAAATATAATTTATAGACGCCATGGACAGTTTTTTTGTGGACCCTAGGTATTACTCTAACTTCTAGTTAGCCAGTAATGCAGAAACCGGAACTGAGCTGAGATATGAGCTGTATATATATAGCTTAATTATTTAGCCAAAGCCAGCTAAAGGAAGTGGATTTTTATTAATTATTCGTTTTGTATATTACTGTTACTTGTTGGTGACTGAAGGGAAAAATGTTTCCTGTGAGCACTGAGCAAAGAGTAAAGCAACCCTAACTCGTTTCATGAAATTTTGCATCATTGGGGGCCAACTTCAAATAACAATTATATATTGTAACGTTTATTATTATTTTATTTTTTTTCTATCTGGTCCTTTGTGCTTTAACTGAAGGACCAAATTATGCACCCATATGTTGTTTATTATATATATATATATCATGAGTTAATTGTTGTAAGAATCCGTCGTTAATTAGTTAATTTATACTGTTTGATTACGAATTAAATACTCAGATCATACATTGAATTTACAATTTATCATAAAATGAAAAATAAAAATTTGGAATGACAATTAAAACAAACTCCTAATTTATTAATTTGGTAATTAAGTAGTCCATATATATCATCAATGCAATTTTGCAAACAAAAAAAAAATAAAAATTGAGCTTATTCCGAAATTAAGAACCTATGAAATTCTAGCCTTTTAGAATCTCATTGGTCAGAACTCAGAAACAAAATAAATATTTCGGAAAAGCCATTTTTGGAATTCCTGTAAAAATATTATTTGAAAATTTTGAAAAGGTCTATTAGACTATTAGGGCTACTAACTAGACATGCAACATCAGAACTCTTACTTGTCTTTCAGAAACAAAATGGAATTTTACATAAAATTAATTTTATTCTTATAGAAGAATTTTATACATGTTTGAGACTTGTGAACGTTGCAAATCAAATTTAAAAAGTAGAAATTTTCAAGTGCACAATAAGATGCAAGAAACATATTAATTTGAAGTGATCATATATACTAAAAGAATCAATTAGAACGAACACATTCTGGATAGGTACGTATAATTTCTTCTTTCAGATAATTCAAACTTAGTACAATAAATTTAATAATGTATATATATTGATTTTTTTAGGGGGAAAAAAAAAAGACATCAATTTTTTAATAATGTCCAAAATCAAGGGCACCGGCTCCAAAGGCTCGGCCCTTGATAGATACATCCCCAGTAAAATGAAAGTCACATTTTCTTTTTTTCCAGGGATAAAATGAAAGTCATATTTTCACATTAAAATTTTCACACTACATTAATACTAGTAATATTTTACGTATTTCCGTATAATACAAATTAAACAGAACTACATGTACCTTCGAATTAAATCCCGAAGAATCCGAGCACAAATTAACAGGCCGCAAAAATGAGCAGCTGTTGGTGCTCCACCCAACCAATAAGGCAATAATAAATTAATAATCAACCTTCATTCATCAGAATAAAAGAATTTCCAGAAGCCGTCCTCCTATATATATATAAAAGTGCCAATTGAGAAGGGAAATTGGTACATACGAAGAAATTTACACCTAGCAGTTGTAGCACCATAGCATACAGTGTATCCAAGGAAAGGGATTGAGGAATACGAATACACGCGTTAAACTTAGTGTCAGTTTTCTGCAATCATTTTTTGTGGAATTGCTATAGAATAACATCTGTTTATTGGGAATTAATGTGAAAATGTTGCATAATCGATCGAGTCTGTATCTTCTGAGTTAACTTGCGGACATATTTGGATTGTCGGTTTAGATCTCAGTTAGGATGGTCAAAACGATCAGTTTTAAAAATTTATGGAACCCTTTATAAATGGAGTCCGAGTGGTAACTCAAAGATTTGAGTTATCATAGAGGATCTCAATTTTGCATATATAGTCGAGGGTTTAAGAAAAAAAATGTTTGAATTGGTCAAATTATTTTAAAAAAAAATTAAATTTTGATTAGGAACAATTGACTGTGCTGGTCTATACAAAACTAAATAACAACATTGATATGAGAATATTTAATTGAATTTGTAGAATTAATATAGAATTAACCAGTTAAGTTTAATTTGATCGTGAGAAAATCAAAATAAGTCTTGATAGACATTTAAATCTACGCGGCTTTATCCCATTTTATCTAAAAAAAAATGTAATGATGACTCTGCATAGCTTATATAAAAATTTAAGCAAACATCATATAGATTATTTTATTATTAAAATTTTCATAAGAGAATGCATGATAAGAGTATTAAAGAAATGCATCATAAATAAGAACTGGTTAATTTGTGATTAACCACAATTTAAGCTTTTTATCCTTTTTATGAAAAAAATTCTAGAGGAATTCCACAATAACAATTCTAGACAAGTTACACGTAGATGAGGAACAAAACAAACATTTCAATTTAACAAACAGTAAATGGGAATGAATTTGCCAATAAATAAATAAAACCAACAATTATATATATATTGTGACATTAATAAGTACAAAATCATATCAATTAATCCCCTCCCTCCCGCGCTGAAATCGGCTACGATCCAAATCGGATCGGAGGACCCTTCAATCTCCATCAGACGGCTGAGATTAATTCAAAAAACCTCCCTAAAAACCACAGTCGTCAGATCAGGGATTGGAGGGCCCTCCGATCCGATTTGGATCGTAGCCGATACGGACTCCCTCCTCCCTCCCTCCCTATCTATTATCCCCATCTGAGGCTTCCCCTAGAAGTGCCTTTGGATATACGCATCTTCCTTGAGAAATTAAAATTAATTAAACCACCCTAGCTTGATCATTCATACCTCTCTCTATATAAAGCCACCACATATCCTCCCTTCCCTTCTTTCTTAAAACCTCCTTGATTGATAGATTCCCCTCAACACCAATTCAGACATGGCTGACACTAGTTATGTGCAGAGTTTAGGAGAGGAGGGCCTGGAGCTGCCTCCTGGTTTCAGGTTTCATCCAACGGACGAGGAGATCGTAACGAATTATCTGTCACAGAAGGTGCTTGATCATGGCTTCAGTGCAATTGCCATTGGGGAGGTGGATCTTAACAAGTGTGAACCCTGGGACCTTCCAAGTATGTGCCTTTCAATCCTGTGGGGTTAATTTATTTTTAGCAGATGGATTTTGAAATATGTTATCTTTCTTGTTTTGATGTTTTTTTTTTTTTGTTTGTTTGAATTAATTATCTTTTTTCAAATGGTTAATTAATTAATATGATTGAGCTGATTTTTTTTTGCATCAGAATCTTTCCTTCTTTTTTTGTGTAAATTATCTTTGTATCCTTGAAGAATAAAATCTTTAACTGCTTAATTATTTAATATTATAACATGTACTTTATAGGGTACCTGAAATTACTCCATAAGAAAAAAATGTAACGTACTTTAATCTGCAATCAGCTCTAACAAAAGTTCTTCTTTTTTCATAATAGGTAAGGCAAAAATGGGGGAAAAGGAGTGGTACTTCTTTTGCCAGAGGGACAGGAAGTACCCGACGGGCATGCGTACGAACAGGGCGACCGAGGCCGGGTACTGGAAGGCGACGGGCAAGGACAAGGAGATATTCAGGGGCAGAGGGGTTCTTGTGGGCATGAAGAAGACCTTAGTTTTCTACAAGGGCAGAGCTCCTAAGGGTGTGAAGAGCAATTGGGTCATGCATGAATACAGACTTGAAGGCAAGCTTCCTCACCCCAATCTCCATAGATCCACAAAGGTAATTGCTTTGAAGTTTCTTTTGAACATTTTTTAATTTTAATTGTTGCTCCTTCAATTGAAACATGATTAGAAGAGTAATAAGTAATTACCAAGTTGTATTATGTCACAGTCATTATAATCATTAACTAATACACATGATATGTACCTTTTTATTCTTATCTGAATTTTATTTCTTTCTTTCTTCTTTTCTTTTTGTTAGCGCGCTGCGGTTCGATGATCACTACTTAATTATTTTATTGTATAGAAAAGGAAATCAAGATATGAGATTTATAAAAGGTTTCTTGAATCTGTGTGTATGCAGGATGAATGGGTCGTTTGTCGAATTTTCCACAAGAGCACAGGAATTAAAAAAGGGCCGATACCGAGTAGCTTAGAAATGATGGATTCGATTGAGGATGACTTGTTCTTGGACTCAACATTGCCACCTTTGGTAGATCACAACCCGTTTATCCAAAATCCGATCCAAGGATTTAACCATACTGGCATGAGCATCCCGACGACCTCTAACTCAATCCCTTATTTCGCTAACATGCTACCCATGGTTAATCAGCATGATCAAACTCATCAAAACCCTATCTTTTACCCCATTAACATCGTTCCATCGGACCCGTATTTTACATCACCGGCTGCTAAAAATCTGGATCATCTGCAATGCAAGAAGGAGCAACAGTCGAATTTCACCCGTTCGCAGGACACGGGGCTGAGCACCGAACACAACACTGAGATATCATCGGTTGTGTCGAGGCATTTCGATGACATAGACGGTCCATCTTCAGCAGCCGCCGAGACTGGAATCGATTTGGAAAACATGTGGAAGTATTGATGAATTACTCACAATCATTTGTGGTATTGAAATTCATATTGGGACATTGATGATTTAGTTTGTTTAGGTTAAATCTGATTAGATTAATTTGTGTTCGCGTTGAGATCGATCGCTAATTGTGTGAATGTTGATGATGATGACTCCTGCTAGAGGAATCGGTGAAGGCTTGTGAATGATTTAGGTCTTAGTGTTGTAGATTTTATATATATACCGATCGATTGTATATGTAATATGTACATAATTTGACATGATTATGTAGAACATGTTTAGCTGTAATTAAGCATGATCAAGAACAAAAAAACAGTGTGTAGATTAATTTGACAGACTGCTAATTAATGTATATATGATATATACCGACATTTTTTAGTTGTTTTTCCTCCATCAACTCGATCGATCGATGACTAAGTTCGCAACTTCCTTTTCACTTCATTAATTTTGGTATATATCATTGATTACACTAGTGAAGCTTAGCATACAAGTTCTTGAAAAAGATTTACAAGTCATAATAATAAGGTGAGGTCCTTCTCATCGAATCTAGCTAGAACGACACATTCCGAAACGGGGACCTCTCGAGACGACCGTATCGAGCACACTTCTGACCCGAAACTGTATATCAGAATTGTGATGAAAAATGGCAAAGGAAAAGGAGGGCAGGATTTAGGTTGAGGGGGAGAGGAGAGGTAGTTATCAACTGATTTGCTTGAGATAAGTAAGTTGCTTTGGAAAGGAAGCAAAGAGGTGGCGTTCACTTCAAAACTTTGTGTTGTAGTAATGTGTTATGTGGAATGTGTAATGTGTTGTGTTATGGAAAATGTGTTGTCATGTTTGTTTGGGGCAATTGGGCCGGACTTGTTGGCTCAGCCCTCCTTTCCTGCAATAAAATACGGGTCCAAATATTCCTTGCTTGCTTCAAAGAATATTCTTGGCAATTTGCATTTCATAGGCTATTTTGAAAGGAAAAAATATATAGCTAGGTGTATATATACTCATGATATATATATGTAATATGTGCTAGCTGGCTAATTACATCAATTCATGCGGTGTCTTTGGTTTATTATAAAATATAATTTGCTCTATAGGACTGAAAATGCCTCTAATTTTTCATGCCTCCATTAATTAATTAAATCATCATCTTCTTAATTTTGTTCAAAAAAAAAAAAAAGGATGCTGAAACAATATTTTGAAGAAGAAAATGTGATATTCATAGATGCAATGTGTTTCTTATTTGGGTTGCGACTTGCCACAAGATATATTTATATTTGTAATTGAAATCTCAACATTTAAATAATTCATGCATAACAGCCTCTATTTTCAATTAACTAGATCAAAATAACAAAAAACTAAACGCCCTAAAGTTAATTAACTGAACATAATTTTGCATTTTGGGTCTCTTAATATTGTAAAATATAAATTAAATTTATGAAAATACAAATGAGATACAAAAGAGCCATGATTTGTATTTAGAATTTTTTTACTTTTGTTATTGACATATAAATTTAACTAAAATAATGCGTACATCATATTCGATGGCACAGAAATATTGTGGTAAATTAAATTTATCTGATCATAGTTTGAGGCTTATCTGAACAAAGTTAAATATTTAGTCGTTAGAGATTTCAATTTCATGTTGAACTTTAATTTTGAACTTATTAAAAGAAGAAATAACAACCTTTCCCTCCGTTTGGCAACCGTAGTAAGTTAAAGCAGAATAAAACACTAAATCATTTTAAATCAGTGGTGTTTGATTGTAGTGAAGTAAATAGATGAAGTATAGTGAGTAGAATATGTAAAAGATGTGAAATGCTGGTGATTTTAGTTTACTGACCTATATAGCTGCATTAACTTACTACAACTTAAATCACTTCCGTTTGGTAACTTAAAACGCCTTAAATTACTTATTACACCAGTACTATACTTTTAATACACCTGACAAACGCAAGGTATAAATCCTCTTATTTGAATGCCACCATATAATAAATTTTTTCAAATGTTATTATTATATTGTAACAACAAGAACAATAAGGTAAGTGCTGACGATTGAAAAAAGTTCATGCCCAATTATATTATACCAAGGTTTGGTATTCCATCTCCCTCATTTTTAAATTGGAACAGTACGGAGCGTAATATATACTAATATATACGTAGCACCTGAATTCTACTATTCAAAGAAGATCTAATAAATCAAAATTTGATCCGGTATATACCAACAATGATGTATTCATTTTTTTTTTTCAACTAGGATGCCACGAAACAAATCCTGACCAATGTGATATGGTTAATTAATCATAATTTAAAATTTAATTAATACCACACCACACTCATTAACATGCATCTGACTAACTTAAGAAACAAAGTTAAAAAATTTAGAATTCCAGTCCCTTCTTTCCAGGTGGCATCATTATATAATATATTCTTCTCAAGAAAAAAAATACAAAAAATAATAAATGAGACCCACAATATATACGTCAATACGTGTATGACATCAGGTGTACGTATTCATACATATCCCTGTAAAGGAAAGTGTACGCAAAGAAAAGTTCTATTATTTCACTTGTTTATTGTCGTTATCTAAAGGATTCACATAATTCTAGCCAGCTGCATATTTATATATCAGTGCCTTTAATTTCCTTTGTGGCAATGTAAATGTTGATATTTCCATAACGAATCATTTGGCTACTTGGTTTGTTTGCTGAGTTAGTAGAGCTAGACTATTATACCAACGTTAGCATTTCAAATCGAAGTGTTAACGCCTCAAATTTTATGTTATCATATCCGAAATCACGATCTATGGTGCTTAATAAATTCTTTATATGAAAATATTAGGGAATACAAAAATTTTTCTTTTTTAGAGTTTTCTAAGTATTTGTTTTGCATTTTTTAAAATAGCATATACAAACATCAATATTTTATTAATATTTATGAGCTATTTTCTAAAATTCAAAACAAATACTTAGAAAACTCTTAAAACAAAAAAAATTGTATTCTCCAATATTTTTATATAAAGAATTTATTAAGCACCATAAATCGTAATTTTGGACAGGATAACATAAAATTTGAGATGTTAGCATTTTGATCCGAAATGCTAACGTAAGTATAATAGTCTAACTCGAGTTATTATATACAATTTGTGATTGGTGGATGTTTATTTTACTAGAAGTGTACCCGCACGCTGCTGCATGCGGGCAATTTTAATTTCCATTCAAGCTAAATAGGGTGAAAGAATCAAAGAGAAGAGGAGAAATGGGTTTGTGACTTTAACAGTTAATGTTTTAAAATGTCAGTCAGACAATTCGCCACTTCGATTTTGTGCTGAGATAGAAATAGAGAGGAATACTACATGAAATGGATGCAATATGAGCCTTTCATTATTTGATAGATGGAGATTAAGATAAGAGTTAGACTATGACTATTAATGGATGATATAATCCTTAACTTCTTTTTAATTGAGTATAGACATAAAATTTGTTATTTGTAAGTTGTAGAACTAGCTAATAAAAATTTTAGAAATTCTGTGGTACATATATCTTAATTCTTAAGCTTGATATATTTCGTATCCGCTACAAGAAAATAGGTGCGGATAATTTGGAATCTGCGAGCACAAATGGAATATAAAAAAATTGAACTGAATTTATCTTGAAGCAATAATTGCACAACATATCCACTATGCTGGGCACCCACTCATATTGTCAAGTGTCGACATACTTTCTTTGCGGCTTATTTTCAGAAACTGATGATTGAAATCTTTCAGGTTAGTAGATTACTCAATTATATATATGTCCGTTTTCGCTTCATTAACTTTTGTAGTGTTTAATTAATTCAATAAATCAGTTTTCTTTTTAATTTAAAAGTGAATAATATAGTTTAAGAGGGTGAGCACCAAACACACAGAAAAAAAGAGCTGTACACATAAGACTAGTGGCGTAATATAGCGGTCCCATTTAATTTAATGATTTAAAAGTCCAAATATTCTATCCTACCATAGTTATAATTAATTTATAATCACATAGATTCTGTAACAATAATTTATTACACACGATTTCGACTGTTTGATTTAGTTAATTGAATGCATAATAAATAACACTAATTATAATGCTTTTTAGAAACATTATGCTTAAAAATTTGTACATTAAAATTATTCATGATGAACGGTTGTCACTTTAATTTTGTGGTAACAAAACAATGATAAAAGGTGGAAATTAATTTCCATTATATATAACAAGTATTGTCAATTCGTGAACCTTTTATTATTCATGTCTTTTGACAAATCATTTGTCATGAATCATGATCAACTGTTACCTTTTCAACATGCAGTTGGTTCTCATTTTATCCATCCCTAACCTAATACAAAGTTACAATATCCAAACCGTTCTAACAACAGACATAGAAAAGTTCATTACAACTGTTTTCCATGACCAAAGTGCTATACTTTTTTCAACAGTTGATTAACATTTTATTCATCTCCAACATTATTCAAAGTTACAAACCATACCTTTCTAACATTATGCACAGAAAAAGTCCATCAAAATTAATTATTTTTCAATACCCACATATAAAACATATTTTAATATTTTAATTATTCAATGCAGACCGTTTTATAATCTTATAAAAACAAGAATTAATCAAACTTATTGAACAATAAAATAGTAATAAATATTATTGAACAATTAACCAACCAAACAAATGAAGAGGCTTCCGTTAAGGCTAGTTGGCAGAATGACATCATCCCCAATCTTTTTGGAAACACTCAATCCACCTTCCCATATGTCCACGTCACTGCACACGTCACCATCATTTATCTTTGGACACATTGCCTTTCTTTCTTTCTTTCTGGTCCCCAATATATATATGAATAATTGAATATATATATCTACAAACCCTAGCTAGCCTCCTTCTTATTGGATGGAAATAGGAAAAGATAAATATATATATATATATATATATAGCCGTCTCTCCAGTTATTTTTTTGGGAACAGAGGTTGCTTGCTGATCCCAGGTTGCACCCTACCTTGTTTCTTTTTGTTGGTTGTGTTTGTTTCACATTATGGTCATTTACTCATTTATATAGTTGCTGATCATCACCAGTGATCATTGATCTACAGCAACCTTTTTATTGTTTTGTGCCCTGCACCCCTAATTAATTGGAATGAGACAAACAGGGTATTTGATGATATAATTAAGATGTGACACAATTGAGAAAAATGTTATTAACAAGCCCTTTATTTCTTTATACAAAGGTTGTTTTGGTGTTTTATTATGATGATGTTTGTGTTCTTTTGAGCAGGCTGCCAGCAGATGTCGTGTCATCATGCATGGTACCTACTTAAATCAGGATGACACTTTGATTTATTTATTTTTTTTCCAGATAAAATGATTTTATCTAGATCTATATATAATCTTGCATAATTCGAAAGTTGATTGTTTATTTTTTATAAAATTGTTAGTACGTCTAATTAGTATATAATCTGGAGATAAAGACCATGTCTATATATAGATTAATATACACAATAACTATGATAATATATTTTTTTTCACCTAATAAATGGGGTCTACATGAGAAGAAAATAGTAACACTTCTCTTGCTACTCCTTGACATTCAATTCAATCGACAAAGTCTCCAAGTGATGTGGATATATAGAGTGGGGCCAAGCTGGAGATTCTATCCATTTTTATCAATATTTTATGCACATTAAATATTATTCTCATCACACATATATATGTCTATGATGACAATAATTAATAATAATGATTTGTTTTCATGACATGGAATTTATTTATGAATAATAGCTAGCGTCCACCCTTTTTATCTATCCATCGGTCCACCGTATTTTTAATGAACATATATTATTTTTCAGTGAACATTTATATCTTTCATATCAACATATATCATTTTCTAATAAATAGATACACTATGGTTTCTAGTAAACATTTATGCAACTGTGACAAGCACATGGGTGCATGTAGGTGTGTCATATTGTGAGAGAGTGGTGGATGGGCGGCTTACTTAATTCTTCCAGACGGCATTTAATTTGCGGAATATTCTTCTCAATCCCCTTGATTAATTAATTAATGCTTCATTGTTTTTGATAAGAATGCCATGGGCTCCATTTTGGAATTTGGGAAATAATATAATCAGATCAAAAGGCAATTGGGCCAGACATGATCTGACTCTTAGAAGAGCTATATTGGATTTATAAAAAAGTATATATAGCTATGATTATAGGCAATAAAATTGTTCATATATATATGGACATGCTTAAAGTATTTTCATGGCCACCTTATAATGGTTACATCATTATAAAATGATATCATCTTTTGGCCTCTTCACAACTGAATTGATAAGGTTTGGTATAATTTGGAGAGAAGCTTCTATATATACCTAACCACTTTTATATGATTAGGGGATATTGGGTGTCACAAGAACACGTATACCCCTTCTGTTTATTTTTTAATTAAGTGTTAATTAATTAGTCGATCGGATCTTTCAAATATATATTCTCATCTTTTTATTATATAATTAAGGAGCTTATATGGAACAAGCAAATTAATATACCACTACACTATATAAAGAAAGATATATATAAAACATGAGCCGGCGAGTCGCCCTCCATGATTTATTATGTGTATGGTAATATATATACTAATATTGGATGTATAAAATATGAGAAAATTTCATATATAGCTAGATATATATGACATAAATAATAGTGACCATATATTCTAGACTTTAGCCATACATTAAGTATATTTATCATGTCAATGGGAGGTTGATTAAGCTATAAAGTATCTTAAGAGAGTTTGATTAGAAATTTGGCTCCAATCTTAGTCCTAAAACAATGTAGGCTACAGTTGGGACATGGACTTGGAAAGCAATTGACATGGACCCATCATCGAGTCCCTTCCCCAAATCAAATGTTTTACTATCAAGGTAAAGGACAAACACCATTTTCTTCAAGTCTTAGATGATCTTGTGTAGTTTATTTGCACCTCTAGAAAAATATCTCCTTTGCTCTTGAATATATACACTTTTAATTAATATACACAAAATAACAAAATTTTGGTATGAAATACGTCTAACATACGTTCTTCGTAGTATTTTTTTCAATAATATTTTCAGTATAGATCAGCCTGATTTTCCAAGATACTGGAAGAAAGTTAGAGGCTTGTAATTAGGATATTGACATCTTAACATCGGTCAGGGCTCTCATAGAACTCAAAGTATCTTTATTGCTTAAAGTTGTAAATAACTGACGTCGAACAAAGAGGTAATTGAACGATTATGGAAAAGAATGGTTGTTATGCGTTTGCCAGAATTGGAAGATACGGAAAGACGCGGAATTGCATCGTATGTAATTCCGTTCGTGTTTGTTTTTGACTTACTGTTCCGGTTGTCATTGTCTATTCAATAATTCAAAAGTGTTTTTGCGTATATTCATCGCTTAATACTCTCCAAAGTCATGAGTGCATTAAATGGAGAAAATTAAACACATGTTCAAAATACACTTGGCTCTCACTTTTAACAGGAATTTAAAGTTGTTTTATGCATTTCAAAAACTCAAATTGACGAGATGTTGAACAAGGGAGCTGGTTTGGCTTCTTATAGAGAGGTTAAGGATAAGTTTTGCCATCCTTTCATGCATTTGAATGATCTCTTTTGGCAAGAAGAGTTTAGTGAGCACACTCAATTTCCAACGTGGATTAATTAATTAATTAACTAAATATCTCATTGCACTTTATCTTGTTAATAATTTATTCATTAACTTTTTCTAGTACTTGAGAGAAGTAATTAATTGTAGGCGGTTAGAATTAATGGTACACATGATAGTATATATATTTCTGCTGTTATATATATATATTCACACATATACATACATGAGTCATAACATGTAAGTTATATATTTAACATGTATAATTCCACAGATGAGATGACTAGAAAATTCTTCTACGACTGAGAACTAGCTTTTGTGGATGTATAATAGCTTGAAGCAATTGTCAACTTAATTAGCCTTTCTTTGAGGTGTTTGTGGTTTGCACCTCATATATGATATCATGAAAACAGTACAAAAGTTTGAATTGGTAAAAAATTAACCAAGTACATAACATAGCCGCCAAGTAATGATCTTATCTAAAAGTGGTACCAATTCCTCATATTATACTAGCAGAGTATAATATGAGGAATTGTTTTTTTTTTTTTGAAACCTTGACAACGGCTGTCAAGTATTGAAACTTGTTACTGGTTGAAGAGATGAAGAGAGACACTCTCGACCACTTGAACATAGATCCAATTTATAATTAATCACAAAGTTGGGCCTGGATATAGATCCAATTTTAACAACAAAAATTCGGTTTTTTTCTTTTTTTTACATCCCCACAATGTACTAATATACATATACAATCAATGAATGGGCTTTATATATAGTTATATGTATTATACAAGGCCTCAGGCTGCAATTTATAAAAAATGTCAAGAGCTCCTTAATTCTATTTAAATGGGCTATTGATGGTTTCAAATGTCAAAAAAAAAAAAAAGAGGCCCAAATTAAACTCCCCCAATTATATCCCAAGCCCAATTCAATTTCCACACTATTCCCGAATAATCCACGCGAACTTTGCATTTTAACTTCGTGATGTCATCGTACGAATCTGATCCGTTGATCCCCAATCGGACGGTGGCTGATCAACAAACCAATTGTATAGGTACGTGTGGGCGTGCAATTGGAGGCAACAGCACAGCCAACCAAACAACCGACTCAACGCCGTCGATTGGGTCCATCCAAGCGCCCAGATTGAACCACGTCACCATGGTGACATGTTTCTGCTAGCCTATAAATATAAGTTGATCCCCGGTTAATGTCATAATTCCTTCATTCATTTAAGTTTTGTATATTACAAGGAGGAGAAATTAACCAGAGGAAAGTTATAGAGACGTGATGAAGATGAACCGTGGTGCACTGATCTTGTTGGTAGTATTGTTCACAGGTGCGCCTTTATATATAGTCTTATTTTATGAATGGTTCTTCGATTTGAATCGGCTAAGTAACCTTTTATTTTGAATCGAGCGGTTCTTGTCAGCCATCTCCCTTTAATTGTATATAAAAACATATCATGACCATCCAATTATAACAGATGAACGATTCATATTTCATCTATTAGCCCTTGTTATTTTATATATGTTTTGCTAATTACCAGTATGCAGTGGATTTGTCTTTTTAGTTGTAGATCCTTTATATATAGTTCTATTTTATGAATGGTTCTTCAATTTGAATCGGCTAAGTAACCTTTTTTTTTTTTTTTGAATCGAGCGGTTCTTATCAGCCATCTCTCTTTAATTGTATATAAAAACATATCACGACCATCCGATTATAACAGATGAACAATTCATATTTCATCTATTAGCCCTTGTTATTTTATTTGTTTTGCTAATTACCAGTATGCAGTGGATTTGTCTTTTTAGTTGTAGATGAAGTAGATGTATATATATATATATATAGCTTTTAATATTGTTATGCAACTATTTGTTTGGGTCACATTTCAGTGTTCCTTTGTTCTTTAATTTCTATTTTTTTTTTTTCATATCTATATATGAACATTAGTTGCAAATTGAAGTTGTTGTCTTGTTATTTTTTCTTCTGTGGATCATTTTATGTTTAAAAACATCTCAAGAAAAGTACAAACCAGGAACCAAATTAAAACGAAATTATTACAAAAGTTGATCAGTAAAATTCTTCTTGATCGATGCAAATTACAACCTGAATAGCACACTGTTTGAATTTGTTGTCAATAAATAATTGTCAAGATATTTAACTTCAAATAAAGCTGTTAAACATACATAAATCTGAACATTTATTCTTCTTTTCAGCCTCCTCTTTTGGATTCTCTCTTGGACATGAAGCGTCCAAGCTCGGAACGGTTATTGGTATCGATCTCGGTACCACCACCTCCTGTGTGGGTGTGTACAAGAATGGTCATGTCGAGATTATAGCCAATGACCAAGGGAACCGGATCACGCCATCCTGGGTGGCGTTTACTGACACGGAGAGACTCATCGGGGAGGCTGCCAAAAATCAGGCGGCTTCCAATCCGAGCAGAACAATCTCCGTTGTCAAACGTCTAATCGGAAGATTGTAAGCAATATATATATTTTTTCTTTTTTGCTTTTTTCTTTCGTTCTGTTTATTGACATATTTTTAAGCTTCATTATTAACTAATTATTATGCATGGTAATGGATTTTATCTACTATTATCATCATAACTCATGCTCATAAGCAAAAGTAACCCCAAATAGTTATTTCAATATAGAAAATATCTATTTTTTTCAATCATTTTAGACAAAACTGATGATTGTTAACTGAACTTTGATGGCAACTAATTAGGTTTGGGGACAAGGAGATCCAGAGGGACATGAAGTTGCTGCCCTACAAAATCGTAGACAAGGAAGGTAAACCTTACATCGAGGTCAAAATCAGGGACGGCGAGGTGAAGGTCTTCAGTCCTGAAGAAATCAGCGCCATGATTCTGACAAAGATGAAGGAGACTGCCGAGGCCTATCTTGGAAAGAAAATCAAAGATGCTGTCATCACTGTACCAGGTAAACGGTACCTTCTTTTCGGCATAGTTACAAAAATCTAGAAGACTAGAAATATATAGAAAATTTATTCTATTTATTTCAAAGACATTTTATCGAGAATATAACTTCGACAATTTTGTTGAATATTTTCAGCATACTTCAATGATGCGCAGAGACAGTCGACCAAGGATGCCGGTACAATCGCTGGCTTGAATGTGGCTAGGATCATCAACGAACCAACCGCTGCTGCTATTGCCTATGGTTTAGATAAGAGGGGCGGCGAGAAGAACATCCTTGTGTTTGACCTTGGTGGTGGTACCTTTGATGTCAGCATATTGTCTGTCGACAATGGTGTTTTCGAGGTACTGGCTACAAATGGTGACACCCATCTCGGAGGTAATATTACTTTTTTCTGGACATAGAAACTATTTTGAGTTGGCTGTCATGAACTTGTTCTTCAGATAAGTATCATGAACTTATACTGGTAGAAGTTATTTAGTACATGGATGGCAATAATTGATTGAAAAAAAAAAAAACATTATTGTTTTGAATTTGGATAATTAGTTTGATATACTGCATTAAACAAACAATTTACAAATCCTCATTTTCCTTTCAGGTGAGGACTTTGATCAGAGAATTATGGAGTATTTCATCAAGCTGATCAAGAAGAAGCAGGGCAAGGACATCAGTAAGGACCACCGTGCTCTTGGCAAGCTCCGTAGAGAAGCCGAGCGTGCCAAGCATTCACTCAGTAACCAACACCAGATACGCATTGAGATCGAGTCTCTCTTCGACGGTATTGACTTCTCAGAAACACTGACACGGGCACGATTTGAAGAGCTGAACAATGACCTTTTCAGAAGAACCATGGGTCCCGTTAAGAGGGCCATGGAAGATGCCGGCCTGAAAAAGAATCAGATAGATGAAATTGTGCTTGTTGGTGGAAGCACCAGGATTCCAAAGGTGCAACAGCTGTTGAAAGAATTCTTCGACGGCAAGGAGCCGAACAAGGGTGTCAATCCTGACGAGGCTGTTGCTTATGGTGCGGCTGTACAGGGAGGTATTCTTAGCGGAGAGGGAGGAGACGAGACAAAAGGTAAAATTTCTGAAACTTTAAGAACTCAAAACAAACTTTTCTGGCATCACGTTGTGTCGTTGACGAATAAATTATGTTGGGCACATTTGTTTTATGGTTTTAATTAGTTCTTTTCATGTCATCGGTGAACAGATATCCTTCTTTTGGATGTTGCACCCCTTACCTTAGGTATCGAGACCGTCGGTGGAGTAATGACCAAACTTATCCCAAGAAACACTGTGATTCCATCCAAGAAGTCTCAGATTTTCACCACTTACCAGGATCAACAGACTACTGTCACAATTCAGGTACAAATCTTACAGTACTGATCGATATCTCCTGATATCTCTGATTATTAGTTAGTTGGGAGTTTACATATGCTAAACAAGAGTTATGGGCAGGTTTTCGAGGGCGAAAGAAGTTTGACCAAGAACAACAGGCTTCTCGGCAAGTTCGATCTTTCTGGTATTCCACCTGCTCCGAGGTTTGTACCAGTCATAATCTTCTGATCCTTTTTCTATCAAGTGTATTTGTTTCCAGAATTTTTTTTTTTTCAATTCGACAATTTTGTTTAGTATTCTCTGAATTGCACACTATAAGATTTTGCATTACATTCCTCCAGGGGCACACCACAAATTGAAGTCACTTTCGAAGTCGATGCCAATGGAATCCTAAATGTGGAGGCAGTGGAAAAGGCTGTTGGAAAATCAGCAAAAATTACGATTACAAACGAGAAGGGTCGGCTCAGCCAAGAAGAAATCGAGAAGATGGTACGTGAGGCCGAGGAGTTTGCCGAAGAGGACAAGAAACTGAAGGAAAAGATCGATGCGAGAAACTCGCTCGAGACCTATGTGTACAACATCAAGAACACTGTATCCGACAAGGACAAGTTTGCCGACAAATTGGACGATGATGAGAAGGAAAAGATCGAGGATGTCGTGAAGGAGACATTGGAGTGGTTGGACGACAACCAAAGCGCCGAAAAGGAAGATTATGAAGAGAAATTGAAGGAGATCGAGGCTGTATGCAACCCCATTATCAGTGCGGTGTATCAGAGATCTGGCGGTGCTCCGGATGCGGGTTCTGAGACTGGCAGTGACGACGATCATGATGAATTGTAGAGCTTTTATTTCCGTTTGTGATTACTCTTACGCTCCGGCAACACGACAATGTTTGTGTAGGGATATATATTTTTTTTTATCTTTTTCATTTTTTTATTCATTGGAATAGGAAGGTTTCTATGGGAAATTTTTGTCTGATGTTTGATATAAGGTTGTTTAACTTGTGAAACATTGTTTACAATAGAGAGAACATCTTTACTATGTCATGTTGTTTATAGCTTTAGATTGTGAGTTTTTTAACTTTGCTAAATTTACATAAAGGAGAATTAGCAATATATGGATTTCACTAAAATTCTAAACTCAATTCTTGTTTAGTATGTTACCTCCTATTTGGTTCTTTCATTTCATCTTCAAGCATTTGTACCGTCAATTCTTTTTTTGGTCACATCTTTGATTTCTGTTGCCTTGTCAGAACTGCGTTTTATAATATTAGGGTAGAAATTATTATTGTTAAGTACAACAAGATTGTGAAATCACGATTAGTGTAATGTAATGAAATTATTTGATGCATTTCTAAATCTTAACTGGGGAGGTCCCAGGTTCGAAACCCGCGATGGGTTTTTTTATAGACATTTAAATATTGACCCTAATTCTCAAAAAAAAAAAAATTAAAACATCTTTTGTTATAAATATATCTCTCCTCTTCTACAAATAATAAGTTAATGGAAAATAATGCTTAATTTGTAGGCTCAATTTAAAAAATAAAATTAGTTGCAAGTTCATCATGAAACTTCCGCATAGTTTTTTTGGTTATTACTATTTTCATCGCAATCCATCTAATTTACTATTTTCCATCCAATATATCTGATTTATTGCTTATGTGACCTATTTACTCCTGTCGGTGATTTGCCTATAAATTAATTAACCACCATCGTTAAGCCACTTTTTTTAATCAAGTCGTGTTTAATTACCATGGCAAAGCGCGCAATCAAAGATTTGATCATCCACCGTAATCTTGCTGCGAATCGATCGACGAATATGGAAACAGATTCCTTTTCTCAGGTTTGTGTAATTCTCTTTTATGTGATTTTATTTTTTCAAATAATAAAAGATACTTTAAGCGTTTCATACAACATATATTGAAGCATGATTTATTTGCATACCTCTGTATTTGTGATAAATTGCCTTTTAAAATTTCATCAGGAATTTGTCACAGATAGGGATGAAACTGTCAAATTTTCATCAAACATGCAAGCCAAATTATGAGGGTTTTAATAATCTTAAAATTTGGGGTTTAGGGGTGGTATCGGTTTAGTTAGTGTTTAGTCCTTAAACCTGGTACCAGATTCCTGAAGGCACTGTTTCTTTGATTCAATCCAGAACATTGATGCACCGGCCGGGCAAACATCGTTGTCTGAAGATGTCGAGATGGAGTCCGTACCTGGCAAAGGTGATTCGTACCAGAGGAGATTCGAGCTTGCAGAGATGTTAAACGTTCAAAGATCGGTGGCAATGCACATCTGTCAGAGGTATATATATATATATATATGCCTGCCTTAGGAGGTTTTTTTGACAGTTTTGACTTGAGAAGCAACAACAGAAAACATTGTCAGAATTTATAAAGTGTATATATATATATATATATTTTTTTTTTTGGTATAAAACAAGATGCTTTTTTTTTTTTAAAAGAAAAAAACAATGGCAGGCCAGATCCAAAACCGCTCAAAATTAAACAAAATCAATTTTTATGATCATATCCAAGATATTTTCAAGCCAGATTTGTCAAGTATACAAAATTATTTTCATGTAATATATGTTACCTGTTGAATTGATAGTTCAATGATAAAATGCTGTTCTTTAATTTCCGTACCAGAGAATCGCCACTTCGTGGTACGACTTGCCAACAGACATAGTAGGGGAGATAATTAAAAAGATGGAATCGCCAAAAGATTGCCTGAGTTTCATTTCTGCGAATAAATTATAGATCTCGAATGCCCAGAACATCATCCATGGCTGCCCCAATAAAATCAGTTCTATATTATATGCCAGATTCTCTCTTCCTATGATCCTGCGGACTTCCTATCATTACACGGGGATGTTGTGCTTGTATGACATTCTCAGCAAGGAGGCGTACAATATGCATGATTTCGGTTTTGATCCCTGCAATACGTGGATCGCCGCGACATGGAAAGGATGGTTAGTTGTGACTGATTCGCATCCAACAAAAGAAAGCGCAATTAACATGGTGGATCCACTCACTAACATGCGAATAGCCTTGCCGTCTTGGTCTACCTTTTTAATAAATTCAGTGTCTCGGATGAGTTTTTCTACTTTGAGCCGTGTCATTTTTGCGTCTCCTGACTCAACTGCTGATCCTAGCAATTGTTCGGTGTATGCCATAGTGGGAAACAGCGGCAACGTGCACTGTTGTAGGGTTGGAGGCGACAACAAATGGAGATGTTTATTCCCCTATTTGTGGTCCGTTAGCGATCTGACAGTGCATAGAGGACTACTATATGCAGTTCAATTCGATGGTTTGCTATATGCCATGGAAGTGAAGTACCCATGTAAGCCGACTCGGGTTGTCAAAGGAACTACTCAGGTTCAAGGATCACGCAATTACATCGTAGAATCGGTATCAGGAGAATTACTGCTGATCACTAGACTAAACGAACATGTACCTGTTCGTGATTCATACAAAACTAGTGGCTTCAAGGTTTGCAAGTTAGTAGAGAATCAAGATGAATTAGCCGAGAGTACATGGGAAGAGATCGAAAGTGTTGGTGATCAGATACTGTTTGTGGGTTACAACGGCGCGACGAGCTTTGACTCGAGCTCGCATCTGGGAATCGAAGGAAATTGCATTTACTTTGCGCATGATTTCTGTGATCAACACTTTGCAGGTCGTGGCCATGTCGGTGTCTATCACATGGATGATAAAAGGATAGAGTTCTTCCCCGAGAACATTAGCGGTGCCCGTGCGGCTACTTGGTTTTCACCAAATTGGTAGAGAGAATCAAATAGATCATAGGCTGAGATTTGAAACCCTTTTCTTTTTCCAATTAATTTGTATGCTTGCCTGCCTTTTATTTTATGTTGTTTAAGAAATCCAATTCTTTTTTAAGGAGAAAGGGTGGCATCCAATACTTGGAATTACAGCAAAGTAATTCATTCTTTTAAGTTTTAACATTGTTATTCCTTGTAACTATACTTGGAGTTTGATCATGCTATATATCAAAACTTTGAATATCTTCATTAATTCAGAGAATAAAATAAATGGCTGTAGCAAACATATAATCATTGAGTGTCCATTGATAAGCCATTTTGTTCTCTATTGAGAAATAAGGCAAATGTTCATCTTCTATTTGTAACATCCTTAATTAATTAGCTAGGAATCTGCCTTGACGAATTAAGACAAAAACTACTCTGTCAGGTACTTAATTAGAAGGGGAGACGATCGAGAACAAGGATTCAAGAGTACGTAATTCAACATGAATTTAATTTAATTAGGCCACAAGGATATAATTGTGATGAAATTTAGCACTTTTGTGACAAAATTAGTCATCACAAAAATGGTTGTTTTTTGTAGTGTGATACTTGATAGTTGATATATACACTACTAAATAACCTGATAATGACATAGTTCGACTAATTAGGTGTGTTCTATATATATAAACCATTATACTATAATTACCAATCAGCTATATTTGGATGAAGAACCAGTATTGTGATAAATATAGTATTAACAATATTTGGTGACAAAAAATAAAACAAACTCAAAACTCTGCATAAATTTAAAACAAACATACAAATTAATTAAGCAAAGATGATTTCTACTTTCAAACTTAACATACAAATTAAGGTGTCGTTTTTTATATTTTAGTTTTTATTTCAAAACGTGTACAGAAAATGCCTGTTTGTTTCGGTGAAGCTGAAGATGCACGTAACTCAACTTGCTGCAGTTGGATAGCGCACTTGTTTGTTTCTCTGTATTTGCATATTATTACCGTAGTTGGAGTTTTCCAATTGATGTCAAATACAGTAGCTTGTGCTACACTCATTTTCAATGCAGGAGCAATTGCAACGCTAAGTTTGGAAATAGTTTTTTCATTAGTAGCTATTGTGCTAATGTTAGCATTTCGATCCGAAATGCTAACGCCGCAAAAATTGTGTTATAGTATTCAAAATCGTGATTTAGGATGTTCAATAAATTCTTCATATAAAAATACTGAGGAATACAATTTTTTTCCATTTTTGGAGTTTTTTAACTATTTGTTTTGAATTTTTGAAAAGAGCTCATAAATAATAATAAAATATTGATGTTTGTTTATGCTTTTTTTAAAAATACAAAATAAATACTAAGAAAACTTTAAAAATAGAAAATTTTTGTTTACCCTTATATTTTTATATGAAGAATTTATCAAGCACTATAAATCACTATATATATATTTTTTTAGTTAGTAGACAATTTGCCTACTATAATTTTCATTGATAGAAAAAAAAAAAAAGAGTACACAGATGGTAGTTACAATGGTCGGAACGAAGAAAATAAAAAAAAGGAAAGATAAGATAAAAACTAAGATCACACAGCTATGTACATTACAGAAAATCAAAAGTGAAAAGAGTATTCTATTTATATGTGTCAAGTTTTTCATAAAGCTGTATCTTGAAGGATGGCCTGCATGACAGTTTGCGTTTGTCTGGATGAGCCCTAAAGATGCGTCGGTTTCTTTCTTTCCATAATTGCCAACAAGCAGCCACAAATCTAATTGTGAAGTCTTGATTGTTGGTTGCATGAGAGTTGAGAAACACCGGTATATCCTGAACAGTTGCCGGTAGCATTCGGATATTAGGAAGCAGGTCACCCCAAATCCTGATTGCGTAGGGGCAGGCGAGGAAAATGTGGTTCCCTGTTTCTAGCATAGTCGTCCGACAGAGGACGCAGGAATCACCATGCGGCCAATTACGCTTGCGCAGATTGGCATTCGTTTGGTGTTTATCCTTTATCAGAAGCCATAGGAAGAACCTTATTTTTGGTGGCAGTGGCAATTTCCAAGGGATATGTGGGAATTGTTGCAGTATGCCAGGATGAATCATGAGTTCGTAAGTTGAGGAGGAAGAGTATACTCCATTCGCTACAGGATTCCATCTTGGGTGGTCGTTTGCAGCGTGATGTTAAGTACAAGCCCGAAATATAGGTAGGAGAGTTGACAAGTCATGGAGAAATGAGTTGGTGCTATTTGGAGACAGAGGAAGATCATCAATCGATACAACCTGAAGCTGAGTGGCAAGGGTGGTTGCCCAAGGGGAATGTGGCTCCGCATATATTTTCCATAACCACCTCATAAGTAGAGCTACATTTTGAACTTTTAAGTCGAGAAGTCCGGCGCCGCCCAAATCCTTTGGTAAGCACATCTGAGTCCATCGAATGAGACAGTGCCCCCCTGCGAAAGAGTCGTGTCCTCTCCAAAGAAACTGCCTAACTAGTGACGTTAGTTCGTCTATTATTCCCTGAGGCAAGAGGAACACCTGCATGAAATACAAAGGAATTGCGTTGAGGACCGAATTTACAAGAACCGTTCGTCCCGCCAGTGATAGTTTGTTCCCTTTCCAACCTTGTAATCTTGAATGAACCCCCTGAATTATGGGTTGGTAATCAGCGTTTCGCAGACGGCGATGCGTGAGAGGTAAACCTAGGTACAGGATCGGTAATTGTTGCTGTTGGCAACCTAGAAGGTGTGTTACTGTAGCTATGAGGTTTGGCGGAATGGATATGGGAACAAAGCCACTCTTATTTAAATTAATATGAAGACCCGAAAGAGAAGCGAAGTTATGCAGGACCTCCATAATTCTTGTCAGACTGTGAGGATGGGCCGGGGTGAAGATGATCGTGTCGTCGGCGAATTGCAGAAGCTGCGTAGTCGCTCCGGGGACTTGGAAGAGTTCATCCCTTATATTATCAACAGTGGCGGATCTACATTCAAGGAATGGGGGTCAATTAACCCCCATTAATTTTCAAAAACGTTATAGTTACATAGTGAATTTTATATTAAAATGTTAGAAAACCCAATATTTGACCCCCATACTTCTTAGCCCAATTTACTATGGTTGACCCCCATTAATTTTTCAGAAAATATCTCATTGTGCAAATTAAGGAACTTTATCATTCATTCCATATTTGGAGGTAAACATTGCTATTATTTTAACAAATGGTTCACTAATGATCTAATGGGCTCCATTTGAAGTGTAATGATCTAATCCGCTCATTTTTTTAATGTGTCAATCAAACAAATTAAAATGTTTTGGAGCAAAGTAAGAAAATTAAAAAAAAAAAAGAGTACTTTGATGAGTTCTAATAAAAGGTTCGTATTCTCTTAAAAGAATACAAACACTCTAGATTGAGGTTTATCTCATGAAATTTGTTTTTGTTAAATTTACAATAACACAAATTATAAAAAAAAAAGAAAACAGAGGGTGTGACGTAATAAAAATAATGTATAGTTACATTCTCATGAAATGACTCTTAATTGTACAAACTCACCAGAACATAAAATTATTTGTTAGCTGATAACAACTACATATACATGTATTTGTAATTTTTTATATATAACAAAAATTCCTTGTTACATTCTCATAAAATGACTTTTAATTGTACAAATTCACAGCATAAAATTATTTGTTAGTTAATAAAAATGACTAAGAAAAAAAATGTAAGCTTACTATGACAAATTACAAAATTGTTCAAATATTATAATAATAACTTTTAGTATTAATATTAATTATTAAAATAATAAAATTAGTTTGACCCCCATTGGCAAAAATCCTGGCTCCGCCCCTGATTATCGATCATAACCTGTAGCGTGTCCGCAGCTATGTCGAATAACATTGGGGAGAGGGGGTCCCCTTGCCGTAGCCCCCTGAGATGGAAGAATTGCTGACCGATAGCTCCGTTTATTTTGAGAGAGGATGAGGATGAGATAAAAATATTTTCTTAATATGAAAGAAAAAGGAAAGGAAGCTCACTCTACACGTCTAATAAGTAAAGAAATAAATAAAAAATCTACATTATATGCTTCTGTTTTGTGATGCAAACAAACAAAAGAAAGACAAAATATTGTATGAGAAACTAGAGACTTCATAGCAGCTCCAGATACAAGAAGAACTACATTCAAACTATATTCCATGAAACAAACAGGCCCTTAGAGACTAGAGACTGAGACGAACTTTCAAAGAGGATAATCAATATTACCGGAAGCTCTTGACAACTTGTACTAATCAAAACTTGTGTAAAATACTTTTACAATAGAGAATGAATCGAATAGGTTACAACCTAATTATGTTGCGTTGTGGGCCTTGTGGCTGGAATTGGGAAATATCTATGCTATATATAATCTCTTATATATTATTACCTATTATTAATAATGTATAATTTGCTTTGCATATTTTGAATAAGAAGACAGAGAAAAATTCGATTTGATTCATTCTCTCATTGATACCTACGTACAGACAGCAAACACTCGTATATGGGATACATTATCCATGTATAGCATAGCAGCAAGCCTTCACAACACAAGTACTTGAGAAGAAAAATAAAACATGAAGTATGCACAGTGACCTAAATTAAATTCATGTTGAATTACTTTTGAAACCTTAATTATTCTTGTCTCCTCTTCTAATTAATTAATTAATTAATTAGTACCTAATAGATTATTTTTTATTTTAATTCCTAAAGGCAGATTCCTAGCTAATTAATGATGTTACAAATAATAGAAGATGATCATTTGCCTTATTTCTCAATAGAGAACAAAAAAGCTTATCAATGAACACTCAATGATTTTATGTTTGCTACAGCCATTTATTTCATTTTTGAAATGAAGATATTCTAAAGTTTTGATAGCATGATCAAACTACAAGTATAATTACAAGGAATGAATAACCATGTTAAAAGAATGAATTACTTTGATGTGATTCCAAGTATTGGATGGCACCCTTTAATTCTCCTTGAAAAAGAGTTGGGTTTCTTAACCAACATAAAATAAATAAAAGGCCGCTGTTTGAGCACAAATACAAATTAATTGGAAAAAAAAAAAAAGGTTTCAAATCTCAGCCTATCTATATGATTCTCTCTACCAATTTGGTGAAAACCAAGTAGCCGCAGGGGCACTGCTAATGGTCTCGGGGAAGTACTCGATCCTTTTATCGTTCATGCGATAGACACCGACATGGCCACGACCCGCAAAGTGTTGATCACAGAAATCATGCGCAAAGTAAATGCAATCTCCTTCGATTCCAGGATGTGAGCTCGAGTCGAAGCACGTCGCGCCGTTGTAACCCACAAACAGTATCTGTTCACCAATGCTTTCGATCTCTTCCCATGTACTCTCGGCTATTTTGTTTTGATTATTCTCTACTAACTTGCAAACCTTGAAGCCACTAGTTCCGTATGAATCACGAACAGGTACACGTATGTTTAGTCTAGTGATCAGCATTAGTTCACCTGATACTGATTCAACGATATAATTGCGTGATCCGTGAAACTGAGTAGTTCCTTTGACAACTTGAGTCGGCTTACATGGGTACTTTAATTCCACGGCATATAGCGAACCATCGAATTGAATCGCATATAGTAGTCCTCTCTGTACTGTCAGATCGCTAACGGACCACAAATAGGGGAACAAACACCTCCATTTGTTGTCGCCTCCAACCCTACAATAGTGCACGTTGCCGCTGTTTCCCACTATGGCATACACCGAGCAATTGCTAGGATCAGCGGTTGAGTCAGGAGACGCAAAAACGACACGGCTCAAAGTAGAAAAACTCATCCGAGACACTGAATTTATTAAAAAGGTGGACCAAGACGGCAAGGCTATTCGCGTATTAGTGACTGGATCCACCAAGTTAATTCCGGCTTCTTGTGTTGGATGCAAATCAGTCACTACTAACCATCCTTTCCATGTTGTGGCTATCCACTTGTTGCTAAGATCGAAACCGAAATCGTGCATACTGTACGCCTCCTTGCTGAGAACGTCGTACAAGCGCGACATCCCGTTGGAAGTCTGCAGGATCATAGGAAGCGAGAATCTGGCATACAATATAGAACTCCTCATTTTGTCGGGGCAGCCCTGGATGATGCTCTGGGCATTCGAGATCCACGATTTATTCGCAGAAATGAAACTCAGGCAATCTTTCGGTGATTCCATGTTGCTGATTATCTCCCCTACTATGTCTGTTGGCAAGTCGTACCACGAAGTGGCGATTCTCTGGTACGGAAATTAAAGAACAGCATTTTATCATTGAACTATCAATTCAACAGGTAACATAACATGAAAATAGTTTTGTATACTTGACAAATCTGGCTTGAACATTTCTTGGATATGATCATAAAAATTGATTTTGTTTAATTTTGATTGGTTTTGGCCATCGTTTTTTTTTTTAACAAACAAAACAAAGAAACTATATTTCCTTTATAAATTCTGATAATGTTTTCTGCTGATACTTCTCAAATCAATCTGTCAAAAAAACCTCTAAGGCAGGCATAACTTACCTCTGACAGATGTTCAGCGCCGCCGACCTTCGAACGTTTAACTACTCTGCGAGCTCCGACCTCTTCTGGTTCGCACGAATCACCTTTGCCAGGTACAGACTCCGTTTCGACATCCTCAGACAACGCTGTTTGCCGGACCAGAGCATCAGTGTTCTGGATTGAAACAAAGAAACAGTGCCTTCAGCAATCTGGTACATGCCAGGTTTACATATGGACTAAACACTACATAACTAAATCGATTACACCTAATTAACCCAATTTTAAGATCATTAAAAAGTTCATAATTTTGCTTGCATGTTTGATGAAAAATTGACAGCTTCTCCCTATTCTATTACAAATAAATCTTGCTTCAATATTGTATGAAACGCTTAAGGTACCTTTTATTACTTGAAAAAAATTAAAATAAAAAACACACAAAAGAGGTTTACACAAACCTGAGAAGAGGAATCTGATTCCATATTCGTCGATTGATTTGCAGCAAGATTACGGTGGATGATCAAATCTTTGATTGCGCGCTTTGCCATGGTAATTAAACACGACTTGATTTAAAAAAAGTGGATTAACGATGGTGGTTAATTAATTTATAGGCAAATCACCGACAGGAGCAAATAAGTTACAAGCTATTAATAGATTGCATAAGCAATATATAACAAGCTATATTTGATGAAAATTAGTAAATTAGATGGATTATGACGAAATAGTAATAACCAAAAATAATTCTGCGGAAGTTTCATGATAAATTTGCAACTAATTTTTTTTTTTCTAATTGAGCCTACAAATTAAGCATTATTTTCCTTGTTAACTTATTATTTGTAGAAATATATTTATAACCAAAAGATGTTTTGATATTTTTTTTTTTTGAGTTAAAAATTAGGTCGATATTTAAATTAATGTTTATAAAAGAACCCGTCCGGATTTCAAACCTGCACCTCCCAAGAGCATTGTGATTAACCACTAGACCAAAGGCCGGTTCTTTGCTTCAAGATGCATAAAATTGTTAAACGTATGTTGGTTTACTGTGGTTTCTTTGTATTATTATGTATATGTTGGTTTTGTTTCTGATTCTTTTAGTACTAGCTGTTTAATACTAAGAAATAAGTTTCAAAACATTTAGGATGTAAATTCTCATTTTAGTTTCAATGAAATGGTGGAGCATTCCACTTTTCAAAAAAAAAAAAAAATCAAGAGTAAAGTAAACATCTGGAGTACATATATTATCTTTTAGTTTAGTTATAGCATATATCACATCAATTTAATATATCATAGGCCAGATTTTTTTTTTTTTTAAGATAAAGATAAGGGTTGAGCCGCTCAAATTTAAATGTCTATAAAAGACTCCCACCCAGGTTTTGAAACCGCGACCTCCCACACAAAAAGTGTTGCCCTTAGCCACTAGACCAAAACTGGTTCTTTAGTAGGCCGGATTTCAGAGTACTAAAAGCAGCAGCATGCTCAACAATTAATATACATGAGGTTGATTAGTGTCAACTTCCTGACTAACTACGCCATAACCAACAAAATTAAACACAAATTAGAGTGCTGGCCTCCAATTTATATCATTATATGTCACAACCAGAAAAATTAATAACAAAAAACCATATAATTAATTAATTAAATGCAACATATTTTTCTCATTATGCAAAATTCACTAAACTGGCTAGGAAAATATAACATATGCCAAGTATCATTATATCAGAAGAAGTACAAGACTATTTTCTGCCTATCTAAATAATCTCTACCAATTTGAGAACCAGTCTTTGGTCTAGTGGCTAAAGGCAATGCTCTTCGTGTGAGAGGTCGTGGGTTCGAAACCCGGATTGGAAGTGCTTTTAAAAACATTTAAATTTAAGTGGCTTGACAGTTGACCCTCATCTTTTATATTAAAACAAATAATCTCTACCAATTTGGTGAAAACCAAACTGCCGGCATTTGAGAGTGAGCACTGTTAATGCCCTCCAGAAAGTATTCTACCCTTTTATCCTTCATGTTATACACACCAATGTTCCCTTCACCTGTCAAGTCTCTTCTGCCAAAATCATGGGCAAAGTAGATGCAATCCTGCTGCATTCCTGGATATGACCTTGAGTCAAAGCACTTGGCACCATTGTAGCCCACAAAAAGTACCCGGGCACCACCGAGGCTTTCGAGCTCTTCCCATGTTGCGCACTAGGCGGATTCACCGGAATAGTATTCATCCTTTTTCATGACTAGCTTGTGAACCTTGAAGCCACCGGTTTCGTTGGAGTTACGATTAGGTACGTATCTCCTTAGTCTACTGATTAGCAGTAATTCTCCTGATACCGATTTCGCAATATAGTTCTTCAATGCCACTTCATGTCGATCTCTTCTGATAATGAGACTCGGTCTTGATCTTTCGTACGGATACTTCAATTCCATCGCAAGTAATGAGCCGTTGGATTGCACTGCATATAGTACATTTTTGTATACTGTCAGATCACTGATATTGCAGAAATGGGGGAACAGGCATCTCCATCTGTTGCCGGCGTCGACTCCTATCCTACAATAGTGCACATATCCTGTATTTCCAGCTAAAGCAAAAACTGAACACTTGTTAAGATCAGTTGTTGAGTCAGGCGAAACGACAAGTACTCGGTTCAAAGTCGAAAATTCGATCTGGATACTGGCACTTATGGAAAAGGAACACCAGGAAGGCAATGCTATCTCCTGAGACGTGCCGGGGTTCAGCAGACTGATACTGCTCTCTAATGTTGGCCTGATATCAGTCACCATTAGCCACCCTTTCCATGCTGCAACAATCCTCTTGTTGCTGAAATCCAGCCCAAAATTGGGCATCTGATATACCTCCTTATCAAGAACACTGTACAAGAACGGCGGTTTCGCGGCGTCTTTGAAGGTGTGCAAGATCATAGGAAGAGAGAACCTGGCATGCAAAATGGAGTTCCTGGTTTTGTTGGGGCAATGATGGATGATCTGCTGGGCACTTGCGTCGCATAAGTTGGTACCAGAAATCAAGTTCAGGCAGTCTTTCGTTGACTCCAGAATGCCGGCTATTTCTCCGACCATGTCGAGCGGAAGCTTGAACCAACAAAAAATTATTGTAAAAATTGAATTAACAAAAATAGAAAAATAAGATTATGTGATATAACAATGAAATCAGACGACTCATAAAAGTACAAAACACAAAATAAGGTTAGAATTTAGAAAATAACCGTCTCACCAAATGTTGTTTTTTCTTTTGAGAAGATTATTATTCCTTAAAGTTACAATCAGTTTAATTTACCAGGAAGAACTTTTCTTAACACCAACCTCAGAAAAGGAGGTTCTACGTGTTTCTTCCATGCTTGTCAAACTGATTTGGGGCACCAATCATAGAATTTGCGCGCAGTTGAAATATCTTCAAAATTTTTGGATCTAGTCATTTTCTCTCCATCATTAAAAATAGCAAAACAATTCTAAAAATCGTAAAATTTGGTTTCCTAGCATATTTTGATATAAAGATTACAATGAACAGTTTGAATCAACTATTTGAACAATAAAAACGGAGATACGGATTGCATAGCACGGTGAAACCTTGATATGCACATCACCGTAGCCTGACTCGTATCTTCAAAAATATATATATTTACAAATTTAAAACTTATACAGAGTTTTGAGCTTTTGTCTTATTTCTGTCACCAAATATTGTTACCGCTATATTTATCGCAATACTGGCGTTTCATCCAAATATAGCTGATTGGTAATTATAGTATAATGGTTTATATAGAACACACCTAATTAGTTGAACTATGTCATTATCAGGTTATTTAATGTATATATAAAGTACCATCAGAAAGCAGATCGATGCCGTATGCACCATGGCAGAGCTTCTGGTAATTGCAAGGCCGATCATCCGCTGGATTCGAGCAGCAATTCGATGTGTGAACTTAGAAGCTATATATGGAGCTTTTGTTTCTCAAGTTAGTCTAAATCTTCTCTGTACCACATGTTCAAATGAAGAAGAATATATTTATGTACTTACAATAGTCGATTTTAGTTATGAACCATATAAGAGATCTCTTGTCCATGATATTAGGCTGTTTAAAATAAAAGGCAGATCCAAAACTGCTCTCAAAAAAAAAAAAAAATAAAAAAAAATCTTTTGTGCTTAATTGTTGTTTTCACTTAACAATTTTTCTTTGTTGCAATTTTCAAGCCTATTTATGAAGCACACAAAAGCATTTGCATATGATGTTCCATGTTTAAATTGTTAGTCCAATGATAAAATGTTGTTCCTTTCCCTCCTACCAGAGAATCGACAACACTCCATGTCCATGGGACGATCTTCCAACAGAAATAGTAGAAGAAATAGTTAGCAAGATGGAATCGCCAAAAGATTGCCTGAATTTCATTTCTACTCGTAAAACATGGATCTCAAGTGCGCAGACGATCATCCATCACTCCCCCGATAAAATCAGGAACTCTATCTTGCATGCCAAATTTTCTCTTCCTATGATCCTGCAGACCTTTAATCATGCTGGAGGGACGCCGTGCTTGTACGACATTCTCAGCAAGAAGGCATACAACATGCACAAGTTTGGTTTGGATCTCAGCAATTTGTGGATAGCCGCGACGTGGAAAGGATGGTTAGTAGTGACTGATTTCCATCCAACCAAAAAAAGCAGAATTACCATGGTGAATCCACTCAGTAATCAGAAAATAGCCTTGCCATCTTGGTCCACTTTTTATATAAATTTATGGACCCCGATGAATTTTGCTACTTTAAACCGTGTCCTTGTTGTGGCTCCCGACTCAACTGCCCATCCTAGAAACTGTGTAGCATATGCAGTAGTGGGAACAGGCTACGCAGGCAACATGCACTATTGTAAGATTGGAGGTGACAAGAAATGGAGATGTTTATTCCCCTGTTTGTGGTTTGTTAGCGATCTGACAGTACACAGAGGACTACTATATGCAGTTCAATCCAATGGTTCGCTATATGCCATGGAATTAAAGTACCGATGTGAGCCGACTCTAGTTGTAGAAGGAACTACTCAGATTAAACGATCACGCAATTATATCGTAGAATCAGTATCAGGTGAACTACTGCTGATCACTAGACTGCAGAGATATGTGGTTGCTCGTAGTTCCAATGAAACTATTGGCTTCACGATTCGCAAGTTAGTGGAGAATCAAGATGAATTAGCCAAGAGTACATGGGAAGAAATCGAAAGCATTGGTGATCAGATTTTGTTTGTTGGTTATAATGGCGCGACGAGCTTCGACTCGAGCTCACATCCGGGAATCGAAGGAAACTGTATTTACTTTGCACATGATTTTCACCTTAATCAATACTTTGCAGGCCATCACAATGTTGGTGTCTATTACATGGAGGATAGAAGGATAGAGTACTTCCCAGAGAACATCAGCGATGTACGTTCTCAAGCGGCGGCTACTTGGTTTTCACCAAATTGGTAGATAGAAATAATTAGATATGCGGAGAATTTCGAAATGTTTTGTTTTTAATTAATTTGTTTTTTTTTTTTTTTGAGATAAAATTTGTTTGTTAAATTGTTTGTTTTTTATTTATGGTATTCATCAAGAACTTCAAATAAAAATTTATGAAATTACATCAATGTAATTTATTTTTTTGAGATAAAGATGAGGGTCAAGCCACTCAAATTTAAATGGCTATAAAGACTCCCCATCCGGGTTTTCGAACCCATGACCTCTAGGGGTGAAAACGGAGCGGAATTTATCCGTCCGGATCCGCTTCGTATCCGAAATATTATCCGTAAAAATGGTATCCGTATTCGAATATTAGTTATCCATATTCGCATCCGTACCGTATCCGTAAAGACTAATGCGGATACGGATACGGATAATTTCTCAAATTGTTCAATTAGGCGGATATCCGAACTATCCGTATCCGAAAATAAGCAAATATTACTAATATTTTCTAATAAGATAGTGCTAGTTACCAAAAATTTTGTATGTATATAATGTTTTTATACAAATATTAATCAATACATTCATCTTAAAAAATAAGTGTTGTTAATTTAAATACTTATTATTATTGTATATGTATTCATTTGGTGATATATTTTAATTTTTATTTCATATTTGTAATTAAATTCACATCCGAATCCGTATCCGCCAACTATCCGTTTCGTATCCGTATCCGTTTAAGGCGGATATGGTATTGAGTTTTCGCATCCATTTGATATCCGTATCCGTATTCGTATCCGCCTAATAGGATGCGGATGCGGATATTGTTTTAGCATTATCCGCTCCGTTTTCACCCCTAATGACCTCCCACACGGAGAGCGTTGTCTTTAGCCACTAGACCAAAAGCTGGTTCTTAATCTATTTTGCATTGTTATTCCTTATTATACTTGAGATTGATAATTCTATCAAAATTCTTTATGCACATCATGTTGATCAGCACTGGCTAAATGACGGTGTATGCTAAAGCCTACATGAATGATGAATCTGCGTTAAATTTATGAGGCTATATACTACCACCCGGGTTAAAACACTGATGCTGATCTTAAAGTGTGTTGAAGAATGAGAGGTGCTGTGTAGCGAAATCGAAAAGCGAAAATAGCGGTCACTATTCTTTATTTAGTTTCAGTAGATGAAGTTCATATTGCACAAGTTAGTGATCAGGTTAGCAGTACATATTACTTGATGTTGTACTGTACCAGTAATGAAAAATATGCTCCAGTAACAGGTGGTACCAGCAGAGCTACGCTGAATGTAACCAAAACCAGTTAAGATTTAGAAATGCATCAAATAATAATTTCATTACACTAATCGTGATTTCACAATCTTGTTGTACTTAACGTTAACAATTTCTAGTTTTCTACCCTAATATAAACGCAGTTCTGATCACAAGGCAACAGAAGATAAAGATTTCGCCAAAAAAATTTGACGGTGGAATGCATGAAGATGAAATGAAGAACTATTTTTTAAAATACAAAAATAAAAATCTTATTTAAATAAGTAAAAAATAAAAAACTTATGTTTAACAATATATAGTAAAATTGGGTCCTGCTGCCTAGGCCGGGTACCCAGGAACCGGCTTGAATTTTTTTTTTTTTTTTTTTTGGGAATTTTTTTCAGACAGCTCTCGTTTTTAGTTTTCCATAGTCGCGAAGTTTTGCTCCAATTGGAGTTTCCTATCAAAAATTATGTCCGTTTGAATGTTGAATGACCGATTTTATTATTTTTAGACACAAGTTTTTTATTTTTTACTTATTTAAATAATTTTTTTCTTTTTTCTTTTAGAAAATAGGCCTGAAATGAAAGAATCGAAAGGAGGTAACAATTTCCAGGTAATGGAAAGATAACTAAACAAGAGTGAGTTTAGAACTTCAGTAAAATCCATATATTGCTAATTCTCCTTTATGTAAATTTAGCCAAGTTAAGAACTCACAATCTAAAGCTATAAACAACATGACATAGTAAATATGTTCTCTCTATTGTAAACAATATTTCACAAGTTAAACAACCTTCACATCAAACATCAGACCAAAATTTACCATAAAAACCTTCCTATTTGAATGAATAAAAAATGAAAAAGAAAAAAAATATCCCTACACAAAAATTATCGTTTTGCCCGAGCGTAAGATTAATCACAAACTGAAACAAAAGCTCTACAATTCATCATGATCGTTGTCACTGCCAGTCTCAGAACCAGCATCCGAAGCACTGCCAGATCTCTGATACACCGTGCTGATAATGGGGTTGCATACAGCTTCGATCTCCTTCAATTTCTCATCATAATATTACTTTTCGGCAGTTTGGTTGTCGTCCAGCCACTCCAAAGTCTCCTTCACGACATCCTCGATCTTCTCCTTCTCATCATCATCCAATTTATCGGCAAACTTGTCCTTGTCGGATACCGTGTTCTTGATGTTGTACACATAGGTCTCGACTCTCGAGTGAGTTTCTCGCATCGATCTTTTCCTTGAGCTTCATGTCCTCTTCGGCAAACTCCTCTGCCTCACGTTCCATCTTCTTGATCTCTTCTTGGCTGAGTCAACCCTTCTCGTTTGTAATTGTGATTTTTGCTGATTTTCCAACAACCTTTTTCCACTGCCTCCACATTTAGGATTCCGTTGGCATCAACTTCAAAAGTGACTTCAATTTGTGGTGTGCCCCTGTAGGAAGGTAATGCAAAATTTTATAGTGTGCAATTTAGAGAATACTAAACAAAATTGTCGAATTGAAAAAAAAAAATTCTGGAAACAAATACACTTGATAGAAAAAAAGGATCAGAAGATTATGACTAGTACAAACCTCGGAGCAGGTGGAATACCAGAAAGATCGAACTTTCCAAGAAGCCTGTTGTTCTTGGTTAAACTTCTTTCGCCCTCGAAAACCTATAAATAACTCTTGTTTAGCGTATATGAACTCCCAACTAACTAATCATCAGAGAAATCAGGAGATATCAATCGGTAATGTAAGATTTGTACCCGAATTGTAACAGTAGTCTGTTGATCCTGGTAAGTGGTGAAAATCTGAGACTTCTTGGATGGAATCACGGTGTTTCTCAGGATAAGTTTGGTCATCACTCCACCGACAGTCTCGATACCCAGGGTAAGAGGCGCAACATCCAAAAGAAGGATATATGTACACCAACGACATGAAAATAACTAATTAAAACCAGAATTCAAATGTGCCCAACATAAATTTATCCGACAACGACACAACGTGATGCCAAAAAATAATAAAAAAAATGTTTCGAATTCTTAAGTTTCAGAAATTTTACCTTTAGTCTCATCACCTCCCTCTCCGCTAAGAATACCTCCCTGTACCGCCGCACCAGAAGCAACAGCCTCGTCAGGATTGACACCCTTGTTCGGCTCCTTGTCGTCGAAGAATTCTTTCAACGGCTGTTGCACCTTCGGAATCCTAGTGCTTCCACCATCAAGCACAATTTCATCAATCTGATTCTTTTTTAGGCCGGCATCTTCCATGGCCCTCTTAACGGGACCCATGGTTCTTCTGAAAAGGTCATTGTTCAGCTCCTCAAATCGTGCCCGTGTCAATGTTTCTGAGAAGTCGATATCGTCGAAGAGAGACTCGATCTCCGCACCATAACCAAATTATCTGTTGCCACTGCAAAATCTGTGGGAAATATGTTGTACAACAGAATAATTGTAGTAATAACCTTTATTGCAACAAATTTTGATGTTCCAACAAAGCTGGTTATGACAAACAAATTTGTTGCAATAGTTGTTATTGTAACAAATTGAGATTGTTCCCAAAGTAATGGTTTCAACAAAGTGAATTGTGGTAATAACACTTATTGCAACAAATCTAGGTGTAGTAGATAACACTTAAAGCAACAAAATAAATTGACATAATAAGTTGAAAAATCAACATGCCCAATTTAGTTGCAATAAGCTATTATTGCAGTAGTTACCACAACAATCTCGTAACAATTTAAATTAGTGGTAACAATCGCGTAACAATCTCGCAACAAGTAGGAGCTTTTCCAACAATTAAAGTAGTAATGATACACCTTATTTGGTGTAGTGTATACTGTCAAGATCACTGGTATTGCAAAAAAAGGGGGAATAGGCATCTCCATTTGTTGTCGGCGTCGACTCCAATCCTACAATAGTGCACATATCCTGTGCTTCCAGCTAAAGCAAAAACGGAACACTTATCAGGGTCAGTTGTCGGGTCAGGCGAGAGGACAAGTACTCGGTTCAGAGTCGAAAAGTCGATCTAGATACTGGCACTTATGGAAAAGGAAGACCAAGAAGGCAATGCTATCTCACTACACCAAAATTTGGGTATTACCACAAAAAATATTGCAACAAATGACCACTTAGTGGTAATAACACAAATTATTACCACAAATAAAGAGATTGTTGTATTAAGCAAATTTATCTCAACAAAATAATTTGAAGTATTAAAAATTGTAATTACAACAAATTATTATTAATAATAGAAGTTTTGCTAACAAATTATATTGTTGATAAAATAAATTATATTGTAATAAAATTTTTGTTGTATTATCAATCAAATATGTCAAAAATAATTTGTTGCAATAGTCCAACTGATACTGGTATGGACTGCCCCATTATATTCCCTTTTTATATACTTGGGTGATTCTATGTTTGAAGTCTTCAATTTGGGAACAATATCATTTATCCTGAAAATGTTTAATGTAACCTTTTTTACCCAAATGATCTCAAAGCTTTTCCAGGACCGTTTAATTCTATTTTTAGGATGTCATCCTTTTTCACGCCTTAAAGCTTCAGCTAGCTCTGTTTGATTAAATGCTTTAAACTATGTTTGTTTAGTTTCTTCTAGAGAAATGCTTTATGAGGAATTTTTGCAGATTTGCGGTTGTTAAAATAATCAAAAAGTTGTTTATTATCGTAATTATTATTTTATCATTATCATCATTATCATCATTATCATCATTATTCATTATTATTATTATTATTATTATTATTATTATTATTATTATTATTATTATTATTATTATTATTATCATTATCATTATTATCATTATCATTATTCATTGATGCATCTATTTCATATATGCATATTAACCAGACTTGCACCTATATTTGCACCTAAAATCCTAAGTTCATTTGCATTTAATAGAAGATTGTCTAGAATCAAGTTACTTCTGTGTTTTGGTCCTATTTTCAGGTAAACGGAGCTTTTGGAGCAATTTGGACTAAATTTTGAGCAAAAGAGCAAACATAGGCAAAGGAGCATCTAATTACAAGATCAAAACCGCCTATTTCGGTGCACAACCGCCATATCTAAATCAAGGAAACGCGCAGAGAGCCAATTTAAGCGACATACAGGCTATTTCGAGGCCAAGCTCTCTTTGGACTACTAAATGCGGACCGCACTCCTATAACTGCGAATCGCAGTCAGTTCAAAACAGAACAGAACTTCTATTTCCAGGGAGTACTATTTTTGGCTGACTAACTGCGGACCGTACTTTGCTAATTGTGGAACGCAAGAAGGCTAAAACTAATCAGAACACCTATTTTCCAGCGTGTGCTAATTCTAGTAGTCTCCTTTTGGGATTTTCCCTGAATTTCGCCCCAAGAAACTAGAAGATTGAACATCTAAAACTAAGACATCTTCTCATATAAAAGGGACCCCTTGGGGTGCTCTCATATCATCTAGTAGATATATCTTGTCAAGTGGAGGTAGAGTCATAGGTCTCTTGTGTTGAGTTAGTTATAGGATAGAGTAATAGTTAAGTTGAGAGTTTTGTCGAGGGTGGAGCTAGACGCCGCTACGGTAAAGGAGACGGTTACTCGCCGCTTCCTAAGCTCGATCGGTTCTTTCTTTTCCCTTATCTTTATTTTTTTTATTCATTCATGGCAAGGCGTGAGTAGTCGCCTTTGTTCTTGGGGTTTAGGATGATGTTTGTATGTATGAATTAATAGAATACTTGCTTTTAACGTTTATGCATTGAAGTTATTTTCATATTTGCTTGAAGCTTATTCATAATTGTGCTTGAATTGTTTTATTGTTCTTTGATATGAACCTTTGGATGTACGTTCGTATCTAGTTGGTTAATTTATATCTTCTTAGGCCAGAATTGCTAATTGCATTAGAGTGCGCTTGTAGTAGTTCACCCTATTTTGATAGACCTGTGGATTGGGTATAGTCTAGTTGGAAAACTTAACGTCAATTGATAGAGATTCAATACTTGCACTATTTGGGTAGATAACTTGTTGTCTAATTGTATTCGAGAGGAGAAGTTGTGGTTATAACGAGAGTTAAACCGTACCTATGATCGAAAGCAAATTGGGTTTAGGTTAGAGATAATATAAAGATTTCGAATTGATCTAAAAATATTTAAAAGTGCCAACAAACGAGAGTTAAGGGACTTGTAATTGCTTTGGGTTAGTTGGGAATCGGTAACTTTGATCAACAATAGAAACTGAGCTTGAACTGCCTCTGATCTGTTCCATGCGGATCGAATTGGTGACAGGTGCGAACCGTACCAAGCAAGGAACAGACAGAGAACCACAAATTTGTACATCTTGCGGTTCACGCCATCTCGGGTGTGGAACGCAGGCAGTTAGTTGAAACATCAAACTGATTCCGAAAACCCTGGGAACGCGTGTCTTATAATTGTTTAGAATCTTTTACTTTTTCTTTTATAGTTTAGGAACCCAACCTGAAAACAAACCCCCCAAAAAAATTGGTTACGAATAGGTACTCGTAGGATTAGAATTGCAAACAAAGAATTGTCTAAATTTAGTACCGTCCCTGTGGATTCGATCCCGATTATATTGCATAAATCGTACGCTTGCGATAGACTGTTGTATTGAGGGTAAAAGCCTATACATTCCACGCGTATCAATCATTATCATTATCATTATCATTATTATTATTTTATCATTATTTATGAGTCTTATTATTGTTTAATGTGTTATAGGATTTCTGGACTAATTTTTTTTGTTTGCTATCTTTTTGGTTATTTTTACTTTTGAAAGCTGCTAATGGAAGATTTATTCATTAAATTGTGCAGAATAACCCAAGAAAAGCATATTATTGATAATTGCTTTGGAATCTGTCTTGTCAAACCGTAAGACACCTTTTTCTACTTCCTTGTACCTATATTAATATACTTTTTACCCAATTATAATTATAATGTCATGTTGTATGCATTTTACCATTTTAGTGCAAATTTTTATTTTAGGAATATGTAGCAGGCAAGTAGTTGATAAATATGGACTCCATAGTATCTTTGTTGTCTGGGGGAATTAGTTCCTTGATTTTCTTGGTCAAGCCTTTATTCATTAGAATTAGAATGGCCATAACATTACAAACTGCATCCTGGATGCATCAATAACTTTTTTGGTGTCACCTGGTAATTGATTTGTTTGGCTTCCACCTAGAGAACTTGAACACTTGAGCATTAAAATTGAAGTTTCATAGTTGACTGTACCTATATAATTTTATGATTGATAGCTTCGAAATCACATTTTCAGTGTTCTCAGATTAAATGGTTATCATTTGATTTGCAGGATGATAAATTGAGGACACACTGTGCACAATTTTTGTTCTGAAAGGAGAGAATATTGTGTACAAGATGAATGGATCTTCAAGTAATATTGGACCTTTTTTTTCTAAAATAAACTGATATCTAAGACCAAATTTATCTTCATTTCGTTTACTTATTTATTCATATTTCTTAATATTATATGGTGACGAGAAGAATGCAATGACATTACACTAAAGGGAAGGTGCATATGGAGCATTTAATTATCATCTTGGGTGTTTTTGTATTTTCATATGGATCCATATAATGTAGATCTTAAGATTCAATATAATCTCAGTTTATGAAATAAATATATTATAATTTTTCTTTTTTTTTTGCGTATGAATGTGTAATTAATTGATGTGAATGATTTTTTTTTATATCTGATGCATCCTATTGCAACAATCTGAGTTGTAGCGAAATATGTATTGCCACAAATTGAGATCGTTCCCCCAAGGTAATGGTTTCAACAGGATGAATTGTGGCAATAGAAATAGAGAAATTCTTGCCGCACCCAATGTTCTGCACACCGCCCTACACACCGCGACCCAACCGTCATATTTGGTCTATATTTGCTTACGCGCTTACTTCTTTTGGTTCATGAAGCTTGATACGCGTGGAGTGTATAGGCTTTTACCCTAAATAAATAATACAATCAATCGCAAGCGTACGATATTATGCAATATAGTCGGGATCGAATCCACAGGGACGGTTATATCTCTAAACAGTTCTTTAAATCCTAAACTAATCCTAATGTGAACGTAACTGATTTGGGGGGGGGGGGGGGGGGTTGTTTGAAGTTGGTTTTCTAACAATTAACAGATGCAAATTAGTAAATAACAGTAAATAAAAGACCCTAAAACAATTATTAAACAAACGTTCCTAGGGTTTTCAGAATCAGTTTGATGTTAGGACTAACTGCCTGCGTTCCGCAGCCGAGAGGGTGCGAACCGCAAGATGTACAAATTTGTGGTTCTCTGTCTATTCCTTGCTTGGTATGGTTCGCACCTGTCACCAATGCGATCCGCAGGGAACAGATCAGAGTCAGTTCAAGCTCAGTTTCTATTGTTGATCAAAGTTACCGATCCCCAACTAACCCAAAGCAATTACAAGTCCCTCAACTCTCGTTTGTTGGCACTTTTAAATACTTTTAGATCAATTCGAAATCTTTAGATTATCTCTAACCTAAACCCGATTTGCTTTCGATCACAGGTACGGTTTAACTCACGCTATAGCCACAACTTCTCCTCTCAGATACAATTGGACAACAAGTTATCTACCCAAATAGTGCAAGTATCGAATCTCTATCAATTGACGTTAAGTTTTCCAACTAGACTATGCCCAATTCACAGGTCTATCAAAATAGGGTGAACTACTACAAGTGCACTCTCATGCAATTAGCAATTCTGGCCTAAGAAGATATAAATCTACCAACTAGATACGAACATACATCCACAGGATCATATCAAAGAACAAGGAAACAATTCAAGCACAATTATGAATAAGCTCAAAGCAAATATGAAAATAACTTCAATGCATAAATGTTAAAAGCAAGTATTCAATTAATCTATACATACAAACATCATCCTAAACCCCAAGAACAAAGACGACTACTCGCGCCTTGACATGACTAAACAACAAAATAAAATAAGGGAAAAGAAAGAACCGATCGAGCTTAGGAATAGGCGAGTAACCAACTCCTTCACCTTTGCAGCGATGAACTCCTCCCTTTACAAAACTATACTCTCAACTAAACAATGACTATTGACTAAACTAATCTCAACACATGAGACCTACCTAAGACAATGAGAAAGTACCCCTAGGGGTCCCTTTTATACTAGAAGATGCCTTCAATTTTAGTCGTTCCACTTCTGGATCCTTGGGATGGAAAAATAGATCGCCGGAAGTTAACGTGCAATAGAAATAGCGATTCTGCTCAGTTTTAGATGTCCTGCGTTTCGCACTAAATATAGTGCGGTCCGCAGTTGGAAGTTCAGAAATAGCAGTCCGCAAAAATAGGAGTGCAATCCTGTTTTTAGACTTCTTGCGTTCAGCAGAAATGGGAGCACGGATCGTGCTATCTTTGGATATGGCGGTTGTGAGTCGGCACGTCTGAATGGGCTGCGTTTTGGGCTCATTGTGTTCCGCACCTGATGGAGTACGGTCCGCAGGCCGACTGGGCTGGGCTCCGGTGGTTGTGCTCATTGCTCCTTTGCTCTAAATCTGGCCCGTTTTAGCTCCAAAAACTCTGTTTCTCTGTAAATTGGGCCAAAAACACAGAAGTAACTAATTTCTAGGCAATCTTCTAATAAATGCTAATGAACTTAGGATTTTGGTACAAAAACTAGGTACAAGTCTGGTTAAAATGCTGATATGAAATAGGTGCATCAAAGCTTCTCTGAACTTTATACACAAGCGTGACTTTTCACTCCATCTGCCTCTCTCTTTGTACCTCTTCGCCTCTTATCTTTGTAATTTGGTTCCTTATGCCTTTTTTCTTATCTTTTTTAATTTTGAGCTTTTGTATGTAACTTCAAAAATATTCAAGATACATATATCATTTCCTATAAAATCACTATCATTTATTAACCAATTTTAGTTATGTGTAAACACTTTTTAATATTTTGTATAATCACTTTTTTATTTCATATTACATATTTTTCTTATTTTGTGTAAACACTTTTTTAATTCATATAAAATATTTTCTTATTTTGTGTAAACACTTTTTTAGTACATATAAAACATTTTCTTATTTTGTGTAAACACTTTTTTAGTTCATATTAAACATTTTTTTATTTTTGTGTAAACACTATTTTAGTTCATAATAAGCGTTTTTCTTATTTTTGTTTGATCTAAGTGCTTTTTCATAAGCACTTTTCATATTTCATATTGAACTTATTTTATTTTATGCTAATATTTTTTATTTCGTGTTTTTTTTTATTATTTTGTGTAAACAATATTTTGTGTACATGAAAGCACGCGGAATATGGATGGAATGCAATTTTTTTCGCTCATTTAGTACCTCATTTAATTTAAAAATGAGAAAATAGGCTCTTTTGCCACATTTATGCAGGTTGGTCTTTTTTATAATGTGCTGGATGAGATTTTATAATGTGTTGTGTGAAGTTTTGTGGCTCCGCGTCAAAAATGAATGAGTCCTCATCCAAAATTTAGTGGTGTGCAGTTTCAGTGTGCAGTTTCGGTGTGCAACAAGTGGTGTGCGGTTACTTTTCCTCATAGAAATAATGTGATAACAAACGAAATTGTGGTAATAACACTTATTGCAACAAACTAGGTGTAGTAGGTACCACTTAAACAACAAAATAAATTGACATAATATGTTGAAAAATCAACAGGCCCACTTTAGTTGCGATAAGCTATTACCACAGCAGTAACCGCAACAATCTCATAACAATTTAAATTAGTGGTAATAAGGGTTATCAGAACAAATAGGAGCCTTTTCCAACAATTACAGTAGTTACAATAGACCTTTTTTGGTGTAGTGTCTCCTGAGACGTACCGGGATTCAATAAACTGATACTGCTCTCTAAATTTGGCTTGCTATCAGTCACCATTAGCCACCCTTTCCATGCTGCAATGATCCTCTTGTTGCTAAAGTCCAATCCAAAATAGGGCATTTTATATACCTCCTTATCAAGAACATTGTACAAGAACGGCAGTTTTGCGGCGTCTTCGAAGGTGTGCAAGATCATAGGAAGAGAGAACCTGGCATGCAGGATGGAGTTCCTGGTTTTGTTGGGGCAGTGATTGATGATCTGCCGGGCACTTGAACCAACGACCAGAAATCAAGTTCAGGCAATCTTTGGGAGATTCCAGCAGGCCGGCTATTTCTCCGACCATGTCGAGCGGAAGCTTGAACCAAGGAAAAATTATTGTAAAATTGGATTAACAAAAATAGCAAAATAAGATCATGTGATATAACAATGAATCAGAAGACTCACCAAACAAAAAATAAGGTTAGAATTTAGAAAATAACCTTCTCAGTTCTCACCAAGGGTTGCTTTTTCTTTTTAATTAGAAGATTATTATTAGTTAAATTTAAAGTTACAATCAATTTAATTTACCAGGAAGAACTTTTCTTAACACTAACCTCAGAAAAGGAGGTAATTCTACGTGTTTCTTCCATGCTTGTCAACTGTGATTTGGGGCATGAATCATAGAATTTGCTGTTGAAATCTATGCAATGGTGAATACAACATTTTCAATTGGCACATCGGAGTGCATTGGTGATATTTAATTTATAATTTATGTATGGTTAGTGATTAACCGCCATAATTCATACTTAATAATGTACACTCTGTTAATTGATATATTCAAAAATAAATATGTTTACAAATTAGTGATAAAAATATTTAGATTACCAAATATAGAAGTAGCCAATTCTGTGGAAATTTAAATATATATTTACAATTAGTAACAATATTAGATTACCAAAAAATACAGGTACTAAATTCTGCAGGAATTAAAAACATATATGTACAAATTAGGCAATAATAAGTCAACACAATCTTTCCTCTTGTGACAACTTGCCCCCCAATCTTTTTTTTTGTGACAAACATCCCTCCAAACTATCTAATTTGTGACAATTACACCCCCCCCAAATGACTAATTAACCTCTAATACTCTATTTGGAAGTGTGAAAAGACAAAAATACCCTTGAATGTATTTGTCATATTGTTTAGAATTTAAAGTACTTTTGTTTTAATAAATTTAATTTATAAACGATAATTGTTTAAAAATATGTGTGCAACTAATTTAATATTGCTAATACGCACATTGTTTGCTCCTTAAGATTTTCTTAATTTGATTATAAATATACCATTTTATATTAATAAAAAATATATATCTTATGAATAGTTAGATAGATTGGGTTTTCTATTTTTTTATAATTTCGGGTTGGAAATTAATAAAACAAATTAATTATTGTATTGATTATAATTTTATTGATATTAATTTTGATTTAGTTTTATATCTATATTTAAATAATCAAAATTATATAACTTTCAATTATTTTTGCCATTATACATTTCTTATAATAATAGAAATTAAAAATTATTTTTTTACATATCAAATGAAATATTTATGTATTGCGGATGGTTAACATTTCATCAATATTTTTTAAGATAATATATTTTTACAAATTAAACTTTTATGAAACATAGATATTTATAGTAATACTAAATATTATAACATATACATAGGGTATTTTGGTCTTTTCACACTTCTAAATAGAGTATAAGAGGGTTAATTTGTCATGGGGGGTGTAATTGTCACAAATTAGATAGTTCGGGTGGGTGTTTGTCACAAAAAAAAAGATCGGGAGGCAAGTTGTCACTAGAGGAAAGATTGGGGGGTGTGGAGACATTATCCCTATATAATAAGCTCCATGCATGGAAGCCTAAATATTAGGCAACAGTACATGATTTTATCAATTCCCTGATATTGGTAGACTCCACAGAAAAAAACCACAGATTTTGATGATTTAAATCACTTGCACATTTGTCAAGAGTTATTCTACATCTTTTTGCAAAACATTACATGATGAGAAAAAGGCTTATCTGCCAGGAATCTATTTTTAATCATAAAAATGAAATAAATTGTTTTATCAAGAAGATAATGAAATGAATTGTCCTCTTCAATATGAAGTACATGTAACAGAACAAGAGCCATGACGACGGTTTGATCTCGGAACTAGATACAGATGAACCAGCTTCTGCATTGGATAAACTTCTTCATGTATCTGGTGAACAGAATTGTGCGTTGGTTAAACTTCTTCATTAATTAAGCATTCAAAGGAGATCCATTGAAGCCAAACTAGTTTTAATTTTCTGTTAGTTTATTTTCCAAGGCACCTTTTAGTTTTTCTTTTATTTAATACTTAATTAGAGAAAACGAAGAGATATGTTTTAATTATGCAAGTAGATGGTTTGGTTTTAAATAACATGGTGATTGTAAGAGAAGATAGACTTTTGATATGAAATAGAATTTGTTTGAGTTCCTCTCTTCTTCATCTTCCTCCTCTTCTTATCTGTTAACTCTATAAACTCAAAATTATCTTCCAAAGAAGATCAGCACGGCGTCAAGCCACAAGGCCCACAAAATGCAAACACGTATAATACACCCTAGAAATTCTATAATACACCATAGAGAAAGTACAAGAAGAACAAAACCACATTGTAGAAGAAAATTGCTCATATGCATTCCTGAAGGGGAAGAAGATTGCATAGGCAAGATCTGAGGCATGTGGATATTGTCAATGAAACAAGGTACTATTTCCTGTGAAATGGAGTGCCATGGTTTACAGACAGCAGCAAAATTGTGATAATCTCTTGGCAAAGCTATCCTCTTAGCTATTTCTCTTATAATACCATCTGGAAGCTTGTACCAAGGAGCCCAAATTCTCTGCGTGAGAAAATATATATGAGCATTTTAATTAGACTTATACTGTTTGTACTCATGATGCACAGATAAAGTAAGAACAAAAGAGGTTCTCAGTGTCGGCAGTTATGATACTGGTATGTATTTGGTCTATATATAGAGTTTTTCCTTGTCAGATTTCAGTTTCATTTATTTTTTTTCATCCATCTTCTGAATGCCATATATATACAATGTGTTGCATGTATCTTTGGACTTATACTGGTATGGCTATTTTCCTTTCTGGTACAGACTTTACAAGGCTGGTAAAGGGTGCCTGATAAGAATTGAGGTCTACGAATTTCTTCTAAGCAAAGCATATGAGCCATTAATTTATTGAATTTGATATTCTTTCTTAATGAAGTCAAGTGGTAGCTATATATGGATTTCATGATGAATAGACGAGTAATCATACGTACTAACCTTAGAAAATAAGCTATTTTGTATACATTCCAAGCTCGCCCAGTGATTTGCCGCACAAATATCCAGTGTCTGATCATGTTGTGGATTGCATACTCTTACCCATTGAGTTTGTGAACATCTGTTCTCTTGATGTAATTGGAGCAGGATGCTGTTATCAGATGTATTTCAAGTATGTCCTATCGATAGATTAATCGATGCAGTTAGATATATACATTTGAAGATGGCATTGTTAGAATGGCTTATGAAAACCCCACCTAAATTACAATCAACACTAAGATTAAGTACATTAATGTGCATTTATCTGCCTTATCCAATTTTCTTTTTATTAAAAGGGATTTGATTATACCTTACAGATTATCCGATATTGGCCCGTGTTGTTGCGTTTGGAGTGGAACAATATCCTCTGGTAGGCATGAATCACTTTTGACATGAATTCTGTCCGTTCAGTCTCTTCCTGCCGGACCAGGTCAGTAAGCTGGGCAACTCCCAACTTGGATGCTGATACATTCGACATCCGTTGCCGGGACATGAATCTGGCCATTGCGGCATCAGATAGCTTCGATACTAGCCCCATCCCATCTTCATACAGGTTTGTTAGTAGTTCAGGTGCATAAATGTACTGAACTAAAAAGTTGAATCCTCAAGCTAAGAAACAATGCTTTAGTTAAGTTAACAATTATTGCCAACACTGCTTGTGCTACAATCATTACCAGAAGCTTCACTAAATTGCCCCAATAAATTGATGAAGTCCTTTAAAATTGAATAAACTTGCCTAAGATGTTCCCAATTAGGTTAACCATATAATGAGTTTTAGTAATAATTGCATGTGCCAACAAGAGAAGATGAGTTTTCTATCGTTTATACTAACCTGAGATGAAGCTTTCAGAATACATCATAGATACACCCATGTGCTTGAGCAAATGTTTCATAGAAAGTTCTCCCATAACTAAGAATGCTCATCAATATGCTTCTGAATGATATCTCAGCAGTTCTGTCGATGAACCCCGGATTAAATAAAGTAAATTCTATTATAGGATCATTTTATGGGATATTGATAAAGTTGGTTTAACTGACTGTAAAAAATAAATCATAGTTAGGCAACGAGCCAAAAATTACATATAGTTACTAAGTTAGTAAAAGACCAAAATTTTATGTTTGCTCATAAAAGTTTATATTTTATGAAATAGTTTTTTGTTAGCTTAGAGGTGAAATAAAAACAGGATTGATTGTTAATACACTTGAGATGGGCAGCTTGTTTCTGATCCGTTTCCAAATGGGCCTAATAACAGCACAACAAAATATGCATTTTAACTGAAAATAACTACACTAATCAAGCCCACTTTAATTAAAAAACTTGCAGAACCTCCTATCAAAAAAAAAAAATGGATATGCAGAACCATTGGCCTCACAAAAGCTGCTCTTTGCGTAAATAATTCACTTCTGTTTACCTTTTCCTGATGTTAAAGAGAGAAAACCGTCATGAAAGTACCCCTGATGCATAATTAAATCAAATTTAGTACCTTTTTGTTAAGCTGTTAGCCGGACTATGATTGGATAAAGTGAAACTGACATAAAGTCCAAGCGATCCAATTTACAACAACCATCCCTTTTTCTTTTTCTTTTTTTTTTTTTTTTTTTGGAGGATAATCCCTTGGGAGCCCACCTTTTCTAGTTGGATATACTAGAACTAATAATATTAAAAAAAAAAAAAAATTGCCTGAAGAACACATTACATTTTTTTTTTTTTGGATTTTTTTTATAAAAGCTATTGACCCATCAATTCTTTAGTTGCTACACAATAAACAAATGAACAAAAATGTAACTAGTAAGGTCGTGTAAACAAATTAACAAGCTAGTAATGTCACCAACACAGCCAATTAATGAAAATTGTCAGATGACAAACCCAACCTAGATTCACCAATTTACGCCACCCGGGAAAATTAAATGGAAAAAACACCCACATTATTTGTTACCATGACAAAATAAACATCATCATTATTACCACTCCCCTTTCAATCACCTTACCAAATAAATAACCCCACCACCATTAACCAAACAAACTAACTCTACAGCACAAGACACAGCACATCACTCAATTTCAAAGAGAGAGCCAAACAACTAACTTAAGTCACTGGATAAGACGGCTTTGAGTAAGCAAATTATCTCTGAGGGTTTTCTACATTGCGCACATTTGCGCCAGTCATGCCCTCGAGTCGGTCTTTTGTTACTTCTACGAAATGGCCCAACATCTCGTGAAATTGCTTCAAGCCCGAAAGGGGAAGAATTATTGAAGATCTATCTGCTCCAGCAACCTGCATTTCAATATCAGCAACTCAAAAACCTTTTTTTCTGATCAAGTCATCAACAAATAAAAACAATACACAAAATGTTCCACTTTTCCAATTAACTCCTATTAGTAAAAAATTCTAATCTTAATTTGCCATCATAAGATTACAAAGTTCAAAGACAAATTTGGATTTTGACTTTTCTAGAAAGATGAAACTTGGTTTCATGGTTTGTATATTTAAAGATGAAAAAGGCTTTCTACAATTTGCCAAGATTTTGACTCTTTGACATTCCCCTCAAAATTAAGAGATAAAACTCTACCTCAGAAATCCGCAAATAGTGCCCACGGTTGTTGCTTCCTAAGTCAAAGAAAAACCTCTTCTGGTCAGCACGAATCACCTTCGACATACCCCCCATGTTACCAATCTCATCTTGTGGGGCAAGGTCAACGAGCCGGTCAACCCCCAATTCTGATCCTGATGCTGGTTGGGCCCCATGTCCAGAAATGAACCCGGCTCCCACATCATCTGACAGCCCTGTTAGTCGTTCTGGCCCATCAATATGCTGGATTAAAGAGTCAAAGCACCACAATAAGAAATAATGCCCTAGTTTATAGCACTCTTATGCTAACAGTTATTGCATTAACATCAATAAGCAAACTTTACTGTCAACCATGAGAACAAACTGTCAAAAACAAAGAGGGTTCAATAACAAATACCACCTCTATAGTTCAGATGGGCTGTAATAAAATTTGGGGCAATTTGAAACCTGATTGGCCATCTAACAAGCTGTTCAAATTGCACTAAGTTTGATGTATGACCTATCTATGTTTAAAGAATGGGAAATTTATCTGCAACTTTAATAAAGCAATGTTTTGTTATGGCATTCAAGTATGGTTGCCAAGATATCCCTTTGTTAAGATAATTGTTTGTTAGGTCTAAAAAACCAGCCAATTGCATGTCCATATGAATTGCCATCCATCCAAAGTAAAAGCTGGGAAAGTAAACAAAATAATCTACATGTGCAGTATTTGAGTTGATTTGAACAGGTAAAGACAAATTTCAAACTTTTGGCTTAGACTTGACCATATTTTAACAATAAATTGTTATCTATGAAAATTCACATTGCTGGTTAGTGGTTACTGTTTACAAAAGTTTACATGGTATCAGGAAAATCAAAGAAAGAGCGGATTTGTGACAATACCTGATTAGCCACAGGGTAAAATGAGGGTGTAACGGCTTCATTGATCTCAGCCAATAAGTTTCTGAATAATTCCCATCCCTCTTCACCTGAGCTACCAGCTGGGACGATTATTGTACTACGGTTTCTGTTCACTGACGCCTCTGAGATCTACAAGTTTAAGCACTAATATGTCACTCAAAAATATATACAAGTCATGTATGATAAACATGATGGCATGGTTAACCACCAGAGTAATTCTAAAAAAAGATGAAACATCACCTAAGGGGTTATTTTAAAAAGACTGAAATTTTCCAAAAAAAAAAAAAAAAAATAGCTCTTGTACCGTTTAACCCCAAGCTTGCTAGAAAATCAGAATAGTCCAATTTCATCATTATGCATCTCTAAGCATGCAGAAGAAAAACTAATAAAATAATTTCTATATATCTTTATTCTTTAAGCACACACTATTTAAGAAAGTAAGGCGTACTTCTCATTATCCAAACTCTAACCGCAATAAAATACTTTCCACAATTGAACTATGCAATATCATTTTTTATCAAGTATGCCAACTGAATGTCATAATAACAACCTCCACCGAACCTGCCATGAATTATTACTCGTACATGGCTTCAACTAAACTATCCTTATTCAGAAAACAGAGTTATCATGACAGCAATAATGTGATGTATGATCACTGATTAATACCAAATTTCAGAGCAACAACGACGATTATTATGATTTCTAAGAAAATATAAAAAGACCCAACAATAATAATTACCAAAAGAGCAAATTGTAGGACAAAAAATTAAAATTAAATTCTAGATACCTATCATATAATAATATATAAAAAAAGAACAAAAACGTATTTGCATACCTTCAAAAAGCGCCCTCTTTTATTCACTCCAGCATCAAAGAAGAACACCTAATATTGCCGAAACATACAATTAATTAAATTACTTTCCTTCAAAAAAGCTCCCAATTAATCAAAGATCTACAAAAAAGTCAAATTACAAAAACTACAAAAGCAAAAAACTAAAGAAAGCAGCTTTTTATATGCATAGCTTCTGAATTACTCTCCTTTGCAAAATCATCCCAATAAATCACCCAGAATTGTCCCAATTGCAAAATTCCCGATTAGAGAAGAACAGAAGAAGAAGAAGAAGGAGTTATACTTTGGAGTCGAGCCGGAGCTCCTTGCTGACAATCTCCCGCTCATCCGTCTCGATATAGTAATTGAACAGCTCCAGGAACCAGCCGACGCCGCCGGACGGCACGATGATGGTGGACCTGTTGGCGGCCGTTTTCTCCGAGATCTTCAAGTACTTTCCCCGGGGATTCTCCTTCAGGTCGAAGTAGAACAGCTTGTGCTCGAACTGGAGCGTCTTGCACACCAGCTCGACATCCGCACCACCTCCACCTCCACCTCCCCCTCCAACCCCGCCAGCCGGCCCCACGGCCCCGCCTCCCCCGCCGCCGTCCATGGATCCCCCGCAGTCGGAACGAGATTCGCTAACCAGCCGCGATCTGGGAGCGCGAGAAGTGGTAGCTAGGGTTAGGGTTAGGGTTTGGAGCGGGGAGAGGAGAGTTGACTGGGAATTTTGCGAAAAGAGACGGAAATTCGTCGGGTATTAAAATTACGCCCTCCGGTGAATTTTTTAAAAGTTACCGGGTTTTATTTACCAGCCGCGAATTCGCGGGGAAGACTTGAAGAGGGAGGGAGCTGCGTTACCGCTGAAATCCACTGGATTGCAGAACCCTGAGTTTCACATTCAACGGATGAGATTGTTTTAAAAGTTCATCCTGAAGGCGACATCTGTTAGATCAGGATTGCAGGGTCCTGTGATTCTATAGGATTGCAGCTGATACGGTTATCAGAGAGAAGTACTGCGACTTTGTTTGCGGGTCTTTTGTTATTGTTATTTGTTACTGCGGTTCTTTTTTCTACTTTTTAACTTTTGACCTTTTGACAGTGCGCCCGTGCGGATGGTTGGGGGCGGTGAAAAGGGTAAAAAAAAGAGGTACTAGTAATAAAGAATCCGACTTTTCTCAAAAAAAAAAATAAAGAATCCGACAAGGGAGTAGAGTGCTCATCATCCTCTGTAGCGCTGCATTGTGTAGCGCAGGATGTGAACCGTTAGATCATCTCGAGATTCGAGCAAGATCAGATCACGAGATAATCTAACGGTTTACATCCTGCGCTACACAATGCAGCGCTACAGAGGATATGGAATCCAAGGGAGTGTGACTGTGTGACTGTGTGAGTGAGTGAGTGAGAGGGAAAGAGAGGATGGATCATGGATTGTGGATCTGCTTTTTGGGACGTGCTCATCGTCTACCGCGCAGCAAAATGCTGCGCAGAGATCCAACGATGCACACTGATGGGAGGGCTGTTAAGATTGAGTTGCACAAATCTCAAAACAAAATGAGTGGTTGGATCTTTGCGCGGCAACATCCTGCGCAGTAGACGATAAGAATTGGCTTTTTGGAAATGTTGGGGGCAGTGGCTGGTGAATGATTGATTGATTGATTGATGACAACTGACAAGTGTGCGCGCGAACTGGATCCCTCTTGTTCTTCGATATTTTATTATTTACCGGTCCACTAAATAACGAACAAATATCATTTTTCAGTAAATATTTATATATTTCCAATCAATATGTATCATTTTCTAGTAAACAGATAAATTATCCTAAACATTTATATAACTGTGACAAGCACATGAGTGATGGGAGCATGTGGATGTGTCAGATTGTGAGAGATGAGTAGATGGGTGGCCTACTTTATAGGGTGGACTCTACATGTTTTTCTACTTTTAATGCTTTCGTCCAATCTTTTCTTTTGTTTTTTTTTTTTTAACTTCTTATGAAAAATTCAAAATACAGCATGTAATAAATTCAAGTATTGATTTAGTTTAAATATTAGGCTGCATAGTTCATATTGCACTTTAGTTTGCACTCATTAATTCCAGTTTTCTTTTAATATCTTCTTCTTATATCAAATTCTGAATATTAGAATTCAAGTACCGGCAGATGAATTGTTCAAAGGAATCTCAAGGATGGTACAAGGCCTACCGCAGAGAATCTGAGGAACAGTACATTGTCTGCTACCCCAATTTTTTGAGCCTAAATGGGGCTCTATCTTTCTTCATTCGAGTTTGAAAACTCAGAATGTGTGCAATCAGATTGGGTGTGCAGTCACAGTGTGCTAGCTCCTCAATTCAAACAGGTATTTTCTTTCAGAAACATTTTGCGTCCACAAAGTGGACAATCTATAGTCACTTTTATGACTAATAGTGTTACGAATGGGACCCACTTAGTTCCATTTGTCAGTGACTTTGTCACATTCTATGGTCCACTCTGTAGATGGTAGGTCGCACCCTTTTTTTCGGTTTAAATTTCATGATTGAGGGCATGGGGCCATGGATTCCATATCCTCTATAGCACTGCATTGTGTAGCGCAGGATGTGAACCGTTAAATTATCTCGGTTCACATCATGCGCTCCACAATGCAGCGCTACACAGATGAGCACTCGGGGCCATGAGGACATGAGTCATGACACCAAGAACTGAAAAGGTTTACTTGGTACTTAGCATTTCACTATGAAATTTTATGTGTCCTCATTATAGTTATTCATATATCTACATATATACAAAATTTGTAATTTGTATCTCAAATTTTATAACTTTTAACTCAAATTTGTAACAATGTGGACACTAATATTGAGGACACTGGATGTAACCCTTTCACTATCTCTACTAAATAACGATATGGACAGTTGTTGGGTTTAATATATATAATATTTATTTCAATACGAGGAATCCATTGACAATATTTGTCTTGACAATCTTCGTAATGGAATTTTTGACAAACTTAAAAAAAGTTCAAAAAGAATCTTAAAAATATATAAGTTTATGGAGGCACCACTTAACTTATAAATTGATAGTGTTTCAATTTTTAATCAATTTGAACATTATTTGATGGCTTATCAAATTTTATATATTTTTTAACGGTTACAATTTAACGGGTCTTTGAATGACCATCAAACCTCATTTAAATTGAATAGAATCAGAAACAATAACTAAATTATAAGTTAGACAATACTTTCCTAAACTTTTTTTATATTTTTGAGAATTTTTAATAATTTTTTTTATTTTAAAAATTCGCTTTATCAAGAGTGTCAAGATAAACATGGTTAATGAATCCCTCTTATTTCAAATAGAGAAAATTTATGAATAGCACCATTTTTATGCACCTATTTTGATTACAGAATTGTTGGAATTCTAATATTCTATTATTCTTATTATATTGAATTATTGATTGATTGATTATTGTCATTGTCATGTTTGGGAACTGTTGCTGTTGCTGTTGCTGATCATATCCAGACAGATTCCTCACCTGGGACCCAATCAGTTTGGACTTTTTTTTCATGAATGCGTCAAAATAAAAAAAAAAAAAATAGTATGATTAAGTAATCATACCTACTCCTTAATGATTATTTTTTTTCTCAAAAAGAAAATGTGGTTCTCTGTTGATATGTACTGGCACATCAAGTGTCCACAGTGTTTACTGTCAAGTGTTAACACAATTTTGTTCTTCAGTTTTGAACTAGTTTGTGAAGTTTCTATATAAATATATTGGGCCGGATTCAATTGCTAGGCCCAAAATAAGTTTTGTCAAGCAATTAACAGTGGTTATGGGCTTGGTGTCTAGTTTGGATTTTTTTTTGAGATGGGCCTAAGAAATATTGGAATGTTATATAAACAAGTCACCTTGACTGATATAATGATATTGTGCATCTCATTTTATCTGAGATTATGACTTCTACTTAGGTTAATGTTTGTATTATTATTTTTTTTTATTTTTTTTCCTATGCTTCTAGTTCTACCTGTAATTTTTTTTATTAGTTAATGAAATTAGTGGTACTTCCCAAAAAAAAAAAAAAAATGGTTCCTCTTATGAATGCTTTGGTAGATAATATTATATGAGAGTATGGACATGGGGACATTTATAGGTGAACACTTAGAAGTGTCTGAGAATATGACCCAGAGAAGCAATGTTACCTGTGATTCACATCTGCAATTGCTGCTCAGAAGTGAATGCCAGGTTTAAAATAATAATGGATAGAGGAAATTTATATGTTTTTGGGGGCTTTGTGCCCATTGTCTGCATATTGCTACATTGGTACTTTGATTTTTTAAGATCTTATTGAAAAATGAAGACTACAATTTGAGCATTAAGGCTGAATAATCGACCCTTAATTATGTTTACAATATTGAGGCATTTAATTTAGTTAGGGAAATGCCTTCTCACTGATATTGTTAAGGCAATTTAGAGCTCTTAAGCTTGTAGAGATTTTGTTCTCTTGTGCCAAGTTATTGATTTGAAATGGAATGAAGGAACTTTTTGCTTATTATTTTCACACTGAAAAATAGAGTACCATTTTCTGTGACTTGAAATTTTACTCTTCATGTACTGGTACAGAGGTCCTTGTTTGATGTATCAACAATAATTTGGAATTGTTCTACAAATCTTTTAACTTTTTTGCCATAAAATAGGGAAACAATACTCCAAAATTGCTTTATTTACAAATTTCTTCTACCTATATGAAGTTTTTACTTTCAAAGGATACCTAAGATCAATTAAAGATCCAATAAAATCTTATAATTACATTATCTACAGAACTAAGGCAGTAAAGAAATCATTCCCAATTCCGACGCTCCCTATACCGGATCCAAGTATTGCGATCCCCCATATTGTTCGAAAAAGCCGCAATATCCTGTATTTACCTGAACAAAAACAAGTACCATTTAGAATCAAATTAAATTGACAGCTGCAATTCAATCGAAGTGTTAGAGATAGTACCTGTTTCAGTGTCTAATTTGGTTTCTTTTGTATCACTTTCTGCATCTTTTCTTTCTCTTTGTAGCATTGTTTCAGTCACGCTGATATCTGTACCACTTCCTTTGTCACAACTCCCCTCTCGGTGAAACTCGTAACTAACTGGTACGGGCAATGAAATATCCGTACCAGTTTCCTCAAAACATGCCTTGTTATCTATTCCATGTTGATGTATCTCTGCCTGAAAATCCATATCCTGCTTCTCGTAAGGTTTCACAATAGCATCATTGCTGCTCCAATTTTCAACTGGAATCGACATAACCCTCTTATTCCACTGGTTATAATTACCGGATGATGACTCTGGCACTTGTACATTTAACCATCTTTCAATCCCCGTTTCATCGACAAAGTCCCTAGTTCTCGGCGATATCTCCTCTTCTGGGAAAATTACTTGTTTGACCTCATACTCGGACGTGGAGATGCTACACTCCGAGACACAATCCGACTTGCACGTAAATTTCTTAATTGGTGAAACCAAAGACTCTGCATAAACAGATGCCGGTCCCTTTCTTGTTGGTACCGGGGGTTTCTTCCTTCTATTAGGAAGAGAATATTGGTGGCTTATGCCTTTTTTTCTCTGACTGCAAACAGTTGGCCTCATAAAGCTAGGCATTCTTGATGAGGTTTTTGTAAAAGTTTGCGAGATCGCAATTGCTTCATTGCAGGTGTAGGAGAAATTGGAATCGGCATCACTAACTTCTACTCCTTTCAATTGTTGGAGTTTTCCATTAAGATCTTTTATCTTGATTTGAAGTTCTTGTGATTCCTTTTCTAATTGCATCATCTGCTGTTTGAGCTCGGCAATTGATTGTTCTTTTTTTGCCTTCACTTCCTGTTATATATATGTGAACCTTATTTAGTACAATAATTCTTTCTTTCATAATGAATTTAATGCATAAGAAAAGAAAAAATTAATGCTTACAATAGGCTCATCTTCCTTCTCGAACCGAATACTTCTAACCCGCATCGCAAAGCCAAAGGTACAGATGGTCTCGCATAAGTCGTCCTCATTTGGGCTTACATGTACCAGCATCAGTGTTTTTGAATCCGATCCTGTGATCATTTGAATGGATACCTATTATGTATTTAATCTATCAGACAGACTTAAGAAAAGAATGGTCTTATGTTTTTCGCGTAGAAAAATTTACCCAGTGAATCTCTAAGCACTTGTGTAAGCTTGCTATTCCTGTCAAAAGGAAAAAAAAGAATATATTAATAATGTAACAAAAATTATAATATCATGTTAGAAATGCTTAATGGATATTATCATATTACTTTACCTGAAAGGAACATGTGCCTTTTTAGTCTGAAGGGCATCGATGACATCGGCAAGGGCAGAAAGGGAAAGATTGATAGCCTTGCCTTCTTCAAGCCTCTTACCAGTTGCTTGTGTCTTCAACAAACGTTCGCTCCCCCCCAAATCAATCATCCATAATTTATTCCTCTCCCTTCTTCTTTCTCTAGAACCAATACTACTCAATGTTAATCTAATCAAGCTGCATTTCCAACAAAAGTATGAAAGATATTATATTCCTTGATAGTTGATAATAAAGAAAAGTTTTAATCTGTTTCGGTTTTGCAAATATATTTTTTTTACCAGTGAGACCGGCTAGAGGTGGAATTTGCCATGGTGGAACCTGTTGACCTGAAGCGTGTCCCGATGTCGTATAATTTCTTGACCTGGTCAAAATTGTTCACTTGAATTGCAACCAAGTTCTCTATGTCTATGTCACCTTCAGAATCTGTCTTAATTAATAGACTGTATAGCAAAAGGGGACCGAAAGAAGAGTTAGAAGAATGAGTATTTTGCATGGTGTTTGTTATATATTTACAAATTTATGCAAGTTACCTTGGCGGTTTCTGAAAATGCGAGTTCTTAGTTTTAGGAGCTAAGAGATCTCTTAGGTTGCCCATGTATATCTCAAGCATGCTGAAAGTGAATATAAATTCACAGTTTCTGTTCTCCGCTTGATAGAACATCGACCTAATTCCAAGTGGCACCATCCCAGGATTATGCGGTTGTCCTTCCTGCCAGTCAATTCATATTACAAATTTTGAAAAAAAGATGAGAAAATTAAAAAGCACTGTTAGCTTGTATGTTGAATTATACATTATTCTGCTGCTCTTCTGCTTACTGGTTACTCTTTGATTATGCACTGGTTTTCATGACTTGGATATAATGGAACTTAAAGTTGGTACAGTGACATAATCGTTTTCTTCAGTATCAGAAATAAATAGAAAACCTGACTAAAACAAAAAATTAACAGTTTCATGGTGCCAAGTTCTATGAATTCAGTTTCACTTTTAAAAAGAAAAGGTGGTTCAGAATTTTACATGAAAAACTTACCATGGTATAGGTTTTACCAGTTCCAGTCTGGCCATATGCAAATATGCAAACATTGTAGCCATCAAGTGCAGATTTGATCACTGGTTCAATTTCCGAAAACACTTCCTCTGAAAAATACAAAATTAAGACTTTATTGCTGGTTAACATAAAATAGGAAGACGTTTTTTTTTTTTTTTAAATTTCATACCTTGAGTTGAGCCCGGGTGAAAAACTTTGTCAAAATTGTACTTCTTGGACTTTGTCTCAGCAATTCTCAACATCACATTACTTGAATCCAAATCAAAAATTGATTTTTGAAACCCAAAACTTTCTTGAGGGAGGAATGGTCTTACACGGCAGAATATCCGAATGCTCCCTGCCATAATATGAAAAATTAACTTAACTACCATTAGTACATTTTACAACATAATTGCAACCTTAGAAAAGAATTGCAAAATATAAGTGATTTTACATGGCATGAAGTTAGTAGTGAAGTAGTACCTTTCAAATCTAAATATTCATTTAGTGCATCTCTTCTTTGCACCATGAGTTGATTTAACTGAACATTCAGTGAAGAAAGCTCATCTAAATCAGAAAATAATGAAAATATTGTGAGAAATTCTCCTTGAAGTTGTTGAAATTAACACTTCAAAAAAGATCAAGAACTCATTAAAACCTTCTATCTTTGAAGCAAGATCCTCTCTTTCTCCATCATCACTACTTAACCTCTCCATTTCCTCCTGAGTTCCTCCCTTTAAAATTGGAAAACCAACCTCTCCTGATGATTTCAGATCATGGATTATATCCGTAACAGATTTGAGCCAACTCAGAGTTAGGTTCTTATTTGACCCAACAAGTGATAACAAAGCCTGAGGTAGGCTTTGAATGGATTTGTTTCTTGTACCAACTTCAAAATTGGTATCCATTTTTATTCTTCTTACTCAGGTTATTACAAACCACCTGCTTCTTTTGAATTGACTGATTCTGCAATAAATTGGAGAAAAACAACATTATTAAAAGAAGTTTAATTTCAGGCTGAAAGTGAAATATGAAGTACTTGTTTGATTATTGACTTGCCAATTTGCCAGACCTTATTAAATACTGATCAGGTACTTGTTTGAATGACCAGTCAAAGACAATTTAATGTGATGAAAAATGTTTACTGTAACCAAATCAATAATGCAAAATGAGAGAACCAAATTTAACTCAATGTGAGAATTCAGGGGAAGAGATTAAAGATATAGAAAACATAATAATAAGATCAATGCATAACCAAAGTACAAACATACAAACTCAGATCAAGATATGAATATATCAATTCAGAAGCAATGCATACAGAAACTTGAAAAAGGGCAATTTAATTACCTTCAAGTACTTGTACAATTATTGACTTGTCAGCAAAACTATTAAATGGTGAAGTACTTGTTTGAATGCACTGTCAATGACAATTTAATGCAATACAATAAATATTTCACTGTAACCAAATAAACAAATAATGCACAAAAGGAGAAGCTGAATGAAAATTCAACTGAGAGTTCAGGGGCAAAGGATCAAGAACAAAGATAGAAAACACTAATAAAGATCAATTAATGCATAACCCAAATACAAATTAGGAAATTAATTATGATCAGGAGATGCATTTACCAATTGATCAGTACCATTCCATCAAGGAAATAAAAGAAAAGAAAAGAATGTAACTTACCTTCAAGTAATCTCCAAAATCTCTTTCTTGGTTCTAGCCATGCCTAGTACTTGCTCAAAATCTGAAGGAAGAGAAAGATGAGTTATGAGTATGGTACTCCCCCCACACCAAAAAAAAAAAAAAATGAAAAGATGAGTATGGTACAGACTAGAGAAGAACCAATGCACTTGAAGACAAAAGGTTATGTCAACAACAGAAAAATGATAGAGGCCTACAACCAAATAACCAAATAGAAAATGCACCAAGCAATTAAAGACCAAATTTTTGCTTGTTTAATAATATACATATATCCAAGAACAGTTCTTTAATTAATTACTTGCATCACACTAGAAGTAATAGCAAAACCCACAAAAAATTTACCATCAGAATTACTTGCAGGAGAGCTGAAATGGAATGGAGAGACTGAAAATGATGGTTGATCAGTTCCAAGAATCAAGAAGAGCTGAGAGTGAGGGAGGAGTCAAGATTAGAAAAGGGGTGGCTTATGGATTATTACTGTATCAATTTCTTTGTTACAAAATGTGTTGCGAGTCTGCTCAAATTACCCGGTATTGGTGCATTATGTGTATATATATGGTTAGCAGAAAAAGAATATATTGATGGCATTGAATTGAACCACTTATTGCAAGAATAATTGAATAAAAATGAAAAGAGAAGCTCAAATGTGGATGTGCAACAAGCAGAGAATATCAAAGTTAAAAGAGGCTAAATACATATTAATTACAAATTACAAGTATGATATAATTTTTTTTTTTTTTTTTTTGAAGAAAGTGGAGTACTTCACCAGTTTCATTGAAACTTTTTATTTTGTGCCCACGGAGGATTGAACCCACGACCTCTTGAAAATCATCCTAGTTGGTTACCACTTGAGCTACTAGGTCATTTGCTACAAGTATGATAATGAATTGAGAAACCAGTTTTTGATATAATTGTTACTTAATGTTGCCGATTTGAAAGTCAACAATAATTATTGGTAAATGTTGAAATCAAATTATATTTAATTGGTCGACATATATGTGTAAAAAATAAAAATCAATAATTTGAATACCAGTTCTTGCAATTAAACTATATATTAAGAGCCACTTATTATTATTAACTTTTAAATTTATCTCAATAATGAGCAATAAAAAGTAAAAATGACGGAATTAAACCTTTATTTCTAATTGAAACACCAATATGTGCTAACATTCTAATACGATTATTAAAATTAAAAAACTTCCCCTTTTGAAATGTGCAGAATTATGGTGACAACTGCTCTTGACACAAAAGGTCACATAAAAAAGGGATAAATGGAGCAAGTGGAGTTCATATGGGAGAAGGCGTATTATATGATGTTATCGTGTCGCTTTTGATATTGAATCATACTCCTAAGTTAAGCTAAAAATCATAATTGGGCACATTCATATGATGACATATCTAACTTTGGTTTGAAATATCATATATAGGCTCATAGCTAACTAATGATTAATGATTAATCTGTATGAACCATCGTAAATATTAAGAAATTTTTGATGAGTCATGTTATCAAATTAGTTGAAATTTGAAACACCATGAATCTATGAGCTTCATAATATGTTTGTACAAAACTTTATATTTTTAAAAATTTTATTTATATTTATTTGAAGGTCCATTGTCGCGGTTGTCGCAAATGATAGTTGTCACTGGATCCCCACCCTATATGTTTTGTGCAGTAGTACAATATGGCAATCCATACATTTTTTTGTCTTAAATCTAAATTATTTGCATTAAATAATAATTGTTGTATGTTTAATTAGACCCAAAAACAGAAAATAGTGCTGTTTTTGTCATAATTGGCGGTTGCACACACTAAATTGTTGTCACATCATTTGTGATTATCCAATGAGCAAAAACCAATAATTAAACAGACATATAAATCAATAAAAGAACATGTGATGTTTTATTAATTAAGAAGATCCAAAAGATGCAGTTTGCATAGATCCCTAATAACAGATAATGACAACACATATGGTACATCATTTATAATTTGCTGACTGACAGTGAAATATTAAATTAAGCATATAATTAGTTAACTGGTATATATATATAGTAAATTCTGTATTTAGATGGACAACTGTTGCCTTGTAAAATATCAAAAAGTACGGAGATAAATTAAAATTTTATTGTTTACTGTTGCATTAAAAATTTGGATTTGGTTGGTAGTAACATGATTTGAATTGAATGAATGAATGTATCCTAGGATCTCGACACCTAGGAGGCTTGAATTTATAATATGGGTTCAAGTTTCTATTCATTAATTATATATAAAATGTGCTAGTATATATACCACCAAGGTTTTGGCCAGCAGCATATATAGTCTCATCATGAAAATTGAAGACCAAAATTTAAATCTTAATTAACACCTTTGACATTTTTGGTTTTTTATATTTATTGTAAAGAATAAAAAGACTAGTTTAATTTAATGTTCTTTTAACTTATATATTGAGGTTATATATTTATATATATATATGATAGATCTAAATTCTAAAGTGTCACAAAACTTCTAAATGTTTCTGTTTTATATTCCAATCTATGATATATTGCACATTTAATCATGCTTAACTTTTACGATATTTCTTATCGAAATAGAAATAAAAAGTACAACACTTTGTGTAATAATGTTTTAATTGTAGCATTGTTCCTCCTTCCTACTAACCAGTCAAACATATGAGTGTATAACCAAGGGTCCAATTAGTCCCAAATAACACTCATTTTATGTGCACGTATTAAGCAATCAAATGTGGGGTTTAATTATATTTAGGATTGTCTTGAAGTTAACTCTGTGATTACTGATTAGGAGATGCTGATCACTCACCTAGTCACCTTGCTCGATACAATAATAATGTTATAAAGATATATATCATCACAAAATATCTTTGCTCCCCTTAACTTTCACTCTAATTAAATTGCTTAATATTCTCTCATACTCTCTCAATTTTTGAGTGAATTTTTTTCATTGTTTCTCCTCCCATCATGCATGTATATGAGTTTTCTACATGGTAATTAAGGATATACATTTTGACCGTCAAAAGTATTTGTTACATATTAAAAGAATTTTTCAACTAAAAATGTACTGAGATAGATAAAAGAGATTTTTAAGCGGGACAATTATCACCTCCCTCACATCATATCCTAATAATTAATATAAAACAAATGGAAGGGCAACATGTGGGCCCAACAAAAGCATGGCCCAATTAAACTTGCGGGCCCAAATAATGCACTTTGGGAGTATCTTGATATATATCTTTCCATTCCATCCTCCAATTTTAATTTTAATTTGTAGCCTTTCTTTGTATTCAAGCATGTGGCCAGGTGTGCTGCCACATTGCTTTCTCCTTGTTCTTATACTTAATTAGTACCCTTTGTTAATTAATTTGATTATAAATTATGATTTATTTGGTGGGTAAAACTAAAATATGATGTGTACTTAATTTGTTTTGTAAAATAATTCCTTTCCAGAGCGTTTTGAAGAGGTATTCAACCGTCGCCACTATAGTCCAGTAATGATGGCTTTCATGTGATTTTAGCAAAGTGATTAAATAAAGCTTGCTATATTTGATAGCTAGGGCATTCTAAGTACATATATATATTGTTTATACCATTCTTTTACTATATTATATAAAGTAGTAATATGTGCACAATAGTTAAGTTGATAGTATTCACAAATAATTCGAAACGAATCTGAAACAGATAAAAAAATCATGTAATTTAATAGTGATATTTGGTTACTTATAAATTGATCATGTTTCAAGAGCTAGCTAGCATTTCGGATTTTAGATTACTTATAAATTAATCATGTTTCGACCTTTCACTAAGATATATTATGGTGGTAAATAAATGATGCCATGCATTCATATATATATTTTACCAGACTTACACTGGTATTTTGGCCTAAAATTCCTAAGTATAATTGCATTTAAGTAGAAAGATGTCTAGATTCTAGTTACTTCTTTACTTTTGTCCAAATTTCAGGTCAATCGGGCTTTTGGAGCCAATTGGACGCGATTCGGAGCCATAGACAACAAGTCGAAACAGGAATGAACTTCCTGCGGTCCGCAGGACCCCTCCTGCGGTCCGCAGGACCCTCCTGCGGTCAGCAGGATCCCTCCCGCGTCCAGCAGACGGAGGTTACAGCACGTTCGACCTTCCGCTCGGCGCTGAAAACTTCCTGTGGAGCAGAAAAACCGCCATTTCCTTCTTCCTGCGGTTCGCAGGCCCGTGCCTGCGGTCCGCAGGGAGGTTACTGCACTACAGTTTTCTATTTTCTGGCGCTCTGCCTATATAAGGCGGTCATTGGGACGGTTCTAGACATCTTTTCACTCATCTTCTCACGCCGTTTCTTTGCATATTCACAACCAGAGGCAGAGGAAAGAGGAGAGAAGGCCGTTCATCATTCTTCGAAGCGGATTTGAGAGAATTCTCGCGCGGGAGTGAAGATCGTGTCGCCTCGAATTCTTCTTCGGTTCTTTTGCATCATGATTTCTTTTAGTTCTTTATTTTCTTTGTTTTGTTGTGTCATGAGTGAGTAGATCTATCTGTTCTTAGGGTTTGAATGATGATGATTGTGTTGATGGATTAGTTGTTTGTGCGGATTAACGTTGTTTTCATAATCGCTTGAGATTTTCATTATAACGTGTTTGTGATTTGTTTGTTCAATTGGTAAACCTATAGGTTGTGGCCAGACCTAGTTGGTTAATGTAGTATCTTTTGACCAGATCTGATTGCTTGCACAATTTGGGTTAAATTGTATCCGAAAGTACCCGAAAGGCGAAACTGCGTTTCGACTAATCTCGAAACGGACCCTAGAATTAACAAGTGACATGAACGTAGTTTAGAACTTATTCTATGAGTTTCGAATTGATTTAGAATTGTTAGGAGTACCAAAGGTGAAAACCAAGGACTTGTACCAACTCTGAATTGCTTAGGAACTGACGACGTTAGTCAGAACACCAAACCAGAATTGAAAACTGCTCTCTGTCAACTTCCTGCGGTCCGCACTCAGTTACAGAAAGTGCAAGACAGGAGTTACAAAACTGACTGCGGATTATTAGAGAGATCTGTGGTTCGTGGACGGTTTTGCGACCCTAACCAACTACTTGCGGTCCGCAAGAGACATATTGCGGAATGCAGGCAACTGATCCTGAGACCAATCTGATTCTGACAACCCTGAGAATGCCTTTTAATTAATTGTCTTTCAGTTATTTACTTGTTTTAGTACTATTTCCTTGTGTTTGTAACCAGCCTTGTTAAAATCCCCAACAATTGACCCTTTAATCCAAACTCTCTTAGAATTTAGAAGTAGGTTTAAGTAAAGTCTGGTGTTAATCCCGTCCCTGAGGATTCGACCCTCAAGTACTACACGAGATCGTACGCTTGCGATCGAGTGCATACTTTAGGTTTAAAAGCCTATACCATTCGCGCGGTCAATAAATTCTTTTGATTTCTTATAAATTGAATCATGCTTCGAACCTTTGACTAAGATATATTAGCAAAAAAAATGATAACTATACTTGAAGGGATCAATTGACAATCATATTGATTATTTATTTTGATAACTTGACAATTAATCTCAATACATGCACACAAAAAAAAAGAAATTTAAGTTTTCCAGGTTACTTGTGTTTCAATTTTTTTTTTTCAATTTGAAAGTCATTTTTATATTCCATCATGAACTATCAAAATGTATGATAATTACTACAGTCTATTCTAAACTTAAATTTAAAATAAAATTTGAAACACAATCAATCTATAAAGATAAGAACACGCAAGCATATTAATTTCCAAGAGAATTTCCTTTTAAATTTTCTATAAAATAAATTTATTTGAAATTAGTTATCAAGCTGGTCATGCTTTGTCAATTCCCATATTATATATGGAAATATGCACTTAAAAGGTCAGGCTCTTTTTTCCTTTCATTTATTTATTTATTTATTATTTAGGTTCTAAAGCTCCTCCAATCTCTCTGTTTTTTCTTCCAATATTCTTAACCTCTATTATTTTTCATGTATTTGATATTATTCTGGGCCGTACCAGCAACATATTGCCTACTAACATCGGGTATTTACATCTATAAAATGAGCTAAATATACTTGGGTCTTGCTGGCCCAATATCATCTTATTTTTACATTTTTCTTTTTTGAATGTACCTGCCTAGCTCTCGCCTTGCATCTGGAAATCGTATAAGTTATATATAATGATGTTGTTCGATAATATGAACTCGTTTCTGAAATGAAAATGCATGCATCGATCAATTAAATTGCGCACAAACTAAGGCAAAAAAAACAACTAAAGCTGTTCATAAATTATATATAATATGTATGTATTGCAGTCCCGCAGTACTGCCACACACATATCTTTTCCCTAATGATCACATGATAAGATGTATAAAAACGCATTGATATATCATCGATCATGCAAAAAAAGTTAATCAAGTTCATGTTTAATTAGGTATTTACATCCATCCAAGCTGAAGTGGATTATTATTGCATGCTATCGAGCTGTTTGAACTTTACATACTGTTATAAAATATATATATTATTATTGTTTTTCACTGGACATACAAATACAATTATATTATATAACTTGTCGAAGCCCATGCTACATTGCTACTTAATTGCCTTCTAATACACTACAATAAATCACCCATTAAGTACAACTATAACATACATATTGACTTATATATTAATTAATTAAATGAGTCTAATAGAAAACCGATGTATTAAGGGCTATCTATATATAAATAATAATAATAATAATTAAATATCATATGACTGACAAGCCACGTCAACACGCACGGTTCACGTTTCAAAATCTATTATATCTTTATATATGAAAATAATTTATTAGTTTCTCTCTCTATTCTAACAGCCTGTTCCAGCTGCTTATAATTATTTTGAGTAATAAATTAATTAATCAAATATGAAAATGAGCATCTAGCATATATACCGGCATTTCTACAAAGAATATTAATTAATCAATGAACATTTTGATCAAATAACTGTATATATATGTATATATATGGACAGCAATAAACAAAACATGTGGACTTAATTCAGTTCAATTCATATATACAAAGGATGGAATTAGCAACTGTTCTAAAGTTATTTCCTGTCCTGTACTTTTGATTAGATTAAAAGAGTATGATGCTCTGCAAGCCGAATTTTATTGATTTATTAATATTATTGGAAATGGAGATATTTATTAATTTCGATAATTTTTTTTAGGTTATATGCCTCCCATAAAATGATTTCATAATGCTGTGATTACGAATTATTTTACAATTATATATACCATAATTGTGTTTAAATGAAATTTCATTATTTTATATAATTAGATATTATTTTATTTCTTCCACATGATTCTATTATGTCCTTATTTTTTTATGCTAAACTTTGAAAACATTTGCATTTGTTTGCCCCGGCACATACATTAAGGGAAAATTAATTTGCCGATCAATAATATTACTCGTATCTGATCATCACTACTTTTGTATTATAATTATAATAGCATTTATAATTGCGGAGGGATCCAATAACCATAGGCATTGGTACCTACGGTAACTATTTTTTAATTTATGTATAATTTGAAAAATCTAAACAGTTAGATGTATTCTATATTATCTTAATAACATACACATAAAAATGATAAAGTTTTAACATTGTCCGATAGTCATCAAGAGAGAAGAAAAAATCGTAAAACTTGAACCGTTGATTTTTGTTAATGTTTGATGCACATGTAAATAAAATCAAAATGATATATTTTTTTGTATACACATAAAATATGATATATACAACATATTCTATCAATTAGTTTTGTTATTTAAGAATTTAAAATGTAGTTATTTAAGATTTAATTTCACGGTCTCCTATTGGTCACCAAAAACATGATTATGTGATCTGTTTATATTTATAATGGTCAGCAATAACGAATATATAACTACTCAAAAATAAATTTCATTAAGCAACTTTATCCAAAGACAACTTAAAAAAGTAGACATGTTTAGCAAACAAATTAAGTACCAATAGATCCAATAACAATCATTAACAAACAAACAAACAACATAATTATATTTAAAAATTATACAACACAATCATTAGCAAATAAACAAACATCTTTTTTCCTTAATTTTTTTTTTTTGGAAAAGGTAGTATTACCACCGATTTCATTGAAACCAAAACTACTTAATTTACAAGATATTAATGGACACCAAAGATTGGTATCAAAAATCTCTGACAGAGATCAATATCCAACTAACACAAGTTCTATCCTAATTAATTTCTAAGCTCATTTATACAACACTAGCTATTATCTACAAATTAGTAACAAATAGTGTATCGGAATTGGGCAGTCATATATATATATATATATATATATATATATATATATGAGGAGGGTACCATTGACAATCCTTAACTTGACAATCTTGACAATTTGATATTTCAAAAATTTGTAAAAAATCATATAAATTCTCAAAAATAGAAAAAAGTTCACGGAATTATTTCTTGACTTGTAGATTAATTATGTTTCCGATTATATTCAATTTAAGTTATATTTGATAGCTCTTCAAAGATCCGTTAAATTACAACCGTTAAAAAATACACAAAATTTTGATAAACTAACAAACGATATTCAAATTGATTGAAATTTGGAATACTATCGATCTACAAGTTAATTAATGCATCCATAAGTCTTTTTTCAATTTTAAGATTTTTTATGAATTTTTATAAATTTTTAAAATGTTCCATTGTTAAGATTGTCAAAGTTAGCATTGTCAAGGGATCCCTCCTCTATATATATATATATATATATCATGCAGCATTCTTGTTTCCCTGAGTTCTCTGTGTCGTTTACTTTTTTCATCTGCAGATGCATGAAATTAACTTGCTTGAAGATATATATCTCTTGTACATATCCAAATAAGAAATCTAAATTTGGTTTGCCATCTCATTATAACATTTTGCAACATACCTATAAGAGTGCTATTATTGAATCAAGTTTAAATTATGATTTTTGAAGTATTTGAGCAGACTGGAAATTAAAAGGTCTGATTAATTCAAAAGACTTAATTAAGGTTGGAAATTAAATAGAGTATTTTTGAATCACTAGCTATTACTGTGGGCATTTTTCTAGAATTAAGTTTAGAAAACCATTAAATATGTACTGTAAGATATTCAAGATCGTACTACACCACTAATTAACTAAATCACTTGGTACTTAGTTAGCATATCGGCAATATACATATCATACAAAATATTAAACAATATGGTACTCCTAGGAAGACAATTGCATATGACATAGCCAGTCAAATAACACATGCAGATGCACACTTTTATGTTACTTCAACACAAACACACATGTTGGATTGTCCCTGCAGCTATATATTGAAATAGTAGCTAGATTGACACAGAAAACTACATATATAAAATGAAAAAATATATACAAGAAATATGAATTGTGTGTCTGAAAAGTACTGAAAGTCAACAATTTTGAGGCATAATGGATTAAAATAGCACAAAAATGGAGGCCATACCTGCATATGTCGGTACCATACTCTTCTATGGAATCACAGGCATGTATGTATATGTCAGCTACTGAAAATGAGAAAAAAAAATTTATGAATTGTGCTGGAAAAAAAAGAAAAGAAATATAAACACTCTATTAGAACCAAAATTAGGCAAAAACAACATACAATCAATTGTACCAAGTATATATATAGATGCAGAGATATATATATGAACAATTGCAAATCCAGTATATTGAGAAGTTTTTAGGGAAGGATCGATCGATCGATGAACCATGAATGTGCGTTGCTTGCTTATCACCGCAAGCTCGACATAGGGAACAAGAAGCAAGACGTAGCCAAGGACAAACTTGCCGATTAATTCCTCTTTCGCGATCGAGCGAGAGAGTTCACAAAGGGAAGCTAGCTCAAATTGAACTAATTCACAGATGGTGAACAAGATCTCTTTGTAATTCGAAGCGCATCGGCAAGTCATCCTTGGCTGCCCCATGCTCCTCGGTCCAATGTCGAGCTACCGGTGTGATGATACTAATTAGAGCTTGCATAAGAGATTGAAATGGTAGCATAAAGAATGGAGAACAATTGAGGCATTTTGGGTTCATTTATTTGAAGAGGAGAGGAGGGATATATGGAGAAGAGTGGAGGCTCCAATGCCTTTATATAGAGTTGTGAGGTGGTAATTAATTTATAGTGACTAGTTAATTAACAAGATATAATAAAAACCCATTTTTCTAAAGAATTAATTGGTGTTCTTTTCTTTAATTTCATTGTGGTTAAAAAAAAAGAAGAAGAAGAAGCAAGTAATTACTTTTGTTGTGTTATCTATCTAGGGTTAGATGGAGACATTGCTAGAAGGATCTTTGGCTGGCCAACAGAATAAAGGGAGACATGATAAGGTATCTCCCCTCTCAACCCATACTTTGTGAATATTAGATTGGACTTGTGAGAATAATATAAATTTTTTAATAAAAAAAACAAAGAAGAATATATAAATTAATAAGTTAAACATATCATGACCAGTGTAAAATATATTTTCCCCATAAAAAGGAATCAATATATAATTATATATTATAATTAATACTACATATATAAAACTTCTTTTCCGGAAATTGATGTACATTTTTCTTTTTTCTTTTTTTGCAAGAAATATGTAAATACTACTTCAGCGGCCACTGCCTGAATTAAAAAATAATAAAAAATACATCAGCCCATAACTTATGTTTAAACTTTAAACTGAAGAGACTATATATATGCGGAGTAACTAGTAACATCTAGATTGATCTTAGTATCAATATAATTTTTTTTAATTTAATTTCAATTATTGTCACTACCTAATCCTTATTAGAGTAGCAAAAAATTGCCAGCAGAGCATGCCCTAATTGGAAATGCATATATTAATTGACTACATGAGGCCCCAAAATTAGCATAAATTTGGTATAATTTAATATCAATCATGAAGAATAATTATTTTATTATTTTTTTTTTTGGTATACTTGCATATACTTGATTAACCGGTCTCTTTCATCTTCTTAATTAATGGAATAATTAGTCAAAGCATATATACTGTGATACAGCGATCAAGCAGGACGGCATAATTTATAATTGGATTAATATAATTATTTGATTAAATGCAGGGGCGGAGCCAAAAATCTGGCATGGGGTGGCCGGATCACCGGAGTCAAAAGACAGATATTATATAAAAAAATTGTCAAGTATCATTGAGAGCTCGAACACAAATAGTCATAATAAAAGACATGACAGAAGGAAGGAATGAAGAGAAATAAGAAAATGATTACGTTTCATGTAATTAAATTAATAAAGCAATAATAATTGAATTTACGAAAAACAATGAACTTTTCAATTAATTTTAAGACTTTACTTAATGGTTTTTTTATAATTCTATATAAAGTCTAACTCCATATGTAATTGAGGAGGGATTCAACAACCATGGTCATTGATATCCATGGTAGTCATTTCATTATTTATATATAAATGGACAATTGTAAAACGTTAGATGTATTCTATATCATTTTAATAACATATATACAATAAAATAATAAATGATAAAGTATTAACATCATTCAATAGTAATTAAGAGATGAGAAAAAATTATAAAATTTCAACCATTGATTTTGTTAATTTTGATGCACATTTAAATAAAATCAAAATAATATAATTTTTTGTGTACACATAAAACATAATATATTCTAACATATAAAATGGTCATTGATTGGTCACCAAAAATATGATTATTTGATCCATCTTCATGTAATTTAGGGAGCCAATAAAGATTCGTACTAGTGCATGAAAATCATAGGGGGCCAAATAAAATTTTTTTTACAAAAATACACTGACAAATTAAATGTCAGTACGTAATTTGGGAAATCATGGGGAGGTCTTAGCACCCGCCAGCCCCCCTCTCACCTGCCCCTGATTAAATGAGTGGATGGGGATTGTATATACAAAGCTGTCCAGACTTAATTAACATGTGATGACGAAATTAATCGATAAGCATTTGCAGAAGCTCTCCATTTTGCAAGTAGAAAAGAGGTACATTTTTTTTTCTTATTTAAACCCTGTATGTATAGGCTTCATTAGCTGATTAATGGCGCTGTAAAGCAGGCCAGGCAACAGTAATCCTTACTCCTAATAAAAGGAGATTGGATTTTTTTTGACATGAAAGTTTTGTCTTCTCCAAAGAAGAAAATCAGCCGTTGATTATGTTACTTAGATTGATCACTATCGTTGACGTACATTAATGTTCCGGCCCATTAAAATTTAAAACCCATATCAGTTTCCTTATAAGGGATGAGCTTTTAGCCTTTATCATAAAATATAATAATTTCAGTCCAAAGTAAAGCGTTAGCTCTTTACTAGTATTCTTAAATGCATTCTAATTAAGTAATAAAATCTGATTTAATTAACTAACTTGTTTATTTAATTTTAATATGATACATTGATAGTCGATAACTTGATATTGATATACACGCATATAACATTTACTAAGCATATATTATATGAGGAGGGCTCCATTGACAATGCTTATAATGACAATTTTGACAATAGAGAATTTAAAAATTTTATAATAATTCATAAAAAATCTTAAAAATGAAAAAACTTTTATGGATGCATTCTTTAACTTATAAATTAATAGTGTTTTAAATTTCAATCAATTTGAACATCGTTTGATGGTTTATCAAAATTTTATACATTTTTTAACGGTTGAAATTTAACGAGCTTTAAAGAGCTATCAAACGCCACTTCAATTGAATATAATTTGAAACATAATCAATTTATAAGTTAAATAATATCTATATAAATTTTTTTCTATTTTTTAAAATTTTTAATTATTTTTACAAATTTTTTAAAATTCCCATTGTCAAGATTGTCAATATAAGCATTGTCAATGGATCCCTCCTCATATTATATATACTTCATTTGTAATATGTATTGTTTCATATGTATAAGTTATCACACAAAGAAAATTAAAGATGCAAGGGTTATATATGAATCCACCGATCAAGTTCTGGAAATGGAGAGGAACAGATAGTGTTGCATGTAGCCTTTCCCGTTCACGAAAGGACAGTAGAATAGAAATAAAGAATCAAACAATGGCACAGAAATTAAAGATGCAAGGGTTATATATGACCAAGGCAGCATGGACGGCCTATATATATATATGGTTTCTGTAATTCTGTTACATGACAATAATTAAGACATATATATCAAAGAAAAACCGTTCACAAAAAAAAACGTCCATATATAGAGTTATATTTCAGGATGTATCGCTTAATTATATTTTAAGATTTATTTGTTACATATTTCCATAAAAAAACCGTTCATAGAGTCTATATGTTACATTTCATGATGTATCGGTTATATTTCGGAATGTATTTGTTACATTCCGTACACGTTTATAGATGTATGGAGAGTTTTTCAATAGACGCAAGATGTTAATTCTCTATATCAAATTATTCTTTTTCCCCTTGTAGTACAATATACAGAATTACAGATTACAGACAATTCATACTCTAGAAAGAGGGGTAAGTTTCCAAGCTTTTTAGCTATGCCACATCATCATTAATCTCAACCATTGATTTTGTTTCTCTCTCTTCATTTATCTTAATCAAATGGCTCAAAAATTTTTCATTAAAGAGATAATATTATGTACTTAAAGAATAATTTAAGACTCAAAATATTTGCAACTCTTTATATTCTTTTATATAAATTGAGATGTAGCTAAAAATATATTATATAGAAAATATATATTGAACAAAATATGTTTATGAAAAATTTATATTTATTTTCAATATCTATTAATTTATATAATATTATTTTTTTCAGAGCGAAGCCCGATTCACAGCTCTAGTTAATTATAATTTACTACAAGTACTTAAAGAAAAGAGGCTTTTTTTCCTGAACAACTTTGTAATTAATAGTACGTATATATATATATACTACATAGCCCATTAAATTTCCTCTATGATAAGATATTACCATGGACTGATAAAAGAAAATTAAAATCACCGGGTTAATTGCCGGCCCATTAATTTACTTGGAACTATTATCTGTGATTAAATTAAATGAACTAAAATTAAGTCTTTAATTACCGGCCCATTAATTTTCGGATTCCTCCACGTCTATGCATTTTCTTTCATTTAATTCCTCCAGTAAATCTCTTCCCCCTAAATTAATTGTATTCATTAATTTCTTAGCACGTTTCTTTTTTATCATCTCAAAATGATTATTATAAACTTCAAGGAGAAAAAAGTTAAAAATCAGCACAATGATAACGAAGGCGTACGTATAAAGCTGCACATATATTCCTTTTTTTTTTTTTTAGAAAAAAGGGGGAAGACAAGCGGCCGGAAAGATAATATTGTTATCTTTACTTTTCTGGAAGAAGGATATAATTTCGTGCGTATATAAACACTTTTCTTTTGATAGATTATAACTTAATTATGTTAGCAGAAAGAGGGCTTATTAATTTGCATGCAAAATTGAAAATGTGTTTTCTAATGCATGTAAGTTTGCATTAGAAATGAGAACTAAAATTTTTTATTTTCTGGACGATAAAAGTGGAGTTTATTTTTTAAATACCCATAATACCTTTCATCAAACAGTGCAGATCGGTTTTATCAGATCACACAGCTATGATCGCCTCCAGTAGTGGAGCTTGACAAGCTTTTAAGGGAGGGCCAAACCAATTAAGGGGGGCCAATTACTGTTAATTGTTGCAATTTATATGTATTTTATTAATAATACAAGGCATATTTGGTATTTTTTTGGATGGCAAGGGGGGCCAAAGCCCACTTTTCTAACATCAGCTCCGCCACTGATCGCCTCAATTTTGAACTAGTCATCTTCATTTCGAATACATGGCAGCATAAGGAATGAGAGACAATTACTACGTTATTAACATATTGAGTCATATTAATTAGCAACAATACGCGGCAAGCAAATGCATGTGGCAAAGAATTTTGATTAAAAGGAAAGTAAAAGTAACTTGCTGCAATTTATAAAAGAAAGTGAAAGTAACTTGCTACAAATAATTTTAATTCATGCTTTGTATTTTTTTATTCCAAATATATCTGAATTTCAGTTATGTAATTATATGTTTCAATACTTCTATCAAATTTTGTTGAGATAGTTTAATATTTAAACACTAATTACAAATTGTAAGTTGTAGATTAGTTGTTTTTTTTTTACGGCGATCAAAATTAAAATGGCTCACACAAATGGACAAGTTTCTTACTAAAGGCCGCCGCGATGCGCGGGTACTTCGCTAGTTAATTATAATTATAATAACAGTCCAGCTATATATGGTGCTATCCAAAGCACAGTACTTTGGTCGGTACTATGAACTCATATATCCATAAAATTTGGTTTTCTAGTAGATTTTGACATAAATTATATTAATTGAGTAGTTCAGATTGACTATTTGTAAATTGAAAATGAACATATATATGAGTCTATAGCACTGGATGAAGTGTGCTTTGCATGGCACCATAGCCGAACTCATTATAATAAATTAATAATATATACAAGTCTAGTGTCAAGTACAATACTTATATATATGGGAGGCCTTAAGTTTGAAATTAATGCGATAAAAATTATCATTGATCGATAAACATTCAAATTTGATTTGTCTCAACGCTAATTATATTGTTATATATTTAACAAAGTTATACTCCTATATCGTAGGTAGGGCTGGCAACGAATCGAATCAATTTTATCTTAACCGAATCGAGCTGAAATTGAACCGAGCTGAAACTTAATCAAGCTGAAATCGAACCGAGCCGAAACCGAATCGAGCTCTGAGCTCCATACGAGCTCAATTATTATAATAAATTATGATTACCATAGATAATTAAAGCTAAAATAAGTATATTATTTTGTTATTTTTTGATAATATAAACAAATTATCGCTATTTTTATTAATTTAACAATAAAATAAGTATATTTTTTTAATTAAATAATAAAATAGGTATATTATTATAAATAATTTTGACAAAATAGTTAAAAAAAATGTGCAAATTACTATATATCGAGCTATTACGAATCGAATGCGAATCGAATCAAAAAATAATCGAGCCGAGCTAAATCGAACTCGAGCTGACATAAAATCGAATCGAGCTTAGATCGAATCGAGCTCAAACTGAATCGAGCTCAAGCGAATTACGAGGTACGAACTTTTTTGTCAGCCCTAATCATAGGATAGATGTACATTATATATAAAGAGGAAAACACATGGCTTCCAATTATTATTTTCCATCGTTCCTTGAAAGATATGTTTTCACTGCAACATATATATGTGTGCTTATATTATGCCATCTAGCTCAGTCTTTCAACGCCACACATGCATGCATGCAGCACCATCTTAATTAATTAGTCACTTGAGCGGTAAATATATGCTCTAATAAATACATTTTATGGTTTGTGCTAACAAGTGCTCTATATTCCTTGGCCCTTCGTTAAGATCAATTACTGTTTCCTATGGAGACAGTTTAAACGGATAGCTGCGTATAAGTTAAGAAATTATTTCTGCGAGTACAAATTATCTATTTATTACATGTTTTTCAATTATATAAATATGGAGATAGACTATTATACTAACGTTAGCATTTTGGACTGAAAGCTAACACCTCAAATTTTATGGTGCTCAATAAATTATTTATATGAAAATATTGAATACAAAAATTTTTCATTTTTAGAGTTTTCTAAGTATTTATTTTGAATTTTAGAAAAGAGCTCATAAATATTAATAAAATATTGATGTTTGTACAGGCTATTTTAAAAAATGTAAAACAAATACTTAGAAAACTCTAAAAATAAAAAATGTTTGCATTCCCCAATATTTTCATATAAATAATTTATTAAGGACCAGAAATCGTGATTTCGAATACCGTAATATAAAATTTTGGGGCGTTAGCATTTCGGTCCGAAATGCTAACGTTAGTATAATATTCTAACTCATATATATGAAAGTCTTCGTATCTTCTTTAATCATGGACTAGTGAAAGAAAGTACCAATATAATACTCATACTCACTATATATATAGTATTAATGACTCCTATATATATATATCATATATGCATCTACAAGATTACTATAGTACATTTTCTATTTTTCATTTAGTACATGGGGACATACAGTACTATTGTTTTTTTTTTTAATTATAATAACTTAATAAGAGATGTGATGCATCGCATTATATTTACATATTTTAATTATAATAACTTAATAAGAGATGTGATGCATCGCATTTATATTTAAAATTCTTAGGTTTAGTTGCATTTAGTTAGTTAGATGTCTAAATTTGAGTATTTGAGTTTTTGGGGAGCCAATTTGGAGAAGATGCGAAAATAGGCGAAAGAGCACACAGAAGACCACAGAGTGTGGACCACAATCTCGAGTGTACGGTCCGCACTCAGATCAAAACTGGAGCATCTAAATCTGAGCTCAGCACAACCGCCGAAAATCCACTTTTGGAGCAACCGACTCCCTATTTCTAGGGAGTGCGATCCGCACCGACTGAAGCCCAGGCCGCAAGAAGAACAAAACCGACTGGACCTCTATTTTCTGGAGCAGTTTCAATTGAATATATCTAATTCTATTCTTCGTTCCAGAAATTAGAGGCCGTTTCCAGAGGAAAGAAGCTTATTTCTGGGAGCATCCAATGCCTATAAAAACATAGTCTCTTGAGAGGTTCATGTATCTTGTTATCTTGTTGAGTCGAGTCTTGTCTTAGTTTTAGTTTCTTGATTCATTAGTTTTTGAGAGTCAGTTCTAGTTTAGTTGAGAGTCTTTAATTTAGAGTTTAGAGTTAGTTTAGTTTAGAGTTAGTTTAGTTTAGAGTTGATAAGAAGAGGGAGATTACTCGGAGAAGAAGGTCATAGCGCCGTCAAGCTTCATCTACTCGATCATAATCGGTGCTTTCTTCTTTATGTTATTTACCTTTTCTTTAATTATGTTTTCTTTAGTTATGTCTGAGTAATTGTCTTTGTTCTTAGGGTTTAAGATGATGTTTGTTTGTATGGATTAATTGAATACTTGTTTTAATTGTTTAAGACTTAAAGTTATTTTCAGTTTGCTTTGCGCTTAATAATAATTGTACTTGAATTGTTTCTTGTTCGTTTGGTAAGAACCTGTAGATTAGGGTCCGATCTAGTTGGTTAATATAACGTCATCCGATCAAGAATTGATACTTGTGCTAATTTGGTAGATAACTTGTTGTCCAAAAGTAACCAAAAGGTGAAATTGCGGTTGTAACGAGAGTTAAATCGGACCTTAGAACAAAAGTGAATTGAATTTAGGTTAGAAATAATTCTAAAGATTTCTAATTGATCTTAAAGTGTTAAAAGTGCCAACAAAAGAGAGTTGAGGGACTTGTAATTGCTTTGATTTAGTTAGGAGTCAGTAACTTTAGTCAACTTATCAGATCTGAACCAAAACTGTTCTCTGCCAGCTACTTGCGGAACGCAAAGTGACAGGTTGCGAACCGCAAAAGCAAGTTACCGATAGAAAATCTATCTCTCAGACAGTTATCTGCGAACCGCAGTTAACACCTGCGGATCATTAAGCTAGTAACCGAAAGAGAGGCGAATTTTGTATACCCTGCGAACCGTAGGCTAGCCCTTGCTGGCCGCAGGCAATTGATCCAGACAGCAAACTGATTCTGAAAACCCTAGGAACGCCTGTTTAGTAATTGTTTCAAGTCTTTAATTTACTGACATTTACTTTCACCTGCTGTTAATTAGGAAACCAATCTTTGCCAAACCAACCCCCCCCCCCCCCCTTTATACAAAAATACCTAAAATAATCTCTTTAGGATTAGGATAGAGTTTAAAGTCTGGTTTAGAGATAATTTTCGTCCCTGTGGATTCGATCGCGACTATACTGCATTAGATCGTACGCTTGCGATCGAGAGCATTATTTAGGGTATTAAAAGCCTATACACTTCCCAGAGGTCAAGCTTTTTGACGCCATTGCCGAGGACGGCACCTTTATTTTTAGACTTTACTTTATTTTCTTTTCTAGTTCTAACCTTCTTCTTCTCTTTTTCTCTTTTTCAGGTGATTGAAGCTGGACCAATTCCCTCCTGTAGGCGACTACAAGTTGAGGAGTGGGATCCAGTATCCGTGACTACTCGAATCTCCGCACGCGAAGGTAAGCACAGTCGAATCTGATTCAGAAACAGCCTCTTCTTCATCCAACATGGCCGACGACCCAGAGCAAGAGCGGCTCGCGTTGGAAGCAGCTGAAACTGAGAGGCAAAGGCTTGAAGCGGAGGTCGAGAGACTCAGGCTAGCAATAGAAGCCGAAGAGCGAAGGAGAGACGCCGAGGCTGAAGCTCGACATCACGAGCCGCGTACTCTCAGAGATTACCGCATCCCCCGTGCTGACGATGCACAAGGACCCATCGTACTTCCTGACATAGTTGGGGATCCTCCCAACTTTGGCTCAGGGGTAGTCAACCTCATCCAGCAGAGCTGTTTTCACGGCTTAGAGTCGGAGAACCCACACGAACACATCAACAACTTCCTCCAATGTTGCCGAACCGTGAAGAACATCATGGCAAGCCCAGACTACGTCAGACTGGCTTTGTTTCCGTTCTCCCTATGAGACAAAGCACGAACATGGTTTAATTCTCTTCCCACAGACTCAATTGGTACTTGGGCCAATTTATCTACTCAATTTCTTAAAAAATACTACCCTGTTAGAAGAACTGCTAAAGTTAGAGCACAAAATTTCATCTTTCAAACAAGGGTATGATGAACCATTGAGTGATGCTTGAGATAGATTTAACCACTTGAGATAGTCTTGTCCGCACCACAAACTTTTCTGATTGGATGTTAGTTGATGCATTTTATGATGGTCTGACTTCACATAGTCGTGTTTTGGTTGATTATGGTGCAGGTGGGTCTATCATTGACCATGAGCCACATGAGATCTTGGAGCTATTTAACAGGTTGGCACAACAACAACAATGGTCCAACCGTGAGCCAATCAGAGGTCAAAAAGGGCACTATGAGGTTGATCAACTCGCTTTGATGCAAGCCAAAATAGAAGTTCTCCAGTTACAAGTTGACAAGCAGAAAGCTACCTCCAAAGCGGTGCAAGTCCAATCTTGTGCTCTTTGTGGGGAGGACTCTCATGACTACGAAAACTGCTCCCTATGTCAACCTGAGGAAGATGAGCAAGTCAACTCCATTAACAATGAAACACCATTCTTCCAAAAGCCTCCGTTCTCACAGTCATACTCCAACAACCCATCTGATCGCCAAAACTGGAGAAACCAACCTGATCGTCCCAACTATGGGTATAACAACAACAACCCTCCTCCGAGGTATCAGAACCAAGGGCAAGGAAATGGCGGCTGTAACTTCTACAGTAACGCCCACTTCCAAAACCAAAATCAGAATCGTAACACCCCGCTGAACAATGCATACCGCCCGCCATACGTCCCTCCACACCAAGAGTTGAAACCAGTAGTTGTCAACAACTTCATGCACGAGCAAGGCAAGATGAATCAGATGATCTTTGAACAGATGCAAGCCTTGAATGAGAAGTTGGCGAGGCTAGTAGGAGGTGACGCGGGTGCAGGATCAAGTTCGAGAGACACGGGCACGCTTCCGAGCCAACCGATAGAACCCAAAGGCGAGGTGAAAGCCATTCATACTTTGAGGAGCGGAACGCAGTACTCTGACCCTCCCATGCCAGAGGAAACAGACCCGAACGTCACCAGTCTAATTGATGCTGAATCCGCACAGAAAACGACGAAAACTGCTTCAGCCACAACTAATTGCGGACAGCAACCCTCAGCTTGCGCACCACATGACATTCAACAGACCGAACCTAAGGCGGTTGAAGCCCAACTGACATCTCAACCGGCGCACACAAGCCAGCCCAACACAACTACTTGCGATCCGCAAGCCCGTCCTTACGGCCCGCAAGATGAAGAAACAGAGGGCAAAACTGACCAGAATACCAATCATGTTTCATGCACCACGTCAGTGAAGGACAAAGGCAAAACAACAGTAGCTGAGCAGACCTACAGACCACCTGTCCCGTTCCTACAGAGGCTCGCCAAACAACGATTGGACGAGCAATTTTCAAAGTTCATGGAGGTAGTCAAACAACTCACCATCTTAATTCCATTCACCGATGCACTCACACAGATGCCTTCCTACGCCAAGTTCTTGAAGGACATCCTGTCCAACAAGCGAAGCCTAAAAGATTTTAGGAGCGTGCAACTCAACCTTGAGTGCAGCGCAGTTGTAAGCGTGAGCTACCTCCTAAGCTTGGGGATCCGGGCAAATTCACCATTTCCTGTAACATTGGTAAAGCCGTCATCAAGAGAGCCTTATGCGATTTTGGCACAAGCGTGAGCCTCATGCCTCATACCGTCTTCCAGAGGATTGGTGTGGGAGAGCTCAAGCCCACACGTATGACCTTGCAACTAGCAAATACCTCTACACGCTTACCCTTGGGGATAGTAGAAGATGTGCCCCATACAGGTGGGGAAGTTCTTTGTGCCTGGTGACTTTGTTGTGATGGACATGGAGGAGGATAAGAACGTACCAATCATCATTGGACGACCTTTCCTTTGGACAGCCTGGACCGTTTTTGACACCAATGAAGGTATCTCACCATGAATGTCGAGGGTGAAAAAGTTCAGTTTCAAATTGAAAAGGCGATGAAATACCCCGACTCATATGAGGATTGCTACCGCATGGACGTAATCGATCAATTGGTCCTTCATATATGCATATTAACTAGACTTGCACCTATATTTGCACCTAAAATCCTAAGTTCATTTGCATTTATGTAGAAGATTGTATAGAATCAAGTTACTTCTGTGTTTTGGTCCTATTTTCAGGTAAATGAAGCTTTTAGAGCTATTACGGACTAAATTTGGAGCAAGGAGCAAAAATAGGCGGAGGAGCACAAAGGAACATCTATTTACGGACCGCAACTCCCTATTTGCGGACCGTAATCAAGAATAGAACTTCTATTTCTATTTCATGCCAGCTCACAACCGCCATATCTAAATCAAGGAAACGCGCAGAGAGCCAATTTAAGCGACAGAAATGCTATTTCAAGGCCGAGCTCTCTTTTGACTTCTATTTGCGGACCGTACCTTCCTATTTGCGGAACGCAGACAGTTTAAAACAGATTAGAACACCTATTTTATGGCGCGTGCTATTTCTGGTGATCTCCTTTGGGACTTTTCCCTTACTTTCGCCCCAAGAAACCAGAAGTTAGACAACCATATTTGGGACATCTTCTCCTATAAAAGAGACCCCTTGGGGTGCTCTCATATAATCTCGTATCTCATAGTATCTTGATCTTGATCTTGTCAAGTCATTGTGCTAGTTGTTAGGTCTCATGTGTTGAGTTAGTCTAGTTAATATTTTAGTCGAGAGTCGTGTCAAGAGAGGAGCTCAACGCCGTTAGAATCGAAGGAGACGGTTACCACCCTCTTCCTAAGCTTACTCGGTGCTTTCTTTTCTCTTACTTTTGTTTATTTGTTGTAGTCATGTCTAGGTCCGAGTAGTCGTCTTTGTTCTTGGAGTTTAGGATGATGTTTGTATGAATGGATTAATTGAATACTTGCTTTTAACGTTTATGCATTGAAGTTATTTTCATATTTGCTTTGAGCTTATTCATAATTGTGCTTGAATTGTTTTCTTGTTCTTTGATATGATCCTGTGGATGTATGTTCGTATCTAGTTGGTAGATTTATATCTTCTTAGGCCAGAATTGCTAATTGCATGAGAGTGCACTTGTAGTAGTTCACCCTATTTTGATAGACCTGTGGATTGGGCATAGTCTAGTTGGAAAACTTAACGTCAATTGATACAGATTCAATACTTGCACTATTTGGGTAGATAACTTGTTGTCCAAGTGTATCCAAGAAGAGAAGTTGTGGTTATAACGTGAGTTAAACCATACCTGTGATCGAAAGCAAATCGGGTTTAGGTTAGAGATAATCTAAAGATTTCGAATTGATCTAAAAGTATTTAAAAGTGCCAACAAACGAGAGTTGAGGGACTTGTAGTTGCTTTGGGTTAGTTGGGGATCGGTAGCTTTGATCAACAATAGAAACTGAGCTTGAACTGACTCTGATCTGTTCCCTGCGGATCGCATTGGTGACAGGTGCGAACCATACCAAGCAAGGAACAGACAGAGAACCACAAATTTGTACATCTTGCGGTTCACACCCTCTCGGGTGCGGAACGCAGGCGGTTAGTCCAAACATCAAACTGATTCTGAAAACCCTAGGAACGTTTGTTTAATAATTGTTTTAGAGTCTTTTATTTACTGTTATTTACTAATTTGCATCTGTTAATTGTTAGAAAACCAACTTCAAACAAACCCCCCCAAATCGGTTACGTTCACATTAGTATTAGTTTAGGATTTAAAGAACTGTTTAGAGATATAACCGTCCCTGTGGATTCGATCCCGACTATATTGCATAATATCGTACGCTTGCGATTGATTGTATTATTTAGGGTAAAAAGCCTATACACTCCACGCGTATCAAGCTTTTTGGCGCCGTTGCCGGGGACGGCAACACTATTTCTAGACTTTTTCTTTATTTTCTTTTCTATTTCTAACCCCCCTTTTTTAGTTTTCTTTTTATTTTGTTACAGGTGACAGAAGCTGGACCGACTACCGCCGGTTGGTGACTACAAGCTGAGAAGTGGTGTTCAATATCCGAGACTACAACCAGAGGACACCCCGACCTCAACCCCATCTGACCTGACCACAATTTTCCAACGGTTGTCGATCGAAGATTCTTCCTGCGGACCGCACCTCACTACTCACGATCCGCAGGACATAGCAGACGAAGCAGCAAGGCTCGCGTTGGAAGAGGCGGAAACTGAGAAGCAACAGCTTCGAGCAGAAGTCGAGCAACTAAGGCAAGTGATAGAAGAAGAACAGCGTAGAAGAGAAGCTGAGGCTGAAGCTCGACGTAATGGACCGCGCACTCTCAGGGATTTCCACATCCCCAAGGCTGATGATGCACAGGGACCGATCATACTTCCTGACATCGTTGGAGATCCTCCCAACTTTGGCTCAGGGGTAGTCAACCTCATCCAACAGAGTTGTTTTCATGGATTGGAGTCGGAGAACCCACACGAACACATCAACAACTTTCTCCAATGTTGCCAAACCGTGAAGAACATCATGGCGAGCCCAGATTACGTCAGATTGGCTTTGTTCCCGTTCTCCCTACGAGATAAAGCAAGAACATGGTTTAATTCTCTTCCCACAGGCTCAATTGGTACCTGGGCCGAATTATCTAAACAATTCATTGAAAAATACTACCCTGTTAGGAGAACTGCTAAAGTTAGGGCACAAATTTCATCTTTCAAACAAGGGTATGATGAATCATTGAGCGATGCTTGGGATAGATTTAACCAATTGAGACAATCTTGTCCTCACCATAACTTTACTGATTGGATGTTGGTTGATGCATTTTATGATGGTTTAACTTCACAAAGTCGTGTTTTGGTTGATTATGGTGCAGGTGGGTCTATCATTGACAATGAGCCACATGAAATCTTGGAGTTATTTGATAAGTTGGCAAAGCAACAACAATGGTCCAACTGTGAGCAAATCAGAGGTCAGAAGGGACGTTATGAAGTCGATCAACTCGCTTTGATGCAAGCTAAACTAGACGCCCTTCAATTACAAGTTGACAAGCAAAAGACCACCACTAATGCCGTGCAAGTCCAATCTTGTACTCTTTGTGGAGAATCTCATGACTACGAAAACTGCCCCTTGCGTCAAACCGAGGTTGGAGGACAAGTCAACTTGATCAACAATGAGCCACCCTTCTACCCAAAGCCTCCGTTCGCACAGTCGTACAACCCTCCTCAGAGGTATCAGAACCAAGGGACCCAGTATCAACCAGGTCAAGGAAGCGGAAACCGTAACTTCTACAGCAACAACCACTTCCAAAACCAAAACCAGAATCGCAATACCCCGCCGAACAACTTATACCGACACCCAAACGCGCATCCCCAACAAGAACCACACGTACCACCCGAGGTCAACACCTTCATGCAAGAGCAAACCAAGATGAACCAAATGATCTTTGAACAAATGCAAGCCATGAATGAGAAGTTGGCTAGACTAGCGGGAGGAGACACTAAAGCGAGCATAAGCTCGACGTGCACGGGTAAGCTTCCGAGTCAACCAATTAATCCAAACGGCGAAGTAAAGGCTATACATATCTTGAGGAGCGGCACGCAATACACAGACCCTCCAATGCCAGAGGAACCTGACTTGAGTATCAAGGGACCAGCTGACGCCGAAACCACTCAAAAAACTACGAAAACCGCTTCAGACAGAGCAGAGTGCGAACCGCACCCTTCTGTACATGGTCCGCACATCCCTCGGTTAGCAGAAACAGAGAAGAGCACGACCCAGCCGACTTCGCGACCAAAGCAGTCAGGCCCAACCGACACAGCTTGCGGTCCGCACTCACGAGAGTACAGTCCGCAGGATGATGAGACAGAAGGCAAAACTGACCAGAATACCAATCCTGTTTCACGTGCCACCTCAGCAAAGGGCAAAGGCAAAGCAACAGAGACACCACCGCCTTTTCAGCCGCCTATTCCTTTTCCACAAAGACTCGCCCAACATCGATTGGATGAGCAATTTTCAAAGTTTATGGAGGTACTTAAACAACTCACAATCTCAATTCCATTCACCGACGCTCTCATGCAAATGCCTTCGTACGCCAAGTTCTTGAAAGACATCTTGTCCAACAAGAGGAGTCTCAAAGATTGCAAGAAGATACAACTCAATCATGAAGTAAGCGCGGTCATAAGTCGTGAGTTACCTCCTAAACTTGGGGATCCGGGCAAATTCACAATCCCATGCACTATAGGGAAGGCCAACATAAAGAAAGCACTATGCGATTTGGGTGCAAGCGTGAGTCTCATGCCTTACACGGTGTTTCAAAGAATCGGAGTTGGAGATCTTAAACCGACTCGCATGACGATCCAACTTGTCGATACCACCACGCGCAAGCCGTTGGGCATTGTTGAAGACATACCCGTTCGAGTTGGAAAATTCTTTGTTCCGGGAGATTTTGTGGTGATAGACATGAAGGAAGACAAGTACGTGCCGATTATTTTAGGGCGACCTTTTCTAAGGACCGCCGGTACCATTATCAACACAAGAGATGGCACGTTGACGATGTATGTTGGAAATGACAAGGTTCAATTCCAAGTTGAAGAAGCAATGCAATACCCCGACTATTCCGAAGACTGCTGCCGATTGGACGCTATCGAGGATGGAGTCCATGAGGTGCGAGAAGATGACGAGTCTCCTCTGCAGGATCAGTTGGTACATGCATTATGCGGTTCGCAGCTCACTACATGCATTCCGCAGAAGGAAGGAGGAAGGGCTGAGACACAACTGACACTTCAGCCCGAGACAGAAGAAGCAGCAGATGACACATACTGCGGTTCACAGCTCACCACATGCGTTCCGCACCATGCTGAACCTCCAAACAGACAGTCGATTTTTCAGACGCAACCAGAACCGCCTGTTCTGCAACCAGTCACAGTAGATTGCGATCCGCAGGACACCAAGAACGGTACGCAGGAAGGAGTTACCAGGTACGAAACAGACAGGTCTCCTCCGCGCATAGCTTGGCATCAGGTCAGGTATTTTCTTTAATAATTTAGGTAGTTTAGGGGTCGAGCTCGGGACCTAAAACGTAACGCTTCTTGGGAGGCAACCCAAGCACGAATAAAGTAGTTTAGGTTAGTTTAGATAGTATCAATTAGTCCATACAAACAAGTTCATCATAATATTGCATAAGGTATGTTTAGTCCTAGGAGCCAACCCAAGGAATCATGAAGAATCAGAGCTCGAAATCACGAAGAAACAAGGCGCTGGCATCTACCTGCGTTCCGCAAGCAGCAGATTGCGTTCCGCAGTAAGCTCTGACAGATCCCTGTTTCAGACAGAAGAAAGGCATAGTTCGATTGAGCTTGGGGAGTCTCCATGACGTCTATGGAGCATAGCTAGTCCATCAGGTCGTATTTTTTCTTTCTCTCATTTATTTCCATATCTAAGTTCTAAGCACTGAGGGCAGTGCAAGGATTAGCTTGGGGAGGGAGAATAGAGTAAACTTGATTATAGAGTCCATGCATTTTTGAGTCCAATTTTTCGAATTTTCATGCATTGCATTTACGAAAAATTTTGAGTAGGTGTTAAATTCAAGATTTTTGGGTGTTTTTGAATTTTGTTTTATTAAAAATTGAGTAGGATAACTTCATGAGATATTTTTTATAGTCGGTAATTCTTGTTCTGAAGTGACTAGTTACTTGAATTGAGTAAGAATTTATTGGAAAAAGTAGTAAACCGAAAATCTGATTGAGAATGAAAAAGGAAATTCTTTTGGTTTTGTTGATTTCACGTGAACATGGGTCTGGCAAAGTGGAAAGTCATAGCTTGAATGTCAAATAAAAATAATTAAATCCGTAAATGTTCATAAATGACGAGATAAGTCTTGGGCAGCGGAAATCAAATCAAATAAGAGGCTTTTAGGATCGCGGTTGATTCGGACGAGTGTACCCTTTATTTTTCCATCCGAATCGATTGGATTCTAAAATGTCTCAAATTCACAAAAGGTTGGAGTTGCGTTCAGTTCGGAGTTGTGTACCCTTTAATTTTTTCATCCGGACTGATTCGAGCTTCATTCACCAAACACAAATAAAATAAGACATTTCAAAGTCTATGGAGTTGAATAGAACGAGAAAGTTGTTCACGTGGGATGAGCAAAGCTTAAATAACCACTTTGTAGTTTGATTGAAAGATCTAGGTCCGAAAAAGTACAATTGTCTTATTTGTTTCATGAAACAAGAGTCGCTCGTCTTGGTTACTTATTATAACACATGTCTTATGAAGTAATTTTACCCAATTGTTGATAAAGCTTAGTTTAAACTTGTTCATAAATCTTGAGTTAAACATAAACACAAAAACTTTCATTTGCATTACTTGGGAATTTGGGAATGAGTCTAGGTACAGTTTGTTCTTAGGTTTAAGTAATTGCTTGAGGACAAGCAAGGGTTTGAGCTTGGGGAGATTTGATGCACTTATTTTATATATGCATATTAACCAGACTTGCACCTATATTTGCACCTAAAATCCTAAGTTCATTTGCATTTATGTAGAAGATTGTATAGAATCAAGTTACTTCTGTGTTTTGGTCCTATTTTCAGGTAAATGAAGCTTTTAGAGCTATTACGGACTAAATTTGGAGCAAGGAGCAAAAATAGGCGGAGGAGCACAAAGGAACATCTATTTACGGACCGCAACTCCCTATTTGCGGACCGTAATCAAGAATAAAACTTCTATTTCTATTTCATGCCAGCTCACAACCGCCATATCTAAATCAAGGAAACGCGCAGAGAGCCAATTTAAGCGACAGAAATGCTATTTCAAGGCCGAGCTCTCTTTTGACTTCTATTTGCGGACCGTACCTTCCTATTTGCGGAACGCAGACAGTTCAAAACAGATTAGAACACCTATTTTATGGCGCGTGCTATTTCTGGTGATCTCCTTTGGGACTTTTCCCTTACTTTCGCCCCAAGAAACCAGAAGTTAGACAACCATATTTGGGACATCTTCTCCTATAAAAGAGACCCCTTGGGGTGCTCTCATATAATCTCGTATCTCATAGTATCTTGATCTTGATCTTGTCAAGTCATTGTGCTAGTTGTTAGGTCTCATGTGTTGAGTTAGTCTAGTTAATAGTTTAGTCGAGAGTCGTGTCAAGAGAGGAGCTCAACGCCGTTAGAATCGAAGGAGACGGTTACCACCCTCTTCCTAAGCTTACTCGGTGCTTTCTTTTCTCTTACTTTTGTTTATTTGTTGTAGTCATGTCTAGGTCCGAGTAGTCGTCTTTGTTCTTAGGGTTTAGGATGATGTTTGTATGAATGGATTAATTGAATACTTGCTTTTAACGTTTATGCATTGAAGTTATTTTCATATTTGCTTTGAGCTTATTCATAATTGTGCTTGAATTGTTTTCTTGTTCTTTGATATGATCCTGTGGATGTATGTTCGTATCTAGTTGGTAGATTTATATCTTCTTAGGCCAGAATTGCTAATTGCATGAGAGTGCACTTGTAGTAGTTCACCCTATTTTGATAGACCTGTGGATTGGGCATAGTCTAGTTGGAAAACTTAACGTCAATTGATACAGATTCAATACTTGCACTATTTGGGTAGATAACTTGTTGTCCAAGTGTATCCAAGAAGAGAAGTTGTGGTTATAACGTGAGTTAAACCATACCTGTGATCGAAAGCAAATCGGGTTTAGGTTAGAGATAATCTAAAGATTTCGAATTGATCTAAAAGAATTTAAAAGTGCCAACAAACGAGAGTTGAGGGACTTGTAATTGCTTTGGGTTAGTTGGGGATCGGTAGCTTTGATCAACAATAGAAACTGAGCTTGAACTGACTCTGATCTGTTCCCTGCGGATCGCATTGGTGACAGGTGCGAACCATACCAAGCAAGGAACAGACAGAGAACCACAAATTTGTACATTCCAAACATCAAACTGATTCTGAAAACCCTAGGAACGTTTGTTTAATAATTGTTTTAGAGTCTTTTATTTACTGTTATTTACTAATTTGCATCTGTTAATTGTTAGAAAACCAACTTCAAACAAACCCCCCCAAATCGGTTACGTTCACATTAGGATTAGTTTAGGATTTAAAGAACTGTTTAGAGATATAACCGTCCCTGTGGATTCGATCCCGACTATATTGCATAATATAGTACGCTTGCGATTGATTGTATTATTTAGGGTAAAAGCCTATACACTCCACGCGTATCAGTCCTCGAGATGCAAGAAGACATGCTAGAGGAGCAACATAACTCACTCAAGTACCAGTTTGACTATCTATCCTCTTTAGAAGATGAGTTGAGTTCGGATGAATCAGATGGCATGACCGATGACGATGAATCAGCTTCATCCACTTTTGTCTGCGGTCTGCATCCCCTTGTCTGCCATCTGCAGAGCGTTGAAAATCCTCTGTCAGACAATGCGCAACCAGTTTTCTCTGTGGCGCAGACAGGACCTGAAATATCCTGCGATCCGCAAGACCAATCCTGCGACCCGCAGGAAGGACAACCTGGGGGTAAAAATGACAAATCACCACCCCTCGAGCCCCGAGTAAGGTAGACCTGAAACCATTGCCCGATACCCTCAGGTATGAGTTCCTTGACGCTGAGAAAACTTCTCCAGTCATCGTTGGCGCTCAGTTGAGCTCTGATGAAACAACCAAACTTTTGGAGAAGTTGAGACTTCATAGGGGTGCCTTAGGGTACTCAATCCATGACATCAAAGGACTCAGTCCAGCCATTTGTGCACACCTTCAGTGCAACATCAAAGGAGACTCAACCCACGCTTCAAGAGGTAGTAAAAAAGGAAAATTTTAAATTACTTGATGCTAATATTATCTTTCCTATTTCAGATAGCAAATGGGTAAGTCACGTGCATGTGGTTCCAAAGAAAGATGGACATACAGTCGTTGAGAACGACAAGGGCGAGAAGGTCCATGTGCGTCCTACAACTTGTTGGAGGATGTGCATTGGCTACTGTAAGCTGAATGCTGCTACACGCAAGGACCACTTCTCGCTTCCTTTTGTGGATCAGATGTTGGAACGCTTAGCGAAACATTCTCACTTCTGCTATCTTGACGGTTATTCAAGCTTCTTCCAGGTACCCATCCTCCCTCAGGATATGGAGAAGACGACTTTCACATGCCTTTATGGTACCTTCGCTTACCGAAGAATGCCATTTGGCTTGTGCAATGCGCCGGCTACATTCCAGAGGGCGATGATGGCAATTTTCTCTCCTTCCATTGAAAAAGAAGTTGAAATTTTCATGGATGATTTTTCTGTTGTTGGTACCTCTTTTGATGATTGTCTAGCTAATTTGTGTAAGATTTTGCAGAGATGTGAAGAAACTAATCCGGTTCTCAATTGGGAAAAGTGTCACTTCATGGTGCAAGAAGGCATTGTGCTAGGCCACCGAGTCACAAGTAAGGGCATTGATGTAGAAAAAGCCAAGATGGAAGTAATTGAGCAGATGTGCACACCAACCGCTGTTAAAGAAGTCCGCAATTTCCTCAGACATTGTGGATTCTACCATCACTTCATCAAGGACTTCGCCAAAATCACCAAGCCCTTGACAAACCTTCTGGTAAAAGACTCTGAATTTAATTTTTCTGATGAGTGTGTTGAGTCTTTTAACAGGTTGAAAGAAGCACTAGTGTCTGCACCGATATTACAGCCTCATGATTGGTCTCAACCCTTTGAGATCATGTGTGATGCCAGTGACTATGCCGTGGGTGCTGTTTTAGGGCAAAGGAAGGACAAGAAACCTGTAGCCATCTGCTATGCGAGCAAGGTCCTTGATCCCACACAAATCAACTACACCACAACCGAGAAGGAGCTACTACTAGCTGTGGTGTACGCCTTGGAGAAGTTTCACTCCTATTTGGTCAGCTCTCAGATCATCATCTACACCGACCACGCAGCACTCAGGTATCTTCTCTCTAAAAAGGATGCAAAACCACGCTTAATACGTTGGATTCTTTTATTGCAGGAGTTTGATATCGAGATCAGGGACAAGAAAGGAATGGAGAACTTAGTAGCAGACCACCTGTCTAGACTGCATTGGGAAGAAGAAGAGCAGAACAACATCCCAATTGACGATTCTATCCCTGGATAGTAGCTCTATTCCCTTGATGCACACTTAGAAGGCTGCCCTCCACCTTTTCCAGCGCAGAACTACAACCAGATGGCTGCTTGCGGCCCTGCAAGCACGAGAGTACAGGTGGCAAGTAGTTCATCCCAGACCGCAGATAGCTCACCGCAGAGCCCATGGTATGCAGACTTTGCCAATTTTCTCGTCGCGAACATAATTCCTGCCGGCATGACTTATCAACAAAGGAAGAAGTTCAAAGGTGATGTTAAGTCCTATTTTTGGGAGGAGCCCTACCTTTTCAAGATGGGTATAGATGGAATTTTTAGGTGTTGCGTACCGCGTGAGGAGGTCAACTCTATACTTTCTCAATGCCATTCCTCTGCCTATGGAGGACATGCTTCCGCTTCCAAGACCGCCGCCAAGGTTTTTCAGTCAGGATTCTACTGGCCCACCGTTTTCAAAGATGCACATGCTTTTGTGCAATCATGTGATCAATGCCAGAGGACCAGTAACATCTCGAGACATAATGAAATGCCACAGCAGCCCATCCAGGAGGTAGAGATTTTCGATGTGTGGGGCATAGATTTCATGGGACCATTCCCTTCTTCAAAAGGGTTTTCATACATTCTTGTGGTCGTGGACTATGTGTCCAAATGGGTGGAGGCGCTAGCTTGTACCAACGCCGATGCAAATGCCGTCAAGCACCTTTTCAATGGTGTAATATTTCCGCGCTTTGGAGTACCTCGCGCCGTAATCAGTGACGGAGGCAAACACTTCATCAACCGTCAGTTCGAGCAATTTTGAGCAAACATGGGGTAACTCACAAAGTATCCAGTTCTTATCATCCACAAACCAATGGCCAAGTTGAAGTATCTGAAAGGATGTGTTTTGAAAGTTATTTATGTTTATGATTAAATGTGTTTTTGATATGCATTTATGTTCCTTGAAATTTAATAATATCATTCCTTTAAAGAATTCAGGAAGATGCTTTTGGTCCTGAATCATAGAACTCTAAAGATGGGATATGTATTTCTAAATTAGCTCATGATCTTGATAATTAAAGAGGAACATTAATTATCAGTAAGATCATCATGTTGATAAAAGTATATTGTAGTTCTATAAATATAAAGTTTATCACTATAAACATGAGTGTATAAAATTAGATGGATAATTTATACATTGAGCATGACCAATTTAAATGAAACATCATATGGATTGTGTTTTGTGTCATTGATGTTTCATTGTGTCTTTGAATCTACGATATGAGATATGTATATTTTTCACATGAGTAACACATGATTGTGATTATCATTTAAACCCTATCAAGTTATAGGATAAAGTGATAGTTCGTTGTGTGAAACTTGTGCGGGAGAAATCTATGTATCAACAGTATCATTGTCACTCAATATGAGTAGTGATATTACTTGGCCCCTTGGTAAGTGGGATTATAATGCTAGCAATATAACTGGTATCAGTTATAATTATAATTCACTTATAAAGACCAAGAAAACGAATGCAGTGCAAAAATGACACGTTCCTATTTTGCGCAGCATTCAGAATATCACGTGACAAGGATAGACACAATACTAGAGGATTTGGCAAAATAATGTACAGCATTATTTATGTCATTTGAAGGACTATATGTAGTGATAGAACCTCTGTAGTCATTTGATATATAGTTATATCATAACTTCAACATGACATAAATCCCTAAACGGTCACACCAAATGAATAAGAAACAACTAGGTTCTATATCTTATAGATTATTTCATGGTTGAAATAATAAGGATAAGATATTAGAATTAACTTTCTAAAATTACTTTATAAAGTAATTAGATGGAATTATTGGAGGCGGTTTTAACTATCTAATTTAATTTATAAAACAAATAGGGGTGTTTTTTTTTTGTCATGCCGAAATGGGAAACAAAAATAGGGCCATGCTATATATATATTAATAATAATATTAAGAGCGCTATTATTAGTTTGGTGCTATTATTAAGTTTTTTTTTATCTTCGCCTATAAATATAGGCGATCAGATCACAAACAATGATCATCCGAAAATTAGTAGTTATTTTCAGCCTCCCTCTTCCTCCATTGTTCTTCTCTTGTGTTGAGAATTAAAGAACAACTAATTCCATTAGAGAGTGCTAGGGTTAGGTGTTCATCTATCGTGAACACCGATCGCGAGTTGTTTGTAGATTCAAGGTGAACTAAGGGCTCTTCCGCACCGCTGCCTCGCCTTGAAGTCGATCGATTCAGGAGGAGAAGAGGAAGAACGAGCAACGAAGAATAGCCAATCGCCTTATCAATTCCGCGCAAATCAAGGTACAATTCTTATGTCGTCTTTGTGAATTAATTAGAGTTTAATTAATTGAGAAGATGATTGGATTGCATGTGTTCTCCCATGCAATCATGATAGAATTGTTTTGTGTAATATGTTAGAATTACATGTGTTCTTCCATGTAATTAGATGTTTGATTGTTGCATTAACGAAGATCTTTTAGTATAGTTATGAACTTGGGGTTAAAAATTTAAAAATTCGACCCTAGGCTATACATGAAATCCCAACAGTATCTAATCGGGAAATCAAGGCCATTCTTGAGAAGACCGTAGCAAGATTAAGAAAAGATTGGGCTTCCAAGCTCAATGACGCACTATGGGCATATCGCACGGCTTTCAAAACCTCGATTAGCATGAGCCCCTTCAAGCTAGTTTATGGCAAACTGTGCCATTTGCCAGTCGAGATCGAACACAAAGCTTTTTGGGCGGCGCATGCCATCAACCTAGACTTACAAGCAGCCGGAGAAAAACGCATCCTCAACCTCCACGAACTTGAGGAAATGCAACTTCAACCCTATGATAACGCAAAGATGTACAAGGAATGCACTAAAAGAGTTCATGACAACCGCATCATGTGCCGAGACTTCAAGGAAGGTGACCTTGTTCTTCTTTTCAGTTCTCGCTTGAGACTTTTTCCTGGCAAACTCAAGTCAAGGTGGTCGGGCCCATTCTTTGTCAAGAAGGTCTACCCGTTTGGAGCAGTTGACATAGCAGGAAAGGATGGCGTTGCATTCAAAGTCAATGGTCAACGACTTAAGGCGTATTTGGCCAATCAATACCAAGAGGAACGTCTCGACTTGCATCTTTCTGCACCCACTCCCAAAGCAACATAGACGTATCAAGGTCAAGCTCAGGACCTCAAACAAGCGCTGCTTGGGAGGCAACCGAAGGTTTAGTTTTTCGAAAAAAATAAAAAAATATAAAAAATAGAAAAATAGAAAAATAAAAAAAAAATAGAGAGAGAGGGAACAAAAAGAGAGTCAGGAGTCCAAAGTCGTAGAAACAACAAGATTCGGAGGTTCAAAATCGAGGAGAAACTAAGTTCTGGAAACTTCAGTGCGGCCAACAACCACGACTATGCGACCCGCAGACAGTTCATTACGAGAAAGGCGTGAAGTTCTGAGTTCCACAATCAAGGAGGAAGGATTACAACAGAGTGCGATCCACACCCACGATCTTGCAGCCCGCACTTAGTACTGACAGAGCACGAATCTTGGAGCAATCTTGACTGTTTATTCTAGGTTCTAACCCTAACTTAATCCTTTATAAATCCCCCCTTTCCTTCTTCTTTCCCTAGCCAACCTGCCCCTCCCCCTCTTTTCTTCCTCATCTCCCACCTTTCCCTCCCTCCACTACCTTCCTCTTCTCCTTCACTTCCTCTCCTTCCTCTTCTCCTACACCGCATAGCAACGCACCGCACCACCACCTTGCGCGCCACCTTTGCAGCCACCAGCACCGCACCGCGCCGTCACCACTGCTGCGCCGCACCCCTTCCCTGCGCACCGCACCACCACCTCGACCACCAGCGTAATCATCACCACCACTGCCACCTGACGCACCAGAACAGCAGCAGCACCGCTGCTTCCCTCTGCTCGTTCCCTGCGCACCGCACCACCACATTGCGCCATCACCTCCGTACACAGCAACACTACGCCGCACAGCCACCAATCATCACCACCACTAGCACTCATTCACATCACCACCACTACGCCACCGCGCGCCACCTCATCAGCACCACCTCCATCACCATATCTGACTCATCTCCACCTCACCACCATTACCCGCTGCCGGACACGACGCCACCACTTCCACCACTAGAACACCTCAGCACTGTAGCCCCCCTCACCCCCGCTTGCGCCACCGCAGCACCGGATCCGCCTCCTCTTTGCTCCACTGATCATCACCAACAGCCACCACCAGAAGTAACAGCAGCAGCGCCAAGCACCAGCCAGCAGATCTGACGCCACTTGGTCTGCTCCGATCTGCTGCCAACAGTCGAGATCCGCCGCGTCAAGCCCCGATCTAACTAGTCGTGACCCGATCTGCCTAATCGACACCCGACCCACCATTTTTAAAGTTCAAATATCTCACACCTAATTTTAATTTTAAATTGGACTCTGATTTGGTGGTGAATTACAAACCCGAACTCGGATCAGTGACCCGTTACACCAAAACCCGACCCGTTTCAAACCCAGTATCTCTGAACCGGTTGCGCCCCGTACCACGAAAGTGCGATCCGCACTTGGTACAAGGAACTGATAACCCGAACCAGCCTAAGTCAAGCCGAGATCAACAGAATGCGGTCCGTACAGTCGACAGTGCGATCCGTACTCTGTTCAAAATCTAACAACCCCGACCCAGTCCAGTTCAACCGAGACCAATATAATGCGAGCCGTGCCCTCGGTACTGCGACCCGCACTCCGTTCAAACTGAAACCATGTTCCGCCGAACCAGAAGCAAGACACAAGGTGCCTCATCATCTCAAGCCCCACCACCACCACCTTCACCAACACCTGCTGAGATGAACTTCAACGCAAACCTGGTGTACCTCAACACCAAAACCGTCGTATCCACTCCGATTGTTGATTTTCAGTTTTTGGAGGAGATCAGGATCATTGATGAGTTTACCCGTCTCACCTCACGCGTTGGTTTCAGTCGGGCATTTTGGGATATACCGACCTGTTACAAGGTGTACATAGACCCGACGAGAGAGTTCCTGGCCTCTCCGACAAGGGCCAAGGCATCCAATTTAGCCTCAATGGTCAGACACATCAGAGGACTATGACACGTCTTGCACAATGATTCCATCTCGCGCCAGGTGGTTCTGATTATCTTGGATAACATTCCTCAGGCTGATGTTCACGAGGCGGACCCCATTAGTCCTTTTACCCACCGCTCTCATTTATGGCCCCGCATCACTGGCCAGCAGCTTCCACAAATTGAACCGGACCCTAGGATCAACGCAATTATCCATCCCGCACTTCGATTCATCTGCCGAGCCCTCGGAAACTCCATTTTTCCGTGTGGGGAGACTACGCTCCAACCCCGACATGACAAGTTGTCTCTCCTTGCCACCATGCTCCGCCCCGACGAGCAGTTGCAATGGCCAGACCTGATGATGCTGCACATGGTGAAGTTTTGGTTAAAAATCTCCGGCTCAGGCAAGGAAGGAGGAATTATTGCTACAGGATCATATGTTTCCCACATTGCCCATGTCATGAAGAAAGATCTGAGTGGTAGGGGCTATCAGGAGTGTACTGACGGACAAGTACTGACCAACAGAGCATTTCCCAGTTGGGGTTGGACTATTATACTTAGTGGTAGGGGCTATCAGGAGTTAGACTATTATACTAACGTTAGCATTTCGGACTGAAAGCTAACGCCCCAAATTTTATGTTATCATATCCGAAATCATGATTTATGGTGCTCAATAAATTATTTATATGAAAATATTGAATACAAAAATTTTTCATTTTTGGAGTTTTCTAAGTATTTATTTTGAATTTTAGAAAAGAGCTCATAAATATCAATAAAATATTGATATTTGTACATGCTATTTTAAAAAATGTAAGACAAATACTTAGAAAACTCTAAAAATAAAAAATGTTTGTATTCCCCAATATTTTCATATAAACAATTTATTAAGCACCAGAAATCGTGATTTCAAATACCGTAACATAAAATTTTGGAGCGTTAGCATTTCGGTCCGAAATGGTACCGTTAGTATAATATTCTAACTCATATATATGAAAGTCTTCGTATCTTCTTTAATCATGGACGAAAGAAAGTACCAATATAATACTCATACTCACTATATATATTATTAATGACTCCTATATATATATCATATATGCATCTACAAGATTACTATAGTACATTTTCTATTTTTCATTTAGTACATGGGGACATATAGTACTATTGTTTTTTTTTTAATTATAATAACTTAATAAGAGATGTGATGCATCGCACTTTATATTTATATATTTTTAAGGTTGTACCTTTATTTTTACTTAAAATTCTTAGGTTTAGTTGCATTTAGTTAGATATCTAAATTTGAGTAAATCGAGCTTTTGGGGAGCCAATTTGGAGAAGATGTGAAAATAGGCGAAAGAGCATACAGAAGACCACAGAGTGCGGACCGCAATCTCGAGGGTACGGTCCGCACTCAGATCAAAACTGGAGCATCTAAATCTGGGCTGAGCACAACCGCTTAAAATCCACTTTTGGAGCAACCGACTCCCTATTTCTAGGGAGTGCGATCCGCACCGACTGAAGCCCAGGCCGCAAGAAGAACAAAACCGACTTGACCTCTATTTTCTGGAGCAGTTTCAATTGAAGATATCTAATTCTATTCTTCGTTCCAGAAATTAGAGGTCGTTTCCAGGGGAAAGAAGCTTATTTCTGGGATCATCCAATGCCTATAAAAACATCGTCTCTTGAGAGGTTCATGTATCTTGTTATCTTGTTGAGTCGAGTCTTGTCTTAGTTTTAGTTTCTTGATTCATTAGTTTTTGAGAGTCAGTTTTAGTTTAGTTGAAAGTCTATAATTTAGAGTTTAGAGTTGATAAGAAGAGGGAGATTACTCGGAGAAGAAGGTCATAGCGCCGTCAAGCTTCATCTACTCGATCATAATCAGTGCTTTCTTCTTTATGTCATTTACCTTTTCTTTAATTATGTTTTCTTTAGTTATGTCTGAGTAATTGTCTTTGTTCTTAGGGTTTAAGATGATGTTTGTTTGTATGGATTAATTGAATACTTGTTTTAATTGTTTAAGACTTAAAGTTATTTTCAGTTTGCTTTGCGCTTAATAATAATTGTACTTGAATTGTTTCTTGTTCGTTTGGTAAGAACCTGTAGATTAGGGCCTGATCTAGTTGGTTAATATAACGTCATCCGATCAAGAATTGATACTTGTGCTAATTCGGTAGATAACTTGTTGTCCAAAAGTAATCGAAATGTGAAATTGCGGTTGTAACGAGAGTTAAACCGGACCTCAGAACAAAAGTGAATTGAATTTAGGTTAGAAATAATTTTAAAGATTTCTAATTGATCTAAAAGTGTTAAAAGTGCCAACAAACGAGAGTTGAGGGACTTGTAATTGCTTTGGTTTAGTTAGGAGTCGGTAACTTTAGTCAACTTATCAAATCTGAACCAAAGTTGTTCTCTGCCAGCTACTTGCAGAACGCAAAGTGACAGGTTGCGGACCGCAAAAGCAAGTAACCGACAGAAAATCTATCTCTCGGACAGTTATCCACCTAGGAACGCTTCTTTAGTAATTGTTTCAAGTCTTTAATTTACTGACATTTACTTTTACCTGCTGTTAATTAGGAAACCAATCTTTGCCAAACCACCCCCCACCCCACTTTTATACAAAAATACCAAAAACAATCTCTTTAGGATTAGGATAGAGTTTAAAGTCTGGTTTAGAGATAATTTCCGTCCCTATGGATTCGATCCCGACTATACTGCATTAGATTGTACGCTTGCGATCGAGAACATTATTTAGGGTATTAAAAGCCTATACACTTCCCAGAGGTCAAGATGTCTAAGTTATCCGATTTTCTAAATTTCTATAAATGATTTTTATTTTAACTTATTTAGAGTTCGATTATAAAAGTTTTTCTTTTTCATTCTCTAATTAATATACACAGAAAATATTGTCTTTGTCACTGGATCGAGCAAAGTAAAATGGGTTCCTCACCTTTGGCTTTGGTATTCATTATATACTACTAGAGTTCACATATGCATTATGGATTCATTTCCTGTATAAAAAGGTTTGAGTAAGAGCTAGAGTTCACACATTTTACTAATCCACCGGTCCACCATATTTTCAATGAACAAATATCATTTTTCAGTAAATTAACATTTATATATTTCGGACTATAATAGATATTGTTTTCCAGTGAGCAGATATACTACAGTTTCCAGTAAACATTTATGCGACTGTGGTAAGCACATGAGTGTACGTGGTGTATCAGAACTGTGAGAAGATAGATGGGTGGCCTACAAAATAGAGGTGGACTCCACATATTTTTCGAAAGGTTTTGTCATCAATGGAAAAGGCTATCTACTAATCTCAACTTAGTTTGTTTTTCTATTCTGAAGAAAAAGTGCTTTTACCTAAAAAAATTAGTGAAAGTATATTAATTAATTAATTTATAATTTATAGCAATGATTATTTGTTGCTTTTAAATAAATACAGTCCGTTGATTGATCTCTCTGCCCCTCTCACTCTCACTCTCTCTCTATCTATTAACGTCCATCAAAAATTCAAAGAAAATGCCCATGTCTATCGTATAGAGTATAGACAAAAGAAGAATATAAAGATGCAAATCGCCTTTAATCCTCTGAAATATATCACAACATTTGCATCTCGACAGCAACCCATAACAAATATATTAATTAAGCAATTAATACACAACAAGACATCCTTTTTTTTATATCTCTATATATATATATAGAGTCTGGCTGTGCTTCCATAAGCATTTCGGTCCGAAACGCTTACAGTCCAAATTCGAAAATCCGTCGTTTGAAATTTTGATCTAAATAGTTCATAATAATCTTGGCATAGTTAACTTGTATGGTACCAATTTTTACTATTTTAGGAATTTTATTACTATTTTTAATGACTTTCTGAAGATTGACATACAAAATTGATTTATTTTGAATTATTTTAAGAGTCATCTTTCAAAAAATCATTAAAAATAGTAATAAAATTCCTAAAATGGTAAAAATTGGTACCATACAAGTTAACTATGCCAAGATTATTATGAGCTATTTGGATCAAAATTTCGGATGACGGATTTTCGAAATTGCACCATAAGCGTTTCGTTCTAAAATGCTTATGGAAGCACCGTAGTCGGACTATATATATAGAGTTAGGCTACAATAATATGCATATCACGATTTTACCGTACTATGCGGTCCATATCTCCGTTTTCGGTGTCCAATAGTCGATCCGAACCGCTCAATGTGATCTCTATATCAAAATATGTTAGGAAACCAAATTTTACAATTTTTAGAATTTTTTTTGCTATTTTTAGTGATAGGGAGAAAATCATTGTTTTGTATGAACCAGAATCCTCGGATCTAGCCATTTTCTCCCCATCATTAAAAATAGCAAAAAATTTCAAAAAATTAAAAAATTTGGTTTGCTAGTATATTTTGATATAAAGATTAAGTTTAACTGTTCGAATCGACAATTTGGACACCGAAAACGGAGATATGGACCGCATAGCACGGTAAAATCGTGATATGCATATTATTGTAGCCGGAGGCCTCCCGTGCGTAAATCTAGCATGCTCCTAGGAGCACGGAGGCCTCCGTGCTCCTAACTCAAAAATCATACTAAACCATCTCGAAATTTCGATTTATGGGTCTCATTAAATTCTTTATATCAAAATATCATATGGTACAAAAAATTTTTATTTTTTGAGTTTCTTAAGTATATGTTTTGGAATTTTTTAGAATGACCTCAAAATAAAATAATGTATAAAGCTATGTCATCTTTAAAAAATACAAAACAAATACTTAAAATTCTCAAAAAATGGAAAATTTTTGTATCCTATGATATTTTGATATAAAGAATTTAATGAGACCCATAAATCGAAATTTCGAGGTGGTTTAGTATGATTTTTGAGTTAGGAGCACAGGGCCTGCACCATAGTTTTACTCTCTCTCTCTATATATAATATTTTAGCTAGATATATACGAGTATGTGTCGGATCGATATGCATGAGAGGGACGGGGTGTGTTATGATTGAGAAACATCTCGCGTCCATTAAAAAACCGTCCATACATCTAAAAACGTACAAAAAATATAACAAATACATCCCGAAATGTATCCTACAGACGCTATGGACAGTTTTTCTATAGACGCGAGGTATATATTACTCGTTATGATTGCACACCGGCCCCTTATCTCCAAAATTATGTGTGTGGGTGGGTGGGACTGATCACATGAGCTAGAGAGGATGGATGGATTGGATTCAGATGCTCCAAAGGAAATCTACTTTGATGTGGATTTGTATTTGGAGGAGTGAGAATGTGAGATCGACATACATGAATTCATATCCTCTACTGCACAGTAAGTTACTGCACAGCGTTCCAACCGTTGGATCCGCTTTGAGATCCGTACTGTTCAATCTCAAAAAAACCCTTATATATAATCTACAACAATGATTCGCTGAGCAATACAATACCACGCAGCAGAGGATAAGCACTCGACATATATACATGTACTGTATATATCATGGGGTGACAATTTATTTATGTGGATCCGAGTGAGAGGAGTGTCGATTAATTGGATAAAAGGTTTTGAGTCCGGATCTGCTCCCGCACTGTCAGATCTGCAGCACAGATCTGACAGTGCGGTAGACTTCGGGATCCAAACTCAGTGCTTTTTACGGATCCCGAGATCTACCGCATCGTTGGATCTGCGCTGCAGATCTGACAGTGCGGCAGCAGATCCCGAGTTAAAGGTTTTGGGCGGCCAGGAGTTAAAGGTTTTGGGCGGCCAGAAGTGTGAAAGTTATTTGTTTCTTGGCTGATTGATATGTTCATCCTCTTGTATATATTTCCATCTGCATGTATTTATTTGATTCCAAGCATTTTGGATGAACTCCACGAATAATTATTGGAATTACGGATATTTTTTTTCAAAAAAAAAAAGGCAATTTGGAATTTTTGGTCCTAATATAGAAATAAGAATTTTACTCCAATAATTCCACCAAGTAAATTTTTTTTTTTTTGATCCCACAATTATAAATATATGGGAAAAATATTATCCGATATTAGATTCATATATAACCAGTACATTTGTTTGGTTGTGATCATGTGAACAACACCTTAGAAATAATTTGTATGGGTGGGGATTGAGTGACAACCATGACAACGGATTCTCAAACAAATATAAATAAAATTTCTAAAATAGAAAATTTTGTACAAACATGTTGTGAAGCTCATAGATCGATTGTGTTTCAAATTTTAACAAATTTGATTGTCATTTCATACTCCATCGGGGTCATCAAAATTTCTTAATATTTCCAACGGTTCAAAATATTATGAGTTTTGAACTTTTGATATAGTATCAAACGACAACCAAATTAGTCAAAATTTTAAACACAATCATAGATCAATTTATAGTTTTAGAAATATTATCCTATATTTTGAGACATTGGTATTGCAGATCATTTGAGTAATATAGATTAATTCTAGTCATGCATTCCCATTTCAAATGATTTATGCTCTTTTTTTTAGGGTCATATCTAGTGTCCTCAATATTTGTGTCCATATATCTTCATTGTTACAAAATTTGAAAGATTAAAGTTATAAAATTTAGAGTAAAAGTTACAAAATTTATATATGTAATATGTGTATATATGTAGATAGTTAAACTATGGACACTCACAAATTTCCTTTTTTTTTTTTTTTACTGCGCTAGAACAAGTAAACCCTTTTGATTGCATTTGGGGGGTCCTACATATATATCCAATGACCCTCCTTGATCTTTATTCGATATAGTAGACCCCAACAAAATTAGTTTTTCTATATATTATCTACATAAAGCTAGGCCAATCATACATTAGTATATCTGTATATATATATATATATATATATATATATATGCATGCAGATCGATCAGGTTACTTTTCTGAGACAGCCACTAATCTCAACAACATATCTCTTCCCACAGTCAGAAATCAGATCTCTGCATGGTGGAGCCACACCACGTTGCCTGCCCACTTTCCAAAAATGGAAAGGTCAGGTCACTGATGATGCTCTAGCGCCATTAGCTTTTCTAATAGGAAATATATATATAGTAACCCGTTATGGGCTTGCAAAATTAGTAAATTTTTACCAATTGCTTGTGAAGATTCCCTACCACCGTACCCCCGTTTGGCAAGTGTAGTAAGTTAAAGCGGAGTAAAACGTTGAATCACCTTAAATCAGTGGTGTTTGGTGATAATAAAGTAAATAGATGAAGTAAAGTTGATGTTATGTGTAAAAGATGTGAAATGTTGGTGATTTAGTTTACTATACCTATATAGCTGCGTTAACTTACTACACCTTAAATCACTTCCGTTTGGTGACTTAAAATTGATTTAAGAGCTTAAATCAATTTTACTACGGCTACCAAACGTAGGGATATTTTATTACCTTCCACGTCGATTTGTTGTTCAATGTCCATCTTCTCTATGACAAGTATATATTTATTTATTTATTAATTAAAGATGAGAACAAACCGTTCAAATTTAAATTTAAATGTCTATAAGAAATCTCTATCCAGATTTCGAACCCTCTTGTCTTTATTTATAATCGGCAAAATCTCGCATATACCGCAAATTAAAATACTGTAAAAATAACTTTGTTATTCAACCATTAATTTTATACACTATTTTTAACACCCAGTACAGATATAAGGTAATTAAGTTGAATAATATAAATGGAATCACAGATTTTACAATAATAATAATAATAATAAATAGAAACAAATTTATTAACATAAATTGTAACTCATTTAACTTGTACAAATAGGCTTGGTATCTCCAACAATACTTTTTTATCATTTATAGGGGTGTAAACGAGCCGAGCCGAGCTAGGCTAAACTCAAGCTCGGCTCGTTTAATTAACGAGCCAAAAACACAAGCTCGAGCTCGGCTCGTTTAATTAACAAACTGACCGAGCTAGCTCGTTAAGCTCGTTTATTTTTTAATAATAAAAATTTAAGTATGTTATATCAAAATTTATATAAAAATTAATATAAAAGGACTAATAAATATATGTTCATACACATTTTATATAACAATTTCATATATATTTGACTATATGTTGTATAATATATTAATAATTTACGATAAGAGCAGTACAAATTGCAATTAGTAATAGTTTATCGAGCCAAACGAGTTTAACGAGCCGAGCCATTCCAAGCTCAAGCTCGGCTCATTAGCTTAACGAGCTTAACGAGCGAGCCAATAACGAGTTGAGTCCGAGCCATTCACGAGCGAGCCACGAGTCATGAGTTTTTTTGCCACTCCTAATCATTTATGGTACTTGTATATATAGTAAGCCAATGCTTTGCAGATAAGATATCCTATATGTTAAGGTTCAAATAATAATAATAATTGACCTCAAATGACATATTATACACATAAATTTATTATAAATACTAAATGACTAATTATGTTCCACATTATGTCTTATTTTGCAAATCAACTTATTATTTTATTATGTACATATTAAATACAGGACTTATTATGCGAATTCCTATAAGAGGAGGGATCCATTGACAATGGTTAACTTGACAATCTTGACGATACAACTTTTCAAAAATTTATAAAAAATCATAAAAAATCTTAAAAATGAAAAATGATTTATGGATGTATCACTCGACTTATAGATTGATAGTGTTTCAAATTTCAATCAATTTGAACATCGTTTAATGACTTATCAAAATTTTGTGTACTTTTCAACGGTTATAATTTAGCGGATCTTTAAAGAGCTATCAAACGTCTCTTAAATTGAATATAATCGGAAACATAATCAATCTATAAGTTAAGCAATAATTCCATAAACTTTTTTTCTATTTTTAAGATTTTTTATAATTTTTTATAAATTTTTAAAATGTGTCATTGTCAAAAATGTCAAGTTAACCATTATCAATGATCCCTCCTCTTCCTATAATGCATATAAAGTGATCTATGATGGACATTAACTCTGGATGCAAATTAAATGGTTATTGCGCATCTAAAAATTTTTTTTGTGCATCTTCAATCATTTTTTTATGGTATACATTAGTTATTATATATGCACTTTACCAATTAACCAACAAAACAACAACAAAAATCTTTACAGCTAAATACCAAATCTGATGGAAAGACAGACATTGACACGCGTTGTTATCCTATAGTGCGCAACAGGACAAAACTATCACTTCAGATAAATCATGACACGATTCTTTAATTTCAATTTCAATTTCACTATCCAAAAGTATATCTATTTATGAAAATTATCTAATTTGAGATTTTCTAAAAAACCAACATATTATAATTTTGTGTTCAATGTGCTATATATATATATATATATATATATATATAGAGTCCGGCTACAATAATATGCATATCACGGTTTTACCGTGCTATGCGGTCCATATCTCAGTTTCTGGTGTCCAAATGGTCGATCCGAACCGCTCAATGTGATCTCTATATCAAAATACGTTAGAAAACCAAATTTTACAATTTTTAGAATTTTTTGCTATTTTTAATGATGGGGAGAAAATGGCTAGATCCGAGGATTCTGGTTAATACAAAACAACAATTTTCTACCCATCACTAAAAATATCAAAAAAAATTCTAAAAATGTAAAATCGCCTCCGTTAGTCATGACTCTATAGAATTTTGCTACGGTTAGTCATGACTCACGGGCTGCTCCATTAGTCACGGTCCAAAAACATATCAAATCACCTCCAAATTTCGATTTATATGGCTCAATAAATTCTTCATATCAAAATCTTATAGCACGCAAAAATTTTTCATTTTGGAGATTTTTAAGTATTTGTTTGAGATTTTTTGACTATGCAATATTAATAAAATAATCAATGTTTTATGTATCATTTTAAAAAATCTAGAACAAATACTTAAAAATCTCCAAAAATGAAAAATTTTTGCATGCTATAAGATTTTGATATGAAGAATTTATTGAGTCATATAAATCGAAACTTGGAGGTGATTTAATATGTTTTTGGACCGTGACTAATGGAGCAGCCCGTGAGTCATGACTAACGGTAGCATAACTCTCTCTCTCTCTCTCTCTCTCTCTCTCTCTGTGTATATATATATATATATATATATATATATAGATGATTGCACATATAAATATATATTGATGAATTTTAATAAATATATAGTTGAAATTTGATGGCTAGTATCCAATCCATATAATAAAATTAAAATAAAACTACATATATTTTCCATTTTTTGAGAAAATATATAAATGCAATCTATATATTCTCGTTAAATTAAGGACTCATTTTGTCCCTTGGATGCCTCCAATAGTTGCACCTTGCAAAAGTAAAATCTTTCAATTAATTTTCTAGACGTACGGTTGCAAAAGGGATCGAATTGGAACAAAAGAAATAATAATGAAAGAATAGTGAAATTGTACATGGCGACACGAACCATGTTGCAAAATATGGTCCAAAGGGACCACTACAAGAAATGAGTATGGATGGCAGGATGCCCTTGCCAACGTGTGAGTGACCAGTCATATCTATATATATATATATATATGGGTTCTGACTTCTGATCACCATCTTGCATTTTGCTCCATATATACTTCATGAGTAATACCTAGCTAGCGTCCATAAAATATCTGTCTATAGCTAGCGTTTATATATATGTTACAAAATTAAATCTATTTCTTATAAAATCAGATGTATTTGTTACATTCTGAGTGGGTCTATACACATAGATGCAATATTCTCAGTGGACGCAAGATGTTTCTCATACTTCATAGTTCAGAGTACAGATTAATAGTTTATGAAAATGTTGCAAGAAGCTGTGAAGAAATTAATCAAGATTTCATGATTTGGTATAATTAACTTGATTAATTACTCTGATAAATTGTTTCATATGCAGGAATATACGTTGAAATCACGAATAAATATTTGGAAAATGTTATAAAAATACTAAAATTGATACCGACATATAAACTATTAAAATAAAGTAGCTCAATATATTACTTATTTTGTACAGTGTATTGTATATATATGTTATACAAATAACTCAAATGCCAAAGAATAATTAATATACATATCGACTCATTTAACAACAACATATATGTTCGCCCTTTAAGCTTTTAGCACTCGAGATATGCAAATAAATTGTAAAGTGATAAAAAAATAAGTCAAACATGTATGTGAGTGGTTGATTTTGCTGTGCATATATAGTACCTCAATTCCTCAAAGAAATGAAGGAAAAGTATTGGTCCATTCCGGATGAATTGAGGCCCCATTTAGATTTGAAGGCATCTCAACTTCTTGGAGTCTAGCTTTTTTTTTTCTTTTTTTTTTTGAAAAAAAATTCTTGGAGTCTAGCTTGTTTGCAAGAGAATCGGTTCTTTGAATAAAAATACTTTTTATCTTTTATTCTATGTCTTTTTCTTTATTTTTTCTTTCCAAGAATCTCTACTCCTTTGTATATTAAGGAGCCAAATGTCCTGATTAGATCCGTCAATAGGTAGGATTTATTGTTCAAAATAATAAGAACCAAATTTTCTAGGATGCATGAAATATATTGAGAAAGAGGAGCTTATTTTTAACAATCTTGATAATGGAGTTTTTTGAAAAAAAAAATTACAAAAATCATAAAATATCTTAAAAATGAAAATACATTTATGGATATATTATTTAACTTATAGATCCATATTGTTTCAAATTTCAATCAATTTGAATATCGTTTGATGACTTATCAAACTTCAATGTACTTTGTAACTGTTGTAATTTAACAAGTTTCTACTAAACGTCAATCAAATTGAATATAATTGAAAACATCAAAATCATAAGTTAAATAATACTTCTATAAACTTCTTTCTATTTCTGAAAATTTTTTAATTTTTTTGAAAAAATTTAAAAAGTATAATTGCCAAGATAAGTATTATCAATTGCCCCTTCCTCTTTATCAAAACAGATGCGCTAATTTGATCAATATCACTTTATTTATACATATGCAACAAATTTTGGAATCTAAACCTTCTAAAAACAATCAAAAAAACCGCTAAAGCCATTTTGAGACATGAGAATACATATGCAACAACTTTTGGAATCTAAACCTTCTAAAAACAATCAAAAAAACCGCTAAAGCCATTTTGAGACCCTCTCATGTTAAGTATTGGTGAAATTAATATAGACTTTTAAGATATTATATAAATGCTACTTAATATTGATGTCCTAAAACGTATAGGCTTTTAAATTTATATCCCTATGCAAACACTTGATCGCAAATGTACGATCTCGTGTAGTACAGTCGGGGTCGAACCACAAGGACGGAGTTAACCCTAAACCAGACTTTATTGCAATTCAAATCCTAATCAAGTAAAACTGGGGGGGTTTGTAAAAGGTTTGGTTTAAAACAATAGAAGGTGCAAAACAGTAAATGGCAGTAAGTAAAACTCGGAAACAGATAATAAGAAGGCGTTCCTAGGGTTTTCAGATTCAATTTAGCCTCTGGATTAATTGTCTGCACCCCGCAAGATGTCTCTGCGGGTCGCAGGGGGTTGGTTAGAGATACCGACACTGTCCGTTAACAACAGAATGTCTCCTGTGTTAATAAACAGTGTCGAAAACTATGTCTTACACTTTCTGTAACTTTCTGCGGCCCCGCAAGATGTCTCTGCGGGTCGCAGACAGTCGGCAGAAAGCAGATTCAGTTCTGGTTCAAATTTCGACTCACGTTATCAATTTCTATTCGAATCAGATTTAATACAAGTTCCGCAACTGTCGTATTTTGGTTCTTCTAGCAATTCTAGTTCAATAGAAATTCATAGATCTATGTCTAAACCTACGTTCAAGTTACTTTTATTCACGGGTTCGGTTCGACTTTCTTCGAAACCGCAATCAACCTTTCGGTATTTCTTGGAAAGCAAGCGATCAACCCAAATAATGCAAATAACAAGTTTTGGTCATGAGATATTCTATTAACCACACCGGACTTGGCCTAATCCACGGGTTTACCACACAAACAAATCAAGTCAAGAACATATAATAATTAAAGCACAAGTAACTATGAAAACAACGTGAATCAAAACATAGTACAATCAATCCATAAGCATAAACATCGTCATCAACCCTAGAAACTACAAGTCTACTCGCTCATGGCGAGGGAAAACAAACAAAACAAATAAAAGAGAGAGTTCATGATACTAAAGAGAAGGAGAAGAGCAAGAAGGGCTTCAATCTTCGGTTTCTCCAAGGAAATCTCGCGAATCCGTCGAAGAAGCGATGAACAAAGCAAAACCGTCTCTACTCTTCCTCCTATGGCGGCTAGGGTGAGTGAGGGTGAAAAGATATGAAGTAAGATATATATGGAGAGATGGCAGAGGCACGGTACTGTAGCGCTGGTACTGTAGCACTCGGGTTTGGTGGCTAGGGTTTTCAGAGAGATGGTAAGATGCCAAAAACGTCCCAAGGAAAGAGTTTAAATAGCCTAGTGCGGCCAAAACAGAATCTGCTCCGCACCGTCCTGCGGCCCGGCAGGAGAGTCCTGCGGCCCGCAGGGCCTTGTCTGCTGCCAGCAGATAGTACGTTCCAGTGCCAAATCACGTCCAAATGGCTCCAAAAGCCCAATTTACCTGAAATTTGGACAAATGCAAAGAAGTAACTAGAATCTAAACATACTAACACCTAAATGCATATGAACTTAGGAATTTTAGGTCAAAAACAAGGTGCAGGTCTGGTAAAATGCAGATATGAATGCAGTGCATCAAATATGCTGATGTTATATAGTTAATTATATATATAATAGAATAATGAGTGAGGCTATTGCACTTTGCAAAGCGCAATGACTGGTGCGCTTTGACCTCATATCTCCAAAACTGTAGCTCGAATAACCAATCCAAGTTGCTCACCATAATCTTAATAATGAAACCTAGTTGTAAACCAAAATTTTCTATTTTTTAGAGTTTTCTAACTATTTTTTTGGATTTTTAAAAAAAATGATATTTTTTATGTACAAATTTTGGTACATTTTCTATACAACATTCGAAAATCTAAAATAATAGTTAGAAAATTCTAAAAATAGAAAAAAAAATTGGTAATCTATAAAGTCTCAATATGTAGATTGTGTTAAGTGATTTGAATTGACTATTGAAACTACGGTTTTGAGATATCAGGCCGAAACGCGCTACCTCACTACACTTCGTAAAGCGCATGCAATAGCCTCACTCTAGAATAATTTAAATACTAAATAAGTTAATATGATTATAAATCTATATAACATGGAACCTTTTAATATCACTTTTGATATCTATAAGATCACTTTTGATAATATATATATATATATATATATAGAGAGAGAGAGAGAGAGAGAGTTGGGTTACAGTGATATGCATAGCAAAATGACGTTTTTGCTATGCGCTTGTATCTCAACAACCGTAACTCGGATGGCCGATCCGATTTGATCGGTGCGTTTTTCATATCGAAAACTCATAGGATATGGATTTTTTCTATTTTTGGAGATTGCTAACTATTTTTAATAATTTTTTAAAGATAGACAGAAAATAATAATAAAATAATCTATTTGGAACTCATATTCAGGGTCGTTTTTTCAAAAATCGTTAAAAATAGTAGGAATCTCCAAAAATAGTAAAAATTAGTATCCGATGAGTTTTCAATATGAGTAATGCACCGGTCGAATCGGATCGGCCATCCGAGTTATGGTTGTTGAGATACGAGCGCATAACAAAAATATTGTTTTGCTATGCATATCACCGTAACCCAACTCTATATATATATAGAGAGAGAGAGTTGGGATACGGTGATATGCATAGCAAAACTACGTTTTTGCTATGCGCTCGTATCTCAACAACCATAACTTGGATGGCCGATCCGATTTGACCGGTGCATTTTACATATCAAAAACTCATTGGATACTAATTTTTACTATTTTTGGAGATTCCTAACTATTTTTAACGATTTTTGAAAGATGGCAAGAAAATAATAATAAAATAATCTATTTGGAACTCATAATCAGGGTCATTTTTTCAAAAATCGTTAAAAATAGTAGGAATCTCTAAAAATAGTAAAAATTAGTATCCAACGAGTTTTCGATATGTAGAATGCACCGGTCAAATCGGATCGGCCATCCGAGTTACGGTTGTTGAGATACGAGCGCATAGCAAAAACGTAGTTTTGCTATGCATATCACCGTATCCCAACTCTCTCTCTCTCTATATATATAGTAAATCTAGTGTGCTCTTAGGAACACGGAGGCCTCCCGTGCTCCTAACTCAAAAATTATACTAAACCATCTCGAAATTTTGATTTATGGGTCTCATTAAATTCTTTATATCAAAATATCATAGGATACAAAAATTTTCCATTTTTTGAGATTTTTAAGTATTTGTTTTGTATTTTTTAAAAATGATATAGTTTTATATATTATTTTATTATTATTATGAGGTCATTCTAAAAAATTCCAAAACAAATACTTAAGAAACTTAAAAAATGGAAAATTTTTATATCCTAAGAGACTTTTATATAAAGAATTTAATGAGAATGATAAATCAAAATTTCACGATGGTTTAGTATGATTTTTGAGTTAGGAGCATGGGAGGCCTCCGTGCTTCTAGGAGCACACTAGATTTACTATATATATATATATATATATATATATATATAATTTTGCTACGGTGAGTTGCAACTCACGGGCTGCTCCGTGAGTCAGGGTCCAAAAACATATCAAATCACCTCCAAATTTCGATTTATATGGCTCAATAAATTCTTCATATCAAAATCTTATAGCACGCAAAAATTTTTCATTTTTGGAGATTTTTAAGTATTTGTTTGAGATTTTATAAAATGACTATACAATATTAATAAAATAATCAATGCTTTATGTATCATTTTAAAAAATCTCAAACAAATACTTAAAAATCTCCAAAAATGAAAAATTTTTGCGTGCTACAAGATTTTGATATGAAGAATTTATTGAGCCATATAAATTGAAATTTAGAGGTGATTTGATATGTTTTTGGACCCTGACTCACAAAGCAGCCCGTGAGTTGCAACTCACCGTAGCTAGACTCTATATATATATAGAGAGAGAGAGAGAGTTGGGTTACGGTGATATGCATAGCAAAACGTCGTTTTTGCTATGCAATCGTATCTCAACAACCGTAACTCGGATGGCCGATCCGATTCGACCGGTGCGTTCCTCATATTGAAATCTCATAGGATACTAATTTTTTCTATTTTTGGAGATTGATAACTATTTTTAACGATTTTTGAAAGATGGACAGAAAATAATAATAAAATAATCTATTTGGAACTCATATTCAGGGTAGTTTTTTCAAAAATTGTTAAAAATAGTTAGGAATCTCCAAAAATAGTAAAAATTGGTATCCGATGAGTTTTCGATATGAGGAACGCACCGGTCGAATCGTATCGGCCATGCGAGTTACGGTTGTTGAGATACGAGCGCATAGCAAAAACATGGTTTTGCTATGCATAGCACCGTAACCCAACTTTATATATATATATATAGGGAGCGGAGTGGGTACACCCATGAGTGTACATTTAGATTGTGTACTCACTTTCATATCCGTTAGATCACACAAAGATCTCAAGATTGGTGCTACCTGGAGATTTGCTGCTGCAACATTCCCGGGTAGGCAAGAAGTAATAACCGTGTGACCAGTAAATAATGAATGAGATAGATTGTGTGTGGCCAGATGTCAATTGTATAAAATGATGCATGTTTGATATTTATTATATTGTTAGTTTGTTACCAAGTTAAATTAAATCGTCATTGTTTTAGTTGTAATAAATTAATATCTTTTGAAAAGTAAATCATTAATAATAAAAATCATAACAAATCCACTCAAGCTTAATATTTTGAACCATGGCTAATATTTGCTTTGCAAATAGATAGTATTTGGATCATTCCTTGAAATTTATTGTTATTTTCACAATGATTAATTGTTTTATTACCTCTTATTAATATTTTTTTGGATAAGGAGGTTCATGTATGAATGTTGAGAAACATGACAATATTCAAAATAGAAAGTTTAAAAAATAACGAAATAATATATTTTATTTATATATAATATACTTGTGGATTTATATATTTAACCATTCTATTTTCGAATATCAAATATATTTGGAGGAGTCATAAATTTGAAAAAAAAAAAAAGAGTAAAACATTTTACTTTTCATTAATCCAAAATTCCTATTAACAAATTATCTTAAAGAAAGGTTGTTAAAATTTAGAGTATTGAAATAAATTAGTTGCGTTATTATATAATGCAATACAAATTTGAAACACACTTAATCACTAGTCACATTAGATCTTAGTTTGCATTTTGAAACTCCCCCACAATACCAGCATTCATTAGCTTTCCAGGATTTATTGATGTGTGAATCCCAAGATGGACCCAATCTAGATGTGTAATTTAATCCAACGGACAAGAAAGTTAGTGCGCAATCTAATGGTGTACTCATGGGTGTACCCACCCCACTCCCATATATATATATATATCTATTCCCTATTCGTATTTGCGGACAAAAAACGTCGAGTCGGATTCTCTCGCAACTTGAAGCGTTAAACGCACCGTTCTGTCTGTCTCTCTTCTGCATTTCAAAAACCGGAAAATTGTGCCTGAGCAGCTCTTGACACAGAGATTCCATCAAATTATATTAAACTGCAAATTAATAAAGGACGAAGTTTATAGAAGTGGGGTTGAATTATTTATTTAATAGTTGGTTCGTCGGTAGCACAAAATTTCATGAACAAAATAATGTTATTTTTATTTTTTCCAGAGATAACTGTACCAGAATATATGTATACTTGTAGTTTAATATATCATCTTGGTTTACTGTTCTTTCTTTGCTGTATATATATAAAAATGCATATTCCAAAAATGACAAGTTTGATGAAAGCTGTGTGCTGTTCATGATCAAAACAAGACAAGTGACAGACTGTCTATCAGGTGCAAAGCTAGCAAATTTACCTACACTAAAACATAGTTAAACATATTCACTAAAGATATTCTTCTTCCTGTTAATGTCTTTGTAATTAGATGCTACTTAACTAAAGCTTGAAGATTTCTATTTGGTACAGTAAGTTTTTGTATGATTTTAAATTTTTAATACATGTTTAGTAAATGTAGCAGTGTATATACAAATAAAATCTTATGATCACTTTCCACTATAACAGATCATAATATACCAACTTAATTTAGTGATATCTATATCTATATCTCAGAAAAGAGTGCTGAAGAGCAGCAGAAATTTCATTGCTTCTATTCTAAACTGAAGCTCTCAATAACCTGTTGTGTACCAGTAACTGGTACACTGACTATGTACCAGACATGCATATATAACACAAGCAAAGTAATTTTACAGTCACAGAAATAACCCAATTTACCAGACACAGTTACAAACAATTATTGTAGCCTCATTTTCCTATTTTACTATCTACTCTTTTATACTAAGAATTCAGTAGATTTCAGGCATCAATATATGCAGTCTGCCAGCATATCTTTCCTCTTATTCAAAAACTTGACAGAATTAATTAGCTGCCAGCCAACAATCTGCAGTCTGTCTTCCTGATTCATGCATTCATTTAACGGATGAAATAAAAGAAGAAGACAAATCCAGGAAATCAAGCAAATCTAGAGCTTAGTGGCAATTGGTCCAGAACTGGGCAATATTCCTTAATAAATATACAATATATATATATATATATATGCATATGCAGGTGTGGCTTTTTGTGCCAGTGCTGCTCTTTTGTAGTTGTCTCGGTAATGACATCCACATGCATTACATAATTACATTACCCCATCATGAAGTGCAAAAATACATGAAAAGTTTGATTATTTTTATGTTAAAAGGGAGCTTAATTAGTGCTGGTGCAAACAATGCCACTATGCTTGGTTTGGTAGTACTTGGTAATATTCCAAATGATGTTTTTTTTTAGTAATATTCCAAATGATGTTTTTTTTTAGTAATATTCCAAATGATGTTTTTTTTTAGTAATATTCCAAATGATATTAATATATAAGTCCAGTTAAAACTTCAATTCAATCACCTCTAGTTCCTCCATGAAAGTGCAAAAATACATGAAAAGTTTGAATATTTTTATGTTAAAGGGGCTTAATTAGTGCTGGTGCAAACAATGCCACTATGCTTGGTTTGGTACTTGGTGATATTCCAAATGATATATTAATATATAAGACCAGCTGAGCTTCAAATTTTCAATTGATTCAGAGTTGTCTATGGGCTATGAATTAAGTGGAGAATTTTGTTCAGTTATATATAAAATGATGATCTAGAGGTTGAAGGTGATCATTGACCTATATATTTGATTCCATTTAGGCTATAATTTCCTCTTTCTAAATTCTAGGCTTTTATGGTCAACTTGGACATGCTTTCAAGAGCACAGGAATATTTAGGCTGAATGCAATGGCTTATTAATTAGATCTTATTATGATTGAAAATTATTTGCAGAATTAATATATAGGTCCCTGAATTAATTTTGATACTTGGAATACATGGGAAAATAAAACAAGTCTGTTTTTCCCATAGCAATGTAATATATTCTAGGGACCTATTTGCATTGATATTAAATATGTCCTAGTTGTGCAATGCAGAATATATCTGGAAACAGAGAAAAACACTCATTGACAACCTTATCAGGAACTTGTTGGTGCAATTTTAATAATTAGGATAAAATGTGCACAGGCTGGAGCATCAAATAGGAAAAAAATATATTAGAGAATTTTTTTATTGAAAAGCTAAAATTCCAAGTAAATTTATTGGTTGGGTTTCCATTTTTGTTTATATGGACCTAATTAACAAGTACCAACTATATGTCGTGTACATTGCTAGAGCCACGAACGTATATTATAAAATAAGAGATGAAAGGTTTTAATACAACTTATAAGGCATCAATTATTTCAAAGCACTGTACATTTTTCTCTTATTCAAGTCGCAACTTCACATAAAAAATCCTATTAATACCGTGATCGGAACGAATTCTATCCCCGTCAAACGCGAAATAGAAATGGAAATCAAATGCTCTTCGTGATCGGAATGGATAAAAGAGGATAATGCGATTTCAGTCGGCGCGATTTCGGAAGACCCAAATCGCGTTTTGAAATCCAGCGAAGAAGGTAGTCATTTGGCGAGAAACGACCAAGCGGAGGTACATGGACTAAGATGCCCTCTTCTTCTTCGTCTAAGTAAAAGCTGAACGAAGCTGTTTCAGCGTCACAGTGAACGATCCAAGCTCCGACTATTTTTTATTCTTCAACTTCTCCGTTGTTTTAGTTCGTTGCTCTCTATTTTTTTTTTCCTCTCTTGCTTTTTATCCTGAAAATACTGTAAACCTAGATGAATGGCATAGGCGTAAATATACCAAAAACTAAGAGCTATTTGAAAATTGTTGGAAATGAACTCTCGTCATCAGAAAATTCATACCGATCAAAAAAATTCAATTCTTTTCATCTCTATTGAAATCGATTCCATTGAAATCATTTGAACTTTTATAGGATTTTATTCCGATCAGAGTGTAAAAGTGCCAGATTCTTGCCAATTATTCTGTATCAGAGTAGCTCATAATTAGAAATACTAGGAGTCAACATTTACAAGTTACAACTAAACACCAATTTACTTGGGGTTTCAATTTTTTTTTTATCAAAAAAAAAAAAAATAGACGCATAGGTATAATTAAAAAGAAAACTAATCATGAACAAAATAGGGATATATGCTATGTTAGAAAACCAACCATGCTCATATATGTACCAGTGCCGCTTTGACATTGGGAACTAACAACATTCCGGTATTAAAATCATAATGTATATAAAAACTGGAATATATTATACGAACCAGTAACAGAAGGACAATTTCAACACATATATACAGAAAAAGGATAGGCAAAAATTGACATCAAATCAAAGCTGCATTATTAGCAATGAGGTGAAACCATGTACAGGAAAATAATTAAGCCATAACTTCAATGGGCAGTTCATTTTTCATAATCAAATGGTCACGATATGTTTTTAGATACAATTAGAGAAAAATGCTTGATAAAAACCGCTTGATTCAAAATAAAAGGTTGCTTAACCGATTCATAACATAATTACTCACCATCACAATGAACTGATCCAGAAATCAGGATATTGTGATTAACTTACAATTGACTGGTTGTACTAGAAATTACAATTGACAACCCAAAGCAGACATGGAAACAAAATATATTACAGAGCAAGAGAACTAGCATTCAAAAAGAATACAGTAAATCCAATGGAAAGGTGAAAAGTCTTAGAAGAAGTTTATCAGAGTCAAAAGCGTTAATCAGAATAAATTACAACATTCTTTAATTTTGACAGTTAACTCTTTGACAGTCAAAATTAATGAACTCTGTGTGGTCATGATATTCAATTGTTATTGTACACCAATGAAGATTATAGAGAGATTATGATAGTAGTTAATATCCTGTTACAATTAAATGATTTAACATTAAGGAACTTCATGTCAACTATTTAGAATATATAATAGGTTGGATGCCAGTTTCTGAAAATTTCTCAGTCATTCACATAAACAATGGAATTGCTAATTCAACTGACAAAACAACTTCACTGCAAAGAAAGAGTTCTTCAGCTAGGTACCAGTTCAAGGGATGCTAAATTGCTAATAGCAAAGTTCTCAATACACTGCTGCAACTACCAGACAGTTCTGAGCGCGTTCACTTCCATTGTTATCCCAATTTGAATATCAGGACCCTGTTATCTAAATCTGGGCTGTCAAATTAAAACCAACGGATATGATATGGTTAATTATAAGAAGGCCGATCAGGTCCGTCCATTTTGATCTAATGGTCCAGAATAACAGCAGATACGGACTCGTTTTGAGCTGCGGGGTGCAATTCAATGGTAAATACAAAAATACAGATTGATGTTCGATGCAAAACCTTTGTAGCCTTTTCATACCTTATTCATCTTCGTTTGATCATAGGAAAAGCAAAAGATCAGATCTTTCCCAGCCCAGGGAATTGCTATGTAAAATGACCACAAAGTTTTCCCAGAATTCTTTCTCAACAATGTACAGACAGACTGGTCTATAATAAAAAAAAATTACTGCAAATCGGCAATGTATGTATTATATTCTTTTAGTGCACTACTTGCATTGGTTTTAAATATGTCGTATTTGTGCAACTGCAGAATATATTTCAAATCAGAGAAACGGTATCTTCTGGACTGTACAGCCATACTGGTGAGTGCGCATCCCCTGGAACAGTCAGGGGTGAAGTAGTGAGAAATAGTCAGTTAATACTATAGCAATCAGCAGTTCGGGCAGCATCAAGATTCCCGCCTGTAGCTTTTTAGGGTGTGGATTTTGTCCCTTACACCTGCGGTACCCAGATGATGTGAGTTCCATACTGGTATGGTATTAAGATGCTGTTTTGAGAACATTTATACAGGCCAACGAACTGGGCCTATATATACTGAAACATAAAGCTCAACTAAGCCTCATTTTGAGAACATACACAATCGATTCAGCAGCATCTTGAAAAGCGGTACCAAAATACAAACGGTACCGGTGTATTGTACCGATCTATGGTATAATGAAATTTTTAACATTTGCACTTTTGCTGTTTACTATATGAATATGAATATATGAATAATGAAAGACATGAACACTAAATGCAATCCAACAAGTGAAAGATCATTCACATTAACATTGCTGAGCACAAACATGAAGTTATTTTACTTAATTTTTCACATTAGGGAACTTATATTGCTGTAATCATCTCTTTGTAAATTGACAAGCAGATTAACCGCTAATCCTGGCCTAGCTAGGCTTTGTTTGTTACATACTTGCATTAAATTTCCAATTTCTAGTTCAAACAATTCACCACCCCTGATTTATATTACGTATACATACAGCAAAACAAATTAATCCTTACTCCTAAAAAAGGAGATTAGATTCTTTTTTTTTTTTTTTTGAGAGATTAACAAATGCTGCTAACCTAAGAGCATCTCCAAGAGACTCTCTAAAAATGGATCCCAATACACCTATATTGGGTGTCATCCTAAATTTTTTGAAAACATATTTCACCTCAATCTCCAACAGATTCCCAAAATATGGATCCCAATACATTTGAACAGTCTGGATTTAGTCTGGATTTAGCTCTGGTTTTGGAAAATTGGATTGAGAGTGCCCAAAAACACCACCAAAATAGCTTGATTTTACTCTGATTTGGGAGTGCAAAAAATAGCAATAGCTTTTTGGGTATATCTTGGAAATGGTTTTTTCTTCTTAACTCCCAATTTTTTTATTTTAGAAGCATTTTAGGGAGTCTATTGAAAATACTCCAAGGAGATTAGATTTTTTTGACATAAAAATTCTATTTCCTCAAAGAAGTAACCTCAACCGTTGACATACATTAATGTGCCAACTCATAAAAATTTAAGACCCATATCAGTTTCCTCACAAAGAATGACCTTTCAACCTTTTTTGTGATACAATAATTTCAGTTCAAAACAAGACGTAGACTCTTTACTAATTGGCTCAAATGGATTATGTCATTCTGAGCAGGCAGGCATCAATGCCATCATCATATAGCACAAATGAATATTTCACTTGACGCCACATTATAACCAAACAAAACCAAGCCAAAACATCTAATCAAAAACAATTATATTCCATAATTCAGCAATTTCACAACTTTGTCATAGAAACTGCATCATTCTCATTTTCAGTACTTTCTCAGTGATGATCAAGAACCAATAAATGTCTGGACATAACAGGCAATATATATATGGGAACAAGATTTACATTGCAAAGCGAATGCCCAAATAAATAAATTTTTCATTATTGCACACCAAGGTTAGGCACCCGTGTATACAGGATCAGCAAACAGGGCCTCTTTACATGTGCATGTTACCATTACCAATCTTTCTAATTTACACAACAAATAATAATCACACCATTAAGAACTCAAATTTGAAAAATAAAAAAAATAAAAAAAAAAACATTATAAAAAACAAGAAAATGTTGCAGATAATGAACCAACAAATCAAAAATTGACCAGATAAAACTGGGTTGTAGTGGTATTGGATGTAGGGTTTAATGGATGCGCCTCCACTTGTGGAGAAGTAGGGTTTGGCGTGCTGGATGATGGTTTGTTTACAAGTTCTTATAACCAATGAGGAGCAATCAGGACCGTCCATCAAGGGAGCAATGCCTCAAGATTGGGCCTGATTGAATCTTCTACTTTATGTTGTTGTATGGGCTGAGATTGGTGTTTTGGAATGAAGCCCAGTGAACTCAGAAACTATACTTAGTTGATTTCTGGGCTGTCAAGAAATCATGTCTAGTAATATGTTACTATACGAGTAATACTCCATACAAGAACCGTCCATAACATTCATTGGTTACATTCGTTTTTACATCTTGGGACGTATTTGTCACATTCCATACACGTCTATGGACGGTTTTTCAATGGACGCAAGATGTTTCTCTTACTATATTACTTTTATAACCCCCCCCCCCCCCCCCCCTCCCTCTTTCATTTCATGTTTCAATTTTTTTAAAAAAAGTTTATGTTTAAACAACATTTTTTTTAATAAGAGAAGCACTCCATTAATCTGCTAATCACTGTCAAAATCTTGAGAAAAAATAATAAAACATCCAGAAATTATGAAATCAAAGCATTCCAAATAATAAAAGTGGATGGAGTATGATTGAAGTTGGAATTACATTTTCCGGATATTGACAGGCCCGGAGATGCAATTGGGTCACACAGTCTAAGAGGTAAATCATGTCTTCTCCAGTTCACTCATTCAGCTAGATGAAAAATATTCATACCACTTCATTATAATTTGACAACTTAAATTGAATACATGCGGTCATTTTGTTCCAAATTGGGACCACTCCTAACTTCCTAAGATAGCAAACTGATCAGAAAAATCATATATATACAAATGGACATGACTTGTCATATTTTCAACTGGAGAAAGAACAGTAAGTAACACAATAATAAATGAGAAACATCTATTGCGTCCATTGAAAAACAGTCCATACATCCATAGACATGTACGGGAATGTGACAGTTACATTCCGAAATGTACCAGATATATCCTGAAATGTAACTTAGGACACCAGGGACAGGTCTAAGAAATTTTTAAGCCCGGACACAATTTGTCTGATATATGAAACATAGAGCTCTGTTACATTGTATTTTGCTTGGCAAATCATTAAGCCCGGACACAAATTGTCTAATATATGAAACATGGAGCTCTGTTACATTGTATTTTGCTTGGCAAATCATTAAGCCCGGGCACAATAACTACAAATGTAAATAAGTATTGTTTAATATAAAGGAAAATTTAATACTAATCAATATATTTCAAAAATCAAGCCTGAGCACAGGCCTAGGCTTGTCCATGCCTAGGTTTGTCCCTGTAGGACACTATGGACAGTTTTTCTATAGACGCTAGGTATAACTCACAATAAATATCAGCATATATATCATATCACTTCACCTGTGAACTGAACTGTGATTGTCAACCTGTTCTCCTCTTCCCTCATCATCATGTGAATCACATAATCACTATCACCACCATGCACCTCTCACATTCATTTCCTTCACGCCACTTTGCATAAAGCCTACCACCACCACCACCACCAAAATGCCCTTCCAAATATATAAAAAAGTACAATTATACATGATGCATTTCTCTTTAAATTTGCATCCTTTTCCAGCTAAGTCCATGAAAGAGACATCACTTTATACAGTTTCCTCTTTATAAGCTTCCTTAATTGATTTTGTGTCTAAAATGAGAAGAGGTATTCAGGGCTTCTGCCACGGTACCAATTCGACCTCTACATTGAACCAAAGAAACCTCGATCATAACCTGTCATACATGGCAGGTGCATCTGGCGCAGTAGGAGCACGACCGAGTTCTGTAACCCTTGAGCAAATGATCCTTCAGCTTGATTTAGAAGAAGAGGCGGCCAGAAGAGCGAAACTCGACGAGTACCAAGGTGTCAATGTGCATAGAAGGATGTCATGTGTTAACAACTCCGACATATTGAGGTCAGCGCGTGATGCGTTGAATCAGTATCCGAGGTTTTCTTTGGATGGCAAGGATGCCATGTACCGGTCGTCGTTCAAGCAGCCGGTTTGTTGCACCAGGGCTTGTAGAGAGAGCAACTATGAGCATGAAGGGTATAAGGTCGACTTGGAAAGAACACTCAGAATGCCCAAGTTTTTGGCCGGTGATAACGTGATATGGTGCAAACCGGGTATCGTTGCGAAGCTCATGGGGCTGGAAGTCGTACCAGTGCCGGTACGCGGCAAGAACAGTAAGACCAGGAGGAGTAATGTGAATCCTTCCATCACCAGGAAGCAGAATTTGAGGAGGTTGGCAAGGAAAGAATTCGAAAGGGACCGATTGCTTCTGGCAATGCATAATGGCAAAGGAAAGGTGATCCGAGACGAACCGGGATCGAGTTCTATCCCGGTTTTGCCTCATAATGTGCCATATTGTGTAATGAAACAGCCACCAGATGCGACCGAATTATCAGCTGTTACAGGCAAGGAGGAGCAGCGGTACCGACGTCCCCGTTACGTAACACATTGTTAAATATGTATCAGTAAACAGTATCTACTTTTTTCTTTTAAGTATCTTAAACTCTTGATTAATTAGGAAGCTTGTGTAATGATTTGATACTCTAGCTATGCAATTCTTATGCTATATAGTAAGATGAAATAGGATTGTAGTTTACAATAATCTAAGTTATAACAGTCAGCAAACAAGTTTGTCCTTGGAAGTTAATTTCCAGCTGGTGCTATTTGTTTCCAATAATATTGATGTCATGTTATTGTGGGCTGAGAACTACTGTCCGAGAATATTTTAAATTGGGCCGACTATTATACAAGATGCAATCTCAATTTCTGATATATAAACAAGTTATACCATACTGTTGAGGCCCTTACAAAAAGTACCAACAAGCCTTTATATAAGGCCCGGTATTATACAAGCAAGCAACTAATTAAGCAATTAAAGCCTGTATATGCACTCTGATAGCCTGACCTTTTGGTCTGAATTGTTTTATGAGGAGGGATCGGATGACCACGACACTAAAATAATCTATCTTACACAAAATCTCAGCCGCTCATCAAGTTTTTAATTAACGGATTAGATTAGACGTCTCTTTTCTCCTCCTCCCTAACTCCCCAGTGGGGCCCCCCTTTGTTATTTTGTCCCTTTCCTGAGATGAAAATAGACGAATATTGTGAACAAACGTCAGTCAGTGACGATGCTCCTCCGACCTCCGCCCAGCACCAACAATAGCACCATGCCGCCTCCATTTGCCTTCACCTCGCCGTCCCACTTCCCATCCCCGCCCCACCTCTCATATTCCCTACTACATGCTCGCTCTTCCTTCTCGCCAGCGCCTTCGCTGCCCCCAATGCTCTCGTCCACATCGGCGACCACCACGACGGATCAGATTTCGACGTCGAGGCAGCACCGGGACTTTGCCGAGCACTCGTCTGCATCGGCGAGCTGCTCTCCCTGGGCTTCCTGCTCTAGTTCAACTCCGCCTCCGCCGTTGCTCTCTGGCGCCCTTCCTCCTTTCCTGGGTCACTCAGCAGCACCGGCCAGATTCTCGGCATGGGCATGATCCTTAAACCTCCATGACCTCAGATCTGCCCTCCTCATGCCCAAGCAACTCGTTGCTGGCTTCCTGCTTCAGTACACGATTTTATCTTCAATCTCAACCACATTACTGGCGCTGGTTTATTGCTTTTTACTCTGCATTCAATAAACCAATTGAGAAACAGAACAAAATAACAAAGGGGGGCCCACTGGGGAGTCAGGGAGGAGGAGAAAAGAGACCTCTAATCTGATCCGTTAATTGAAAACTTGATGAGCGGCTGAGATTTTGTGTAAGATGGATTATTTTAGTGTCGTGGTCATCCGATCCAGGGACGGATCTAGACCGTCCACTAAGCCCAGGCACAAAAATGTATTCACTTAACTCTTTTTTACCTTTTTAATGGTAGTATCTATATTTAAAAAATATATATTATGGTGGGCCTCTTTGCAGGTCATGCAGAGCCACAAATTTACACATTAGAGAGTATTTTACCTTAAAGATCGGACACAAATACCTATTTAATGCTTCACTTGTAAATACAAGCCCGGGCACAAATACCATATTTATGCTTGAGTTGTAGATTATATAATTCTTATGACCAAAAAATCACTACATCAATAGCAAGTTTGGAATTTAAGCATGGGCACGGGCCTAAGCTTGCCCTATATGACTCCGTCCCTGATCCGATCCCCCCTCTTGTTATATATAACAATATAATAACTGCACCGCAACACTGCCCAAAACCCAATAATAAATACTGATTTTAGTTTGACCCACTATCACACGAACTCACCAACAATGAAACAAATGGTAACAACAATATGTATGAATGAATATATCTACAGTCCTTTAGGAAGAAGATAAGGATTGGACTCTCTATTAATGATCATAGTCTAACTTCCATCTTAATCCTTATCTATTAAATAATGAAAGACTCACATCGCATCCATTTTATATTGTATTCCATTCAAAGTTCTAAATAGCGCGCTATAGCACCGCTATAGAGTTTTCGGACCTTAAACGCTACGCTATAGACCGACGCTGCACTAGTTGCGCTATTGTCGCTATAGCCGCAATAGCGGACTTGCTATCGCATAGTGCGCAAAACGACAAAATAGCAAGCTATGGTACACAATATATATGTTAAGTCAAATTATTATCTTTGCGGTACTTAAAGACTTGAGAATTGTTATATCTATTGTTATGCTATTAAATAGCATAATTAATTTAGTTAATATGTGATACTAATGATACTTTTAGGCTCAACATGAATTTTTTTAAAAGAAGAAATGGTTTAGTATTTATGACATTTTTAGAATTTAACATAATTGGTAATTGTTTATATCATTTTGAATATAAAAAGATATTATATCATGTATATTTTAAATATCAGTTTGAATTTTGTACCGGTTTAATACTAATATTATAATTTTCCAATTAATTTTGTGTTGGTTATTTGCTTTATGGATTTTAATAATGTTTAAAATTAATATAAATTTATAATACATAATACAAATTATTAAATTATTAAATACGCTATGTACGATAGCTTATGCTATAGCATGCTATAGCTGCAATAGCTTTTCCAGGATCATGCCGCGATGACGCTATAATCGCGATTTAGAACCTTGATTCCGCTCCATTTCTGCCTCAGCATAAAATCGAAGTGGTGAATTGTCTGACTAACATTTTAAAGCATTGATTGTTAAAGTCACAAACTCATTTCTTCTCTTCTATTCGGTTCTATCACCTTATTTAGGTTGAATGAAAATTAAAATTGCCCGCAGCAACGTGCGGGTACACTTCTAGTATCATATAATGAAACGAAATAAAATTAAATTAAATTAAAAATATGAACACAGCAGCCGCCGATCATTCCAAGATAAAGATAATGTAATTATGTAAAATGTAATGACGCATTTTAATTGTACTGTCAAGCTGACTGACTGAGACTGACAGACACTGACATTTGCAAAACATGGTTCCGAGTTGACCGGGAACCCGAGATCACGGTCTTAGGGTTTACCGTTTAGAAATTCGCAGTCAGTTGAAGGAAGGAGAAGACGATTGGTGTACGCCACGGCGCTCTTCTACCAATGACACAAATCACATGCCCTGATGCCCTTCACTTCACTTCATTTCTCCTAAACTTATATAAACTTGTTACTGTATAAACTTGTTACTGTTAGTTAGTTGTTAACTTGTTATATCTGCATTCCGATAGAGAAACATGTTGCGTCCATTGAGAAGGCGTCCATATATCTACAGACCCATCTAAAATGTAACAAATTAAATATATCTGATTTTGTAATAGATTCATCCGATTTTGTAATCTATGGATGCTATAGACAAATATTCTATAGACGCTAGATATATATTACTCATTTCGATATATGATAAATTAAACACAATCTCAGCCGCATGATCTTAAGATGTGGGGACGTTTGGGGAGAGTTTGTACGTCTGAGATGAACTGTGATGTGATATATGGGTATGTACTGCTGGATAATTAACAAGATGCAGTAGAGGCAAGTGAGGAAATTCCAAGCTAGCTAGCTCCTTAATTCCGACTTAAATTTTATTGTTGGGTTTTATGGACAAAAAAAAAAAATGAAATTTTTTATCGTTGGGTTCTCATTTCTCAACGAATCAAATTTGATCGTTGGGTTTTGTGGTCAAAAAAATTAAAAAAAATATTGTGGGTTCTCATTTCTCAACAAATTTAGTGCAAGTGCGGTGCGAGCAAGTTACCACATTTTGCTTTCATACTTGGTTTACTTACTAGATGAGATGATAGATGATAGATGCTTTCATGATGAATTTTATCTATCTAATTAACAATACATAGTTGAGTTTATAATTTGTTTAGACGTTAGACTTATGGAAAAGGGGAATTAATTTCCATATATATACGATATATATTGTTCATTTTCTGACCTTTTTCATGTTTTTTTTTTTTTTTTTTTTTTTTGACAAAGTGATTTTATTATTGAGTGGTTCTGTACTGTGGATCGATTACGCAACCTTTTATTTTGAATCGAGCGATTCATATCAAACATGTCTCTTTAATTGTATCTAAAAAAAATATATCGTGATCATCCGATTATGAAAAATGAACAATCCACATTTCATTTGAGCCATAACAGAATTAGCCTTTATTATTATATCACCCACTTTCATTTCTTTTTGGAAGGCTGGCCTTTTTAATGTTGATTCGATCGCTTTGTCTTTCGGCACCAATCCATGTGCACAGTAATCCCAACCCTTCTTAATTTCTTTCTACTAAACAAACACTACGCAAGTACCAAAGTATTGTAATGGGTTTAACCGTTTAATTATAATTTATGATAGAAAAATTCTGTTCTACACGAATAATAAATCTACAACTTTTTTGCGCTTTTTATCGGTTAATACTTTTCATAAGAATCAGGTTTTGCTAGCCACAAATTTAGAAAAGCTCCTCGTCGTTGCAATGTCAGCCGATATATTCATTCTGCCTTTTAAATTGAAGTGGAGGTCGACTTTTTAATGAATTGAAAAGGTTCGGTTTGCTGCGTCATCTTGCTTATAATTTTTTTTTTGTAAAATAAGCCTTTTTTGCGTTTGATTTAAATAAATTACGAGCAATTGAAATGGAGAATAATGAATATTGTTTGAGAAAAGAGAAAACAAATTAAATGTGGCTGATTTTATTAAGGATTTCAAGTTATATTGTAAACGAAATAGGCTTAAATAATGGCCAAGATTCATTACACAATAGTTGTTAAAAAATTTTGTTTATAGTTCAATTTATCTAAAACGAAATAAATTTTTAACTTTAAGTATAAATGGAAATTTGAGAAAAAAAAATATTTGAAATTACTCTTGATTTATATTCAAGATATTTTTAACATTAGTTAAAACCTTATTTTCAATAATTCAAACATGACTATTGTAAGATGATCCCTCCCTTTTGTAAACATTTCTTCATTTAAATGAGGAGTACATGTACGAAGATTTTTGAAAATCACCCACAACATAAAAACTCTGGGAAAAATGAATAATTGAAACCTTTATTGTTATATATATTTATTTATTTTTGGAGGAAATGACCCTATATAGCCTTGTTTTTTTCTCGAAAAGTTGATAGCAGACCTTAATTAGGCTTGTTTCGTTGAACTTCTATGAACAATAAATGTCAGTATGTCACAAGCCATGTTATGAACTAATTGATTGAATGAATTACTATATAATTAACCCGGAAATTGTGATTTTAAAATATATATGCATACCTAAACATAATTTTATTTTATAACTAAACTAGTGGGAATTAATTAAAGCTACCATTTTTTTCTTTTAAAAAAAACAACAGGTATTTGATTTAATATATATATATATATCGATAGAAGAAAAAAGCATCTTCATTAATTCTCTAGCTTGTACATGACTAAAACCAGAACATGTGTACCACGACTTGAACAAATTTATTTATTTAACCTAAATAACAATGTTAGTTAAGTTAAAACTGAGTTAATTATTTTTGACTGAACGCGCACACAGGAAACTGAGCCAGAATCATTGTTGTAAAGTGTGCCACCCTGCCACGATACGGCAAACAATAAATGAATGAATAATTTCTGCACAACTTGGGCACTTCATTGATTTTTTGTGGGGTAGTAAATTATCTCTAACTATTTTACAATTGCCAAACTTCTGCACAAACATGATATAAGGATATCATATATATATATGTGCCTTGAAAAAGATTTCTGTATTTTAAAAGGCAAAAGAAATTTAATTAAAGAAGAAAGATAGTGAGGAAGCAATATATATATATTCGATAAGTTATCAAATTACAAGAAATAAATTTGTGGGTATATTTTCATTCATTTTTGAGACAATTATCAAACTTAAGTTTAGTTTGAAGTTTGATGGATTGTTCGTCATAAAGTTAACGAAACTTAACACATAGCAAATACAAAATTAAAATGCTTTGTGTAAGACTAACATCTTACATATCGATCCAATTGAAAATTCTTTATCTAAGAAACTATTAATATATTTACAATCTATTTAATATACTTTACTTTTGTAAATCATACCGCTATTACACAATGAGAATGTGTGTTATCATGAATTTATTATTATTTGTCGAAAAATGCAGCTTATTTAAGCTATATAACACTTGTCAAAAAAAAAAAAAAAGAAAGCTTTGTTGTGGTCACGAGACCAAAAAAAAAAATAACAAAAATCTCTATAGTCACTTTAATTATGTATCTCTTAATTATCTTATTACTATATATCCTTCTACATTAACTGGGTGCATGTTTAATTTGCTCCTCCAACCTGATAAGCACAACGGAAACGTATCCGAAATTTCGTGCACAATCTTCAAATTAATCATATAATAAGAAAATAAAAGTGGGTCAACTAGCCAGTCTAAATAATTTGTCAACGCATGTAAACGTAACGACGTACTTAATTAGTTAATTAATTAATTTGCAACTAGGAGATTAACGTGGATCGAAGTCTAAAGTACTACTTCTAACCGTGCAAACTCATAAAATAGTGACAACATGATCATAGGAAATCAGAAGATTATTACATATATATACGATAAGATTTTAATATATGTAACTACATAAAGTAGAACTATTGTGCGAACGTTAACATTTCGGAGAAAAATGCTAACGGTTCAAATTATATTTTTTCATACCCAAAATTTTGATTTACAGTTCTCATTAAGTTCATCATATGAAAATACTTGGGAATACAAAAATTTCCATTTTTTGAGATTTTAAAGTATTTATTTCTGATTTCTAAAATTCATGTACAAACAAGCATATATTATTTCATTAATATTTTAGAGTCATTTTGAAAAATCCAAACAATTACTTAAAAAGCTCCAAAAATAGAAAAATTTGTATGCCCAAATATTTTTATATAATTTAAACCGTTAGCATTTCACTCCGAAATGCTAACGTTTGCATAATAGTTCTACTCTAACTACATGTATACGTACTGTGTTATTATAAGTTCGAATTATTTTTACATGGAGTGTCTGCCACATGAACCCACTTGAATTGAGAGTGAAACTAATTAAGATCCAGATTCTCAGGCTCCTTGCAATGAGAGATTACATTTTATTTTTTTAATAACAAATTAATATTGCATTTTATGGTACCGAGAGAGCAAAATCTCTAGCTCATTTTTATTGAAGATATTGTTTCTATCTCTCTATATTTAAAAAAAAAAAAAAAAAAAAAAGAGCACATGTTTGCGATGTTATATTAAAAATGATTTATAATATAAACGTCAATTAATCTCCTCTCATACTAAGGGAAAAAAAAAAAGTTAATTTTATTTGTCATGAGAGGATAAAGTCAAACTATATATATTATATATGCATATATACGACTCAGTTTTAAATTACAAGTTGAAATCACAATTTAGCTAGATTTTTTATATTTTTCTGAGATTAACGATAATGATCAAGTTGTTGAATTAATTAAAATTTAATAAAAGACTAACGTTTTGGGAACTAGTATCAGATCGGATTAGCTTGAAATAAGGATGGGTACCAAATGAGCTTGAAAAATCAATTGTAGTTAACGAAATTCATTTATTTTTAAGCCGCTTAATCTATTACCAAATGAGCTCGAAAATCATAAAATTTTACATGCATATATATATATATATATATATATATCTTTCATGAGTATAAATAAGACCAATAATTGAATTTTGAAATTTGAATGCAAAATTTTAAAATATAAATGAAAAAGAGACTTTGGCGTCTTGCTGCACACAAAACTTGTAGCATTAGAACATTATTAATTAATTGCTCTTGATTTATATAGGTTAAATTTTCATGAATATATATTGTAGTTACAATCACGTACGTAAGTTGGATTCCAATTCAAATTAACATTTTGGATATTTAACCCGGAGTCAAATTAGTTTGGCTTGGATTGAAACCATGCATATCGGATTCAAATTGCTTAAGTTATATGGAGTCGGATATTCAATTCGGATCCCAAAATTAATTATCGGGTCATATATATATAGTAATTTGTAGCTATTTCATCAGAAATCAAAGTTCTACACCCAATTGAGTAAAATTTGTTTCAATACCCTTTGGTTCAATTAGGATCGATTTAAATTAATATATCGAAGTAACTTATTATATAATTTCAGATTTCTTTGATTAAAATATCGTATATGAATCACGTAAATTAATTAGTCCCAGCATGTGCATGTTATCTCAAATATATATATTGGTAAAAATTTGATAAATGTATTTTTTTTTTTTTTTGTGACGTGCAATTCATTATAGTTTCAAACTTTTGATTTTTAATTGGACAATTAATGCTGTTAAACTAATTTATTGATGTATTTGTCATGAGAGAACATGATCATATATATACATAGTCGATAGAGTATACACCATTCATCTACTAAATATATATACGATATAAGATCTTGATGTCCACGTAGCCTTTTTTTTCCATTGATTATAATTGAAAAGGCAAATGGTGCTATCGATCGTTGCATGAAATAAGAATAAAGTTCTTTTAATTTAAGATGAATCATCATCCATCTATTAATTAATTGGTCCCTAATTTATTTACGAAGGACAAATTTCTCGATAAACATAAAAGAACGATAATAATAAACTAAAGTCAAATCAAGAATTACGTATAACTCATATGCATGACTGCATGAGCAATGATAATGAGTATTGAAGAACCAAATGTACGTTTACTAAGTAATTCTAAAATTGAGATTTAATGACTTGGAGCAAATTTCACATTTGTATTATTTAAGTGATGCATTAGAGTCCATTTATGATCTTTAATTTTATAATTGGTTATTATCTAAAAATTCATTATATGTTCTTGAATTCTTTGCATGCATGTATATATTTGTCTTAAAGAAAACGATGTATGTATATATTATGCAACATCTTATATAAATCACCACCCATAAATTCCATCCTGTATATATTATGCTAGCAGTTATATATTTTTACTTTGAAATTAATTTAGTGAAAATTAAGATGCTATGATTGCTGAAAGAACAATAAATAAATAATTCTTTTGGGATGATGAATTTAATTAACTAATCACAATCCATCCTTTTGGTCCCCAATTTTATCAACCAAGGACAAATTTCTCGACAACCATAAGATTCCATATCCTCTGTAGCGCTGCATTGTGTAGCGCAGAATATGAACCATTAGATCATCTCGGAATTTATGCTGGCTCGAATCTTGAGATGATCTAACGGTTCACATCCTGCGCTAGAGAGGATGAGCACTCCAAACATGAAGTACCAATAACTAAAAGCCAATCAAGAAAACATTATTATTCCACAACTTAACCCTTTCATCAGCTAGCACAGGAGGTGATTATTTTGTAACTAATTAACAAAAGTTAACCAACAAATCAAAGGTTAACTACTTAATTAACTATATCGGCGTGTATATATATATATATATATATATATATATATATATATATCCTGCACAAAAGCAATAAATAAAATATATAATTTCATGCGCGCGAGAGGACTATATACGTATACGTATAGTTGTAAAGGGGTGCACATGCATGTTAGAATCTTTATTTTGATTATTATCAGAATACCAGTTTATCACTCTAATCAATCAATCAAACCGAAATGGATTATCATATATATATATGCTCTTTTTTCAGACTAACAACCGCCATGCACAGCTAAAAAGGGTCTGAGAAGAGACCAACTTTATCATCTTGCTGCTTTTGTTTGAAAATAAATATACTCGAAAAATTTATTTTGTTGTGTGGCATTAAGTGTACCCTTGCTTGTGCCGATGAAGTAACGACATACAGAACCATTTATGAGATTATTTATTTATTTATTTATTTATTTATTTATTTATTTATTTATTTTTTTATTTATTTATTTTTTTATTTATTTATAATATTGTATATAAGAAGTGATAATGATAAGAAGAATTTTATAGTAATAATTGGATTAAAAGACCAATTAATAGTAATTATGTGCACAAAAATAATGCAATTTAAAATGGTCTTTTAGGGTATATATATATATAATTAAATTAATTGTGTATAAGTATGCACAAAATATGCCGATATTTTTTTACTTTTATTAATTATTAGTGTTCTGGTGATTATAATGCTTCAAATAAATTTCCAATAATGATAATTTAAATATTAATTCTAGTAGTGTCCAATTAGAGTGATATGATAAGTCAATTGGGAAAACATAATAGTGGTACAAATTGGAGCTGCATTAAGCTTTTCCAAATGATATTCTTCATGAGTTTTCTGTATACCACAAGAGTCATGTAACAGACCAAAAAGATGGTGTCTAGTAAGCCTGAATCAATTCCATGACATATAAACCTTTATGCTTTAATTCCTCCAAAAGTTGATTACGTTTATAATCAACACTTTTCAGAAAAGAAAAGGCATCATTATCTTAACATTCTATCCCAATTAACTTGGCTTCAGAAACAGTCTGTCTTATTTTTTATTTTTTTAGATAAAGATGAGGGTCAAGCCACTCAAATTTAAATGTCTATAAAAGACTCCCCATCTGGATTTCAAACCCACGACTTCCTACACGGAAAGCGTTGCTCTTAGCCACTAGACCAAAGACCAGTTCTTCTTAATTTAATTTTATTTCAAGGCATAAGTTAAGTTCTTTCTCTGAATAATCACTGGTACATAAACTACATATATGTGTGGTACATAACTACATATATTTCAAATTATTTTGTGCAAGCACCATATTTCTTTGATTGCTCATTAATCATTAGCTAGAGAATTTATGTTTGAAGCTAAATTAACTCTAAAAAAAAAAAAATTACAAAATGAATAACAATTATCACCTATAACTAAGTAGCTTCCGGCCTACATCATAATAATGTCAACTGTAATCAATGAAAACATGAAGTAATTACACTACACAAAAGCTATAAGCTAGACTGACAGAACTACACTAAACCCTAATTGATTATCCTCAACAGCAATTGCAAATTGAGTTTAAGTTGCTTTGGAAAGAAGTAGAGAAATCAAAAGTCAAAAGTACATTAATTGGATTGTTAGCATAACTAGGCACGGTGAAAGGAAGAGACAAATGATGAAAAGTTTAAAACTTTCATGGAAGAAAATTAAAATTGAGAACCCAGTATAGAAAATGCTTTTTTTTTTTTTTTTGAATTTTTCTCACTTACCAATGCCTGATCTGTTTGGTTTCGGTTGGTGGTTAAGATACCATACCAACTGCCAATTGGGTCCCACTGGAAACTTTTATGGGTCCCCACTTTGTCCCCCTTTTTTTTTCTATAAATTCATTCTTCTTCCCTCTCACAGTTTCACTTCACTTTGAAACCTCTCTTTGCACATTGCCAGTAGTACTGTGCACACTGAGCTGATACTCAGCAATGGAGTACATTCCTTTCTCTCTTTTGGTTTTGCTCACCATAGCTCAGTCTGCACATGTGTATGGTAGAGGAGGGTACGGTAGAGCCTGGTCGAATGGACGCGCGACGTTCTATGGTGGCGGTGACGCTTCTGGCACAATGGGTAAGTATATCAGGAACCTCGGTTTACGGTTCTGGTACCAGTATCACACTGTAAATTTGGCCAATTTTTTAACAGTGTTAGTTTGTAGAATTTTACTCCAATACTCTCACCAGAATAATTTTCTTTTCGATCTGACGATTATAAATGAATATTGCCCATTATGAGATTCATCTGTAACCGGTAAAATTATCTGGGTGTGAGTATGGAAGCAATGTCCTACATTATCAAAAAAAAAAAAAAAAAAAGCTTCATTTTGCTCAAGTTACTGATTCACATTCTTATAACAGGAGGAGCATGTGGATACGGTGACCTGAACGCCTTGGGCATCGGTACCAACTCGGCGGCGCTGAGCACGGTTCTGTTCAACAGTGGACAGAGCTGCGGAGCATGCTTCGAGATAAAGTGCGACAAGGACCCGCAATGGTGCTTGTCTGGTTCAATCGTGGTCACCGCGACAAACTTCTGCCCTCCCAATTACGCGCTGTCAAACAACAATGGTGGCTGGTGCAATCCCCCGAATGCACATTTCGATCTGTCGCAACCGGTATTTCAGAAGATCGCACAGTACCGCGCCGGCGTTGTGCCTGTTCAGTATAGGAGGTACAAAGTTTGAACAATTTTTTTTTTTTTTTTTTTTGAGAAACATCCTGCGTCCATTGAAAAACCGTCCATGCATCCATAGATGTGTACGAAATGTAACAGATACACCCCGAAATGTAACAAATACATCCTAAAATGTAACCTATGGACGCTATAGATGGTTTTTCTGTGAACGCTAGGTATTACTTTTTTTTTTTTTTTTACGTTTTGCACATAAAAAACACACAAATTGACATATATATGATTTATGCATCATATATATATACTGATTCTAAATGTTTTATTGAATTTCTATGTTTCAGAGTACGGTGCCAGAAGCAGGGAGCCATCAGGTTCACAATCAATGGCCACAGTTACTTCAACCTGGTTCTGATAACGAATGTAGGCGGGGCCGGTGATTTAGCAGCGACAGCGATCAAGGGATCAAAAACCGGGTGGCAAGCAATGAGTCGTAACTGGGGCGCCAACTGGCAGAGCAACAGCTGCCTCGATGGCCAATCTCTGTCCTTCAAAGTCACCGGTAGTGACAACCGTATCGTCACTTCAACTGACATTGTACCGGCTAGTTGGTGCTTCGGTCAGACCTACACTGGAGGCCAGTTTTAAGCCTCTCTGGTGTCACCAAATAACTAAGGGTTTTTTTTGCATATGTTCTTTTTAGGAACTTGGAACTTCATACCCCAAATCTTAACATAAAATGCTACAAGAATTGATAAAAAAAAAATTAAAAAAAAAAATAGGGGGTTGACAAAAATTTGAAATGCCAAGTTTTGAAAGAGCATAACTGCAAATGACCTTGTCTAACTGTAGTTCTGTGTCATGGGGTCTTATCTTTTTGAAAGGCCAAAATTGACCTATTTTCTACTTTGTGTATCTTTTATATTTTGTTTCCCTTTTATTAAAAATTAACCATCTTTTCCTGTCTTGAATTATAAAAAGACAGAAGAGTGCCTTTACTAGCAATTGGTAGGAAATTAAGGTAAGGTGCCTCTCTTTGTAAGGTTTAAAAGAGGGCATGTGAGTGAGGGTTTGTTTGGTTGGGCTGAGGTGAGCAAAAGGATTGTTCACCCGCTTTATATTAAGGGTACCAAATCAACCAGCTTTCTTGTAATTTCTTTCATGTTGGGGTTTTTGTTTTTCAGAGAGTCACAAAAAAAAAAATGTAGCATTTCATTCTCTTGTACTGTTTTGATATGAGATAATGAAGGGATTTTGTGTGTCAAGGCATGACTTAAATCTACATTAATTGGTATTTCACATTTCATATATTCATTTAATTGATTCAAATCTAATATATGTCTAGTCCTGCTTGTTTGTACATTCTGGCAATAAATTTTATTTCCATTGCCTATGGTGTGGGCTAACAAAATAGCTCCTTGGAAATTGCTTTGACAGTTTTAATTGAAATAAAAAGATCTGCAAACCCATACTAAAACATATTGAGAGCCTCAAGTTTTTAAACTTATGTAATTGGGCCTTATGACTAAACATATATACAATTTCAGTGTTGTTCAAGTTTCAACTCAACCAATCATGCAGAGAACAAGGATCAGGAAAAAAACAAATAAACTGTGCCAGTTAAAAAATAGCAGGTATACAAGGATAATAAAATGCATTGAATAAAATATGTTTGGCATTTAATTTTGATCCCAATTAAATTGGCACTGAAATCTCCAGCAATGCTAGATTTTCCTGCACACATCTGAACTGCTAATCCTGCATCAAGATCTGTGCTGGGATGATACCTTCTCTTCCCATCCCACAAGAACACAAACAGATCCACAGCAGAAATCAGCATGGCAATGACAACTCTGTTACTGAATGTTTGTTTTCATCTAGAACGGCAATGGCAAACTTCTGAGTTAGGAAACCACCAGAAGCATAACACAATGCAGTAATGCAATACATAATTATACTGTTTTTGTAATTACATGTGATTCTAATGCAGTAAATAACTATGACAAATTCAGGTCTCAGTTATGAGAAAAAAAGGCATCACTACTCTCTCTCAGTAAGTTTTACACACAAAAGAAATATATCAATAGCATCGCGACCATGCAACCAGAAGTTATCGATGTACCAATATATCCCTCAAGTTAATCAACAAACATGTTTATATATACCACCGGCATACACCTACATCATATACCCCGAATTGTGGAATTTTGCTTAAATAACCGAAGTACACAACTTAAACTACATTATTGGCTTAACAATCATTAAATGCTCATAGATAATCCAGCCTAGGACGTCACAGGTGATCACGGCCTCACACCCGCAAAATCTAAAACTTCCTGGCTCTTATAAACCATCGTAAACCCTCTATAAATGGGAAGCACAGTATATATACCAGACTACCAGTACAAATTAACAGTATACAATACAAAAGATGATACCTCTCAAACAAAATAAAGAATTTTGGTAAAAGATGAAAAACCACTGCAAAAACCTTCTTCAACAATACCAACTAATACAAACTCTAGAACAAAGCACAGTACATGTAATACTAAAAGTTAAGAGGGTACAATACAAAAAATGGTACCTCCCAAGTCTCAAACAGCATTGGAAAATATTGGCAAAAAGATGAAAAACCAGTGCAAAAACCTTACTCAACAATACCAGCAAATACAAGTTCCATAACAATAAACCTCACACAACAATTTGGACAGAAAGAAGACAAAGGGCTTTTCCGTATGCCCTTTGAACCAGGATAGTGGTACCACGAATTATGATAAATTCAAGTTCTAACATATTACAAAGAACCCTAAGAAATTCACCAGAATCTATAGCATATAATTTCAATCATGTTGCAGTAACTTTTCACTAAAATCTAATTCAACCGACGTTCAAACAGTTTCAACTGGTAACAAGAATCACACCAAAATTAACCTAAATTTAACATTTCTTTCGGCTAAGTTGAATTATTCCATCAGGAAAACAGCATCTAATCAGGTATTGTTCATGCCCCCAATCACAAAGCAAAACACCAGATAAATAACCTAAGCATCACCAAAATTGAACCAATCAACCGATTTCAAGCCGATGCAGGCGGCGGCGCCACGAGCTTCTTGAGCGTGGCAGGATCCAGCCGGGTCTTGCAGCTGAGCTTGACCTCAAACTGCGCTCCGAGGAGGCGCTGCCGCTTGAGCCAGAAGAACTTCCTCTCGATGTCCCTCGGATCGACCCGCATCACCATGTACTGCCGCTTGACCTTCATCTCGAACTGCTCGCGCGACTTCTTGTCGATGTGCGGCGACCGCAGGACGGTGTAGAGCTTGCGGGAGTCCGGCAGCCGCACGTGGCTGGTCTCCGGCGCGCCCAGCCCTAAGAACGGGTACTTCTTCGTGAACGGGTTGCCGAATGATCGGATTATGATGCCGATCTTCGTGCTCATTGCCTTCGATCGGTTAATTACCTCCTGAGAGACGATTTCCGAAGAAAATCGATCGAATTGGGGAAAAAAATAAAAAGGAAGGAGACGACTAATGTTGAGGGGGAGATGGTTTGCTTTGGGCAGATTTGGTTTTACTCTGAACAGCGCTTTTGTGTCTTTATTGGACCGAATGGTCACTAAAATTCGTTATATCGTAGGGGGATTAGAATTTTGTGCAAAGCTATTTAAATAGTCTCCGTTCAAAATCAAGACTATATCATTCAATTCAATTTATATGTTTATCAATTATAATAGCATGTGAACTCATTATTCTAAATATAACCAGAATGTTATTTTTAGCACCTACATAATTAAATCACGGTCGATCAATTACAAATAATTAGATCGTACGGCTCTCAGAATCCTTTGGACCGTCCAAATGGCTTTCGACAATATTCGATCCCATTGTGGGGTGGGGATTAGGTGACAACCGCAACAACATATCCTTAGATAAATATAAATAAAAGAGTGAGATTATTGCGCTTTGCAAAGCACAGTACGCTTCGACCTCATATCTCCTAAACCTGACTAATCCAAGTTGCTCACCTCAATCTTAATATTGAAACCTAGTTGCATACCAAAATTTTTTATTTTTAGAATTTTCTAACTATTTTTTTGAATTTTTAAAAAATGACCTATTTTATGTACAGATTTTTGTGCATTTTCTATACAATTTTTAAATATAGAAAACTCTACAAATAGAAAATTTTGGTAATCTACAAGGTTTCAGTATGTAGATTATTTTGAGCAACTTAAATTGGTCATTTGAGCTACGGTTTTGAGATAACGGACCGAAGCGCACTACCTCCCTATACTTTGCAAAGCGCAATAGCCTCACTCTAAACAAAATCTCTAAAATAAAAAATTTTATACAAACATATTATAAACTCATAGATTGATTGTGTCTCAAATTTCAACTAATTTGAGTGTCGTTCGATACTATATCAAAACTCATAATTTTTTGAACGTTGTAAATGTTAAGAAATTCTGATGAGTTCCGATGGAGTATCAAACAATACTCAAATTAGTTGATAATACGTTTGTACATAATTTTCTATTTTAGCAATTTTATTTGAGGAGGGTTCCAATGCCTCCATTTTTTGTGCCTCCATCATGCCTTCACTTTTTAAATTTCAAATAGCTCAAAATTTAAAACTCATTTTTCAAAACAAAACCGTTAAATTTAATCTATATCCTTTCATTTATGTATGTGTAAAAAATCATCAAATTTGAATTTTATTTTGTTTGACATCAAGGACTTAAAAAAAATGTACTAATTTGAGCAATTTCTAAACGTTGATTTTTTTATAGCTCATTGATTTATATAAAATAAAACAAAAAAGTGAAAAGATTTGTTATGTGCACATAAAGAATATCATATTGATCAAATCTAATGGTTTTGTTTTGAAAAATGAGTTTTAAATTTTGAGTTATTTGAAATTTAAAAAGTGGACGTATGATGGAGGCACAAAAAATGGAGGTATTGGAACCCTCCTCATTTTATTTATATTTATTTGAATATCCGTTGTCACGGTTGCCACAAAGAATGGTTGTCACCCGATCTCCACCCTATATTGTAAAGACTAAAGAGGAGGGCAGTTTGATCTGATAGATATAAAAGGATGTTCCGAAGTGAAAACTGAGCTGCCCAAAGCAGTCGCCTGCACTGTGTTGTGCTGTGGGGAGAGAAGCGGAAGTTATGTTGTTGCGATGTACATACTTGATTCGGTGTAACTAATTGGGTGTAGAGGGATTATATCGACTCGTTGCATGTTATTTTCTACAGGTAAGAATTATAGGAGAAGGAAGGGAGGGTTTAGGGTTTCGGCCTTCGGAAGTTGATTGGTTGTAGATAGATATAAAAAAGGCCCGGCTTTTATTTGTAAACTGAGGCTTTTACAAATATATTGGGCCTATAAAATAGGAAATTCGGCCTGCAATTTGGACAGTATGTGTTTGTTTGTGTTTTGCTTCTGGTGGGGTAATTGGGATATGATTAAATGATTGATCTGAAAAATAATTGTGATATTCCTGATCATTACTAGTGGGCTTAAGGTTGGAAAATTACATCCTGTTTGTTTCAGTCTTTCAGATTAATGTTTTAAGTGTGCAATTAACTAGTAATGGGAATTTCTGGACCTTTTAATGAATTTTTAGCTTTGTATTAAAGGCTGAATACAGGCACTCTTATGTTATCAAGTAGCATGCAACATATAAATATATAATATCTTTCTGAATATTATGATAAGCATTTTTGTTTTGGAGTTATCTCTCTTTTCTGTTTGAAATGGAAAGTATTAAAGATAATTAACATGAACAAAATTAGATCTTGTGCCATTTTGATGTGAAGAAGTCATGCAAAACTATGATGACAATGTGGAATGGATGATTGTACCATGATCAAGCAACTCTCTTATACTGAATGAACACAACTTTACCTTTCAAAATCATCAACTAAACAAAAGCTCTCAAACACCGCTGATGAAAGATTTAACCGCGTGAACTAATATGCTGAAAAGTTTACATAATTTTCAGATATTGGTGAAAATCAGTTATATGTATACATACAATCACTGTTGTTAAAACCGGACCGGACCGGCTGGTTGACCTGGAAAAAATCGAACCCGGATGTCTTTACGGGGTGTTTTGTATAATGGATCGTGTCTGCAACTCAACCGGTCAAAAATGGGTTTATTGTCCGGTTATATCAAACAACCGATAGGTCTCTTCTCCAAAAAACCGATTTTAAATAGGGAACAACTTGGAATATACCTTTTCTGCTTTAATCAAAGCAAAGAGTAAATAGGGAACAACTTGGAATATACCTTTTCTGCTTTAATCAAAGCAAAGAGTGAATGGTAGCCATAGGAAATTGTTCCTATGTGCATAGGCCAACCATGTGAATACGTGACATGCAATTTTTCTTTTTCAATGAATTTTGCAAATACGACCTCAAGTTGTTTAATATTATAAAAGAATCAATGTATAGTATTAAGATGACATCGTTTTATATATATGACCGCGCGAACGGGTATAGGCTTTTAAACCTCTATAAACGACTCGATCGCAAGCGTACGATCTCGTTGAGTATTTGAGGGTCGAATCCTCAGGGACGGAGTTAACACCAGATTTTACTTTACTCTACCTCTAAACCCTAAGAGAATTTGGATTAAAGAGGGAATTGTTGGGGGGTTTTAACAGGGTTGGTTGACAAACAAGTAAAACAGGACTAGAACAAGTAAATAACTGAAAAGACAATTAATTAAAGGCGTTCTCAGGGTTGGCAGAGTCAGATTGGTCTCGGATTGACTGCCTGCGTTCCGCAAGATATCTCTTGCGGTCCGCAGGAGGTGGTTATTTAGCAGTTATAGGACTGTCTGCGGATCACAAGTGTCCCTGTAACCATCAGGCGATCCGCAACTACTGTCTTACACTCCTGGTAACTGACTGCGGACCGCAAGATGACTCTTGCAGACCGCAAGAAGAAGAACCGAGAGCAGTTTTGGTTCTGGTTGTGTTTCGACCGATGTCGTTGACTCCTAGCAATTCAGTTCTGGTACAATTACAACAATTCTCACTGTTGGTCCTAATAACAATTCTAAACTGAATCAAAATCCGTAGAATACGATATAAACTACGATCATGTCACTATGGTTCTATGGTCCGGTTTAAGGTTAGTCAAACCGCAGTTTCACCTAACGGGTACTTTCGGATACAATATCAACCAAGGTTGTGCAAGCAATCAAATCTGGTCAAAAGATACTACATTAACCAACTAGGTCTGGCCACAACCTACAGGTTTATCAATCGAATCAAATAGAATGCAAACACGTTAAAAAACAAATCTCAAGTGATCATGAAAACGACATAAATCCAAACATACAGTCAATCTGTCGACACAATCATCATCATTCAAACCCTAAGAACATATAGATCTACTCACTCATCGCACAAACAGAAAAGCAAAACAAAGAAGAAGAATTCATTGTGTAAAGAAACCGAAGAGGATGTCGGGGTTGACACGATGTCGCGTGAGAAGGCATTCTCTCGAATCTCCTTCGACGGGCGATGAATCGGCCAAAACCTCTTCCTTCTCTGCCTCTGGACACTCTGAACCGAAGGGGTGTGAGAATGAAAATGAGTCAAAACGTGGATGAAACCGTCCAGGGCGCTGGTCCCTTTAAATAGCAGCATGGCATAACTCCCTGCGGTCCACAAGAACGGTGTTGCGGTCCGCAGGATGAAGGGAAATGGCGGTTTTTGCTGCTCTGGAAGTTTCTAGCGCCCTTTGGATGGTTGAACATGCTCTAACCGACGTCTGCTGGCCGCAGGAAGTGACTTGCGGTCAGCAGGAAGCCGAATCCAGTCCTGCCTTGCCATCTAAAGCTCCAAATCATGTCTAATTGGCTCCAAAAGCCTGATAAACCTGAAATATGGACACAAGTAGACAAGTAACTGGAATCGAGACATATTCCTAACTAAATGCATGCAAACTCGGGATTTTCATGCCTAAATACTAATGCAAGTCTGGTAAAATATATATGTGAATGCATGGCATCAAATCCCCCCAAGCTTAGAGCCTTGCTTGTCCTCAAGCAAAACCTAGAACCTAAGAAGCAGACCATACCTAGACCTAAACCTAAATTCCCAAGTCGATCTAAATGTAAGGAAAAACTTTGAGAGAATGTGAAACCAAGAGTGCATGGGCAAGTTTGAATTTTTGAATAGTAAATAATTATGCATGATAATTCCACAAAACATGGGCTAAGGCACAGAAAATCGAGACGAGCGACTCTTGTTCTATGAAACGCAACCTAAATTGCAAGTATGACCATTGTACTTTTTCGGACCCTAGATCTTTCAATTGAACTACAAAGTTGGTATCCCGATTGTGTTAACCCCACAGTGAACAACCTTCTCAACCTTTCTATTTCCATTAACCTTGAATTGCCTTATCAAAAGAAAATTTAATTTATTTAATTTATTATTTATTATTTATTATATTTTTTTCTTTTTAAACTCAGACACCCAAAGCCCAAGTCAGTCGGATGACAAAATAAAAGGGGTACACTCGTCCTACCTGACTGCGACCTCGAAGTGTCATTTTTATTTTTAAGACAATATAGGCTAAAACTTTCACTTCATCAGACCATGTTCACGTGGATACCACAAACCGGAAAACTACCCTTCGTCCTCAATCAGATTTTCGGTTTGCTACTTTTTCCAATTTGATCATACTTTATTCATGGGACTAATCACTACATAACAAGATTCTCCGACCTTAACACAAATCTCATAAAGTTATCATGCGCAATTTTCCACAATGCAAACTTCAAAAATTCCCATATGTCCTTGAGTTTAACAATTTCACAAAATTTTTTAAAAATGCAGACATGAAAATGAAAAAGAAATTCTAAAAATGAAAAAAATAGAAAACCTAAAACTCAGACGTACTGTCCTCCCTCCCCAAGCTAATCCATGCACTGTCCTCAGTGCATTGACCCATATATGTAAAAATGAATGAGAGAGAGAAAAGATACAACCTGAGGGACTCATGGTGCGTCGGTGTCGTCTGGAGCACCAACGGGGTGTCTGCCGGACTGAGCAGCTCGAATGGCAGAAAGCAGCTCATATATCTCAGAAATGCGGCCACGGTCTCGAGTCTGCCCGATCTTCAGCTGGCGAACGATCGCTTTGTGTGTCGGCCTGCATGGCGTGAATCTCCTGGACTTGGCTGCAAAGCTGCTTCCACTGGTGCTCTTGAATTTGAAACAGTACCTGCTGAGTAGGCGTGGCATCTCCTGCTGAAGCAGCTCCTGCACCTGCTGTAGCAGCCCTCCTTCTTGCTGTAGCAGCTCCTGCATCTGCTGGCAACTCTGTGTCGACGTCCTTCAAGCGAACATCATCTGCTTGCTGTGCGGGTTGCTGCTGGGGCGGGGCTGCTAGCGGCTCCTCCAAACGCCATGTAGAACCTCGTGTGAAGTCGATCGGCGGATACTGGAGCGGGAGCCTGAAGTCGCCGAGCTCTGTCTTCCATTTGTAACTTGTAGGCCAGCCACGCTGGGCTGCTTGAGTGGAAAGCCATGACCAAGACGTGAAGGCATCCTTGTCGAGGAGCTTGCCCGGATGACATGCCATACCACTGAGAACACCTCCGGGCTCACCACGTAGATCCACCTCCAACTTGGAAGCGATGAATGTGACATAGGAGCCTATGTTGACGATACCAGTAGGCTTGCCCGTGGTGAGGATCGAGAGCCAGTATCTAACCATAAGCAACATCAGATGGGGCCGCTGCAACTGGTCATCTCGGCGGAGCATGGTCGCCATGAGCTGGAACTCGTCATGTCTGGGCCTAAGTGACGACTCCCCACGTGAAAAGATCGAGAGCGCTAGGACACGGCCTATGAAACGGAGGACGGGATGGGTGATCGAAGTAACCCGTGGGTCTTGAGGACCGGTCCTCGGAAGACGCTGCCCGGTGATACGGAACCAAAATGAAGCGCGGAGATCAGCCTGAGAAGCATCTGAGTCGACCCTATCCTCCGGTACGTAACCAAGATAGTCTGTCTGGTGAGGGTCGAAGTGGAACCACTCCGCAAGTGTAACGAGACTCTTGCGATCGTACGCTTGTGATCGAATCGTTTATAGAGGTTTAACTCCGTCCCTGAGGATTCGACCCTCAAATACTCAACGAGATCGTACGCTTGCGATCGAGTCGTTTATAGAGGTTTAAAAGCCTATACCCGTTCGCGCGGACAAGCTTTTTGGCGCCGTTGCCGAGGACGGCGATATTAACCCTAGATTTTGCTTTTCTTTAGTTCTAACTTCTCTTCTTCTTTTCTCTCTTTTTCTGTTTCAGGAGAACGACGCTGGACGGATTCCCTCCTCCTGTTGGCGACTACTTTTTGAGGAGCGGACCCCGGAGTCTGATATTCAGATCTCCGCGAGCGGGTATCAGCGCCGTCCTCGCTGATTCAGACTCGTTGTCTGACATGGCAGACGACGCGGAGCGCGAGCAGCTCCGGATTCGGGTCGGGGAGCTCGACGAAACAACGGCGGCTAGACGAAGAAGCTCGGCAACTGCTGCAAGAGGAAGTCCGACAGCTGAGGCAGCAAGTCGCAAGAGAAGCCCTCGAGCCGCGGACCTTCAAGGAATTCCACAGCCCACGGGTTGCTGACGCATAAGGGCCCATCATACTTCCAGATGTGCCAGGAGGTCCTCCGAGTCTCGGAACTGGAGCCGTGAGCCTAATCCAGCAGAACTGCTTCCACGGCTTAGAGAACGAAAACCCGCACGATCACTTGGATAACTTCCTTGGGTGTTGCCAGGCCGTGAAGAATGCAGACGCGAACCCCGACTACGTTCGTCTTGCTTTGTTCCATTTCTCTCTCCGGGACAAGGCTAAATTCTGGTTCAACTCTCTCCCAAAAGGCTCGATTGGTACCTGGGCCGAACTTTCATCTCAGTTTCTCGAGAAATTCTTCCCAATTAGGAGAACTGCCAAAGTTAGGTCTCAGATTGCCACATTCAAGCAGGGATATGACGAGTCGCTGGGAGATGCATGGGATCGGTTTAACCACCTCTGCTTGTCTTGCCCCCACCACAACTTCTCCAAAATGATGCTAGCAGATGCCTTCTATGATGGACTGACTCAGCAGAACCGCGTCATGGTTGACGCATGCGCAGGTAGGTCCATCGTTGACCTAGAGGCACAAGACATCCTGGACATCTTTGACAAGCTCGCCAAGCAGCAGCAGTGGTCGAGTCGCGAGTCCAGCAGGGGCACGAAAGGGCGCTACGAAGTTGATCAGCTCGCCCTCGTCCAGGCCAAGCTAGAGGCACTGCAGCTGCGGATGGACAAGCAGCTGGACCAGCAGAAGGCAACCTCGAAGGCTGTGCAGGCTCAGCCCTGCATGCTCTGCGGTGAGGACTCTCATGTCTATGAGAGTTGTCCGCTATGGTAGCCCGAGGAGGAGGAGGAGCAGGTCAACAATGCTCCATTCGCGCAGGGCTGGAGAGACCGTCCTAACTTCGGGACCAACAACTACAACCCTCCTCAGCGATTCCAGAATCAGGGGCAAGCAGGTGGGAACCGCAACTTCTTCAGCAACTCCCATTTTCAGAACTAGAACAAACCTGCCCAGCAGAATGCCTTCCACCCGCCGTATGTACCTCCGCATCAAGAGCTCAAGCCTGCCGTTGTGAACAACTTCATGACTGAGCAGAACAAGATAAACCAGATGATATTCGAGCAGATGCAAGCCCTCAACGAGAAGTTTGCCAGGATCGCAGGAGGAGACGTAGGCGCGCCATCGAGTTCGGGCACCAAGTTGCCGAGCCAGCCGACGAACCCGAATGGCGAGGTGAAGGCGATCCACACTCTGAGGAGTGGGACACAGTATTCTGGCCCTCCCAAGCCAGAGGATGAGGATCCGGCGGTGATCAAACCCGCGAGTGCCAAATTAGACCCGCCGGCAGCAGACAACACACCAGGCGCCACATCCTGCGGTCCGCAGGACACTAAGCCGGGCGCCCAATCAGACCAGGCAGCTTCCCAGCCGCCTCTCTGCGTTCTGCACGACATGGCTCGCGGTCCGCAGGACGCGGTGGCAGACGGACAGACTGCGCCAATCTCCGAACCCGTCGCGCAGTCCAAGCCGAACAGCGACAAGGGGAAGGTGCCAGCAGAGCAACAGGTCTACCGACCGCGGGTACCATTCCCGCAAAGGCTCGCCAACCACCGGTTAGACAAGCAATTCTCCAAATTCATGGACGTCCTCAAGCAGCTGATGATCTCTATCCCATTCACCGACGCGCTGACTCAGATGCCGACTTACGCAAAATTCTTGAAGGACATTCTGTCCAACAAGCGGGGCTTAAATGACTGTAAGAGCGTGCAACTGAATCTTGAATGCAGCGCGGTGGTGAGTCGCGAGGTTCCTCCGAAGCTCGGAGATCCCGGGAAGTTCACCGTCCCATGCAAGATCGGCAAGGCGGACATTAAGAAGGCGCTGTGCGACTTAGGAGCCAGCGTAAGCCTCATGCCACACGCCGTCTTCCAAAGGATCGGGGTTGGTGAGTTGAAGCCCACGCGCATGACCCTGCAGCTAGCAGACACCTCCGTCCGCTTGCCGCTGGGTATTGTTGAGGATGTGCCGGTTCAAGTCGGCAAGTTTTTCGTGCCCGGAGACTTCGTTGTTATGGATATGAAGGAGGACAAGGATGTGCCGATCATCCTAGGCCGACCGTTTCTCCGGACAGCTCGGACAGTCTTCGACACGTATGAGGGCACTCTCACGATGAACGTCGGGGGCGAGAAGGTGCAGTTTCAAGTGGCCAAAGCTATGAAGTACCCCGACTTCTACGAGGACTGCAACCAGGTGGATGTGATCGATCTGTTGGTTCAAGAAGTTCAAGAAGACCTGCTAAAGCAGACGCCCGATCTGACCAGCGATGAAGATGTATCAGATACCATTCTCTCTGGTCCGCAAGACATCTCTTGCGGAGCCGCACTCAGCAATGCTGACAGCGGGCACCCAGACGGCCCCCTGCTCCAGCCAGTATTTTCAGCATCCTGCGGTCCGCTGGACGACTCCTGCGGTCCGCAGGAAGAAGCATCCGAGGGCAGAACTGACAAGGCACCACCACTCGACGCTCCGAGCAAGGTAGACCTGAAACCACTGCCCGACAACCTCAGGTATGAGTTCTTGGATTCTGAGAAGTCTTCTCCTGTCATCGTTGGCGCTCAATTGAGCTTTGATGAGACTTCCAAGCTTTTGGAGAAGTTGCGCATTCACAAGGGTGCCCTCGGGTACTCAATCAAGGACATCAAAGGACTCAACCCGTCCATCTGTGCTCACCGGATCCACCTTGAGGAGGACCACAAGCCTTCCGTGCAACACCAGCGGAGGCTCAACCCAGTCCTGCAAGAGGTAGTGAAAAAGGAGATCCTTAAACTGCTTGATGCTAACATCATTTATCCGATTCCAGACAGCAAGTGGGTAAGCCCGGTGCATGTGGTTCCGAAAAAGGGTGGCTACACTGTCGTTGAGAACGACAATGGCGAGAAGGTCCAGATGCGCCCCACGACCGGGTGGCGGATGTGCATAGACTACCGCAAACTGAATGCAGCCACGTGCAAGGACCACTTCCCGCTGCCATTCGTGGACCAGATGTTGGAGCGCCTTGCCAAATACTCTCACTTCTGCTACCTTGACGGGTACTCCGGCTTCTTTCAGGTACCCATCCTCCCCCAGGACATGGAGAAGACAACATTCACATGTCCCTACGGTACCTTCGCCTACCGGCGGATGCCGTTCGGCTTGTGCAATGCGCCTGCTACATTCCAGCGGGCGATGATGGCCATTTTCTCTCCTTACATTGAGAAAGAGGTCGAGATTTTCATGGATGACTTTTCTGTGGTTGGCACTTCATTTGATGAGTGCTTAGCGAATTTGTGCAAGATCTTGCAGAGGTGCGAGGAGACAAACTTGGTCCTCAACTGGGAGAAGTGCCATTTCATGGTGCAGGAGGGCATCGTGCTTGGCCACCGCATCACAAGCAGGGGCATCGAGGTTGACAAGGCGAAGATCGAGGTGATCGAGCAGATGTGCACGCCTACCACCGTCAAGGACGTACGTAGTTTCCTCGGTCACTATTGTTTCTACCGCAGATTCATCAAGGACTTCGCCCAGATCACCAAGCTGCTGACCAACCTGCTAGTAAAAGACTCTGATTTCAATTTTACTGATGAGTGTGTTCAGTCTTTTAACAGGTTGAAGGAGGCCCTCGTCTCAGCACCGATCCTGCAGCCCCCCGACTGGTCTCAGACTTTCGAGATCATGTGCGATACCAACGACTATGCCGTGGGGGCGGTTCTCGGACAGCGGAAGGACAAGAAACCCGTGGCCATCTGCTACGCAAGCAAGGTCCTTGACTCCGCGCAGATCAACTATACCACAACAGAGAAAGAGCTGCTAGCCGTGGTGTACGCGTTGGAGAAGTTCCGCTCTTACCTGGTCGGCTCTCAGATCATTATCTACACCGACCATGCAGCGATCCGGTATCTGCTCAACAAGAAAGATGCCAAGCCCCGTCTCCTCCGCTGGATTCTGCTCCTGCAAGAGTTTGATGTCGAGATCCAAGACAAGAAAGGATCCGAGAACTCTGTAGCAAACCATTTGTCCCGCCTGCATTGGAAGGGAGAGGAGCGGAACATCATTCCGATCGATGATTCGATCCCGGGGGAGCAGCTCTATTCCCTTGGCCCACGCCCGTACCGCTGCCCCCAGCCCGCGCAGAACAGCATCCTGGCAGCATCCTGCTGTCCGCAGGGACATCCCTTGCGGTCCGTAGGAGGCTCCTCCGAGCTGCCATGGTACGCAGACTTCGTCAACTTTCTCGCCGCGGGTGTTCTTCCTGCTGACATGACCTTCCAGCAGAAGAAGAAATTCAGGGCTGATGTCAGGTACTACTATTGGGAGGAGCCCTTTCTCTTCAAGGTAGGTATTGACGGTATTTACCGGCGTTGCGTGCCGTATGAGGAGGTACATTCTATACTCTCTCATTGTCATTCTTCTGCTTACGAAGGCCATGCCTCCTCATCTAAGACCGCTGCCAAGATTTTTCAAGCAGGTTTCTATTGGCCAACCATCTTCAAAGACGCACATGCTCTTGTGCAGTCGTGCGATCAGTGCCAGAGGACCGGCAACATCTCGCGGAGGAGTGAGATGCCCCAGCAGCCCATTCAAGAAGTCGAGATCTTTGACATTTGGGGCATCGATTTTATGGGACCGTTCCCTTCTTCGAAGGGGTATGAGTATATTTTGGTGGCAGTGGACTACGTGTCCAAATGGGTGGAGGCGCTAGCTTGCGCCGTCCCCGGCAACAGCGCCAAAAAGCTTGACCGCGCGAACGGTATAGGCTTTTAAACCTCTATAAACGACTCGATCGCAAGCGTACGATCTCGTTGAGTATTTGAGGGTCGAATCCTCAGGGACGGAGTTAACACCATATTTTACTTTACTCTACCTCTAAACCCTAAGAGAATTTGGATTAAAGAGGGAATTGTTGGGGGGTTTTAACAGAGTTGGTTGACAAACAAGTAAAACAGGACTAGAACAAGTAAATAACTGAAAAGACAATTAATTAAAGGCGTTCTCAGGGTTGGCAGAGTCAGATTGGTCTCGGATTGACTGCCTGCGTTCCGCAAGATATCTCTTGCGGTCCGCAGGAGGTGGTTATTTAGCAGTTATAGGTCTGTCTGCGGATCACAAGTGTCCCTGTAACCATCAGGCGATCCACAACTACTGTCTACACTCCTGGTAACTGACTGCGGACCGCAAGATGACTCTTGCGGACCGCAAGAAGAAGAACCGAGAGCAGTTTTGGTTCTGGTTGTGTTTCAACAGATGTCGTCGACTCCTAGCAATTCAGTTCTGGTACAATTACAACAATTCTCACTGTTGGTCCTAATAACAGTTCTAAATTGAATCAAAATCCGTAGAATACGATATAAACTACGATCATGTCACTATGGTTCTATGGTCCGGTTTAAGGTTAGTCAAACCGCAGTTTCGCCTAACGGGTACTTTCGGATACAATATCAACCAAGGTTGTGCAAGCAATCAAATCTGGTCAAAAGATACTACATTAACCAACTAGGTCTGGCCACAACCTACAGGTTTATCAATCGAATCAAACAGAATGACTCTTGCGAGCCGCAGGAGGGTCAGCAGGCAGCCTCGTGTCGTCGCATCTGATCCGACTGCTTCTCCAATTTTTGAGGTTCAATTTCACAAATCTGTTCTCAATTTCCAATTATCTGTTGGTTGATTTGTGAAATGTAAACTCGACTTCGGATCTGCGACTACCGTCAACCACCAGACTTTTGCCCGACCAAAACACAAGTCTTGCAGTCTACAGGACACCTCCTGCGATCCGCAAGAAGGAGCCAGACAGCAAGGACAGATCTCTGGTCCGGCAGTTCACGTCGCGCAGACTGACCACGAAGCGACCAGCAAGCAAGGACATTCTGCCAGCGCTCCCGACAACACCGCTGCATCATGAGTCCCTCAGGTTGTATCTTTTCTCTCTCTCATTCATTTTTACATATATAGGTCAATGCACTGAGGACAGTGCATGGATTAGCTTGGGGAGGGAGGACAGTACGTCTGAGTTTTAGGTTTTCTTTTTCATTTTCATGTCTGCATTTCTGAAAAATTTTGTGAAATTGTTAAACTCAAGGGCATATGGGAATTTTTGAAGTTTGAAGTTCAGCAGGAGATGCCACGCCTACTCAGCAGGTACCGTTTCAAATTTAAGAGCACCAGTGGAAGCAGCTTTGCAGCCAAGTCCAGGAGATTCACGCCATGCAGGCCGACACACAAAGCGATCATCCGCCAGCTAAAGATCGGGCAGACTTGAGACCGTGGCCGCATTTCTGAGATATATGAGCTGCTTTCTGCCATTCGAGCTGCTCAGTCCGGCAGACACCCCGTTGGCGCTCCAGACGACACCGACGCACCATGAGTCCCTCAGGTTGTATCTTTTCTCTCTCTCATTCATTTTTACATATATGGGTCAATGCACTGAGGACAGTGCATGGATTAGCTTGGGGAGGGAGGACAGTACGTCTGAGTTTTAGGTTTTCTATTTTTTTCATTTTTAGAATTTCTTTTTCATTTTCATGTCTGCATTTTTAAAAAATTTTGTGAAATTGTTAAACTCAAGGACATATGGGAATTTTTGAAGTTTGCATTGTGGAAAATTGCGCATGATAACTTTATGAGATTTGTGTTAAGGTCAGAGAATCTTGTTCTGTAGTGATTAGTCCCATGAATAAAGTATGATCAAATTGGAAAAAGTAGCAAACCGAAAATCTGATTGAGGACGAAGGGTAGTTTTCCGGTTTGTGGTATCCACGTGAACATGGTCTGATGAAGTGAAAGTTTTAGCCTATATTGTCTTAAAAATAAAAATGACACTTCGAGGTCGCAGTCAGGTAGGACGAGTGTACCCCTTTTATTTTGTCATCCGACTGACTTGGGCTTTGGGTGTCTGAGTTTAAAAAGAAAAAAAACAGAAAAACAGAAAAAGAAAAAAAAAATAGAATAAATAATAAATTAAATTTTCTTTTGATAAGGCAATTCAAGGTTAATGGAAATAGAAAGGTTGAGAAGGTTGTTCATTGTGGGGTTAACACAATCGGGATACCAATTTTGTAGTTCAATTGAAAGATCTAGGGTCCTACAAGTACGATAATCATACTTGCAATTTAGGTTGCTTTTCATGGAACAAGAATCGCTCGTCCCGATTTTCTGTGCCTTAGCCCAAATCTTGTGAAATTATTATGCGTAATTATTTACAATGCGAAATTCAAACTTGCTCATAAATTCTTGGTTTGGCATTTTCACAAAGTTATTCTTTGCATTTAGGACGACTTGGGAATTTAGGATTACGTCTAGGTATGGTCTGCTTCTTAGGTTCTAGGTTTTGCTTGAGGACAAGCAAGGTTCTGAGCTTGGGGGGATTTGATGCCATGCATTCATATATATATTTTACCAGACTTGTATTAGTATTTTGGCCTAAAATTCCTAAGTATAATTGCATTTAAGTAGTAAGATGTCTAGATTCTGGTTACTTCTTTACTTTTGTCCAAATTTCAGGTCAATCGGGCTTTTGGAGCCAATTGGACGCGATTCGGAGCCATAGACAACAAGTCGAAACTGGAATGAACTTCCTGCGTTCCGCAGGATCCCTCCCGCATCCAGCAGACGGAGGTTACAGCACGTTCGACCTTCCGCTCGGCGCTGAAAACTTCCTGTGGAGCAGAAAAACCGCCATTTCCTTCTTCCTGCGGTTCGCAGGCCCGTGCCTGCGGTCCGCAGGGAGGTTACTGCACTACAGTTTTCTATTTTCTGGCGCTCTGCCTATATAAGGCGGTCATTGGGACGGTTCCAGACATCTTTTCACTCATCTTCTCACGCCCTTTCATTGCATATTCACAACCAGAGGCAGAGGAAAGAGGAGAGAAGGCCGTTCATCATTCTTCGAAGCGGATTTGAGAGAATTCTCGCGCGGGAGTGAAGATCGTGTCGCCTCGAATCCTTCTTCGGTTCTTTTGCATCATGATTTCTTTCAGTTCTTTGTTTTCTTTGTTTTCTTGTGTCATGAGTGAGTAGATCTATCTATTCTTAGGGTTTGAATGATGACGATTGTGTTGATGGATTAGTTGAATGTGTAGACTTACGTTGTTTTCGTAATCACTTGAGATTTTCATTATAACGTGTTTGTGATTTGTTTGTTCAATTGGTAAACCTATAGGTTGTGGCCAGACCTAGTTGGTTAATGTAATATCATTTGACCAGATCTGATTGCTTGCACAATTTGGGTTGATTTGTATCCGAAAGTACCCGTAAGGCGAAACTGCGTTTCGACTAACCTCGAAACGGACCCTAGAGTTAACAAGTGACATGAACGTAGTTTAGAACCTATTCTACGAGTTTCGAATCGATTTAGGATTGTTAGGAGGACCAAAGGTGAAAACCCAGGACTTGTACCAACTCTGAATTGCTTAGGAACTGACGACGTTAGTCACAACACCAAACCAGAATTGAAAACTGCTCTCTGTCAACTGCCTGCGGTCCGCAGGGACGTGCCTGCGGTCCGCACTCAGTTACAGAAAGTGCAAGACAGGAGTTACAAAACTGACTGCGGATTATTAGAGAGATCTGTGGTTCGTGGACGGTTTTGCGACCCTAACCAACTACTTGCGGTTCGCAAGAGACATCTTGCGGAACGCAGGCAACTGATCCTGAGACCAATCTAATTCTGACAACCCTGAGAACGCCTTTTAATTAATTGTCTTTCAGTTATTTACTTGTTTTAGCACTGTTTCCTTGTGTTTGTAACCAGCCTTGTTAAAACCCCTAACAATTGACCCTTTAATCCAAACTCTCTTAGAATTTAGAAGTAGGTTTAAGTAAGGTCTGGTGTTAATCCCGTCCCTGAGGATTCGATCCTCAAGTACTACACGAGATCGTACGCTTGCGATCGAGTGCATACTTTAGGTTTAAAAGCCTATACCCGTTCGCGCGGTCAGTCTGACTATCAAACCATTAACTCAGAGTTTTGCCGGGTCCGATTCCGATAACATCGCATACAATGTAACATGTCACTATTGGATTCTAGATTAAATGTGTGGGTAAAAAATAAGGCCTAATGCGTGCTTAAGCCCACATAAGAACTTTCTTTGGACGGTCTCCCCACGAATTAAGACTCACACAATAGAACTCCATTTATGAGAGAGTCAAAGCGTGTGGCTTATTTGTTTTATTCAATCTATTTTTAGCAATTTTCTCTTTTGAGCTTTCTTTTTTTTTTCTCCCTCTGATATGTAAATAATACTTTGTAAATATCATTTTTTTTTCATTCAATGAAAAATATATAATATGTGCTAGCTGCACACATGATGTTCATGACTACCCAAGAATACTTTTTCATTCAATGAAAAATCTATTAAGTTTTATTATCTTCCTTTTTTTTGCAATTTATCAATCTTTTTTTTGCAATTTATCATACTTTTTTATGAGTTATGTTAGTTAATTGAATACTGGAATCGAAAGTTGTCCAAAACCATTTGGACGGTTTCAATCCAAAGGATTCGGAGAGCCGTACGATTCTATTCTATATGTTTCATCAACGATGATAGATTGATAGTGTGTGACCCCATCTAAATATAACTAGCATACTATACATTTTTATGTTGTTCCTATTTTTAACACTTACATGACCAAATCACGTTTGATCCATTACTAACAATTATATCGTACGGCTCTCCGAATTATTTGGATCGTCCAAATAGTTTTAAACAAAATATGATTCCTTACATGTAAGCGCAGGGGCGAAGCCAAACTATTGAGCAAGTCATGGCACATCTAGATTTAAAGAGGAAAATATATGCCTAATTGTTAATCAAACTAAGGCACAACATTGTATTTACTTAGTATTTTCAATAAGCATCCCATAAAAGCATACTATACATGTTATAGCTTCAAAAAATTAAGCCCGGGCACTTGCCGGGCTTGCCTATGTACAAAACCGCCCCTGTGTAAGCGGCATTAGCATTGGCCCAAATTGTGAAGCAATATCTGCTTCTGATCCAGAATAATCCAAAAAAGGGAAGTTCAAAACTCCTGTTTACAAGTAAATTCAAGCCCATGATGGTTATTTAATGGCCCAAATATGTTATATCTCTTGTTTCAGTATCAAGCCCAAAATTTTGTTTGCATCTTTCAAATATGAACCAATTTGTTTCCTATTAATTTGTGCAACTGTTTCCAATGCATAATATCAAGTGATTTGTAGTAAGGAAAAAAAAAAAAAAAAAAAACTAATATTTTATGGCGAATTTCTTGCATGTAAATATCAAATTACTATATTTCCAACTAACAAATACACAATTCCTTGATCCTCATTCCTCAACGTGGTTTTCTGATATTTCTAATCTCGATTTATTTTAATACACACCTCATAGGTGTCGTTGGATCGTCGAATTATGTGGAAAAATTATAAATATAATCCCCATTGGAATCATTACGTCAAATACCGAACTACAAAGAATAAATATTTAGATTTCGTGTGTTAGAAGGGGACCTTACTTCAAAGAAATAGTTCTGTTTGTTTGATTACTAAGGAAAACTTCAATTCCGGTAGTTAATTAACTCTGACCTAAATTACTATTTGCTTCATAATATAAAAGGAAAATTTTTTTTTTTTTTTTTGTACTTTAACTTTTTTTTCGCATAATATTGTTATTGTTATTTTTATTTTATAACAAAAACCCCTTGGATATATTAGTGTTAGTTCTCCAACAAGATAGAAAATTTTAAAAGGAAAATAAAACAAAAAGGATAGAGAATTGAAAAAGGGTATTTTTAATATGAGATTAATTGTATGTTGGTTACAAAAAAAATAACATTAACAAATACAGTGTTTGAAATAATTAATAAACAAATATGGTGGATGCCAAACTTGTGTTGGACAGGTGGTTGGTTATAATTCATCAGAAAATAAATAAATATTACCGACCAATTAAATTAAGTACATGACAAATTTATCCTGATTAAAGTTGCCATATCTTGATGGGTCTAATTAAAAAATCATTCTCTTCCAAACAAATTCACTAACTTTCTGCCGTTAAGCATTTGTTAATTAATTAATTATGCATGTTCTTTCGGCATCAATATATTATTTATTTAGTTAGTGTAGGTGTGATAGTTTCCTAACATGTATTAAATGTGGTATACGTATACACAAAGTTGTGATACGCTACAGAGATTGGCAACGAACTTCGTTAAATTTATTGGGTTATTCTTTGTCGGGAATATTAGTGTCGTTGACGGTGTTCAATTGACATATCTTCGTATCTTTTAAAATGAAAAATATGTAATGAAATAAAGGGAATCAGCAAATACAATGAACGGGGAGATTTGTAAAGTAAAAGTATCTTATCCATTTCAGCATTATGCTGAATTTAAAACCTTGAAATTATATGTGCAATCTCAACAGAATTATGCAAAATTTATCTCAAAAAATAACAGTGCATATATATTATGATTACTGTAAATTTTTAGAATTTTTATTGTAAATTCAAGATAAAGTGCTACTAATTAATGATCATCATAGCTTGAAACATTTGTTGAAAAACTAATTAATAATTATGAAGGGTTTGAAAGGATTATTCATGCATGTATCCCTCTCATTTAATAGGCTGTTCAAATTAACAACTATAAAGGGTTGATATGAAAGAATTCCTACACAAATTAACAATCACCTAAATAATGGCTAAATCCGAATAAATTAATATCTTGACAGTGACTATCTGGCCTCCCTTTTCATAATAGATCACAAGCTTTAACTGTGACTAACATAACATAACATAATGGTGGTGGTAACCTAACCAAAAAGGGCCATGATAACTAAACCCTAATTTTAAAAAGGGGCTTCACTTGCATGACAAATCTTAACTAAGGTTTTTGTCGTCATCCGGACATAGCAAAATAGCATCACTAATGTGCGCCGCATCTATATTTTATAACACTTTCTAGCCTAACTTTTTTATAAGGGAACCCTTTGAATATATTATGAGAAATTATTCTGTCACCTTTTAACTTTCCCCGTTATCCATCCCCCATACTACATTTGTAATATTTCTCTCTTTCTCTCATGCTCTCATAAAATTTGAGTGTTTTTTTTTATTTTTTATCTTTCTATTGTACATATATGAATATTCTGCACAATTGAGGATGTAAATTGGAACCAGTAGAAATGAATCGTTCTATTTAGAAAATAGTTTTCAACTAAAAATGTATTGGGTGGTGGAAAAGAGGGATTTTTAAGGTGGGCGAATATCACCTCCCAATATATATATATATGGGACCAAAAGATAACAATCGAAGTCAATTTTATATTGGGCATCATAATCATAGGTCATGAGATAGCAATAGCAATATATATATGTAGGTTTGTTCAGTAACAATTCGGCAATAGAATATGTAAAGTTGTAAACTTTGTTATCTTTCTTCAATTAGATATAGTGGTATATATATATAGTCCTAACGGCCTACTAACTTTATAGATATCTCTTTGTTAACTACTCTCTCATGTTTTGTTTTTTCTTCTATTGCTTTGTAACACCTTTTTGTATATGGAGTTGGAACTTACTTATTTTCTAGTAAGGACTAAAATAAATTCTTATATAGTATTTTTTTTTTTTTCTAGTAAGGACTAGAATAAATTCTTATATAGTATTTTTTTTAAAATATCCCATTCAAGAATTGAATCTGTCTTGCTGCATAAAGACAATTATCAATATTTAGTTATTTACATTACATATATAATAAATTGCTCTTTTTTATTTAAGAGGAGGGATCCATTGACAATGCTTAAACTAACAATCTTGACAATCAAGATTTTAAAAAATTTGTAAAAATAGTTAAAAATTCTTAAAAATAGAAAAAAGTTTATAGAGATATTGTTTACTTATAGATTGATTATGTATCAAATTATATTCAATTTAAGTGATGTTTGATAGCTCTTTAAAGCTCGTTAAATTTCAACCGTTAAAAAATGTATAAAATTTTGATAAACTATCAAACGATGTTCAAATTGATTGAAATTTAAAACACTATTAATCTATAAGTTAAAGAATGCATCCATATAAGTTTTTTCATTTTTAAGATTTTTTATGAATTATTACAAAATTTTCAAAATCTTGATTGTCAAGATTGTCATTATAAGCATTGTCAATGGATCCCTCCTCTTTATTTAAATATTACATATATAATAAACTGCTCTTTTTTATTTAAATATTACATATATAATATATTGTTCTATATTTTTAAAGAATAATTTAATAATAATACGTATAAATTTTGTTATATATTATCCTGTCCAGCGACAATTTAGCTCCAAATTTAAGAGTAATACCTAACGTCTATAAAAAAATTGTCTACAGCGTTCATAGAAAAGTTGTCCATAAGTTATATTTTAGGATGTATTTGTTACATTTCAGAATATATCTGTTACATTATTTATACATCTATAGACGTATGAACCGTTTTTCGATGCACACAACATGTTTCTCCAAATTTAAAGTTTGTTGGAGTGGGGAGCGGCGATTAAAAATATGAGCATTTTTTAGTTTTTACAATTTATAATTGAGAAAACCCTCCTTGACACTTGGGTGGCTGCAGTTGTGAGCAATAATTTTAAAATTTTATGCTAAAGATGCTCTGTTCATTGTATGCTTTGTCACTTTTATCATGGTTTAGAGTGCATCAGCCTATTTTTAATGTTTCATTACCTTTTTAAGGTCAACAATTGCTGCGCATTTCCTCCTCAGTGGTGTCCTTTTGAAGTGATAAAAAAATAATAAAGCTAGCTATATATTGGGTTTGATGTTTGTTGGCTTTTCGTTGAGGAAAAAGATGTTTTTAATTGCATGTTTCATAAGATTTAATAAATTAGGTATTGGCTTTTGTTTGTATCTGGTCAACTAGCTCCAATTCTAGGCTTGAAGTGATAATTAAGTTTTAGAATTTAGTTAGTGAACCGAAATTTTAAATTTCTATATCAATTAGAAGGCATATATATATTGGCAAAAGGTTACATATGGTTCTTTATTTCCTATCATTAACGTGAGATAAAAATAAAAAATTTTAAATTACCTACAACAACAGATAGGGGTGAAAACGGATCGGATATCAACGGATAGTGGGCAAAATTGTATCCATATCCGCTTTAATTTTTCGGATACGAATACGGATCGGATATTAAACGGATACGGATGCGGATACGAATATACTTCGGATATTAGACTTATTATTAAAAAAATATATTTTATATAATTTTTTCATGATAAATCACTAACTAAAATGGTTAAATTACTATAAAAATTAATCACTATCATAAATATGTTATTAGTTCATCGTGGATCATTATTATCATAAATAATTACATGTTAGTTAAGAAAAAAATCCATAATGTTCATTATATTATTAATTACAAGTTATAAATAATTATAAAAGAGATAAATTACAAATTCTAATTAGATATAAACTTCATTAAATTTGAAATCTACATAAAAAATCCAATTGAAAGACATATAATAAGCTTTTGAAACGGATATCCGAATTACTATAATATCCGGATTCGGATAATTATCCGTATCCGTATCCGTTTCCATATTCAAAACCGTATCCGTATCCATATCCGCAAATATCCGTATCCGAATATCCGTATCCGCAAAAATCCGAATACGAATCCGGATACGGACGGATATTATCCGATCCGTTTTCACCCCTAACAACAGATCATATAATTCTCAAGTAACTTCTATATATAAAAAAATCTATCCAACAAAAAGAAAAAATAACAAAGGGAAAAAAAATTATCTTTGTAATTAGTCTCCACCCTCAACAGTATTTATCTTTTTTTAATTTTTTATTAGACATAAACCCATCAATATTTAATTGTCTATCAACATTGGCAACAAAGAAATTAAGCAGTTGATCACGTTAGACCCAATAAAAAAAAAAAAAAAAAAAAAAAAAAAAAAAAAAAAAAAACAGAAGCAAAGCACACTCATGCACTAGTTTGAAAAATAGCAAGGGATGTCCGGACGGATGAGATGAGATCACAGTCACACCAAAGCAAAGCAAAGCAAAACAACAACTCCAGAATTAAAAGGACCAAAACCAGAACCAGAACCAAACCAAAAAGGGTTGTTACTTGCTACCTCAGCCCATGATGATGCAGCACCCACCCACACACGCACCCGGCCGGTTTCACTTTGGACAGTAGCACCACTCGTGTGACCTCCTGCTGCTGCTGCTGCTGCTGCTGCTGCATGCTGCTTTTGTTCTGTTGTTCTGGCTCTGAATTCCTGTAACTGGCAGGGCAAAAGTGGTGCCATGCCATGCACTGTTTCTTGCGTACTTATGATCTTTTGTTCTTTAGTGAACTTCGTTATGTTTTTTTTTTTTTTTGTATATCCTTATTTTTACTTCTTCTTGTGAAAGGAGATTAGATTTTTTTGACATGAAAGTTTTATATTCTCTAAAGAGTAAATCTTAGCCATTGATTATTTACTAAGATTCACCACCATTGATGTATTTTAATGTCTCAACCCATTAAAACTTAAGACCCATATCAATTTTCTCAATTTAAGTCCATTACGTATTATGTTAAAAATTTATTATAAAAATTATAATTTCAGTCTAAAGCAAGGCGTAGACTCTTTACTAGTATTATATAAATCATAAGGAAATAAATTTAACACATATTAATTGTTCCACTCTAAATGATTTTCCTTGGTCAAGCCCAGAATTAATTCTCAGACGAAATAATTTTTTTGTCAAAATTTATTTCAAAAATTTACATTTGTGTGTGTGTGTGTGTGTTGGGGGTGGGTGAAATAATAATTGTACATATTTGTTATGGGCCGGACGTATATGCAATTATGCATCATATTTTTCCCTGTTTGTGGTGTAATAGAAAATTAGAAGCAACTTTTTTTTTTAGTTTGAATGCTTATATATCATAAGATAATAATTGTACAAAGCATGCATATTTGAACAACTAAACTAAATGTATAGCTATCATGTAGAAACGCAATATCTAATTTAGCTATTAATCAATATATATCATATTTTTTTTTCATGTAAGTGGTAACAAATTTACAATCCAAAACGAAACACTTTTCTTAGAAGACATGAGTAATTGACTCTATAATCTATATATAGTTTTGTTCAAACAAAAATGTTATGGTATAATTAACCATATAAATGGGTCATGCTATTTTTATAATTTGCGTGATAAAAAAAAGCTTTCCAAGATCTCATCTTTTCTTTTCTTTTTTTCTTTTTTTTGAACATTCAAGGTCCGTAGGCAACTAATTTCATTCACTTAAAAGATTACATCCACGAGAAAATAAAATAAATTGTTTCTCAGTCTAAATCCAAAAGACACATAATATCAACAAAATCTTCTACAATATAATTTTGTCCCGATAAACTAACATAGAGGGACAAATTTTCTGCAACCAACAAACAATTCACTTCCAAAAAAAAGGCTTAATACGATTGTAATCATCCAAACCAAAAACGATCAATCAACATCTTGTTACTACTTATGATTGTTTTTTTTTTTCTTATAATTTATCATTTAGGGAAACCCAACTTCCCTCAAAAGCCTTCTGGTAAGCTGATTACCAGATCAGAACCAGGATTCTCCCAAACCGGAAGCAGGCGTTAGAATTGCCAGGCCAACAACAACAACAATATATACATAGCTTGCACTGTTGCACATGCTCCCAATATCCATCTATCTATCAGTATCAGTATCAGGAAAAGATTTCTATCTAGATAGGATAACAGGACCTGATATTCTCTGCTGGGCCGTCGGATTGAAATCAGTTGATCAGATTTATTTAAAAAAGACCCCCTATTATCTAAATTGAGCGGATCTAGTCCGTCCATTTTGACCTAACGGTTGAGGTTGGAATAACAGGGTCTTGTTATTCTCTTAGAATAACAGCAGATGTGATTCCTCAGTATCAGTATCATGAGGCCATCCATCAGCTTCAACTTGTCTCAGAGAAAGATGTGATCTTTTTCCCCATCCCATGCCAAATCTCACTCCCTGATCCGTGTAACAAGATCTTCTTCAAAAGAGGCCCCATATCTCCTCCACATTATGACCTATACTGTTTGACAATCTTTCTTTCGTTTCAATTTTTGTTTGTCATTTTTACTTTTGGGACGTTTACTATTTATGCCCTATACTTTTAGAACATGTACATGACTAAGTTGCATATATATATATATATATATATATATATATATACATATATATATTTTTTTTTTTTGACAAGGAAATTGCATTATCACCCCCATCCATTTCTTGTGGAAGGGAAAACAGTACAGGTTATATATATGTTTTAATTGTTTTTTTTTTTTCCCTTGGTGAATGGTGATGCACTGATACAACATAACAAGGGACAATGCCAATTAATGTACCTTCACTATTTTCATGAAAATATCAAACAATTTATCCCAATATTGTTACTTGTTTAATTCTTCATGAAGTTTATTGTTTTGCAATGACATTTTGACTATCCTATGTACTAGTCATAACATGCACAACAATACATAACTAAATGATGGGTATGCACTATGCCACAACTAATTTACTGGGAGGTATTTATAGTTCATAATTAACAATAGCTACTAGCTAGGAAATATATATGTGTAGGTGTGATTATTATATATATATAGTGAAGAAGACATAATGTTATATGTTATATATAAATGAATGAAGGGGATGCCTAGACTAATTTATGAACTTTAAATTGCAAACAGTACATTGAGAGCTAGCTAGTACACAGTAGTAAACTGTTCTTGCTGTTTCAATTCAATGTTGACATGCACTGTTAACATGGTGGAAACAGAAATATGACATGGTTATTAAATAGATATCACATTACAATATTATATATATTAATAAAGAGTTATGTTATGGTGCACTATGGTGCAAATGAGGTTTTTGTACCACCGTTTTCAAAATCTAACAAACTAAACTTCAAATGTCAAATATAATTGAAACCAACATATTTTACGTATTGAAATATGGTGGAATACCAAATTTTACTATTTTTAAAATTTTTTAACTATTTTTTTGGATTTTTAAAGATGAACAAAAAATAATAATAAAATAATGTCATTTAGAATATCAAAAAGTACCTATCTTTGAAAATTCTGAAAAAAATAGTTAAAATGTTCCAAAAATTGTAAAATTTGGTAATTTGCATAATTTTAATATGTAAATTGCTTGGGAAAATCGGTTTAGTCATTTGAGTTTTGAAAATAGTGATTCGACCGCGGTGCAAAAACGTGTTTTGCAGTGTGGTGCATAATAGCATATCTCAATAAATATCACAGAGCTAGCTAGGTTGTGAATTTATATATGCATTGTAACTGATCAAGGATATATCCATGATTTCTTACTTTCTTTTATGCTGTTGATCATGAAGGCACTGTTTTTTTTTTTGAGGAAATCATGAAGGCACTGTCAAAAAGACGTAATTAAAACTGTCATGTCATGTCAATAAAAACAAACCCTTTTCAATGTGGAACAAGAACAGGACCCTGCCAAAGTTTTCCAATGGCAGCGTCCTGCCATAAGACACTGACAGGTGGGTCCTTTATTTTGTGGGTCCCACCTGTCTGTGTCTTATGGCAGGACCCTGCCATTATTTTTAATGGCAGCAGATACGGACCCCCAAGAACAACCAAGTATAGAAGATATCATGACTCATGAGCTCATTAAAACTCACACAAACAAACAATCTATTAATAAATTATTGATTTATCTCCACTGCCTTTTTATGAATTAATTAATTAACTGCTGATATCCGCATAAATCATTATTATTTTCTAATTCACTATTTTCCTATTAGTTTGAATCTCAAATATATAATCAATTTCATTTAAAATCAATGTTAGAAACATTAATGGTGCCTTTTCAATAAATATCTAAAATTTTAAAACCAAGTTTTCAAATGCACCATAGTATATAGGTGATACCCTACAACGGAATTGTCTTTTTTTCATTTTTATTACACATTATTGCAAACTACGTAAATCGCTACAAATTCTAATCATTTATTTAATCTAATCCATACATACCTGGTACAGCATGTTATTTATTTATTTTACAGCCAAAATCATTGTATAAATGATGATATAAATACACGCGCTTAAACACGATTGCAAGTCTACGACTTTTCTCTATCCTCTCTTTCTTTAACAAACTGCTTCACACTTCACACCATGGAGTTCGTGGGGATATGATATGAGATAGGAAAACACGCAGAGTCCACCTATAAAGTAATCTACCCATCTACCTCTCTCTCACAATCTAACACACCCACATACACCTATGTGTTTGTCACTGTTGTATAAATGTTTACTGAAAACTGTAGTGTATTTATTTACAAGAAAGTACTGTATGTTGATCGGAAAGATATAAATGTTTACGTTGTAGGTGGCAAGGAGATGTCATGCATCTCTCTTTAATCTTTACCTTTCTTTCTTTTTTGAGGAAATCTTTATCTTTCCCTGTACGTGTTGGGTATCTGTGACTGTATCAGTATCAGAGTGTAAGGGTATAGACCGTACCAGTACCAGTACCAGTACCAACTCTCTGAGAGCAAGGAGGTCTAGAGTTGGTACATCTTCAGGCCAGAGTGACTTTACTTACTTGCCAACCCTCCCTCCTTGTTCTCTTTACTACTTATGGTTTATGCTTGTGCTTGTCATCATCCCAATTTTTTTGGTTTCCGAGTCTTGACAAGACTGCAATATTTCCTCAAAAAAGAAAAAGAAAAAGAAAAACAACAACTCAACAAGCTTGCAATATGTTATATTAATCATAATATACAATGAGGAGGGATATATTGAGAAGGGTTACCTTAACAATCTTGACAATGGTGTTTTTCAAAAATTTATAAAAAATCATAATAAATCTTAAAAAAAGAAAAAGGTTGATGGAAGTGTTACTTATCTTATGGATTGATTATAGTTCTGACTATATTCAATTTAAGCGACATTTGATAGCTCTTTAAGACCCGTTAAATCACAACCGTTAAAATTGTATAAATTTTTTATAAGACATCAAACTATATCCAAATTAATTGAAACTTGAAACATCATCGATCTATAAATTAAGTAATGCATCTATAAAACATCTTTATTGTCAATATTGTCAATATAGTCATTGTCAATGAATCCCTTCTCATATACAATTATACGTATATGTGCTCTTGTATATATATCTGCTGCTACCCATCTCCGGTTTTGCACTTAGAAAGTTACAATGATGTAATTTATGACTATCAAAATAATTCAGATCTAGATTTGCAATGTTTTTTCTTATTTGTGATCTTTTCTTTGCACGTCTTTAGATCTGCACATCATAAAAAAAATGATTGATATACGTTTAATCATAACTTATCAACATTTGAAATATATATGATTTCCAAATAAATGTGATAGAAGTTATATGTTGTCATGTTAGTTTTTTTTTTTTTTTTCAAAACAATAGAAAATACTACTATAAATTTTAATTATATTTTGATATTAATCAAGCAAGGAAGAATGCTGCAATAAAAATGAAAAACTGAGCGTCTAGCTAGAAATTAATTACATCTAAAAACAATAAAGTCGGTGAGAATTAAAACCTAGTATATATTGATTCATTCATTCATATTTCATACTCATATATAAAACTATAAAAGAGCATTATTCATTGATTCTCCTTCTTTATGAACCCAACCAAATAACCAATAGATAGAATTCTTATAGCATCCTTCAATGAACATTTTCACCAAAAGGTGATAACAATAAATGGAAAATAGTGAATGAGGAAAGATGGAAAAAAAACAGAGAGAAAGGACAGTCTGTTTGTTGTTAGCTCGGTTGGTTCCCACTCCGGAGGTATGTATAGTAGAGTCCGAATATGCTGTTAAATTCTTTAAGAATAACAATACCTATTATTCCGATTTGAACCGTTAGATCTAAACAGAGAGACCCGATCGACCCAATTTAGATTATGTGGTATCTTTTAAAATTAATCTCATCCGCTGATATTGATCTAACGGTCCATATTAAGATAACAGGGCCATGTTATCCTTATTAGCTATTAAGCTAACAGCGGATGTGAATTCTTATGTAGTCAATCTGAAGATGCCTTTCAAAAATTTAGGGTTTTGTTTGAATATTAATTTGATTGTTGATATCTTTTTTTTTTTTTTTTTTTGAGTAACAATTGTTGATATCTCAAAGTGTTTGTTTGGTTTGATGTCTTAAAAAGTGTGTTTGGATTTGAACCAAAGAGGTTAGGTTACAATATAGTACCTGTTTCAATAGTTGCACATCAATACCCGGGCTTTCAATTCTCAACAAACGAGGAGCTATTATAATATTAGTCTAATTTGGTGATTTTTTTTTTTAAAAAAGTCATCCATGTAATATTTATATTTGTTATATATATAGGTAGGCAATTTTTATTTTTCCCTATATATTTCCCAACCGTTGTGCAAGTGTAAAATTAGTGTAAATATTGATTGTATTGGGTGTTCCGTACTTCAATTTTATTTTGAAATAATGCGCAAAGATTTTAATTCTTTTAGGAAATAGAAGATTTTTGATATTGTATTTTTACAATATAAGCAACAACATATCAATCATTTGTACCTATTATGATTAAAATATGATATCATTGTACTTATGTTGCATAGTATGTTATCAAAGGAATAGTTGGATTTACATTCGACCTATTATCAATTATGTAGCTTGTGTGGCCAACATTGTCATCTGTACCAATTATAATTTCATTATGTTATAAAATTGGCAAAAAATACTAATATCTTTTATTTACGGTCCAGATATACAGATACCAAAAAAGATACCAAAACAGATACCGGTTATGATGTAAAATATATCCAAATTGAAACATCAACAAATTATCTTGAAACAATTAACGTATTAACTTGAAATATTGTAGTATTAAGTTAAATAATAAAAATCATAAATTAAATCATCTACTTGAATCACTACTAAATCACATAAATATTACCTTAAAGTTATTGAGAGAACGTATGGGAGCAAGATGAAGTGAAAAAGCAACAAACGAGAAAATTATATCATTTGTGTTTCATTTTAATCTCATTAAGTTTCATATTAACTTTATAGATGTTTCATTTTTATCGCAGCATGCTGCAGATTAACGTTAAATTAACTTTGTATGATAGTATCCCCGACAGTATCTTTTGCTGTATTCCCATAGCATTTTCCTTTTATTTAAGATGTGTAGTAAACTAAGAATTTATGTATATGTCTTTAGTTCACTTCTGGCAAGAATAAATCAACGAACAATTGAAATTTACAACTAGAAGAACTATTCTTTTTTTCTGTGGCTCTGTTCGTCGGTGATTAATAAATAGTATTGGGAAAACACTGAATATATCTACAAGGTTAAATATTGCAATTTATAATACAGACAAATTTGTAAATCAAATAAATATGTTGAAGTTCTTTTTGAATATTTTACCTTTGTGACTATTTGGGTTTATACCCGGGAGACCAACCAACAGCGGTACTGGTGCGAGATTCTGTTTCTGGTACAGCACCTTAGAAAAAAGAAAGGAACTGTTGAAAGAGGTCCTTTGCACAATACAATATCTGCATTTGTCAACTAGGAAGGAAAATGACATGCTTTGGAGGGGTAACTAAGCATCATGGATATATAAAATAGAATATAAATGGAGCCGACATGGAATTGAAAAGTGGGCATGTCATGACAAAACCATCACAATCAAATTGATCCTAGATTTTTTGGTATATATATATTTGAGTTCAAAATAAACATGCTCCATATATATTATAGTAAAGAGGCCGTGCATTGTTTTGAACTGAAATTATTATTTTTTATGATAAATTTTTAAGATAATATGTAATGGGTCTTACACTAATGAAATTGATATGGGTATTAAATTTTAATGGGCTGAGACATTAACGTAAACAGGCATTAACGTAAATCAACGATTCTGATCTATCCAAAAAAATGATCAACAGCTCAGATTTCTTATTTGAGAAAGATAGCACTTTCATGTCATTTTTTCCAATATGCTTTTATATATAGTAAGGATATATATCCAAATTTGTATGCCTTTCATTTTTTGACAAACATTGAGAAAGACTTGCACAAAAACAAGTGCTAACTAAAAATATTATCAACTAATACAATGTTTTGATGGGACAATTAATTCCACAGTTATCATTTACCAACTAATACAATGTTCTTCATTTAAATGCCATTAATGGAGCTTTTTAATTGACAATGAAACGGGTATCACTTAATTAATTATTAAACAGTGTGTAAACAATGAGAATTAGAAGAAAGGATTTAGCCTGCTACTACCTCTGTCCCAAAATAAATGGATTTTTTGTAGTTCAAATGAACTACAAAAAATCCATTTATTTTGGGACAGAGGTAGTACATAATAAAAAAAAAAAAAATCACAGGGGAAACAGGGATCAAAACAGAGAGATATTAAAAGATGAGTTCAAATGTTGACTTGCAGTTTTGATCAAATTCTATTCTGTTGTGCATTATAAACTCCCTATTCATCGATGTTCAATCATAACTAACTTCATCAATTATTGAACTCTTTTAATTGAAAATGACTTACTGAATTTTAGATTTCAAATTTGAAAAAGAAATAAATTTGAGTGATTTTAATCTTGTCTTTCACTATTAAGATCATATAAATCAAAATAAATTGTTCATTCAACTTTACAATTGCATCAAATATGATTTTTTTTTTTTTTGGAAAAAAAAATAAGCTTCTTTGAGAGCATCAAATTAGTTCAATAACTTCTCAAAAATACAAAATTAGTCCTTTCAATAAAGTTGAAAGTTGATATATACTTCAACTATTTTTTATGTGAACCATAATCAATTTTAACACCTTTTTAATTGCTCACTTAATTTCCTTAATTAGGTTCTCAAAATCTGCAACAAAGCTTGGCAATTCACTTTTTCCCCCAATGGGAATAGTGTAACTATGACTTGCATTCATTTCAATATTATAACAAAGTCCTTGTCATGATTTGCACTGTTAACCTAAACACCAAAACAGTATGTTAACATTTGATCATGACATGAAATTAAATTACAGATCTGAAGAAAAAAAGCTGAGAGATGTGACGCATGTTTCCTTCCACACATCACTTTCTCACTTCATATGATACGAGTTTAGTTCACCAAAAGCAATTAGTTTAAATAAATAATAATAGCTCCAAAGAAAAGGAAAAGAACCAATAAAAATAAGAATTGTTCTCCTGTGTATCCACTAAGCAACTTTTTATTTTGAATCAAGCAACCTTTTATTTTGAATCCAGTAGTTCTTATCAAATATCTCCCTTTAATTGTATTTAGCAGACATATTGTAACCATCTAAATATAAAAAATGAACGACACATATTTCATCTAATCCATAACAGAATTAGCCTACAAACAAATAGTCAAAGGATATTAAAATAAAGACTAATTCTTTGGCCACCAATAAACAGAAAGAAGATTAATTGAGAGGCAGTGGCATACTTGCATGCTACATTTCTTTTATAACTTGAGCCAAACAAATGGAAAATTAAAAAACAGAGAGAAAATCACAGCAACAATTCTCTCAAATATTCTGCCCCTTTCTTAATTTCTTCCTCTCTACCTCCTCCTATACATTGTCACCCAATTAATTCAATTTTAAGTTGCACCTACACCCAGAAAATCTATGAAGGGGAGCTTCATCTTCTCACCACTCTTCTCTGCCTCTTCATGCATCCATGCATGGTAAGATCTTTGTTCTGGTACAACCACTGGTTCATGGAAATTAGAGAAACCAGATACCAGCATCACAGGGCCAACTCCTGCTGCCTTCTCTTCTGCAGCTGTGAAACAGAAAGAACCACACAACATATTGTCATTACAAGTTTAACCAACATTAACGAAAAAAATTAAATTAGTAATTAGATATATAATACCATCTTCCCACATTAATTAATCTAAAAGAATTTTGCAATAAAAAGAAAAATATTAGGTGTATTTAGAATATTGACAATTTTTTTCTGGAGGTATTTATGCATATTTGATATTTCACATTTTGCACTGGTACCAAAAATAATATGATCAATTGCACAACACATTCACAGGTTATACACTTTTAACATGACAAGAACATTACAAGATTTAGAGAAACATCTTCTTGTGTCCGTTGAGAATGCATCATAGTTCCATACGTCCATAGACACACTCAGAATGTAACAAATACATCCGATTTTATAACAACAAATAGATCTGATTTTGTGACTTACGGACGCTACGGACAGATATTTTATAGACGCTAGGTATTGAACAAATTAAAGATAGGAAATATACCATGGGGGCTGAATCTGGCATAGAAGCCAGGAGGAGGAACAGCAGCAGCAGAGCTGGTGAAGGAAGGACTGAGTGAGAGATCAGTAGTGCATGTGGAGGCAAAACTCTCCTCTCTGTTGCTGGTAACAGTGGACTCCCCTCCACTGCAGGCATTGGCAGCATTAACATTTCCATGATGATGTTGTACCTGATTAGAACCAGATTGTGGGTGGTTAATTGCTTTCCTTCTCCTGAATGCACCCGACTGCTCCCTGTGCTTCCTTGCCATGATCACATGCCAGTGGTTCTTGACCGCATTGTCGGTCCGACCGGGGAATAATCGCGCGATCAAGGCCCATTTGTTCCCGTACACCCGGTGTGCGGCGAGGAGCTTCTCTTCTTCTTCCTCACTGAATGCCTTCCTGTTTATTCTTGGGTCTAACTGGTTGAACCACCTTAATCTGCAGCTCTTCCCTGTCAAAATTGAAAGACAGATATTGGGACTTTTTAAAAGAAGATTTTTGGCATGAGAAATTCAATGTTGACATAACTAAAATGCTTCAAGGAGGATGAACTGAAAAAAAAATAAATAATAAAAATTAAAAACACACACAAATGTAAAAAAGTAAAAAGTTTTACACAAAGAAATTATCAACATATCTAAAAAGCACTCAATGAAGTATTCAAAGACTGAAAAGTGAGAACACACAAGTAACACGTTTGATTTTGAAATTTGGCACAAAAATGCCAACAATGGAACCAAAAAGCAAATATTCCTGAGCACTCTTTCACATATTATGAATGAATTTGTTGTTTTTTTCTTCCAAAGATTCAATGTCACAAAAAAAAAAGAAACAATCTTTCATCACAAGAACAGCAAGACATATATGTATCATGATTCATGACACAAACAACAGATAAAATCAAGAGCCAACCTGATCGCCCCTCGAGTTTCTCGGCAATGAGGTTCCAATTCTGGGGCCCGAACTGCGAAACCAGCTCTCTGAGCTTCGCATCCTCGGCCGGTCTCCAGTGGCCCCTGGCACACAGCTTGGTCGAGGAGGTATCGTTGCTTTCCTCCTCGATCACCTCACTGTGGCTCCATTCATGGCAGCTGGAGTATTGCAGAGGTGGTGCAGGAGGAGGGGAGAACATCACCCCCTGCATTTCCGTCGACGTTTCGCGATGTTTCGGCTCCATGGATGATCAATTTTCTCTCCAAACAGATATCAGTAACAGTTTTTCAACAAAAAATATAAAAAACCCACAAAACCGGTTGTGGGTTCCTTTAATTCTGATGGAACAATTCAAAAGAGAGAAACCAAGAGCGGTTGATTGATTCCCCTTTCTCTTTTCTGTGTATTGTTCAAATAGAGCACTAATAACTTGTAATGTTGAAAAAAGGAGGCAACTTTTTATGATAACAGAAGAGGAAACTAATGAAGCACACGAGTGGCTCTGTTTTTTGGTTGTGCGCTTACTTTGAGAGTGAGACTGAGAGCACTACTGAGGGAGGGAGGGGGGAGAGGGAGGGGAAGGAGGGGAAAGAGGAGGAGGGAATAATGGGGGAGGAGATAGAGGCCACTCGTGTGGGTAGGCACTTATAACAGAGCAGAGGAAGGGAGAGAGGTGTGTCTCTCTTGGTCTTGACAAATCCACCAGAACTCTTCACTTGTTTTTTTTTTTTTTTTGAGAGTAACTCTTCACTTGTCTCTTTGCTTGCTTGCTTTCTTTCTTCCTTTCTTGCTTTCTTTCTCCCCACAACACAAAATCTCTCTCACTTTTCTGAGTTTTGGGTTTTGGGTTTTGGTAAGTTGGAAATATTGTTTCAGGATGATAAATTGATGCTCCATGTTTTAAAATTGAGGTCAGAATTTTTTGAAAAAAAAAACAAAACAGAAGTATAAAAAAATAAGCAAATTAGCAGTGAATATTGATTAATTTTACTTTGATATATAAATGGAGTTGAATTATTTTTCTTTCCCCACACAAATGTCTCACACTTTTGAGTTTGTTTTGGTAAGTTGGAATTTGGAAATATGGGTTCAGGAGTGATGATGTTTTGGAAATAATAGATGGATGATGTTTTTTAATATTAGAATTGTTAAGAGCATCTTCAAGAGACGTCATAAAATACTCCTAAAACTAAAAATTGAGAATTAAGGAGAGAAAATTGTCTCCAAGAGATACCCAAACAGTTATTCCTATTTTTAGCACTCCCAAAACCAAAGCCAAATCCAGACCGTTCAAATGTATTGGGATCCATATTTTGGCCCAGTTTAAATGTATTGGAATCCATATTTTGGAAATCTGTTAGAGATTGAGGTGAAATTTGCTACCAAAAAAATTAGAATGACACCCAATATATATATATTGGAATCTATTTTTACAATATCTCTTGGAGATGCTCTAAGTAAAACCTCTAATTTATTATGCTTTTTTAAAAAGAGTTTCAAAAGCAAATTAAGAGTGAATTTTTTATTAGGATGACTTCAAAATAATAATGATGATGATGATGATGATGATGATGATGATAATTATGTATGAAACATATTTTCAGGATAATAAATTGATAATGTTTTAAATTGAGGTGAGAATTGTTAAATAATAACTCTAATATTATTATCCTTTGTCAAGAAAGAGTTTCAGAAGCAAATTAAGAGTGATTTTTTATTAATTAATTAGGATGACTTCAAAATAATAATACAATAATGTATGAAAATATGTTTTTTTTTAAAAAAAAAAATCCAAAATAAATACTTAAAAAAATCAAAAAAGGATTAAGTATTCTACAATATCTTGATATAAAGAATTCAATGAAAACCATAATAAAATTTTTAGATGGTTAAATATGATTTTTAAGTTTGAAGCACAGAGCCTTCGTGCTCATCAGAGTACCGTAGATTTACTCGTATCAGTATATCAGCTCTTATTAATTTATGGGTTACCCATTTATGCATAGTAAATGTTTACATCATCATCATTGATTCATTGTTCAAACGTTAAAAATATATATATATATATATATATATATATATATATATATATATTATGAGGAGAGATCAAATAACCATAGTTTTGGTGACCGATCGGTGACTATGAAATTAAATCTTATTTAGTGACATAATAAATTATTAAATAACAAAACTAATTGATAGAATAAGTTGTATATATCATATTTTATGTCTATACAAAAAATTATATCATTTTGATTTTATTTACACGTGTATCAAGCATTAACAAAAATCAACGGTTCAAGTTTTATGATTTATTCTCCTCTCTTGATGACTGTCGAAACAATGTTAAAACTTTATCATTTTTTATGTATATATTATTGAGATAATATAGAATACATCTAACGGTTTAGATTTTTCAATTTATGCATAAATTAAAAAATGGTCACCATGGTTACCAACGTCCATGGTTATTGGATCCCTCCTCATATATTATTAGGAGTTCTACACAATTGTAATTCAAATTTTAGTAATGCAGTCATTTTTGTATTTTTTGTATGAAGCTTTCGAAAAGTAATGAAAGCTGGCACCGAGTTATGGTGCTTTTCTTTTCAAAAAAAAAAAAATGCAGTCATTTCATTTCCCCGATTCAGCATAAACGACAGTAGAATTAGTCGGAAAAAAGTTAATAATATTTGAAGTCTTGCCATCCTAAAGATTTTTCAGGTTACATTGTTACAAAATAATTAACTTTCCCAAAAGTTACATGAATAAAAAAAGACCTAAATATCCTTTCTGCGTTTTTATTTCTTTTCTTAAAAGTTTTTTTTTTTTGGAGGAAATTATTTTCTTAAAAGTAGAAAACTGAAAAGAAAATCGCAGGGTGCTTTTTTGTAAACTTTTTCAAGGAGTGTCATGTCATGGGGCGAAAATGGTAATTCTACCACTGATTTTGTCCTGGTCTGTTAAGGATAATGCACTCAGTGCCCAAGATTATTATCTAAGGGAAATTTATGTGTACAAATTTGAACTTTTTGTAATACTTTTAAGAGCTTTTAAAATTGATATGCAATTATGCATTATTACTTCATGCATTTAAAAATGATTTTGAAAATATTAAGCTTACAGTACAATAGTTGCAGAATGCAGGGTATAAGGAGATGACGTGTTGTAGCATTATTTATTACGAGACAGTTAAACAGTGTTAAAAATTTAAAATGTTATAAAAAAATGTATTACGGAGCTCTGGAAGAAGGATATCTATTTTAGAAAATATATAAAAATTGTAGGACTCTGAATATATTTTTTTTAAGCATTATTTATATTGAACTGTGAAATAAATTATGTACGTACTTATTAAAAAAAAATAGATTAGCAATTAATGGAAAATATTGAAAACTTGACTATTTATTTTTTCTTCCTAGACATCAAAGATTTTTTTTTTAAGATAAAGATGAGGGTCAAGCCACTCAAACTTAAATGTCTACAAAATACCTCCATCCAGATTTCGAACCCGTGCCTATACAACAAAGATTGTAATTATGCCCTTCAAAAAAATCAAAAAAATTAAACACCATCATTCAATTATCTCACTAATGGGACATAACATAACATAACACCTATAATCTTATTTTTCAAGCTAATTATAACAACATAATATTGCTTCAGCAGCTTTCACTAATTATCTCGTGCAGTCATGAGTCATGCTCGTCTTAATTACTTTATATTGACCACATTTTTCAACGAAAAAAAATTGCTCTGAATACTGTCATTAATTACCTGCATTTGACTTCATTTAAAAAAAAATATTTAACTCAACAGAAACTAACAAAGTTTATTCCCAAGAGATTGTCGTTCTTAAAAAACAATAAAATAAACAATACTAAAATAACACAAGATATATATATCATCAACAAGGCTTCAAACGATATAAATCCCCTAGAATTAAGAGATTAATTAGGTTGATTTCTTGTTAATGAAAAATGTTATACATCTCTGTCTTCATACAATTAAAACAACAATTATTAATTATCAGCGTTTTTTTTTTCTTTTTTGTGAGCTAATATATCGTCCTAAAGAGAAGTGCCCTGCACAATCTTAATTATCTCCATGAATATACACAAATATCAAATATGGGCTTAGGGTCTGCTATATCCTTACTCATAAAAGGTTGAGTTGATTTTACATATTGAAAAAACTATTTGTTCTCTTTTTAAAAAAAAAGAAAAGACTATTTGTTCATAACAAATTTCAGCCGTTGGATCAATTGGTTTGGCTCAATCATGTCCGTTTACATATGGATTTTGTACTTTCGATTTTCAGCCTAAGGAGATGTGTATCCTTAATTGCTCCTTTATGCGCCGCCCAATACCCAATGCCCATTAATTGTTCTATTAAATCCACAACAAATAATGGCCCGCGCTTTGGAACGGATATTATACTAGTATGGAACAATATAGAAGTATTGCCCCATAAAAATTGGTCAAAAAAAAAAAAAAATTCTGATAATGTAGTATATATATACCAAACGAGTTAATTAACCAAAACACTCCAGTATATTTAAAATATTGACAAGGTGATCATAAAACTCAATTAATTACTCGATCATTCCGATTATGTATGGAGGACGAATATCAGCCTACAGATGTAAATCGAACGTCTCTCCTTACAAATTTTTTTATAAAACGAAATTGGAAAACATTTTTTACGAAAAGTAGATAGAGTAGTAGGTTTTTTCGGTCCACTAGATAGACCCGATTTAATTTTTCGGGTCCTATTGAAGGAAAAACTAAATCGGGTGGAGTGTTTTTTTTTTTTTTCCAACCGTCTATCCATTTTCAAAATGGGGCGTGCAGAAAATTTTTTTTCAAAATGGGTTTGCATCCGAAAATTTTTTCAAAATGGGTTTTGAGACGTTAGCATTTCGATCTCAAATGCTAACGTTAGTATAATAGTCTAACTCTATATCATAATATAACTATGATTAACCATATAAGTACTGAAATATAGAACTGAAATATAGTAAATAAACTGAGCAAACCCATTTTGAAAATTTTTTTGGGTGCAAACCCATTTTAAAAAAGAATTTTCCATGCACCCCATTTTGAAATGTGGCAGAAAAAGTTTTAAAATGGGTGCGCTTGAAAATTTTTTTCAAAATGTGTTTGCATCCGAAAATTTTTTCAAAATAGGTTTTGAGGCGGCATTTCGATCTCAAATGCTAACGTTAGTATAATAGTCTAACTCTATATCATATTATAATTATGATTAACCACATAAGTACCGAAATATAGTACTGAAATATAGTAAATAAACAGATGCAAACCCATTTTGAAAAAAAATTTGGGTGCAAACCCATTTTAAATTTTTTTTCCTGTGCACCCCTTTTTGAAAATGGATAGCCCGAAATTGAATTCGGTTGAAAAAAAAAAAAAAAACACGCTACCCGATTTAATTTTTCGGGTCCTTTAATAGGACCCGAAAAATTAAATCAGGTCTATCTAGTGGACTGAAAAAATTTAGTACTCTATCTATTTTTCGCAAAAAATGTTTTTCATTATCGTTTTTAAAAAAAATTTGCTCTCCTTAGCCGTAGCAGTTTGAATGTCCACCCGAAACTGGATTTCATTAAGTATAACAAAACGCCAGCCCCACTTCGCAGTGAGAAAATAGTGCGGCTACATAAACATAACTCTCGATGATGCGGGTTAATTTGTGTGATTCTGAATTTCTGCAGGCACAAATTTAGCAGTTGAAATCGTAGTTATTTCAAATTTAATTTCACAGTTATTTGATCCCTCCTCATGTTGTTATATGTAAAAGATTTTGTACTCCTATATGATATGACAAATCAAACATCCACATGTATTTCAATCAGTGGCGGACTTTGGAAAGAAATTAAGAGGGGGCCAATTTTATTACCATGAAAAGAGAATATTAAATTATAGAATAAAACAATGCTACAATTGGTTAGTACTTGGAGATTTGTATACAAAAAATTTGAGTTTAAACAATTAAAAGGCCAACTTATAAAAGAAGGGGGTCAGATAATAACAAATGGGTCAAAATTCTATGAATTCACACTTAGTGTTAGATAAATTTTTTTTGGAAGGGGGGGCCACTGCCCCCTTTGGCCTACATAAAGGTCTGCCCCTAATTTCAGTATATATTTTTAACCGATATATTTGTAGCAATAAGTTGCTCACAAGATATCGTTAGCATGATTGCAGTTAGGGCTGGCAACGAATCGAATCGAATCGAATTTGATCTAAATCGAATCGAACTGAAATCGAACCGAGCCAAAACTGAATCGAGCTAAAATCGAACCGAGCCGAAACCGAATCGAGCTCCAAGCTCCATACGAGCTCAATTATTATAATAAATTATGATTACCATAGATAATTAAAGCTAAAATAAGTATATTATTTTGTCATTTTTTGATAATATAAACAAATTATTCCTATTTTTATTAATTTTATAATAAATTATGATTAAAAATTTATATTTTATTAATTTAACAATAAAATAAGTATATTTTGTTAATTAAATAATAAAATAGGTATATTATTACAAACAATTTTGACAAAATAGTTCAAAAAATGTGCAAATTACTATATCGAGTTATTACGAATCGAATCCGAATCGAATCAGGAAAAAATCGAGCCGAGCTAAATCGAACTCGAGCTGACAAAAAATCGAATCGAGCTCAAACCGAATCGAACTCAAGCGAATTACGAGCTACAAACTTTTTTGTCAGCCCTAATTGCAGTAACAAGACTCGCGTACAATTTGTGTATTGAAATAAGATGTATATCGTGTCTCTCTTAGATTTTTACAATTTAAATCCTATAATCGTGCAAACGCTTTGAAATAGTTATTGGTCCATTGGACTAAGAATCAATACATTTCAAGTAAAAGATATAAAAAAATTTCATAATGTTCAACTTTCTACGATATATATATACATTTTACGTTGTAGGCAAAAAAAGCATGTGTAAGTGTAATTTAAAATGATCCGCATCACAAAAGGCCTCACTATGAGTTGCAGAAAGTTCGTATCGCCAACACCACGTACTTCACAGGAAAAAAAGGTATTGTCCGGCAGGAAAACATTTGTTATCGGAAAAATTAGGAGAAAAAAATAAAGATCAATCCAAATTAATACGTTATGAAATGAAATGATGACATGAGTTGTAACCACTTCCAAAATTAGGCCGGGTAGGCCCCCCAACATTTAATTAAGGGGGTGTACACATTGTGAATTTCTCATATTATTTTTGTTCATCTAAATGTATACAAGGGAATTTGATTGATAATTATTACATATGTCTAATATGTCTTCTCTCGACAAATGACAGGATATTTTTTCTGTGAAATTAAGTAATTAATTTTGGAACAACATTAAATTAACTTACCGAATATATGTATGAAATTTAGAAACACTATATTTATATTTGCTAAGTCGTTACATATTATTATTATTATGTTGTTTTATTAATATTTCTGTATTATATCCAAATCATGCACTTTAAGCTTCCTAAATTTTAGATTATTAACCAAATACGTCATATGAGCAAACTTTCTGTGTATATATTTGCTACAAATTAAATTAGGATGCTGACAATAATTAATTTTGTCTGTTCCTTTCTCCTAAACACAGACAAATTAAACCAAGACAACCACTTTGTCTGTCACTTTATACACACATGCAAGCAAGCAAGCAAGAGGCAGAACAAAATCAACAAATAGATTGAATTTAAATTGAACAGTGTTTTAATTTCAACTCGAATGCAGAATCAGTTTGTGAGAGATGCTCGCCGACCATGTGTCCTTCTTCTAAGTTAACTAAAAATTTAAAATTTTAAAAAGGAGCTCAAAATTTGGACATGCATGGCTCCAAACCGCCTCAAAATTTGACTCCTTTTGATCATCTATCTAACTTTTACAAATTTGGCGCTTTCTGTCGTTATAAGTTATAACTAATTGATCGTGCCCCCCTTTTTGTGGGATAATAAAATGATGTGCCGTGTGGTGTTTTTATTTATATATGCTCGTGGCTTCAAGGGAATTTCCTTGAAAGAATTTTTATTTTTGGCTTGACACGTGCTATGAGTTTCACATGGGGATTTTTGTTGTGTTGTATAAACACATGGATTTGATTATTTAATATATTAAATGTAATTTGACAATTTATAAATAATATTAGAAATATTAGATAATAGTCATTAATATCTTATGCACATTAATTAAAATTAAATTTGAACGGATGAAACTAATTTTTTGATGTGAATAAATGTCTTATTACCAAAATTTAGATGGAATAAATGTATAAATACAAGATATATGCTACATTGTGCGTTCATTTTGGTGATAGGAGTCTAGCTAGAGATGTTGGACACATTTTCTCTAAACGGAGGGAACCAATAAATCATGAGCGTTGGTGTCCGTAGTGGTCATTTCATTATTTATCTATAAATTGATAAATCTAAACTGCTAAATGTATTATAAATCATCTAAATAACATATACACAAAAAATGATAAAGTTTGAACATCGTTTCGATAAACATCCAGATAGGGGGAAAATCATAAAATTTGAACTGTTGATTTTGTTAATGCTTGATGTACATGTAAATAAAATCAAAATTATATATATTTTTGTGCATATAAAATATGATATATACGACACATACTATGAATTAGTTTTGTTATCTAATAGTTGAAGGTTTAATTCCATGGTCACCGATCGATTACCAAAACATGGTTATTTGATCCCTCCTCATTCTTTACAACAAAAGATTTTATTGCAAAAAAATGGACCAAAACTCAAAAGTAGATTGGTTTAAATAGCGTTTGAATTGTCCAAACAATGCACAAATTAAACATGCCATTATGCACATTAAAAAGGTGCGTCCAATTCAAATGCATAATTAACGATTGCTTAGTATGATAATGATATCCGTGCTTATCTCATCGATTTCGTATCCTCTGTAGCGCTGCACTGTGTAGCGCAGTATGCAAACCGTACGATCATTTCAGGATCTGTGTATGACCGAATCTCGAGATGATCTAACGGTTCACATCCTGCGCTACACAATGCAGCGCTACAGAGGATGAGCACCCCATCTCATCTCATCTCTCAGGTAATATTGATTGGTACCATAGTAACAAATCATTGATTCGGGATTCGTTCGGCGAGGTCAAAAGTTCGTGATTCGGGTATTATTCGGGTATAATTCGGGAATAGTCCGGCTTATATAATATAATAAAAAATATATTAAAGTGCCAATATTTTTAAAAACCAAATAAAAAACACAAATTTTCCTTTAAAACGATATATAATGTGTTTTATTCGCGAATAATTCGCATATAAAACGTTTTATTTGCGTAAAAAACGTTTTATTCGCGAATAATTCGCGAATAAAACGCATTATATATCATTGGGTCGTATTATGCGGGATTCGTTCGGCTCTTGTGAAAAAACGAATTATTCGCGAATTATTCGCGAATAAATCGCAAATCATGTTACTATGATTGGTACTTCCATTTCATTTCATGTCATACAACTACAAAACAACATGGCCACATCAATTTATAACTTCGTTGGTACCGGTTCAACAAAAACCCACATGAAATTTAATGATGGAAGTATGGAATCACCACAAACACTAGAGTAAATAACATTAATGGAAAATGACATGCAACCACTTGTATATTTGTTTGTAGCTCCATAATTGTGCGGATCTCAGGACTCTGAGATCCCGAACTCTGAGATCCCACTGTGGACCGTTGAGATTATTTTAAAAAATCTTCCTTAAAAACCACATCCGTCGTCGTATAGTGATTACATGTTCTGAGATCCAGGGGCGGAGACAGTGTATTATAGGGGTGGGCTAGAAAAATATTTTCAAAAATATACCTCTAAAAGTTTGCAAACATGTCTCATTTTTGAGAAAAAATTACAAAAATATACTTAATTTTTAAGAAAATTTACAAAATTGGCTCTACCCTGAAAAATATTTGCACAAATGTACCTTAAAAACTTTATAAAAAAATATACTTATACTTATAAAACTATGTTTCGTCGAAAAAGCTGGACCACCTCAGCATCGGAGTTTGACTCCATCCCCGCTGAGATCTATTTTGGATCCTAGGAGATACAGACTCCAAACTCCAGAATTACAATTACCAAATATACAATCCAAACAACATTTCTTTTCATTAAAAATAGCACTAACTTTTACTATTCTCTATTTACTAATCAAAATCACTATCCTCACTTAGGGCATGTTCGGCTCCCCTCAATTCTCACTGGAAAGCCACTATTTATGTTGGAAATTGAAAATTCTGTGAGAATAGATTTATTTTTTTCCCACATAAACAGTGAGTTCCCAGTGAGAATTGAGGGGAGCCGAACAGCTCCTACTATTCTCTCTGTTCCTCTGTTCTTACACTGATCCTTTACTCTGATCCTTCACGATCCAAACGTACCCATCGGTGATAGGTGATATGAGAAAAGAACAGATTTGATGCGGAATAGAGAGCTATGCATATAATAGCTGATAGCTCACTGCGCGAGTGTCAAATCTTGCATGCGATCATGTCGACTTCAGTATAATTAATTGACACATTTATTTATGTTGCAATGCCACCCCTTCTCGGAAAAGGATCTTTGATCTGATTTTTTTGCAGTTAAAATTATAAATGTGTTTCTTGTTATCAACAGGTATTATATCTTAATTTGTTCCAAAAAAATATGAAATAACATTAACTCGACAAGTAAATTCTCGATTTTAATCAGGCACCGACAGAAACTTCAAAAAGTAAATCTAAAATAACTTATAGCCTTTTAAAAGTTTAGTGATGTAATAATTGATCTGCACTAATAAAACTCTTTCTAATTTTACAGATTCTATACATAGTTTTTGAAATGTGTGTATGTATTATTTATTAATAGTGTTGATAAGCAGTGGAATATTATATTCTTAGAGAAATATTTTATAGAAATCTTCAACAGATTCAATATATGCAATAATTTTTTTTAATCTTAACATAAGTACTATAGCCTAAATTAATATCCAGCAAATAAAAAAAATCTATTGGCACATTTCCATTTTTCTTTTTTTCTTTTTTTTTTGAAATTAGGTGAACAGTATAGTTAGATATTTATACAGAGTATAAACTATCCAGATATTTAAACAGAGTAACAAACATGTAAAATAGGAGAATTTTGGTCTTTCAATTTTTTATTTAATTATTCAAATTTGGCATTTCACTTATAAATGTATTGGGTCCAAGGAACAGAGCAGTTTACCTAAATGTTGAAGAACACTATTCCATAGTCACAGTATCAAATCACATCAAACTAGCCACCCAATGCTATCTCTGTAAAGCAATCAGATCATTTCATTTCAAACATGAAAGAAAGAGAAGAAAAGAAACAAACAAAAAAAAAAAAAGGAAAAAACAATGCAAAAACCAAAGAAGGAAGTGAACAGCCTTTTGTGTTGATTGGTGACAAGAAGCTTACAAAACTACAGTGCAAATGTACTTTATTTCTATTTGTAGAAAATATTAATTATATGTAGCCAAGAAAAAAGGGTAAAAGTTCTTTCTTTTACAATGGAGTTTTAAAGGAAAAAAAAAAACAGGAGAAAAAAAACAAAACATTCATTGATATTCTAGCAGAAAAAATTGTGCAAAAGAAATCCATATGTCCTTCTCCTTCAATATATTTTATGGATGAGGAACAGTATGTTAATGCACCTAAGAAAAAGACCTTGTTCAGGAATGCTGCAAGTTTATTGTTGGGAGTTTGGTACTCTAGTCATTATCATTAATCATTCTATAATAATGACAAATCTCAAAACATGATCATATATGGGGCTGTTCGGCAAACCAGATCAAGAGGTGGAGGATTAAGAATTTGATCTTCACTGAGGAGCAACTGTTCGGTGAGATGATATGATCAACAACTGAGGCTTAGCTTGTATAAAATATGTATTCTTGTATGCAAATTACCGTATTGCCCTTCTATTTCTCTTGTAATGTAAAACATGCCGCTAGTATAAAAGCTTGTTTTTCTATTAATTAATTTAAACAAAAATTATACTAGTCGCATTAATTAAATTAATACAAGATATAAATATAAATAAAACTTAAAACAAATTTAATTTCTAGGAATCTGGTTTTATTAATAGAACATCGGATTTTTATCCACTGCCATAGTTTGTGATGGCAGCATGCTGCCATAGTCTCTATGGCAAATGGGTCTCCAAAAAAACCTTTCTATCATCCAAAGAATCTGAGCCGTCCAAACTAATTTGGATCGTTTAGATCAGCTATGGCAGCTTGATGCCATCACAATAATGGTAGCAGATTCTCATCCATAGAACACCCATCTATATGGATATCAATAGAACAAGCATCTCCATGCATCCCCATCTACATGGGTTTTATATTAGCGTGCATGTAGGTGTGGGAAGATGGTATAAAAATGAAGAATAAAGGAAAAGATGCTTAAGGAGATGTACAGTTATGGATAAAAATAGTCAAAAATGAATTTTTTTTATGGCTCTAAATGGCTCTGAGGAGGGGCTTGAGGAGGCAAAAACGTTGAATGGGGGAGGTGGCTCAAGATTTGAAGCTAAGGAGTGCTTGATCTCACATGAGGAGTTGTTGTTCGGATGGATTATCATGGATCAAGTTGTTGAGGAGCACTGAGGATGTCTAAGCCTACCCTGCCAAATAGGCACATAGAATGCATAACTTGTTTTCTAAAAGTTCCTACAAATTTAAAACGTTGTTTTCATAAAAAAAATAAAATAAAATAATTGAGTGTCAATGAATTATAAAAGGGCGAATAGGGTGAGGAAATTAGATTTTCTTCACAAACTATCAACTCTTCTTTGGTACTATATTTTTGAAGAAAGTGGAAATAAAAAATTCTCCAACTCTGTTGGAATTGTTTTATGTGAAATTTCATTAAACATAAAGCAAAAGAATGTAGTAGTTTCGGAGACAATATTTTTTTTTCTCTTACGAATTATATCACAAATCATTTATTATAGTGCAAGATTTTTTTTTCCAAACTGATTGTTTGTCTATAAAAAAAACAAATTTAAATTATTTTCTTAGAGGTGCATCCTTATACAGAAGTGGATATGTTACAAGTTTTTTTTTTTTTTTTGAATGCATATATGTTACAAGTTACAAGTACCAAACATATTTTCTTTTCCTTTTTCCAATGCTGATGCAGTTAATCGAATCATACCCAAAAAAAAGAACAAAAGCAAAAAACTCAATCAAAATCACGATGATGATTTTGCTTTGGAAAAGAGGAGAAAAAGAAGGAAACGGCGGTATGTTTGCATTGTTTGATTCACTCAAAAAAAAAAAAAAAAGGTTTGCATGGTTTGGTTGTTCTTCCACAGGCAAGCTGCAACGGGAGCATCATATCATATCATATATAAAGGCCAGGTGATGACTGATGAGTTATGAGACATGAAGATGGATGATGATGAATGAATGGTGCATTCTTATTTGTTTATTAAATTTCAAAATTTGAACAGTTTTGCATTCTTATGATCTTATCCAGTCGAATATGAATGTATGTGTATTTCCTCAAAAAAAAAAAAAAAAATGTATGTGTATGTTTTATAGACTTGTAGGGGGGTGGCAAGATAAGATGTACGGTGTCCCTCCTCAATTCATTGACTGTTTTTGTTTTTTTTTTTTTTTTGAGGGGAGACTGTTTTTGTTATTATTGCAGGTGTCAGGGAGACAGCAGAGCAACTTGTTTCCCCCTTTCCCCTCAATGCCTTCTTTTCACTGTCTACTAATTACTATTCATTTTTTTTTTACATAAAAACAAAAAAAAAAACAGTGTTCATTATTATTTATTTCTTTTTCTCTTTAGTGTTTTTGAATTTGCAATATATTTTTGCATAGATTGTGTGTGATGACTGATGAAGCAAAAACAATGTGGATGAGTATTTGTTTTGAGAATGGATTTTTCTCTTACCAATTTCTATGTGAAAATACGTAGTTACAAGGTGAAATATATAATGTTATACTTTTTATTGATAAATATGTTTCTATAATAATAATAACAACAACAACAATAATACATAAACTTCATACGTCTATTGATGGGCAGTCCATAGAAGTTACATGTGAGTGTAATTGTTACATCTGAGTATATATGAGATCCATTTGTCATACTGTTCATTATTTCTATGGACCGTACATCCAAAGACATTAAGTCTTACTGATAATAATATGCACGATGTTAATAACTGAGAAAAATACAAATTTTCATCAAACATCAAGTCGTATCGTATCAACGAGTGCGACCCACACAAACACAATCCTATACATTCAACAGTGAACTCGTTGTCTAGAACTGTACAAGTCTGTAGTTCTGTACGACATGTCTAAGTCACTGTTGACTGACGCTTACCGGCATTCTAAAGAGACACTTATTTATACGGAGGACCTAATTAATTAATCCCTGCAAATTACTTCTGGGATGTATATATATATGATTTGCATATAAAACAAAACAAATTGCAAATCGACATGAAGAGGTTACTTACCCAATTAATTATAGAATTTTACTCCAATACCTCACAAAAAGAAAAAAATTTCGATCTGATGATTATTAATAAATATTATCCATTATAAGATTCATCTGTGATCGACAAAATTTTCTGGGTGTGAGCATAAAAGCAACCTCCTTAATTATATAAAAATCGCATCATGTAATTTCTTCTGAATTCTTCTTTTTTGTTTTAATTTAGTTTGATTTTGATATTTCTCAGTTCATGATTTATGAACCCCCGTGCTTGCAAAATTTGAATTTGAAATGACTTGAAGAGTAGATTTTCAACCATGCATGGCATGTATCCTCTTCCTGAAATTAATTTCTCCAACTTTTGAATTACTGGAAGGACAAAATTTTAATTTTTAATTTTGAGTTTACTACGTGCCATTTTCTGAATTAATATGTCTCGATTAAACTGAACCAAACACCTGAGCGAGAACACAATCCCATATAAAGAACCAGCCTTTGATCTAGTGGCTAAGGACAACGCTCCGTGTGGGAGATCGCGGGTTTCAACAAGTGTTCATGTTATTTTATGTTACAATTTCGCTCATTGATCATGATTTCAAACCTTTCCAAAAACCTATTTAAACTTCACTTATGAATAAAAGTTTTTAATAAAGCTTTTTTATTAATAAAAAATTATAGTAGGCAATCGCCTGCTATCTAAAAAAAAAAGCTTCTATTAAGTAATACCACCTCCGTCCACAATTAAATGAATTTTTAGGAAAAGTCAAAGGAATTAGCGGAAAAGTGAAATTACTTTTATGCCCTCAATTTGTAATCATTACATAAATTAAATAATATAGATAAAAGGGTAATCATAACATTGGAAAACAAGTGGATTCAAACAAGTGAATAAAAAAAATAAAATCAAATCGGTAAAGTTCATTTAATTGGGGACAAGCCGTAAAGAGTATATATTTATTTAATTGTGGATGGAGGTAGTAGGTACTTATTTCTATTCTCTTTTTTGTTTATCATTTTTTTTTATTTTGTCATCCATCTCTTTCTTAATTTTTCAGTTCTGATATATAATTCCGAGAGTGAGAATATTTTTGTTTCTTGACTAATTAGATACAAAAAATTTAATGAGAACCATAAATTAAAATTTTGTTACTTTAACTGGTTATGATACAAAGAATTTAGTGGGAATCATAATTAAAATTCCGTTATAGTTTTTTTTTTTTTTTGAAGGTTGACTGCGGCTGCCAACTCAATTTCGTTATAGTTAAAATATGTTTTTGAGTTACAAATATTGAAGGCTTCCGTGTTTTTTTTGTAAAGGATGAGGACGTGCGGTCAAAATTAAGAATCTGTCGAGTTACATAAAACTTGTAAAGTGTTTCCTCAAAAAAAAAAAACTTGTAAAGTGGCCGTTCGTGTCATTTACTGTCGTGCAGTTGTCTTTGTTCGATGTTAAGTAATACATTACATTATTTGATTAACAAAGCGACGTTCAGAAATCAACTTTGAACACGTTTGAACACGTTTCTTTTCTGATTGGATCAGGATCAGGGGCAGAGGGCTCCCGTTCATATATAACATTATTTTTTGTAAAAGTCAAACTATTATGCTTAACGTTAGCTTTTCAATTCAAAAATGTTAATGCTTCAAAAATTATGTTATTGTATCCAAAATCGTGATTTATGTTTTTTTGTATTTATTTTTGTATTTTTGAAAAAAGCATGAACAAACATCAATATTTTATTATTATTTACCAGCTCTATTCAAAAGCAGTCAAGATATTCGGATACCACAAAGGATACCGTCGGAGATACCATGATCTTTGACCAATTCAAATAAACCTAAATATTCAACTTAACACATTTTGCTTGACAACCAATAAAAACTCCACATAATAAAAAACCTAATTACAGCATTACACTTAACACATTTTGCTTTACAGCCAATAAAAACTACTCCTAATTTAACTTGCAGCATTACACTTCCTAACTATTCAGTTTATCCTCCTAAATATTCATCTTAACCTCCTAAATATTCACCTTATCACATTTTTTATTGGCAGTCAATGTTTAATGGTATCTCCGACGGTATCTTTTGCGGTATCCCCATAACATTTTCCATTCAAAAATTCAAAACAAATAGTTAAAAAACTCTAAAAATGGAAAAAAAAATTTATTCCTCAATATTTTTATATAAATAATTTATTGAACACCATAAATCACGATTTCAAATACGATAACGCAATTTTTGAGGCGTTAGCACAATAGTCTAGCTCCATTGTAAATATTAGTTCTAATTTTTAATAAATTCAACTTTCTAAATGAATATATATAATTTAAAAAAAAATAGATATTTAATTATTTTTAAGTAACAAAATATATCTATGTTTTGATACCAAGAAAAATTATTTTCTTTAGCGTCAAATTGATAAAAAAAAATAATATCAAATATGGACTTTAGTTGAACAGATAAAGCAGGGACCGATAATTTTTATTGGGCGAAAGAGGGGCCAAGGCCCTGGTTGGCACCCGTTGGGTCTGCCCCTAAAGAGAGGGAACCATTTTCACTGTCAATTGTTTTGACAATTTTGCTAACAATCTTTAAATAAATATAAACAAAATCTGTAAATATAAATTTTTTTTACAAATTAATTATTTCTTAAGCTTATAGTTATAGATGATTGCCTCACAAATTTTAGCAATTTGAATATTATGTTGTACTCCATTGGTCAGGTACTTGAAAATATTTATGCCAGATCGGTTTCCTATGAAAATATCATCCTTAAAACAGTGATAATTGGATCCTCTAAACTTCTGAAATTTCACAGAAAAGATCCAATTACAAAAGGATAATATTTACCAGCAGATGAAAATTGGAGATAAAAGAAAGCGAATCTCTTTCTATTTTGTTCTGTTCTTTATAACTTTACTCTTTCATCTTTTCGATGAAATGCACTCTTTTCTTTATCTCTGTTACCTTTCAATTCACAGTACAAGGACTGAAGGACAATCTTACTCCTAATAAAAGCATATTAGATTTTTTGACACGGAAGTTCCATCTTCTCTAAAAAATAAATCTTAGCCGTTATTGTTTAATTAGATTGATCACCACCATTGACGTACTTTAATGTCTCAACCCATTAAAACTTAAGAAGATCCATACCAATTTTCTCAATTTAGGGCGTGTTTGGTAACCATGGTTTCTTCTAAAAGAAAATGGAAGAGCATTCTTCTAAAATAAATCTTCTTCCACCTTATTCTATAATTTTACATTTGTGTTTGGCAATACATGAAAGACAAAAAATAATAAACAAGTGAAAAAGGTAGAAGATAGTGTGTCAAATTTTGCATTTCTTCTGGAAGAGCCACTCTTCCATCAAAACTATGGAAGAAAAATCTTCCACTCTATTCCACTTTCTTCCTCTGCTGTTTGGAAATTTTTTTCTAGTTTAACTCCATCTTCTCTCTTCTTCCGAAAGAAAAGAAGTTATCAAACAGGTTCTTAAAGTTTACTACATATTATCTTAAAAATTTATTATAAAGATAATATTTTCAGCCTAAAGTATGGTGTTAGTTCTTCAGGTGAAAAACTTCCATCAAAAAACAAAAAAATTAGCTCTTCCGGTGAAAAACTTCCATCTAAAAACAAAAAAACAAACAAACAAAAGAGAGAAAGAAAGAAAGATGAAAAGGACAAAATTAAAGAGAGGACACGTGCGGCTGACACCATTGCGCCTAACGGAACCGTTTCAAACTTTCACTCCTTTCTTCCTTCCACTTAGTTCGTTTATGCTTTGCTTTTGGATCGTTTTGTTTGTTAATTGCTATAAAACCCTTGAAAATGTTGTTGCATGCAAGTTGGGGTATTATTATGAATTTATGGGGAGGAGCAGGGGGCCAAATTAATGATGTGTATTGAAGACTTGAAGACCTACAGTGTCTCAATTGTACTTCACAATCTTTTTATTTTTATTTTTTTCACGAATGGAGAGGCATTCAAGTTTGCATTGAGTTAATTTGCCTTTTAATTTTGGTTTTAACGTTTTGGCATATTTTGATGAAGGGATGCACATCCGCTGTCATAGTTTTTTCTATGGCACGAGTATACCATACTTTATAATGTGTATGACAAGTGAGACCCATTAAAAAGGGAGGTCCCCTCCATCTAAATCTGGGCTGTGGAAATCAATATCAACCGTCCAAAATCTATAGCAGCAATGGTGCCATAGATTTTTATGGCAGCATATTGGAACCCTTTGATGAAGCACTTCAAAAGAAGAAAAATGTTGTTTTGAGCTCGGAAACGTCATACTTCCGCTAAAATAATTGTCCGTACATCTGTAGAGTAAAAATTTTGTAACAGCTAGATCCTATTTTGTAACAGTTATATCTAATTTGTAACATCGAAACTCTTTAAATAGTCCATCCATAAACGCTAGGTAGCACTTTTTTGAGTTACAGTAGAATAGTGTCCAAATATAATTTCAAAATGTCATACAATCTTCTACTTAATCGAAATAAATCCAAAACATACTACTACCTCTGTCCCATTTTAGATGAATTTTTTGTAGTTCAAATGAACTACAAAAAATCCATCTATTTTGGGACAGAGGTAGTATATATATATATAATCATTTACAAATTGTGACAGAACCAGCTGTGCGGTTGAGAAGAAACTTGTCACTTATATATATAATAATCATAATCATTTACAAATTGTTCAAGGGCCAAGTACAAAAAATACCCAAAACTAAAAGGCATCCAAATATCCAATGATAAGCCATGAAAGAAAGAAAGAAAGAAAGGGGGTTGGGTTTGGTTTGGTTTCTGTTTCCATTTCTCCAGCCGGGGTCGTCCTTTTGCCTGACCCACAACCAAAAAACAGTTCCAGTTTCAGTTCCTGCCCTGCCTTTATTTAATGCGTGTGAAGGGCCTCACACGTGTGCCGTGAGCCCTCCTGGTCTTCTCTGCCACCTCCACACTGTTGACTTGAAAAGAAAAGAAAAGAAAAGGACTTGGAAAGAGAGGGGGAATAATATCGGCTCCGGATTCTTGCTCTGAACCCCCGAACAGAATTGCGGGACCTCTTCCTTATGTTTGTTGTTGTGGTTTTTTTTTAAGAGTTAATAACTGCACCTCTTAAGACCACACCAATACATTTTTATACAGTTAAAAATTCTTTTTCAAATACAACAAATCACTTTTACCGATTGCAATTCACATTCTTAATCGAACAAAATACTTATATATATATAATAGAAAGATCAAAAATAAAAAAAAATTAACTCAAAATTTATGAGAGTATGAGAAAGAAAGAGAAATTATTACCAATTAAGTTTGGGGATTGATAAGGGGTGTAGTTAAGGGGGCAAAATAATTTCTCTTTTTTTATTATTGAAAATTATGTTCGTTGTTTTGGTGGTGTTTTTGTGAGTGTCATGGAACTACAACATGCATGCATGAACATGCGTTTACTATTATAGCATAATATATTATGTTTTGTTTGAAACGAATTTATTTGGTATTTTGATGACTTCGGAACAGATTTAAAAGAGTGTGAATAAATTAAATTGGTTTTTTTATAGAACGGTTTAAATTTTTAATAATTCTTGATGGAGTATCAGATGACACAAAAATTGAATAAAATTTGAAACACAATCGATCCATAAGTAAATGAATATGTTTATAAAAGGTTTTTCATTTTTAAGATTTTTTATAAATTTATATGATTTAGTGTAACATTTGTGTCAAAATATTGTTGAGTCATTTGATCTCTTCTCATATATATATATATATATAGAGGAGGGATCCATTGACAATGATTATTTTGACAATCTTGACAATAATATATCTTAAAAAATTATAAAAAAATCACAAAAAATCTTAAAATAGAAAAAAAGTTTACGAAAGTATCACTTAACTTGTAGATTGATTTGTTTATGATTATATTCAATTTAGCGACATTTGATAGCTTTTTAAAGACCCATTAAATTTCAACTGTTAAATAGTGTATAAAATTTTGATAAGGCAACAAACGATATTCAAATTGATTGAAACTTGAAACATCATCAGTTTATAAGTTAAGTAATACATCCATAAAACTTTTTTCATTTGTAAGTTTTTTTTATGAATTTTTATAATTTTTTGGAAAAAAATCATTATCAAGATTGTCAATAGATCCCTTCTCATAATATATATATTGCAATATGCAACCCGAACAGTGTCAAATGGATTGATAACCCGTATAAAATCCGACCCATCTATGCCTCCTGGTTAATATGAACAAGAAGCCAAAATAAGATGCCTAATGTGGAATCAAACTAGGCAGGAGGAGGAGACATTGGCTTACAAGTTACCAGTCGAGGTATAATAAAAGCTCCTGTTCAGAATTTAAATTGAGTACTCTGTCTCTGTTCCTGATCAGACGCATAAACTCTTAGTCTTAGACTTCATTCAATGTTTAAATAAAAAAGCACGTAAATTTAAACTATCAATTGAGTAAAACTACCGTACTTTTAAGCTTACGGGAGCCTTCCGTGAGCTTAACACAAAAAAATATCAAATCACATCTAAATTTTGATTTATATGACTCAATAAATTATTTATATCAAAATCTCATAGCATGCAAATTTTTTTTTCATTTTTTGAGATTATTAAGCATTTATTTCGGATTTTTTTAATAGCAACTATACAATATATTTTTTTTTTTGAGGGAAAACTATACAAATAAATAATCAATGTTTCATATGTAGCTTTTAAAAATCCCAAATAAATATTTAAAAATCTCTAAAAATGAAAATTTTTTGCATGTCACATGATTTTGATATAAAGAATTTATTGAGCCATATAAATCAAAATTTGGATATGATTTGATACGTTTTTGGTGTTAAGCTCACGAAAGCCCCCTGTGAGCTTAAGAACATGGTAGTTTATCCTATTAATTAATATTAATGAAGGTATATTTAAAAGTTCTATAAAATGTACTTAATTATTAAGATAATTTATGTTGCGAAATAAATCAGTGAAATCTTAAAAACTAGCTCGTGAGTGTGCAGGGAATCCAATATTTGTGATATCAAGTTCAAGTATATATTGCAATGAGTTGTTGATTAATTAAACAACTAGAAATTACCAATAAGACAATAATATTAAATACTGTTGAAGAGTACTGCGAGTGTGCAGGGAATCCAATGTTTCTTTCAAATTTTAATTGTTTCTGTTCTTTCAACTACGAGCAATATTTGAATTTCAGGAGTGCTTTTGTTTACACTATCAATTTTGATCGCAGTAAATAGATTTTCATTCAAGGAATGTATTATAATTTTATTTAGTAAGACAAGAGGCAATATGGTTTAATTATAAATTGTGCACAATGCCATTTACTTTACAAGCACTTTTCACATATATAAAAAGTCTGTGTTAGTGTTCAACCTGATAATGAGATTCAATTTACTTCATAATATAAATGTAAAATTTGATCCCAATTTTTCTTTAAAGAGATCAAATTGAACTGTTCTCCTAAACTCTTGATATATACAAGCATCATATTTAAAAACTCATGTTTTAACTTAGGTGAAAATTCGGTAAAATTTGAATTATTTGATTAAAAATAAATGGTTGTCCACAGAAGAATAACTCTTTTAACTTAAACAGACATTCATTTAGTGCAACCAGAACCGTTTATTCAGAATTTGATCCAATACATCCAAAGGAATTTTCCAAATGTCCACATTTTAACTATCTACATATCCACATATATACAAAATTTGTAACTCCTATATCAAATCTTATAACTCTTATCTCAAATTTTATAACAACTTGGACTGTGGACATTAAGAGTCCGTTTGACAAATCAAGGAATAGCACTAGAATAGTGCTATCCGATTAGTAAAAATAGATTAGTAATTGTTAGAAGAGTGAAAAAAATAGTGATATTTAGAGTTCTTCGGATAGTGAAAATATTGTTTAGTAAATGCCAATTGGAATAGTAATTAATTTGCTATTCAGTGGGTTGGCTCGAATAGCGGAATAGCTTTTTTAGAAGCTGTTTGTTTAGTGTATAATGTGTTTGACACCCCATTTTAGTTAGAATAGACCATTACTATTCTATTCCGAATTTGAGTCGCCAAACATACCCTTAATATTGTACAAACTAGAACAGATATATATGGATCATATCCTCTGACATATGGTACATGCCATACTCAAAATCTAGACCGTTCAAACAAATCAACGTTTCAGATTTATTTGGACTAAAAAAAAAATTCTGACCCCAATCCCTCTCCCTCTTCTTCTCTGCCTCTCCTCTCTTTACTCCCATCCCTACTACTCTTGTGGAGGGCTTGAGGCCACGACACGGAGAGGGAGCAAAGACGGGTACGGCGTGACCATGCACGAAGAGGGAGCGAAGACGCCGGCCACGACTTGAGGTTGGGCGTGCCACTATGCGAATAGGGGGCGATGTCGGGCGCCGGCGACGCGAGGGGACGAAGTCGGACTGCCGGCTACGCAAAGAATGGGCGAAGTCGGGCCGCCGGCGACGTGAAGTAGGGGCGAAGTCGGGCCGCCGGCGATGCGAAGAGGGGACGAGGTTGTGACGCCGGTGACGCAAAGAGGACTGCTTTGCTCTTGATCCCTCCCGGCGCACCTTGCACGAACAAGAAGGAGGTGGCCAACAAAGTGATCCAGCCACTTCAAAAATTAAATTTGAGAAAAACAGATCAAAATAAATTTGAAACGTTGATTTATTTGGACAGTCTAGATTTTGAGTATGGCATTTACCATATGTCAGAGGATATGAATCCGAGAAGAAGAGGGAGAGGGATTGGGGTCAGAATTTTTTTTTTAGTCCAAATAAATCTGAAACGTTGATTTGTTTGAACGGTCTAGATTTTGAGTATGGCATAGACCATATGTCAGAGGATATGAATCCCATCCCTACTACTCTTGTGGAGGGCTTGAGGCCACGACACGGAGAGGGAGATGTATAACCCAAATCCAAACGCAACTCTCTTGTTCTGATCAGTTCTAGTGTTCCACCGTACGTACTGTCCCGTTACCAGTCCATTTACCAGTGCACAGTTGAAAAGAAAACACACACGGTTGGTCTGGTTGGGTTTGGGTTTGGGTTTGGGTTTGGGTTTGGGTTAATAAGCACGAGACAGTGGAGGTAGTAATGACAGTAGCCGACCGTATCAGAGTGTGTGCCCCTGCTTCCTTCTGTGCCTGTGCCTGTGCGTGCGTGTGTGCTTGAATTTGGTGCCACTGACAAATGACCTAATTTGTTTTCATTTGGGCTTCTTCTTCTTGGGCTCTGTTCTCTTTTTTCTCTCAAACAAAACGCCTTCAACCTACTTACTTAAGAGTACTATATGTGTGTAAGATATAAGAAAAAATATGTAGGGTGTGTTTGGATCACCTAAGGTTAGTATTAACCTTTGAGTAGCATGTTAATTCAAACAATATTTTACTAACTGAAAAAGTAAAAAGTTAGCTCTGCTCATACGTTTTCCGAGTTAGCACATCACACTACTCTCAATCACTAATCTTGTACTACTCGTTGCACCATCCAAACACACATGTAGAGTCTACCTTTACACTGTGCTCCAGTAAGCGGAGGAGAAGGGGAAGGAAGGGGAGGGGAGCGACGTGGGTGCGAGTAACTTTTTACACCCCGATTTGAGGGGTAAAGATCGGTGGAAAACACAACACAAAATTGTGCTGAGTTACCCTCGTTTCCCCTCCAGTACCTTCGTCTCCCCTCCAAAAATCGGAGTACTGGAGCAGGTAACAAGGACGCGGGCAGGTACAATCCAACCCGGTCACCCCTCGATTCCCCTCCCCTCCCACTCGTTCCCCCTTTGTGGAGCACGGTGTTAAAGTAAGCTACCTATCAACCCTCTCTCAAAATCTGACACAACCACGTGCACCCATGTGTTTGTTACAATTGCATAAATGTTTACTGAAAACGGTAGTGTATTTGCTGATTAGAAAATGATATATGTTGATCGAAAAAAATATAAATATTTACTGAAAAATAATATTTGTTTATAAAAATACGGTAAACCGATGGCGCGACCTAGCTACGATTCTATATATAATATATATAATTTTTTGAAATGTAACTCTATATATAATATGAAATGCAATAATAATGTAATATATGCAATAAGATAGAAATGCCTCGATCATGAAACTGATGCATTTATAAAGCCCCCAAATTTAGGCGGATATTGACTGGCTTCATTTGGTGGGGGTGGGGGGGGGGGGGGGGGGGGGGGGGGGGGGGGGGAGTGTGACTGACTGACTTTGTGAGAGTGTGAACATCTTTCAGGCTTTCACTGTGTAAAGGTGTGTCCATGAGTAGTGACATGATGATCTCCATTTCTTATTTGTTTTTCTCTCCTTTGCATGATGATTGTACATGGAGGATGGATTGTTTTTGTTAGCAAGTTTCCATGTTTACATTGCTTTACTTTTTATGATTTGGGTTGTTTTTTTTATAATTTATAATGCTAAACTTTTGTACTATAAGAGTGATATCAAAAAAGAACTGGACTTTGATCTAGTGGCTAAGGGCAACGCTCTCCGTGTGGAAGGTCGGGGGTTCGAAACTCGGATGGGAAGTCTTTTATAAACATTTAAATTTGAGTGGCTCGACCCTTATCTTTATCTCAAAAAAAAAAAAAAAAAAAAGAGGCACACTACGTACCAACGTCACATGGTTATATTGTTTTATCATGATTAATGGTTTTATTTTGACAATTGAAAAATTGAAATCAAGATAAATTATCAAATCGAACAAAGTTAATTAGTTTTGTTTGTTGTGATTACGTTAATATTGCAATATAATACACCTCATTAAAATTATAAGATTACAAGTCAATTACAACATGTTTAGCACAACTAAACTTTAGTTTGTATGATTCTGTTTGTGAGCTGATTGACTGGATATTGTGCAATCAGTTAGTTGTTAATTATGCCAATTAATCAACGTTACTAAACATAAGTTTGTTGAAAAAGCTTTTCTATATATATGTTCGAGTTGTAGGAAACAAACAGACGAACATTAGTAAACCAATGTCTCCTTTATAAATTTCCAATTATCTTAATTGACAATGTTACCGATTTCATGATATTTGAACACCCCTCCATTCCTCTAGTATCAAATTAATGACCTTCATATTTATTGCTTAATTAGTATGTCCAAGTCTTCAATTCGCACTCAGAGTTGCTTTGAATTTAAGAACCAACCTTTAATCTAGTGGTTAAGAGCAACGCTCTTTGTGTAGGAGGTTATGGGTTTGAAACCTGGATGGGAGATCTTTTATAGACATTTAAATTTTAATGGCCTGACCCTCATCTTTATCTCAAAAAAAGAGTTACTTTGAATCTTTCGAATTGAAAGACATATTTTGATTTCTGTTTCTAAATGCCAAAATAAATTAGTATATTTTTATTCTTTTCTTTTCTTTTGTGTAAAGGTCTCATATATACCTCTTTTTATTTTTCTTTTTGTAATGTCCACCAATATTAGATTTAAAGGCATGTCTTAATTCAATCTTAATCGGAAAAATGTGCCTCCAAGATGTAAAATAAAACCAAATTCCATTTAATTAAATTAATTTATTGTGAGACGTTCCTATCCTTTTCTAACATAATTAGTGATATTATATTTTCATGAACATAAAATATTGTAAATTTTCAAAACCTACATATTTCAGTTAATTTTGCTGACACCTAGCTACATTCACAAAATTGAAATCAACGATATAAAAACTAACAAAAAATAAGTCACTTTAGGTACCAACCCGGTACAGATGTGATCTTACAAAAGAGGCAAGAGAACATCAAAAAACATTTTAATTACTATATATATTTTTTTTGACAATTATTAATTACTATATTTCACCTAAACATAGGTATTAGGGTTTGTCCGTTCTGTGTCAGATCTAATTAATTTAATTTAATTTACTCATGTCATTATTTTGTGCTTACTATACTAGGTTCCATGTAGACTCTTAGTTAACTAACAGACATTTATTGTTAATTAATAAATGCCTTTAATATTTAACCCCTTAATTCTAGCTGCTCACAAAAATCCTACGCTTGTGTTTCCAAGAATGCCGAGTTCCATACCATTCCCCCCAATTCGACAAAAGTTGGTACCAATTTTGAACAAAATCTGTCCTTTATAAAAAAAGAAATAACTACGCTGCAAATTCAAATTGATTTACCGAATCCCATGTTCGGTGTTGTACAGCTGCAAAATTTTGAATTAAATTATCAGATTTGAGAAGTATAGTGAGTGAGATGTGGACAAAAAATTATATTCAAGCTATTTCAATTTTTTTTTGTTTTTGTACATGCTCTGTAATTTGTCGTTTCAGTTCATTTTTTTTGGCTAAGTTAAATATATAATTATTAAGTATTGACTGATAATTTATAAGAATATATATTATTATAATTATTTACTAAATATCCATCTCTGTGGAAAAAAAAAGGAATGATGATCATATAAATAAGAGTTGCTAATTCTGTGAGATTTTATGTTAAGTCTATGTCAAAAATAAAAAATAAAAAAAGAAAAAGAAAACCATTCGAATAATTTTGTTTCAGGACACATGAATTATTGTGAGAATTAATTTGGATGATAATAAATTGTAACAATTTTTTAATGTCCTAAGAGAGGAGATAGTATCTCATTGTGATTCTTATAGAAAAAAAATAATTTGTATTTGAAATTTTGAATAGACATGATACATCTGTGCGAAAAAAAAAACAAACAACAAGAATCAAATCCAACAAAATTCAGCTCACTGTTCACAATTTTTTTTTTTTTTTTTAATTTTTGGGACAAAAGGCCGTTAAGCTCACTATTCACAAACTTCCTAACAACAAATTAGTAACCTAACTAACAGTCAAATACTGTCACGGGCATTATTCCCTGAACTACCACTTAATTCAAATTCCTATTCTCATTTAACTTTTTGTGACCTTAGAATAGTGACATTACATATATATATCCTACATTTATATATGTACCTTAACACTGTGCTCCAGTAAGCGGAGGAGAAGGGGAAGGAAGGGGAGGGGAGCGACGTGGGTGCGAGTAACTTTTTACACCCCGATTTGAGGGGTAAAGATCGGTGGAAAACACAACACAAAATTGTGCTGAGTTACCCTCGTTTCCCCTCCAGTACCTTCGTCTCCCCTCCAAAAATCGGAGTACTGGAGCAGGTAACAAGGACGCGGGCAGGTACAATCCAACCCGTTCTACCCTCGATTCCCCTCCCCTCCCACTCGTTCCCCCTTTGTGGAGCACGGTGTAAATGAAGCTTATAGAGTAACCGACAGATCAATGTAATGAAGAGATTAAAGTACATGTTAGGGCTATAAATAGGTCTCAATATTTTGTGGGTTGCATCGATTTAAGGGCATTTAATTAATTTAATTACCACCCATTGACTGGTCTTCTTCATCTCCCGGTTTTGTACTTTTGTGTAATTAAATTTTACATTGAGGAAAGCAAATCTTAAAATTTTCTTCAGCTTGGATTATTGCCTATTTTTTGTCTTTGGAAGGCCATCGACAAATTGAAGTTTGGAAGTTGGAGTTCACTATTATTTTACTTTCCGTCTAGAAATGATATATATTAGTTGATTTAATTAAAATTAAAATGTTAATGTTGAAAGTTGAAACACTAATATTCTTTTAGAGGACTGAATTTTGAAAGGCAAATCCTTAAATTTGTTTCAGAATGAGACAAAGGCGCATGTTAGTACATCTACTTCACATGTTAATTAAGTCCTTGACACCACACACAATATCTATCGTTTATTGCAAACATGTGTTATACTTTATATCTACTGATGTACACCTTCAGATAATCAATATATCTTTACTTGTCAATTTTGCACTATTGGACACCCCGAAATTGATCTATGTTAGACATTTATATATGCATTATGTCCTAATAAGTAATAATAATGGATGGAGAAAAATAAAAAAATTAATTGAAAGATGAGTTTTATATTCGTTACATTGGAGGCCAAACATGTTTTAAAAATGATATATTAATTGTGACCATTAAGGTAACAAGTATTCCGTTGTAGTCTAGCTGGTTAGGATACTCGGCTCTCACCCGAGAGACCCGGGTTCGAGTCCCGGCAACGGAATTTTTTCTATTTTTTGATCCACAAAATTGGTGACCAAGGTGGGGTTTTATGGGCCCATTATGGCATTACCACCTGAACTAATTAAAAATCAAAATGGGCCTTTTTCTATTTTTCTGTCTGCGTTTCATCACTTGTAGTTGGGTTTTATTTCACCATTCCACATTTCCACTTTGAGCCTGTTTGATCAACAAGAATGTAGGAATTTCACAAATTATTGGAAATATGTTTCATTATTTTAGTTTTCAGGTTCTTTGTTTCTATCACGGATGTTTGATGTAGAAAAAATTTGGATTCCAAAATTATTCTTTTCTTGTGTTTGATTAGTTAGAAATGAGAAGAGATAGAATGGAAGAGATGAGTTTTTGGGAGTGGTGGAGAAATAATGAAGAAAAATTTTATTTTCTAGTACAGACCGAGTGGAAAACAAAGTGAATGAAAAGGGGGGACAACCTCCAGATAAGAATTATCTATCCCGAAAATTTTTGTCATCAAACTACAACATCAAATTTGTTATTTTCCGTCTTTTCCCCATTATTTTTCAGCATATCAAATGGGCCTTTATAAAGCTCAACAAAATCCAGCATTTTAATGTAAGGCTCCATAAATCCGGCCTTCCAAAAAGAATATTGTGGATTATTCGTCTGTAGAGGATCAGATGGATCTCCATTTGCAGCCCATTAGGCCTTTGTGATCATAATTTGGGAGCCCTGTAAGAATCAAGGTGTTTATATCACTTGGATCATATTTTATAAAACTTTTGGAATAATTAAGAACAACACTTGGTTTTTTAATCCAGCATAGTAGTTTAGGTTTCTAAGTAACAATCCAATTTGGACCACCTTCTTTTACTTTTTGCTCTTGCTGATAGGCCCAGCTATCAATCTCTACGGGTCAGAATCTGCTGCCATAGTAAATATGGCAGCATGCTACCATCAAAACTATGGCAGCAGATAAAAATCCCAATCTCTACTTTGTGGGAGGTCTTTTTCTACCTCAATTGGTTCCTCTAATTTAGAGTGCCTATCCTCTGTTGCGCAGTATTGTACTGCGCAGCGAATCAACGATATGGATTTTCGGAGGGTTTTTTGAGATTGAGTAGCACGAATCTCAAAGCAGATCCAACAATTATAGTACTGCACAGTAGAGGATATGAATTGGAAAATTTCTGACCACTCATCCCCTTTCTTCTTGGATCGGGGTTATTTGCGCATGTGCATAAATAAGAAGAGCAACAAAAGTAAGAAACAAACTACGCAAACAAATTTTATTTCTAACTAGTGAATTTACCAGGAAATAACCCACTTCTTGTATCATGAAATGTATGGCACATCTATTTTTTAACATTGGAAATAAATTCATATTGAGTTTCTATTTCGTTCAAATCCACATTCACATAATATCTGTCTTCATTTGTATTAAACTAGTTAAGTGCCCACGCCTTGCTTTAGGTTGAAATTATTATATTTTATAATAAAATGCCGAAAGCTCATCTATTATGAAGAACTAATATGGGTCTTAAATGTTAATGGGCCGGGACATTAATGTACGTCAATAGTGGTGATCAATCTAAATAAACAATCAACGGCTGAGATTTCTTCTTTAAAAAAAATATAACTTTCATGTCAGAAAATCCAATCTCTTTTTACCAGGAGCAACATAATAAGAAAATGAAATATTATGTTTTATATAGTATTCAGAATTACGAAATCTTCAGTACTCAACGTTATGTCACTTGCCCCATGACTAGTAGTAGTTGCTTGCTTATCTGGTGGTGAATTATCTATCTATTAATCTTTTAAAAAAAAAGGCCAGAGTCACCAATTTGATCTTTTCTTAACAAGAGCTTGAAACTCAAGCAACTTCTTGATCTTCTGTTGCTCAAGCAATGTTAGCCAACACACAAACATAATCCAAACATAAGTTCTAGTGATGAATTGATAATTAGTATCACAACATTTTTCAATAAATACAAGTCACTCATATATGATAAATTGAATCCTTAATTAAGAACTGCTGGTAAATTCTAGTCAGAAAATTAGCTGACTTTTGAGTTTTGAGTTTTGACAACAAATCAAATTCATCTTAAACTACAGAGAATCAAACATGGCTCCCTCTCCACAACAAATCAAATTGCTTTCTAGTTTCTACATCGCTTTATGGGCATGAATTCCAACTTGTCAGCTGAATCTTTCCTATAAATTGGGCAAACTGTGTAACTTACTGACTGCATTCTAAATTTCCAATTGAGAAGAAATCTACATACAGAAACAGAGACAGATTGAGATTACTGATCATGATGGCATCTCTATTCAACAAGCAAGCAGCCAAATACGCTGCTGCTCGACCGAGCTACCCGGCTAAGCTGTTTGAATTCATCGCATCGAAGACGTCGCGGCGTGACCTCGTTTGGGACGTTGGCACTGGCAGCGGTCAGGCGGCTGTCCATGTAAGCTTCCTTCCATATCCTTTCTCAAGATTTATTATAATCAATCAATCCTTTTTCTATCTGTTGATGATATTATTTTGGGGAATGCAAAATGTCAAGCCATATTAATTTATTGATTCTTTTTTATAAATGATCCTTTTTGTTTATTTCTCGGCTAATTCTGCTATGGATCGGATAAAATATGGACAGTTCATTTTTCATAATCGGATGGTCGTGATATGTGTTTTAGTCTTTTAGATACAATTAAAGACGTGTTTGGTAAGAACCGCTCGATTTAAAATGAAAGGTTGCTTAGTTAATCCATAGCAGAACCACTCTTTTTCTATATGTATTTAAATATGAAGTTACTAACCATTGTTAATTTATAAATTCTGAATTTTGCATTTAATTCGTCAAAATTTGCAGTTGGCAGAGATGTACAAAAATGTGGTTGGCACAGATGTGAGCCAGCAGCAGCTCTCCTACGCCGAAAAGCGCCCGAACATACGGTACGTGCACACACCCGGCACTCTTTCGCTCCCCGACCTCCATGCCAATGTGGCGCCTCCAAACTCCGTCGACCTGGTCACAGTTGCTCAGGCCTTCCACTGGTTCGACCTCCCTTCGTTCTACGAACAGCTTCAATCTGTGGCTCGTAAACCTGATGGTGTTCTGGCTGTCTGGTGCTATGTCGAGCCAGTAGTAGATCCCGATGTCGATGCAGTATTTTGGCGCCTGTACAATTGGTCGCAACCTTACTGGGCGCCGCAGAGGAAGATTGTCGACGATCGATACCGGTACTATTTTCTCCCTACTTATTATGAAAGATATTAATATTAAGAAGTTTATTTACTCTAATACTCCCACCAAAAAAATTTTCTTTTTGATCTAACGATTATAAATAAATATTACCCATTATGAGATTTATCTGTAACTGATAAAATTATTTAGGTGTGGGCATAGAAGTAACGTCCTTAATACTAATACTATACATATGCACTTTTTTTTTGTCAGATTTCATATAATTGAATCATTACCTGACATTCTGACAACTATTATAGGAGCTTGGAATTCCCGTTCGAACCGGTGCAAGGGGAGACAACTACCGGGCCGTTTGAGTTTATGACAGAGAAGAAGATGGATTTGAACGCGTTTATGACATACATCAGGTCATGGTCTGCGTATCAGACGGCAAAGGAAAAGGGGGTGGAGATGCTGCCAGACGAGACAGTGGCTGATTTTGCGAAGGCATGGGGTGGCGATGCAGAAGAAGCGAAGACCGTCAAGTTTCCTATTTTCCTCAGAATTGGGAAGATTGGAGCCTGATTGTTGATCGAATTCACTACAGAATTCTCATTGTTTACGCACTCTTGTAGTCGTCGGATTTGAATCGGATTGATCGCTGTCTTTTTTCCTTTGATCAGTTAATATATGGCGGTGATGCTTGTGCCTGCAAATCTTCAGTTCTTGTGCAGGATAATTTCTGTAACTCAATTATGTTTCATAATTCTATCAGCAGCCCACATTTCCTCCCTTCTTATAAATTTGATATTGTTCATACATGTTTTAAGAGTACTTAAACAACCTTAGAATGAAAGTGCAGGGACATCTACAAAGACTAGTAAGAGAACTATATATTATAATAAAAATTTATTAAACAAGAACCTCACAATTTTACAATAACAAGTTTTGAATTATTGTCTCTGCAAGGAAGCCTTGTGCTTTTGAAAATTCCCCAATTGATTTCTAACATTAAGAGAACCTAGCAGAACATCTTAATTTACTGGTAGCTCGCCTTTTGTATTCACAGAGAGAATTAACAATCCCCAATTGCAACTTAGAAGCATTTTTGAATTAATGGACCCAACTCCTTGTAGTTAGTTATTCAGCATTCACAATCCAAATCAACAAAATAAGCCCAAAGGACAGTCTGTGTTAATCAAATTACTGTCTAATTAAGTTTCCTAGATAATATTTGAGGGGTGATTGAGGTTCCAGTGCTCTAGATATAGCTTACTGGTACTAGAAATGAATGAAGTGACCCGATGTGTGCCACCAGCTCAAAGATCTTACTGACAGCAACTAATAAAGAAATGACTGATATATGTTGAGTTTACAAGCTGAGACTACAGGACAGAAGTGCTCATCTAACACTTTGTGTTGATGGATCACTAAACCACACATATGATTCCATAGATTCCACGATTAGGGGTTTAGATCTGCCTTAGTGGTTTATCTTTGCTGACTACGCCTCAATCGGTTACTTCATCGATCGCCTGGTCATCCATAGATTCCACACTGAAGTCTGGCAAGGGCACAACAGTGCTGAGAATCACAGTATGAGAAGCTCACCTGTACAGTTCAGATTTGACGATGCCTTGATCCTATAATTACATTTTAATTGCTCTCTTTCACTAGTAAAATGTATAACATTGGCAAAAAGATAAAATCGTCCGCAATTAATTGGAGCGTTTCCAAATGGTGATCATATGTACAACTGCCATTTTTTTTTTTTTTCAAGATGTAAATAAAAATTTCCCAAATTGGTGATCACCGTTGTCAATTGCAAATTATCAGAAAGAAAAAAAATCAGTGCAGGAACGTTTTTTACCAAGAAAAAAAAAAAACTGGAAGCTTCAATCAGAACACAATATCAATAAGTTACCGAGTCCGTATCTGCTGTTATCCTCAGAGAATAACAGGACCCTGTTATTCTTATTCTAGCCGTTAGATCAAAACGGACGGATCAGATCGACGAACTTTAGATTATAGGGAGTCTTTTTCGAATATATTTTATCCATAGATTTTGATCCAACGGCCTAAAATAGAATAAGTTACCACTTCGCTTCAATGTTGCTGCCTGCAGTGCCGCAGAGAAGCGCCGACTATTGCATCGCTCCGCATCCTCTACATACAGATTCGGATTAGCACGAATCGCAAAGCAATCCAATGGGCCACACACTAGGCCCGAATGTCCGGTCCGAAAGGGGTCTGCGGGTCACGCGCTTCGGGCCTGGAGCAGGATCCGCCGTCCGATCGGATCGCTGATGCGCTCGCTCGATTATCGGAGCTTAACTGAGCATTATCTATACCCGTTATTTCCTCTTCGTTCCGTTCGTTCTGTTAGAAATGACGGAGAAGATGACGGAAGAAGGACGGAAAACACAACTTTTTATTATTTCGCGGTTCGCGCTCGTCTTTAGTCCGTAAATTTAGGTTTGGAGTTTTGACCCCAACTGTTCAATAAATGACACTTAAATGTCTGCAAAATTGTGAGGTTTTGTAGGTTTCGTATGAAATTTCCCTTGTAGCAGTTATTTGATTTGGTAATGAAATGCACCAGTATGTTGAAAATCTAATAGTCATTTATCTCTTAATTAGCTCTTTTCCTTTACTTTGTAAATTAATAAGTGATTAGAGGCATGATCAGATGGCCCTTAATATGTATGATACGTTGCTGTAAGAAAATAATACTTCAAAACTTAATTTCTCTTTTTTCTTTCTTTTTTGGGTCTTGGAACACCAGTGTCTTTATTTGAAAAACTTCTCAGAATTTCAATTAATTTGTTGTTACAAAACCCAGAATCAACTAAAGATTTTCCTACAATCCAACATGTGTTTATACCTTCAACCACTTAATCATTCACTAATTATAGTCAACCAAGATTGAATGATTGGCATTTTAAACTGTCAGTTGGATTTCTCCCTTTGGATGTAAAACTCAGCGTCATACATAATTTTGAATCTAACTAGATGCGGTCATATCAGCACTAGGGGGAAGATGGAATTCCCAAGTTGATTTAGGTCTAGTAGCCATCCGAGCTCGTCATCTAACGGCAACCGTCTCCAATTTTTTTTTTTCAAATGGAGAGGTGCTGGGACAAATTGGTTTTGTCTTTGGTTACCATTGATGTCCAGTCAAGATTGTGATTCTTGCTGATGAGCCTTGTTTATAAGCAATTTTTTATAAATAAGCTAAAATTTTTTTAATAAATTCTTATGTTGTTTTGGTATACCAATTTCTTATTTTTTTTAATCCTGGTGGTGTCTTCCCCAAAATCAGCTGGCTATCATGTTCTTAGCATTTTCGTTAGTTGGAGCGATAGATATGACTAGATCATAATATTTTATTGGGGGTAATTATTCAATAAGTTCATATGTTTAAAGCAAATCAGAAAACAATAAAAAAAATATTGACCTACAGTACTATTGATCGTAAATCCACAGTTTCTAAAAATGTTAAAAAACTATTTTTTTTTTCTAGCCCGTATGTTCCATTCATTCTTCATTGATCCGGTCTGTCTCGCATAAATTATCTGTACCTTTTTAGTAACTAGTTGTCCATTATTATATGTTTCAAACTATTCTGTTTCCAATCCCATATATTTTGTCAAATATTTTTACCTTCTATACATTATGTAGTTCTAAACTAAATTTAAACTAATTTCATTCTTTCAAGAGATTTTATGTGCACACTAAAATTTTACAACAATTTATTATCTAAACAAAATGCAACTGATCAACCGTTTCCAACAAAATAAATTTTACAATATAATTATAAAGTATATATCTACAATGTACACACACCGTCCAATCACGAAAAGTGGGTCTTGCCCTAGAATTCTTAGTTTCTTGGTAATAGTAAACATACTCATGGATGAAATGTAATTGATTAGCTGTGTGCTTCACTTAAATCAGAACAGAGAAGTTGTATATAAATTTTGAAGTGGTGTGTGTGTTCTGACTTCTGAGTTCTGAGGATGGTTTTGGACGCGACGTCAACACATTTGTGTGCCACCAAATGCCTCGAACATATTGCAATATTTGACACTTAAACAGAAAGTCCAAGAGGCGTTAGAAATTTAGAATAGCGGTAATGGCATCCTGTTTGAGGCACAGTCTGACCGGTGGTTGGCTACTTGGCTGTAAGCCTGTAACGAAATGTTACCATCAGCCTTGTGAGTTGTGATCTTTGGCTCAGCGCACAGCGACGCACTACCGGTATGCACATATAGTTTAGGAGTAAATCTAGTGTGCTCCTAGGAGCACGAATGCCTCCCGTGCTCCTAACTTAAAAGTCATACTAAATCATCATGAAATTTTGATTTATCATTCTCATTAAATTCTTTATATCAAAATCTCTTAGGATACAAATTTTTTCCATTTTTTGAGATTCTTGAGTATATGTTTTGGAATTTTTTAGAATGACCTCAAAATAATAATAAAATAATGTATAAAACTATGTCATCTTTACAAAATACAAAACAAATACTTAAAAATCTCAAAAAATGAAAAATTTTTGTATCCTATGATATTTTAATATAAAGAATTTAATGAGACTCATAAATCGAAATTTCAAGATGGTTTAATATAATTTTTGAGTTAGGAGTACGGGAGGCCTCCGTGCTCTTAGGAGTACCATAGTTTTACTCTTTAGTTTAGATATGGTGATACATTGAGAATACTACTGGATACCATATAGTATATAGTTTAACTTGTCCAACGAATTAATTATTCAACTAAACATACTAATTATTTAAGTTAATATGCTAACTATTCAACTTAACATCAACTTGTAAGTTAAATGATTACATCAATAATTATTCAACTTACAATATATTAGAGTTAGACTATTATACTAACGTTAACGCCTCAAAATTTATGTTATCGTGTCTGAAATTACGATTTATGGTGCTCAATAATTTCTTTATATGAAAATATTGGGGAATACAAAATGTTTTCATTTTTAGAGTTTTCTAAGTATTTGTTTTGCATTTTTAAAATTGTTTAGCCCTAAATCAAGAGGTAATTAAATAATGGATTAGCTAGAAGCCTAGAACTAATCAATCATAGTTAATTGTACTCCGTTTTTATTTACATCTTGATCCAACGCTAAAAGAACTTAACATTTCTGATAAAAATTAACAGAATTTCAAAAATGCTAAGTTTTTTAGAATTTCAAAATCCTAAAAGAACTTAACATTTCTGATAAAAATTAACAAAATCAATGACATGAATTCAAAATTCGACAATCAAATTTTGAAACATAAATAAAAAAAAAATTGTGTACGTGGCACACAAATTTAATTTTATGGAATTGGAACTAGGGAAGTGATCAACAACAACAAGAGACCCAGTGTGCGATATTTTGTAAGGAATGTCAAGTTTCATTTTTTAATTCTCAGAGTATTTCTTTTAATTAATGAAGGGAAGTCATCATCAAGAGACAACAGCTTGCGATTTTGAGTGGAATACTGAGTTATTTTTGTTTTTTAATTTATCCTAGTGTTTTTTAACTTTCTATAAAAGCCGTTCCTGATCAATGATCATAATTCATACACGCCAAAAAGGGAAAAACAAATAAAAAGCAATGTTCCTCTCTTTTCCTTTTGAAGTTTAGTCGAATTTGCATTCATCAGCCAATACAAAGAATTCATCCATACACAATGGTTTCTTGGTGTTTTCTAATTCTCTTGGGCACTCTGATTGTTGTGACTGAAGGCCAACCAGGTAAGTACAGAAACTATATGTGAACTTAATTTTCTTTACTTAAGAATAAATTGTATATCTAAGTAAAAAAAAATCTAATTAGTGAATTATTGTCCATGCTGCATGTCAAAAAAAAAAAAATATATATATATATAATTTAACATTAAATTAACAAAAAGTACCATCAAATATGGACTTGAGTTACATAAAAAAAATCGGGGTCAATGATATTTACAGAGTTGGGATTGGGGTTGGGGGGTGGGGGGGTTGAACTGGCTGGCATCCCCCTTAGGTCCACAAGGAGAACAAAACGTATAGGTTACAAACATTACATAACTAAATGAATATGTTTGTAAAAGATTTTTTATTTTTAAAACATTACTATATAAAGTAGCTTTTAAAACATTACTAGTAAAGAGTCTACATCTTGCTTTTGGGTTGAATTTATTATTTCATTCTTACTCCTTATAAAAGGAGGAGTTCATTTACATATTGAAAAGACTATCTGTTCAAACAATATATCAACCGTTGGATCTAGCTTCTTCCTTTGATCGGAGCTGTTGAGTATTATTTATGTTGCTTCGAACTTAGCCCACAGTTGTTGGCTCTCTCCCATCTCTCCAGCCGTAAAATCTCCCTTCAACTTTCAGTGCTAATTAATGTGCTCTCTGATCAATAAAATCTAATTTGATTCTTGTTATTTGAAATTTAAGAAAATCATTATTAAAAAAAATTAAGAAAATCCGTTGCATAGCGCGGGCACAATACTAGTATAATAATTTTTTAAGATAATATGTAACATGAGAGAAAGAGGTCAAGCTTATTCAAAAAAGTAGAGTAGAATATTAGTCAAAAAAGTGTATCAGGACTAAAAGGGAAAATATTTAATTACTGACGCATTGCGCGTGGGTAATAGGTCGAGAGCTCATCCCTTGTGAGGAAACTGATATGGGTCTAAATTTTAATGGGCTGAGACATTAATATACGTCAATGGTAGTGATCAATCTATGTAAACAATCAACGGCTGAGATTTATTCCTTAAAAAAGATAGAATAATCATGTCAAAAAATTCAATGTACTTTTTATTAGGACTCTCTATGAGTAAGGATATGATATCCTATCACCACCACCGCCACCATCATCGATCATATTTATATGGGTGCGTCACTGTACGAACTAGCAGATTGTATTGTGATGTTTGAGGAAAGTCCGATTTTGTCTCTGAACTATTGCATTTTATTTAAAGAGAAGGGATCTAATTACCACAAAAATTGGTACCCCAAAATAACCACAAGATTATTTATATATAATTTGACAAATCTAAACCGTTAGATGTATTCTAAATCATCTAAATAACATATACACAAAATATTATGAAAATTTACGGTCATTTCGATAGCCATCGAGCAAAGAGAAAAAATTATAAAATTTAAACCATTGATTTTTGTTAATGCTTGATGCACATGTAAATAAAATCAAAATGTTATGATCTTTTGTATCCTCATAAAACATGACATATACAAAATATATTATCAATTAGTTTTGTTTTTTAAGTATTTAAAATATAGTTATTTGAGATTTCATTTTGTGGTTACCGATGGGGTACCAATTTTTGTGGTCATTTGATCCCCTGCTTATTTAAATTGGTCCCTAAACTATATTTTAGTTCATATTAGTCCGTGAACTGTTGCATTTGGTTCAATTTGGTTCTTAAACTATTTTTTGGTTCAAATTGATCCTTAAACTTATATGTTTGGTACGTATAATCCCTCCCAGTTACTTTATACTAATCGATACTTAAATTCATTCCTAAATTATATCAGTTAGCATAAATGAAAGTAAAATTGGGAGTAATACCAATTAAACCATATAGTTCAGGGGTCAAAATGAAATAAAAAATAGTTCAAAGACCAATTTGAACCAAATCCAATAGTTCAAGAATCAATTTGAAACAAAAATTCAGGAATCAATTTGAACCAAATGCAATCGTTCATGATCAGACTTCCTCTAATTTTTTTTTTTTAGTGTATGCAAATATTTTATTTTGAAAGTATGGAACACACACGCCAGACTGAAAAAAGAGTAATACCTAGTGTCCACTATGGATGTGTCCATAATAGACACAAAGGAGTGTAAGTGGCCCCACATGTAACACTTACACCCCTCACATGTGACTACTATGGACAATCCATAATGGACACTTAATGTTTCCCCTGAAAAAATCACCCCTCTCGCTCTCTCCGAAAGGGTGGCTGGCTCTTGCTCCACACTCCACAGTCCACAGCGAAAGGAAAGGAAAAACCGAAAAAGCAAGCATTCTACATCTTGGCACCATGTAAACGGCGCCGCCGCCGCCTTCTCTCTCCGTAACCCTAGATCCGATTACCTCCGACGGCGCGTCACACTCAGCCACCGCTGCGGCCCCCTCCAACGGCACCATATCCGACTACCACTGTTTACTTGCCTAATTCGTTAGCCCATCCTAATATGGGGCTGCCACCGCCGTCCCACCTCCAAAACCCTAGCCACTACCCCTACTCCAAAACCCTAGGCTGCACCGCCCCTTTTAATCACCATCAACATTATAATTCATAATCCACCTCGCCTCCTTTCACAATATCTTGTGTGCCCTACCGACGCTGCTTAGTTACCTTCGCTTTGGTTAGCGTCATCTCCGCATTTCAATTTGTCATGATTCAACTCCGCATTTTTGGTCTCGGTGTGGATGTGATGGGCCTACAACTAATTGTGTAGTTTCCATTAGTTGGCGATTTGCCTTCCACTTCAAAGAAAAAAAAAGAAAATCACACCCATCTATGCCATTATATTGATTTCCATATATTATAATTGGTAAGATGAACTTACATGTATTTCATAACCGAGAGCCTCATCCCTGAGAAATTAAGGTGAACACATATGTTTGAACCTGTTTTCTCATCAAAGTCTAGAATTATAATATGCATGGTGCATGTTAAGTGATAGTTTCCTGACGTCGATATATACTGTCTCTCTTCTATTTATAGGTTTCATTAGCATTGATTGTGGACTCACAAGTGGAACCAGTTACAATGATAGCAGCACAGGCATACAGTATGTTTCGGATGATTCATATGTAGATACCGGGGTAAATTATAACATCTCCAAAGATTACAAAAGCCCGTCCGAACAATCATCTACATTAAGAAGCTTCCCAAATGGAACCCGGAATTGTTACATGCTACAAAAAAATGTAACAGTAGATTCAACATACCTGCTGCGAGCTACATTTCTGTATGGAAATTATGATGGAAATCAAAGTGCACAAATTGGCAATAACCCTCTTCAATTTGATCTCAACATAGGCACCACTTTCTGGAGAAGGGTTAAAATCACAAATGCATCCAGAGAATATAATTATGAGGTTCTTACCGTAGCAGCACGTAATTTCATATGGCTTTGCCTTGTAAATATCAATAAGGGGACCCCTTTTATTTCTGCCTTGGAGTTGCGACCTCTGAATAAAAATCTTTATTCAGATTTCCTCTATTCTTATTACTACTCAAGCGCACTTTTGTTCAGGCTCAACTATGGACCAACAGAGGATACCATAATCAGGTAAACCCTTTATAACAAATGCACGGTTGTAACCCACTTGACTATATTTATATCAATTTGAGACATTAAGTTCTTCAAAAAATATTAATTAGATATACAATTGTTTTTCTTTTATTTAAAAAAAAAAACCTTCCTGATTTGTTGAATTAAGTACTTATAATTATTTTTTTGTCATAAATTTATTTATTTACTCTTGCCAGTAATAGGTTGTGTAAATGTTTGACAAATTATTGGATTACCGCTGGTGCTTTCAATCACCCAATGGTGATGTGGTCTAATTTATGTTCTTTGTTGCAGATATCCTGTTGATCCGTATGATCGGATCTGGTCCTGGTATGAATATGATAGTACTACCTTGATGAGCATTAATACTACAGAAAACCTCACTAGATATGATGACACTAACGATCAGTTTGACGCACCAGATCTAGTTCTACAAACAGCACTCACTCCAGTTTCATCCCCAAATTTAACTACAACAAATTCTTATGATCCCCCCGAAAAATTCAACTTCGATGGATATGAAGTAATTCTTTATTTGGCTGAGTTGCAGAACTTCCCTAAGAACCAATCTAGACAGTTCGATATATATTTAAATGACAAGATTAAGTTTAGTGCTGTAAAGCCTGTATACCTTAAGATGAACTACACATATAACAGCTGCTGGACCACGTATAACCAGTATGTACTTACCCTGGCACAAACGAGCAACTCTACGCTACCTCCAATTCTTAATGCGATTGAGGTCTATTGGAAAATAAGAATGGAGTATATGACTTATTCCGATGACGGTAAGAAGTACCCATTTTTTTTCTCTCTCTCTGTTTTTTTTTTTTCTTTTTGTAGAATAGAACTTTGTTTTTCAACTTGGCAAAAAAAAATTATAATTCATCGACTTCTTAGTTAATACACAGCACATATGTAATTTTGTTTCTTACTTGATTAGGAAATCATTGATAAATTAAAGATTGTTTTCATCAAATACAAAGCTCCAGAAAGTTTAAGAGACAATCTATAGCAAACTTTTGCACACAGTTAGAAGTAAATTAGGAACCCACAGAAGATTAATGCAAGCAATTATACAAACTGTTGACGTGCTTGGCAGGTTTTTTGGCTACAAATAATTCATAATGAACTAATTAATATTTTCATTTTGTTTCTATCTATCTGTCTATATATGGCATAATCAGTCGATGCGATCATGGCTGTTAAAGCTAGATACCAAATTGTAAGAAATTGGAATGGCGATCCTTGTTATCCAATAAACGTATCATGGTATGGAGTGAGTTGTGACGACACTTCCGTGATTCGCTCACTGTAAGTTTTGTTAATTAAAATACAGAACTATGATGTCATTTTTTTTTGTTTCTTTTTCTTTTTTCTTTTAATTTTTCGAAGAGAGTTAACTTTATTTGAAACTAACAAATGATATAAGATCATAAGCTCAATTTATACGCACTTAATTAAATATATATTGCAGAAATTTGTCCTATTTTGGATTGCATGGAAGTATATCTGGATCCTTTGCTAAACTAAATTACATTACCCACCTGTAAGTTCCTACTAAAACAAATGAATTATTCATACTTAATAACCGGACATACAGTGCTTTGAACTTTTAAATGTTCAATCAGGAACTTGGCTCATAACAATTTGAGCGGAGATATCCCTGACTCATTCATTAATCTAGTAAATCTTCGAGAACTGTAAGTATCTAACATCCTTTCTGAAAGTACATCCTCAATTAGTTATTAGTAATAACCAAAACATAGTGCCAAATGAATTTCATTTTCAGGAACCTGTTGGGCAATACTATTGGAAAGGTCCCAGACGCTCTAATTAAAAGGAACGGTACTGGAAGTCTTACATTGTTGTAAGTGTTCTTTTCTAACTCTTCAAACATTTCGTACAGAACAAAATAATTGATTGAGGTGATTGTACATTATTGGATAAAAAAAAATGTTTACATGCATTGTCCGGTCAATTAGGGATACAACAGAGTTTTGGTGTAATACACCAATTTTTGATTTGGTAACATTGGAGCATTTTAAGCCGTACAGACAATGAAATGGAAATTATTATCTAGTGGTTATAATTTAGCACAAAACTTTTATTGAAATTGAAACTCAACATGTCTTCATTGATGCTCAAAATGCTTAAATTTCTTTCCCCAAATAAAAGTCGTTCGGTACAGTGTAACAGGACTGTGATCAAGGGACAGTGCTTTGATTAAGCAAACATTTCATAATAACTTTCAACTTATCATTCTGGTGCAAACTTCCTAATTAACTAATTCTTGACCGGTGAAATGCATGGGAGGGAGATAACACTTTCCACTAGATTGAACATCTTAATTGATTGTTTAAATTAAGTTTGCTATGTACATACTTAATGAAGAACAAGTTAATTTTACGAAGTATTGCATCATTTATTATTAATTAATGTGGTAGGGTTGACTCTTGCACCAATTGTGGCGGTGCCAAAAGCAAAAGGAGCTCAAGTACACTCATCATTGCAGTCACTGTTGCGGCTGTTGCTATTTTAGTCAGTATTGCAGCGTTGCTTTTAATTTTGATGTTACATAGAAGAACAGCAACAATAAGAAGAGGTATACTAATTAATGTTAGCTTAATTATATATTTGTTTTCTTTTCTTTAGTTTTACATTTTCATGTGTACTTGTGTAGCATATAACAACAACTTTAAAAGTAGTTAAAGTTTTAAAATGTACTCATCTTAAAAATAATAATAAAATAATAATACCATTTGGATATCGAAAGGTACTCATCTTTTAAAAAAATCTGAAAAAATTGTTAAAGTTTTATGTTTTTAAAATTTGGTATTTTGCATAATTCTAGTATGTAGATTGTAGTGGGCAAATCGGTTTGGTCATTTGACTCTTGGAAATATGAGATATGAAAGCCGAAGTAAAAATCGTTTTGCTTTAAGATGCACCATAATGTATCTACACACACGCGCACGCGCACACACACACACACACACAAGTATGGCTTGTTACAAGTTATTCTATTATAATTGTAATTAATCTATGCTAAAATCCTTTCATGGTAACATAGCATGTTTATATACTAAATTTCTTAATAACATGCGTTGCTCTGTTAATTGCGATTTTTCTTTATAAAACAGGAGTTGTGAGACAAAACTTTGAGACACAAGTGCATAGTGAGATCAAGAGATTCACATATCAGGAGCTAAAGGACATTACTAAGAGCTTTTCTCGCATAATTGGTAAAGGAGGATTCGGTATTGTTTACCATGGTTATCTTGAAAATCAAATCGAGGTTGCGGTGAAAGTTTGCTCTCCGGAATCAGGTCAAGGAAGCAAACAATTTCTTGCTGAGGTAACAATCAGATATGAAGTCCTATTTGATTACTGTAAGCATTGTGCAGATTTTATATCAAAATATATATAAGTTCTATTCGTCAGGTGATGTGTATCAGTATTACTATATACTTTGTATCCTCATGGCTCTTACTAGACTTTGACTCTCTTGCAATAGAGTTTAGCGGCCCGCCCCTTCAATTTCTTTTTTTTTTTTAATAAAAACTCAATGCATGCAGCGCTTTCCATTTGCGATGCATTTACCCCTTATTCTAATCTAGAAAGTAGGCTAGAGTGTGATTTAGCTTTTAACTACTCTATGGTATTTTCTATAATTTATTAACTTAATTATATACATAATTGATGTTTATAGGTTAAAAGCTTATCACTGGTGCATCACAAGAACTTGGTGACACTTGTTGGGTATTGCAAGGAAGGAGATGACTTGGCAGTTGTCTACGAGTATATGCCACGAGGGAGTCTTTATGATCACTTAAGAGGTTTAGATTTCTTTTTAACCAGTTGAGCACTATGTTATATAATAGAACATGTATAAATTTATACAAAATGACACTCAAGACTCAAATGGACACTAAAGCAACAAACATAACGGAAGTACCATTTCAAAGTGCAGTTAGCTTCAATTGATGTCATTCTATTATACTGATGGTCAACATATTATCTTTACGTAACTTTTGGTGCTAATTATTTTTTTTGATGTGATTTTTAAAGGTAAAGATTCAACGACTTCTGAACATGTCAATTGGCAAATGAGGTTAAACATCACGCTTGAAGCTGCTCAAGGTTTGGATTAATCAGTGCAACAATTAATTTCAAAAAATATATATATACTTGCTTGTTTTGATTACTGAATAACTAAGGAGGTCACTAGTCTTGCATATTAACTAATGTTTTATAATTGAAATGTCGGAATCATTTAATTATCTCGAAGGGAAAAATGGAGGACCGTGTAACCAAAATATCTAAATGGTGTAGGTTTGGATTATCTACATACGGGATGTGGTATCGTGCATAGAGATGTCAAAAGCAGTAACATTCTTTTGGGCGAGAACTTTGAGGCCAAGGTATCTGACTTAGGCCTGGCAAGGATGTTTAGTACTGACACAAAATCTTCGTTAATTACTTTATGCGGGACCCCTGGCTACATCGATCCAGAGTATGTATCTATCTATATATTTGGCAAATCACAATCTATAGTTCCATAATAAGGACTCAAACTAAAAACTCCATCCATGCATGTAAAACTGTTGCAAAATACAAGGAAAAAATATTTAATATCAAATTGCTATCTTATATAAATCAGATTGGAAAACTTGATCCCGTCTTATCTTAAATTATCAGTAAAATATCGTCAAGTCAAATATACTTGTCACAATAAAAACACTGACGTCTGCATACTTCCTAAATTTAGGTATCAAGGTACTCTTGTGCTTACTGAAAAAAGTGACGTATACAGCTTCGGAGTTATCTTATTGGAGATTGTAACTGGTGAACCCCCAATTATAAATACCACTGAGAGCATTCACGTTATTAAGCTTGTGAAAGAAAAACTAGATGCTGGAAGTATTGAAGATGTGATTGATCCTAGACTCAAAGGAGAATATGACTTGAACTCGATGTTAAAAGTTGTCGAATTAGCAATGCTATGCACAAATGAGAAGTCAACTCAAAGACCGACCATGGCTGATGTGGTAACCCACCTCAGGTATAGTGTGCAAATGGAGCAGCTCTGTCAAAAGGAGAAGCCGCAACAAAGTGACAAGTCTGATGCGTATTCTAGTAGCTTCTCGACATCTGTTGGTACTTCTCAGTTGTTTGCTTCTGCTACAAGATAATATATAATACACGTACGGCATTGCTGTTTTCTTGTGGATTGGTAATGTTTTGTTTTTTTGAAAAAAAAGGTTTGTTGATTGATAAGCATATATTTGTATGCATGGTTTTAAATTTTATTTGTTTTGTTTGTGGATTGATAAGCCTATCATATGTATTGCTTTTGGTGTTTTGTGGACTGAATAATGTGCTTGGAGTCTTGGACAAATAATTCTGTCATGTATGCCTTTTCATATATTGTGAGATGTGAGATCTCATCCATATGCTTTTGCCTTCTAAACTTGTGGAGTTGTGACAGCCTTCTCTAATATGATATATATATGTATATTTTCTTGTGTCTCATTGATGGGCTAGTTGTTGAGCTAATTCTAGCCCTGTTAGCTCATTTGTGGGTTACACTGTTCCCCTCTCTTCTAAGTTCCAACAAATGTACATGTCCTTGTTATCGCTGACCAACAATCAAAAACATGATCAATTTTGAAATATTCGCCAATTCAAATGCATTGATGGTTGCTTAGAACACAATATCAATGAGAAGCTTACAGTCATTTGCATAATAAAGCTTGTGAGAGACCCATTTCCTTGACCTTAACAGCCAGTATTTATTAATGGGAGCATCTAATTTTCCATAAAGACAAGAAAGTGTTGACAAATAATTTGATAGCTCTACCAAATCATTGTTATGAACTTCAATCTGATTCTGAAAATTGCATACTGATCATATAACTACCATTTAACTGTATACTAGCTAGTACTGATATTTATTCGTTGGCAGTATGGAGCACTTGGGAGGAAATTGAGGGCACTTACAAGTTGTGGATCTCCTAATACTAATATTAATTCTTTGGAGGTTCCCACCAATTAGGAACCCAGGAAATGAGAGCAAAACCTATCCTGTTGTCCAATGTTCAAATTGAAGCTTTCCTTATAGGGATAATCTTTTGTACGCCGCCCTATCGTACCCCGCTATCGTACTCGCATATCGGGCGGACCGTATTCATTTGCGGTCGCGCGTGTTAAATAATTATTCTTGATATTCATTCCCAATTTCAAACCTTCCAATTCTACTCCCGTAACCGATTTTCAAATTTGAACGACGGAGGTTCTATTCCATCGTTGTCTTCCTGCAGCGCGAGCGTTCTTCTCCAGCGACGGCGACGATGCATCTTCCCTCCAGCCTGCGACGCATCTTCACCGGACCTATGCTTCCCTCCCTGCGCCTCCCTCCCTGCGCACGCTTTTTTCTTCCCTCCTGCGGCACATATTCCGTCTGTATTCATCTTGACCTTCCTCTCTCGATGCTCTTTCATCAATTTGACGACGTAAGTTCATTAAATTGCTCAAATTTGAGTTTAATTTAATAATTTGCAACTATTATTACTTGAATGTATTATTACTTTGTTAATTCAGTATTGTTACTTGCATTTGCAACTATTATCTCTGGGTTGTAACCAATAATACTTATTATTTGATTTCATTCTTTCTTATTTGTACACATGTTGAATTGTTCAAATTTGAGTTCAATTCAATAATTGAGTCTAGTTCTTCTCATTTGAGTTTAAATTGTCCGAACACTCGAATGTATTGTTACTTTGTTAATTCAATATTATTATTTGCATTTGCAACTATTATCTCTGGGTTGTAACCAATAATACTTATTATTTGATTTCATTCTTTCTTATTTACACACATGTTGATTTGTTCCAATTTGAATTTAATTCAATAATTGAGTCTAGTTCTTCTCATTTGAGTTCAAATTGTCCGAACACTCGAATGTATTGCTACTTTGTTAATTCAGTATTATTACTTGCATTTGCAACTATTATCTCTGAGTTGTAACCAATAATACTTATTATTGGATTTCATTCTTTCTTATTTGTACACATGATTTCTGCTATGGCCATGTATGTAAAAATTGTACATATTATTTGAGGTCAATTATTTTAAATTTAAAAAGTATTTCTACTTTGTTGAGTTACTATTATTACGTACATGTTACTATTATTGGTTTTGTACCTTGAAGTATTAATGGTCGTTTATGTATGTGTTTCTTATGTTTTGATTTCAATGTATTAGTACGTTATTCATTTTGTATTACAATAATAATATTATTAGTTTGATAATGTTACTATTATTACTTAATAATTGTTTGTATTGTTGTTTAATTGTTTTTCAGTTGTTCTATTTGTTTGTATTATTAGTTTGTTATTGTTACTATTACTAGTTAATAATTGTTTGTATTATTATTTAACTGTTGTATTGTTGCTCTTTTGTAGGTACAAATTAGCAAGGAGAGACTTATTGTTACCTATAAAATTCTGACCGATTTAAGAAACACAAATAATAGGGTTAGGATAGCTGTTTGATTAGGGCAAAGAGTTTCTTTTATCTTAAGAAAACTGGTAGTAGTTGTTTTGGTTTTATTTTGTGAATGATGTATGGATGCTTTTAGTTTATTTTGTGAATGATGTTTTAGTTTACAAAACAGATTTATGCTTTTGTTATAATGTAAGTATTATTACTTGTAGTTTTTGTACTGTTTTATTATGTGATATGGTTGGTTGTTATGATTTTTAACTGCACATATAGGCTTTGTTTCAGAGAGAAGTTTGTATTATGACTTTATTTCAACTATATTATTAACTACGACATGAAGTATTATTATCTGTTATTTGTGAAAAAATTGTGTACTATTAATCTGTTATCTGTTCTTCTCAGTTGGTATTATTAATGTGTTAATATGGTATTGTGACATTGAAAATAAAATAAAATTTTATCATATTTCATATTTTATTTATTATTATTAGTTTCAAAAAGCACTAATTGCAGAAGTTACTTACAAATGTCTGAATTTTGACAATCACATAAGAACATTTGTATATAAAATGAAATGATATTACTACTTCTGTGTAGTAGGTATTTAGACCATTTATAATATGTATGATTAGTTGCAGAAATTTAGTTTTCCATATTAGTCAGATGGGGGATTTGACCGGGGTATTTGACTTTTTTTCATAGTCACGTGTTTTTTTGGATGTGCAAAATGTATGCATTGTAGGTATTATTACTTGTTATAGGTAGTATTTAGGGTTTGATCTATAGGTATTTAGACTTGGATGACGAAATGTTTAGCGCGCTTTTAACACATTGTTAGTATTATTAGTTGGGCTGTAAATACATTTGGGATTTGGTCAATGCGAGGTATTTGACCGGGGTATTGAAGGTAGGTACTCATATCTTCTCCCTTCCTTATATTCCAATGTTTGGTGCTATTTTTCATGTTTTGAGTGATCTCATCTGTGTTGTTAATTTTTTTTTTTTTTAAGATATAGACATTTTCATATTTCCTAGGGGCCGGGTTAGTGTTTAAGCATTACCTTGTTCTTTTTTCTTTGTAATTTTATTGAGTCTGTAGGCGGCGGCCCTTGTTATTATAATATTAAATTCCGAATGCTTTTGATATAGCATGCAGAGTGAGAGGGCGATTGATACTGAAATTGCATGAACCACAAGGGATGTATAGTTGAAGCAAATGTGTCAAGACATAATCTTTTGAAAAAAAAAAAAATGTGTCAAGACATGGTATCCCTGTCACACTTCTTAACGTCACACTGCCGGGATCTGGGAAAAACATTTCTGAGCTGGAGAGGCTGCTTGTACTCACTACCCAATATAAGAGTATTCATATCCTCTGCATCGCTGCAATTTCCAGTGCAGAGGATCGCGTCCGATCACTATATCAACGGTTGTGGCTTATCCTCTTCAGAATGTACAAACCAAGGTCGGGAAGTACAGTACCAGTCAAGCTATTATCTGCCTAGTCCAGTTGCTATAGGACACGACATTCGGCCAGACCAGTTGGAATTTCAAACAAATTGCTCCAAGGTAGTTGCATTATTGCATAGTGTATCTGGTACTGAAAGATTTCCTTCAATCCAAACATGTGTTTATACTTTATACCTTCGACCACTTAAATTGTTAACTAATTATAGTCAACCAAGATTGAAAGATTGGCATTTTAAACTGTCAGTTGGATTTCTTCCTATAAATGAATGATGCTGTTGTAACACTCAGCATCATGCATAATTTTGAATTCAAGAATTTAGGAACTGTGATAATTGATGGCAGATTTATTTCAGAAGCAAGCAGAGATATACGCAGAGGCTCGACCAGTATACCCAAATGAGCTGTACCGGTTCATTGCATCAAACACTCCACAGCATGATCTTGCAGGGATGTTGGCACCGGCAGTGGCCAGACAGCTATCCATGTAAGTACCATACACATACTCTAAATTCCCAAGTTACTTTTTTCTTTCTTTTTAGTAATATATTCTTTCAAATGGTTATCAATTTTGTATTCTTATCTAAAAAAAAGAAGAAGTTTTTATTGTATTGAAAAGTTTTCTAGTTAATGAGACATTTCATACACATGCCAAACCAACAGCCAGTATGATACCTACACTAGTGTGTATTAAAATTAGTTTCACAATCTGTAATGTACCAAGTTTTAATGGGGGTAGATAGAAATTGGTGATAAACTAGAGAACAACCTGCAGCATTTCAAATTTTCAATACTGCAAAAGGTTAATTGGGATATTTTTAGTTGCTACATACAGGTGATGCTTGAACTATTTTTTCATGGATAACCATATCATTGCAATTATTTGAGATTTTTAATTTTACTTATTAGGCCTTCTTTTCATTTTTCTTTTTGTTTTCTTACTTTTAATCCAATAGATAGTCATATCATACTGGAAAATGCAACTCGCATAATTAAAAAAAAGAGTACTGACAGATCAAATTATCCTGATTCTCTGATGAAAAGCATCCTGATTCTCTGATCGAATTAACCTGTTTCGATCACTTCTCTAAATCGCCTAATTTTGCAGTTGGCAGAGATATACAAGAACGTCGTAGGTACAGATGCGAGCGCGCAGCAACTCTCGTACGCCCCAAGATGACCTAGACCTGGCAAATCGGGCGGGTTGGGTTGTATTTGGGTCGGATAAACTAAGATTCGGTTTGCTTTCAGATTCAGGTAGGTATCGGATTCGGACTCCGTCGGATCGATTAAATTCGGGTTCGGTACAAAGACGGGTCGGGACAACTATATTGCTTGGATTTGCGGATTCGGATCTTATTGGTTTTCGGCCCAATCTGGATACGGGTTGGCTCAGGTGCCAGATTCTTCTTAATCGGGCCTTTATGGGTTACGGATATTTGAGGTGCGGGTTCCGGATACAAATCGAGCGGGTAGGGTTTTGTCTTTATTCGGGTTAACTTATTAATTTATCGATCCCTCTGATAACTTTTGCATATAATATTATAAATATATGATTCAAATCATACATTTTCGAGTCTTATCGGATCTTTATTCGGGTTTATGAATATAAAATTCAAACAAATGTCTAAAATATCATAACAGATTTGGCTATGTATATATGAGCTTATTTCATAAGTAATAATGTTACTAAACAATTAATTCATACTTTTATCACATCTCGGGTGTTAATCACTCTCGGTTCGGGTTGATTCAGATTCAGAAAATTACCGGTTTAGGGTCACATGAATCCGGATCGCTTCAGATTTGGGTTTTTACAGGGTAACGGGTCGCATCGGTTCGGATAATTTGTATTCAGATTCTTAATATTTCCAGGTTTTTTCGGATTCGGATATTTTCGGATTCGGTCAATTACGGGTTCGGTTGATTCATTTTTCATAAGTTAACAAATCTGAGTCAGGTTCGATCATTGGGTTTATCGGGCAGACTATTTTGGTCGGGTCAACTTTTGCCACCTCTAAGATGACCCAACATTAGCTACATCCACACAGACAGCAATCTCTCCCCCGACGATCTCCATGCTAATGCATGTGGCAGCTCCGGACTCCACTGACCTAGTCATGGTTGCTCAGGCAATCCACTTCTTTGACCTTCCTTTGTTCTACGAACATGTTCGTTCTGTGCTCGCTAAACCGGACGGTGTTCTTGCCGTCTGGTGCTACGGCATCAAGCCATTTGTCAATCCAGATGTCGATGCTGTGCTTTCGTGCTTCTATGATTGGTCATCGCCTTACTGGGCACAACACAGGGAAATTATCGATGAACAATATAGGTAAATTAAACAAAATAAATAACATGCATACTTTCTTTCGGAAATCAGGTTTGTTGGTATTGAAATTTGAAGGGTGGCTGATTTCCGAGACGTGTGGGGACGTTCCGGGGAAGAACAGAAGACAGTCAAGTTTACTATCTTTCTAAGAATGGGGAAGGTTGGAGCCGGATAGAGTTCGGTCTATGACGAGCTCAGGGCTCGGTCTGTCGTCCCAGATCTTATGTTTGACTCAACCCGGTGTCGCCGTAGATTCTGATGATTAAGACTCAGGTCATCAGATGCTTGACAAAGTCTGATCTTAAGCTGTATTAAGTTGTTTCAAACTGACTGAGAAGTTTTCAAATGATCATTAAAGAGTTAACCGTGTACAATTTTTTAGAAAATAGTTGCTTTATGAGATTGTATGTCATAATGAAGAAATGATTGTTTAGATTAAAAAATGTTGGTTGTTTGATCTGTAAGGAATTAAACGGGTAAATTATTGGTTAACGTAACAACGGAAATTCGCAGCCACACTTGACTTCTTTCGGCACCTGAAACAAAGGGTGACTCCATTATTTTTACGTGTTCTTAATTGATTTTTTGTTCAAATAATAGTTATTTTATTATTGAATCCACTTTTTAAGCGGAATGCCAAGAATATTTTCGGTATTTATTTTTTAAACATAATTAAAAATGCAAATCTCCAATACCAAAAAATATTATAAAACTATTCGTTATTTTATAATAAAATCATGAGATTGTATAACCAAAGTATAACTACTTAATTATGTTTAATTACAATATTGTCATCTTTTGATATGAAATGACAAAAATTAACTTTGAGATTTTTTTTATTAATTTGCAGCAGCTAAGACTCGGTTTATTGTACGTTGTAAATTTGTATTATATTTTTTTTTGTGCAAGGTGACAAACCAATCAACAAGATAAGGAAGTACAAACTTCAATAAACTCATGATGAAAATTCAGATTATAAACTTATATATGATAATACACAATTACAGTAACCTAGTTTTCTAAAACAGTGCATGGAAAATTTTACACGCATGAAAACATTGTTCTAATTAAGAACCAAAAAGGGAACCTGACTCTATTATAATCACAAGAAAATAGAAAACCCAAAGATAATTTCAATATATTACATAAAAAAAAAAAAACTATCTAACCCTTATATTGCATCCTCCAACAGAAGTTTAAAATCCTCAAAATTTATCTTGCCATCACAATCCTTGTCAAAAGCCCCAATCATCCTTTCAAAATCTTCTTCTTCCATCCCTTCTCCAAGTCTCAATTTACTCATAACACTCATCAACTCTACACAACTAATAAAACCATCGCCGTCGGTGTCGAACACCGCAAAAGCCTGCTTGAGTTCGTCAAGGCTCGACTCTTTCTCCTGCAAAAGAACATAAGCCCCTTCCACTTCTACCCCGTCACCGGACGTGTTTTTCATGTCCAGACCGAGCGACTCGATGACTGTAATCGCATCACTGTCGTGCAAATACATGTCAAAACATGCATCATCACACTCCCTGTTGCTCTCCCTGTTACTAACTTCAACAGAATTTTGGGTGAATTGGGAATTTGATGACACAAAATGCTTGGTTAGTCTAACCAAAAATAAGAAAAGGTAACAAAAGATACAGCTCAAATACTGAATCTGCTCCATAAAAATATGCTAGAGTAAATTTGTAGTGTACTAGTATGAAAGGATGAATGGAATGAAGGAAGCTTATATAGCAGTAAGCTAGTAATTAACTAACTGAAGCAGTGCATAGTACACTTCTCCTTTGGAGAAGTTGCAACTGTTGTTTCAAGGAAAATGCACCGTGCCAACTGATTATTCCTCTTTATATGCTTTTGTGCAAGCAAAGGAAAAATATATGTAGCCCCTTATCTTACCCCCAGCACCATATGATGACATGGCAAATATTTACAAAAATATCTCTATTTTTAGACAAATTTACAGAAATATCCCCTTTTCTAACGAACATTTACAAAATTGACTATATCAGAAATTTTTTTTACAAAAATGACCCTAAAAAATTTTATAAAAATGACTCTTTCAACCCACATGCTACCTCATCATAGGGTTGTGGGGGTAAAATTTGAGGCATAGTATCATTGTCCGAGAGCAGTTGCTGTCTCGTTTCTATTGACGAAATGAGAACCCGAGGGACAATTTTTGTTGTTTGTCAGTTATTTCTTGAACAGAATCTGGTGTGTAAGTCTAGTTTGGTCTTTTACTCCCAAAAGAAAAGTATAACAGAAGACTTGCTTTGGTCACTACAGGTCAAGCGAAGACTTTGACCTGAGCAAGTTAATTAAACCAACTTGTTATATGGATCGTATTTTTCTTATTTATATGTAAGAAGAAGACTTTCATTTTCTTTTTTTTTTTCTTTTCTTTTTTTTTTATAAAAAATGAGTCCTTTATTATTTTTAATCCAACATTTTAAATTAAGAAAAATAAAGTTCTATTTTTTCGTTTAGACAAAAATAAATGATTATTTCTCCACAAATATATCAGATTTGATGAGAGTAATTAACCAAATTTATTGAAACTAGTCTTCTGTCAAGGCGTCTCAGTCTCAGTTCTTCAGTGCAGTAAATGTGCAGAAAATGAAATTACCAGATCTTTTTCTCTCGTCAATGAACGGACGAAGAAAGTTCGGACTCGCCAGATCAGCGCCTGTAACTCTAGGATTTTTCCTCCAAGTCTAACGTGGACCGGTGACATGGACTGCTTTGTATAGTACGAACATAAAATTACCAAATTACCCCTCTTTGCAAAAAAAAATAAAAAATAAAAAAGAATCGTTTGGTAATACAAAAAGCATGACGTGTGGGACCACCCCATCAGACGTAGTGGGTGAAATAGGAGGTTTAAGCCTGTGCCTTGTGGCAAATTGGCAATGCATTAGCGAGACAACGACTAAGGGGTTGGATTGGAATATGTCATCATCCATATATGTGAATATTGATGTTTTATTTCATAATTCATATATAAATTATTAAAAGAGGAAATCTCTGTATACCCCGACTTTTGTACCCCGAGTTCGTACCCCTGCATACTAACAGTTCGCTATTCTTCGCTGTCCACGAGCAGTACCCAAATTATTGTGGATGTCCTCCATTACACAGAAAATGTACACTAGAGTTTGGTCATGCAGAAGCTGATATAATCATATAAATGTACAGTTACCAGACTTTCATATCATATGCAATGTAAAAACTGTCAAGTAAAATTTAATCTCTCAACTGGTCTCCTTGGTATGCTCATTTGAATAAACCCAGTAAATAATTTTATGAATATTTGGACTAAAAAAATATGAATAGTTAAATACTCAATTTAGATATATAAATACTTGATTGAAAAATATATGTTCCGAAAAATATGAATACTTGATTGATAAATATATACACTTGAGTGATATTTTGTTTGAAAATATAAATATCGATCTAGAAATATACTTGATTGAAAAATAAACACTTGATTGAGAAATATAAACACCACATTAGAAATTATTTGATTCAAAAAGAACAAATACTCGATTTAGGAATATAAACACTTGATTAAAAAATATGAACACTTGATTGAGAAAAATAAACACTTTATTAAGAAATATTTGATTCATAAAGTATGAATACTCGATTTAGGAATATAAATACTTGATTGAAAAATATGAACACTTGATTGAGAAATATAAACACTTGAGAAATATTTGATTCAAAAAGTATAAATACTCGATTTAGGAATATAAACACTTGATTGAAAAATATGAACACTTGATTGAGAAATATAAACACTTGAGAAATATTTGATTCAAAAAGTATAAATGCTCGATTTAGGAATATAAACACTTGATTGAAAAATATGAACACTTGATTGAGAACTATAAACACTTGAGAAATATTTGATTCGAAAAATATGAATATTGATTTAGAAATATAAATACTTGATTGAAAAAATATAAACACTTGATTGAGAAATATAAACACTTGAGAAATATTTGATTCGAAAAATATGAATATTGATTTAGAAATATAAATACTTGATTGAAAAAATATAAACACTTGATTGAGAAATATAAACACTTAAGAAGTATTTGATTTGAAAATGTTATTCATGTGAATAAAGAAATATAAATGGTTGAATTATTTCTTAAAATAATATGTTGTCAATTGAGAACCAGACCCCAAATATAAACCCTTGGGGGACACTTTGGCTGAGCCGTTGAAAAGAAATATATGAATGGCAGTCTGCAGGGCGCATCGTAAAGTTCCTAATTGCCGACTTACCAAATATAACAAAAGACGGTTACGGGTTACGCCACTGGGTACAAACGGGTTTCTCTTTTTATGGCAAATCAGGCAAGCGATTGTGGTTCAGGGTCGGATCGGATCAGTCAGTTTGATCAAAATGAAATGTCAAGTCTCAGGTCAGACTAGGTGTCAGGTTGACCAGCATCAATATTTTTTCGGGTTTTAGGTCATTTCTGGTTGGGTTGACCAACATTGATATTTTTTTAGTCTCCGGGCAAGTTGGATACCGGGTTTGTGCATGCTTGCTCATATTGTGTCAGATTTCGAGTCGTCAAGTTTTGCATTGCTTGATCTCGTGTCGATATTTTTTTGGGAATATAACCCAAGACCCCTCCAAACTATTGGGTTGTGACAAGTTGACCCCTGAACTTTTAATTGTGACAAACACCTCCCGAACTATGCATCTTGTGACAAATGACCCCCCAACTCTTAATTTGTCATCTAATACTCAATTATAAGGTATGAAATGACCAATATACCCCCATATGTTTGTTATCCAATATTTAAAATATATATGTTTATATTTATAATGTTAATTTACAAAAAAAATATTAATTATTCCGAAAATTGTAGGTAATATAATAAATATTGGAAATACAAAACTGATCATGTTATATTTATATGAAACTAAAAATATAATGAATTAAAAATATTAATTAATTTAACTTGATGGTTACAAAAAAATCATATTTTTTCAATCTAAGTATATTACGTAACGATATAAAAATAAAAAAATACATAAAAATAAAATAATATTATAAAAATTTTAGTGTGGTTATTAAATTATATTACTATGATAATTAACAATATTTTTTTTACAAATAAGTACTCCATAAACATAATTATGTCAAATATTGTACAAATAAGCACACAAGGGTATATTGGTCATTTCATGTCTTATAATTAAGTATTAGATGGCAAATTAAGAGCTAGGGGGTCATTTGTCACAAGATGCATAGTTCGGGGGGGTGTTTGTCACAAATAAAAGTTTAGGGGCCAACTTGTCACAAACCAATAGTTTGGGGGGGTGTTGGGTCATATTCCCTATTTTTTTTTTAACTTTTGACTTCAAGTTGAACCGAGTTAAGTTTGTCAGATTGAAGTTAAATTTACTGGTTAAACCCCACGATTGAAACTAAAAGGGATACTACGAAAATAAGAAAATGCTAAGATACCATATATATAATAGATACCAAAATGGATACACATATGTTGATCCACTTATATGTTGATACACTTAAACTGAAGAGGAGAGATCCATTCACAATGCTTATCTTAACAATTTTAACGAGAAATTTAAAAAAATTATAAAAATTTGTAAAAATTTATAAAAAATCTTAAAAATAATAAAATTTTTATGGATTTATTCTTTAATATAACTTGTAGATTAATAATGTTTTAAATTTTTAATCAATTTGAATATTGTTTGATGACTTATCAAAATTTTATATATTTTTTAACGGTTGTAATTTAATGAGTCTTAGAAGAGCTATCAAACATCACTTAAAGTGAATATAATTGAAAACATAATCAATCAATATGTTAAGCAATATTTCTATAAACTTTTTTCTATTTTTAAGATTTTTTAACTATTTTTTATAAAATTTTCAAAATCCCCATGTCAAGATTGTTAAGATAAGAATTGTCAGGGGCGGATCTAAGGGGGGGTGCCTGGGGGCGCCCCAGCCCCCCCTTCGCCCGATAGAAGTTGTTGAACCCCGTTTTTTTCTTTTTGTGTAACTCAAGTTTATATTTGGTGTAAATTTTTGTTAATTTGATGCTAAAATTCATTTTTTTTATATCAAACATAGACAAATAGTTAACAAATTAAATATTTTGTTACTTAATATACAATTAACTCTTAATCATAATTATTTTGTTGAATATATATAAAAGTCGTATAGTATAATAGTTATTTTTTTATCGTTTTAACTATGAACTGGCCTCTCTAAACCTCTTTTGGATTAAACCTTAGAACATTGGAACCAAGACTCATCTCCCCGGCCCCCCTTTCATATTAATCCTGGATCCGCCCCTGAGCATTGTCAATGGATCCCTCCTCTAAACTAAACATCTCAAACATTATGAGAAGAAATCAAGTCAGACTTCAGACTTTCGGGTCATCTCGGGTTTCACGTTGTCATGGTCAGGTTCGGATTTTGTCATCTGATCTCAAGTCGCCACGGAGCTTGCAGAGAGAGTTAAGGGAGAGTAAGGTTTTTCTGTCACGCGAGAGGAGAGAAATGAATTAGTGAACAGAAAAAATCGAAGATGACAACAAACAACGTTAGAGAAGAAGAAACATATTGAGGGAAGCTGAGAACACCAGGAATGAGAAGAAGAAAGCTGAGGGTATTTTGGTCAGTCTAAAAACTTATTGTATAATTGATGACTTGAAATCAGTTTTTTATTCTTGGAATGACAATCTTCTAAACTATATTAATTTATAGTGGCAAATTTCTAAACTATGTTTTCGTAATGACAATTTCTAAGTTTACAACTTTGGAGTGGCAAATCACCAACTTTGTATTAAGCCGACCTCTTGATAAATGCTAATTCATGGTAAATAATTAGATGGGTATATATGATAAATTTTGAAAAGTTAAAAGAGAAATTTCGAAAGTCAACAAATTGTCCTAAAAAGAAAGAAACTACTTAATTTTCACAGAGCCATATTTTATACTAGTATATTGCCCCGTGGCAACGCACGGGAATCAAAAATTAAAATTCAACATTTTTTTTTCAAAAGTAGAATAGTATTTAATTATGAGAGTTGGAAGTATTTAATTATGCGTGTTACACATTAATTAAGTTGATCAATTTTAGGGCTGTGAAAATCGAAACATCAATATTGATTGATAAACGGTGATGATTAAATCAAAAGTAATTCATCCAATGGCTGAAAATTGATTTGGACAAATAGCCATTTCAATCTTCAAAACAACTCCTCCTTTTATAAGTAGTAAGGATGTGCAGGATCTGTATTACTTTTAATACGACGGATATGTTAATCCAATTATTTCCTCTCTGAAAGCTATTTGCATAAGCAGCATAACAGAACGGTATTGACATGATTATTTTGACTGGGTTCTATTGCATCCTGGTGAGATGTTTCTTTAGCTTTAGCGTTAAGTAAGAAAATGAAAACTATACCATATGATGATCCTTGCATCACAGAATTAATTAAAAGGGAAAAGAAAAACACCAATTGTTTTGATTTAAATGTCAATCAAATTGGCCCAAAATAATATACAAATTCAATTTTTTTCTCTAAGTATTGATTTAATATATAGTTCACGGTTTCTGTAGCTTAATTAATAATGCGCCTGTCTTACGAATTTAATTATTTACCAGTAAAGAATCATGCGAGAAGTTATAGAGGAAATATTTTATGAAAAATGTTATATAAATACCAAAGCTGATACTAAAATTAATACCGACTATTTAATGAGACAATATTCAAATCAATGGCTTTACTGTGCTATTTATTTTTATACAGTGTATATATTGTAAACACTATATATATGAATAAGCAGAATATCTAAATGACTTAATTAATATAAATACTAATCCATTTAACACAAATACTATTGATTTTGGTATCATCTCTGATATTTATGCATCTGTTCCCTTATTCATACTCTAGAAAGAGGGGTAAGATTTCAAGCTTTTTAGCTATGCCACATCATCATTGCTCTCAACCATTAATTTTGTTTCTCTCTCTTCTTTATCTTAATCAAATGATTCAAATTAAATTTTTGTTTTTTTTCATTAAAGAGATAATATAATTTGTCTAAAAAATAATTTAAGATTCAAAATATTTGCGACTCTTTGTATTCTTTTATATGAATTAATATGTAGCTAAAAAATATAGTGTATAGAAAATATGTTAATTTCAATATTTATTCAATAAGATATATTTAGAGAAAATATATACTTATTTTCAATATCTCTTAGTTTATGTAATATTATTTTTTCGGGCTTCACAGCTCTAGTATTAATTAGTGTGTCCAAAAGATCAAAGCAATATGGCACGTACGCAATTTTTCTTGTATATTAATTGCTGCATGTCTGGCAAGTCATAAGGTAAAACTGTCCATCAGTATTAGTTCACTGTACAAGCAATGCCAATTGAAGTAATTGCAATTTGCCATGTATATATGTATAGTAATCTTAGTCTTTACCCCAAAGACAAACACTTACATTACATCGTTTTAGTTGAAATGGCTTTGTTTGTGCTTGTCCTTATCACCTACATACATGCAGTACAGTAATAACAAAGCAACATCGATCACTGCATAACATAAGCACATACATATATATAAGTTCTCTTTAACCAACTATCAAACATAGAAAAAACAGGGCAGAGATTGAAGAGATTCATGAGATACTACAATATGTCTTGCATGAAAATTGATATTCGGCCTAAGCTACTGTCAGTGCAGTGTAAATTGTTTCAGAATCTCATCAGGAATTGCCTCAAGAGTACTACTTCCTATGATTTGAGCTCAGAAGATGAGGCCACATACTATGATCTTGATACCAAACATGTATATCTCACTCTTATTATATATTCATTATTTGGCTTATAATTATATATAAGGGCCTGTTTGATGTACTGGAAAATAAGGGAATATCGCAAATTTTCTGGTATATTAGTTCTCCTGGTGTTGTTTGATGTCCATTTTTACAGTAAACTTAATTCTTGTCGGGTCCTTTTCCCTTCCTTTCTTTCTTTTTGTTTTTCCCAGGATTTTCACCGGAAACCGAAATAATTGAAACATGTTTCCAATAATTTTCATGATTCCAACATTTGTTACTGATTCCAACATTTTCCTGCAGATCAAACAGATCCATAGTGTTTTATATGTTCAGTCATTTCCATGAGAAACTTTTAGAATCAGAGACTTTATTTATTTGATTATTTGTTTATCATTTCTTGCATTGTCAGATGATACTGAAGGAGCTCAGAAGAAGATCCATGAGAGCCAACTCCAGATCGAACGAGCACTTCTACGCTTTGTACCGGACCGACAACTATGACAACATCATAAAAAAACAAAAAGAAAATACTGACGACGACTGCTATTTCGACAACGAATGCGAGAGCTTCTATTCCGCGAAGACTAACTTCTCGTCCTGTTCCAGCCAAGGCGCAAACATACCTCATCGACCGGTGCTCGAGGAACTCAACAACCTGGAAGGATGGCCATTTGGTCTGTGGCGCCGGCGGGTTGTGCTGTTGCCTCCACTCCCGTCGACACCGGCCAATTCCTGGATGTGGCTCAGGAGGAATTCTGAAGCTAAAGCTGCTAGTTTTAGTTGTGGTTAGATGCACAAGACTTAATTAATTTGCATACTTTTGTGCTTGCATATTAAAAAAAAAAAATCTGCTATTCCAATAAATTTGCATTTTTAATGGTTTGCTTAGAATTTCAGATTGCTAGTGGTTGTGTAAAATTTTTGTATGATGAAGAGCAGACCCTGCTTTTCTTGATCCGACGGTTGAGAAACACCGAAGTACTTTGAGATTCGTGCAGTAAAAACCGAAGTACTTTTAAGATTTGTGCAGAAACCGATCCCGACCATCCGATCAGAAAAGCAGAAAAACAGCAGATTCGGATCCTGATGAAGATTATAAACAAGTTGTAATGCAATAATATTGAATTTTTATTTGAAGCCGAATATCAACCCTACTATTTTACTGATTAGTGTTTAATTACAATGATAGAATTGGCAAAGAAAAATGTGAATCAAGCTGAGAAGCCCTCCAAATACAGGCCAACCTAATCCAATCCGTAATAAGAGGCTTAAGAGCAAACCCATAATTAATAACTCCGAGCAAAGCAAATTATGGCATGTCAAGCTAGAAATTTTGTGGGCCGTAAATTATAATATAAGCAAGAAAATGAAAATATTGAAACCTATGAGAAAAGTTGGCCCAAAATAAGAATATTTCAAATTAGTTTCGCATAAATTAAGTTGGTTACTTGGTTTTGGTTCAACAGCTGTGGTTATACAAAGCTCGCAATATGTCATAGTTTGCAATAAACTATCCGATGAAAAACGATTTATATCATTCTAGTTTTATCATATCATCAACTTTTTTTTTTTTTTTTTTTTTTTTTAGAATTTTTAAAAATCACTATCGTCAAAATCATCAAGACATCAATTACAGAAAAAAAAATGAATGTAACTCTATAATAAATTAGATTGACATTGTCAATCATATCCGACCCTGCTTTTCTTGATCTGATGGTTGAAAAATACTGGAGTACTTTGAGATCGGTGCAGCAACCGATCCCGACCATCCGATCGGAAAGCATGCCCTACTTTTCGCAGATTTCGATCCATATGAAATATGAGTATCTAGAAACACATATGATTTGATCTTTTACAATCTTATCCAGAAAAAAAGAAAAAGTTGAGACAGATAAAGATATCGCTCTCAATGAGGATATATCATATACTAGAAGGTGACAAGTCGGGAATAATAATTAATTCATATATAAACTTGATGAAAACAACATTGCATTTTAAATTTTGTGAAGTTAAATTTGCAATATCTCCATTTTTAAATATATATCGGGGACGGTTTCCTCCAAAATAAACAAACAAACAAATAATAAATAAATAAATAAAATATTGCAGATGAGATATCGTTCAGTTGACTAATTGACCCTTTTGTTTTTAATGCTAATAAATATGAAGTCTTTTATATGACATGATTGGTTTTCTATTTATTATTTTTTTTTTCAATTTGAAATTTCCTGTTCAATTCTGTGAGAAACTCTTATTTCTAGAATTTCAGCTGTTTGTAATTAACACGTAAAAGCAAAACGACAGGTTACGTTCAGTATATATATATTTTTCTATCAAAGAATAATGATATAGTTTTATCTGTCCTTGACCATTCCAAAAGTAAAATTTCAACATCCCAATATTAACCAGGAATCTCAAAAAAGCAAATTTTTGTCAAACTTTGTTAAAACTTAACTACCTAATAACAGAAATTAAATTAAATAAAGGCATAACGAAATATCCTAGTTCAAATTCAATGATACTAGTACTACAGTACCAAAGCCATAACCGCATGTATATTTCAAAGAACTCTGCACTACCTAGGTGCAATCTCGTCCGTTCAATTTAGATCTAATCATTCAACAGTCCAGATCAACACAAGGTACTTTCAAATCCTTCTTTACCAATAGCAGGGGATCCCTGATTCAACTAGCCAATACATTGTCAGTCAAGGCGACTAAAGACTAAAGAAGAGCAGAGAGCAGGATAAGAATCTGCTGCTTTTCTAAGAAGAAAAAGCAGGGTGTACTTATTCTGATCGGGTGGTCAGGATCGGTTGTCGCACCGATCTCAAAGTACTTCGGTGTTTACTGCACTAATCTCAAAGTATTTTAGTGTTTCTCAACCGTCGGATCAAGGCTGCTTTTCTAAAAAGAAAAGCAGGTGATCTCGATCCGACCAGAGAGCGTAGCGGAACCGGTGGAAAATTCTATTCTATGCGTATATTCGCTCTTGAATGAATAATGATATCTCACTTGTTAGTTTCTCTTTAATTAATTTCCTCATCCGTGTTTCTGTTCTCTTCTTTGACACTCCATCGACTGGGACTGTTCTGTTCTGATGTTCTGAATATTAGTTTTGTACAACTATTCATGAAAAACTTTATTGAGACATTTTTAGAATAACTAACCTTTATCTATTGTGGTTGAGGACGAGGACGACTTTCTCTCTGTGTATGAGGTTATGGGTTCAAAACTTAAATGGAAAGCCTTTTATAGATATTTAAATTTGAGTGGCTTGACCATCGTCTTTATCTCAAAAATAATTTAATGAGATATCCATGCAATGGTCCAGACAATATGAATGATATCCAAGAACCAGCTTTTAATCTAGTGGTTAAGGGCAAAGCTCTCCGTGTGGGAGGTCGCGGATTCGAAACCCGGATGAAAGATCTTCTATAGACATATAAATTTAAGTGACTTGACTCTCATCTTTATCTCAAAAAAATTATTAATGATATCCAAGATTTGATATATACTTGATACTACACTCTCTAGATATTATGGGAAACTGAGGAAATAAAGTTTTTGATACATGAACAGCTGCGTTGCACACCAAATAGTTGTAAAGCAAGTGAATGAAATAGTCACATTACATAGGAGTCCGGATCTGCTGGCGCACTGCCAGATTTGCAGCGCAGATCCGACGGTGCGCTAGACCTCAGGATCCAGACTCAGTACTTTTCATGGATCCCGAGGTCTACCGCACCGTCGGATCTGCGCTGCAGATTCGGCAGTGCGGCAGACGATCCCGAGTTATTACATAGAGGTGCCATGCTTTAGCTTGGTCTTTTTCAGAGAGGCGTCTTTTTTTTTTTTTCGCTTTTGACGACTGCTTTATTTTCAGAGTTAATTTCTCCAAGTCACCCTGCATTACTTTAGTTTTGTATGTAGGTTGAGTACGAAATTTCCTTTTTGGTTTTATTGCATCAATCGTCATAGAATTTTCGTCTAAGAAAAGGATCATAAATTGATAATATCTTTGATCTTCCCATTCCTTAGTCCACACACATCATAGGTTTTTTTAATTTGTAAATTGAAAATTTTTAGTGAAGAATTAGTACTCTCCACCCTCAAGTCTAATATTTTGGGATGGATTTGCTTCTCCAGGTATTCAGCTCAAGCATGTTCAACATGGCTTTTAATTGAGAGCACTATTTGGATTGTAATATGTAAGTTAGAACTCTGATGCTATAAAAAAAATATTTAGCATGCTAATATGCTATTTTATATTTGAGGTCATGAACTAAACTATCTTTTGCATTTCATAATTAATAATAATAATAATAATAATAATAATAATAATAATAATAAGAATAATAAAACTATCAATACCGTTATTATATTAAATGATTTGTTAATCATGTTAATAACTATACTGTGCGCCTTATTTTGTACAATATTATTCAGTTTATACGAACCGTTATTCATACAAGCACCGTCTATTCAAAATACTAACAAAATAAGTAGCATACTAAACTCATTAATACAAATAACAACTCAACTATATAAATAACATAAGGTATCAATTTTTTTGGTATCTATTCAGTTTACGTATGAGCTTACAAACTTACAATCCTTGCGCTCCTAATCATATTTACCCTAGGATAACCTTATACTTATCTTAAGATCGTCATAACATCATAACCGCACATTAAAACCTCCAGAACTCAATTTCCCTAAAACCCCTCCAAAACATACTTAATTAATTAATCAACCAATCAACTAACTAACTAATCAACTCAACAATTCCTTCTTTCTTGCTTCACTCCACCAATTCAATTCAATTCAATTCAAGCATTAATTTCCCTAAAACCCCTCCAAAACATAATTAATTAATCAACCAATCAATCCATCAACTAACTAACTAATCAACCCAACAAATCCTTCTTTCTTTCTTCACTCCATCAATTCAATTCAATTCAAGGATTAATTTTCCTAAAACCCCTCCAAAACATACTTATTTAATAATTAATCAACCCAACAATTCCATCCTTCTTTCTTTCTTTCTTTCTTTCTTCACTCCATCAATTCATTCAATTCAATTCAAGCCTCCTCCTTCCTCCTCCCCTAAACCCAACAACCACCAAGCAGTGCTTCCCTCCCCTCTCCATTGACCCACAACTCTCTCCTCTCGGCCAAGCACAGCAGGAGAAGCAAGCGAGCAACCCATTAACCCAAGATCCATCCTCAGCTAATTGACACCCAATTCTGTGCTCCCTTCCCTCCCTCCCAAATCGCACAAAGGTTCAATCTTTACCCTCTTGAATCCCCGATTTTAGACATACCCATGAACCCAATTGGGGTTCTTTAGTGTTGTACTGCGCTCACACACATGGCCTCGGCGGCGTCTGAGAGGCCGCTGCTCGACCCGCCGCCGGTGTCGGACTTGCCGGGTCTGTTATCGGAGCCCCCGATTCGGGCTGACCCGGATGCGCCGTCGCACCGCCCGGCGGTCTCGTTCTCTCTCGACCCGCCGGACCCGTTCAGGCGCCCCCCGGCGAACGGCCACTCGGAACGGCTCAATGCGTCGGCGTCGTCCCGGGAGAGAGAGCTCGCTGACATCGATGCCCGGGTCGTCTACTTGAACGACCCGAGGAGGACCAATGACCGGGCCGGGTTCGCTGGCAACTCGATTCGCACCGCAAAGTATTCGTTCATCACGTTCTTGCCCCGGAACCTCTTCGAGCAGTTCCACCGGCTCGCATACGTGTACTTCCTCGCAATTGCGGTCCTGAACCAGTTGCCCCAACTCGCGGTCTTCGGCCGGGGGGCTTCGTTGCTCCCGCTCGCGTTCGTCTTGTTTGTCACGGCTTTGAAGGATGCGTATGAGGATTTCAGGTATGGTTCTGTTCAAATGGAAAGACCCATTTTTTTTTTGTCTTACTTAATTCTAGTACAATTTAGTAAGATAATAATTGGAAATATTATTCAATTGAATATAAGTGTGATTAGGTGTATATATGTAATAAATTCATTCATAGTTGTTGCTGACAGTATGTACCAGTTCGGTGATCCGACCGTTTTTGGTACCTACACGTCGGATCAGTTTGAGCCAATATTTTACAAACCTTACTTTTCAGACGGCATAGATCCGATCGCCTGGAGAACAACCGGATAATTCACACTCTTAACGAGTCGGGTCAGTTTGTCCCGAAAAGATGGAAGGATCTCAAAGTAGGGGAGATCATTCGTGTTTCGTCTAGTGAGACCCTTCCTGCAGATATGGTATAACTAATTTCTCTCAAGTATTCCTATGTTATATTGTTTTGCCAATGTTATTATATTGATACTGGAATGTATTTTACTGTGCAAGTAGTGCTTCGTAGCGTCCCACAAAATCCTTCTCAGAAATCAGCATACCTTATTTTTTTTTTCTTTCTTCATCTTCACCTTCATCTTTTAATGCTATGGTACTTGTTTGAAATGAATAATTAAGAGACTTTTTGAAGTGAGTTTATTCTTTTTTTTATATATATATTTTCTAATTTGTGGGGGATCACTAGCTGCCCTAATGTTCATCACAATATGTACAGGTGCTTTTGGCCACATCAGATCCAACCGGTGTAGCATATGTGCAAACAATAAACCTAGATGGAGAAACCAATCTGAAAACCCGGTATGCCAGGCAGGAAACTTTGTCCAAAATGCCTCAGAATGGAACGATTAATGGTGTTATCCGGTGCGAGAGGCCAAATAGAAACATCTATGGTTTTCATGCAAATTTGGAAATAGATGGAAAACGGGTCTCCCTCGGCCCGGCCAATATAGTTCTTCGTGGCTGTGAATTGAAGAACACTGCTTGGGCTGTGGGGGTGGTGGTGTATGCCGGGAAGGATACAAAGGTTATGTTAAACAGTTCAGGAGCCCCTTCCAAAAGGAGCCGGCTAGAATCACACATGAACAAAGAGACTCTGATACTCTCAGCTATGCTGGTAGCTTTGTGCTCAGTCGTGTCGATTTTGAACGGCATTTGGTTGGTTGTTCATAGAAATGAATTAGTTGATACACAGTACTTTAGGTCAAAGGATTACACAACTGGGGTTGCAAAGAACAACAACTATTATGGGGTTCCCATGACAGTGTTTATAATATTTCTCATGGCGGTGATAGTGTTTCAGATCATGATACCAATTTCGCTTTACATTTCCATGGAGCTGGTTCGTCTGGGGCAAGCATACTTCATGTCGAGGGATTCAAATTTGTATGATGAGAGCTCAAAGTCGAGGTTTAACTGCAGAGCTCTGAATATAAATGAGGATTTGGGGCAGATAAAGTATGTGTTTTCTGATAAAACTGGTACACTGACAGAGAATAAGATGGAGTTTCAGTGCGCAACTATTCGTGGGGTTGATTATAGTGCTAGTACTGGTTCTCTCTATGGAGATGATGCTGGATATTCTGTTGTTGGTAAGATATTTATTCCTTTTTTGGTCATAGTTTTAACCCCTTCAGTTGATTTGTAAGGAAAATAAAAGGCAGGTCCATACTATTATGTTGACTGTGGATGATAGTTAAGCCATGAATATCGGGGACCCTGGGTTAAAATATATCCAGAGATATGTCCATTGTCCACAATAAGTCCAAAGAATTTATCTTTTATTTTAATAGCCTAAAAAAATAGTATCATGTGCTAGAGAAAAATCCTTATAACCTGTTTTTTTTTTTTTTTTTTTTTTTTAATCTAAAGTTGTTTGGAATGTAAATATTGATATGTCTGTTGTCTACAATAGGGTGGGTTATAATTTAACAATAAACTAGTTAAGGCCAAGGTACCAAAGGATTTCCCTTTAAATCTGATTACATTGGGAAGTTATTTGCAGTATGGACCTATTATTGGGACCTTTTCCAGTATTTATTCTTATAAAATCCATTTACGAGAGAACTCCTTCATTAAGAATACCCACAAAAAACATTTAAGTACTTTTGAATCACTGCAAATTGGATGAGTAGATGCTTTCTGTCGGTACTGAAAATTCCCAACTATGAGTGTTTCAGATGTGTATGTTTGTGAGTGTGAGTGTGTCTCCCTAAATGAATGTTAAAACAAACACACAGTTGCGCTTTTGCGGTGACAGTGGGAGACCAGCTGTGGAGACCAAAGATGCCTGTGAAAACGGACTCAGACCTCGTCAGACTTCTGAGACACGGTGAAGCGACGGATGAAGGGAAGTGGGTGTATGACTTCTTCTTGGCACTGGCAACATGCAACACGATTGTTCCTTTGGTTTTGGACACATTGGATCCAAAGCAGAAGCTGATCGATTACCAAGGTGAATCACCTGATGAACAGGCCTTGGTATATGCTGCTGCCGCTTATGGTTTCGTTTTGGTTGAGAGAACTTCAGGTCATATTGTGATCGATGTTCTTGGGGAGAGACAGAGGTACGAGTTGCATGGTTATGTATATTTTATTTTGTTTTTTTAATTCACAGAATAAGGCAAGGAACAGAACAAAAAAAGATGAATATAAAGAATGAATATTTTGGACTTTAATTTTGACCAGCATAAGGCCTGGTGCCTTCATGGATACTGGCATTTACCGATCCAGTTGTGCTACTGGGATAGATGGGTGTGTATATATATGATAGTAACAGTAGTGACAGAAACATGTTTTTGTATGGTTTTCACTTAATTCCTATCGCTGATAGCGGTGGATCTCATTTTTCTACAGAGAGACACAGGTTCAAATCCTGCAAAAGGCATTTTATAAGTAATAAAGTGCAGGAGTACCATAATATAGTATGAGCTACTTCTTTTCGTGTCATAATCAACTGTCAATATGGATACAATAATTTCACTTTTGTGGGGGCTTTAGTACAAGTTTGTTTGAGATTTCAACCTCAGTCTCAGATATATAAATGAATTTCATAACCAAAAGATTTATTGAATTTCTTGGATTATTGCAGATTTGATTTGTTGGGTCTACATGAATTTGACAGTGACCGAAAGAGAATGTCGGTCATAGTTGGCTGTCCCGACAAAACTGTCAAGCTATTCGTAAAAGGCGCTGACAGCTCCATGTTCAGCATAATCAACAGGGACCTTGACCTGGAAGTAATCCGCCTCACTGAATTGCACCTCCACAGTTACTCGTCCCTCGGTCTCCGGACACTAGTTATTGGCATGCGTGACCTCAGTCAGGCCGACTTTGATGAGTGGCAATCAGCCTACGAGCATGCCAGCACAGCTGTTTTTGGCAGGGGTAATTTGCTGCGGGCTGTAGCAGCCCAGATAGAATCAAATGTGAGTATTCTGGGCGCATCTGGCATTGAAGACAAGTTGCAGAAGGGAGTGCCTGAGGCAATTGAGTCATTGCGGCAAGCTGGGATGAGGGTCTGGGTCTTGACTGGGGATAAACAGGAGACGGCTATTTCTATTGGCTATTCATGCAAGCTGTTGACCAATGACATGACACAGATTGTTATAAATAACCACACGATGGAAACATGTAAGAAGAGTATAGAAGATGCTGTTGCCATGATGACTAAGCTGAGAGCAATCGCTCGTACAGCTGAAAATGCTGTGTCAGCATTGGGTTCCCCGAGGAGGGTGTCTCTTGCTCTAGTCATTGATGGGAATAGCCTTGTTTACATCCTCGACACCCCGTTAGAGGAGCAGGTGATTATTTACATTAGCTTCTGTCAAATGTCAACAGGGTTCGAAAAACAAGAGGTTCTATTAGCCAAAACACCAATAACTTGATTACTGGAATAACAAAATTATGAAGTTTGTCATGTCTAAAATCAGTACAGCCCACAACTAAGGAGATTGCATGTTCTGATTAATAGAAAAGAGTCCAGAGACCAATAAGGATGTTATTATCTGAAGTGAAATTTTCACTTTTAAAATTTCTTCATCTTTCTCAGCAGATAATTGATTGAGCTAATTACTTTAATTGTAATATTTTTTTTTGCAGCTTTTTGAAGTGGCAACTGCTTGTGATGTTGTACTGTGTTGTCGCGTGGCTCCACTACAGAAGGCCGGTATAGTTGCACTAATAAAAAACCGCACAGAAGATATGACACTTGCTATTGGAGATGGTATGCTGTCCATCACTAGAAATTTTTTTTCTCTAATTTTGTTGCTTGTGCAGTTGTACTATATTAGAAGAAATGTAATAAGTTAATTTTATGATTAAACCAGGTGCTAATGATGTGTCGATGATACAAATGGCCGATGTTGGCATTGGCATTAGTGGCCAGGAGGGCAGGCAGGCTGTTATGGCCTCCGATTTTTCCATGGGGCAGTTCAGATTTTTGGTTCCACTTCTTCTGGTACATGGTCATTGGAATTACCAGAGGATGGGATACATGATTCTATACAATTTTTACAAGAATGCAGCTTTTGTCTTTGTGCTTTTCTGGTAAGTAAATGGATTGGTTTATTTTGCTCCTTTCTCTCGAATGGGTCCTAATCCAATATTCTGTGCTCCTGACAAATCAATATAACACTTTAGAAGTAGGAATTTAATGCATACCAGAGAAGATTTACAAATTTTACATGTACTTCCTTATTTCTCATCAGTCCAATGTTGATAAATGATGGAACAGTCAAGAAATTTTAGAATAATCTGACAAATATGCCTAGAACAGACGTATTTCGGTTTAAATCTGTGACTCTACTTATGGAAGTGTGCCATGGGTACTGCTTAGCCTGTTGAATGTTTCCAGAATACCCTCATATATATCTGTTGGCTAATTCGGAGTTGATTTTTTTTTTCTTTTCTTTTTGTTCCTTCTTTATGCTATCTATACAGCTAATGAAGTACTAAATATATCATGTGTAAAATAACAGGTATGTTCTTTACACTGCCTATACTCTGACGACGGCTGTCAGTGAGTGGAGCAGTATGCTTTATTCTGTTCTATACACCGCTCTCCCCACCATAGTAGTTGCTATATTTGACAAGGACCTCAGCAGACGCACACTGTTGATGAATCCCAAATTGTATGGATCTGGCCAGAGGGAGGAGCGATACAACACCAAGCTCTTTGTATTCTGCATGATGGAGTCAGTCTGGCAGAGTCTCGTGATCTTCTACATCCCCTACTTTGTATATAGGAAGAGCACTATTGACATGTCAAGCTTGGGGGACATATGGACCGTGGCAGCGGTGATCGTGGTGAACTGCCACCTGGCATTGGATGTGGTGAGGTGGAACTGGGTCATGCATGCATTTATCTGGGGCACAATTGTCGCTACGGCTATTTGTGTGGTAGTGCTTGATTCTATATGGTTCTTGCCTGGTTACTGGTGAGTTGCGTTGGTTAATACTCTTTGGTTTTGTATATATGTTAACCTGCACTAATACCATCTCATTTGGTTGGACCAGTCCCATTTACCGGCCAAATAGAAATCATGTCAAACCAAGTCAATTTTGGAGAATTAAAATTAATAAACGTATAGCTGATGTGCAAAAATGCTGAAGACAGGAAGGAAACCCCTAAAAAATTACAGTGAGCAGAACACATTTTACGTACTTTGTGAAAAAATTAGAATTTAAGAGATTGTATGAAGCTTGCTCGAACATTTCTTCTTACATCCAATTACCATTATATATATATAATTTATTAATCTTAATAAGCCTGTTGAAAGTGAGAAGCTTTTGTTTCATATACAAGTAGCAATTGAAAAGTACCAAGCTCTTTGCAAAAATTGTGCCCACATGAGGAAAATCAAGACGTCATGAATACCCTCGAGGACAGTTTACCAACAGTGCTTTTGTATGTTCAATTTTCAGGGCAATATATCATGTGATGGGGTCAGGTTTGTTTTGGGCACTATTACTAATAATTACTGTGGCTGCATTGACCCCGCACTTCATCACAAAGGTTTTCGGCGAATATTTTATGCCAGACGATATCCAGATCGGGAAGGAGATGGAAAAACTTAGGAGAGACTTGATTCACACACCAAGGTCAGAAATTCAGATGAGATCATTCTCACGGCATCGAAACTAAATAAATGAAAAGGAAGGGGGTTTTATACAGGGTTATTTCTTCTTTTGTTCATTTTTCCATTTTCATAGTTGTGTATATTGTAGCATGATTCATTTGGTATAGTTCCTTTTTCTAGCTGTTTTTTTTTTTTTTTTTTTTTTTTGTTGGCCCAGGGTGTGTATCTATCTGTTCATGAACATTCTTTCAGGGATAAAAAGAATCACATTGTTACTTGTTAGTTAGTCTTAATATAGTTCAGTTGTCTATTCACTTTTATTGTGTCTTGGTCTTTTGATTGGGAATGATACAGAATGCTCATTTGAGTGGAAATTTGAAACTAGAAAAATGAGTGCAATTTTTAATTTGTTTTTTGTTGGGCTTTATTTTGTGTTCTGATTAAGCATTGGGCTTTTGTGGCCTCAATTTTTTCAACTAGAAACCAAACATGACCCAACTTTCCCTTGTTCTTAAATGATATAAGGTTAATTCTGTTATGGATCAGATGAAATATGAGCCTTTCATTTTTCATAATCAGATGGTCACGATATGTCTTTTACATACTATTAAAGAGAAATATTTAATAAGAATTGCTCGATCCAAAATGAAAGGCTGCTTAGCCAATCCATAGCAGAACAACTCATGATATAATCATGTAATTGACAAGAGATGAGTGATTACCCTATCAAAAAGTTAAGAAACAAGTCTTTTATAAGTGAGAAGAGTTCAAAAGTGTTTAAGGTAGCACTTGGTCAAAAAATTGTTTATAGCGTATATGTAAAATTCTTTTTGGTAAAACTTTTGAGGAATTAGGCGAAGGAAGACCAAGACCTTATTATCATACTTTGTGAAGTGATGTTTGGCAAAAACACATCATATTATCTGGCCCTTTTTCTTTGTTTGGCAAAAACACATCATACTTTTTTAGTTTTTTTTTCCCTAGCGATTGACTGATTGTTGGTTGTCCCCCCTCCAAAGGAGCCTGCAATTAATGTCAGTATGTAATAATCTTTGGCTGAAATTGTTATTTCTTACAATAATTTTTTAAGTTAATATGTAATGGGCCTTATATTAAGAAAATTGATGTGAGTCTTAAATTTTAATGGGCTGAGACATTAACGTCAACGAGCATTAACATATGTCAACGGTGGTGCTTATAAAAAAAAAAAGATCAACGACTCAGGTTTCTTATTTAGAAAAATAATCATTTCATATCATTTTTTTTAGTATGCTTTTATATATAGCAAGATGTGCCTCTTTTTTCATACAGATCATGTATATATGTCTTAGCTAGAGAACGTCGTTTAGTGTTTTTGTTCTCAATGAGATAAAATAATTCATTGAGAAATATATAATGAACGTGCTTTCCAAAGTGAACAAAAATTCAAAAGACGAGTCCTGGTCTAGCTACCCCATTGTTGACTATTGGATTGTTATATAGTCCAAGCATATAATAATTTGTTTGCACTGTACAATAAGTACTAATTAAGACTGTTAATTATTTAGATAGGGAAATAGTAATATCATATTTCAATATATATCAGTACTAATCTTAAGAACAATACTAATGCATATAGAATATTGCATATATGCAAGCACTAATATTTTTCATAATTTCCTATCAAAAATAGAAAATTTTGGTATGCAACTAGGTTTCAATATTAAGTTTACGATGAGCAATTTGGATTAGCCATTTGAAGTATGGTTTTGAGATAACAAGCCGAAGCACACTACCTGCAATAGCCTCACTCAAATTAATTGGTGCATTACTCAGGTCACCTACTGACTAGTTTTTTTTTAGATTTAAGTGGATATTTCCACCATCTCCTATTTTTTTTAGGAGATATTTGTGCCTACGGAGGATTGAATCCATAACATCTTAGAAGTCATCCTAGTTAGCTACCACTTGAGCTACTAGTCCATTTGCGACCTACTGACTAGTAATTAGTAATTAATCTATGGTAGTATATATGAAAATACAGTGCATATCAATGATCCATTATATATACTGTACACATTCCCTCAGAAAAAACGGAAATATATATACCCTATGCTGTCGTGTCTGTTATGGGCAAAGGAGACATGTACAAAACCCTACTATGACTGAGGCTCTTGGCTCATTTGTTGCATGGCAAGGAGACATAATTAAGACAGTACAAAACCAAGAATATATGAGTTACTAGAGATCGATAACCAATTTGTACGGTTTCACACCCGACTATATATATAGATTGGGCGATTTATAGCTATAATGCTATGCACTGAAATCTGCTACGATCCAAATCGGATCGGAGGACCCTCCAATCCTAAATAAATTGTTGAGATTATTGTGAAAAAAGCTCCCTAAAATCTACAGCCGTCGGCTCGGGGATTGGAGGGTCCTCCGATCCTATTTGGATCGTAGCCGATATACGGACTCATAATGCTATATATATATTTGATGCATCATGCATGTATATCTTTCTGAGTGAGGCTATTGCGCTTTGCAAAGCGCAGTGAGATAGTGCGCTTCGGTCCTATATTTCAAAACCATAGCTCGACTGAACAATCCAAGTTACCCAACACAATCTACATATTGAAATCTTGTAGATTACCAATTTTTTTTATTTTTAGAGTTTTCTAACTTTTTTTTGGATTTTTGAAAATTGTATAGAAAATACACAAAATTTGTATATAAAATGGGTCATTATTCAAAAATTCAAAAAAATAGTTAGAAAACTCTAAAAATAGAAAATTTTGGTATGCAATTAGGTTTTAATATCAAGATTATGGTGAGCAATTTGGATTCGTTATTCGAGCTACGGTTGATGAGTTATGAGGCCGAAACACACTAGTCACTGTGCTTTGCAAAGCGCAATAGCCCTCAATCTATCTTTCTTGGATATATATGATCAGTAAAGTTTAAGTGGCGTATATATACATGGAATTTTCTTGGATATATATGACAGTAAAATGGACAGTAAATTTGAGGACACTAGGTATGACCCTATGTTCATCGTCTTGCTGACCAATAGTAGTTATATGTTTCCTTTCCTTTTTTTACCTATGTAATGAAACAAAAATAGCAGTGAAACAAGTCCAATAATGAGCATCCGGTAGGGGTTATATATAAATGTAGGTCTCACCCATCGTCATTATCAGTTTATTATTTGTTTTTATTTTATTTTGGAAGGATGCTTGTCCAACTATTGCATCTTTGACGTACCAATGTAGGGTCTTAATTTAATTATATGTGATATATATAGGTTAATTCTTTCTTTTCCTCATAAAATAAAAAAGATGGTCTGTTTCGATTCAAATTTGATTATATTTGTTGTCCAATTAACCTTTATTTAATTTGTATCGGTGTATATATATTGAACGGATTGAATAAATTTTTCTTGATCAACCGAATTATATATATATATATATATATATAATCTGTACTTTTTAGTTCACTTAATAAATCCAGAAATTCAATTTATTTGAGTAACACTAACTTGATAGTTTCTTCCTTGATTTGTAATTTACTGCAAATTGGATAGTTAATATACTATCGTGATTTTGAATGTTCTTTGCTAATTAAGCTAACTCGCTTCATTAATTCGTTCATACAGATAAAGTACAAATGTACAATAGATACTGAGAAGATAAAGTGAAAAAACAATATTTCTTATCTTCTGTAAGAACATTGAAAATCATGATATTACCCTTGGTATCCATAATTAATTTTCTCATCTTTAATTTTGCCTTTTCACGTGGAAAGTTGGTGATTAATTCCAACTTTTCAGACAAACTTAAAGTTGATATTTTTGTTCTCACAAAAGTGTGATTGAAAAAAGTATATATTTAATAGTTGGATGCATGTATTGACGAATAGTGTTTGGCAAAAAGAAATTGGGACAACATAAGAACACGAAAGACCGGTGGGGTTACAGTTGTCATCCCAAATTAACAACGTTACAAAGTACAAATTAACCTCTGAATAGAATTTCTCTAGACCAAGATCAACGGAGCATTAAAATATGGGGTAATACCACCACACCCCCCTAAACTATTTCCTTGTGACAAGTTGTCCCTCAAACTTTAAAATGTGATAAACACCTCCTAAATTATGCATTTTGTGACAAACACACCCCCATCAGCTAATTAGCTCTTTAATGATTCATTTTGAAGTGTAAAAAGATCAAAATACCCTTGTATGTTTGTGTCAAAATATATTTAAAGTATTTATGTTGTATGGAATTTTAATTTACGAAAAATCCTAATAAATTAAGAATGAAAAATAAAAATTTATACCTTGTATGTTTATGCATGCCACCATTCAATAAATATTCACAATAAATTATTTAATTTGGTATATCATTTCTAGTTCGATTTTTTTTTTTTGATACTTTAAGATTATCATTATAGAAAAAATATAGTTATACAATAAATTGATTTAAAAAAAAACACTGAAAATTGATGTAATTTTATTTAATTTAAAATAAAAATACAACATTGTCAAATTAAAAATGTTTACCATTTTAAATCAAATTATAAAAGTAGTGTATTATATTACTATTATTGATGAAATATATGTGTTAGGAAAATTTAAATTAACGCTTTTAAAACAAACATACAAAAATTGAATGCAAAATTTATATAATAATAAAAATTTGAACGCAAAATTTAAAAAATTCTGATTAATTTATATATTTTTAGGTAAATCTAGATTTTTTGTAAAATAAAATTCCATATAACATACATTGTTATATAATTATTAATTAAATATTGTGACACAAACATGCAAGGGTATTTTAGTCTTTTGATATATCAAAATGGATCATTAAAGGGTTAATTAGCTAATGGGGGTGTGTTTGTCACAAAATACATAGTTTAGGGGGGTGTTTGTCACATTTTAAAGTTTGGGGGGCAACTTGTCCCAAGGAAATAGTTTAGGGGGATGTGGTGGTATTACCCCTTAAAATATTATATGATACAGAGTCCAACTTAATTTCTATAATGCCCTTCTAATTTTATGAATGGCTGAAACTAGTAAAGTTGGGCTGAAATTATTATATCTTACAATAAATGGCTGGAAACTCATCTATTGTGAGGAAACTTATATGGGACTTAAATTTTAATGGGCCAGGACATTAATGTACGTCAGCGGTGGTGATCAATCTAAGTAAATAAGCAACGACTGAGATTTATTCTTTGGGAAAGATAGAACTTTTATGTCAAAAAATCTAATCTCCTTTTATTAGGAGCAAGGATTAGTTAATTTGTGGATGATGGAATGGTACAAAAACAAAATAAAACTGAAGAGGCGTCTTCGGAAAAGAAAAACCACCTCTTCGGAAAAGAAAACTCAGGCGAAGAAAATTTACGGTGGGGGATAGACCACCGCCGTCTCTCCCCCGCCACCTCTCTTTCTACTTTCTTGTTCTTACTGATAGTCTTCTGTTTTGTCATTTCGTCTGTTCGTTCGTCGATTCGTTACTCTTGTTCCAAACAAGAGACTTTCGTCTTTCTTCATTTGAGATATTCTACCATTGCTATGAGAATCTTGAGATGACAGATGTACTTTAACTTCAACAAATCATATGATGCTTTAGAAACTTGAGTCTAGCTAATGGAACATTTAACATACTATACCAAAGACGATTATGTTCTTCAAGCCGGTAATTTGGAAAAAAATGATATTATGCTTTCAATTTGTCTCTTGTATTGGAGACAAAATCAGTTAGCTTGTTAAACTAGATTGGTTTGGTCATAGATTCATTTGCTATTGTGTTATTAGTTTTGGATTTGAAAATTTTCTAGTTATTTCTGTCGATGTAACGATCTATTCTGAATAAAATTTGTTGTCTACGGACCTTTTGATGTTCAAAAAAAAAAATTAGTTAGTGGTCTTGGGACTAAATGAAGTAAATGCATGTATTCGATATATTTAATTAGTAGAATGCATTATTAAAATTGGCTAAACTTTTTATGGATTTTTAAAGTTTAAAACTAATCATTCTGTCCGCTAAATAAATTAATTTGTATAAATTATATTATGTATAGTAATGTAAGTAATAATATATGGAGAAAAACTGCATTAACATCAAGCTACTCTAATTTAAAATAAGAGGAGGGATCCATTGACAATGCTTATCTTTACAATATTGACAATAAAGATTTTGAAAAATTTGTAAAAATAATTAAAAATTCTAAAAAATAGAAAAAAGTTTATAGAGATATTGTTTAACTTATAGATTGATTATGTTTCAAATTATATTCAATTTAAGTGATGTTTGATAGCTCTTTAAAGTTCGTGAAATTTCAACCGTTAAAAAATGTATAAAATTTTGATAAACCATCAAATGATGTTCAAATTGATTGAACTTTTAAACACTATTAATCTATAAGTTAAAGAATGCATCCATCAAAGTTTTTTCATTTTTAAGATTTTTTATGAATTATTATAAATCTTTCAAAACTCCCATTGTCAACCTTGTCATTGTAAGTATTGTGTTGTCCCTAATGGCGCTTAGAGGGAAGGGGTGAATACGGTGCCTTAAACAATTTTAACAATTTTCGCCCAATTAACAATTTTGGCCGAATCCTAAATCAATTCAATTCTATGGCTGAACAAGTTTGCAATAAAGTAAATAGGGATGGGTAAGAGAAAATGCAAACAATGAGCAGAGACACGCGGTTTTTAACGAGGTTCGGCAAATCGGCCTATGTCCCCGGGGTAACGCTACCAACTCGGTGGTGCGTCTTTCCTATTACTCGCAAAGAAAGGAAGTACATAACTCGGTGATTCCTTACACAACAAACGGGCCGTCACCGAGGTTGGAGGAGAGGTGAAACTCAAGCTCCGGAAAAGAAAACTAGCTCTCGAGCTAACCCTCTTACAAGATCTACGATCTATGGTGTAGTTGAGGCTTGAATCACAATGATTTGGCTATGAAAAGCTCACTCAACAATGGAGTTTAGTTCTAGAGTTTTCTCTCATTCAACAGATTTAGAAATGGGGCAAAAGTTCTATTTTGATTTGGGAGAGAAAGATATTTATAGTGGTCTCGTGATCTAACAGCCCGCAGCTCAGATCTATGTTCCGTTATAACGGAACCTGGAGTTGAGCTTCTGGAACGAGGTCACAAGCATTCCGTTATAACGCATTATATCCTTGCATTATAACAGAATGGTTGACCTTGCTAACGGTACTTTGGATGTGACATTTGACCGTTTGATTTGTAATATCACCGTTAGATTATTCCGTTATAATGGAACAGGAGGTTCCGTTATAACGGAACCTGGGGCTGGTTCCATTGTTTGAGCTTTTCAATGCCATAAATAGTGAATGTCTTAAATATGTAAATCTGCCTAAATTCACTATTATATTTAACCTATAAAATCAATGATAAGCTAGTCCAGATCTTGAGATATTTCCATCATCTTTAGCTTATTTTGTCTTCCAACATTGTTGCTTGTTTGCTTGTAAATTCTTGATAATTGCTTAAATGATTTCCTTACACAAACAACATACTCAAGAGATCGTTAGTAACATAATTTGATATTGTTTTGGAAATCTTCAAATAAGAAGATTATTTGGAACAACATATTGTCAATGGATCCCTCCTCTTAAAATAAATGGCTAATAAGAACCAGCCTTTGGTCTAGTGGCTAAGAGTAACGCCCTCTGTGTGGGAGGTCATGGGTTCGAAACCCAGTTGGGAGGTCTTTTATAGACATTTAAATTTGAGTAGCTTGACTTTCATCTTTATCTCAAAAAATAAAATAAAATAAATGGCTCATATTTGTCCCTTTTTTTTCATATGTATAAGCCTATATATACAGTAAGGAGAATATTATGCCACTATAATTGATGATATGGCTTGCAGTTAACTTCAGAATTTGTTCAACGACATGCACATCTATTCTCCACGTTATAGGACAGCGTTAATTTGTTTGTTGAATTTTAATGAAAAAAAGTTGAGCTAGATAATATGATCTGCAAGGTAAATTTTCGATTGCAATCTCTTTGAAAAATAGTTAATGTCATGATCTGGACAGTCAGCCATTCAATCTGATTCTGTAGATGATCTCAATCTACGGCGTAAAGGGGATAAAATGGAAGCATGTAATTTTGTGTAGGAGTACTATATATGTATGTTCAGCTTTAACATATCTCACATTATGACATTAATTGATCTGTCCTCTTGCTGGAAAAGAGAAATATAGAACAATTCAGCCATTGGTCTAGTAGCTAACAACAACTCTCTCTGTGCGGGAGGTCGCAAGTTCGAAACCTGAATAAGGGCTCTTCTCTAGACATTTTAAATTTGAGTGACTTGACCCTCATCTTTCTCTCAAAAAAAAAAATAATAATAATAAAAAGATATGGCCCTGCCTCAAACTTTCTGATCACAAAAGATGCAATACCAAACTACAAATTAAGGATATCAACTTTTTCGGGACAGATATAAGAATGTTGATCATAAGGGGAAAAAAATATATTCTTAGACATGTAAAGGATGAACATGAAGTCTTGATAAATAAATAAATTCTAGACACATGCTCTCTTACAATGAAAAAAGAAAAAAAGAAAAAATTTAGATAAACACACCCCCACACACCACTCAATACTATTATACAACCCATAAATTGGATGTTCACTGGTTGAACGTAGGTACTGCATATATAAAGCCATCAATAATAGGAAGTTTATACACAAGGGGTAAAGAAATGATATTGAGAAAATAAGCTGCAAATCTTGATTTGAAGTTGAGTACCGTTCTTCAAACAGACCTTGAAACCTGAAAATAATTAAACAGTAGTTACATTTTAATTAGAACAGTGTATGATTAGTAAATTCAAGAAAAATAAGAGGGCATTAATTAATGCGCGCATACATACATAAGCTAGCATTTTGGAATTGCAAGTTTCATATATAGGCATGAATATATATATATAAAAACTGTGCCATATATATATACACATTTTTAGAACTGTGTAGGAATATGAAGACAAACTGGACAATGTTACTCCATCAATCAAAGGAAAAAACTAATATTATTGTATATATATATATACACACTTTCTTAAATCATTAAAGGTAGTTGTAAACTGAAAACTAATCTGTTGTTTTTTTGAGATTAAGATGAGGAGCAAACTACTTAATTTTAAGTATGCATAATTGAAGCTTTAATTAATTGATCATGGTTTCAAAACCATGCCCTCCCAAATTAAATTAACTTGGACTGTATTGATGCTTAATTAATTATAAGTACTAAGTAGTTTATAGAAAAATATGCTCCATAAAATTTTAGCTTTTCAATGGTCATTAAATATAGATAATACAATATACAAGGTTCAAATCGTTTGGCTACAGTAATTACTAATGTACATAAAATATTAAAATGTGCCTTATATTTATATATACATGCTATACCATAAAGGTTAACTCGTCGCTTGGGAAATTAATTTACCATGGTTGTTTTTAATGGTCAGAAACTCAGAATGCACGTATATATACATTTGCTATATGTTTAACGGCATACAAATATTTAATGTAGAAAGACTACAGGTAATTGCATGCAAACGTTATAAAATAAAAATCATATATATATAAGAGATAAATGGCATATATACGCTTATCAATATGCATAATTAAGCTCTTGCATGTTCATCAATCAGCTTGTTAACACTAGCTAGTCAATATGAATCCGTTACACTATAATTAATAGGACGATCCAATATGATGCTTACATGAGTTGAATTCAAGGTGCTGATGATCTCTATATATCGTATTAGTATTATTTTGTGCTTTTCAGACCATTCAGAGTTTACTATGTAATTGAAGTATTGTACATATTAATCACACGCAGATCGTAATCATGCAAAATTAAAAAGCAATTAATTTTATGAGGTCCTTGCATTCTATTTCCACGTTGATATATATTGAGAAGGTAATTAATTATATGGAATTATATATGTACTTCAAGCTTCAAAGCATATATACCAATGGATTAAAATTGATCACAAAAGCAATGGTTAAATGAAAGATATATACATAGGAAAAAAAGATTATGAGAGTACATACGAGAAAGTAGCTCTCCCCCATTTGCAAGCTTTTCATGAGGAATCCATGCTCGTTGACAGGGAGGAGCTCGCCGGAGGAATGCACGAGCATCGCGTCGTATCCGAACATCGATCGCACATCGATGGGTCCCCTCGGCAGCTCCACTGCCATGCCATTTATGAACACTGTCATTGTTCCTGCATTTAGCAAAATTACCAAAAAAAAAAAAAAAAACAAAAACAAAAACAAAAACAAAAACAAAAACAAAAACAAAAGAAAAAAAGAAAAAAAAAAACAAAATACTGTGAGTTTACAAAATGAATATATTTTCTGAGTTGCATTAAATGTGGTGAGACTACTAGTTTACACTACTACAAATTAAGAGTCAAATATGGAGAGACATATATATATATAGCTTGTCATCATCCTAGAATTGGCCGGATTAGTAGCTAGCTAGCTAGATATATAGCTCACATTCATAACTATATATGGTCAATTAATAAACTTTTTCTTTCTTGATGAATATATTAACATATGTAATGGATATATATTTAATTAGGCGCAACCATGAATGTTCTTTTAAGTAGCTAGCTAGCTAGCTAGGTCAATGCCTAACTAATATTGAAAAAAAAAAAAAAGTTTCGTAATTACAACTTCGCAAGTTCTTAGAAAAGGAAAGAAGAATAGAAACAAATAGATTTGTGAATGGAAAGCTCTCTCCCATATTTTTCCCTACAAGAAATTGTTATGAACAATTAAAATGGAAAGAAAACTTTTGGCTAGATAAGTACGTAGCTAGGAATCCTTAATTTGTAAATTGTGACAGGGCATGCTAATTAAGATATATCGATCGATCACGTTCTCAATTCAAAAGAAATTATAAGTAAATTGTCTTAAGGCAATAAAATAGGAGTTTGATATGTATGAGTATTATTTTATGAAGCTCAAATTAAGTTTAAAGATGAATTAATCATGCTTATTGTTAAGCTTACCAGTTGGTTGGTAGTGCATTTGTGGCAAATTTGAAGAGCATGCGGAATTAGTATTGTGCTGATCACTTCCCAGTAGTCCGAATTGGCGCGATATCGCAAAGAGATCATCGCCGGCATCATCCCTCAGCTGAATGCTAGGGTTTAAAGAACTAACAGCGGAAGAAGAACACGAAACAGCACCGGCAGGATACGTAACGGCGCCAACAGCAACGCCGGAGTTATAATTGCAATACGAAGGGCTTCGGTTGCTGCTACCGCTGCTCGAGCAACTACTAGAAGAATTGGCTAGAAACATGGAGTTGCAGCCGCCAACACGTTGGGCCGTCGACCCGGTGCTTGCTGCTTGCTGCTGGCGCTGTCGGCGGCGCGACCTGGATCTGCGGTTCTGGAACCAGTAAAACACATTCGCATCGCGCACGGCCCCGAACTTCTCGAGCAGCTTCCTGATGCGCACCGTCTCCTCCTTCGGGGGGTTGACCATGCCACTATTAAAGATCGATTCAAGGATCAAGATTTGTTCGGGCTTGGGGGTCCATCGGGTCCGGACCGGCTCTGGCGGATCGGATTCTGCATGGCTGCTAGGGTTGGCATGGAAATGCTCTGAAGAAGCTTGCTTCTCCATGGAGGAATTAGAACAATCAAGATTCAAGAACAATCAAGCCTGGCCAATTGAGTACAAGTTCAAAGAGTTATATAGCAAGTATATATAAACAGATTTTGGTAATAGAGTGGAGAGAGAGAGAGAGGCACCTGACCTAGATAGATGAATATATAGATAGATAGATAGCTAGAGAGACAATGGTTTGCAAACATGTATGTTGGTAGAGCGGTACTAGTACTTGTAGTTTCACAAGAAGAATTTTATTACTTCAAGGATGAGTTTACTTGCTTACTTACTTTGGTGTTCAAGTTCAATGCGGTCATACTGAAGTCTAATTCATTAGCTACCTAATTTAGGAAAAACATCTTTTGCGTCCATGGAAAAGTAGTACACAAGCCTACAGAAGTACAAAGAATGTAATTGATACACTTTGAAATCTGAACTATAACAAATACATCTGAAAATGTAACATATAATTGCTATGGACAGATTTTCTATGAACGCTAGGTATTACTCAGTAAATTATTCTTTGAATTTGCTGAATGACTAATATGCCCCTAACAAATTAATTAATTATACCTAGAATCATGAGTTGGTGCGTCAGAAAGTGACTTCAGTATGAGATTTCAGGATAAAATAAATATATATAATTATATATGATTAAATATGTACATATTTGTGGGATCCGTGATCTATTGACAAACTGTTTGCTTGAGCACTAATTAATAATGGCTTGATACATATATCAGTGAATAATTTTTATAACAAGGTAGCTAGCTAGTTGCATATATATATTATATTATATTATATTATATAATATTATATATTAAATATGTGATATATATATATATATATATATATATATATATTATATATAGTAGTAACTTTTTGAAAGATGCACGGATAATATTACAAGCTTCCAAAAAGCATATGAAAAAATGATAATTTCTTAACCATGAGGGAGGGGTGATTATTATTATTATTATTATTATTATTATTATTATTATTATATATTGCATAACAGTACTACAAATGCCCGTCGGCAAGGTAATTAAGTACTAATTAAGCAATTAAATAATTCAAACCTAAAGGGTTTTTTTTATAATCAGGGGCTGATGAAATTCCATTCCATTCCATATTTTCCACCCCACACTAACCCTACCCCAACAGATTTGTCCAAATTACATGCAAGTACAACAAAACAAAAGGGGTAGAATTAAATAAATAAATAAAAGAGGGACATGTGGGGCACCACAAAGTTTGGCAATATATTGACCCCTGAAGCAAGCTGCGGTGCGCTTATATCTTATGTTCCTTTGCCATTATATAACCTTGTTGCTGCTGCTGCTGCGAGGAGACTTCCATGTGAAAGAAAGGGAAGGGGCCAAGCTGCTTGGCTTTGTTTGTGGGAGCACTAACAAGTGCATGTGATATTTTGGGGAAGATTCATGAACTCTGGGACCCCTTTGTCAGAGGAAAAATAAAATTGAGGGTTCTTTTTTTTTTTTTATGGGATTTTTCTGATCTTTTTTTTTTTTGAGGAATTTTTCTGATCTGCTATTTCGACTTGATGACATGTGGCGGCGTCTTGTCGTGTCATCAAACGTTTTTATTGTTTCTTTTTTTTTTTTGATTTTTTTTTTAAGAGCTTCACACTTTGTTGGCAAAAGCCATACATGCCAGTTCAAAAAGTTGGAACCAAAGTGTTGCACTTTGCAAAGAGGTCACACGGACACAGCACACTAATTAACGATTAAAATATCACATATATATTTTATAATTAAAAACATTAAAAGACGCTTTGAATTTTGTATTTTATTCATACTCTAGAAAGAGGGGTGAGCTTCCAAGCTTTTTAGCTATGCCACATCATCACTATTATTAACCATTGATTTTGTTTAAAACTTTTCACCTACTTTGATCCAATGGCTTATATTTTTTTTTCTCTCCTTATTAATTAAGATGAATGTGGTATGTCTAAAACAAATTTTAACCCTTAAAAATGGTCCAACATTTATATATTATAAATTATTGCATTATTAATATTATTTAATTGCATTAAAATTTTGTTCAAGTTTTGTTTAATATAAATATTTAAAATTTTATAAAGTTCTTAGTAATTTATTTGATACCATTTTTCGGGGCGAAGCCCGAGTTACAGCTCTAGTATTTATAAAGAGGGAAATGACCACATTTTTTTTGACCAATCAGTGAATTATGAAATTAAATCTAAAATAGTTGTATATGAAACTTTTAAATAACAAATTAATTGCTGTAATGTGTTGTATATATCATATTTACGTGTACATAAAAATTGTATCAATTTACATATGCATCAAGCATTAACAAAAAATTAACTATTCAAATTTTATGATTTTTCTCCTGATCACTTGATGGTTATCAAATTGGGGTTAAATTGTCATCTTTTTTATGTATATCGATCGTGTTATTGAGATGATTATAATACACCCAATAATTTGTATTTACTAATATATATACCAGTAAAAAAATAGTCAAAAAGGATACCAAAAACCAAGATACATATATGTATAGACATTAGCAAAAAAGATTTTTAAAGAACCTTATATATATATGGGCATATATGCATAACGAAATAAAGTCTCTGGAGACTGCATCCTATATATATACATATTATTTATAAGAGTGACGTGGGATTTGAACATGCACCCCGTAATAGAAGAAATATAAAAAGAAATAATTTCAAATATTTTAGTGAGAGAAAACAGGGGTTGGCGAGAGAGAACGGTGTAGTTTGCTTTTATTAGCAGCCTCCGCCAGTTTTTACTCTCGGTTTTGCAGCTCCATCGATCGATCGGTATGTACGTACGTAGTCCCCTTAATTAGCTAAGATTCTTCTGAAATTATTCCCTTCTCTGATTTAACCAGGTGGTGTCATAACACATAAGGGATTTCATATCCTCTGTAGCGCTGCATTGTGTAGCGCGGGATATGAACCGTTAGATCATCTTGGGATCTGTACTGGCTCAAATCTCGAGATGATCTAACGGTTCACATCCCGCGCTACACAATGCAGCGCTACAGAGGATGAGCACTCTAAGGGATTTCGTATCCTCGAGATGATCTAACGGTTCACATCCCGCGATACACAATGCAGCGCTACAGAGGATGAGCCACATAAGATTTTTTTTAATTTACTTATAAGTACTCCTTAATTAAGGTTGGCTTTTAGGATCTTAATTATGAGGTTTTTTGTTTGTATGCAATCATGCATGCGTGTGTGAGACGGTGAGAGTGCTTGCAAATATTGTGTGTGTGGTAGTGGAGGGTAACAATTAATCATAATGTGATTTAAGTAAAGAAAATAAATTTCCTTTAATTTTATGAGTAATGCAATTTTGTGAGTTTAAGCTCACTAAACATTGGTGAGCTTAACTGAAAAAACATATTTAATCATCTTTTATAATTTTGATTTATGTTTATTTATTATAATAAATCAAAATTTGGAGATGATTATATATGTTTTTAGAATTTTCTAAGTATTTGTTATGGTTTTTAAGATGGTTAAGTATGATTTCTTATTTGGAGATGATTAAATATGTTTTTAAAATGTTTCAAGTATTTGTTATGGGTTTTAAGATGGTCTATCTTCATATCATTTTGTTATTATTATTTCGTAGTTTATCTTACAAAATTATAAAACAAATACTTAACTAAAGCATTCTAAAAATAAAAAATTTTGTATCCCATGAATTTTTAATATAAAGAATTTAATGAAATAGATGAATCACTATTGGTCATATTTAAGTATGTTATTTGAACTAAGCTAACCAAAGTGATATTTGAACTTAACCTCATATTAAAAGAGAATGCATGCTATTTATTTATATATAGATAGATTAGGTAAATCCTATTCGAATAAGGTTAAGAGAACATATATATAAATGACAATTAAGCATGTGCAGTTGGATTGATGAAATTAAGCATGCATGAACTACACGCTGTCAAAGTGTCAATGGAAATTAAACAGTATATGAGTTCTCAAAACAAGCTAAATAAAACCATGTTCCCAGTTGTTTGATTATAAATTTATAATCATATTTTTTTATTTTTTATTTTTTATCTAAAAAGATCATTAATTGGTTCACCGTGTCGGATTGTTAATTCATGTGTACTGTTTATATAGGATAAAGACAAACCGTCCATAAACGACAATCATCTATGCTAACTGATAATTTATGTATGTCGACGCAAATATATAATTTTGGTTAACTAATGTTATATGTTATAACTAACATATAACACACACACACACACACACACACACACACACATATACATATATATATATATATATATATATATATATATATATATATATAGTTTGACTATTATACTAACGTTAGCATTTCGGACCGAAATGCTAACGCCTCAAAATTATTGTTACCATGTCCGAAATCACGATTTATGGTGCTAAATAAATTCTTTATATGAAAATATTGGGGAATACAAAAATTTTTTATTTTTAGAGTTTTTAAGTATTTGTTTTGAATTTTATAAAAGAGCTCATAAATATTAGTAAAATATTGATGTTTGTACATGCTATTTTCAAAAATACAAAATAAATACTTAAAAAATTTTAAAAATGGAAAATTTTTATATTCTCCAATATTTTCATATAAAGAATTTATTGAGCACCATAAATCGTGATTTCTGACACGATATCAACAATTTTGAGCCGTTAACATTTCGGTCCGAAATGCTAACGTTAGTATAATAGTCTAGCTCTCTCTCTCTCTCTATATATATATATATAAGGTCCGAATACATATTTAATTCTAACAAAATATTCTCTGACTAAGCAATTAGCAAGCATTTTGCATCCAACCGTTAAATTTATTTTTGCTTCATGGAAGTCCTCTCATTAATTTGGTTATGTTTTAATTACGCCCTTATATATACTAGAGCTGTAACTCGGGCTTGGCCCTGAAATATGATAACAAAAAATTAATAAAGCTTATCAAATAAAAATATTTATTTAAAAAAATTTTGATGATGATGTATAATTTATAAATAATAGCACATAAATGTTGAACCACTTTAAGGAAAATAATCATCTTATTAAATGGGGAGAGAGAGAAAATATAAACCGTTTGATCAAAGTAGATGAAGAGATTTAAACAAAATCAATGGTTAATAATATTGACGATGCGGCATAGTTGAGGTGCTTTGAGAGTTACCCCTCTTTCTAGTTTATAGATTAAGCAAATCAATTAAATCTCTGAGAAATATGTAATGGCTAAATATATTTTTTAGCCCCCTTAATTAAGTAGCCAAAAGTTGAGACATGAATTTTGTGAGTACTTTTGAGTCAAATGTGCGTATGATAAAGACGTATATATATAATTAGCAATCATAAGATCAAAGTCTCGAGTCTGCGTGTTGTTTGTCTCAGCGGCTACAAACTAAAGGAGAAGAAATCATAAAATTCTTAATGGATAGTGGTTCAAACAAACAACTAATTATAAAAATACAAGCAATGAGTACACATCATATGACATAAAAAAAACATATATATTCTCATAACTCATAAGCATGTGTACATATCGCCCGTCTTTTCTCCGCAAATGAAGCAGCCCAAAGAGGGGGAGAGCATCCAATTAATAAGTTTGGTAGATCAGCTTTTCTTGGAATAATAATTAGTTTATACAAAGAACGTACAATCTCAGAAAGATCTTTCTTAAATCTAAATTTGGATTAAACATAATATATAGTATATATAGCACATCGAGCAACTTGACAATCATATCTGTATTTTTAATTTAAATTTGGAGGAAGAAAAAATGAAGCCCCGCAAGCAATTAGAAAATAATATTTGTGCGCATATTTGACCTTAAATTAATATGAGAGAGCCTAACTGTCCATATCTTTCATATTCATCTCCCGGTCCCTTGACAATTGTTATTTTCACAATATTGAAAAAAAAATCAAATATATTAAAAAAAATTAGAAATAAAAAACAAGTTTATAGATTTATTCTTGAACTAATAGATTGAATTTTAGACTTAGAAAACAAGTTTAGGATGGTACAGAAACTATGATAGGTATTAAGATTTAGAAAGTTAATTAGCTATTGAGAGTTGTATATATTACCTGTTGTTTCGATATGTTTTTCAGTTGGATATGGTAAGAGTGAGAGATGGATAAATAGTATTGGGGTACAAGTTGGATATAATATATATAAGGGTATTGCACTCAAGTACACACTTGATCACGAATTTTTTTTAATAAATATAAAATAATTTATAATTAAATATTTAGTTGAATCAGAAACTAATTTTGAGATATACGCGCCTATGGGAGAAGAAGCTAGGGGCGTCAAAACATGCCTCCAAATTACAAAGTCAGGGGCCTAATCACTCCTCATGAGAGCTCGTAGAGGGGCGTGATCGCGCCTCATGACTACCTGTATAGGGACGTGATCACACATCATGACTACCTATATAGGGGGCGTGAATTATGAATGGTGTAGGATTTCCTTCTTTCCCAGCCGCCTCCCAACCACAGAAATGAAGAAATGAAAGAGTGAGAACATTTTTGTTGCATCTGCTGAGGGAGGTAATGTTCCATTTCCTTTATTTTTATTTTTTTTTATTTTATATGTTACTTGATTATTTTTTTTAATAAAAATCTTAACTATTGGCATGAAAACTAATTATAAACTCTGTTATTGTAGATTGGTGGAATTCATTCCAATAAGTGTGCACTTTGGTAGTGATGTAACTCACAATGCAAGTATTGGTATATAATATACAATCAACCCAAAACTAACAATGTTAGCAGATGAAAATGTGACCTTAGAAGAAATTAGGGGTCGGATTTACCAAAATTTGGGAGTGCTAGAATCTCGGTGCTCAATGGAAATCCGATGTCGAGTTAATATTGCCCCAACATGATATTTTTATTTTAATGTGATGTTGGAATATGATGGAAGTTCTTGGAAAATTGTCCCAAAGTAAGAAGGCTTTGTGGTGGGGTCCAGTCGAATTTTTTTTTTAAAAGCCCACGAGCCCAGGAACCACACCCCTATACAGACAGTCATGAGGCGTGATCACACCCCTGGCTTTGTAATATGGAGGTGTGTTTTGACGCCCCTGACTTCTTCTCCTATAAACGCGTATTTCTCAAAGTTAGTTTCTAATTTAAATAATATTTAATTATGAATTTTTTTTGTTATTTAAAAAAATTTCAGCACTTCATCTATTTTCTTTTTACGAAAAATGACACATGACTTGGGGAAGTTTGCTTAAAGTAGGCAAGAAGGATGAAAGGATAGGGACCAACAAAAATATGTTGTCCAATATATTTTTGCCCCCTCTTGATCTTCAATCCAATTGGTCAGTTGGTTTTGTAATACTTCAAAATTGTGAAAAAAGTGTGATAATATAGCTCATTTATTGCTAAAAAATTTTAATTATGGACACAAATTTAGTAAATTTCATTGAAATATTGTACTAATTTTTATTTGTAAGACACTATCAAATTTAATTTACAATTGAAACCATGTATCTAATGTTTCTTAATTTACTTTATCTATTTTGGCCCCTGCTTGTAATTAGTCCTGGCCTCGCCACTGGTTATTGTGTTCGCTAAAAAGTAAAAAAAAAAAAAAAAAATGACCAAGTGTTTTTGTTTTAGCTATCTACATGTCTATAAATGTAAATTTTTTAAATGTATATCTTAATTTTTATAACAATATGAACATGTAGACACAAATGTTGAAGACACTAGATATAATTCAAAATAGAAGCACCCAGATCCTCTATTCTATTTGGCTAATTTAGCTATGGAATGAAATATGGGTCATTTATTTTTTATAATCGGATGGTCATGATGTCTTTAGATACAATTAAAGAGATATATTGGATCATAACCGCTCGATTCAAAACGAAAGGTTGCTTGACCGATCTACAAAAGAACCACTCTTTTTTATTTTATTCCACCCTGCATGTCCAAACAAATTCAGAATACTAAAATTACTTTCACTTTATTTCACATTTCACAATAAGTTAAATTTTGAAGATAAGGTCTCCATGGCGTAAAAAACATAGTGCCTTTATTTGTTTCTATATATGTTTTCCCCGGTACAGTGTACCTGAATCGACCACTGAATCCTACTCCAATTAATATTTACATACATACATAAAAGATGCCAAGGTGCACCGTTTTCTACTGGCCACATTATGTGATCCATCCATGTGCAGCACCTAAAGCCAAACCAAATGTTTGTTGGGTGGCCGGTGCATCTCCGCACATTATATTATTTGCACGGAATTTTATGATTTTGCCCTGATGATTATACAAATTAATTGAGTAATACCTAGCGTCCATAGAATATACGTCCATAGTGTTCATAAGTTACAAAATTAGATGTATTTGTTATATTTTGAGTGTGTCTATAAACATACGGATGCATTCTCGGCAGCGGATGCAAGATGTTTCTCAAATTAATTTTAGTGGGAAGTGATCGACAAAAAGTGCAATTATCAAAATTCTTTTAACTTTTTTTCCTATGACGGCCCATTTTTCCATTCTTTTTTTTTTTTTTTTGGTCTGTTTCCAAGAGAAATCAGATCAATGGCCAATGGGTGATCTATTATATATAGATTTCTCCATTGGGTTATGTTTAATATCTTCAGATCTCATTTATAATTACTATGACTTGTTGATATATGACTTCTTCTTTTCTTGAGTATTGGAGTAAAATTCAAATTGTTTTAGTTTTCTGATTGATCTTCAGTCTTCACCTATCTAATTAATTATATTGGGCCGGGATACCTCTCTTGCATCTATGTTCAGGATCAGTTAAGCTGTTTACTAATAATGATCTTTATAACAAATTCATTAATTTGTAATTAATCTTCCTAATGGTACACTCCTACATATGCAAGAAGGAAAAAAAGATGAAAAGAAAAGAAGAAGAAGAAGAAGAACACGTTTCGAAAAGATGAACAACCGACAAGTATGCGAGGTTTGAGCGATGGAATCGCACGATCTAATTGACTGCATATATGGTCTGCTGCTCTCTGGTAAATTTCTGATAATTAAGCTTGTTAATTAATTCTGAATACAGAGAAACTGACAGCACTCATACATATATATCTAGCTAGATCATATATCAGCACTCCTAATTAAGCTTGCCGGACATCTACATAGTGCCGAGTCCGACATGAACAATCGTGACATGTACAGCGTCGATCGAACAAGGATTTATGCCTAACTGTTGATGCTTAACTGATTTGTAAGCTCTGCAAACAACATCTCATGCTTTAACCTATGGATTCTGGTTCTCCATTGAAAGAAAAAGTAACAGCAAAAGAAAAGAAATTAAGAAGCACAATTATATACAATAATACAAGAGTGATGAAAAGTATATATAGGAGCCCAGGGAATTGTTAGATATAACGAGGCTGCTCTAAATCTTAGCCCATACATAGTTGTAGGCCCATTTTGAGGCGGCCTGGTATCCTTTCTGAACTCTGCTAATTTGGGCTTGGTGATGATAAATAATGCTGAGAGATATAATTAGCAGTATATAAACAAAGAGGAGGGATCCATTGACAACAGTTATTTTGACAATCTTAACAATGATACTTTTAAGAAATTTATCAAAAATCACAAAAATCTTAAAAATAGAAAAAAGTTTATGGAAGTATTACTTAACTTATAGATTGATTATGTTTCCGATTATATTCAATTCAAGCAACATTTGGTAACTTTTTAAAGATCCGTTAAATTACAACAGTTAAAAAATGCATAAAATTTTGATAAGACATCAACCAATATTCAAATTGATTAAAACTTGAAACATCATCAATCTATAAGATAAGTAATGCATCAAAAAAAATTTTTTCATTTTTAAGATTTTCTGTGAATTTTTATAATTTTTTTAAAAGTACCATTGTCAAGATTGTCAATGGATCCCTCCTCATAAACAAATATGATTATATTCATTCATTTGATTTGTTTCTAAACTTGTAGGAATTATTTATCTACGCATAAAAATACATCCTCAAATTTGTTTTATTATGTCTAAACTGTTTAGCTTCAAGTGACAATTTAGATATGCTAAGCTCATGTAACTTATTTTCAAATCAACACAATTCGCAAAAATCAAAAGTATCATAACCTCAGGAGATAATTGAAGAACGCTAAAATTTTAAAATATAATAGACTGTTATATATGTTCGACTGAAAGAAAAGTTCATTACAGTAAATAAATCCTAATAAAAACGGCTATAATACTACTATAAAACTAAGGATTATATTCTACTATCCAACTGAAATAGACTGGTAAAAATCACATTCAGACTTGAGTGGCCCTCTGCTTGTCAGACTTCCCGACATGGACTTCGTCGTCGCCAATGAACCGGCCCCAGAACCAGTGCGACTTCCAGACGAGAACCATCTCCTCGATCGGCACATTCTTCGTCTCTGGCAATAGGAAATAGATGAAGATAGTCATCATGACCACCCATCCGGCGAAGAAGTAAAAGGAGCCGAACTTCAAGTGGCAGAGCATGGAAAGGAAAGCCTGGGCAATGATGAAGGTGAAGAACATGTTCACCGACACATTGATCGCCTGTCCGGCCGATCGGATCTCCAGAGGGAAGATTTCACTTGGCACCAACCATCCGAGGGGCCCCCACGACCAAGCAAACCCGGCCACGAAGATGCAGATAAAGAACACCACAAAGTAGGCGTAGACCTTGGACATGCTTCCGACACCGCTTGTTCCAAACTTGATGCCAATCAAAGTCCCAACAATCATCTGTTAAATATATATGCAAAGCAAACAAAACAGTTAATTATATATAATTCAGTTAGTTAACAGGGCAATAATATAATTAACTCTTGCTGGTAAATTAATTAATGTACCTGGCATATAAGCATCTGAACACCGCCTTCCAAGTAGAGTGCACGGCGACCGACCTTGTCAACTGTGAAAATTGAAACCAAGGTTGCGAGGGTATTAACAACCCCGATGATGGCTGAAGAAAGCAGTGAGGCATCGTTGCCGAATCCGATGGTCTTGAAGAGAACCGGCGCATAGAACTGGATGACGTTCATGCCCGTAAATTGCTGAAAGAAAGGAATCATTATGGCCATTGTGAGCGGTGCTCGGTACTTGCGCTTGAGTATGTTAGACCAGGGATGGGCGACCTTCTTTGATTCCTCGCTTGCGACGACAAGGTCATTGTACTCTTCGTTTACATCATCAGTACCACGCACCCGACGCAGTGTCTGTAGTGCCTTCTCATTATGGCCACGGTCGATTAGAGAGTTTGGTGTTTCAGGGAGGATAAGAGAGCCGAAGGTTATGATGGCAGCAGGAATAGCTGCCAACGCCAGACTGAGACGCCAGCCCCAACCACCCTTGATCCTGTTTGTACCATAGTTCACAAAATTTGCGACCAGGATTCCGACTGTTATCATGAGCTGGAAGAGCATGTTGAGCATGCCACGGTGCCGTGCCGGGGCCATCTCTGACAAGTACACTGGCACAGACTGTAAAACAAATAAGACATATATTGTTAATTAATACGACAAATTAAACAATGTCGAAGCTCAATCAATTATATATATATATATATGCCTTTAGCTACTTTAAACTAAATAAATCAGAATTGCAGATTCCTTAATTAGTTACCTGATTAGCAAATCCAATTCCAATACCCAAGAGAATGCGTCCGAAAATCAGCATGAGGACATTCTGGGCACCACCATTAAGGGCTGCACCAATTAAGAACACGACGCCTCCCACGATCATGGAGATTTTCCTACCCCACATTCTGGTAACAGCGGATGCAGCCAACGACGCTACCAGAGCAGCCAGATACAGAGACGACGTGAAAGCCGTCAGAAGCTGACTATCAAACTTACAGTACTGGTTTGTACTGGTGTCCTCAATTTCCTGATGGTAGACTGAGGGAAAGAACTTCTTTAGGAAGGTATCCATGGATGTCACACCACCTGCAAATCATTAATTAATCAAGTTCCTCAGAATTCAGAAATCTAGAAAGGAAAAAGAAACAAGGAACCAATCATGTTTTAATATATTGATTTGTTAGTAAGGGAGTATATATGTTACCTGAAATTCCGAGGTCATATCCGAAGATAAGACCTCCTGTAGCAGCAATTAAGCAACTCAGCCACACATAGGCTGTTAATTTTCCGGGATAGTGCTTCCCGGTAATAGCAAACGACGCTCCTCCTCCTGCCATGAGCACGTTGTCGAGATAAGAGGTGAAAGAGAAGAGAGAGAGATCAATTGAATGGGGGATCGATGCTTCTCACAATGGAGGAGGACCTCCTTTTATAACATGAGTTTGCTGCTATGCTTAGAAAACTTCGACTATAATTGGAAATCTTGATGAAAAAATGTGTTTTCTTTTTTAAACATACCCGATTTTAAACATCTTATTATGCCATACTACAAAATTAATATAGGATGAGTTGCTATTTCTGGTTGGTTCTGATTCTTATCCGTATATGATCAACTCCTACGTACATGTTCAGAATGCTGCAATTGGTACATGGTTTAGGATATAGATCTCACAATTAGACCTACAAAACGAGGTGAACATATTTAGTTACATTAATATAGAGCATTTAATTAGATGATTATCTCTTTTTAGCTGAACAAAACTAGAAGTCCCTCGTCTATATCCATTATAGTTCTGATACATGCATATACTATTAATATATGTTCGTCAGAAAATAGCTCAAGCAATCCCCTGCGGTTCAGAAAATAATACTGCATTTAGTAAATATTGCACTAGTCTTTACTATATTCTTGCATGGCACTTCCAATTACCAAATACTATCAATTAGTTATCCATGTATATCTTCACATTTTTAAAAACAAGATAGTTTTCTGTATATCTTCTCATTTTGTAAAACAAAATAGTTATCTATGTATAACTTAAAACAAAATAATTATCTATATATACTTTATCATTTTTTTTAAAACAAATAGTTAGGGAGAATTAAATTGATAGAATTAAAAGAAATTTCTTGTGGTCAGGTAATAGTATAGACATAAGAAAGTATGCACTAGTGTCTTGGGATGTGGTTTGTTATAGTAAAACTATGGGAGGTCTAGGAGTTAAAAATTTAAATAAAATGAATAGATCTCTTTTAGGAAAATGATTATGGAGGTACTTAGATGAAAATGAACAAGGTTTATGGAAGATTATTATTAAGGATAGATCTGATAACAAAAAGTCAATTTATAATTTTTCTTATTTCTGGCAAGGTGTCTAAAGGAGATGTCTGCTTTTCAAATAAGTATTAATAAATATGTAGGAAATGGTAAGACATTCCTTTTTTGGTTAGATAGATGGTGTCATGAGTGCCCTTTGAATGACTTGTTTCCTGAATTATATGAAATTAGTTTGAATAAATAGATTACTGTGGATAAGGTCATTGTGAATGGGATTGTAGATACAGTTTATTTCACCTATTCCAGATAGATTATTGTCTAAGTATAATGATTTGGTACAACTAGTAGCAAATTCATCTCTCCGATAATTTAGATAAACTAGTTTGGAGATGGTCTAGTTCAGGTATATTTACTGTTAAGTCTTATTATCAGTGGTTAGAAGACGGAGGTAATCATAGTAATAGGTTTCAATCTACATGGCAATCAAATTTACCCCTTAAAATTAAAGTTTTTTATGGTTAGTACAAAGATATAGAATTCTAACTAGGTGTAATTTGCACAAGAAAGGTTGGCCAGGAGAAATTAAATGTCCATTCTGTGATGAGGATGAAACTACTGACCATTTATTTGTTAATTGTTTCATAGTTAGAGCATTATGGGATTATTCTTTCTAGAGTAGGGGGATTTCCTGATGCACAACCAATTTCTAGCCGGCTTCTTTCTTTGTTCGTAACATTAGTAGTTACTCACTGGGAGGAAAATCCGCATCAAGAGGAAAGTCCTCAGTCCCACAGCACTCTTGCTATTGATCGGATTAACTATTTATTATAATAATAAAAATGCTAATAGGTTATTTGATAGCATAGGAAAGTGGAGCTTTGGTCGTGGACAGTAGGGGAGACAAGTCAAATAATGAGTCAAATAATGAGTAGAGAAGGTCAACCCCTCAACCTGCGTATGTTGAATAATTTGATGTTGAAGCGATCAAGCGGGTGCTCAAAACCCCTTTCAGTTCGTGTCGCTCAACTTTCTTCATTTCTGGGATCAATATCGAGGTCTTTCCCTCTGCACTTATTGTCTGGGTTTATAAAATGATACACAGTGCAACATGGTCAACAGGATTGGGATGAGATTCAAAAGCTGGTTATGGCCTTCACTCCTCACTCTGGGGCTGATGAACCCCAGGTTCAGGGAGGTAGACATGGCTATTTCACCGAGCCTCTCTCCGAGACAGTGCCCAGATCGTTACGCCTTTCGTGTAGGTCGGAACTTACTCAACAAAGAATTTCGCTACCTTAGGACCGTTATAGTTATGGCCGCCGTTGACCGGGGCTTCGGTTGCTAGCTCCCCTGTTATCAGTTCATCAACTTCCTTAACCTTCCGGCTCTGGGCAGGCGTCAGCCCCCATACATGGTCTTACGACTTTGCGGAGACCTGTGTTTTTGGTAAACAGTCGCCCGGGCCTGGTGACTGCGACCTCCTTTAAGGAGGCACCCCTTCTCCCGAAGTTACGGGGCTATTTTGCCGAGTTCCTTAGAGAGAATTGTCTCGCGCCTCTAGGTATTCTCTACCTACCCACCTGTGTCGGTTTCGGGTACAGGTACCCTTTTGTTGAAAGTCGTTCGAGCTTTTCCTGGGAGTATGACATGGGTTACTTCAGCGTCATAGCGCCTGGTACTCGGACATCGGCTCGAGGCATTTTCTCTACCCCATCTGACCCGGAAAAAGCAGGGTCACCTTGCGTCCTTGAACCGATAACCATATTTTCGACTAACCTAGCCTCCTCCGTCCCTCCGTACCAACAAGGGGTAGTACAGGAATATTCACCTGTTGTCCATCGACTACGCCTTTCGACCTGATCTTAGGCCCTGACTCACCCTCTATGGACGAACCTTGCGGAGGAACCCTTAGATTTTCGGGGCATTGGATTCTCACTAATGTTTTCGTTACTCAAGTCGACATTCTCGCTTCCGCTTCGTCGACCCCCGCTTTTGCGGTTGCTTCCCTCTAAGGCGGAACGCTCCCCTACCGATGTATTTTGACATCCCATAGCTTCGGCAGACCGCTTAGCCCCGTTCATCTTCGGCGCAAACAGTATACCTCATTTAATATAGATTTCTATACGACAGCTCGTAGCGGTAGATGTCAAGCACTACTTCCTAAGCAGTAAAGCTCAACTGCCGTAGTAATAATTATGCCATGGCTTAATGTATCTATTCTTGTGTGGGTTGCTAATCACATATGGGGTATTCCAATATATAGCTGCTTCTAAGGAGGTTCGCTAGCACTCAGAAACTCGGGAGGCCAGGCGGTGAAACGTTCCGCAGACTGCTCACCCGGCCACACCTCGGAGCCGATGAAGGCTGGCAATACAAGCATCATCTGTCCAACTGCCTACTTCTCATCCGTAAACATCACAGTTCGTGAGTGCAAGCGGGAATGAGAAACTGGTTTAGGTAAATATCTAATGCGTCCCCGACTGGAGAGGTTATTTTTGGAGGAGAAACCATGCGTTTTTGGGATCTTCGTGCTCCTTGGTTAGAACCTCTAAGAGGTCCAAATGGTTTGGACTTGAGCAGACTGAAAAAAGACATACAACCTTGGCAAGAACGACGTTCGGCAGAATATATGACTCATGTTCAAAACAAAGGCTTTCGTTCTTATTTTTTTCAAATTGTTTCAACTTCTCATAACCTATTTTAATGATATTTTGTTTTTCTCGTTCCAAATCAGAATATTCATTCTGCCGATACTCATTCGCTTCCTGTTCTACTTTCCGGAAACGAATTTGAGCTTTTTCGAGCTGCTCAATGGCTGCTTTACGTAATTCTTCTGAATATCTATGTTTTTTTGCAATTTGACTTTTTCAGTGATTTGTTTTCAATTTGACCGCTGCACGCCTGGACAAGGAAATCAGATAGCTAGATATAATAATTTTCAATTTACATGTACAACAATAGATGAACTGTGGCTGATTAATTATAGTATTCCTTTAAAGGATGCTAGAATTGTTGAATTGGTTAGGAGGTGCAGTTCTTAGAGCCATTTGGATTGAAAGAACTAATGTTATATTTAGAAATAAAAGAGTTAGATCAATTAGAGCTATTGGTTATTATGTAATTAGCTTAGCTTCTTTATGGTGTTTTAAAAATCATGATGAATCTTATGTTAAAATGCATCTGGTGTTACCCTTTGATGTTTCAGATTTACCAATCCAAAATATGTCCGAAGGAATCAGCTCTACTCTCCTCTTGATCTGCCAGAGGACATTATGTTTGGAGGAGAGGAGATATGCTGATGGGGAGTACTTCCAACCAGTGCTAAGGAAAAGGATGTGTAGTTTGATTACTATACTGTCTCATGATATTTTGGTTATGTTAGCAGAACTGATGGGGAATTGGGTTGAAGTAGTTATTTGCTAGTTACATTTTGATACATTTTATCCTGTTGCTTAGTCTGTTTTGTGTAATATTTCCTTAGGTGCTCAAACATTTAAGAGTAGCTAAATGGTAAGTGTAAGACTTAATAGTAGTTGTTAACTTCCGCATGGTACTGAGGACGTGGTACCAAACTCTAGTTTCTTAATGAAACTAGAGTTTTTATTTGGAGCTTTAAATTAGTCACTCTAGGACCTGTGGTACCAAATTGTATTTACAAATTTGTCACTCTAAATTACTATTTACTAGAGCTTTTATTTGGAGCTTTGACCCGATAAATAATATTAAGTAAATAATCATTTTTTAAAATATTTATACTAAACAAAATTTAAACATAATTTTTTATATCTTTTGGTGTGAATATAGTAATGTAATCATTTATAATAACACATAAATGATGGACCATTTTAAGATTTAAATTCTCTTAATCATATGATATATATCACACTCATATCATTTGATGAGGAAAGTGAAAACACATAAGTCATTGAATTAAAGTTGATGAAGAGATTTAAACAAAATTAATGATAAATAATATTGATGATGCGACATTGATGATGTGCTTAGAAAGATACCCCTCTTTAATTTCTAGAGTATAGATTAGAAATTTATCTCTCTTCTACCATAGAAATACTGATTCAATTAAGAAATGACTGTATTTTCAAAATTACCCTTCAAACCTGTCACATCCCTTACCTGGAGTTGACAACTTGCCTATGATATTTAAATCACACAAGGCAATATATACAATGATGCATAACACCAAATACAAGCCAAGCTGTTTAAAATGATAAAAATAAATAACATTGGAATAGTGAACCACGTGCCCGCCCATATATTTATACATATCTAGCATTCAAAACATTGTGGACTTAATTTACATAAGCTGATAACTAACTTGCTATATACAAACACCCTGGCAACTCCTAACATAAATGCTGTACAGAACATGAATCAAAATTTGCACAGCTTCCATTGAACCCCAATGACCATACTGCTACTATTCATCATTAAACAATACTTAGAATGTATACACAAACACCATGACTGTTACATTAAACAAAACTGCATAGTATCCTGAACAGCTCAAAAGACCATATTGCCCCTGTTCATCTCTTGAAAATAAAATCTGGAACCCACAAACAAAGTGGAGCAGATGAGAGTCTATTAACTCTCAGTGCGGTATTTAGTTCCAGTCGATGCGCTTATTAAATTTCATTAGCAACAGTAAATTAAAACCCAGATTCTATATAATACAACTATATGCAAACACAAGTTCACAAGCATCTCACTTACCTTTGTAATTCAAGTTCTGGACAAGTAATTACCATAACCATGCTGTTCAATACTTGATGAACCGTGAGAACCCAAATAACCTCTTTAGTGCTTGGCTGAGCACCTAGAGATAAAAGTTAGTACAGTACTGCAAAACTTACGCGGTAGCTATCCGCCTGCCGGTCTCTATTCAGGTATTCCTTTCATTTCCACATTTAGGACATACTTACGGATATACTGCAAAACTCTCAGTGCGGTATTTAGTTCCAGCCGATGCGCTTATTAAATTTCATTAGCAACAGTAAATTAAAACCCAGATTCTATATAATACAACTATATGCAAACACAAGTTCACAAGCATCTCACTTACCTTTGTAATTCAAGTTCTGGACAAGTAATTACCATAATCATGCTGTTCAATACTTGATGAACCGTGAGAACCCAAATAACCTCTTTAGTGCTTGGCTGAGCACCTAGAGATAAAAGTTAGTACAGTACTGCAAAACTTACGCGGTAGCTATCCGCCTGCCGGTCTCTATTCAGGTATTCCTTTCATTTCCACATTTAGGACATACTTACGGATATACACAATGCAAACATGCTACATGCAAGAACGGAATTTAATTCATTACCTTCAGCCATACTATGAAACACACACACACACACAAAATTCAGTTTCAAAATAGACATGACAATTGTGCTAATTAAGCTTAATAAAAACATCAGAATCCGCACCTATTACTCGTTCTCCGTACGCTGAGACGAACCCTCGTATGTCTCCTCTAATGCCTCTTGATATGTTTCAATTAAATGCTTAACTTAGAACTCACAAATGAGACGACAACTTTCTGTTATGACTCATGAGAAAGAAATACCGGTTGCATCACGTTTAGTAATAAATTAGTTAATCATTCAGCCCCAATTAACTATCAGGTCCTATCTAGTTTATATTTTACAGAAAAATCACCATAATATGCTCAGCTCAAAGCCTTAAGCACATTATATGAAAATAACGATTATTGGTACAGTCTTGACACCATCTTAATATACAAGTACTGACTAGCATCTACCCCAATTCCATGTGGTTTGGTTCAGCTATCATGCATATTAAACTAGAGCTTTACATGCTGACATGAATCAACCCTTTCATTAATTGTTTTCAGGAGCTATGCTTTCGAATTTAAGGGTCAAGTTATTTGGTCACTCAAAGTTACATGTACAGGACCAATATCTAGCCATTATCATGTTCATGGTTTATAATTTAAGTTACCATATATATTAAGAGGAGGGATCCATTGACAATACTTATAATGACAATTTTGATAATGGGGACTTTGAAAAATTTATAATAATTCATAAAAAATCTCAAAAATGGAAAAACTTTTATGGATGCATTCTTTAACTTATAAATTAATAGTGTTTTAAATTTCAATCAATTTGAACATCGTTTGATAGTTTATCAAAATTTTATACATTTTTTAATGGTTGAAATTTAACGAGCTTTAAAGAGCTAGCAAACGTCACTTAAATTGAATATAACTCGAAACATAATCAATCTATAAGTTATAAAATATGTCTAAAAACTTTTTTCTATTTTTTAGAATTTTTAACTATTTTTACAAATTTTTCAAAATCCCCATTATCAAAATTGTCAAGATAAGTATTGTCAATGGATCCCTCCTCATATATTAATATTGGAACAGGACACCAATTTTATTTGTAGACACGTATCAGGTTAAGAATTAAGACCCAGTTAGCAATTACTTCATTGAACCCAATTAAGCAAATGTTGGTCATGAAAAGGAAATACTGCATAATTAAATTTTCATGCGTGCTACCATGCCATACCAGTATCCAGTCTCAACTACCATCAATGATCGGAAATTAATTAAGAGGCTCGACTAATATCAATTGGGCAGCAAAGCTTCCAATAAAAACCCTTTTCTTTTCTAAGTTGGTATTCCTCTCTCAAAGTGAAAATTGTTAGTATCAAAAAAGCATGAACCAGAAATCATTCCCGGCACTCATCACTCAAGCCTACCGCTATTCAGAAATTGAACTAATTAACAGAAAAATTGCCCAAATTGTACACGACTCAGAGACGGCATTCTAGTTTCTCCCTCTCGTCACTCAGAAATAATTGAAAGTTAGCTACTCGGTTCCGATAAGAAGATAAGATTACACCCCGAAAACCCAAAACAATATTATCAAACTGAAGAGTTCAATCGGTGGGAGAAGCTTCTAATAGCTGCTGCTTGTGTCTCTCCTTAGCTGTTGCGTGTCTCTCCTTGCCAACAGCAACAATTAGATAAAGAGCAATCCATATCCTCTGACCCGGGTCATGTGACCCGTTGGATCTCCTCGGGATTCGGTTGAATCCCTTCGGTATTCGGGCAAACCCGAATCCCGAGGAGATCCAACAGGTCACATGCCCCGGGTCACATGACCCGGGTCAGACAATCATCATCCGATAAAGAGATGAAAATTTTTTAAAAGAGCCCTTCAAGTTTTTAAAATTTCTAAAGAGGTTCTTATGCTTTAATTTTTAGTTTTTATAAAAATTCAAGCATTACAAAACCTGTCATTGCTTTTCTTCTTGCGTTCTCAATCCAGTCTCCGTCTATATATATATCCTCTTTCTCATTGTTTTCTGAAATGCATCTTGAATTTGTCTTTGTCATCTCCCGGAGAGCTTGATCAGCTTGGTTGTTTTTGTAACTCAATGAGAAGGCACTGTTGGAGATTCTGGGGCGCAGACTGCAACAACTGTTTGGAGGTGCAATAGCTGCATCAGATTGCTGTTGCAAGGTGCCTTGCAGAACGTCTCTGCTTCCACAAAGCATATATTACGTATACAATAAATTACTTAAAATGAGCACCCTGAGTATAGTGGGGCTGTTCGGCGACCCCTCTTTAGATTTCCTGTAGCTTTCTTAGTCCCTTAATCCTTCTAAACACAAATTCCTTAGCACGGATTAAAAGTTTCTCCTTAAGCCTCCTTTTGACTGGGGCTTAAGCCTTGCCCGGATTCTTAAGAAAGTCGTACCCATGGCTTAAGGCTTAAGCTTTCTTAAGTCATTTTTCTTTTTTTCCGAATGTGTGTTACTTAGCAATACTTAAATTTTTAAGTCAATAACACCGCCGAACGGCCCCAGTATTCTAATCTCGGTCAGGTTCTTCTACTGTAGCTACAGTACAAAAAAAACAGGACCGACTACAGTAGTAATGTACAATCTAATATCGGATGGGTTTAGGGCTTTAGGCCGAAAAATTGGGCTTCAATCCTCTACTACATTGGTTAGCTAGAGTAAGAGATTCCCCACCAAATGGATGTTATAATAAAAAATACAAAAGAGTGAGATTTGTAATAAAAAAAATTATGAATTTAAACATAATATACAAAAAAAAAAAAATTATGTGTTGTAATCAAAGAGTGAGATTTGTCACATATTTATCTTTAAAAATTAAATTTTTATTTGCCGAAATATGATTACTTAGAGAAATAACTATCCAGTAGCATGTCTCAAAAAAAAAAATCATATGCAGTTCTATAATAATTCTTTCATTTGAAGTCTTTCTTTAGAGAAGGAATCTATATGTATTCTCACACATATTGTTTATAAACAACATAAGGAAGCTAACACGATGGTTGAAAATGATTATATAAATACATAATCATGATCAGCAACTTAGAAGAAAATTTTACGTTAGATGCTTAAAACAATTTTTTTAATATTTTTTCCTTCTCAAAAATAATATTATAGTTCTTTTTTTTTATGTTAGCACACTCAGTATCAACAATTATAGATTAAATTATAATAATGAGGAAAGTTCAAATGACTCAATTTTTGTGACTCCATAATGTCTCTACAAAATAAACTCAATATTTAAAGCTAAGTTTTAAAACAAAATGGTTAGATATAATCTATATAAATTTATTTATGCAAAATATGATCCATATAAATTTCCCAATTGATTTATGCATATATGTAAGAAAATATGAACTTAGACGTTATGCTGTTTGACATTAAGAACTTGAAAAAAAAATGAAGTCATATAAAATACATTCTGGATATTGAATTTTTTCATTCACATAAAATAAAATAAAAAGTTCAAAATTTTGTTATTTTTAAAGGGGATACCATATAGATCACATCTAACAATATGTTTTATAAAATTAAATTTATGTTCATCAACTCTTCTAATTATAATATACAGAAGCAACGCGAGGTTAGATAGTATCTATTTCCAAAATTTTATATAATCTCGGTGGAGTGTGATTCCCAATCCAGAATAGGAATAGGATATGAAACAAACATATATCATACCCATACAAAACTCAACTACTAATTTCACAAATTGCCTAGCTATTGGTGATTCTCAATCTCCCCTAGAAAATTTTATGTACACGGGATGCCATGGAACTAGCTATGGAAGGGAGGGATCGAGTGGTCTGACGGAAGGGGAAAGAAAACAAATATAATTTGAGGGTATTTTGGGAATAACAATAAGATGTTGTATTTTGTATATGACTGATGGTAAATTTCTAAAAAAGAATAGCTTAGAATGGCAAAATTCTAAACTCAATTTTTGTAATAACAAATTTTAAAGGTTTGAAATTTGGAGTGGCAACCGTCTAATTTTCTCAAAAAGTTATCTTTGTATATCTTCACATTTTTTAAAACAAAATAGTTATCAATGTATGTATATGGTCTTCTATTAGCTTCGTGAGCCATCCTTTCTATCGAGTTTATTTGTTTTAAGGCCTCACCCAAGTGAACTGATCAGTACATTAAAAAAATAAATTATCAGTAGTGATCATTGGAGGCTTTACTTTCGAGACTCGAGCTATGAAAGGGTCCAAAATAGTATAGTTGTCGCAAGATTTCATGGATCATATACAGAGTAAATATATAGTGAGTTCAAACTCACATAGTCCTCACGTGAGCTTAAATTCAAAATTATATTTGCAAAAATCAAACAGATTGTGTGCTCACGGATTGCAAAAGGCTAGTGGACTTTGTGAATGGCGATGAAGATCAACCACTAGACTTGAGGGGAGCCAAAGCAGCATTATAGGTCAGAGCGCATATCTATACTCCTTTAAAAAGAAGCTAAGAAATGAAGTCTATATTGATGGTCATAGTCTAACTTATGCTTTAATCTTCATCCATCAAATAATGAAAGGCTCACATCGCATCTATTTCCTATTCTATTCCCCTCCATTTTTGTCTCATCACAAAATCGAAGTAGCGAATTATCTGACTGACCTTTTAAAACACTGACCTTTTGAAGCATTGACTGCTAAAGTCACAAACCTTTTTTTTTCTCTTCTATTCTTTCACTCTATTTAGCTTGAATGAAAACTAAAATTGCCCGCAACAGCGTGCGGGTACTCTTCTAGTTATTACAATGTAGACAATAAGAAACAGGCCAACTTTGTGTCATGTACCGCCCAAGGAGAGGGCTGAGAGTTTGACATGAGCTAGCTAACATAGCAAGGAGGAAGAGACTATCCATCTCGAGCTATTAATGGAACAAGAACTAAGAGATGGCCTATTTTATTAATTAAAAATAAAAAAATTGAATTACAAATCAAGAAACAAAAGTTAAAAAATTACAAAATTTGAAAAACAACACTTTGAAAGTGCGATATACCTAAAAACAACACATTTTTTCCAAATACGGCCTAAAATTAAATAATAAATTAATTAATTAACTAGGTTGAACTTCCAAAGTGCGGCTAACTTATTATTTTTATTTCCATTTTCTCATTCTTATTAATTAATTATATAGATCCCGTTGTTAACTTTTCAAAGCCTCGTACGTAGAAAGCTCCAATCGGAGTTTCCAATCAAAAGTTATGACCGTTTGAAGATTGTATGCGTAAGTCGGGATTTTACTGATTTAAAAAGCTTAATATTTTTTTTTGTCATAATTTCAATTCATTTATATGATTTGTCATCTATAATTTGTAGATTGGATGATTTTCTTTCTTTCTTTCTTAATTTCTTTGTTTTTTAGGAAAATAGGCAAATTACCTACTTAATTAATTTCATTAAACAAAGAAGAAAACATTTACACGTATGGTTAAAAAATAGGAAATTAAAATGAACGAAGGTTATACAGATCACAATTCAAGTTAGATGGATTGTATAGATAACTTTTTTTTTTTTTTCATCGTTTGCTCCTATCTAGGGTTTTCTCTTTTGCTCCGATATGATAATGAATTGTTAGTGAGAGTGTATATATGTTGCCCGGGATTTCGAGGTCATATCTAAAGATATGATATCATATAGCTACAATTATGCAGCTCAACTAGACATATGCAGTTAATTTTCCGGGATAGTGCTTCCCGGAATCCCGATAGGAGCAAACGATGCGCCTCCTCCTGCCATTGTGATTTGTGAGAGATCGAGAGCAGATGGGAATACTTCTCAAGGTGAAAGAGAAGAAGTGAAAGAGAAAAGTGAGAGATCAATTGGATGGGGAATATTGCTCCTCGCAATGGAGGACCGTGTTAATGTTTTTAGATTTATATTAATTTATTTAATATTCAAGTATTTGTATTATATTATATATCAACTATGTAAAATAAGTAGCATATTAAAACAAATAATTAGAATAGTTTCTCAATTTATATGAATATTAATAAAGTCGTTATCAATTTTGGTATCAACTTTGGTATCTCTATAACATTTTCCTTCTTTTTTTTAATGTACTGGTCAGTTCACTTAGGCCAGGCCTTTCAAAACAAATAAACTCGATATGTATAGATAACTATTTTTTTTAAAAAAAAAAATATGTGAAGATATACATAGATAACTATTTTGTTTTAAGAAATGAGAAGACATCGATATATATGGATAAGTATTTTGGTTTAAAAAAAAATGAGAACATATATATAGATAAATATTTTGTATTACAAAATAAAAAGATAAACAAAAGATAACTATTATGTTTTAAAAAATGTGAAGATATATATAGATAACTAATTGACAGTATTTGGTAATTAGAAGTGCTATACAAGAATATAGTAAAAAAAATAATGCCATAATTACTAAATTCGGGGTTCCTTGAGCTATTTTTTGACGAACATATATAAATAGTATGCATGTATCAAAAGTATTGGATATCGATGAGGGACTTTTAGCTTTGTTCAGCTTAAAAAGATAATCATCAAATTAAATGTTCTATTTTAATGTAACTAAATCTATATATGCACCTCTCATTTTGCCAAAAGAGGGGAATATGAAATATATTTGCAACGTCCATCTCGGATAAGAATTAGAACCAGCCCCGAAATAGCAACACATCCTATATTAATTTTGTAGTATGGCATAATAAGATGTTTAAATTTGGGTATGTTTGAAAAAGGAAACACATTTTTTCATCAGGATTTCCAATTATAGTCCAAGTTTTCTAAGCATAGCAGCAAACTCATGTTATAAAAGGAGGTCCTCCTCCATTGTGAGAAGCATCCCCCATTCAATTGATCTCTCTCTCTTCTCTTTCACCTCTCATCTTGACAACGTGCTCATGGCAGGAGGAGGAGCGTCGTTTGCTATTACCGGGAAGCACTATCCCGGGAAATTAACAGCTTATGTATGGCTGAGTTGCTTAATTGCTGCTACAGGAGGTCTCATCTTCGGATATGACCTCGGAATTTCAGGTAACATATATACTCCCTTACTAACAAATCATTATATATATTAAGACATGATTGCTTCCTTGTTTCTTTTTCCAGATTTCTGAGGAACTTGATTAATTAATGATTTGCAGGTGGTGTCACATCCATGGATACCTTCCTAAAGAAGTTCTTTCCCTCAGTCTACCATCAGGAAATTGAGGACACAAGTACAAACCAGTACTGTAAGTTTGATAGTCAGCTTCTGACGGCTTTCACGTCGTCTCTGTATCTGGCTGCTCTGGTAGCGTCCTTGGCTGCATCCGCTGTTACCAGAATGTGGGGTAGGAAAATCTCCATGATTGTGGGAGGCGTCGTGTTCTTAATTGGTGCAGCCCTTAATAGTGGTGCCCAGAATGTCCTCATGTTGATTTTCGGACGAATTCTCTTGGGTATTGGAATTGGATTTGCTAATCAGGTAACTAATTAAGGAATCTGCAATTTTGATTTATTTAGTTTAAAGTAGCTAAAGGCATATATATATATATATATAATTGATTGAGTTTCGACATTGTTTAATTTGTCGTATTAATTAACAATATATGTCTTATTTGTTTTACAGTCTGTGCCAGTGTACTTGTCAGAGATGGCCCCGGCACGGCACCGTGGCATGCTCAACATGCTCTTCCAGCTCATGATAACAGTCGGAATCCTGGTCGCAAATTTTGTGAACTACGGTACAAACAGGATCAAGGGTGGTTGGGGCTGGCGTCTCAGTCTGGCGTTGGCAGCTATTCCAGCTGCCATCATAACATTCGGCTCTCTTCTCCTCCCTGAAACACCAAACTCTCTAATCGACCGTGGCCATAACGACAAGGCACTACAGACACTGCGTCGGGTGCGTGGTACTGATGATGTAAACGAAGAGTACAATGACATTGTCGTTGCAAGCGAGGAATCAAAGAAGATCACCCATCCCTGGTCTAACATACTCAAGCGCAAGTACCGAGCACCGCTCACAATGGCCATAATGATTCCTTTCTTTCAGCAATTTACGGGCATGAACGTCATCCAGTTCTATGCGCCGGTTCTCTTCAAGACCATCGGATTCGGCAACAATGCCTCACTGCTTTCTTCAGCCATCATCGGGATTGTTAATACCCTCGCAACCTTGGTTTCAATTTTCACAGTTGACAAGGTCGGTCGCCGTGCACTCTACTTGGAAGGCGGTGTTCAGATGCTTATATGCCAGGTACATTAATTTATTTACCAGCAAGAGTTAATTATTGCCCTGTTAACTAACTGAATTATATATAATTAACTGTTTTGTTTGCTTTGCATATATATTTAACAGATAATTGTTGGGACATTGATTGGCATCAAGTTTGGAACAAGCGGTGTCGGAAGCATGTCCAAGGTCTACGCTTACTTTGTGGTGTTCTTTATCTGCGTCTTCGTTGCCGGCTTTGCTTGGTCATGGGGTCCCCTCGGATGGTTGGTGCCAAGTGAAATCTTCCCTCTCGAAATCCGATCAGCCGGGCAGGCGATCAACGTGTCGGTCAACATGTTCTTCACCTTCATCATTGCCCAGGCTTTCCTTTCCATGCTCTGCCACTTGAAGTTCGGCTCCTTTTACTTCTTCGCCGGATGGGTGGTCATGATGACTATCTTCATCTATTTCCTATTGCCAGAGACGAAGAATGTGCCGATCGAGGAGATGGTTCTCGTGTGGAAGTCGCACTGGTTCTGGGGCCGGTTCATTGGCGACGACGAAGTCCATGTCGGCAAATCTGACAACCAGAGGGCCACTCAAGTTTGAACATTTTTGATGTTCGATATCAAGGCAAAGGACCGATCAGTTTTTGAAGAAATTTGATATATATGTTGCTTTTTTTTTTTGTTTTTGGCAATATTATTTTCATTTTTTATTATGTAAACTTATAATTTTATTTTGTAAGCTAATATATAACTTTGTTTTGTAAATAATGTGTTTATTATGCGGTTTAATAGCATATTGAATGAGATGCTAAGCAAATGCAAACTAATCTATATATGTAATGTTGACTACAATAATAATTCAAATATATATATGTAATATGCGGTACTTCATTTCTGTTGAAATTTTCTGGCAAAATAACATAAAATAGAAAGACAATTCTAATCGGTTCTGTTGTTAGATTTTATTAAAGTAGTTATAGAACTTTTACTAAAGAGGAGGATACTTTACAATACTTATCTTAACAATGGCTATCTTAAAAATTTTGAACAAAAAAAAGAATCTTTGAAAAATGTATGAAAAAGAATTTGAAAAACCTTTATGAAAAAAATGTTGTGGAGCTTATAGATTGAATATATTTTCTCATTTAAAGAAATTTAAGTATGCCTAATACTTCATTAAAAAGTGACAAATTTCGAACTTGTTTGTACTTGTTTATCAAAAAAAAATTATATGTAGAACTTGGGCCTGCAAAAATAAGTGCAAAGGTGCTGAAGAAAACAAACGTATATTTTCTTCAACATCTTTGCACCTAAGCTTTGTTGATCATCGCCCAGGCCCAAATTAACATATCAAATATGGTGACTTTTAAAGGCTACTTTTGTGTTTATTAAAAGGGCCCAAGATGTAGTGACTAAAATGTAAGTAATGAAATTTTTATAACAATTAATACATCATAAATAAAATAAATCTTTCTATTGTAAACCCTTGAACACCTTTTAAGTTTTAACCCTATTGTTTTTCCACTTTTGAGTTATGAATTAGACTAATTAAGAGAAGTATATAAAATGACTAAATGTTCATGAGATATGCCATGAATTTAGTGACAACGTGCATACATTACATCCCATCCCATGGCATATTCAGATTCGTTAAGCTGGCATGCTCTGAACCTTAAACTCCTTTAAAGGATCATATGAGAACCACTACTGCAGCATAACAAGTACTGAACACAACCTCAAAGACTTAATGGAAAAAACAAAGAAAGAAAGAAAGAAAGAAAAACTCATGGTCTGTATTGCTAGTTCATTGCTTTATACCCTTGTAGTTATTCTTCATCAGAAATACAGAATCCCACCTTTTTTTTTTGCCTTCTTTTATCATCACTACTGGTATGGGCGCCACCGGCAGTAACATCAACACCCATTTCAGGGTTTGTCTGATTTGAGTAAGGAATCCAGTACAAAGCCCCCATGCTCCTTAGTGCTCCACCACCTGTACTTCTTCCTTAGCATACTGAACAATTGGAGAAAATTGCTCGTGCAGTTGCAGTACAGATGTGTCATGATCATACCGAACAGTTTAACCTTCTTAGGGAATAAGGATTTTGCATCTAATTCTCTTGATAAACATCAATTATAACTTCATTAGATGTAATATCATTTAGCTTACTACATTAGAAGGAGGGATTCTAGTTTCTAGAGATTAAATCATTTAGCTCGACCAAAATTTGTACGTGCCACTTTAGTGCCAGATTTCTCTGTTTCATTTTATTTTTCTTGAACAGGTAAGCATCAATTACTTTTTGTACAAATTTATGGTCACAACTCAATAGGCATATAGCAAAGGAAACAATGCATGTAGGAGATAAGACACCTGATCTTAATTAACCAATTATAGGAGAAACAAATAATACAAATATTCAGTAGAAAGGACAGAAAAAATAACCAACAATCGGTTGAAGACTACCCAACTAGTAAGGATTTTATGACATATATACACAAAAAAAAAAAGCTGGAGACAGAAGAGAAAGCATATCAAGCTAGTTCCATAGAGACACAGTGCGCGCGCACACACACATAAAAACACAAGGCTAGACATTCCTTGAAAACAGTTCGATCAACAGCTATGTTACATTTACTGGTACCTGCTGTTCTTAGCACTGTAACAGTAGTGTCCGTGGTCAGAACTTTGACATTTTATTCTGTTCTCGATCAAGGAGAGATTCGTTAACTGCAAATAATTAAAAGAGTTGTGAGAAATGATTAACTCATAAGCCAAACATATGCCCCTTCGAGCAGAAAATTTTGTAGAATAACCGAATTTATTACAATAAGGTCTGAAATAAAAATAGAAGTTGCCATTACTACTCACGAGCAGTTTCAATACAAAATTTCACAGGCCAAAAAACAAAAAAGAAAGAAAAAAAAAAAAAAAACTAATTAAGTATACTATCTTCTGTCTCACACAACATACAATTGAAGTACATGAAGAGTCAATTACTCATCTTCATCTATTTACAAGTCGCTTCATTCTACTAGACCAGTTCCAAATACATTCCTGCTTCAGTTGAAATATGTCATACGAAAACCTTGTGAAACAATATCATTAAGCATTCTTCTAAACAATCATGAACCACCCAAAAATGCCGACTTCATGTACTTTCCTGGAATGACCGGGACCGTGACAATGCAGCCGGATTTGCATGTAAAACAGGGCCTGCATCTGTTTCCTGACGCCTGCCATTCTCTTTTGGGCCAAAAGACTTGAAGATACTTCCATCATCAGGCTTAATCCCTAATGTGGTCCAAATGGAACTCTTAGCAGCCTCATCAGGGTTAACTATTCTAAGTGTTTTGGGGGCCCACAAATTCTTTTTCTCAATCTTTTCTACTTGTTCATCACTTTGTGCCGCAGGTTCTCTTGTGTGCTTACCTAATGTAGAAGACCCATCAACCGAACTACTACTGTTACTAATAGGCGAAGAAGGGAAGACTGCGCCATTTGGGAATGCAGTCCATGGCATACACCATGGACCTGGTCCACCAGGCCAACCCCAGAAAGAGGCTGGCATAAAAGGGTAAGGGATTGCCGGGCCCCATGGATACATGATAGCCGGTCCAGGGTAACATGGCATAGGTGGGAAACTTCCACCATTGCAGAACCCATTTGCAGGGTTCTTTACACCTGAAACTGCACACGAGGGTAACCTATTTTCCGCACCACTGGAAGAGGCACAGGGCTGTTCATCCGTGGTAAGGTCTGCACTCTTTGTCTTTTCCTCAATATTAAGCACTGTGGTCATGGACTCGCAAAGTGGCACTTCAGTGCCAAATTTCATGACAGTACTGCTACTGGTACCTAGACCTGTATCAGCAGCAACCAACTGTGTATGACCAACAAGAGGGACACCTTGCTGATGCAACAAGGTCTCTGAAGACATCATAATATGGCGGTTATGTGAGCTAGGATGCTTGTTCTTCCGACGGCCGGCCCCAACAGGTACATTTCTCATTGTACCACCAGCTGTCCAGTATCTCTGACAGTTCTTGCAAAAGTGCCTTGGCTGGTTCACATTGTAGTTGTTATAATAACAGAATTTGGTGTCCATGCTGTTGCAACGGGGGCACGGCAGGATTTTGTCCGGCTTCTTAAGGACCTTTTCTTGGTCAGGTTTAACTTCTTGCGAGTTTGTCTCTGTTGATTTGGAGGTATGGCTTGTTTTTTCACAGCTTTCTTCTTCTTTTGAATGTTCATTTTGGTTGTTTGAGGTCGAACGGATCGGAGATATTGGATCAGCATCTTCTGATATGTTGGGTTTATCAGAGTTTGAGGACATCATCTCCGTATCCTTTGTCTGTTTGCATAAAACCTGAAATGAAATTAAGTTGATAGAGGTCAAATGCTGGAATCCACAGAGAAAGCTGTTAACCAAAAAGTAATACTGATTTCTGAACACTAGAATTGGAAGAAACACACACAAAAAAAAAAAAAAAAATCAATTTCTGCTAACTTCCAATTCGACGGATTATTTACCATGCCTAAAGTAAAATGCTCAGACTTCTATGTTTGAAAAAATGAGTTAGCAACCCACTTAGAATTGGAACAGAAATATTTATGAATCAACCAAACAAATAGAACCAAAATGTTTGTACATATTTAAAAACAATTTGCGACAGATCACAGGTCAATTCTTGCAGTAGTACCTTTTATGACTATAACATTGTCTGTACCCATTCCCTTCCAAAAAAAGGTAATTTAAGTGCCCACTAACATAAAAAATAAAAAATAGAAATTAGAGTATGAAGGCACGTAGACTGTCATACTATGTAAGATAGAGCCCACTAACATAAAAAATAAAAATAGAAACACAGAAAGCTAGAAAACAAAGAATTAAATTAAACCAAAAAGTTCTATACTTTACGTTGCTATTACCGAAAGGCCTTTAAAGTAAAAAAGCATTGTGGGAGCAAGCAGCAAGTAGTGGAATTAAATTACTAGGTGTCCCCTGAATTTCTCCCCTAATTTCTGAATTAATCTTCACTTCTTATCATTCAATATGAAATCTTAGTCCGATGCCTACCAATAACTCAATTCGATACAATTCAAAATAAAAAGGTTTCTACTTGTTAAACGGTTGGACAGCCAACAAGAACACAGAGTAAGTGATACCAAACAAAAACTAACTTAAAAAATAAAATAAATTAAACAAGTAACAAAATCTATAAGTACTTTAAAGTGATAAGTCCAGGAAGAATACATCTAAAGAATCGGATGAGCTACTACCGGACATTATTTTCTCCTTACAAAACAAACTATGACTTTGAGTGCACCATCAAACAGAAAGGTATTTACCTCTGCAAATAGAAAACAAATCAAAAACTTTGAAAACATAACTACATAACATAAAACTACCAACCTTCTTAACAAACTAAAACAAAATGAAACATAGAGTATACGATAAATTTCACCTTCTCTGGATCACCGGGCATCTCCGGCTCTGTCGAACTAGGCTGGAGCTCGTGGTTCGGTATCGTCTGTCCGAAAAGCTTTATCGCCGGATCCTTGCTCAGTTCAGACATTTCTCAGCCTTACGCTCACCGTTGTTGCGATAACCAATAGAGTATCAATTGATTCACATGCCCGCTACACTCGAGCACCCCTTGATCGGCATGAAAAACAAGCAGCAAATTCAATTCAATCGAACACAATCGAGCATGATAGATAGACCACACTACGGACTGTTCGAAACCGAATCCCTCGATCGGAACGAATTCCTATTTACCAGTAACCAACAACTGACCAACAGCACATAATAAACTCACCAGACACCAGACACCAATTCATAATTCATTTCGGTTTACGGTTCGTGCCACTGAAACCCTAGTAACAACAATAGTAACAATAACCAGACCAAACACACAGTCACATAAATACCACAACAAATCAAGAAAAACAAGAAGCAGAGACATCTTGCTACCTTCCTTTAAACAGAAATCAACACACACACACACACAGAGAGAGGAATCAGATGACAAGAAGCGGCGAATGCGGGACTCGGGAGTTACAGCCGGGAACTGAACTCGCCGCCCCGAAGCCCTCTCACTTCTAAGCAGCGGAGAACGAAATCCCTTCGATTCCAACACCTGCGAGCCCCCCCCGCCCGCCGTTCGGAGCTCCGATCAGAAGAATTCAATAAAAGAACGTGACTTTCCCCGAATCCATTTGTCGCTCCTCCTCAATCCGTTCCATCCCGATCTCTATAAATATTGGTAAAAAAAAAAACCAAAGGGGAAGGTAATTTTGTTTATTTTTGTAGAGACTAATAAATGGGAATAATAAGATTGTAAGATTGTCATAAGAAAGAAAGGGCGAAAAAGGGGCGGAAAAAAGGTTTTGGTTGACAGGCGACAGGCAGTGACTGTGTGGGGGTGAGTGCTCATCCCCTGCTGTACTGCATCGTGCAGTTCACAACCTCAGCCCTTGGATCGTATAGAGATCCGCGCCGGCACGAATCTGGAGACCATCCAACGGCTGACGTTGTGAACTGCATAATGCAGTAAGCAGGGGATATGATTTCGTGTGGGATGAGTGACGGAGTACTTATCCTCCAACGTACTGCATTCTGCAGTTTACGACGTCAGCCGTGGGATCGTCTCGAGATCCGCGCTTGCACGAATGTTGAGACCATCCGACGGCTGACATCGTGAACTGCACAATGCAGTACGTTAGGGGATGTGGAGTGGGTGACCGGGAGCAGCCGGTGGGAGGGAAGGACAGGTGCCAGCTGGAGTCCGAATCAGCGGGGGGGCGAGGAAGGAGAGCCACGAGTTGGGCGATTCGTATCGGGTGACGTAAGCCTGGACGCCCCTTGTGGGCAGGAATTAATCACTCAGTCACAGACTCACAGACGCCATTAAGAAAAGAATGAATGAATGAATGAATGAATGAATGCCTCCATTTGGCAACCAAATGTTTTTGAACACTATAAATGACAGTTATAGTACAGAGGAGGGATCCATTGACGATTCCATCTTGACAATTTGATATTTTAAAAAGTTATAAAAAAATCATATAAATTTTTAAAAATAGAAAAAAATTTACGGATCACCCAGAGGCTTTCTCATGACTTAAGATAAGTCATGTTTTTTTGTACATTTTCAATGTGTCATCTCATCTCTCAAGTATACATAATGATGTTGAATAAATACATAGTATTAAATATTAATCATAATCTATACAAAATAAAAAATAATAAAAATAAGACATTTATGGAATCCCATATGTTCCCCTTTTATGTTCATAATTTTTTTTTGTGTGTGTAAGTATTTAATAAGAATTGGCTAATTCTGTTATGGATGAAATGAAATATGGATCATTCATTTTGTATAATCAGATAGTCATAATAAGTCTTTTAAATATAATTAAAAAGACATTTAATAAAAACCGTTCGATTCAAAATGAAAGGTAATTTAGCTGATCCATAGCTTGATAAATTTAAAAACGATATTTGGATGTATTTTTTTGTTATATAATGCGGATATTATAATTTTAAAAAGAAAACAATTTTACGTTGTTTCAATCACAATAAAAAACAATTATTACATATTAATTATCGTGAATGTGCGCGAACATAATTTACTTATAAAAATTACCAACATAAACACTTGATACGAATCAATTGTCAGCAAATTAGGCCCGCAACAGTAAAATACAGAGTGCTTATCCTCTGCTCCAGCGAATCAACGATGGGGATTATAGGAGGGGTATTTTTAGATTGTGTTGCACCAATCTTAAAGCGAATCCAATGGCCAAGAGACTGTGCAGTAATATACTGCGCACTAGAGAATTATGAATTCTAAAATACAGTTTATTTCACATAACATTACTGTTTGGGAGCTGATACATAGATACCATTGTAGCTCCCGTAATTGATATGGATGATTTGACCAGTCAAACTTATTTTGTACTCCTGATTTTTGTATGTAAATCTGTTTATTATGCAGCAAAAGTTATTTTTTATTACATTTAAATTAAGTTGCTGAGCTTAAAAACATTAAACAACTTGCATACTAAGCATTTTTGTCTGCATAAAAAAATAGTTAATAATATGCATTCTACAACCAATCCGTTGTTTGAGTGCATAATAAATGATTTTATTTACATATAGTATTTGTAAGTTGTAACATGCAGTCTAAAACCAATACACTGCATACTAAATAAATTTGTATGCATAATAAATAAGTTTATATATGCATAATTAGCTATATAGCGTGCATAAAAAAAGTGTGACAGTAAAATAATAAAGAGAAAAAAGGGAGACAGTACAGTGAACCGGACGAAGGGGTAATGAACTGGTTTAAATTCACTGAACAGGATATTGAACCGCAACTTGATTTTGAAAAATAAGTTTGATTCGGCGAGTTGAGTTTACCTGCGTAAAATATCAGATGTTGCTGCATAATTATTAGATTTCTCTGCATAATAGAGCAAAAAAAAATTTTGTTGTGCGCATATCAACGACGGGAGTTCCGTCCCTATCACCGTAGCGTTTCCCTTACTGTTTTTAGGTACCAACACGTCCTTTTAATTATGTTGACCGTAAATAAAAATCCCCATCGTTACCTAATTAAACCGTTTTATCTATACATTTTCATTACCCAAAATGTCACTTTGATAGGAAATTCTGGTGATAAAACAACAACTGAAAACCTGAAACTGTATGGGTAACTACTAACTAGTGCAGTCACTTGTGTCATTTTCTGGTATAGCACTTCGCCACTTCCCATGCTGTCATTTGTCAACTATTCATCAGTGTACAGGTACAACTGTATATGTTCTGGTAGGCCAAGCCCAAGTTATCAGATAGAGGAAAATGAATGAATGAAAAATAGTTTAAGCTGGGTTTTCCAGTTAAGTGCTGAAAACATGGCCCAAGATGCTGGTACTGAAATTTACAGCCCAGATAAGTTGGTCATTCAAAGAATCCATGTAATTTGTTCCAATTTTCTAGTAACATCCACTCAACTTAGTGATGATATTACAGCCCAAGTTTATTTTCCAATATATATGTTAAGCTGGCATATTATGAACCTTAAGCTGTATATGAGAACCAGTTACTGGCTTACTGCAGCATAACAAATGTTGAACACAATATAAGGATTACCAGGAAAAATAAGTTCATGTTCCTCTAGTTATTCTTTATCAGGAAATTGGAACCAGCTTCTCTTTCTTTTTTAACTAATTGCTTGATGTGAGCAAATTGGAGATAGTTGCTTGTGCCAGGAAAATATGGCCTCCGATGTGTTGGTCATAGTCTCTGTCTCATGATAGGGCATGTAATCCTGCTGCATACTGGTACTGGTACATGCTTCATCAGATACTTTTACTTCTCTTTTTGAAATTCTGATATTCAATTCTTCTGTGCTGCATTTTTGAGATAATGCTGTAAATTGCTTGTTTTTGCTGATCAAGTAAGGTATATTATTGAAGTTCTGATATTCACACCCGAACTGACATGTTAAGACTTCGCAACCAAGTACTGAAAGGGCACTGGTTAAGTTCATTCATTTTGTTAACAATATTTTTTACTCAAAGTTTCAAATGTTTCTTTCAATTAAACCAAACAAATATCAAATTGTGTCTCCAGCTGCCAGCAGCTCTTTGCTCCCATAATCACCCTATATATCAGTACCTTCTTCAACAAAGGTACCAAATAAATCATGGTGCCAGTTCGGTATTTGATATGTATGTTAAGTCTCATATATCTTGACAAACAAGTTCAGTTATTATTTGTGCAAATTTACTGCCACAGACATATAGCCAACATCAGAAGTACTCGGTACGAACACCTGATCTGTACCAGTTACTATTGACAAACAAATATCAGAAGCATTCAGTAGGAAGGGGAACACAAAAGAAGCACCATTTGGTCGAAGGCAACCTCGACTGATGAGGATTCTAGTAGAACCCCCGACATGAAATAAAGCTGACAGAAGAGAAATATGTGACAAAGATAAAAAAAAAAATAGAAAAGAGAAAAACAAACCCTATCAAACTTTGAAGGTGAGTTATTCACATGATATTATGCGAAATGCAAATTATTAAATAGATTGCGAGAAAGGATTACTCAAAATTTAGCATATGCTCCTCAAAGCAGAAAAGTGATAGATAATAGATTTCTCACAAGATCTGATTAAAAATAGAAGTATCATTAGTACTCATTAGGAGTTTTGATACAAAAACTTCACACAAAATGATAAAAAAAAAAAGGCTAATTGAGTATACTATCTTCTTATGTCTCACGCTACGGCACGATTAAAATACATAAAAGAGTCAATACCTCATCTTCATCTATTTACAACATCGCTTCCTACTACCAGACAATCTCCAAACATATTCCTACTTCAGTTGAGATATTTCATATACAAACCTTGAGAACCAGTATCAGTAAGCATTCCTCACATACTTGGAAATTGAGGAACCGATACGATTCGATCAAGGAAAAAAAATATTAAACAATAGTGAACCAAGTAAGAACGCCTACTTCACGTTCTTTCCTGAAATGACCGGGATCTTGACAATGCCGCCGGATTCGCATGTAAAACTGGACCTGAATCCGTTACTTGACAGTTGGCCCTCTCTTTTGCTCCAAAAGACTTAAAGATGGATTTATCATCATGCTTGATCCCTAATGTGGCCCAAATGGAGCTCTTGGCAGCCTCATCAGGGTCAACTATTCTAAGAGTTTTCGGTGCCCACAAATTCTTTTTCTCCATCTTTTCTAACTGTTCATCACTCTGCGAAGCAGGTTCTCTTGAGTGCTTACCTAATGTGGGAGACCCGTTACCTGAACTACTACTGTTACTAACAGGCGAAGAAGGCAAGCAAGCGCCATTCGGGAATGCCGTCCATGGCATATTCCATGGATTTGGTCCACCAGGCCAGCCAAAGAAAGAAGCTGGCACAAAAGGTAAAGGGATTGCTGGGCCCCATGGGTACACGATAGCCGGTCCAGGGTAACACGGCATAGGTGGGACCCCTCCCGCATCGCGGAACCCATTTGCAGGGTTCTTTTCTCCAGGAACTGCACTTGCTGGTAACCTATTTTCAGCACCAATGGAAGAGGCGCAAGGCTGTTCATCCGTGGCAAGGTCTACAATCTTTCTCTCCTCCTCAATTTTAAGCACCGTGGTCATGGACTCACAAAGTGGCACTTCGGTGCCAAATTTCAGGACAGTGCCGGTACCGGTACCTAAACCTGTATCGGCACCAACCAACTGTGTGGGACCAACCAATGGGATACCTTGCTGATGCATCAAGGCCTCTGAAGACATCAAAATATGGCGGTTATGTGAACCAGGATGCTTGTTCTTCCGACGACCGGCCCCGACGGGTACATTTCTCATGGTACCACCGGCTGTCCAGTACCTCTGACAGTTCTTGCAAAAATGCCTTGGCTGGTTCACATTGTAGTTGTTATAATAACAGAATTTGGTGTCCATGCTGTTGCAACGGGGGCATGGCAGGATTTTATCAGGCTTTTTAAGGGTCTTTTCTTGGTCAGGTTTAACTTCTTGAGAGTTTGTCTCCGTCGGTTTGGAGGTGCGATTTGTGTTTTCACAACTTTCTTCTTCTTTTACATGATCATTTTCGTTGTTGGAGGTTGAACGAATGGGAACTATTGGATCAGTACCTTCTGATATGTTGGGTTTATCCGAGTTTGAAGATTTCGTCTCTGTATCCTTTGTTTGTTTGCCTGAAACCTGAAATGAAGTTCATATTAGTTACTCAAAAAGCTTGAATTAAAGAAGAAAGCTATTCAACCAACAAAAAAAGAAAAATATTGATTTCTTAACAACATTAAATTACTGCCAACAGTTCATACAGAGGATTATTTACCATTTCTAAAATAAAAAAATGGCTAGCTACACTTTCTTTTTCATAAAAAGAAAAGGGAATTAGCAACCAACCAAGGATTGGGAGGCAAATATTTGTTTTTTAATATTACTTTTTTTGCTGTAAATATAAGCAAAAAAATGCTTGGACAAATTTGTTACCACCAAAGCTCAGTTCTTCTCCCATTATTACCTCCTTTTCAACTAAAACAGTGCAATTATGCAAGTACAATATTTCCAGAAACAATAAATTAATTGCAATAATAGTGAAAAATTAGTTTAAACATGGACTCAAAGAGAGAGACTACAATCAAACTGTAATCTAGAAAATAGAGTATAGAGCTCACTACAAAAAATAAGAACACGGAAAGCTAGAACACAATACTGAAATTACCAGCAAACAACCAAAAGTTCTGTACTTTACAATGCTACTACCGAAAGGCATTTGTAAAGTAAAAAGTTATGTTATGTGGGAGTAAGCAACACAATCAATACTGGAATTAAATTACTGAGTGGGCCCTGAATTTCTTCCCTAATTTCAACATTAATCCTCATTTTTTTTCTTCTAATATGAAATCCAAATCCGATGCCTAATTTACCAATAACTCAATCTACACAATTTCTCATAACAATCTTTTACGGACGTTAGTTCCATGCTCACACCAAGATGAATCTCATAATGGATAATATTCATTTATAATTGTCAGATTGAAAAGAAAAAATTTTCAGTGAGAGTATTGGAGTAAAATTCATAAATATAATATATAAAATCCTACTAGCCAAACAGTATTTTTACAAAAATATTAATTTGGGAAAGAATATAATATATCCAAAGAATCTGACATTTTATCCCCTATTATTTATACTGGCAAACAGTATTTTTACTATTTTTTCTCGTTACAGAACAGACTTTGACTTCGACCATACTATCAAGAAATAACAATCTTTTACCTCCCCAAAAACCCAAAAACAAAAACTACAACAAATACCAAAATTTGATTGAAAAAAAAAAAAAGACGTTGCTTCCATGCTCACATCCAAATAATTTTATCAGTTACAAATGAATCTCATAATGGGTAATATTCATCTATAATCGTCAGATTGAAAAGAAAATTTTTTTGGTTGGAGTATTGGAGTAAAATTCAAAAAATATATATATATAATTACACACAAGATACAACTACCAACCACCAACAAGCAAAAAAAATATACATAACAAAAAGGAAAAGGAAAAAAAAAAAAGAAGAATACAATATGTAAGTAAGCAGAACCTCACCTTCTCTGCGTCGGTACCGGGCAGCTTGAGGTCCATGGGAGAAGAACTGTTGTTATGAAGCTGGGTGTCATGGAGCGGTATGGTGCGTCCGAAGAGCTTGATGGCCGGATCCTTACTCAGCTCCGACATTTCTTTTCTTCTCAGCCGTCGGATCTCCTCGATCACCCAGCAAGAGAGAGGACGAAATTTGGCGAGATGGAGGAAGGGAGGAAGGAAGGAATAGGAAAGAGGGAAAATGGAAGGGGGCGAGAGTTAAAAAGGGATCGAACGAAAAGAAAAGGTGTTCTTGTGGAGTGCTCATCCTCTGCAGCGCTGCACTGTGTAGCGCAGGATGCGAACCGTTAGATCATATCGAGATTCGAGCTGGCATAGATGCAGCGCTACAGAGGATGAACAGAGGATGAGCACTCGTGTTTTTGTGGGGGTGTTGAGCGACAACAGTGGGTGAGTGACCGGCAGTAGCCGGTGATGGGGGTTTCCAAATCAGCGAAGGGAGAGAGAGAGGTGAGCCACGAGTTATTGGATTCGTATCCAGTGATGCCTTGTGGCCACCAAGTAAAGAGAGGGGTGTTTTGCGGGTATATACTTTAATAAGTCGTATATATTGTGTAGAGTCAGAATATATATATATAGTTGGGTTACGGTTATATGCATAGCAAAATTACGTTTTTGCTATGCGCTCGTATCTTAACAACCGTAACTCGGATGACCGATCTGATTTGACCGGTGCATTCTGCATATCAAAAACTCATCGGATACTAATTTTTACTATTTTTTGAGATTCCTACCTATTTTTAACGATTTTTGAAAATATGACCCTGATTATGAGTTTCAAATAGATTATTTTATTATTATGTTCTTGGCATCTTTCAAAAATCGTTAAAATTAGTTAGAAATCTCAAAAAATAGTAAAAATTAGTATCTGATGAGTTTTCGATATGTAGAATGCACCGGTTGAATCGGATCGGTCATCCGAGTTACAGTTGTTGAGATACGAGCGCATAGCAAAAACGTAGTTTTGCTATGCATATCACCGTAACCCAACTCTATATATATATACATTTTTTTTTTTTTTTGATGCGGCGGGCAAAAACCGGCCAAATTTTCATGTATTGAATAAGTTATTTACATTGAGAAAAAGAAAATTTTCGAAATGAAAGGAAAGAGAAAGAAAATATAAAAGAAACCGAAAAGATGTATGTACAGATGCAATATATACAAGGAGTTATTTACATTGAGTCAGAATATGTTATTGGTCAGAATATGCAATATATACAAGAAGTTAGTGTTCCCTTTCTTGGTTTAAAAAATTTGTATTAGATATGTACTAAGAATATTTGATTATCTTCAAAAATATATATATTTGTTATTTTTGAGGGGAAATTTTCAAGTTATGTGTGATTATCATTAGAATTTTACCAAGTGTTATTGCATATCAAATTACCATAGAGTAAAATTGCATTTCAATTCAGAGAAGATTATAGAAAATATAGCCTACAGACACATTTATATTCCAAAAACAAAGAAAAAAAAAATACAAAATATGAACATTTTGGAGGGTTAACAAGGAATCCAGGCAGAAATTACAGAGAAAAAAAATCTGAAACCAGCAGCTATATCCGCCTCAGAAACGGACAATTCAGTGCGTAGAACAGTTCTTCATGTCCTGTGCACCAGAAGATGGCGCAACTCAACTCTAATAAAAGGGACCACCCTCATCCATCCATCCATCCTCTTTTCAATACTAAAAAAGGAGCTGAGAACGTCTTTTCATGAGGTGGATCGTATTAAATCATGTCCAAGCAAAGAAAAGGCAACTCCCTCAAAAGTTCCCAACCCACTGCCCAAACCCTGATCATCTACAAACCAGTAGGTTGTAATTTGGTCATAGGAGAATCTGAGTCGTTGGTTTTTTATCAAACAATGTGTATTATGTAGAGCTGGAGGATTGTCGGGTCGGGTTGGATATCGGGTTGACGCCTGCCAGCATATTTTCGGGTCGGGTCTGATCATATTTTGCACCTCTATTCCCGGGTTATGTCGGGATTCGGGTCGGGTTCGGATCAGTATGACTTTCCCTGAAACACGGGTCGGGTATTGGGTTGACGGCTGCCGGCATTTTTTTCGGGTCGAGTATCGGGTTGCCGTCTGCAGGCATTTTTCGGATCGGACGGGTTTTCAGGTCTGTTCAGGTTTTGCACCTATATTAATTCCCTGGTTATCTCGGGTTTCAGGTCGTTTGGGTTGGGTTGGGTTGGGTTGGGTTCAAGTCAGTCTAACTTTCCCTAAAACACGGGTCGGGTTCAATCAGTTTGATTTTTTCTGAAACTCAGGTCGGGTCGGACGGGTTTTTTGGTCAGGTCAGATTTTGCCACCTCTAGGATTATGTTTGATGTAAGAATACTTTCGGTGGAGAAATTTAGCTGAGTTTGCATGGATATAACATATAAATCATATGGCTGAGAGTAGTTTTGTGAAACTTCTAGTTTTGGAGAGGAACATGAGGAGAAGTGCTGGAGTTCAGGGTTGTAAGAAAGCCATCTGTAATCTGGGTACCACGTTGTATCCATGTTCATTTGGCAGTTTATAAGCATTTTTGTTGTCATTACTTTTTTGTAAAGTCTGATTAAGTGATTATCCATTGGTCTTACCACAATAACAAGGGAGATGTAATGTGGCCGTTCATGAGTGCAGAAAAGTATGGGTTCACTCAAACTTGTGTTGATAATAAATTTACTTGACAAAATTTAATAGTGTTTTTTGTCTGAGTTAAAATAGAAACAAAAATTAGACAAATTTTATTGATCTGACAATTTGCTCCACGGCAATTTACATTGTAATTGTGGTTGATATTTTATATAAAATTTAAACATTTGATTGATGGTAAAGCTAGTTTAAATTTTGTCATTAGTTTGTATGAACTATATATTACACTTATTAAATGATGGTAAATTAACTTTTTGATTTGATTCCTGATATCTTAACTACAAAAAAGAAAAAGAGTATTAATAAAAAAAAGAAACTATTTAATCAGCAAGAAAGGGATGTCTTATTTTACAATAATAATAAATTAAGATAAAACAACATATAGCCGAAGTAGTTTAGTTTCACAGCTACGAAGCATAACCACAGACTACATACATCTACAAACAACAACTGAACAAAGTACAAACCCAAGAACCCAAATCACAAATTGACAACCACATACTGGCACACAATCGAACCAGGCACAGAGGATCCGTATCCTTATCCAAATGGCGACTTCCGCTCCGTCCGTTCCGTCCGTCACAATATCTAAGCAATGAACGGGCAACAGCCGGTCAGCATACCCGAGCCGCCCGGAACCTGACTGACTGACGCCCGTTGCTGCTGACCGGCTACTGCCCGTAAAAAGACCGGGACCCATTTCGGGAAAAAAAGGTAAAGCGAAAAAGGCCTCTCTCAGTCAGCCACCGCACTGCCCGGCTTTCCCACGCCTCCCCAAGTCGTACACGCAACATGCATCACCCATTCACCTCTCTCTTTAATTGCTTCTTAATAAGTTCTTATTTTGTATAATTTTTTTTTTTTGAAACCTAGTATCCTATATAAAATTTCAACAGTTGAATAATTTTAGAATTTTACTCTAATGATCTTAATGTATATAATTTGTTTCCAATTCGATGACTGTAAATAAATGTTACCCGGTATTAAGTTTATCTATAAGTGTTAAAATTGTTTGGGTGTGATCATGAGAGCGACATCCTTTATTTTAAGTGTTACAAACTTACAGATGAATTTAAGATTATGTAATATTTATTTTTAGTGGTTAGATTTAAAAGAATTTATTCTACTGGGATTACTATTGGAGTAAAATTCTAGTTCTAATAAACATAAACAGCGAAATAGGATAAACAGATCGGACGGCTGTGGATTGTGATAGGGGGATACATAATAATACATACGGATGTCTCTGTAGAGTGCAGAGAAACAACGTGTTTGTTTGTTTGTTTGTTTATTTATCATATATTTTTGGGGTTTTGGTACGTACTGCGTTATCTGCTTGCTGTTTAGCCAATGGCAGCAGAATGCTCACGTGCTGCTGATCCCCACCTGGCTGATCCAAAAAGATGAGCAGAGCAAAGAAAAGAAAGATGTACTCCTGTGGTAATAAGGGAATTTATTCCGGGCTCCCAACGCTGGGACCATGTTAAAACAACTGCAACCGAATTTAAGTTCCTTTCTGCATGCAGATAATTGTTGTCATTCATTGCTTGACTGACTCAGTCTGAGTCTATAGTAGTAGTAATAGTAGTTATTGAAACAAAAAAGACTGAGTCTATTGTAAAGTAAAAAAAAGACCAGAGAAAGTCTATGGTTAAATTCACATGGAATTTACTGCACAACTTTGTTAATGAATTTTGAATGAACCTAAAAGTAGAAATTAAAAAAGTACCAGTTAGTTGTTTCAAATTTTAACAGTGTTCTTAAGAGAATAATTTCTTTGTATCAAATATTATTGGATACAAAAAAAAATTTTTAGAATTTTTAAGTATTTTATATTATGTTTTTTAAGATAACGATAAATGATTTAGATGACTACGCGAACAAAAAATCATTAATAATGTTTGCATGTAACATATAAAGAAGCTTAAAAATGCATGTACAAAACTAAATTTTTTTTTTTCATAACTATGGGATTTAGATATAAAGAACTTGTTGGATAACATATTGGAAATGTTAAAGTATGATGTTTGAGTTAAATTTACCAAATGGCTTGACGAGCTTTAGCCTTAAACTCATATTAACATTGTCTTTCATTATAATTTTGATTAGCTACTTTGTGATTTTATATCTTATTGTTTAAATTTTTAAAAACCTATTTTAGTGTTGTGTACGATCAAATGGGAGCTAGCTATTACCTGACAATGGTTATTGTGACAATTTTAATAATAATATTTTAAATAAATTCAATGCAATTTCAATATTTTGCTATAGATAATCAAAGTTTTATGCAATTTACAACAATTGTGTTTTAACAGATTTTCAATTAACTATCAAACGACACCAAACACATGAAATTTGAAACCCCTCGTTGATTATAATATAAGCTTAACAAACAAATCTGTAAAATAATTATAGCCTTGATTCCCCCACGTGGCCACATCCACAGTTGTGTTTTTTTTTTTTTTTTTGAAATTCTACATAGTTGACAAGGAGAAAATAAAAAATAAAGGAAGAGAGAGCAATTGCTTGCTGTGAGATGATTAGATTAGATTTTTTTTTTTTTTTTTTTTTTTGAGGAACTGCCCGTAGGCTATGATTAGATTAGATGAAGGTGCCTGTTTCCTCTTTGACGAATAAAATATGAAAAAGTACATGACTTTTCTTCTTTTGCTCAGTTTTCCATGACGAAAAAGCGACCACTTTTCCGCCCTTATCAAGGACGTGGAAAATGCTTGCAAACGCCGGAACTTGATCCCAGATTTCTCAACTTCTCGAGTTAACGATATATACTGAAAACCAAGCCCTTTTTGTATGACCACAGTTCGAGATATATAAGTCACGAAATAATTAAGCGTTCCTTGAATTATTGCTAATTACGTATATAATTGTGATTTTAGGTGCAATTTACGTATTTGTTTTTGTATGTGTGATTTACTTTTTGCTGAAATGGTGTGTTCAAGCTGTGCTGAGCATATCGATTTTCTTTTTTTTTTTTTTGAGAAAAGAGCATATCGATTTTCATTTGCTAACTATTACTTGATAAATGAAATTCTTTTTATTTTCCATGATCGATTATTTTTTGAGGTTATTACTTTTAAATTCCTTTTCTTTTTTCCTCTGACATAAAAAGGAGGATTGGGACAAATTTCAAATGGATATATTCTTTGATTTTATAGTTTTATTGCAAATTTTCTGAAACATGTAAAACAACATTATTATTTTTTTATTATAGGGCTTTTGGATACTTTTGTATCGCCGGCCATACGTATTCAACACTATATATGTTTATTATGAGGAGGGATCTAATAGCCATGGACATCACTATTTATAAATAAATTAACAAATTTAAACCGTTATATATATTCTAAAATATCTCAAACATATACACAAAAAATAATAAAATTTTAACATCGTTTCGATAGTCATCAAGAGAGCAAAAAGTTATAAATTTTGAACCGTTAATATTTGATGCAAATGTAAATAAAATCAAAATGATATAACATAAAACATGATATATACAACATATTCTATCAAAGAGTTTGTTACTTAAAAGTATATAATATAGTTATTTAAAATTTAATTTCATGACCACCGATCGGCCACTAAAAACATGGTTATTTGATTCCTCCTCTATTATTATTTATATAGCGATATTACTATTTATGTAGAGATTTTAGCATACCAAATACCCATATTTATAATACAGAATTTTGAAATTAAAGGGTTTTGAATCTCCTAAACGTAGTTATTTATTATCTAATGATTTTTTTAATAAAAAATGTGAAATTTCCTATTCCTTTACAATGAGGACCAAACAGAAACAAGTAATATATATTAATATGCTGGCTTTCTTCAAATTCTGACTTAAGAATATTCTATATGCATGCGGTACTATGAAAGTACTAACTATGAAATTAAAAATAAATTATATGCAACTATTATGGACAGAACCTTTCAAATATTTTCTTAATTTACGACGTAATTTGTGATAGGGAAGTCTTAAAATTATTCCAAATTTCAACATAAATAAATGTTTTTTTTTTTCTTCTTGAGGATAAAAACTCAATTACAGAAAAAAGTGCTTACCTTACCTACCTATCACCAGTTTTATTGACCGTTGAAGCTAAACTCAACTGTGTTCATATCTAAATCTTAATCCTCAACAGTTTCCTTTGCAATACATCCTTTTCACTAACCAAGTGAAAGTGAATATTTCTATTGGTACATATGAAGCAAGCTATAGGTCCTCAATTTCCACCACATTTTTTCCATATGCAACAAATGCAAGTAGTTTTTCTTTTTGTTTTTGTTTTTGGTTCTTATCCACAAATTGGAGATCTCTTTGATTTCCCTAAAAATGGTCCCTCTCCATAAAAGAGAATTGGATTTCACATGGGCCCAGGGAAAGAAATATATCTTGCTAGCAGTGCATGGCAACCACATATGGGTCAGGTCTCAATAAAGAGCAGATATTAGAATCCAAATCATTTTGTGGCTGTGATAATTGAAGAAGAATTAGGGGACAAGGGCAAAAAAGAATCAAGGTGTATGTTATGTATGATGTGCGGCTACAGAACAACACCAAAAGAAAAAAATCTCCTCCTCTAGCTAGCTAGCATTTATATACGAAAAACACGTAGAGTCCACCTATAAATATTAGCCAACCATCCATCCCTCTCATATTCTAACATATCTATATGCACTCATGTGCTTGTCACAGTTGCATAAATGTTCACTGGAAATCATAATGTATCTGTTTAATTACTAGAAAATGATATATGTTGATCGGAGATATATAAATATTCACTGAAAAATGATATTTATTCATTACGAATATAGTGGACCGGTGGATAGATAAAAAGAGTGGTCACTAGCTATTACTCTTTATATATACTTCCTTTTCAATCTTGTTTTTCCATTATTTTTCTTCCACCTGCCTCTTCAGTCTTCCCACATGAATCAGCAATTCATCATGGGCAAAGATGCAAAGTGATAAAAGCCACCTTAAAAAGTCACTCTTTTGATTTCTTGATATGAAAATTAAAATAATATGATATGCTTTTTTAACAAATGATATTAGCAATTCAGCATAGGAAAGTAAACTATAAACTATAAAGTAAGAAAAAGGTAAAGTAATTACCTTTAGAAAAGACCCTTTCTTACGGTTCTTCATTATAAATTGTGATATGTTAATTTTTCTTGTAACATATGTGTCACAGTGTTATTTATGGCCGGCACAAGTTCATTGTCTATACATTTAAATTTTCCTACATGTAGTTTGGTACGAAATTAATTATCAAATAAATTGTTGTATAAATTGATAATGTATACTTGTATATATAGTGTATATGAAATCTCAAACAAATACTTCAAAATTTAAATAATGAAACTTTTTTTTGTATCTATAAAATTTTAATATAAAGAAATTATTGAGTCATATAAATCAATATTTGAAAGTAATTTGATATGTTTTTAGAGATGCAATTATGATAAAGTTCCGTGAGCTTAAACTCTCACGCTAGTTATACTCTTCTTTATTATTGATACCCACCCACATATATAGGTGGGCATGTAGAAAGCCACTATTTAGACAAACCTTACAACTTTTAGCTTTAACCTACATGTAGTTTTGTATGAAAGAAATTATCAAATAATTTGTTGTATAACTTGATATGTACATGATCTACATACGAGTCAGTCATGTAACAAATTAACAATGTTATTGCTAATCGCGCTGAAATCAGCTAAGATCCAAATCGGATCTCAGGACTCTGAGATCCCGATCCGACGGTTCTCAGGGACCCCGAGATTCGGACTCAGCAGATACGGGCCCTAAGAACCGTCGGATCAGGATCTCAGGGTCCTGAGATCCGATTTGGATCTCAGCAGATACGGACGCATTGCTAATCAATCCTTACTATATATAAAAGCATATTGGAAAAAATGACATGAAAGGGTTATCTTCCCCAAATAAGAAACCTGAGCTGTTGATTATTTTCTTGGATAGATCAAAACCGTTGATTTACGTTAATACCCGTTGACATTAATGTTTCAGTCCATTAAAATTTAAGCCCCATATCAATTTCCTCAATATAAGATTCATCACATATTATCTTAAAATTTATTATAAGAAATAGCAATTTTAGCCGTGGGCTTTTTACTAATAAGTAAAAATGTTTTCTTATAATAGAAGTATTTTGTGGTGCTTTTATTGATACCCACAAAGGTGGCATGTAGGGAGCCACAATTTAGACAAACCTTTTCAACTTTTAGCTTTAAAGGCAGATGGATGCAACCTTTTAGTTGGATTGCAGATGAGAAAAAGGTTCCTCTGCACTGCACAGTGCACACTGCTGATTTCTCTGTACTTTTCAAGTTGACTTTTCTCCATTTCGTTTGCAATGGAAATCTTATGTTAACCACAATTTTTTTTTAATTTTTAATTTTTAATTTAATTTTAGTTTTTTTACAAAAGTTTACAATTTAACCTGCTGTGTTAATTAGAACAAACCAATTTCATAATGAAAAAGTTACATGTACTGATATAATTTAATTAAAACATGTTTGTTTTTGTTTTTGTTTTTGTTTTTTTTAATTAAGTCAGATTTAATATTCAAATAAAAAAAAAAATACAAAACTCTATGTGCTTTTTGGGGGCAACATATATTAACTTAACCCCACAAGGACCACAGCTGAGTCTTTGTCGTAAATACATGGATTACTATTTTATGAATATAAGATACACCTGATATGTAAAAAACTAAAAAAATATATTAGATTATTTTGTTTTATAATCAGCAACTAGGAGTATGTTGTACCTACTTCACTGTGAAGGCATCTCAAAATTAGTCACATAACATAACTGGTGAAGGCAGTTTTTAAATTTTATGTGGAGTAAAGGAGTATGCTTTGAAACAAAGTGGGCATCTTTAAAAGATAAGAAGAAAGGGAAAAATTTTAGGTGACCTTTTGATATGTTTCCAAAGCAAAAGCATATATAAAAAAAGATGTTTTACTTAATTTTTGGACCAAAATGAAGAGTAGGATTTTACAAAAGTTGTCTATCTTTGATTAGTGAATGATTCTTGCTCTCCCTTTTTTAAAAGGGTTTCTTGCTAAAGGAGAAAAAAAAAGAAAGAAAAAAAGGAACTAAAGAGAAAAGAAAAGAAAACACATGCATAAACAGAGTGCTTTGTCTAAAAGTCTTGTTTAGCAACAAAGTGCTCTGTGATATTCTATGTCCTTACTACTAATAAAAGGAGATTGGATTTTTTGATATGAAAGTTCTATCTTCCCCAAAGAATAAATCTCAGCCCTTGATTATTTATTTAGATTGATCATCACCATTGACGTACGATTTTCTCAATTTTCTCAAGTTTCTCAATATAAGGCCCATTACATATTATTTTAAAAATTTATTATAAGAAATAACAATTTCAGCCCAAATTTTACTAGTATTATCAAAAAGCATGTATAATATCAAATTTTTACTATTATATTTTTACAAAATTAATTATTGTTCTAGATTAATTTGAGAATATGCCTGGCGGGTGTACATTTGAAATTGTGAAGACTACTTATCTTTTACAAATATGAAAAATATTTAAAATTTATAAAAAATTCCATAACATGATCTTGCTACGTAGAATTTACTTTGAGGCTTAAATCAATTTTATGGACCGAAAAAATTATAACATATGTATTCAAAAAATAAATATTTGTACCCTAGCCTACTATTTATTATTAAAGAAACGACCAATTCATACAATTTCAGTTTTTTTTTTTTTTTTATGTTTAGTGACATATTTTAAGACATCAAATGTATGCATAAAGGAATTTGAAAAATATACCATCTTTTAGCAATAAATCAGTAAGCTAAATAAATAAATATTCTGCTGGTTACTTTTTAATATGACCATACTATTATGAACTCACAACTTGTTGCTATTAATATACCATTCTATGTAAATGGGAATCACTCATTTGTAGCTGTTGTTGTATCCATTTCTCATACATCATTATCTGCTTTTGATGTCTGTTATCCCCATTTATGATGGAGGGACAGTTCTCAAAATGGTGATAAGAATCTATTTAATTCTGGGTAACTCTTTGGGAGACCACTTAATTATACCTATATATATCATCTATCCATTCACATAAAACTTTTTGTTGGAGTCATTAAAATTTTCTTGGTCCCAGTAATCTGATTCTTTTGTTTTTGTTTTGACAACAATCTGATTCTCTTTCTCTCTTCTGTCCAATAAAACGACGGAAATAATATGGAAAAACATGTATAGTTCAACCCTATAAGTAGGCCAATCATTCATCCTTCTCTCATAGTCTAACACACCACGTACATCCATATTTTTCACATAGCTGCATAAATGTTCACTAAAACCGTAGTGTATCTATTTACTGGAAAATGATATCTATTAATAAAAAAATATAAATTTTTACTGATAAATGATATTTATTATCTGAAATACGTTGGACGGATAGGTACAAATGTTAGACACTACTTACTACTCGGATCATATTCCGTTGAATTGAATTAACCTACACCTACATAAAAATATATCAGTGCATTAAATATGATAATAATTGGTGCTATCAAAGCCCATAAAGTATTGACCCAATTTTGCATAAGAAACCCAAGTACGTATCTTTGATCCAGAAAGTAAGAGCAAATGAGCAATCTCCTTGGAAAGCATTTTGGGCCTTAGTTTTCCTTGCACATACAGCGACAAAATGCCACCTTTTTTTGGTACTAAAAACAAAACAATACATGCAAGGCATTGCTGATGTCTATATTTTTTTTTTCAGCATTATTACTAAACTATTCACCATTTTTTTTTTTCTCTTGGCCCCAATCCAAAAATTTTAAATAATTTGTGGAGTCTAAACTAAAAAATTAAGATTCTTTAGTAAAACATGCAATTATATTAGCTAAAACCACAATTCAAAGTTTCAAACATATACACTGCTTCATATTTCATACTGGCTAATTAATTAATTAAACTACAAATTAGTTAATATTAATTGCGTGTAGAATAGAAGTTTCATGCATATATTAGAAGATTCGGGAGCAGCAGCTAGCTAGCCATCTCAATCTATATATCCATGAATACACTCCCACTTAGTGCCATAATTAATAAAGGTACTTTCCAATGAGCCAACAGGTAGTTAAAGAATGGCTCCAAGTATTACCACTCCGACACGTACCTAAAATACGAGTTGAAATAAATATCCAAAGTCATGATATATTTATATATTAACCTAATATTATATATGACCCATAAAAAGGCATGCATGCATGTTTACTTGTTTGCATCCATGAGGAATATATATATCTTCTAATCCAAAAAGGATTTAATTAATTTCTTGACTATACATGTCAAAGTTAATTATAGCACCAACCAGCCACATAATAATCTCTGTCAGGCTTTTAACAAATTAATCAGGCGCACTCAACCTGCCGACACATATATGTTATGGCTACTTATATAATAGAGTTTAAAATATCACAACCAAATCTGAGTTTGATCTTGTAACCATGTTTTGTCAAAATTTAAAGCATCATGCATGATGGTATATGCAATACATGTGGTTAGCAGGGCATTCAGCATGCATGATGATTTCGCTTCTGTGCCATCAACTCAATTAATTCCATACAAAAATGGATTTTAATAGTACATGTTAATTTGCATGCATATTATATATCATGCAATAACAAAACACACTTTTTTGTTTTAAATTGAAAAACTTGGTGCATTGAAGTTGCAAGTTATCATCTCAATAGAGTTAATTTAATTATGAGGAGGGATCAAATGACCACAAGTTTTGGTGCCCCATCAATAACCACAAAATTAAATTTTGAATAATTACATTTTAAACTCTTAAATTAAAAATGTAATTGATAGAATGTTTTGTATATACCATCTTTTATGTGTATACAAAAAATTGTATAATTTTGATTTTGTTTACATGTACATCAAGCAATAACAAAAATCAACGGCTGAAATTTTATGATTTTTGTTACTCTCTTGATGGCTATCTAAATGAAGTTATATTTTTATCATTTTGTGTGTATATGTTATTGAGACGATTTACAATAAATCTAACGGTTTACTTTTATCAATTTATGTATACTTAACTTTGTGGTTATTAAGGACACCAAAATTTGTGTTTAATAATTTTGTTGAATATATCAATTTTGTCAAAGCGTGGATTTTAGTAAAGTTTAGACACCAATAATCTTAGAGTTAACAACGCACCAACTTTGTATCATAAATAAAAAAGTTTGAATATTTTGAGCGGTACGATCAATGCATAAAGGATAATATAAGTGTCATTAAATAGCTCGAATTTAGCAGGACTGGAGTTTTGTCTCCAAAGCCATTTGGATAGAGACCGTCCAAATTTATGACTAAACCGTTCGATTCAAAAGATTTTTGCATGAGATAGCTTGTCACATTACAAGTTGCATGATTTTTTAATAAAAATTAATGCTAAATTGGAATAGGATTTTGTCCAAAGTCATTTGGACGGTCCAAATGATTCGAGAGCTATACGATATGATTATTGGCAATTAATTGACTGTGATTTGATCATGTAGGCGTCAAAAATATGAACAGCATACAGATCTTTGGACCAAATACTGGCTACATTTTAGAGTGATAGAACCAAACACTATGACCGTTGCTGATAAACACATAAATTGAATCAAATGATTTAGTCATAACTTTAGACGGTATCCGTCCAAATGGCTTTGGACTAAATTCCAGTCCTTTTCCACCTGTAGCACACAAATACACCCACAATATGGGGCAATTTGCACAAAAAAAGTTGATCCAATTTTTGCCAACCCGGCCATCCAGAGAATGGGGGGCAAAGCATGCAGGGGCACCACACACATATATATATCTCAAAATTGATTTATATATTGGAAGGAAAAAATCTAATATTTGACTCATAAAGTAACTGAATCTTTGCGGATCATTTACCTATCAGCATTAGCATTAGTGCAATTCTATGTCAATCTTTCTCAGGCGCACCAATGCTGCAATGCAATGCACCATCCATTTGTTTATTGGTAGGTCAGTCTCACTATGTAAATTGCTCCAGCTGCTCTCGACTATATATGTCTATATCTCAAAGGGAACAGTTCACAAATTGAACGAGTGGCTTTTGCAAGAAGGGAAAGGCTACGCTGATACCAATGGCGCTCCCGTCCACAATACGATCATAATCTTTTTTTTTTTTTGCGTTTTTATGCAACGAAAGCTGGTAACTATGCATGTAAACTCAACTTGTTATAGTAGACATATCTTTCAAAAACTAAGACATGGTTCAAAATTTGGTTCAGCGAATTTCAACCGGTTCATAACCCTATCATCCGGTTCATGATCCCTTCGTCCGGTTTATTGTAGCATCTCCTCTTTCTCCGGTTCTTTCAATATGCATGTAAATCAATTATTTATGCATGTAAATCACTTATTTATGCATGCAAATCAATTAGTTATGCACGTTGGTTCTTTCAATATGCATGTAAATCAATTATATATGCACGCTGGTTCTTTCAATATGCATGTAAATCACTTATTTATGCATGTAAATCAATTAGTTATGCATGCTGGTTCTTTCAATATGCATGTAAATCAATTATCTTTGCATGTAAATCACTTATTTATGCATGCAAATCAATTAGTTATGCATGCTGGTTCTTTCAATATGATGTAAATCAATTATTTATGCATGTAAATCACTTATTTATGCATGTAAATCACTTATTTATGACCAGAGCAACTTTGACCGGTCAAGTCACTCGGTATCAGCACCCTTGCAAGAATGACCCTTAAAAACAAAGATAACGAATCGTCTTTTTAGATCTCTGAGGAAATTTAATTCATGCAGATATTTATGTTTGCCCAAAATGTACTCCACAAATGTTTATTCTACGAGGAGAGAACTGTGCTATGCACGGGGTTGTGTATATGTTTGGGTTGGAATTTGGAGAGGAAAAAAGAAGGCAAGCAAAATCCTTTTAAATTGGGAGAGCGCTCATATTGGAAACAAAATGGAGAAGAATATGTAAAAATGGACGCAACCCAGGTCATTGGATTAGTTAAATTTAATCTTAATCGTTTGATGCAGGACAATTTGGGTATTATGAAAGTTTGAAGAAGAAGAAAAAAAATGGACGGGTCCAATACTTACGTGCTTTATAATATAGTATAGATATAGATATAAATAGTATAAATAGTATAAATAATATAAGTTTCTACTGATATACTTGACCAAACATGAGATCAATAGCTTTTTATCTCATTTTTGAGATAAAGAGGTAGGTCAAGCACTCAAATTTAAATATCTATAATTTAAAGATCCTCCATTCTGTTTCTTATCCGCGATTCTCACATGGAGAGCGTCAAAGGCCGGTTCTTATGAAAGAAAGATCAATAATTACATTTGACATTTATGAAGTGTAAAAATTATACAAAGTTTCTTTGTACTTTTTTTTTTTTGGATATTATATGGTATCAATATTACTTTGTGCAAAAAGATTTTAGACACCGTTTCATTTGTGAGTCTTCACAAGAGATAAATGTCTTCATATGCAACATGTTTCTAGTACTAGTTAAGAGCCCACTCGTTGTTTTGGGTTGAAATTGTTATTTCTTATAATAAATTTTTTAAGATAATATGTAATGGGTCTTATATTGAATAAATTGATATGAGCCTTAAATTTTAATGGGATGAGACATTAACGTCAGGGGTATTAACGTAAATCAACGGTTCCACTCTATCCAATAAAATGATCAACGGCTCAGGTTTCTTATTTGGGAAGATAGCCCTTTCATATCATTTTTTCCAATATGCTTTTATATATAGTAAGGATATAATATGTATGATAATTAAAAGGGGGCACATCTGCAAATTTTAGAGTCAGTCCAATATATATATGCTCAAATATAATCACCTCGTGGCAATACTATTTGGTAGTCAACTATCACAAAATGGAAAGATTTGGTCTCTGACTCATCCCATTGGGAATTAAGGATTTAATTCTGACCGTACAATGTTTGTGCAAAACAGTATTCTCCCACTGTATATGCTTTGCCAAAAAAAAATGAACCCTTTTATGTTTCATCTTTTGTTGGGTCAGAAATCAGGACATTTCATCATGGCCATGATTTGTAAACAATTATAAAGCATCCTTATTTAAGGCTGCAAAGGTACATTAATGTTGTTATTATTATTATTATTATTTAGTTTAATTCTTTCTCTTAATTGGAACCTTAACTTTCTGCAGCCCTATTTTAAGAGGATAAAAAAAACAAAAGGACATTTGTAAGAAATATATAGGAAAAGGAAGGATAACTTCACACCTAAATGTGAGTTTCAATTAGGTAATTACTGTTGCATTTTAGGGGCTTTGATATACTAATGGAGTTGCATTTGTTGTGTGATTTTACCCAAGCTTAATGAGAAAATAGCATTTGGAATATTGGAAAAAAAAAATACTTAGTCTTATCAGCAAAATCAATAATACTAATGACATGAATTTGGAAATAATTAATGCAATAATTTGGTCTCTTGTACTATATAATCCCTCTTGGAGAATGCTTATATAATTAAATAATACTTGTTGACTATCATTCAGTCACCAGGATTACTGCATCTAATCACTCTTATTTAAGGTCTTAATTAGAAGAAAAGTCTATATGAAAGTAGGCATGATACAAAAGTTGAGAAAATGAAAAGTTTTCCAAAAGGAGGGGGACACCACTCGTGTGTACAACAATATAATGGGAGGTTGACCACATGAATACATGATCCATATATATATATGATATGACATTATATATTTTGTCATTTTCCTTGCCCTCCTCTATATATACACACACATATCCTTCCCTTGCTCATCCATTTCTAACCAGGAAAATCATACACTAGCTAGCAAGCAAGGTGTGCTTTGAAACATATATTCTCTTGATCTAATCTAATCAGAAGAGGTGATAATAATGTATCAGAAAAAGAAGTCCTTTGTTCAGATGTTGATGCTCCTGCTCTTCTTATCTTTTCTTCTTTCTGCAGGTATGTATGTATGTCTACCTTTATATATATACAGACCTCAATATATATCATGCACCACTTAACTTGTGTTGCATCTTGTGAGTAGTGTAGTTAATCATTAATTTGTTCTCTTATTCTGCTTTCTGTTGTGTGTTTCAGCAAGACCTGAGTTTATGACTGCAAGGCTTGTTGAGAAGGCCAAATATCAGGTTCTCTATTTTCTTTAAGATATATGTACTTAGTTCTCTTCTTGAAATTGATCACTTGTGTTCATGATCACTTTCTCTTTTATCAAAATTCTATAAATGCTGGAAACAGACATTTTGTTCCAGATTATTAATTAATGTTTTACAAGATATATATAGTGTTATTTATATGAGAAGAAATCTCATTCAACAACAAATTAAAAAGGCTTCAGAAATTACATTTGGCCACACAAATTCTGAAACAACACCCATATATTTGTATTAAGAAAAGAGTCAGAACTAAAGCTTCTGCTATACCATTTATCTTTTCTTGACACTGAAATTAGCAGAAATCATTCAACTATTATTCAATCAGAAACTGCATAAAATCGTTCATCTATTATTCAATCAGAATCTGCATATATGTACCGCTAGATACACTCACTGACTGATTTGTGATTTCTAAGTAAGTTTCTTTAAAATTTAAAATTTAAATTCTAATATGCATACTTTGTTTTGTGATAATGATCATTTAGGTTTTGAGCAGCAAAGAGATGCCCAATAAGAGTTCCGTCCATGCGAATGAGAGAATGGAGATCGAACTAAACGACTACCCTGGCTCCGGAGCTAACAGCCGCCATGATCCGAGACCGGGAAGACCTTAATTAAGCTGCAAATTACATAGCACAAACTTTAAAAAAATGCAAATTAGTTAAATATATGATGCAGAGTCTATGTGCTACCTAGCTAGATTTTGTACACCTTACTTAGTTTGGTATCATATCAGGAAGTTAGGTACCAGTATTCTCTGGTTACTGATATATGGTAGGTCTTACTGTAGCTAGACATCTGTATGGTTTATTTTACGAGTAATACTTAGCGTCCATATATAAAAAAACCGTCCATAGCGTCTATAGATTACACTTTGGGATGTATCTGTTACATTTTGTACACGTCTATGGATGTAATGGATGGTTTTTCAATGGACGCAAGATGTTTCTCTTATTTCACTGTGTTTTGCACTATGGTATGAACTAGAGTCAGAGCTACCTAGGTATGGATTACTTGGTATCTTGTACCATTAATATACTAGGATGGATATATGGTGTTGTTTTATATATGTAATTTTGTCCTTTCTGTTAATCAAATGCTAGAGTAAATTAAACAAGAAGTGATTTTGTGATGAATAGATAATTTTAGTAGAGAGAGTTAATTAGTCTTAATTAATTTCGGATATGACTTCTTTTTTTTTTGTTTAATAAATATTTAAAATTGAATGGCTTAATATCTCAAAAACAATCCTAAAAGAGAGATTATAATTAAGGATTGCCTAAAGACTAATATAATGACTCGTCCAAATCCAATGCAGAAATAAAACAGGGTAGAGAAGAAGAAGTAATTTGTGTGTGGGTATTTGTTGTTATCTCACAGAAAGGATCCTTTACATATTTATACACTGAAGTTTTTATCCTAACCAGCCTTTAACTCATTCTATTTACTCTAGTTACATTGAGGTAAAAAACTAAAGATAAGCATCAGCCCACAGCTGCAAGGTTGTTGCGTCTGATAGTACTATTCTGAAGAAATTCCTGAATTCTGTTGTCGCATGTATTTCATTGTAACATAGCTCCAATCCACTAGCCACTGGATACATCCATTGTTCTGTCAACAAGAAAGCTCGTCGAACTCCCAAGTTTCTGAGATATTTAAGCTGCAATTATTACAAATTTATGTCCTTAATTATATAAAAACATGTGAATACCACATATTAAAGGAGAAACTATTTGTATTGAATTCTAACCTCTAACAAGTACCAACATAGGAACGTTGAAAATTTTCAAATAAGCCGAAAAAAATATTACCAATATTAGCAATTGATCGAACTTATTAAAGTATGCACGTTTCCCTCAAAAAATAAAAAAAATAATAAAAACACTTGGAATTATGTGAAATCTGTTTGTTTCCAAGTCCAAAGTAAAACCCCTCATGAAAAAGATAACAAATGACCAAGTAATCCAATTATAACAAACAAGAATGATCTCTAAAAAATCATAAAGTCAAAATTAACCATAATAGGCCCCAAAAATGAAAATTCTCATCAGGCCTAACTAAACCAAACAAAAGTTGTATATATATATATTTGGTCCAATTCTCATGTTTCGTCTCAGCCCAACGGGCCAAAAAGGACCGGATTGCACTAGTTATTAACAGCCCAGGGGCATAATATAATAATCACACCGTAATTAATTTGCAGTTATCAGCAGAAAATATTGATGGCCAATTGTAGAGCCAATTTAACCAGCTCTATATATGCGGATCCAATATTTATTTAGTTATATTTGTTCATTTCGAATTAATAATGGAGAGGAACAAACTGATTGATAGAGTGAGATAATTGGAGTAAAATTCAAGAACTGATTATGCAAATAAATTACTGTACTTTAAGCATATTTTTTTTTTCTCGACTAACATATATCACACAGGCATTATTTGATGGCGCAAACTAATAGATCGAGACAATTGTTGCAAAAACAGATCGACACAGGCATTACAGTTTATACATGTTAAAATAAACACTAGTAAAGAGCTCACGCTTTGCTTTGGGCTGAAATTGTTATTTCTTGTAATAATTTTTTAAGATAGTATGTAATGGGCCTTATATTGAGAAAATTGATATGGGCCTTAAATATTTAATGGGCTGAGACATTAACATCAACGGGCATTAAAGTAAATCAATGGTTCTGATCTATCCAAGAAAATGATCAACGGCTCATGTGGGTGGATAGCATTTTCATGTCATTTTTTCCAATATGCTTTTTATAGTAAGGATATGCGAACGTAGAAAACAACCCCTGTTAATTATCTCCGTCTTCTCACGAGAGAAAAAAATAATACAAATGATCTAATAGCTAGCTGATTGTAAATAGCTAATTAGAAACTAGTAAGATGCCCGTGCGTTGCTACGTGATTTTTTCATCATAAGAAATATAATGACATAACAAATAGTTGCTAAGTATAAAGATCAAAATGGTAAGTAAATGGAGTTTGGACGCATGAATATTATATTTGTAAAATATTTAAGTTCGTTTATATAATTCAATCGCCCCCACAACAATAGCCAGCTCTGAATTTGTTATTGACTTATCGAGTTATCGTGTATCAAAGCAAGCGCAATGAACTGGATCAATTGTGTTTATTTCAATTACAGTAGCAATTAATTCAGTGATTCATATTATCTTAGACTTAGAAGTTAGAAACGAATATTATGTGATCTTAATAAGAACAAAAGCTTCCTTAGATATACATGTATGCCCAGCTTTTTAAACAAGAGAGAGAGAGAGAGAGAAAATTAGCATATATTTCAAGAAATGCTATGGTAGGAGTGCCCCTACCATGTAAGCATGCATATATGGTAGGGACAACCAATAAAAGCTTGCCATGTAATTGTATTTGCTCTTGTAACAATTGCCATATATTTTTTAATGACAACTCAATCTCTCTTTCCTTTTAATTATTATTCCAATAACTGGGCAATTATATAAGGAAAATCCGATTTTATTGGTTTTTGGCAAACTTCACAAAATTTACTGTATCACTTTCATGACACTTTATAATATAATGAATGTCTCGTTATTATTAAACAGAGATGCAAATATGAAATATTTCAAATACATTAAAAGTTAGATATATACAGTTTAAAACTATATTTTAGTTTGAATGTTTTTACTTCTAAAATAAAAGAAATAGAATCCACAATTGTCTAATATTCAATTTTAAATACCTCTTCAATTATGTTTATTTTGATTTTTTTTTTCCCTAGCGGAGCAACACAAGTGCAATGTTTAAAATTTCTCTGAATCAAACTTATATCATGCATTATCTAAATAAAATTAACTATCCTATGATCATAATATTTAGTTGCTAATTAACCTTAACAAATATACAAAGTTGCTAACTTAACAAGGATAAAGCTATATAAAAAGTTCATGGCATGTTTTTATTGTTACATGGAATTATGGAAATGAAACTGAGATTTATAATCAATATTTCAGAATTTAATGTTGCCAAGATCAATAAAATTGAAAATTTCCTCATTTAGATGCACCGTCAACGAATTAATGAATTAATTAAAAAGGAAGTTTAGAATCAATTAATTGCAATTGTTACAAAAACAAAATACAATTACATGGCATGTTTTTATTGGTTGCCCCTACCATGTAAGCACCATGTGTGTATGCTTACATGGTAGGGGCACCCCTATCAAAATGGTGATCCGTTGTTTTACAAATTTCATTAATTAACCTAAAATTAAGATAGTCTTTAATGCGCAAATGATACCAAATTTAAAATGGAATGCATTAATGACTACATTCTCCTTTCAAAATCAAGGCCTCCATAATATCAAATATACATTAATTTTTGGTGATTATCATTTTCCATGATTTTAGCTCAATTAAACTTATACATTAATTATTGACGGAAAGAAAGAGAAATAGGAAGGTTTTGGCCAGAGAAAGATGCGAGGGATATTGTGTGTTCGCCAAACTGTGCGTAACAATGTAACAAACGCTAAAACAACTAAATGAGTGCTTCAACACAAAAACTACGGATGCGGTGTGGCTAAAGTAAATCTGAGGGCAGATATTCAATCTGAAAATTTGAAATTAAATCACGGCCGTCGGCGGATCTGGACACTCAACGTGCTTAATAAAGGAGTAGAGATAGAGATTTAGAATGACTCAGAGAGATTCAAACTCCCAAAAATATCAAATGAAATTTGAGCGGCTAAAATTCTTTTCTAGAAAATAGCATGATCAAAAGTACTAGGCTTTATAACTTTGATATTAGCGCAAATAGTCTAGTAACTCAAATAGTATCTAACTAAGATATTTCTAAGAGATAATAAATTCAAGCCTTTATAAGTACAAAATAAAATTTGAGGAGTTAGACTTCCATCTTTCAATCAAAAAAAAAAAAAAAAAATTTGACATTATCTGCTGCATCAAATATTAACTTTCACGCTTACACCCGGGATTCATCATACAGCTGATTCCATATCCTCTGTAGCACTGCAAAATGTAGCACAAAACATGGACCATTAGATCATCTCGAGATCTGTGCTCCAGCTTATGGGCCTACTTCTCAAATCTGTAACCATAACAGGCCCCCCAAATAAAACTCCATATAAGGCCCAAACCAACCAAACGATCCATCCATCCATCCATCCATCCATCCATCCATCCATCCATCAACATTTCTTCATTTTCTTCATGTACCAATCCCTCCCTCTCAAATTTCCATATTTTCCAATTTTCCCCCAAGCAATCAATCCCTCGCTCCGTCTTTCATACTGCAGCAACAAACAAAACGGGTTAACGGGTTAACGGGGGGGGACTCTTCTCTGTCGGACTCTCTATACCCGACTCCGCGACCATTGCGCCGGTGCGGGTGCGGGTGCGGGTGCGATCACTCCTCCTCTCCCCTCTCCGCTCTCTCCATCCCCCGCCGCCTTCTTACCACCACCCGCACTCCTCCCCGGCCCCCGCCGTTGCGATGTTCTCCGTGCCGCCGTTCGGGAACCCTAGTCACAGCCACAGCCCCAACCTCAACTCCGCTCCCGCGGCCGACGCAGGGTTCGGCCCCGCCGAGGAGAGGGTGATCCACAGGGTCGACGGGGCGGTGATCGTGGAGGCCAGGGAGCATCAGCAGCAGCAGCCGGTGCCGAGGCAGGATAGGGATTACGGCAATGGTTGGTGAAGTTAATTTTGTAGCATTTGGATTGGTAGCATTGTTAGATTTGAGAATGTTAGAATTTGTGATGATGTGAGTGTGTAGTCCAACTGGTTTTCCAGTTCAATTTACGTTATTACTGAGATGCTGAAGAAAGGGGGAAATTTGTTATGAAGGAACACTACTGTCTGATTTCTCAGTACCAGTATCAGTACCAGTATCATCATTCTTAGGTGCAATTTATTGAAAAGAACAGTACCAGTACCAGTACCAGTACCATCATTCTTAGGTGAAATTTGTTTGTTTAATTAAAATAGAAAAAAAAAAAAAACAATGAAAACCTTGTAGAATGTAATGTTTCTGGTTAGTTTATGAAAAATTTGCTTAGTTCCTTTTACTTACTGAATACCAAGTTGAAGTAGAATAGTAAAAAATGTAAAACTGAACCTGAATTAACTGTTTTTAAGTATTACCCTATTCAGCTTTCACAAATCTATTTTTTGAGTTCCCGAACATCCATGTTCTTATCTTTGTACTCATTATGTCTGTAATGAATCGAAACAAAGGGACAAAAATATTTGTAGCATTGAAATGTAATTTGATTTGTAGGAGCGAATGGAAAGCGAAAGAAGTACTCACCAATGAATCCTAACCCGAGCGGGAAGGCAGAGCAGTGCTGCTGGACGATGGCAATGGACGAGGCGCTGATCGATTGCTTTGTGCAGCAAGAGAGCCTTGGTAACCGTGCCAGCACCGGCACCTTCACCAGCCAGGCGTACGACAACATCCTGCGGAACCTGCAGAGCATGTTCAGGAACAAACCGCTTGACAAAGAGAAGCTCAAGAACCGCATCAAGTACATCAAGAGGAACTTCGCGCCGTGCTATGATATTTTTAAGAACGGGATCGAGGGCTTCTCTTGGAACCCCGCTACCAAGCTGTGGACTGCTGAGCCTGAGGACTGGGATAAATTGGTCGAGGTTTGTTACAAACTTGAAGCGATGAAATAATCTGATAATATGCCTTTCTATTACTGGGCTTTAGGTTATAATATTGTTGCAGATTATGTTATAATTGACTATTTTATATTGACAAATTTGAATCTTCACTTCTGTAGAGTAATATGTCTTGATTTTTGGTTGTGCTTCTATATATATTATAATAGTATGCTGGTATACATATAGCTGTCTCGTATAGTCTTATTTGTCTTGTTAATTACTGATACATCTTTACTCTCTTTGCTAGACTCATCCCGAAGCGTCTGAATGGATGAGTAAGCCAGTCCCACACTATGACAAATTATCTTTGCTCTACCGACCAGACAGAGAAGCCGAGTATATGGAGAAAAGAAAAAGGGACAATTCCATTGGAGAAAACCAAGTCGAGGGAATGGACTTATTGGAGGGAGTCACTTTTGAGGGCCTGGATGCCCTCAATCAACTGGAAGGCGAGTCTTGCTCATCTAAAAAGAGAGCCCGAAAAGTCAATAAAGACCAGGCGAATGCCATGATTGTGAGGGAGGGACTTGATAAGATTGCCGCGGCGATCACGAAATCAACTGCGGAATTGGTCAAGTCAAGGCAGCGGCTACCAATTCCAGAAGGTCAGATGTGGGACCTATTGGTCGAATTAGGGTTTGAAGAGAGTGTCATATCTACAGTTTATATATTTCTGATTGAGCGGCCCCACATGGTTGGAGCCCTACTGGGCTGCCCACCACATCGGCGGAAGGATGTGCTAATACAGATGGCATTTGGTGCATCCAGTTCCATACCACCACCAAAGTAGCCGTCAATGTGATGTTGTTGCATTTTATTTAATTGTTAGATTGGGGTGAAGTCTCAGGTATTGTTGTTAATATGCTAATGTGTTGATTATGTTGTCCTGTTTGGGGGGTTGTAGGCTTTAAAAATATTTTTCTTAGAGGTGAATGATAGCTCATAAAGGTAGGTTTTGGTAGCTAATCTGTGTATGTTTATTAATAGTGTAGTATGATTGTTCACTGTACCGTTACATGGTGATGGAATTCATCTCTCAAGAGTGTAATTTTTTGTTGGAATTTTACATTTTCTATGCTATGATATAGGGACATATATCAAATGAGGAGGGATCAAATGACACACTAATATTTTGACATAAATGTTACACTAAATCATATAAATTTATAAAATATCTTAAAAATAGAAAATCTTTTATAAACGTATTCATCTACTTATGGATTGATTGTGCGTCAAATTTTATTCAATTTTAGTGTCATTTGATATTTTATCAAGAATCATTAAATTTAGACCGTTCTAATTACTATATAAACTTGATGGTCGTTGATGGAGTATCAAATGATACTCAAATTGAATGAAATTTGAAATACAATCGATCTATTAGCAAATGAACATGTTTGTAAAAGATTTTCAATTTTTAAGATTTTTTATAAATTTATATGATTTAGTGTAATATTTATGTCAAAATTTTGTGTGTCATTTGATCCCTCATATCAAATATGTTTTCCAATTCTCTTACGTTCAAGTTCTCTGCTCGCATATCAATTCCTTATTCAATGTGATGTCATGACATAAAATTCACTGAATCAAACAACGTCTCAGATTACCAAGTTAGTTACTAAACAAACAGTGAAGTGAAGATAAAAGAATTTCAATTTAAGGGCTGCAATCCCTTATCGGAGCGGGCCGAATGCCACTTAGCCCAATACATCCTCCTAAGATTCTCTACAAATTTTACATCCCAATCGAAGAAACTACAACAATCATAAACCATAAACCTCTAAGGGGTGTTCCGTAGTCACTGATTCTACATAAATTTTTTTTATTAGGATATGATTCTTATATTGTATTTAGTGAAATCCTACAAAGAACTTATTATTGATAGAAAAAAAATAATTCACTCCAACCTAACAAGCATTTTAGAGGAATTATTAGAAATTAGGGAAAATTGTCAAAATGCCACCGCAAAACTTGTGGATTGTCAAAATGTCACTCCTAAGTTTTGGATTGCAAAATTGCCACTCCAAAATTGGTGGTCTTACCAAATTGTCATTATACCATATTTAATATTAATTAATAATTAATTAAATTTGATATTGAGACGATAATACCCTCATACTTTTGCGAATGTCTGATGAATTGATCGAATATATCAGATTCGGATGGGATTTGATCGATGATTGAATAAGGGTCGAACAGTTCTAAAAACGATATGGCATCTGGTAGCTGCACCTAATTCTCTATTGACAACCTTTTTGCGTAAGGTTATATTGCCATGGTGGCCGCAACACAGAACCTACCATTGGATCAAGAATGTCTCCTTTTTTTTTTTTTTGACAACAACTACAAGGCACAAAACATCTGTTTAGTGTTTATATTGCATTTTGGTTTGATGTGTGGGCTGGACCTCCACTGATAGCCAACAATGACAGTGCCTCGTGTTTGACCACCCCCAGAATCAGATTGCTAGCTGCCATTAATAGGCAAGAGAACTTGCTGCCTCATCGGAGAACAAGAACACAATAGGAGGTTGCAGTCTTAGCACAAAACTGATCACAATCGACAATCTTGATGTGCTAACCTGGCGATGGACCTATCATTTTGTTGAACGATGGTGAAGAAGAGGATGAATTAGGATAAGTCACGCCTCAATTTGGGGCAGAAACACCAAGTTTTTAAGAAAAACAAAAAGGGAAGGGATGACTATAAGGGTATTATGGGTAATACCAAAATACACACATGATAATAGGGTAATATGCAATTAAAAAGTATTAAAATAAAGGTATAATGACATTTTGGCAAGACCACCAATTTTGAGTGACAATTTTGCAATTCAAAATTTTGGATTGGCATTTTGACAATGAGCAAGTTTTGTGATGGCTTTTTGACAATTTTCCCTAGAAATTAATAGTTTGGTCTGCTGAACAGTGAATTGAAATTATTTTCTATAAACTCTCAATTCCTATAGAAACCTATAGGATTTGTGTCCGCCGAACACGCCCTAAATCTAAATCGAACGTCGCAAACTGCTTCCCATCCAAATCCAACAGCATCCGATCAGCTACACCATCCAAACCATACATCAACAAACGCATACGATCCCAACCATTCTTCCCCCCGTTCGTTCTATTCTCCGCTCCTGAACTTCAGGGAGGTGCTTCGGGCAGCGCAGTTTTCACTTCCGGACAGTTCTTTCACCTACTATGGACAAAACTACCCTTATCATTACAGCACAGATAGTCACTGTTATAAGGGCAGTTTTGTCCTTCCCTGCGTTTTCTTTTTTCTTTTCTTTTCTTTTCTTTTCTGCGTTCGGAGTTCGGAAGTTCGCGACGACGATCTGATTCTGATGTTCGCCGACTGACTGACTGACACTGCGTATTTTTCCTCTCTTCCGGATCGATGGAGACGAATCTCCGATTAACCCTCCCGATCGCGCTGCTCTGCCTGCTCGCGGTCCCCTCGCTCGCCTCCATTCCCTCGCGCGATTCGCTCGGGATTGCGCCGCAAGGTTCGATTAGACTGCTCGGTTTTTCCATCATTCGGGTGTGTTTTTGATGCGTAGGTGTGGATTTGGGGGAGTGACTTTGGTTGATTGATTGATCTGGACAGATGAGAGCTATTACAAGGGTGGCCTGATGAAGTGCAAGGACGGATCGAGGAAGTTCACCCGGGATCAGCTCAACGACGAGTTCTGCGACTGCCCGGACGGCACTGACGAACCCGGTATGTTTAATTAAATTCATGCATTGAATAAAAAGAAGAAGAGCATACACTCATTACTCGTGCAGTCATGCTGTGTGTGCCCGTTCAAAGTTTCAAACTGAATTTAATAGTTAAATAGTGGATTTGTATGAAATTGCATTGTTGAATGGATGGATGGAGGAGTTTGAAAGAGTCAGGATATAAAGTATAAACCAGCTCACTTGGGAATTCATTGTTAGAGTAAGACCTAGCGTCCGTTGAATATCAGTCCGTAGCGTCGATAGGTTGCAAGTTTGAGATATTTGTTATGAAATCGGATGTATCTGTTGCATTCTTTGTATGTCTATGGATATGGATGTATGGACGGTTTTTCAATGGACGCAGGATGTTTCTCTTCATTTTATCTTTTGATCACTTTTGTGATTGCTTAGGGACATCTGCTTGCCCAGAAGGGAAATTCTACTGCCGAAATGTAGGTCATGCCCCGCTTGTGATCTTCTCGTCTCGCGTTAACGATGGCATTTGCGGTAAGGATTATTATAATTTATTGTCTTGGAGGCGTTTCCGTTTGTTCTGTCATATTATTAAGTGGAAGAATGAAGTGAAGTATGCTCATGTTGTTGTTTTTGATACTAATTTTGCAATATATGCAAAATGTTTAAATATCATGCGCACCCCTGAAAAGTTGTAAGCATTGTGGTTATTTCCTGAAGTTCGTTAATTGAATTAGGTGGATGGTCCTGTAACACATGAATATCATCTGTATACCCACCTGGTTTGTTGTAGAACAGGTCTGTCAACATGCCTGAGGATTAATCTCTAGATAAATGAACGAAAAAATTAGGTTCTTTGAAATTTTTATTTAATGTGAGGAGTGCAATATTTAATACATTCCATGTTTAGGAGATTTATCGACTTGCCAAGATGTATAATTTGATATTGTAGGATAATAGACAAAACCAATTCCCTTTTCTTTTTGTTTATGTTTCGGGAAACTTCCTTTTTTTTGTTCTGTTTTTTAGATTGTTGTGATGGGAGTGATGAGTACGATGGCAAGGTTAACTGCTCTAATACATGTTGGGAGGCTGGAAAAGCTGCCAGGGACAAGTTAAAGAAAAAAATTGCTACATTTCAAGATGGGGTAATTATTAGAAATAAGGAGGTTGAAAAGGCAAAATTGGCAATTGCCAAGGAGGAAGAAGAACTTTCTAAGCTTAAAAATGAAGAGAAGTCACTTAAAGATCTGGTTTCTAAGCTTAAAGGTATATCTTTTCTTGTCAATTATTGTTCCAAAACCTGATTAATCAAGTCTCTTTGTATTTCCAAACTGGCTAAACTAATGCTCAAGGTCTACTTAATATTAGTTCTTGCTATTTTTGAGTAGTTTTTGCTCTACAGAACTTGGAGTAATTAAGATACTCCTTTAATATCAGAGTGCTGATATAGAGTTGTTTGGGCTGTACTCATTAGTGTGCTATGTATACTAGAATAGGCAAGGAATGTTACTCTTTTGTTTATCATTTGTTATCAAACTATATATTGAAGGCTTGGTTCAAGATAAGTACTTGGCCTCTGAGCTATCAGTAGAACCTGCCTCAAACGATAGAGAACTTGGATCATGTTTGTAATTTGTTTCTCCTTTTTTTTTTTAATATCATTGTTTTTTATTCTTGGTGATATTTAGAGCAAAAAGAAAGAATAGAGAAGGCTGAAAAAGAAGAGCAGTTAAAGAAAGAGCTTGAAGAAAAGAGGCTGAAAGAGGAAGCTGAGAAGGAAGCAGCCAAAGCAAAGGAATCAATTGAAGCCTCTCTGCAGGTTGAACCAAGGGATGCTAACAAAGAAGTCCCAGAAGCTTCATCTGAGGTCTTAATTATTCTTTTTGGATATTTTATATTTGAATACTTCCATATTTTTGTGATCTGAGATTGTTACTTTGTGGATCGTCTAATAGGCAGGAGAAAATGGTATGAAAACTGAATTGCCAGATGAAGGTGCTTTACATGAAGAATACAATAAAGAACTGTCTAGGGAGTCACCAGCTCAGAAATTTGCCAAGGTGGTTTAAAATAAAGTTTTTTCTCTGCCTAGTTTCTTCTTTTAATTCGAAAGCGATTTCTATTTGAATTCCCTTATAAGAGACTCCTAAGATGTAAACCATCCAAAATACATCACAATCATAGGGCTTAAGATATACAAAGGATTTATTAGCTATATAGAAACAATAAAGTTCTCTTATAGCTGATGAACTATTGCACTAGGTTTAAGTGTGCGTCTTGAAATCCAATTAGTGTTTAGTCGGTAAGATGAAGTGTAAAACTTAGTGCAGTGCTGTCCCTGCTTTGGTTATTCTATGATGGCATGCCACAATTGTATCTCACCTAAGTGGTATAATGTTATATCATGTAATTATTTCAACATTTTCAATATGAAGTACTAGTCTATCACATGTGAACCCTTTCACCTCATAACCATCATTGTCCAATCAGCACCTATTGGGTGGCAATCTTCATATCCAAGTTGCAAACAGGAGTGGCTTTATTGGACCAAATACAGTATACCGAGATGTTCGGCTTATAATTAATTTATGTCTGGTAGTTTAGGGGACAAAAGCAGACACCTTTTTCTAAGACATATGATAGGATCTTGCCTGGATGTTATAGTTCAGAAATATAGTATATAGTCTGATATAATTTTTTTTGGTGTGGCAGATGACTGGAAATATGGATGAAGAAATCCGGACTGGACCTGCTGAAGGAAAAACAGATAGTGATGAATCTTCAGAATTGCCCGAACAGGTTAGAGTAGTTAACTTTTTTTGTAGACCCCCCAAAAATTGGTTAGTTTTACCGAGTACTTATCTTCTTGGGTGTTCACCTGTAAGACCAGGAATTTTTGGTAGAAATTAAACATATATGAAAGTTATGCAGACAATTTCCTTTTTTTTTCCTTGCTTCAAGTAGCATTCTATAGCAGTGCAAAAGAAGCTTTCTTGACTAAAACTTGGTTCTAGCTGATTGTTTATTCGTTGGTTCACAAATTTATTGGAAACAGGTTTCTGATGATTCTTCTTCTGATAAATCTGATGCCATACATTCAGAAGGACAGGTAATGATGTACATGCCTTTTGTCATCTACTTTGTCAAGTTCCTGCTGACAATTCTTCCACAAAATCCTGGAGGGATTTCTGAAGTGTCAGGAGTACCACCTATTACTTTTATTGAAACCATGCAATATTGGTTCGGATAAAAACTAGGTTGACATTTTAATATTATCTGAACTTGTATCTTCTAGCAAGTTGTGTGACAGATATATTATTCTTTCTTAACCGTCCTTTTCTCTTATCGTGTTGTATGCCTTTTTTTAAGTTCTTTAAGAGTTCTATCTAGAATGTTCATCATGAGAAAGACCTTTTCTCTGTATACCTTTATCATGTATCATATTTTGATTTTTTTTTCAGAAGTGCTAAGTTATTTCATTAATTGCAAAACCTGTTTCATGAGTCCACAATCTGATTAGATCTTCAATTCCCAAAAATAAATTTTTATTTATGATTTTAATCTCTGTTCAGCATTGAGTCATTTATTTCTATTTTTTTGCTACAAACTGAACATTGAATGATATGTTACAGGAATCTGGATCAGCTTCTACTGAGGGCCTCTCAAAAGAAGAACTTGGCAGACTGGTGGCTTCGCGGTGGACAGGAGAAAAACCTGCTGAAAAGGTTGAAACTCCAAACGACGACAGTCAGAAAGAGCATACTGATGAGCTTGCTGAACCAGCTGGAGAGGAAGAAAACTACGACAGCTATAATTCCGAGATGGAGGATGATAGGCATAAATACAAGGACGAAGAGTATGAGCACAAATCTGATGATGAATATGATGCATCTGATGATGAATATAGTGATGATCATACTGACACAGTTTTTACCGACTCCTACAAGTCTGATGATGAGTACAAAAGTGATCATTCAGGTTCGATGTTCATTTTTTTGTGTATTACTTTTTTTTTGGGATTTTAATTGATGTTAACTTCTTGCAAAATTACCCAAAACATATATCTTATTTGTAAATCAATTTTGTGATGCGCTTCTGATAGTAGTAGTCAGCGGTGCTTTTTGAAACTAGTCAATTAAAATCCTCAAAAGTAACTTCTTTGTATTAAATTATATGATGCATCCAACTCTTAAATACTGGGAACTGATTTTAAAACTCGCTTAATTTGGCTTCTTCTTTTTTTGAGGCTTAAAGGTAATGTCTTTAATGTAAATGATGTAAGGAAAAATGTCTTACCATCCTTTGCAATATAATAATGTCTTATTTGCAAATGTCTTAGTTGTTATTCTTCACAACTATCGGCCTTGGCCATCATTTGGAAATGCTGTAAGATCCTTGGTGTAGTTTGGAAAAACTGAGAAAACTGCATGATTAATGACATTTTAAAGGATCATTTCTGACACGATTTGTTCTCAGTTATGCTTTTACCATTATCTAATGGCAAGTCTTTACTGATGATTTTCTCAAGAATTGCATTGGTTGAAAAAATTTGTGTTGTGCATTTGTTTCAGATGATATCTCTACCCATGGTGGTTTGACGTGGATTGACAAAATGCAGCAAACGATTCAACGTGTTTTCCAGTCTTTCAACTTCTTCAAAACCCCTGTGGATCTCTCTGGTACTTTTTTTCTTCTTAAGGTTATTAATTGTAGTTTACTAGAAAACTGCAGCATGGTACTGATGATTAAGAAAAAAAAATTTCAGAAGCATCACGGGTAAAAAAGGAGTATGAGGACATGAACTCTAAGCTGTCCAAGATTCAGTCAAGAATCAATCATCTGAAAGAAAAATTGGAGCATGATTTTGGTAAGCACTTCAAGTCCGATAATTAACTTTTAAAAATTCTATTTGGTTTGATATACTTTCTCTGATTTTTTATCAAAATGTTAAAAATTATTACTTTGCTCTATTATTGTTCTTCAAGTTCTGTAACAATTACCATTTTTTTTATTAGGCAAGGATAAAGAATTTTATTCCTTCTATGACCAGTGCTTCGAGAACAAGCAGAATAAGTATGTATAATAACAATTCTATCTTTCTGCTGAATCATCATTTATTTTTTTTACATTTTTCTCAGTTTTGTTTCTCCCATCCCTTTGATTATTTGTACCATTTTTTTTCCCATGCAGGTATGTATATAAGGTCTGTCCATATAAAAAAGCAACTCAAAATGAAGGCCACAGCTCTACTCAATTGGGGTAAGTTTGCTGAAGACTAATTGTTGCCATTTTTTTATTATTTCATTTATTTGATGTTTCTGGCTAAATTCTGAAAGAGAAAACGTAAGATTGTAATCAACTACCTTTTTTTTCACCTCAGGCGATGGGATAAGTTTGAGGATTCATACAGAGTAATGATATTTTCTAATGGAGATCATTGCTGGAATGGACCCAACCGAAGTCTGAAGGTACATTCTAATATGCCTTATCTATATTATTTCAAATTTATCATAGTTTTTATTTTCTTTTCTCTCTCTCTCTCTTTTTTTGTTGTTTTTTTTTTTTTTTTTACTAAAGCCATACTTGGTTTCATTTCTAGCCTACTCCAACTTGTTTGAGACTAAAGGCTTGGTTTGTTGTTATTACTTTTTGAGACTAACAGTGTTAACACCTAACACTGATCTTTTGGCATCATGTTTACTTTTAGGTGAGGCTTCGATGTGGCTTGAAGAATGAAGTAGCCGATGTAGATGAACCAAGCAGATGCGAGTAAGCACAAATTCTTTTGTGTTCTTATTTATCCATATAATTCTATTCTGTATTTAATATTGTCTCACTTTACTGAGATAGCAAATCATTTTGTATGATCCTATATAGAATTTCTTATCTGATATTACCATTCGTAGTTTACTTATATGCAAGTTACCTGTTTGTACATGTAAATATAACATGGGAAATTGTGGCCAGTTGCATGGGAGTGGTATTGTGTTAGCTGTTTTTTTTAGTTCTTTCAAGTTCTGCTCCTCTTTAACATTAGTATTTTGGTTCCATTTCAGATACGTTGCAATATTATCAACTCCTGCAATGTGTGTGGAAGATAAGCTAAAGGTGAGGTTCCAGATTCCAACTCTTCTGCTAAATTTTCATCTTTTTCTTATCCCCCACTTGTTCTCTATAACCTAATATGCCATTTCATTTCATAAATGAAACAGGAACTAAAGCAAAAACTTGCTGACATGAGTGCAAGTAGTACAAGCCATGACGAGCTCTAAGTTATATTTTTATAGTTTCACAAATTGAATTTTGGAGAAATCACAATGAAGTTAGAGTGCTCTTGATGTAGTTTGGAATGTGTCCTGAAGCTGGTCTCTGCCTAGATAATTTTTTCGGGCTAACTTCATGCTGCGGCTAGAACTGGTTCTTCTTTTACAGCCAGACAAGCTGGCCTTTTAGGGTGCATATTTCATTGTTAAATGCTGTTTAGATTCTGTGCGAGATCGGGACTTTACATTCTTTTAGTAACATCATTAGTGATATAATTATTTTGGATTATTCCATTAATGATACATTTTCTTCATAGATATCTTGTACTCTTGTACGTTGTGTGCTTTAGTAGAACCAATTATTAACATGTAGATAATTGAAGGTAAATATAGGTCAAAACAGCCGTCGGCAATGTTACCGAAATTTTTTTTTTTTTTACCTGTTACAACGTAGCAAAAGGTACTATGTTTCAACTTGGTATTTTTAATCCATTGAGCGATTTAACAATTTGAGAATACCATGAACGGAGAGGTTTGCAGTTAGTCCATATGTATAACGCTTCCATGCTTTCTGCTCTTGAAAACCAAGCACATGTACAATCTCCCTTCTGCTTCAAATACTTTCATATCTTCCAGACTCCCTTGATTCTTGAGACGTGCCAGTCGCAGTTGTACGGCACATTGTTTGCCCAACCACTTCTGCAAGCCCTGACAGTCTGTTAGACTTGCAACCTTCCCTTGCAATCCCATCCCTTGAGCTATCTATGCCTATTGCAGTATTGCATGTAGGACCTTCAATTTGTGCCCTTCCATTGCTGGTTTTCAAAGAACCAAGTTTGCCAAACTGTCCTCTGCACAAGATGAACCAAGTTTGCTATGACATGGCTTACTGGCAGCCCCTCTTGACAGGCTCTCCAAATAAAAGGTGCCACCCTTGGCAATATATGCTTCCATTAAAATCCTCTCCATGGTTTGGCATGTGGCCCCGGTTCCTTGAATGCAATAGCCTTGTAAGCCTCCTTAACTGAGAAAGCACCATTTACAACTGGTTTAAATACCAATCTATCACCTCTTTTGTGTTGTGCCGGTCTCAGTTCTTCTGTTGCAAGAATAGTCATCATAAATCTTCAAGACTTTTCCTGTATCTTTTAGAGAGTTTTTACATGATTTCTCTCTTATATATCTGTGTTTCTGTTTTGATAATCATAAATTTAGATCTTTGTGTTTATTACAACCTAGTATGCCTGCTCTTTATACAGCTAATCAGCATTTATGTTGTTCCCATTCATTAATCTACAACAACAGTAAGATAACAAATGACGGCACCCTATGAATTTTGTTGAATTTTATAGTTTTGATGTCAGTAAATTAAGTAGAAAGAGGAGAAATGGATTCAACTTTCATTTGTCATTCATTCAGTTGCAGTCCCAGTGGATTTAATTCAATTTCACCAAACAGACCTCATTAACTATTATAATCATTTTATGCACTAGCTTCCATTTAGTTTGTTTATCCCAGAATATTCATAAAAGCTACTTTTCCAACAAACATTTATCCAAGATAAGCATATTACAAATACACACAATGATGCTTAAAAAAAGAAATATAGAATGTTGTTCGATAAAAACACAGAATGCTGCTAGCAAAATACAAAATATATCCAAGTTCTCCTGGTATTAGACAGGAATTTTATTTGAAGCCCACTCCTAAAAGTAAAGGAGTTGAAACTCTTTCTGTGGGCACAACAGGAACTTGTTTAAAGCACAATTCTAAGAGTAATAGAAGTTAAACTCCGTTTGCGAGCTAAGAAGGCTCACAAGGGGCTCTTCAAGGGACACACATTCAAAGACAAAGACATTAGTGAGAAATCGGAGAACTCCACCTATTGCATCCATTTCCGTTGTTTCAGGGGGTCCTTCATGTGAGAAGCGACTTGGTCGAATGGCCGAGATGCACCGTTCTTTTAACCCGACAACAGTTGTCAATGCAAAGCACCTTGACAATTTCAATTCCTTCAGTGCAGGAAAGTTCAGGAGATCAAGATGCTCTAGCTCACGGCAACGTTTAAGTTCTAGAGAAATGAGACATGGAAAGATTGATCTTGATGTCGCCGTTGTTGTATCCCAATCCTGGAGTTCATTCAATGAACCGAGGAGTAGTGTTTCGAGTGATGGAAAAGAGACTTTCTGGTTTCCATAAAACTCTCTGCCAATTTTTCGCAGATTCAGCAATTCCATCAACTTGAGGTGCTTGAGACTTGGCAGTTCCCCAAAGGATGGTAACTGCTCACAGAAATAGCAACGTTCAAGTGTTAGATCGACAATCTTTGAAAAATCGGGATTCCCCAACCAAATTGGAAAACGCCTTGCACAATAAGTACCAATATATATAGTTTTGATGTTAGGATGCGGTTTGAGGAGTTTTAGCACTTCCTCGTCATTATCTCTCGCAGTGAAGGGTGGAGAGATTTCATTAGAACCTGACCATTCTAATATCAATTGAGTCAATTGACTTTTTCTGCTCATGTTTGCTGATTTTGCCTCACCATTGTGTTCTGAATTTAACTTGCCAAGGCCGGATATATGAAGCTCCCCTTGTAAACTGTTCAAGTTACCGAGTTCAGCTAATGTAGCGCTACCTTTCTTATGGCTAACTTCAAATGTCGCTAATGTTTGTAGTCTAGTAAGCCTACTTAGACCATGTGGCAAAATAGTTTCACGGCCTTGCAAAATCAGATGACGTAGATTGATCATGAAGGTTATACTTTCTGGTATCGACATACCCTCGTTCTGTGCGGGACTGTAACAACTGATGCCCAAGTATCTCAAATGCTTCAAGTTGCTAATTGTTTCTGCACACTTCCTATAAAAAACAAAATTCATGTGAGTACTTGAAGATAACGCATCTCAGGCCTATTAAAGACTTCCCTAAGATGACGCCCAGATATAAATGCAATGTCCAGGGACCTAAAATGTGTACACAAACAACCATCATCAGAGGGAACAAATGGAGGTACATCTTCATTGCAGGTCATATTTACATACCGAAGGCCTGACTTGTACATCATTGTGTAGTTTTCATTGCATTCAACCAAGGTATATTCTCCTTTCCACAAAGATTTTCCCAAGTCGTATATGAGATCATGCATTGTGAAGAACTTCGTAGACCCAACATACTCTAAATTATGAAAGAATGATCTCCTAATCATATCATCGACATACATGGATCCCACCTCCAATGTTTTTGCATCATCTGCTCGAATAAAACCCAGAGCATCCCACAATTTCACAAGATCACTCACTTCAAACTTGTGCCCTCTTGGAAACGAGGAACAATATTCAAAACATGGTTTTAGATAAGAAGGGAGATGATAATAACTTAGCTTTAGAGTTGGCATTATATGTCTCATCCCTTCATTAAGATCCCACAAATCAGTTGATAACACGTATGACCAAAACTCCAGAGTGATTTCTGAGCCTAAAAGCCCTCCGAGTATCCTTAAAACGAACGGAACACCATTTGTTTTCTTAACAATCTTGTGACCGATTTCTAATAGATTAGGAGTAGCAATTTCGGATAAACATCCTCGAAATGCAAGTCTATGGAACAATTTCCAGCTTGCTGTTGGTGGTAAACCACCTAACCGCAGTGTGACCTTCGTTCCAATAATATCAGCAACTTTCTCATTCCGTGTTGTGATTATAATGCGGCTACCGTTAGCACCAGACAGGAATGGTTGTTTTATAGTTTCCCATATAATCGGGTCCTCGTTCCATATGTCATCTAATACCAGCAAAAACTTTCTATCCTTCAGTACCTCTTGTAATTTATACTGAAGAGACTCCAGGCAAGTAAGGTTGCAGGGAGCACCGGTAAATGATTCGATAATCGCCTTAGTGAGTTCTATTCCATCAAACGATCTAGAAACCCAGGCCCATGATCTTAACGGAAAATTACTCCTGACTTTCTCATCGTTGTAAACAAGTCTGGCCAAGGTTGTTTTCCCCATTCCACCCAAAGAAACAATGGAAACTATTTCTAAACATGAGCCGGTGCAATGTGTGCTCAAACCGAGAAGGGCTTTTACGATCTCTTCCTTTTCCTTGTCTCTACCAAATATTTCAGAAGATTCCATTAATGAACTGGTGCCTAATCTGGCATCACCTGGAAAGACTCTCAAACCGTCCTCTGCTCGTAAGGAGAACCGTTCTCTATCACAGCTAATATCATTCAGCTGTTGGCTGACTTCTTGCACCCTCGGCAGCAATTCCTCAATAGTTGAATCCTCAAGCAGCAAAGATTTGGGAAAATTACTTTCCCCAAATTTTCTCTTTTTAGACATGTCATCATTCGTCTCATGCTCCAGTTTGGTTAATTGTATCTCATAGTAAAAGTCGAGGAGTATATCCTCAGCATCATAAGCAACTTGTTTGAGCTCAGAAAGCCAGAATTTAACCGACTCATCTCTAATTTCTTTCTGTTCTGCATCTGCAAGTACCGCTCGAATTCCACGCACAGTCCTGTCCAAAGTTGTAACTTCTTTTATTAATTCTGACTGCTGAGAGGAACCTGCTGTTAATGACGATGATGGCACTGAAGAAAAGAAAGACAGAATCTTCTGGGACAGATTCGCAACAGCAGATATAATTGAGGTAGCCATGGATTATCTCAATTCCTACAGATCAGGAACAGGAACCGTAATTGATCTTGTCCCGTCTGTAATGGAATTGGTACTGCATAAGTTGCTCACTGCTGAATATCTGTATATAAATGAATTGAATCAAATTATATAGCTGCCTACATCATAAAATATTTTTAGTAGAAAACTAGGAATACAGTAAAAAATCTAAACAATATGTTGACCAATGGCAAAAATAAAATGTAAAACTACAGAACCAATCCAAAACAAAATATTACTGTTATATATGGTGCCTCCAGCAGGCGAAGGATACATAAATAAGTTAAAAAATACTAATTAATGGTTATTCTGATAGAACCTGACAAGTAAGCTTTTCTTTAGGAGGGGTGAAATGTATATTTTGTTTAAAAATAATCAGTCCAAAAAATCTTCTGGAAAATGTAAATTACCTTCCGAAGAATGTGATCGTAAGCTCCTCTTTGAACTACTAAATTTCAAAACTCTAGAAATTGAACAACAATTATACATTAGCAATAAGACTTATTTTTTGGAGTAAAAGTTATTAGCAACAAGACTTAAATTAATTAAAGGAATGAATTTGGGGCCAGACCAGTACCAATTAGCTACATTTCAAGCCATATAAATCACAAAGTATAACAGATTCCATTGTGCTAATGAATAATGAATTTGACATATATAGCTCGATCTAAAACGGCATTTACCAACTTAATCAAGGGGTAATTAAAATATCAATTATCAAAGGCATGCACAACTTCTATATAACACCAATGCGATACAAGTTATGTACAACCAATACAAATTAAAGTTGATCAATGTACTGAGGTTTGTAAACACACTTACATGAATCTCCACGGCTAACGGACTAAGGATCCGAAGTAAACCAACAGCAAGAAGCCATAAGCTGGATTTGATGAGAAGAGATGCTCCACAGTTGGTACCGAAGATGCGAAACAGCTTATTCAATTATATACAAGGATGACAGACTGTAACAAGAAGAGGCAATCTAGTTTGCAGTTTAATGAGATTTAAAATGACTGAGAACTAATCATGTAGTCGGCGGCAATTCGATCGCCGGCTACTTCAAAAAAAAAAAAAAAAAAACAAAGGTTTGCTGAGACTGAGAGCTAGCTAGGTTGTGACTGATGGAAAGCAAGGAAAAGAGGAAGAAATGCCGGTGTATGGTGTGGGGGAGACGGATGAAGAAAGTGCAAAAAGGAAGTGGCAGCCGCTTGCTTTGTTCAAAGATGTCTTCTAGCAGTCAAAAATTTAGTAGAGAGAAATGAAAAGGAAAGTGGCGAGTTCAGAGTTCAGACATTTTAAATTTCGCAGGCTTGTACGGTATGTCGGACGTATTTGCTTTATTTGTTTCATTGTTTGTTTGTTTGTTTTAGTGCAGTCGTCTGAGTCCGTATCGGCTACGATACAAATTGGATCGGAGGACCCTCCAATATCCGACGGATGTGGATTTTAGAGCGGTTTTTTTGAAATAATCCCAACCATCTATATGGGATTGGAGGGTCCTCAGATCCGATTTGGATGGTAGCTGATTTCAGCACGCAGTCGTCTAGTTATATATGTTACTAGAGGTGTGAATTGGGATTCCGCCGAAAAAATAATATTACATAATTTATAATTTATTGAAAATAAATATACATTTTTATAAACATATTTTATTAGATAAATATTGGACTTAATATATTTTCTATATAATATATTTTCAGCTACATCTCAATTTATGTAAAAGAATATAAAGAGTTGCAATATTTTGAGTCTTAAATTATTCTTTAGGTATATCATATTATCTCTTTAATGAAAAAAATTGAGCCATTTGATTAAGATAAATGAAGAGAGAAACAAAATCAATGGTTGAGATTAATGATGATGTGGCATAGCTGAAAAGCTTGGAAGCTTAAACCTCTTTCTGAGGTATGAATTACTGTTTTTTTTTTTGAATAAAAGATGTAAACCTCTTTTTAGGGTATGAATTACTGTTTTTTTTTTTTTTTGAATAAAAGATGGAGGTTAAGCCTCCAAATTTCATTAAAATAGGACACCAGAGGTGTATGAACTGTACAAGGTGGGTAACATGACTTACATCAATATCGTTTTTGAATTAAAATAATAATAATAATGATGATAATAATAATAAATTAAAAAATATATATATGAAATGCATGAAGTGTAAATCCAACTAGAACCATAGACTAAACTCTTCCAGTATCTCTCTCTGTAATTGGCATACCATCTTGGACTGATCTCCAAAAATTCTTGCACATCTCTCCCTCCATATGACAAAGTTTATGGTGACTTATAATCTTTTCAGAGCTATATCATGCACCTGTGTTAGCACTTCTACGTAGTTTTCATGAGTTAATTGTACCTATGCTTGAAGAGTAGCACTTAAAGATCTTAATACCCCATGCCTAACTTGCTGTGTAAAGGGACAAGATGTAAACAAATGTTGCGCATTCTCCTCACCTGCTCTGCACATGTAGCACATGTTTGGTATTTGCCACCCCCTTTTGATTAAGTTGTCAGTTGTTAGTAGTTTATTTTGGTGCAGTATCCACTGGAATACAGCCACCCTGGTTGGCAACCTGATTTCCCAGATGATCTGAATTGGATCGAGGATATGTGGCCCCTGAACAAAGTTGTCATATAATGACTTTACTGAAAATTGTCCTCCCATAGTCCATTTCCAGTAAATCCGATCCTTGTCATCCAGATTTATGGTTTGGGTTTGCAACCGGCTTTGCAGATTGTGAGCTCGCTGCTCCAATTGGTGTGAAACAGTGTGAGTGATCTGCAAATCCCATGTTCCTTCAGTAATGTGCTACGACACCGAACCTCCCTGGTGTAGTGCATATGTGTGCAAATGAGACCATTCCACCACGAGCACATGACCAGTCCAATTATCTTGCCAGAATCTTGTAGAAATACCATTTCCAACCTGATAACTCACAGAGTTAACCATGAAACTTTCCAATTCCATCATGCTGCGCCAGAAGGGAGAGGCATTTGACTGCAGCCATGGTCTGACATGTAGAGGCAGATCAAGCAGGGCATGGAGCAATGATTCCTCACCCTGACTGATGTACTTCCACATGTGCTTGGCCATTAATGCTCGATTCATGACTTCCAAGTTTTTTACTCCCAGACCGCCTATCTTTGTAGGGGTTATGACCTGCTACATGCCACCAATGGGATTCCATATCCGTTCTCTTTATGTCCTCCCCACAGAAATGCTCGTCTTATCTTGTCTATCCCTTTGATGACAGCCTTTGGCAGCAAAAATGTGGACATGAAAATATCGGTATAGTTGAAAGGACCGCATTTAGCATAATCTATCTTCCTCCTATGGAAAGCATGGCTGCCTTCCACCCCGGCAGCTTGTTTCTGATTTTTTCAATGAGCATCCTGAAGTGGCGCTTTCTCAACTTCTTGTTCGATAGCGGCATCCCCAAGTGTGTAAAAGGAAAAGTGGAAGCCTGACATCCTATTTGCTGCGCCAACTGTTGCACCGCTTCTTGTCGCATGGATGTCACTAGAATTTCTGACTTACTCAAGTTCACTGTTAATCCCGACATTTTTGAAAACAGATCGAGCTGCACTTTAAGCATGTGTAGTTGCTGCTCGTCAGGTTTCAAAATGAACAAGGTGTCATCCGCGTACAGTAGGCATTGTCGGCACTGTGGGAATGGGCTCTGTATGATGTTCATTCAATTGATGAATTTGAATGAAATATTTGAAATGATAATTAAATTCAATATTTAACGAAAAATAATATTAAACTACAGCTGGCTCAATTAAGATCGATTTACAATATATGTTTTGATTGGAATTAATCATTCTATTACAAAATCAAAAGACCCTTGTCAAAAAAAAAAAAAAAAAATCTAATATAAGTCAGTTCGTTTCAAGGTTAATTACAAGCATGAAAAATAAAAATAATGGATAATATATCTTTCCATTTTCCCTATACAAATATTCAAAAATTTGGACCTTATCTGGTTGCTATTTTTACTTATTTAGCTGGAGATGAGGAAGGAGAGTTTCTTGCAATAATCCTACTAAACGGCCCCCGAAAACACACCCAGAATCGCCTCCAATCCATGCCGGCGCTGCCCCGATTCGATCTCTCACCGGGCATGTTGTATGTGCACACAGGGCACCATCTTTTGCTTTGCCATCTGAAATGCCTCTCAATGCAGTTGACATGAAACCTATGTTTGCACTGCAATTCACTCACTTGCTGCCCTGCTGGTACCAAGTCATCCAAACAAATCGGGCATCGAGAAAATGTGTCGGTATCAGGCTGACTGGTACGATATTCTGGTACCGGCTCCTGTTCCATACACTTACCTGGCGGTTGTATCGATGGGTCACGGCTGATATTGCCTGCCTTTATGTCTAAGTACTCGAATAGCCGACCAAAAGCCGGGTCTGTGGAGCTTAGCGAAGGCATGTCATTCTCCGACATGAATTCGAGCAACCGGCTCATCCTAGGCGAAACCTTGTCCCGCTGCCTGCGTTCCTTGCGGCTTGAACTGATTGATCGGCGCCTTGATATTTTTTCCTCTTCTATGGCATGACGTAGTCCGAAGATCGCCTGTTTATAGGATGAAGAGGAAATATTGCTTAATTTGCTGAGGTATCTGTCCCATTTGTAGAGGAAGTTTTGCGATCCATCGTCACCTGAATCATCACTCGAGTCCGTGTCATATCCGTTCGATATCTTATTCGCATCGTCTTTGTCTATGATGGAGGAGCAAGTGGGGCATTGAGTGAAACACTTCTTGTAACTTGCTTGTATCGTGTTCTTGGACGAGGATGCTCGGTACAGATACGGATCTTCCATGTTCTCTAGTTATGGAACAGCAACTAATTTTGCGACGAATTTATCGTTATCGAGGGAAGAGGTAATTAAAACAGGAAGAGTGGAAAAGGATGAACACAAGATTAAAGAGAATTTATAGCAAAAGAACAGGCTGCAGAAACTATCTTAATTTGGCTTATTGAGCATGAGCTTCTCACAGTGAATATCAATCAGTCTCAATCCACCTAAAAGCCTAATAATAGGTTTGAAAAATAACAGTGAGAGACACTAAAATTCTGCTCTATTTCTCTTCTTGAGATGCTAATTATAAGTACATATCTGGACAGTATATTAGAATAGGGAATCCAGGTAAGTTGGAATGAAAAGTAGAAAACTAACCGCAGACACTGATCAATCGTCGATTTTTCGCGTCTTTTCGTTAACTTTTTGTAGTACTTGTTGATATTTTGTGCTGACTACAATTATTTGTTACTTAGCATTCATTTTATTGTTCACATGATCATAATTAAGTGATCAGAACAAGTTTTTGGAATGTTTATTCCTGGAATTAGCACAAATGTAGTACAGCATTTTACATTTTTACCTTCCGTGTAGCAACTAAGAGAACATAATATTGCAATACACACTGATCATACAAATGTCATCAATATCAGATAACTTGCCTCAATGCAGAACAGAAAATTTGCATTCACAGATAAAGTGAACTAAACAGGTAGCAGAAATCAAAAGATTACAGCAAACATTTCCATGAATCTATTTACTCCACTTGAGTTAAGACGAAGCAGAAATGTAACATACAATTCCCGAAATCTAAAGACATAAAATCCGAACAAAAAGGACGAGGGTCTAAATGTCTCACTAGGCTAAGAAGTATAGCCAAACTCAGACATTTGCCACTCAAATACGGTAAAGTTAGTTACATTCTAACACGTACTATGCCGGTATGCATCGTCATGCAGCCTAACACACTCTGATGCAGTGTGTACTAACATACACTCTTCAGGTGCTCGCAGATACAAAATTGAGCACCATCAACTACTAAACTTCTACAGTTTTCTATTACTAACAGAACAAAAAAAAAAAAAAAAAAAAAAATTAACTGTTATCAATTTTCACCGTATCGGACACCTCTAACCGGTACCAAAAGGAGAAGCGGGACCATGTCCCCTACAGAAACACATACAAAACAACCACCGAGACTGCACCCAGAATCGCGGCCTTCTCCTTTGATTTCTCCTGACACTGTTAGAATCCTCGACAGTACACCTTGGAGCTGGCCCTGGCAGCATAAATCTGCAAACTGGGCACGAGTGGTGCATCTCTAACCAAGTTTTGATGCACTTGGAATGAAACAAGTGTTTACATGCTACCTTACTTACGTCTTGACCCACAACAAACTCATCCAAGCAAATGGGGCACTTCTCACCGCTGGATGATCGATCAATCCGGACGGTTGATACTCCTAAATCTGTATCACAATCACAGTCGTCTATATACTGTAAAAGGGAATTCACCTTCGGCATCATCAGGTCGTCAGTGTGGTACCGGCGTGGAGGGTTCTCTGTGAGGTACAAGAGAATGTGATCGAACTGTGGCCCAAATGACAAGTCTGAGATACCTTTGAGAGAGTTGCCACTACTTAGGTGCCGTTTTACGGCGTATATGACATCAAGAAGTCTCGCTATCACTTCTTTTCTATGTCTTTTCCTTTGCAAAATATTGTGATCGGAATCTTGCGCACTAAATCTGGAGAATGAGTCTAATAGGCTTTCGAGGATTGGTATCCACTGATGGAGGATTGCGTCCGGGGGTAGAGGCGAATCTTGATCAGGAGAACCCGGAGTGTCGATTTCTTCTACAAAGCTTGACGAACAAAAGGAGCAAACCGGATCAATGCCCGCCTCTGCCGTGAGACTCACTATGTGCGAGCAAGCGTGGCACCAAAATTCCGTGATCTGGGGCTCGTGCTCGCTGCCCATTATTTACTGAATCATGAAAAAGAAAGTGTTAATTAAGCAACACAAAGAATTGAATTTATAATAACTTATTCTGTGTAACAATCAAACAATGCACTTTTTTCATACAGTGTATGTGATCAAAAGTGATCTTGGTTCAGTTTTAAATCAAAATAAACAGACATGAGCATTCATCCATTCATTCATTTCAATTTCAAACACAAAATAATCAGTTGCACTCAGAAAAGATACTGTCTTTTTCCCCCCAAAACCAAAATACAAAATAGAATAAACACCTTTTTGCTGGTATACAATTATACAGTACATTTTCTCAAAGCAATAGCAAATCTCCTCTCATTGCAATCACAAACCCACCAATCTTGAAATTTTCTTGAATCAAAAGTTCAAAACTCACTAACCCAACAACCATTCCCAATTCCAAAGAAAACCCACATCTTTCTCACAAAAATTTCCCATCTTTTCCAATCCATACAATCCCATACATACAAAAAACCTTAAAAAAAAAAAAAAAACAAAAATCAAACCTGAGGAAACAAGAACCGAATCTCCTTCTTGGGCGTTGAAAAACTGAGGATTGCAGCAATGCGAAGAAGGAATGTATGTGATGAACCGAGAGAGAACTGAAAATTGGATGTGATCAGAGGTTGATAGGGAGGGAATTGGGAGATGATGATGATGATAGCACTGGCTTGGAAGCAATTAATTTTGGCGGAGTCTAATTAGCGGTAACCAGATATTAACTAACCCTGTTTAGTGTGCGGACCTCGGATTATATAACACGCTTGGATTTAAATGATGGGTTTATTTTATTATTCGTTTTGGTTTTCTAATTGTGATTTGTGAATTATACGGATATATAGTTTCGGATGTTATGGATACAAATTACAATGCTGTATGTATAGTCAAAGATAAATCATAAATGTGACATTGCTTAAGTTTTATAAAGTTCATTGAAATGTACAATAAAATAAAATAACATTATTGGTATTAGTATTTATTAGAAATTTATATCTAATGAGTCCATTGGATTTAAGCTCACAGAGCTTTTCTTGTGAGCACACCTCGAAAAACATATCAAATAATCTCAAAATTACAATTTATATGGCTTAATAAATTTTTATTCCAAAATCTTATAGGATATAAAATTTGTTCATTTTTTAATATTTCAAAAAAAAAGTATTTAAAATTTTCAGAAATGAATCTCTATAAGATTTTGAATTTTTGATATAAAAGTTTCTCAAGCCATATGAATAAAAATTTGGAGGTAACTTATTATTATTATTATTTTTTTTTTTTGAGGTGTACTCACAGTAGTTATACTCATATTTTTAGAAAAATATATATATAATATAAGTACATTGTATATCTGGTTATTAGATAAGACATCATCGGATAGCCTTCTTGAAATATCTAAATACGGATCAAATAATATCAAATATTATTATCCATCTCATTGGCAAACCTAGAAGTGTGGCCATCGAGATGACTGTGAACCGAGTCATGGACATCAGCAACGCATTAACACAAGGATCGTAGGGCCAAAAAAAATGATGCCGCAAAAATTTTTGAAAATTAAAATGGTACTGTATCATATTATTACACAGTCAAAATTATTAGGTTTCATATACAATTAACATAATAAAAGGAAAATTTTTTTTGTCTATCCCTAAAAAAATAACAAATCTTAAAACTATCCCTATTTTACTGCGGTCACGGCCACAGTTCATTCTGGCCGCAGCGGTCAGAAGAGTACAAACTTATCAAATTTGTAAAAAATTCGCGTCTGAACGCAGATCTGACCGCAGCGATCAGATATTTTAAGATTTTTATTAATGGAATCATGTAGGTCTCGTCGTTAGCTTTCCATTGATAGGTCATATGCCCAAATCGGAGTTTCCTATCAAAAGTTATGAGTATTTGAATGTGTATATACTCACAACGACTGAATACAGAGTTACAATTTTCTATCAAGAAAGTTGCGTCTGTATACAGACACAATGTCAGAATACACATTCAAACACTCATAACTTTTGATATGAAACTCTGATTTGGGCATATGACCTATCAATGGAAAGCTAACGATGAGACCTACATGATTCCATTAATAAAAATCTTAAAATATCTGACCGCTGCGGCCAGACGCTCTGTCTGACCGCTGCGGTCAGACTCTGCGGTCAGATCTGCGTTCAGACGCGAATTTTTTACAAATTTGATAAGTTTTTACTCTTCTAACCGCTGCGGCTAGGATGAACTGTGGCCGTGACCGCAGTAAAATAGGGATAGTTTTAAGATTTGTTTTAAACGACGGATAGTTTTAAGATTTGTTATTTTTTTAGGGTTAGACAAAAAATTTACTAAAAATAATGTACTAAATTTTTATTATATTTAATTATACTTAACCATCTCAATATATTTAACCTAAAATAATGTAGTAGTGCATCATTGTTTCATGTGTGCAAAAACTCCCTTATCCAACAAAATCAAGGGTGTACGTATGGAAATAAAATGTTGATAAATAGAAACAAGACGCCTCTACAGAAACTATGAGAGAACAAATAAAAATGGTGAAGAAAAAACAGTTTCTATGACCAGCCTCTTGAAAATAAAAACAACAAGATGGTACAATCTTGAAAACAAAATTAACTAGATCCGTAATGCTTTGATCGAAAACAAAATTAACTAGCTCTGTAATGCTTTGATCCAATCAATCTCCAGTCGGAAGTCGCCAGGCCCGGCCCTTGCACCAGGGACCCCACCTTCGGCATTTAATGAGAGAGACATCCCCACAATACGTGAAGGATTCATCTCCAAGTTTGCGTTTATTACATTTCCTCGCCATGTTGGCAAATACCGATCTAGAGGAATCTGCCACAAGGAAATAAGAGATGATAAAGATTGTCGGTCTGAGTTTGAATATATTGCCCCAGAACAATGACTAAGCACCAGAAATTTAAATTCCAGCTTTAGTCCATGAAGTTTGTCATGTTTCATTTTGCTACCTCATATTTTATATTCTGACACTTATCAACATTATACCTGCCAATACATTTGTATTGCTATTAAATTTGTTCCTGCCATAGCAAAACTTAAAAAGTATGATTGCAACTGTTAAAGGCTTAATGCTGTACCTTAGTAATGTGCCAGCTGTCCTTCGGTACATACACAAAAGATTGCCACGAGTTATCTTCTGGCTGGCCTGGGGAATTCACCCAGTTTTCTGTGTATATCTGAATTTAACATGTATACACAAATAAGATTATTTATTACAGCAAATGGAAGTTATCAATCATTTGTAATGTGCAGCACTTACCGTAGATATATAGCATCTACCATCACCTCGAAGCCTCATAGCTATCGTGTCATATGATTCAAGATCAATGAAACCATCAAACTGCAACAAGTGATATTATAACTACAATATATTAGCTCTTTTCATGTGTATAAAATATGAATTTGTTGCAAAAAGAGGCATTAGGCATTATATTGCTATTACAATGCTCACATGAAGTATAAGTGTTATACTGTGTACTTATTGCATCAGCATTAGTTAAAATCTGTGAGCCTTATGGTAGATGGAATTTGATTTTAGGCTGTCTTCCAAAGTAAGACAACTGGTCCAGACAAAGTCATAACACACTGGACAGGTAAATTGAATCAATTGATTGGTTTGCCAATTAAATCAATTATCACAGTTCATGGTTAATCAGGGATATTTGGTACTGTACAAAAAGCAGAAGAATAGTGTATACATACCCTTTTTGACCTCATCCCACAAAATCCACTTCGGTTCATTCTCCACGGTGAACCGTCATCCAAATCCAGGGAGAGGTTTCCCGAAAACACCCCTTCAAGAAACACAGAAGGAACAGCTCAATTGCTCAGGAAATCGCAATAAACTTTTGTCTAAAGAAAAGTGCAAGCATAAATTTTAACTACCGATACTTGCAAATAGTTACGACCATGAAAAAAAAGCTCGTGGTTGATTTGATAGCTTTCCAATGAAACTTTTTGGGGGTTTGACAGATTGATGCATACATTATTAGTGTATCAAGTACACCAGAAGATTCCAAGATCATCTTTTTTGCCACCGTCATCAGCATTAGGTCCTACTTGGTTGTTTCATTTCTAGCCTACCCCAACTTGTTTGGGACTAAAGGCTTGGTTGTTGTTGTTGTTGTTGTAGGTACACCGGCGGTACTAATATTTCTAACATAAGCCTGCTAGGTGTCCCACTTATGCAAACAACCGCAAGTTGCGATCTTTTCAAGTAAAACAGTAACCGAATTATATATTGTACTAATATAAATACAGTGTTTGCAGTACAGACAGCAAACAGCCCAATAATTTCGCCAGTAACAATATACCAGTTAATGAAGCACCAGCACCAGCACCAGCATCAGTGATCTCTAAAGAAGCCGACGACAACCCTGCGAAATCATTACAATGCTGTCAGACAGGACCATCATTCACTACTACGACTGAACAAACGCACTTTCGATTTCGATTTCAATTTCAATTTTCACTGAGGAAGTGGAGTAGAATACCGACCTCCGAGCTCGGAGTCGGAGTAGAGATGCCACTTCTCGATCTGGTCCTTGGAGTTGAAGTGGAACACGCACTTCTCGCTCGGCGGCAGCATGTCTTCCCAGCTGCCTTTCAGGGCTGTAAAATATTGCGCTGAATGATCAGTCAGATACCGGCACCAGAACAAGAAATTGAATAGTACCTCGCTTGGTTGCCTGGAGCGACGACCTCCAGAGAGATCGGAGCCTCGACATGGACGGAGACGAGAGATGGATAGAAGCGGAGTTGGCGGGAAAGGAGGCGCTTGGTTTGGCTCTGCGGAGAGCGGAGGAGAGTGGAGAGGGAGGATCCAGCGGTGGTCGGGACGGAGTGATTTTCATATCTCCTGCTGTACTGCATTTCGCAGTTCATGACGTGAGCCGTTAGATTGTCTTGAGATTCGTGCCAGCTCGGATCTTTACGAATCCCGAGACGATCCAACGGTTCACATAATGAACTGCGAAATGCAGTAAGTTAGGGGATAAGCACTCGGGAGGGAGTGGGAGGCTTGTCAGTCGGAGTCAGAGAGGAACGCCGAACGAGACGAGAGTTGGGTTGCACGAATCTTAAAGCAAATTGAACGGCTGGATCGCTGTGCAGTAGACGAGAAGAATTGGTTGGGCTGGGCCGTTGGGTTTGGGTTAAACTGAAACTGAGTGAGAAGCCAGCATTCCAGCGAGTGCTCGTCCTGAGAGACGAGAGATCCGACGGATGTGGCTTTATGGGGGTATTTGAGATTGATGAGCACGGATCTTAATGCAGATCGGACGGACACTTTGTATGAAAGTACTGGTGAGATCTGACGCAATTGGCAGTACATTCAGAATTTAACGCATTGCAATTTTAACTTAAAAGCAAAAACACCAGAATCAAGCCATGGCAACATGGCAAAACAAAACATTCCAAAAGAAATCTCAGCAGTAAACTTCCCACAACAAGATGGTGTCACATGCAAAATCACTAATGTCTTTACAACATTAACCCCATCAGCGAGGACAAACTGTTCTAATCAACGAATTGGTGATAGTATTTGAATGCATATCCATCAAGTCCACGAACTATGTATATGGTATATAAATTCTATGGCAATTACAACACATTTGGATCGCTAACACATTTTAACACAGGAGTTCAGGTACTTGTGACAAGAAGAAACCATGGCAAATGACATTTTACATAGAAGTGAAGTAATACAAGTACAACACATTTTAAGCCCCGAACTTGAAAAGATTTTTATGCACTTTCAGTACTAAGCGACAAGTTAGTGAAACTCTAGTGTTAGTCCTTCTATAGACATTATTTTGTTCAATGCCGCTTAATTCAACTCCCTCTGACATGGAATTTGTCTGCTTGAACGCGGGACACCTGTCAATATTTACAACCTAAAAAAGCAAACCATGAACAACCGGATTAAGGATAAATAAGGCGAGATATATCAACTAGACTGAAAGCAATCATAACAAACAAGTGGGACTAACCTTATCTAAGCTATGCACTTCTGAGTCTCGTATTCCATGCAGATAATCTGAACAACCAGAAATTACGATAAATTACTGCACGAAAGAAATTACTACAGTAAAAGTCAAATAATGTAGAACACATAACATAACATTTACCTGAGTAGGCTTGGTCTTTAAAAATTACCAAGCTGCACGGCATTAGGAGCAAAGAGCAATCCTTCTGATCTCCATTGCTCTCATATAGGGCCTCAGCCTCTTTTGTTTTTACCTCATCCGTATTTTGATCTCTCAACTTCTGGTGAGGAGTGAAATTGATCACAAGTGGTGACATGAGGGAGATGATTGCAACAACCGGAAAATACGCAGGACCATCTTGGTGTGGCTGAGAATAGAAGCCATTCAATTATTATTCAGTTCACTAGGTCGAAGATATACATTATAAGGAGAAAACGCACAACTGTCCTGCAGGGTATCCTCCACTATCATTTTGGTCCTGAACATTCATATTTGTTCATAAAGCCTCAGATATTCAGATGACTAGGGTTTAAATTTGTAAATTTAGTGGATATTTTGTGCCGTAAACAGTAGAACCAAATTGGTAGATCCTCAAAAGTTTAAGGGGCACCAAATGAGAACTTCAAAACATTATAACTAGACAGTGAATGGTACTTTTTAAACCAAAATAGTAGCATTAATTTTTGACACTAACCATGATCCCTTGATGCGGTAAATATTCGTTGATCAGTACATGGTTGATTGCTGAAGGAAACAAGCCTGTCTGCTGACAGATTCTGTGAGTAATCTTTTTCAGCCAAGGTGGCACTGCAACATTTTGAGTTTCAGAAAATAAACATAATTTAGAAATAACGTATAGAATCAGTACTTCATAATGTTGGCTGTTGGTATTATTAGCAAATTTTTCTGTTTTGGAGACACTACTCACATTCCTGAGGAAGAAGACCCTTTTCATGGACAACACCACCTAAAAAAAGGAAAAGCAAAATTTACAAACATTATACAAATTAAATTAATTTATATAGAAATCGAAAGCAATACTATGAAAATACCCCAATTTTGTAACCTCCTGTTTTTCAAGGATTTCCATCTCGAAGCTGGAACATTATTTATCTGCATGCAGAATCAAAACTAAATGCTTAGAAATGAAATCTAGCAGGACATCCTTTGCAGCATACGGCACACAGTAATCATGTTATTTGCAGATGACATTAAATTATTCTAAAATTTACATATAGCACAGAATTTGAAATATCTACATGTAATGTAACAAACAATTATTGGACTATAAATAAATGTTCTTCATGGTAGCTGTCTTTACCTATTGTCCATGTTACCATGAATTTTAATTTTTATTTCCTCAAATTGAAGCAGAACCAAGCTCAAAGCTTTACTGTCACATTCCAATAATTTTCTAAATTGTAACTACTTGTGATATGTTACTTCATCCCAAGGAAAGCCAACAAGTGTTTCTGCTGATCACAGCCATTCTGAGGTTCAAAAAGCAACAATAACCCAAGAAATCCTAAAAAAAAGAAGAAAGAATGCTTACATGGTGAAGCAGCTCAGTCTGTTCAGAATCTGAGATGAAATTGGGGATGTAAATCAGAGAAGGAAGTGACCCAACTACGAATTCGTCGAGATTGAGTCGATTTTCCTCTTGCGGCTCTTCCATCTTTGCACTTCAACTCCTCCTGGTTTCAGTTTCAGGTTTCCCAATTACAGAGAACAGAACCAAAGGCAACGCCTCTGTATTGGGCTATTACAGGCCTCATGTTGGGTTTATTGTTATTGTTTGTGCCTTTTAATTCCTTTTCTCATAACAAAATAAAATGTTTTGGGCCTATTTAGCAAATCAACAACAAATATTTTAATTTGGGTCATTCTGATATATATTCTATAGTAGGAGCTAGACTATTGTGCTAACTTTAGCATTTCGATCCGAAATGCTAACGTCTCAAAAATCATGTTATCGTATTCGAAATCGTGATTTATGGTGTTCAATAAATTCTTCATATAAAAATACTAAGAAATACTAAATTTTTCCATTTTTGGAGTTTTTTAACTATTTGTTTTGAATTTTTGAAAATAGCTCATAAATAAAAATAAAATATTGATATTTGTTCATGCTTCTTTAAAAAATACAAAATAAATACTAAGAAAACTCTAAAAATAGAAAATTTTTGTTTACCCCTATATTTTTATATGAAGAATTTATTGAGCACCATAAATCACGATTTCGGATGCGATAAAATAATTTTTGAGCCGTTAGCATTTCAGATTGAAATGCTAACGTTAGCACAATAGTCTAACTCCTATAGTAGGTAGTGTCCAAAGTTTTTACTTATCCAACCATCCAACGCATTTCAATTAACAAATATAATTTTTCAGTGAACATTTATATATTTTCGATGTAGATATCATTTTTCAGTGAACAGATACTCTACGGTTTCCAGTAAATATTTATGCAACTGTGTGAGCACATAGGTGCACGTGCGTGTGTTAGACTGTGAGAGATGATTGAATGGTTGACCTATTTATAGGGTTGGACTATATATGTTTTCCTATATTATGTAGTTTTCCCGGGAAATATTTAGTGAAAGGTTTAAATGTCACTTTCTAAAAGATATATTTTTTTGACTTGATGTTCAGAATGAAAGAATTAATCGATGTACTAATTAATTTAATTAATTGCTCAGATGATATTTTTTGATACTTTTTTTTTACTTTTATGGAAGAAAAATGAGGAAGTTAAATTGACTGAAAAATAAACAAATGATATACCATAGAAATCCATGGCAGCAGATAAGGACCCATATGGACGCTTTGCTAAGAAAATGATGCATCAGAGTTCAAATTATAATATAAGACTTGTAATTGACATTATTGTCTAGCTACCATCAACTTTTTTTATTGAAATTAGAGAATGTATTTTCATAAAAGAACATGTAGAGTTCACTCTACAAAGTAGGTCAACCATCCACATTTCTCTTACAATTTGATACACTCACATGTATCCATGTGCTTGTCATAGTTGCATAAATATTCACTGGAAACCGTAATATATTTGTTTAACTACTAGAAAATGATATATGTTGATCGTAAATATATAAATGTTCACTAAAAAATGATATTTGTTTATTACAAATACGGTGGAACGGTTGATAGATAAAAGAGGTGGTCACTGACTATTACTCTTTTTTTTTTTTTTTTGAAAAATTGGCAGTGGCTGCCAATTTGACTATTACTCATTTTTATATCATATGAAGCTATAAACAACCTAGGTATTCGGCTGATGTTATCACTGAAATGTTTTCAGCATATAATTATTAAGGCAATAGTGATGTTGCAGGGTTTGTGCCACATAGATAGCCGTGATTCAGTGAACCAATAAAACATGAGATAAACTTATTTTGAAGCATCAAATGATACATACACGGGAAAGAAGAATTTTTATTAAATACTCAATATTTAATACATTCACTCTCAACAGCAAACTTTTTTTTTTTTTTTTTTTTTTGAGGAAACAACATACGCCAACATACGCCAACGCATGTTTCTGGTATACTAGTAAACAGCCCAAAGTGCGCTGAAATTGTTATTTTTTATAATAAATTTTTAAGATAATATGTAATAGGGCTTAAATTAAGAAAACTAATATAGGCCTTAAGCATTAGTGGGTTGAGGCATTAAAGTACATCAACGGTGGTGATCAATCTAAGTAAGCAATCAACGGCTGAGGTTTTTTATTTGGGGAAGATAAAACTTTCATAATCATGTTTTCCAATATGCTTTTATCAGGAGTAAGGATATACAGAAAACGATAACTCTCCTAGAAGATGCTCAGAATCCAATTATTAAATCTTCCATAGATTCTTCCTAAAAGTATATTCTACTTTTTGCACTAAAACAGAATATGACCTCACTTTACCAAAAGCAAAATTTAGATCCTCATGTCCATATAATTCACTTGGATTCATATCCCTGCTGTACTGTATTTTGCAGTACAACACATAAGTCATTAGATTGTCTGGAGATGATCCAACGGCTCACGTGTTGTTCTGCAAAATGTAAAATAACACACAAGTCATTAGATTGTCTCGAGATGATCCAACGGCTCACGTGTTGTACTGCAAAATGTAAAATAACACACAAGTCATTAGATTGTCTCGAGATGATCTAACGGCTCACGTGTTGTACTGCAAAATGTAAAATAACACACAAGTCATTAGATTGTCTCGAGATGATCCAACAGCTCACGTGTTGTACTGCAAAATTGTAAAATGCAGTAAGTTAGGGGATGAGCACTCCATTCACTTCAATTATCATTCACCATGCCACAACCACCAAATGTACCCGAAAGATGCGACGACTGCCTATACGACTGCCTATACGCGCGGAAGAACTCGACCGTCTTGTCGCGGGGAGGTAGATTCTCTCTTATCACCGGGTCATCGAGAAAATCTCTGATCCACCGAGCGAAATGCGGGAACTTGGTTTCGTAATTTGCTTTGAACCTGGCTGCCTCCTCCGCCACGCCAAGCCAGAACGCCATCCACCCGACAACTATGTCGGTGTACCCGATGCACTCGCCTGCGAAGAACTTCTTTCCTTCGAGTTCTTCATCCAGAGCTTTGAGCTGCACTTGAAGATTCTCTATTGCTTTCTCCTTCTCTTCTCCTTCCATGAAGAAGGCCTTCCTTGACTCTTCACGGCACTAGAAATTAATTAAATGCGAATTTAGCAGTTAATAATTTAGGACGTTACTGCTATACTCACACCCAGATAATTTTATCAGTTACAAATAAATCTCATAATGGGTAATATTAATTTATAATCGTAAAAATTTGGTGAGAGTATTGGAGTAAAATTTAATAATTTAATATCATCTGCATTCTTTACCCTAATAATTTTGCAATAAATACTAAACAAATATATGAAGAACAAGTTAATTTATTCCCAAAATTAAAATTTAGGTATATAACAAATAATATATATAGACAGAAAATATCAATTTTTTAGTGTTATATAGTATAAAAATAAGATGAATTTTCATACCTTAACATCCACAAAAGTGGCCCAAAATCTTGCTCTGGCACGCTCATGAGCACCCTCCGGCAATAGCAGCTTCTCCTTCCCCTTCCACGTCTCGTCGATATACTCGAGAATAACGAGAGACTCGACGACGGGTACGCCGTTGTGCACTAGAACCGGCACTTGCTTATTGATCGGATTGTACGAAAGCAGCGAAGAGCTTTTGTTAGAGAGATCTTCTTCGATGTACTCGTACTCGATTCCCTTTAGCTTGAGCGCCCATTCGATGCGCCGGACCGCCGGGCTAGCCCACATGCCGTAGAGCCTCACCTCATAACTTGCCACCATTTTTGTTGGTACGTTTTTTTTGAGGGTTTTATAAGAAGAGGGGTGTCAGTGTGTACCTTCTAGAGGGTTGGTAGTGTATGTATATATAGGGAAAAATGATGGGGATTTGCCGATTTGGAGTGGATTTTGATGGATGAGTATATCTTTTTAGTTTTTAATTTTATAATTTATTGTCCAAATGAATTTATATTGGAAAGGCCTAATGTAATAATGTTGGTTTTTTTTTTTTTTTTTTGTGGCTCCTGTTTTTTATCGCCTGATGTTGTCATATTTTTTTTTGTTTTATGAATATTAAAGTGTTAGAGTTGAACTAAATCGTATGAAGTAAAGTTAATGCATATATATAGAGCGGTTTTTCTGCCCATTGAACTGCCCTGCTTTCATAGTCAAGAGGTTTTGGAGGCCAACAGTATTTGCTCTATCATTTATGGAAAACAGGTAGAGTCTACCTATAGAGTAAGCCACCCATCCACCTCCCTCTCACAATCTGACACACCCACTTGCACTCATGTGTTTGTTACAGTTGCATAAATGTTTACTAAAAATCGTAGTGTATCCGTTTACTAGAAAATGATATATATATATATTGATCGGAAAGATATAAATGTTTACTGGAAAATGATATTTGTTCATCAAAAATACGGTGAACCGGTGGATAGATAAAAGGGTGGTCGCTACCTACGCCTCCTTATTTATTATTTTTGAGAATGTTCAATGAAGGAGTATATCTTAATCTGCATCACTATGCATTGAATGTGTCCACTAATAATTAAGGCCGCCACAAAATGGATTGGAATGAACGATGTGTGAAAATTTAGTTGTGTCATGCGGATAATAGTATATACATACTCAATGTTTGTTCCTTTCAACAAACCTTGATTTTTTAAACATTGTACTATTGTTAACACCCTTTTCTCAAAATAACATTGACTAAACGTTTTGCACATTTCACCCGGCCGGTTGGTTTCTCTTAATGTAGGTGCAACTACGTTTTAATTGTTACCCAAATCCAATGATTTCAATACTATGTTATCGCCCGCATATCAATTTCTTTTTTAACAAAGATGAGAGTCAAGTCATTCAAATTTAAAAAAAATACTTAGTTTGTCTTTTTATCCTCATGAAGTTGTACTCGGTCCAACAGAATTTTTTTTAAATTGGATTTATATTATTATTTCGCTTATGAACTCTATTTTTTTATCCTTTTTCTTTTATTGGTGAAAGAAACAATATATTGAGTTAGATTAGTTCTAAAAAGTTGGTACACCATGTCCAAAAACAGCACGACACAGTATTAACACAAATGGAAACGGCACGAGTACGATACGGGAACATGCACGGCACATTTTATTATTTGTATTGTGTCTTAACAGTGGAATAGGGCATAGTGTTCCAGAAACGTGCCCGAGTTTTGAATATTTTGAAACGACGTGCATAGTGTTCCAGAAACGTCATGAAAGATCAACACGGGACGGTGGTCAGACATATAATGGAAACGGCACGGGACGTGACAAAAAAATGGTGGTCAAACACTGTACAAAAACGAGAGGCATGACAGGGACGAGATGAGACAGGTGGCATGGGTAGGACACAGGTAGGGTAGGGGTAGCATGGGTAGGCACATATTAACTTTTAATATATTTTAGTATTTTTGTAATATATTTTTGCATTTTTTTTAAATTTTTTATTTTGAATTTTTTAGAAAAAAACAATTAAATTATTTTTTTGGTTAAATTTTCATTTATTTATTTTTTTTTTGGAAATTTTCAATTTTTTTATGTCAAGAACGGTTGAACTTGTTTAGCACAGTTAAGACACACATGCATGGATACGACATTGTAGGTCATATAACCAATAGGGCATGACACGAATAAAATAAGACACTGCACAAAACACAATAGACACTACATACCATACTTGTGCCGCGTCTCCTTCCAATTTTTGACACGACACGACGCGAAACGAAAAAATTATACAAAACAAAAAAAAGACATGGCACGACACGACGTATCTGAACACAGTATGACCGGCCGGAATGGCATGAGTTTAGAACACTGAAATTAGTTTACTTTCTTCTGTTTTGGCTGCTCAAGTGAGTGCTCAACAAATGAATAAAAAGTTAAAAACACACACACACAACTACAAGTCCACAACAACAGCAACAAGTGAAGTGACAAGGACAGAAACGCTGTATTCTGCTCGGATCGTATCAATTTAGATTCGCAGGTCCCCACCTGACTTTCGAACGATAACGACTCTTTTCATCTTTTATTGTGACTTGTGAGGTCACACACTCAGTGCAGGATTTCATGTGACAGATTATAAAAGAGTAACACCGGAATCGATTCACCTGTTATCCTAATTTTGGATAACAGGACCCTATTATCCTAACCGTGACCGTTGGATCAAAATAAACAAATCAGATTTATTTAGAAAAAAAATTTCTCCCTTCAAAAACTGTACTTCGGTATCAATATGAACCGTTTATTTTGATCTGACGGTCCAGATTGGGATAACAGGACCCTGTTATCTCTAAGAATAACAGCAGATATGGACTCGAGTAACACCTACCGTCCATCGGATGGATGTCCATTATAGACATAGAGTGTAACAAATGGGACCCCCGTGCATAAGTGACAGATGTCCATCGGATGGACACAAGAAGTTTCTCATTATAAAATTATATCAAATAAAATGAGTCCTAATTAAGAGTTGAGATAAGATCGGAAAAGGAACGAAGTACATCAATGTTATATTGACAGTGGACTCTCATTCAGTTGGGGGTCGTGTTCCCTGTTATAATCCTTACTCCTAATAAAAGAGGATTAGATTTTTTGACATAAAAATTTTATTTTCCTCAATAAATAAATCTCAGCCGTTGATTGTTTACTTAGATTGATTACCACCGTTGATGTACTTTAATGTCTCAACCCATTAAAACTTAAGACCCATTACATACTATCTTAAAAATTTATTATACGAAATAACAATTTCAGCTCAAAGCAAGGCGTAGGCTCTTCACTAATATATATATATACACATATAGAGTGAGGCTACGGTACTATTAATAGTACAAAGTGACCTGTACTACGGCTCAATATTATCATTTTTAAAGTTTAATTAACCGATCCAAACCGCTCAATATGATCTCCATATATAAATGTTATTGTAGACCAAAATTTATAATTTTTGGTGCTTTTTTACTATATTTTTTAGATAACTAGAGAATGACTTAATGTAAACATTATAGACCATTCAAAAATGTGGTTTTTTTATATATCAAAATATATAGTTAAAAAATTTTAAAAAATATAAAATTTGGTTTAGAACTACATTAACATATGTAGATCACATTGAGCGGTTTGGATCGATCAATTAAATTTTTAAAAATCATAATATGGAGCCGTAGTACAAACCATTTTGTACTATTAATAGTACCATAGCCTCACTCATACGTATATACACATCATGAATTAATCATCAGATGAAAAGCATAATAATCTGTATTTTCTTCTTCTTATAGATTAATGGAAATCAGATGTGACCAATTAAATTGACTTATACTAATTGAGGTACTTTGCCAGAAAGGAAATGATATCCAACTTTTGAACATCTTATACCTTTCTGTTTTATGCCTATCCAAACAACCAAGTCAATTCTTATCAACAAACTTTACACACACACACAAAAAAAAAAAAAAAAAAATGAATAATAGATATGCTTCAATGATGTTTATTCTTATCAACTACACAAATTATTTCAGAAATAATTTATTATTTTTTCTTACACATAATACATTGTTTGTTTTCTTTCTAATAAAGTTTATTCGCCATAGAGATTTCTATACGTAGAATTCACAAGCACACCTGCATCTAGAGGTGGCAAAACCTGACCCGACCTGTCCGTAACCCGACAGTTTTCTAGAAAGGCAAATAGACTCGATCCGACCCGATCCGAACTCGAACTCGAGATTAAACAACATTCAATCCAACTCAAATCAACAATAAGTCAATACTAAAATTGATCCGACCCGTCCATCGTCTGAGATTTTCCAGAAAGTCAAAGTGACCTAACCCACCCGACCGGAACCCAAACCTGACCTGCCCGATTTGTTACCTCTACTTGCACCGTTGCACGGAATATTACTTCTAGGAATCATATTAAAGTGTCCTACAAATGATCTTGTCAATCCCCATGATTCCTTGAACAGAACTTCTCAATTATATGCACATTCTTTCTGATGCTTTTGTGCAGTACATTTCAAGCCAATATAATTGTAATATACTCAGTACGTATGATATATGCGCCTTTGGACAGAAAATTCCAACGTACAAGATTCCCGGTGTTTTCGGAAGATTGGAATTATACACCGATGGTCAGTGCCACTCATTGGAAATGATAATGTAAACTATTTGGTATGTACCAGTGAAAAGCTGACTCCTTGTTTTAGACTGAAATTGTTATTCCTTTATAATAAATTTTTAAGATAATATGTTATAGGCCTTAAATTGAGATAATTTATATGGGCCTTAAATTTTAATGGACTGAGAACGTTAACGAGCATTAACGTACGTCAACGGTATTGATCAATCTAAGTAAACAATCAACGGCCGAGGTTTATTTGGGGAAGATAGACCTTTGATGTCAAAAAATCCAATATGTTTTTATTCGGAGTAAGGATGTGACTGACTTCTAAAATCTAAAGCGTAAATAAACTATTTGAATTCTAGGGAAGGACAAATTAAATTTAGAACTTAAAACTATACACAACTATTGCAGAACCAGCCTTTGATCTAGTGGTTAAGGGCAACGCTCTCCACATGGAAGCTCACGGGTTCAAAACCCAGATAGGGGTCTTTTATAGATATTTATCTCAAAATATATATATATATATATATATATATATACATACATACTAGTAAAGAGCCCACGCCTTACTCTGGGCTGAAATTGTTATTTCTTGTAATATTTTTTTAAGATAATATGTAATGGGCCTTATATTGAGGAAATTGATATGGGCCTTAAATATTAATGGCCTGAGACATTAACGTCAACGGGCATTAAAGTAAATCAATGGTTCTGATCTATCCAAGAAAATGATCAACAGCTCATGTGGATGGATAGCCATTTCATGTTATTTTTTCCAATATGCTTTTTATAGTAAGGATATAAACAACTGAGCCGTAATTTGCAAAGTGTATGATCAGTTCATCAACTAGTGCCACTAATTGTATTGTCAATTTTTGATCGTACAGCCTCTCAATAAACTGTCATTGTTATAAAGCACAAATAAAGAATTCCAATCTGATCTTTTTTTTTTTTTTTGAGATAAAGATGAGGATCAAGCTACTCAAATTTAAATGTCTATAAAAGACCTCCCATTCGGGTTTCGAACCCGCGACCTCCCACATGGAGAGCGTTGCCCTTAGCCACTAGACCAAAGGCTGGTTCTTGAATTCCAATCTGATCCTTAAAAAAAATGTTCAGAGTTGAGGTTGACATCATGTGGCTGGAAAAAAAAAAAAAAAAAAAAAAAGAGCATGAAAAACTACCTCCAGAGATGGCAGCAAATTAAGTATAAAAATTGCAATTGTAGTTCTCTGATGTGTTGGGATGTCACTTTTAGTGATCTTTATCATATCGACTACGGATCTCACCGACTGATGTGAACTGTTTTCAAATCATATTAATTAAGGGCTCCAAATTTATTTATTATTGGTACCACAAATTGCTTTTTCACTGCTTACGTAAGGTAGTTTTAATTTAAAAAAAAAATTTATGGTCCCTTTGATACAGAGCTTTAAATGAAAAGGAGTTTTAAATCCATGTTTTATAAGCAAAAAGACTATATATATATATACTGGAAAATGGAAACAGAGCACACAAGTTTAGATTATTATCTTTTATCTAAAAAGTAAATAATATATTGTGACCCTCCAATTTTGAAAATTTTGAATGATTAGTATGACTCCCAATCCTTAGCATAAATAAATGCACAATACAATTATACAAAAATATATAATTTCCATTCAAATTGTTGATAGTAAAGTTGTGCTATATATGATAAGGATTGACATTATTTTGCTCTAGCCAATGAAACCAGAGGCCTGAATTCTCAGCTCCAATTAACATTCGATTTTATCCAAACATGTCTTTTCACAATTAAACCTTTTGTACTGTAAATTTGTGATTTGTTGGATTCCCACTTTTTAAAACTTTTGCATTGTAATATATTTTGCCTATCTCATATTTTTAACGTGCTTTTGATGGCAAGTAATTACAGGAACGCGCCAAATATTTTTACTGTTCAGATTTTGCCTTTCGATCACAATTCCGTGACAAAATTGAGCAGCTTTTGCTTTCCTTTCCTCATCGAGTTTATCCGACATGAATATCGGAAATGAGTTGGTTTGGAATTTGGATAAGATCATATATATGTACCATTTAATGATTTCATTGGACCTCTTGCAACCGGGATTTTGATCGAGAATTAATGATTTAAATGTTGTGCTGAATTAATCTCATTGGATTTATATTAATTAAATGAATTGTATATATGTTATAATTTTATTGTGCTATTTATTTTTTTAGAAGATTTTGTTATTCAATTTAAATTTTTGATACGGGTTTTAATTATCACACGTTAAAGATAACTATTTGTATTATGCGTTGCTTGTATAACAGTGCTACTCATTTTCGTACAACTTAATTTTAATTAACTTAAAATACTGCTAATTTATAATAATATATTTATATCAAATAATGATAGAAGTATAAACAATTATATATCAGTTCTTTACTGAATTGGATTAGACCTATAATTGTAAAAAAAAAGAAAAAAAAAAAACGTTACAAGGATATTGAAAGTGATCGAAACCAAAATCGATACCAACTGTGTTAATATTCACGTTGATGATTGAACTATTTAAATTAATAATTTTAATATGCTACTTATTAATGGTTTAACTAAATTAAACTAGTCGATACTGATATTGGTATCATATATAAAATCATGTATCAATCCCCTAATTAAAACTTCTTCATTTCTAATTATTCTTCTAGAACTTATGATCAACACATTTTTTTGGCTGTTGACTGGTGGCCACTATCAGTCTCCACCTTCTACTCTAAGGGTGTGTTCAGTTCCATCCCAATTTCACTGTTTTCGTGGGAAACAAAAAATTCTCTGAGAGTGAATTTTGTTTTTCCCTACTAAACAGTGTATTTTCCTTGAGAAAAGCCTGCATCCAAACATGCCCTAAATATATATCCAAATATTATCTCGGGTTTTATTTTTATTTTTTTTTTTGTCAATTTTATTTCTGATATGCCCTACAGATCGACAGCTCATATTTGTGGCTTTTTGGAGCCTTTTTAGTGATTTCACTGATTTGATCGTTTTTGACATTTTGTACGTTGGAATCACCTATTAACAAAAATTTGTCAATTCGTTCCACTAATGCAAATTTTCGTTTTCAAATCTAAAATTTGAAGCACTGATTTACCATTAATGATTTATTTTTTTCACAAGAGTGAATTCTCGATTTTTTAAAAATTGTATACTACACCAAGAAGTTTAACAATAAACGTTTTATAATTGATTTAATGAACTAGATTCTTTTTTTTTTTAATTTCTTGGTTTGATATGTATAAGTAACTGAAAATATTTAAAGATTTAATTGTTCTTAATTGGACATCTGAGTTTTCGAAATTAAAATATAAAAGTAAATAAGCTTCGTTTTATTTGCTGACATTATATAATATAGGAAGAGACTTATAGTACCCTAAGAAAATCCCCCAAACTAACTTTCCATTTTTGGCAAAAACGCGCATCCCAAACTTGTCAAAAACAGAAAAACGCGTTGCCAGCATGTCCCAACACGCACGACCCACTTGCATTGAACCGTGCGACCCACTTGCAGGCCCGTATAAACACTCACCATTTTCCCCGAAAGTGTTTATCCGGATTTGAAAAGTGTTTATATAGAATTTAACGTTCATTTATTGATAGGCCAATTTGGCCCAAATCGCGCGACCTTTTGCTAGATGGCAGGTTCTCAGCGGCGCGTTGACAGGGCCACAAAATCACTCACCTTTTTCCCCGAAAAGTGATTATATAGCTTTGAAAAATGTTTACATAAAACTAAAAAGTGTTTATATACGATTGAAAAGTGCTTATATAAACCTGATCAACAGTGTTTATATAGCTTTGAAAAGTGTTTACATAAAACTAAAAAGTGTTTATGTACGGTTAAAAAGTGTTTATGCACGATTGAAAAATGCTTACATAAACCTGAAAAGTGTTTATATAACTTTGAAAAGTGATTACATAAACCTAAAAAGTGTTTATGTACGATTAAAAAGTGTTCATGTACGATTAAAAAGTGCTTATATAAACCTGAAAAGTGTTTATATTGCTTTCAAAAGTGTTTACATAAACCTAAAAAATGTTTATGTACGATTGAAAAGTGTTTATATAGCCTTCAAAGTGTTTAGTTTTCTCAGAAAAATGTTTAGACGAGTATAAGTGTTTATATTGCTCGTCGGAGGCGACGGGGGGATCGCAACCGTCGGAGGCGAGAGGGGGATCACGACCGTCGGAGGCGAGAGAGGGATCGCGACCGTCGGAGGCGAGAGAGGGATCGCGACCGTCGGAGTCGAGGGAGGGGTCGCGACCGTCGGAGGCGACGGGGGGATCGCGACCGTCGGAGGCGAGGGAGGGGTCGCGACCGTCGGAGGCGAGGGAGGGGTCGCGACCGTCGGAGGCGAGGGAGGGGTCGCGACCGTCGGAGGCGAGGGAGGGGTCGCGACCGTCGGAGGCGAGGGAGGGGTCGCGACCGTCGGAGGCGAGGGAGGGGTCGCGACCGTCGGAGTCGAGGGAGGGGTCGCGACCGTCGGAGGCGAGGGAGGGGTCGCGACCGTCGGAGGCGAGGGAGGGGTCGCGACCGTCGGAGGCGACGGAGGGGTCGCGACCGTCGGAGGCGACGGAGGGGTCGCGACCGTCGGAGGCGACGGAGGGGTCGCGACCGTCGGAGGCGACGGAGGGGTCGCGACCGTCGGAGGCGACGGAGGGGTCGCGACCGTCGGAGGCGACGGAGGGGTCGCGACCGTCGGAGGCGACGGAGGGGTCGCGACCGTCGGAGGCGACGGAGGGGTCGCGACCGTCGGAGGCGACGGAGGGGTCGCGACCGTCGGAGGCGACGGAGGGGTCGCGACCGTCGGAGGCGACGGAGGGGTCGCGACCGTCGGAGGCGACGGAGGGGTCGCGACCGTCGGAGGCGACGGAGGGGTCGCGACCGTCGGAGGCGACGGAGGGGTCGCGACCGTCGGAGGCGACGGAGGGGTCGCGACCGTCGGAGGCGACGGAGGGGTCGCGACCGTCGGAGGCGACGGAGGGGTCGCGACCGTCGGAGGCGACGGAGGGGTCGCGACCGTCGGAGGCGACGGAGGGGTCGCGACCGTCGGAGGCGACGGAGGGGTCGCGACCGTCGGAGGCGACGGAGGGGTCGCGACCGTCGGAGGCGACGGAGGGGTCGCGACCGTCGGAGGCGACGGAGGGGTCGCGACCGTCGGAGGCGACGGAGGGGTCGCGACCGTCGGAGGCGTCGGGGGGATTGCCTTGGATGAGAGAAAATAGGAGCAAAATGGGAAAAGTAAAAGAGGGGAGGAAGATGTTCAACAAATGAACTAGCTTGAAACAGTTGGAGCCTTGAGGGATTTTAGCGAGGACAGAGCTACGGGGATGCTGACATTTTCTCTATAATATATCACATTACACTCTTCCGTAAATTATGTACAAAACATATGCTGTTGTATTCGTATATTAAATTATCACATTACATGCAAATTGTAGAATATTTTATAATAGGTACATGATATAAAAAAGCTGAATCTGCTATATATAAAAATGTTAAAATATTTTACATGATACTATATGCATATGATACACGTCGAGCTTAAGCTCACATATGCTTTCGTAAGTTTAATCTCAAAATCATATCAAATTACTTCTAAATTTGAGTTTATATGGCTCATTATATTCTTTAGAGAAAAGTCCGATTTTGGTCCTTGATGCCTCGCATTCATATCTGCATTTTACCAGACTTGCATCTTATTTTTGACCTAAAATTCCCAAGTTCATATGCATTTTAGTGTTTGAAAGCCTAGATTACAGTTACTTGTTTACTTTTGTCCAAATTTCAGGTAGATTAGGCTTTTGGAGCTATATGGATGCGATTCGGAGCAAATCAGTGCTGGAACTGGATTCTTGCGGGCCGCAGGACCCTCCTGTGGTGTCGCAGGGCGATGCGGAGCAGTTTTCTGTTTTAGCCGCCCTAGGCTATTTAAACTCTTTCCTTTAGATGTTTTAGGCATCTTACTCCTTCTTTCTTCACCATCTTTCACCCTAGCCGCCATAGGAGAGGAGGAGAGTTCGGTTTTGCGAAGATTTTCATCGCTTTCTTCGACGGATTCGCGAGATTCATTGGAGACGTTGAAGATTAAAGCCGCTCTTGTTCTTCCTCGTTTCTTTAGTATCATGAGCTCTTTTATTTCTTTCTTTTGTTTGTTTTCCCTCGCCATGAGCGAGTAGACTTTTGGTTTGTAGGGATGATGATGATGTTTGTACTTATGGATTGATTGTACTATGTTTTGATTTACGTTATTTTCAAAGTTACTTGTGCTTTAGTTATCATGTGCACTTGACTTGACTTGTTTGTTTGGTAAACTCGCGGATTAGGCCAAATCCGGTGTGGTTAATTGAATATCCCATGACCAAGAATTGTTATTTGCATGATTTGGGTTGATTGCTTGCTTTCCAAGAAATACTGAAAGGTTGAATTGCGGTTTCGACGAGAGTCGGACCGAACCCGTGAACAAAAGTAACTTGAACGTAGGTTTAGAAATAAATTTATGAATTTCTGTTGAACTGTAATTGTTAGAAGGACCAAAATACGGCAGTTGAGGAAACTTGTAGTAAATCTGATTCGAATAGGAATTGATAACGTGAGTTGAAACACAAACCAGAACTGAATCTGCTTTCTGTCTGTTGTCTGCGGACCCGCAGACAGTTGCAGAAAGTGCAAGACAGAGTTTTCGACATTGGTTGCTAACACAGGAGACATTCTGCGGTCAGTAGGCAGTGTCGGCATCTCTACCTAACTCCTGCGACCCCGCAGAGACATCTTGCGGGGCCGCAGACAATCAATCCAGAGGCCAAACTGATTCTGAAAGCCCTAGGAACGCCTGTTTATAATCTGTTTTAAAGTTTTTACTTGTTTTTGCTACTGTTTACTTGTTTGCTGTTGTGAGATTGACTTGACCAAAAACCCCCCCCATTCTTATTATAAAAGACCAAAAATATTTTTATTTAGGATTTGAATTGCAATTAAAGTCTAGTTTAGAATTAACTCCGTCCTTGTGGTTCGACCCCGACTGTACTACACGAGATCGTACGATTGCGATCAAGTGTTTACTTAGGGTAATTAAAAGCCTATATCTTTTGGGACATCAGTCCTTGAACTAGTGCATTTTATTCAAATTGGTCCCTAAACTTTTTTTTTGTTCAAATTGGTCCCTGAACTGTTGCATTTGGTTCAAATTGGTCCTTAAACTATCTTTTTATTCAAATTGATCCTTAAACTTATAATTTTTGTACATATAATCCCTCATAGGTACTTTTGTTTATACTAATTGATACTGAAATTCATTCCTAAACTATATCAGTTAGCATAAATGGAAGTAAAATGGGGAGTAATACCAATCAAACCATATAGTTCAGAGACCAAATTGAACCAAAAAATAATTCAAGGACCAATTTGAACCAAATCGAATAGTTCAGGGACCAATTTGAACAAAAAAAGAGTTCAGGGACTAATTTGAACCAAATGCAATAGTTTAGGAACCAAAATCGGACTTTTTCTCTATTCTTTATATCAAAATCTTGTACAATACAAAAAATTTTCAATTTTAGATATTTCAATGTATTTGTTTTGGATTTTTAAAAAGTTATACATAAAATATTGAATATTTTATTAATATTGTATAGTTATTTTTATAAAATTTCAAACATATACTTAGAAATCTCAAAAAATGAAAAAAAAAATTGTACGCCCCAAGATTTTGATACAAACATTTTTGAAAAATAAAATAAAATAAAAATTTGGTATGCAAGTGGGTTTCAGACTTTCAGTATGTAGATTATGGTGACTGGTGAGCAATTTAGATTTGACCATTCAAGCCATGGTTTAGAAGATATAACACTGAAACACAACAACCACTGACCATATGATATATATCTCTAATTACCCAGTGCGACGGTAATATCGCGTGCAATTATTTTGGATAAACAAAAGAAAGTAACACTTGAGGTGGCAGTATACCAAGGAGTCAGAATTTACTGCCATAATTGTGATGGCAGCATCCTGCCATAGTTAATCTAGATCGCTGAGAGTAACGTGGACGGTTGAGATTTTTAGATAATAGAGGTTATTTTTGTGGGTTCCACTGTCATAGAAACTATGACAGCACTGCCATGCATCACAAATGTGGCAGCGGATAAAAATCCGTATAGGCCAAGTATTTCAATTGGTGCGGTGGTCAAATACAAATTAATTGATTTTAATTAATTTACATGTCTCAATCGCAACTTTATATATATAGGTCTCTGATTTATTACCTTGACAACTTTTTACCTTTTGGAATTTTAAGAATGTTCTTTTGCAATCAGTGAACAGCCATTCGATCTTGTTTTTTGCTACCAACGAACAGCCATTTATTTATGATTCCTTTTAATCAATCAATGAACAGCATTGTTTGTGTAAAGGTAGATTTTTTTGCTGATTGAAGGATCCGAATATATAAAGGTAGCTTTTTGGAAGGTTAGGCCTAAAAACAGTATAGATATTACTTAAGACAGCAAAATTTTTTTATTTATAATATGATTTTCTCAGATTTCCTTTCATATAATTCAGAGATTTTGTTGTCCTAAGCAATTTGGCTACTGTCCTTAGACCCAACCTTTTTGGAATTGGGAAGATTTTGAATTTTTGATTCTGAATAATTAATTTGCACCTTATATAAATGAACCAACATATATTAATTGCTGATATAAGATTTTTTGGATGGACCTCCGAATATATTTTATTTTAGAATCAATGCGAATGACCCAACAACCCTTTTTGGTTTATTCTTCAAGCGTATATATCAATAACCCTTCACATTTTGGGTACTAAATATTGTTTTCTTTTAGAAAAAGTTGTATCAAGTATCTGTCATTTCTCACCTGAACATTTAAAAATTTTGACACTTGCAAGTTTTATTTTTTTTTATAAAGAAATGTCTTTCTAAGAGTTGATTATGTCATATATTATAAGATAGATCATATTTGATGATGTCATAATTACGAAGTAATGGTAGCTAACCTGAAGATTTAGAATACTAATATTAATGAAGTTTATGAAAATAGATATTATAAAATGTCAAATTTTCTAATATGTTTTACTGAAACTTGACCGGAGTGCTTTCACTATACACTCGAGTTAAGAAGGTCGCTACTAAAACCCAAATTATGTAAAAAAAAAAAAAAAAATTGAGCAAATTAACTTGTGGATGATCCAATTTTGATATCGACCTGTTTTTAATCGTATATTATTGATTGCATAATGTTTGATATCAGGTCGGGTCAGGTTTGGATCAGATCGGATCAGGTCAGGTCAGTTTGACTTTCTGAAAAATAAGGGTCAGGTAGGGCTGGTTTTCCGGGTCGGATCGGGTTCTGCTCCTCTACATAAAATGCCTCATTCGTACTTATAATTCCTTGACCTTGTTTGCACTATGCACACACTATTGGGCCGAAAAGGGCAATGAATAGAATCGAAACTAGGTCCAACAGCATGTTGAACATGAAGCAAATTTATCGGCCTCAAGCCCAAAATTCAATTCATATTCCAGTTATTTTAACCTCTACTGACATGAATTGTAGATATATAATCGGTGCCGGTTTTCTGGATCATATATAGAAACCAAAAAGGTAATCTTTTTCTTGCTTAGAAACTCTTGTATTGATTTTCATATTTGCTTCTGATTTCAAAAGGAAAGATGAATATCAAACAAGCAATGTATGCACATATATATGTATTAATAGGCCTAGCTTTCTGTTGGATACATCACTTGTTCCAGTTTTCTTGAGACTCTTTTTGTGTGTTTTACGCTGTAAGTCCTTTTGATTTCAATTGTAGATTCAGGAGAAGTGAGAAGGAAGATTGAATTCAATATATAGTTGAAACTTGTGTGGGTGAATGCTGAATCTAGATTTAGGATGTTTTGATGCTGTCGAAGGAGGAAAATAAGGATGACGACTGGTCGAGCAATTCAATGTGCCGACTGCCAAAAATCTCATATAAAAAAGAAGCCAGTATATTCTCCATTATTGGCATACAACAACTCTAGGGCCGACTCCGAGTCTGATGGCCATAGCATGCTTGGAGAAAGCCTGAATGAGGTCGATATTTCAACACTGTAATCTTTTATTTTCCACTTCATATGCACAGCTGCAGCATCTTCCTCTCCGCTTATCTGATCCAGGTTTCAGTTCCAGCTCTGCTGACAGACACTACATATCCTTGCAAGCAAGCTAAGGCAACAGGAAGAAATGAATTCTTTTATCATTGAAAAGTAAAGACACTTTGTGAAGAGAGTGAGAACGGAATAAGACCCGTTAGAATTTCCTTGAAAAGGGCATTATCAGGTATGAAGAAAACCTCGTTTCTAAATGGGTCTCAAAAAGTGCATCATCAATCAGAAAGCACAAGGGCAGGAAATCTAAATGTCAAAAATTTGCCAGATCAAAAATCACAGCCATCAAAGAAGATTCAAAAAGAGATATTGTAAGCTAATATAATTCACAATTATCACTTGATAATAAACAGGAGCTGCAGTAGCAAGATCCTTTCCTTTGTGCAGCAGACTGACAATTGTGCTCTTTACATAAAATACACAGGCAGTGCTTTCAAACAGCATCTTATTGCTACATAACAACACGAGCAACAGCCATAAGACACCACAATCGCTGCCCCCCGATACAAAATCCCATATGTGCATAAAAATAACGATGAATGAATAAAAATATCAAGCCTATCTATATATAGCCGCAAAACAAGAGGTCTCATTTTATTCGATTTAAATAGATGCTCCTCACAAAAATCTGAAACCAAGGAAACCATGATACAAATGCCCCCATTCATTAATGAGCAGCATCTCGGCTATAGTACAGGTCTAGGGTTTTGGCAGGAATACGGTGGAGCAGCTCACGCGGGAAAATACGCAGCAGCGTCCATGCCAAATCGAGTGACTGGAAAATGTTACGGGTGTCATATGCACCTTGTGTCACAAATTTCCTTTCAAACTTGTCAAGGAACTCTAGATACAGCTGCATATATTAAAAATACATATCAATGCATCAGTAACTGGCACAAAGAAATACGAAACAAGGGCTGTAAAGAAGTGCTAAGAAAAAAATGACTACAACATTTTTTCACATGAAGCTGCATTTATCAACAACTGATTGATACGGGGGCAATTTCATGTAAGGAAAAGGTTTGCCGACTTTCCCATATTATGCATAAATTTGCCAGTTCTTTGTACTAGCTGTTAAAAAGGGTAAACAGGGTATTGTTTGAAAAATAATTAAGGTAAACTATGATGGTGCATAAAAAAAGTAAAGGAAAATATGATTTACTAAGGTTCCATGATTCATTTCTTCCAGTTTTTATTGCCTTATTATGTATACCAATGCACCAAAATGTGTGTGTGCGCGCGTGTGTGTGTTTGTGAGTGAGAGAGAGAGAGAGAGAGAGAGAGAGAGACCAGATCCTCAGATGAGAGAGCTTCCTCTCCTACCACAGCTTTCATGGCCTGAACATCCTTTCCAATAGCATAATTGGCATATAGCTGCTTTGTTGAAATCAACACATGAATAAAAGTTGTAAAGTATAGTTATTGAATTTAATACACATGAAAATCTATATAATATATTAAATAACAAGACCTGGTTGGAAACATCAGAGTGGTCACGACGAGTCATGCCCTCACCAATAGCACTCTACAAGCAGAAACAAATTGTATTTCTCAATAAAATATTATTCATAATTGAGTCACTATTAAACATAAGAGAAAAGAAACTAAATTATCTTTAGAAAAAAATTATGTCACCTTCATCAATCGGGATAGAGATGGAAGGACATTGATGGGCGGGTAAATCTGTGAATATATATGACCGAAATAATACATTAAAAATTAGAAGGAAAGGGATACTACAGTATCATGAAGAATCAAAGAGATAAATTTGCGAAAAAAAAAATGCAGCAGAGAACCTGTCTATTATGGAGCTGCCTATCAATGTAAATTTGTCCTTCAGTGATGTAACCAGTCAAATCAGGAGTTGGATGTGTAATATCTGTTCAAGTAAAATAGTTTTTAGAACAAATCCAAATTTTGCTTAATTCTATTTAAATCATCATAGTGCACATCCTATGTAATAATGTAAGCATAGCTTTGTATATGCATGTAATTTGTCATTGCTGCATATATGACAACATACAGATCTTACAAATACAAAACAGAAACATTATGCTTAGAAGGCTGTTGAAATATCAGATAACATCATCCTGCCTACTGTCGGTAGTTTGTATAATTTTCTATAACAAAATGAACAGATAGGCATGTACCGTCATTAGGCATTGTAAGAATGGGGATCTGCGTGATGGAGCCACTTCTTCCCTCAATACGACCAGCCCTCTCATATATGGTAGCAAGATCAGTGTACATGTACCCAGGGTATCCACGTCTACCTGGCACCTCTTCTCTTGCAGCAGAGACCTATATTAAGTATTTTAAATAAAATGACACTGGGAAAAAAGGAATCTGGTATCATCAAGCAACCAAACAACTGTAGTAGGAAACTGTTGTGATAACAGAAGCTTGGTTTTTACTTTTTTTAGTAAAGGAAATTCAATACTTCTGATTCTTCAGTTTTTATTGAAACTATTAATTCGATACCTCACGAAGAGCATCGGCATAGGAACTCATGTCAGTCAAGATGACAAGAACGTGCTTCCCACATTCATATGCTAGATACTCGGCCGTAGTCAGAGCAATACGAGGTGTGATGATACGCTCAATAGTAGGATCATTAGCCTAGGAAGAAATGATGCATGGTAAACAGTTAATTTCATCAACTTTTATTTCTATACAATGTGTGTTGATGAACTCCTTTCAGTCAACACCCTTCTTCAAATTTGATTTATCCAAGAAAATTTAAATCTAGTAGGAAAGTTGAATTATAATACCCAGTAAAGAACACTACTGGCCCCCCAACAGTCACCATACCGACCTGTTTTTTAACACAAAATATTGCCTAACTGGTAAGAATTAGGCTTTATACAGACCAATCACTCTCAGATTACTTTGAGAAACCCTGAGCTCCCAGTTTTGCTCCAAAACCTCTCCAAACTTAAAATGTAAAAATCAACCTACGTCCTACGCATACCTAAAAGAAACTGACATAAAAGCTCTAAGAAATTGAAAGATATGAAATCAAATTGGTGATAGACCTGATCAGTACAAGTCAAACCAGACATTCAAATCAAGGTTTATTAAACAAAAAATGCCTTACCAGATTCAAGAACAGTGTGACTCTCTCCATGGATCCATTCTCCTCAAAGTCACGCTTGAAGAATTGCGCAGTTTCCATGTTAACTCCCATGGCCGCAAACACAATAGCAAAGTTGTCATCCTCTCCCTTCTGCTCATACAAAAACAAAAGCACAAACAACTTAATAAAATATATAACCACAAATAAGAATTGTACAGGTGGTTTTACTGTAAAATAATACAATGCCTGAGAGCCTATAGGTGATGTTTGTAAACACGTAAATAACTTCACAACACCTTAAATTTGTTACCAAAAAAAAAAAAAAAGGTATTTTTACTTGATTAGTTACCTCAGCATTGCTTCCAGATTTATCGAGACTCTTGACAAGGCCAGCCTGCCGGCAGATTTGAGCAGCAATCTCATTATGGGGAAGCCCAGCAGCAGAGAAGAGAGGAATCTTCTGCCCTCTAGCAATGGAGTTCATGACATCTATGGTTGAAATTCCAGTCTGGATCATTTCTTCAGGGTAGGTTCTCTCACTTGGGTTGATTGAACTTCCTGTTATCCAAAATATGACTTGTTAATAAGATATTAACAAATGCAAGCAATCTAATCTTAATTTTTTACAACATCAACTATGGAAGTAGCATATCCATATTTCAACCAATGTAGACCTGCGCATACACAAGTACAAATTATTTTAATTGGTTTAAAGCTTTTCCATTTTAAACAACCATTATAAGCACCATATTCAATTTGCATATTCAAAAGTTTCGCGGTACAGCGCAGAACACTGATAAGAATGCCATTTATCTCAAGTTTTACTTAAATAGAAAAATTACCAGAAATATCCAAGTAAGCCTCAGGTAGAATTGGAGGTCCATTGTCAATGGGTTTTCCAGATCCATTGAAAATGCGTCCAAGCATGTCAAGGGAAACAGGAGTTTTCAACACCTACAATATAAATAGGAAAAAAAAAAATAAAAAATGCCACTTCGAAGTAGGGAATAACATTTATCAAATAAGATACTCATATAACAGCAAATGAGAGGTCAAATAACCTCGCCGGTGAATTGAACAGTGGTATACTTGTTGTCAATTCCAGATGTACCCTCGAACACCTAAAAGCATGAAAACAATTTTAGAATTATATAATTCCTGAATACATATAGAAAACTGAACTTCAACTGCCAGAGAGAGAGAGAGAGACCTGAACAACCGCCTTTTCTCCATCTACCTCCAGCACCTGACCACGTCTGGTGGTGCCATCACCAAGCCTGATATTTACAATTTCCTGATATTTCGGGCCCTGAAGCAACAATTCCACAACAAGAAGATTACTATACCGTAATACAAAATTTTCATTTCTAGCAAGGGCAGATGGCTACGTACCTTGACTTTGTCCAAAATAACTAGAGGTCCAGCAACACCAGAAACAGTCCTGTACTCTACACCCAAACAATAAACAAAGTTAATTACACAAACTCTGCATAAGGGATTATATGTAAAAAGAAAACATCAATTAGAAAATATGAAACGTTGAATAAAATTCACGACTTACCCATGCCAATTTCCAAGGTTCCTTCCTCCATGTCAGCACCAGTTTTGGCCAGACCCATTTTTTAGTAATAACCTGATATGTAATCTAACCACTCTGAGTCAGTTCTTATATTCAAAATACTAAATTCAAGCTGATTAACAAGTTTTTCAGTCAGAATTAAACCAACAAGCATTACTAATTTCTGTGCAACGAAAGTCGCAAGCTTTGAAATAGCATCAGATAAACCTCAATTTACCAAATTCAACAAGTGGAAACAGGTTTTCTTCATCAATTCCGAACTAATACCTTTACATGGAAATTGGTTACCAAAGCAACTGATACCAGTAACAAAAACTAATTCCAACATTGTTTTGCATAAATCTCATCTTCAAGGCAAAATTCGACATTTTCGTGAAACTTTCAAATTCAAAATCAGTGGCAGACTCAAACCAGACAGCTCAAGTGTTATGCAATTAGAAACAAAATCAAGTAAGAAACAAACACCTAGCTACAGTTTGAGTTTGACCCTCCCCACATCCCCATGATTCCCATCCCAATTCACTCAACTACGCCCCCGAACAAGGTCCTGATTCATGCACTGACAGTGGATTTTACTACGCAATCGAGATCAACCAAGACGGGATCAGCTGATCAGCTCCCGTCCCGTACACACTCCTAAGACAACAGGAAAGGTTCCGACTTCCGACAAGTAGACGGAAGATAACAGCTGGTGATCAATCAATTGGAAGGAGGTAAGGTATCACAGTATGTATGTATGTGCATGCGATCTAGCAGTAAGCAAGGTTGGGAGAGGCACCGGCATCGGCGATCGGGGAAGGAGAGGAGAGGGCGTACCTGAGATTCGATTCGATCCGATCAATCTGGAGATGCGGAGGAGAGGAGAGGAGAGGAGAAGAAGAGAGAAGCTGCAGAACGAAACGAAAGGAGATCGTGGTTCGTGGACGACGGAAATTTAATATATCGGAAAATGATATTTTGATATAACAGAATTTAATAAGATATAAATGGAAATTTGGAGATAATTAATTATGAATTTTAGTCAGGAGCGGGACCGATTTTTTTAATAATAATTAAATAAATAATCCGTATTAAATATTTAAGTAAATAATATCTATAATTCGGGATTTAGTAAGACTGTTATTCAAATCCGCGTCCCATATCAAAAAAAGCCAAAAAGAGTCAAAAAAATGTCAAAAATTCGGAAAAACTATTTTTTTTATATGGACACGGATATGATACGAATCCCAAATGAACGGTTGGTATGGGAACTCTTATATAGTGATATGGGATACTAATTCAATCCGCAATCCATAAGAAGGGATACTGATTCAAAACGAATCCCAAGAGATGAGTCACTGATTCAAAACGCAATCCGTAAAAAAGATAAAAAAAGTCAGCACGCGCAAATTATTGGTATGGGATGCGGATTTGAATAGTAATCTTCCTAAATCCCAAATTTCAGATATTATTTACCTAAATATTTAATTCGGATTATTTTTTAATTATTATTAAAAAAAAATCTGGGAGCGGGAGGTCTCTGTACTCGTAGAAGCACTGTAGTTTTACTCAATATATAGAATTAGACTATTATAAAAACTTTTGTATTTCAATCCGAAATGCAAAGTATAATTTGGACCGTTAATCTTTTCATAATAGTTGTACTCGGATATATATTATTATTGTTTGAAAATATGCAGCGTTTTTTTTTTTATTATTGTTTGAAAATATGCATCGTTTTTTTTTTTTTTTTTGAAGAAAATGGAATATTCTACTAGTTTTATTGAAACTTTTTATTTTGTGTCCATAGAGGATTGAACTCATAACCTCTTAAAAGTCATCCTAATTAGCTACCACTTGAGCTACTAGGTCATTTGCAGTATGCAGCGTTTTATTTAATTTAATTTGACGAAAAGATTTGTAGAAATACAAAAAGGATAAGATATATTATAAAAAGAATATTTATTATTTATGTTCGTTTTGTTATAATATATTAAGTTTGCGGACATAGATCGGAATGAGAAATATGAGAATGACTGAATGAGAGAATGAGAAAGATTGTATTGTTTGATATATGCAGCATTTTTTTTTTTTTTACAAAAAAAAGTTACCATATTTTTATTATTTTTCCTATAACTTATTGTTTAGAAATTACTAGCATTTTATTTAATTTCACATAACAGATTTATTCATGTCAAAATTTATAAATTTTAAGAGTTATTCTTTGTCAATTAATAAATACATCAAATATTCTAACGACAGCTAGGTTCAACCATTTCTGATTGTTTGATGAGTATCATTTTTCACCAGAAAGAGTCAAAGAGCGTTTTGGCCAGCTTAAGAGGTTCCATTATTCAAATTTTCAATTCAAGGATATATTAGCTATCATTTTATTTTTATTTTTTTTCAAGTTCTAATAATCAATTTCATTGAGCAAATTACTCACATCACATGACAATTCGTTGACAAAGTTTCTGGTTTTTCTCCTAATATATTTCTCAAGTCAACCACAAGAAGAGGCACAGATACCTCTAAAAAGAAAGGAAAAGATAATAAACAACATATTTATATTGCTTTGCTATTAGTATTTGGCAGTTGGCACTTGACTTCATTTTATCAGTATTTAAAAGGTAAAAATTGATAAGTTAGTTGGGCTAGGAACCCTTATAAATTTAAGGTTTGGGCTGATACAGATTAAAATCCCAAATAATTATGGTCTGAAAATACGGGATATTTTTATTTTTGGGCCAAGGCCGACAATCGCACAGGGCTTCTCGGCACCTACAACAGTGATTTCTCAGTCAGTTTATATGTCACATTTGCAGGAAGCGTAATCAGGAGAAAAAAAAAAATTATTGGCACCTCATATATAGTTATCCCTATTCTTATATATTATAAATCCTCAACAGAGGTTTCAACAGTAACCTTTGTTTGATCTGAACCGTTGATTGATCTTTGACTTAATATCTGAGCCATTGAGTGCTTGACCCTACTGTTATTTCTACAGTATTGTACAGTATCCAATCTGAGGAACGATCTGGACTGTTGATTTGCACACTCTGGAGTCTTCCACTTCCTTCTCCAAACTTCACTCGTGTTCCCTCAATCGATGTTGCATGCCATTGAGCCCACCGCACACACCTCTCCGTCCAAGCTCTCCTCTCCGTCCAAGCTTCACACACTTGCTGGATGCGATTGAGCCGCTCTCCCAGCTCTCCTCTCGGCGCCACCCGCTGAACCCGGACCTCCAACCCGTCACAGCACCCTCTCTTGGCACCACCCGCTGAACCCACACCTCCAACCCAGCACCACACCGCGACCTCTCTCGGCGCTGCCTGCTGATCCCAGACGACCAAGCCAGTGCCACACCGTCGTTCTCAGCGCAACCTCCTCAACCCGCTCATCTAGGTATACATCCAGGTACCTATGGCCTTGCCTATTGCTTTGAAATTCTAGAAAACGTTTCTGTTGAGTGCGCCCCCTATTATTTGACGAGTTGAAATGCTAGAATTGGGATAGGTAATGCCATATGAGACTTACTTCATTTGTTTGCCCAATTCCATATATTTCAACATAGGTTGGCGAGTTTGTAAAGAAAATTAAAGGGATAAATTTTATTGCTTGGATTGGGTAGAATGGATTAGCATATATGGTTGGTCGACTGACTTTTCACAGTTACAGTGTGCCATTACCCAGTCCCTTGAAACCAAGTTTTGAAGCTGCTATTAGATGGCTTAGAGAAATCTACAAGAAAAAAATATACTAGCCTACAAAAGACCGATGATTTTAGACTTGTCAACTATTAATTGGACTACTGACCATTCTGTAAATCCAATAATTACTCAAATATGTCCAATTTTGTTCTCCTTCTCATATGCGAATAATGCATTTTTTTTAGATAAGTATAATTACGTTTTATGATTAATTCCAAGTCAATGAAAAAATTATAATGGTTGTTACCTGATAAAGAAATATAATGAGAAGTATCAGTGGAATTGTTGCCTCAGCAAAGGTGGTAAGGATTTGAATCTGCTGCTTTTCTTTTGAGAAAAGCAAGCCCCGTTTTTCTAATTGCATGGTCGGGATCGGTTGCCGCACCGACTCAAAGTACTTCAGTGTTTTCAGCATGGATCTCAAGATACTTCGGTGTTTCTCAACCATTGGATCAATAAAAGTAGGGCCTGCTTTTCTTTTTAGAAAAGCAGCAGATTTGGTTCCAAGTGGTAACTATATCTTCCTTAAAAAGAATCTGAATCTCTCACTCTGTCAACAAAAAAAAAAATTCTGATCAACAATTAGTGCTACTCTCAATGATTTCTTACAAGTTTTAACTATTACGTGATTCATTATTGTTTATTAGGTAGTACATGGTACTGTCAAATGATTTTTTGTTAAATGTTTACTTATTTGTGTTAATAAAAAAGATAATGAACTTCCTGTATTGACTAATTGAAAAGTTTAGACATCTTGGGATGGTTTCATGCCAATGAGATATATTTTAGTGTACTGCGGTTACTGTCTTGGATATTCTTATAAGTCCTGCAAATTTGAGGTCAAATTTGGTATTTCAAATTTTCACTGCCTTCAAGCAAACAAACAGACCCTAAATTATGCTGACTACGTCAAAAGTTTAGACACCTTGAGATGATTTCATGCCAATAAGATCAATTGTATCAGCAAAAGTATTCGAAAGATTTATGAAAACAAGGTGTTATGCTTTTTACATGAGATTTTGTCCCTAATTTTGTTGACAATATTGCTGGATAATAACAATTTCAATGATGATAATAACGCATTAGTTCAAGGTGTTTCTCTATGTTTGTTATCCTGGTATTCTCACTTGTACTATTTAGATGCAGCTACATTCTGGTAATTGGGAATAGCAGCTACATTCTGCTATTAGTGAGAATGTGGCCTCTGCTATTAATTTAAGATGGCCTAAAGAAGCTGCTATTAGTCTAAGACAAAAATTTTTATAGCAATGAACTCCTAATCTAACATTTTTTTTTATTAATCTAAAGGAAAAGGTCAAGTGAAGAAAAGAAGTAACCTCTGCAAGCCCAAATCTGTCATTGAAGAACCTTCCAGCTTTTGTAGCTGTCAAGCTTGACTGTTGCTCAAGTTTCAATAGTTATACACCTACAAAGGTAATAAAAAGTTAGTTTTAAATTGTTTCTTCTACATTAATTTTTTTTCCTTTAAATAATTTAAGACAAGGATTAATAGTATTAGAAATCTGACTATATAAAAAAATTCAAACCTGGAGTTGTAAATAACAAGTTATATGTCAAAATTATTAAACAACTGCATCATAATAGCTTCAGAATATATAATCTAACATCTTTTTTTTTTATTTAAAGAAAAAAAAAGAGGTTAGGTGAACAAAGGAAGTGAAGTAACCTTCCAAGCCTAAGTCTGTCATTGGAGAAGCCTTGCCCTTCTAACTTCTGTGGCTGTCAAGCGTGAGTACATTACGAGAAGGTTCAATATTGAGTAACTACACAGATATATATCAAGGTAATACCACAAACTCTTGCAACTTTAACAAAACCATGCTAATACAAGATTCACCTTTTCAACTATATGCATGCCTTTTTCTACCTGTTATATGTACAATTAGTTCAGTCATTAAATATATAACAATGACTTTTCTGTTATGATAACTTTTGAAGTTCTAATTTTCTAAATGTTTTTTAATTATATTTTAGAATGAGTGACCCAAATAGGAACAATCGCACCAGATATCGACCAGAAAAGCGTCCACGTATCGATGAAACTGCTGAAAGCGAAATTCTTGCTAGGAACATAGGAGGGGTATCGCAATAGACGAATCAGAATACAGAATCCAAGCCATCATGAAACTATGCATTTGGAATCAAGATATAAAGAAGCAAATGATATTGATTTCAGTACAAAAAGCTGTCAAACACAAACACAAATTGGAAAAACCAATGCATATAGTACAGATAGACATCAATGTCAATCAACTATATCAAATGCAAATTCAGGTACAATAATTTATGTTTCATTTAACAGCAAAAAATAAGAAGAGATGCCAATCTATCCATATAAAATTACTTGAATAAATGTCATTAATGCATGCATTTACAAAATAAAACAGATCTCTTATCAGAATCAATTCCTGAGACAAGTGCATCAAGAGCAACTAACAATGGAAATAGAAGAATACCACAACATAGACAAAGAAGATCTTCAAGCAGTATACCACCTTCTATTCTAGAAAAAAAAAATTATCATTCATTTGAACTTGTATCAATTGAAAATCTTTTATCAAAAAAATTTATCAAATCACTCATTCTAAAATATTATGATGGACTCATAAATTGTAGGGTCCAGCCAAGATTACTTTGATATTGGCTATCCAGAATTTCAATGCGAATACTGTGGCGCTTTCTTTTGGTATCACGAAAGATGTGCTCGAACTTCTGTTCGGGGCCATATGAGATACAATCTCTGCTGTCGCGGAGGCAGAGTTGATTTACCAAGAATGCGTCCTCCTCCACCATACTTAGATAGTTTGATGTGTTCTAGAGATCATCCTTTGTCACACCACTTCCGTCAAAATATAAAGAAATACAACAATGTCTTTGCATTTACCTCAATGGGTGCAAGGATCGATGAACAGATAAATGACGGCAGAGGACCGTATGTCTTTCGAGTATCTGGTCAAGTTTGTCACATGATGGGTTCAATATTACCTCCCGAAGGTCGTGCACCTGCATTTGCACAGTTGTACATGCATGATACAGAAAATGAAATTGAGAACAGAATGTCCTCTTTCCATGGCGATGGTAATGGTGATCCTCCAAGGCAGGAAATAATCCAGCAACTAAGTTTGATGTTGGATGAACATAATGCCATAGTAAGAGGATATAGATCAGTCAATGAGAGACTAGCTGGATTGAATTTGCCAGAATACAGATTGTGCATTAGAAACAACCCTATTCCAAATAGCTCACAATACTCAATGCCACAAGCATCAGAAGTTGTGGGATTAGTAGTCGGTGATCTCTCAGCTGAACAGAGAGAACGAGATTTGATAGTTGAGCACAGATCGAATGGGTTGCAAAGAGTTAGTTCTACACACCCTTTGCACATGGCTATGCAATATCCATTGCTATTTCCATATGGAGAACCTGGTTATGATATATTAATTTGGGACGAATTGTTACAGTAAAATGAACAGTAAATGAACAGTACTTTTTTTTTTTTTTTAAGGATCCTTCGATAATCGTTTAAGAGAATAATCTAGAATATATAATTTTTTACATTGAAAATGTAGATAAACAATATACAAAATATAAGCTACAATATCAATTAGAAGTTTTAAACAATGAAAAGAAAATGGTTAACAATTGATAGTATCTCAAATTTCAATAAATTACTCTTTGATAGCTTATCAAAATTGATTTTGCATACTTTTAAAATGTTGCAAATTAATGAATTATCAATAAACTATTGAATAATACTTAAAATTAAATATAATTGAAATTATAGCCAACCTACAAGGTTAAAAAGTACATGTATAATTTTTTTTTTCATTTTTAAGAATTTTAAACAATACTTTAAAACTTCTTGCAAACTTCATTGTCAAATTTGTCAAGATAACCATTATCAACTGATCTTCTCTACAACTATTGCTTAAAACTTCCTTCTGTATACTTCAATAATTGTATTTAAAAATATTAAATGTGTTGTAAACAACTTTTATCTTTACACAACAATATTTGTCAAAGGTAGAAATGTCTAAAGAAGCGATATTTACTTTTTCGAAAAATAACTACAAAATTCAATATCTTGGACAAGAAAAATTAAAAGTGTAAGTTTGTAGAGTTCATCAAAAGATTAAAATGAAAGAAGATTCCAATTTAAGATACAAATCAAGTGGTTCAGATTTTTAAATTGGAGGTTTGGATCAATAGTACAGATCAATAGCCTCACCCATATATAAATGTCATTTTATTGTTCACTAAAAAGTAAAAAAAAAAAAAATTAAATTATGATCTTTATTCTGTAAAATTATATGATTTTTTATGGACTATCAAACATCACTCAAATTATGCAACTTAGAACACTATCAATCAATCAATGAATATTATATGTGAAAACTTTTGTTCCCTTTTTTTGTTTTCTTTTATCACTGATAACTAAATTTGTGAAGGGAAAATTTATACACTATGATCACTATCAATCTATCAACTAAATATTATATACGTGCAAACTTTTCTTTCCATTTTTTTTTTCTTTCAATACTTTTCAAACTAAATTTGTAAAGGGAAGATTCGTTTGACATAGATTATCTTCATAGTATAATTTAAGTGAATAAACGAATGAAAATCTTTATAAGAAGAAAAATACTTATAAACAAATTGTTCAACTTATATATTATATTTTGAATTTTCTACAATTAATTGTCGAGCAAACTATTTAAATATTTACGTAAAATCTCAATTATTTATTGCTGAAGCAAAGCGAGGCACTCATCTAGTTATTATATAATATTAAACAATATACACACTGAATTATATTATATTTTTCTAATGATATGTCACTGATCTTGCTCCAAGTTAATGTATAGTATAATACATAGAAAAAAAATATGCATCCATTAGTTTGGAATTACTTCGATTAACTATCCAAAATTTATGAACGCTACATCCATGACAAGGAGTCGTTTTGACACCCTTACAATACACATTACCAATTATTTACAAATTAATTTTTTTATTCAAAAAAATTAAAACTTGAACTATCAAACAATTAGCTAAGCCTAAGTTACAGAGAAAATCATTCAACAAGTTTCACTATATGCTAATTGAAGTCAGTTCCAACTTCCAAGTCCAGTCCACTACGTGTATAAATATTCCTTGATAATATGCCATGGCCCCTCACTGCACTAATGAAAGTTAAAGTCCTGAAGTTAGCATAGCTACTCATCAATATTTTTAAAAAGAAAAAGTACTTGATACCAGAACAACTTTACGTCAATTTTTCCAGAATGTGCTTGGAAATTTCGTTCCATCTCATTTCTTGTATTGTACTGAGTTCACATCTCAAATTCAATTGTATATCATGAAACTTCACATCTCAAATTCTATTGTATACTACAATACTATTATCATCTGTCAGTAACCACCTTCCACCTGATTCTTAAATTAAGTCCTCTTTGTTCACATACCAAGTTTGCAAAATCTCATCCTGAAAAGTATATCCAATTACATATTTGAGTAATTGCAAAGATACTAACTCTAGCAATGGCTGAAGTTGTGGCATCCAGTCTTGTAAGGCTGGTTTGTGACAAGATGGGCACCGCTTTGATCAAAGAGTATGGTCTCCTCAGTGGAGCCAGCAAGGAATTGAAGAAGCTTGAAGGCACCCTCAAGACGATCCGAGATGTACTGGAAGATGCCGAGGCAAGGCAAGAGAAGGAAAAGGCACTCAGAGGGTGGCTGAAGAAGCTAAAGCATGTGGCTTTTGAGATAGATGATTTGCTCGATGATGCTGCCTTAGAGGCTATCGAGAAAGAAAAGAAGAAAAAACCTGGCATAAAAGGGAAGGTACGTACGATCTCCTCGATTCCACACTCTGTTAAGTTCAAGTCGAAAATTGCCCACAAGGCAAAGAGCATTAGAGAAAAGTTGGATGAGATTGCTGCAGAGAGATCCAAATTTCATTTGCAAGAAAACATAACAACAAAGGGCAATGGGGACTATGATAGAGCGAGAGAATCGAGTTCATTTGTTATTGAATCAGAGGTCTATGGAAGAGAGGAAGACAAGGAGAACATAATTGAGTTCTTAACAAATTCGGGAAGTGCAAACAACATCGAGGTCATGCCAATTGTCGGGATGGGAGGCCTCGGAAAGACCACGATCACCCAATTAGTTTATAATGACGAGAGGGTACGGAATCATTTTGATAATTTGATATGGGTTAGTGTCAACAATGACTTTGATATCAGAAGACTTACCAGATCCATATTGGAATCGGTAACAGATAGCAACTTTGATTTAACTCTAGAGTCGCTGCAGTGCAAGCTTAAGAAGCAGCTTGGAGGCAGGAAGTTTTTGCTCGTGTTAGATGATGTGTGGAATGAGAACAGCGAAAAATGGGATCAATTGAGGGCATTACTAACAATCGGGGCACCCGGGAGTAAAGTCTTAGTAACAACTAGAAGCACCCGAATTGCATCCATAATGGGTACAGTTACACCGTATGTGTTAACTGGCATATCTAAGAAGAATTGTTGGTTAATATTCGAGAGAAGGGCATTTCCGCTCAGAATAAGTGAGGCCAATTCAAATTTGGTGACCATAGGAAAGCAGATTGTTAGAAAATGCAGCGGAGTACCTTTAGCAGTTAAGGTTTTAGGAAGCCTGATGAGATTTAAGAAAAGTGAGAGCGAGTGGATGGCGATTAGAGATAACAATATCTGGGACATACCTGATGCAGAGAATGAAATTCTTCCATCTTTGATGTTGAGTTATATTTGTTTACCATCTCATCTAAAATCGTGCTTCACGTACTGTGCCTTATTTCCAAAGAACGAAACAATATATACGTCTATGTTAATCCAACTTTGGATGGCAGAAGGTTTCATACAACATAGCTGTAATACAGTTGAATTATTAGATATTGGCATGGAGTATGTTGAGGAATTGCTTTCTAGATCCCTCTTTCAAGCTGAAGGGCTGAGAAATGGCAAAAGAGAAGGTATTAAGATGCATGACTTGATTCATGAGTTAGCTGACCATGTAGCCGGTGAAGAATGCTCGATTATTGGAAACGATGGAGTAACCAACATCATGGAAAGCACACGATATTCATCATTAGTTTGTACAAATGGTCCAGCACTTGATTCATTGAAATCCTCAGGAATACCCTCAAGTATAAGATCCTTATTATATCTGGTACCGTCAACACACAACAGAAACGAAGAGCATGAGCAACAAAAGGAATTGTTTCATTTTGTATGCTCTAAATTCATATTCCTGAGAGCGCTTTATCTTTGTTGCTACCCCATAAATGAATTGCCCCCCACTTTGCGGAAACTTGTACATCTAAGATACCTTGACCTGTCAAGTACTAGGTTAGAGGAATTACCTTCAGAAATAGGCCACCTACATAATTTAACAGCACTAAATTTGGGGTATTGTAGGCTTCTCAAAAAGTTACCAACCTCGATTGGAGACCTTTCCAACCTAATAATGCTATATCTTTGTGGTTGTACTGGCCTTCGCTGTTTGCCTGACTCCATTGGTAAACTTTGGAGTTTACAGGAATTAGATCTTTCATATTGCAGGATGGCAAGTTTCAGAGTCTACTGTTAATCTCATGAATCTGAAGTTACTTCAACTTAAAGAGTGTTGCTTTCTGCATGAATTCCCTAGCATAATGATAGATATGACAAGCCTCGCAATACTATTTTTGCCGAGTTACCTGAAATGCATGCCTTGTGGGATTGGAGATCTCTGTCATCTTCGTAGTATGGATGTCTTTGTACCTGGTGGAAAGACTAAATGCAGCATAAGGGAGTTGGGTAATCTTGATCTTAAGGATGAACTAGAAATAAAAAGTTTGGAAAATGTTCAAACTGAACAAGAGGCAAAAGAGGCTAAATTGATTCTAAAAAATGATTTGATAAAGCTCAGGCTGTCATGGAATTTACATGCTTGTACCGATCTTGAAGAGAATTGTACAGATACAGAAGAATTATGGGAAAACAAGAATGAGTGTTTTGAACCTCTCGCAAGAATAGCAAAACAAGAATACGATATTGATATATCACAAGTTGAGCAGATACTTGAAAACTTACAACCACCAAATATGCTTTCCACTCTAGAAATCAAACGTTATCTCGGCAAAGCACCCCCTAGGTGGCTCACGGGTTCGCAACTGCCATATCTGGTTCATCTCACCCTAGTATCTTGTTTCAAGTGTGAAACACTTCCAAACTTCAGGAAGTTTAGGTCCCTGAAAACACTCATACTCATGAACCTAGCAGAGGTTAGGAGTCTAAACTCCATCGGACAGGTTCCATCTTTGGAGGTCCTTAGGCTTGGTTACTTACCATTGGTTAAATGCCTGGGTTTGGAGTTTTATGACGGTGAAACAGCATTCACAAAATTGATAGAGCTAGAATTAGTATGCATGCCTGAGCTAGAGGAGTGGTCTGAGGTGGGTGATGGGCTTGAATTTTTGTCGCACCTCGCGAGCTTACCATTGTAATGTGCCCTAAGCTAAGAAAGATGCCATCGACATTTCCCACTGTTGAAGTACTAGGTATGTGTGTCGATGACCCGTTGATCCTAGCTTCTCTCCATACGGTGGGGTTTCCCAATCTCAAGGAAATGAATTTAGTTACAAATGAAGACGATGAGTCTTTGCCTGAAGTAATCAAGGAGCATTTAGAGGCTATGGAAAGCTGGTCATTCACTCGTTCTAAGTGTAAGGTTAAAAGAAACTTTCCCAGGCAGTTCTTATGATTTCTTTTGGAGGTTTGATTTGTTCTGGTTGATGTATTGTGCCAATTTTTCTTTTATATAAAGGAGCTTGTAATGTGTAATTCAGTTGATGAATGCACAAGTAATGAACTTCCATTCTCAATTTCTTGGATATGTTTTGTAAACACAATTAATATATTTTTTTTTTTTTTTGTTAGGAGTAGAGAATGGGGGTTGGTATGGGGCTTAAATTACCAGTCAATTCCTGTTCATTTTGTTTCATCTGGTACTAGAAAGTAGAAACCAGTGCATACCAGTATAGGAGTTTTTGTTTTTTTCATCTGGCACAAGGTACCAGTATGGGTATTTGTTCATTTGGTACATAGTATCAGTTCGTACCAGGTATAAGCCATTATTGTTGGCTGCTTATCGCTCAATTTTTTTGCTCATGTAGCAACAATACAGCACCTCTTCTGAACAACAGTGTGATTGAGGAGAAAACCAATATTTCAAATAAGGACTAAGCTTTGTTTTAGTTTTCTTTAAGAGTCACTTCGAACTGTCAGAACTTGGTTCTTCCGGTTTGGTACATGTTCATTCCAAATGCACCGTATATATTATTCCCTCTTTTTCATAATCAGTTGACGAAATGAAACCAAAATGTTAATTGTTACTGTACTGTACAAACATGATGTGCTTGAGACATGCTTTTATCTGTTTTGTTTGTATAAAATCAGAGGTTGAGAAGTTGAACTATCTGACCCAATTTCTTTTGAAATAGATACAAGACAACCAAACCAAAAATTAAACATTTCAATCCCCCTGTGTCAGGCCTAGAAAAACTGATAGAGATAGGGTTTTATTAGTACTGAGCAACATGGAGGAATTCAATTATTATGATCATGTAAAACTGATGTTGTACGCATAACATTTAAAATGTACTACAACATAAGAATATGTTTCATGTATATGTATATAATTAGAGACCCAACGGTCCGACCAATTGACCCGATGGTCCGACCATTGAACCATTGACCCGAAGCTTTACCGGGTCGACATCCAGTCCGGTTATGATAACTTTGGTTTTGGTTGATGTACGTACTGTGCCAATTTTTCTTTTATATAAAGGGGCTTGTAATGTGTAATTGTTCTGGTTGATGTACGTACGGTACCAGTATGATTTCTTGTTTCATTTGTTACATGGTACCAGACTACCATTAGAAGTTATTACTGTCGACTGCTTATCACACAATTCATTTGCTCTTCTAGTGACAATACAGCCTCTCTTCTGAACAACAGTGTGATTGATCAGGAGAGAACCAATATTTCAAATAAGGACTAAGCTTTGTTTTAGTTTTCTTTAAGAGTCATTTCGAACTGTCGAAACTTGGTTTTTTCAGTTTGGTACATGTTCGTTCCAGATGCACTGTATATTTTCTTCCCTCTTTTTCATAATCAGTTGATGAAACCAAAATGATAATTGTTCCTTTACAGTCTACTGGTAAGCTGTCTCATAGATGATTAGTTCTTACTGTACTGTACAAACATGGTGTGCTTAAGACATGCTTTTATTATCTGTTTTGTTTTAAAATCAGAGGTTGAGAAGTTGAACTATCTGACCCTGTTTACCTTTCACATGTTCACCTAAACTAAAAGAGACCAAATCAACAAAACTGTAATCCAAATATTTCCTTCAAAAATCAACTAAACTATCCACCCTATGGTCCGAATTCTCTATTCAGCTTAATTTTGCAGTGCCAAATGGTACTAAACAGGTACGCACCATTCCTACAAATCTTCACAAACGGTTGATAAAAGCAGCAAGAGCTTGCATCTCAGTAGCAGCCTTACTTCCAAGTGGATCAGAAGTGAAATACCCATGATCTTCATCCTCGGTTTCATGGACCTCCACCTCTCCGCTCCATCTGCTACTCTTCAGGCCTTCGACATACGCCATCCCTCTCTCTCTGAAAATATCCTGGCCCGCCACAGTCACAATAACCCGCTCACAACCGAGTGTTCTCAGCCCCTCCATCCATGCCAGCGGGTTAACAGCCGGGTGGTCGATACCCATCAATCCACCACACACAAACTCCCAACTTCTCTCAAATGATTCCCGTACCGACCGATCTCCCGGTTCGTTACCTACTGGATCCTTCCCCCAGAAATACGGGTTCGATAAAACTAACCCTTTTATCTTGACACCCAATTCGGATGGATGTAATCCAGCCCTTGCCGCCACATTATGAGCAATGTTGGCCCCAGCACTATCACCACTTAGAAATACCCGGTTAATGTCTCCATGGTCAGAAAGCCATGGCTCGGGTCCGGATCGACAGGTATTCAAAGCCCACTTCAAAGCCATCCATGCATCTTCATATGCGGCTGGGAGCGGGTGCTCTGGTGCCAACCGGTAATCAACTGAAACCGCCACCACTCGAGCCTTTGATACCAGCACATTCACATAATGATGGTAAGATTTAGAGAATGCCGATTCAATTACAAATGCACCGCCATGAAAGAACAGCAGTACCGGGAACTTGTAATGCTGCTTCGGATCAGTGCCAATTGCTTGCTTGGGGAGGTACAACCGCACTGACGTCACACCTGTTGCCTCGTCAACTTTGACATCTTTCGAGTTGACTCCGGTTAAAGGGTCTATACCTGGCGGTGCCAATGGGACGTCGGGAAGCCGCTCCACACGGCCGCTCTTGTATCGCTTGACATACGGCGAGAAATCGTACTCCAGTTCATCCTTGGGTGCCGCATCCATGATCGATATATCGGGTATGGAATCCTTGGTGAATGGTGAAGATGTGGAAGAGTGAGTAGAAGAGGAGAATGGAGAGTGCAGTCTTGACGCAGGGGGAGAGATTTCTCAGCGGCTTGTCCATGTGACGTTGTTGGGTTTTGACTTTTGAACTTTGGATCTGCTCCTTATTTCTTGAAAGAAATTTAATGTAATGTAGTAGTTGTTATTCATTTGTTAAATTTGTTAGTTTTTTTTTTTTTTGATTGAATTAGTTGTTAGTTGTTACAGCATGAGGTCGAGTGCAGCCTGACCGCTTTATTTATTTATTTATTATTTTATTTTTCAATATATGGCGTTGCAATATATAACTATTGTGTACTTTTGCTCCGAAATCTTAACGTACTCAAATTATATTTTATCATGCATTAAATTTCGATTTGTACTTCTTATTAGGGCACATTTTATGAAAGGTCACTAAACTTTACCTCAAATCTATAATTGGTCCCTAAACTTTCATTTACCCATTTTTAGTTCACTGAACTTTGATATTTGTCCAAATTTGATCATTCCATTAGTTTTCCATCCAAATAGAATAATTAATATGACTTCAATTTTAATTTTTTTACATTTAATATTTTATATAAGAGGAGGGATCCATTGACAATGCATATTTTGACAATCTTGACAATGGTCATCTTTAAAAATTTGTAAAAAATCATAAAAAATCTTTAAAATGAAAAAAAGTTTATGAAAGTTATATTTAACTTATAGATTGATTATGTTTCCGATTATATTCAATTTAAGCGATATTTGATAGCTCCTTAATGATCTTTTAATTACAACCGTTAAAAAATGTACAAAATTTTGATAAGGCATCAAATGATGTTCAAATTGATTGAAATTTGAAACACTATCAATCTATAAGTTAAATAATGCATCCATAAAACTTTTTTCATTTTTAATTTTTTTTATGATTTTTTACAAATTTTTAAAGATGACCATTGTCAAGATTATCAAAATATGCATTGTCAATGGATCCCTCCTCTTTATATAAAGTAGCCAATATGTGAGAATGTAAGACAAATTAAAATTTTTATTTATGTTCTTTAATAAAATTTATTTTTTTCCCAAATTTGTTTATTAAATTTCATATAAATGTCATTTATAAAATGTGAAAATATTCTATTGACATAAAAGGAAATAGATAAAAAAAAAATTTGTTTCTTTATATTCTTACATTTTTTGTATGTTTTATATGAAAAAAATATATACCTAAACCGTAAAATTGATACCATATGTACTATTTTATTAAGTTGGATAGAAAAACTAACAGAATGACTAAATTTGGATAAACATCATAGTTCAGTGACCAATTATAGATTTAGAACAAAGTTCAGTGACTTCTCTAAAATTTTACCCTTCTTATTAAATTCATCATATAAAAATACTGGAAAATAAAAAAAAATCTATTTTTTTAGTTTTTAAGTATTTATTTCGGATTTTTTTTAAGATTCAAGTACAAACAAACATCATTTTATTATTTTTATAGTCATTTTGAAAAATCCAAAACAAATATTTAAAAAACTCTAAAATAGAAATTTTTTTGTATCTTCAAGTATTTTCATATGATGAATTTAGTAGGAACTATAAACCAAGATGTTGGGGTGGCAAAGTATATAATCTGAGTCATTAGTATTTTGGAGCGAAACGCAAACATTCCCTTATTAGTCTAACTCATGTTACAATATAATATTACTGAATAAAATTATTGTACCCTCATTATTCATACAAGTTTTCCCATAATTATGGATAAATTGTGTGACTCACCTATTCAGTTCACAAATAAGATACCTTTTTTAATGCCTAAGGACTTCATATCTGATCATCATATTCATTTGTTAGTTTATGAACAGATAAACCCCTCTCTCGTAAGTTGGGAATTGAAGTGCAAGAGCTTTCTCCCTCTTAAGTCTTAATTTTGTTTTAGTATAGGAGTTGAAATCCGACCATACCAGCATTAAGATAAAAATTTTAACAAAACTAATTATTATAATATACAACTTTTATATAAATTCAACAAAATATATATCAAATTAAGAGTTAATTGCATACTTAAATAATAAAATAATTAATTAATTAATCATTGTCCATGTTTTGATGTTAAAAAAATGACTTTTAGCATCAAATTAGCAAAATAACACCAAATATGAACTTGAGTTAAACAAAAAAGACCGGGGCGCCCCTTGGCACCCCCCTTAGATCTGTCTGTGCTTGGATAAATCAGAACTGTTGATTTACGTTAATGCCGTTAATGTTAATGTCTCAGCCCATTAAAATTTAAGGCCCATATCAATTTCCTCAATATAAGGTCCATTACATTTTATCTTAAAAATTTATTATAAGAAATAATCATTTCAGTCCAGAGTAAGGCTTAGACTCTAGTAAGACGTTAAAAAATCATATATCATCATCCTATTCGTCATAGGCCCAATGTTGAACTATTCATAAATCTTGTTACTATGGCCCAAACCTATTCAATTCATGCCTTTGATCGATGTACATAATTTAAAGTTTTAGACCATAAAAAGTCACCTCGAGATCCAAATCTGCACATTCCAAAGTGATACAAAGGTCTACATAATGTGCAGTAGAGAATCAAACGTCAAGGAGAATCTGCTTCTATTATTGTCATAAAAGTAGGGCTCTATTAGTGTGATTTAGACCGTTGGATAAAAAATGGACGAAATAGATTTGCTAAGATCCAACGGCCGAATAACAATAATAGGGTCCTAGTCCTAGTAATGTTACGACAATAATAATAGCAGATACGGACCCAAGTCAAAGGTATCTAATAACTACACTTTTTCTTTCTCAAAAAAAAAAAAAAAAAAAACTACACTTTTTTTGATGAAAAAACTAACTACATTTAAAATTGCTATAACTAAATTGCTCATGAATAATTAAATAGGCTTCGCCACGTAGGCCAAATATACTAGGGAAATATTAAGAGTCCATACAATGGATATCCATAGGAGACACATGTGAGTGTATTGGTTACACATGGGCCCACATGGGTCCCATTTGTCATCCCACATGTGACTTCTATGGATGTTCATTGTATAGACTCAATTTACTAATATCATTTTCTCAACAAAAAAACTATAGGTTGGCAACCAAAAATTGGAATAGAAGAACAAAATAATAGCCATTCTATGTGACAAACAAAAAATAGTTATCCGAATAGCTCTAAAAAATTGCTAATCCGCTATTCCTCCTATTTGGTCGAATAGCGGAATATCTATTCGAATAGCTCTAAAAATATTTATCACAATATTATTCCAGTTGTCATTTGCCAAACAATATTTCCACTATTCGAACAGCTCTAAACATCACTATTCTTTTTACTCTTTCAACAACCACTAATCCATTTTTACTAACCGGATAGCACTATTCTATTGCTATTCATTGATTTGCCAAACGGACCCATAGTGAATGTAATTTGAATCTTTGCAGTGTAATTAAAAATGCTATATCTTCCCTAATCAGTAATCATTATATCACCCTAACCTGTTTATATTAATTAGATGGCCTTTATATCTAATTAGATGGCCTTTATATTAATTAGATACACCGTATATTTTCTTCCCTCTTTTTCATAATCAGTTGATGAAACCAAAATGCCAGTCTAATCAAAACCGGACCGGATCGGCCGGTTCACCCGAAAAAACCCGGACCCGGTGCCTTTTACGGTTTGGTTCAAATAAAAGATCGGACGTGCTATCAAACCGCAGAAAACTGGGTTTTTGGCCGGTTCGTTTTGTCAAAACACCGGTTTATATCCAATAACAATTCGGTTTTTGGCTTGTTCTAAATTTGAATGGATGGTTACTTTTGCACATTCAACGATGTGAGAGAAGTACAAAGACAGTAAAAGGCCTAGGCCTAGGACAAAACTAGTGTCAGCTCTATTTTAACTTTTGCATGCATGGTCTCATAACTTCTATTATTATAAAACATAACATTTATCATGTATGGAAATAACCATTATGTATTATTATTTTACTAGATTACTCGTTGCGGCGTTGCCGCAACTATATTGGTTGTGTTGTGATATCATTTGTATGATAACTTTTGAGAACATGGTTTGGTTTTTGTAACCATATTGTCAAGGGGTTTTTTTTTGGAAAGGTTGATAGAAGTTACCAGCGTACATATTGTCAAGGAGTTAAAGAGAAGAAATAATAATAATATGTAATGAACATTAAGAACATGATACTATATTCTTACGCTGTATATATAGTCATAATTAGAGATCCATATGAACTATTTATTTATCTCAATAACCATGACAACCATACTCCAATAAAAAAAATCTTAAAAATATAAACTTTTTTCATAAATATAATTATATACTTGTAAATTGATTGTGATTTTCAAAAATAGTATCCAATTTGAGTGTTATGTATTGGTCCATCAAGAATCATTAGATTTAGATCATTGTAATTTCTATATAATTTTGATAGTTTTTTATAGAGTATCAAACAACAATCAATTTGAATGAAATTTGAAACACAATTAATCTATGAGTATATAAATGTGTCTAAATTTTTTTTGCAATATTTGACATTATTTATGAATTGATTTAAAATTAAATGTCATGCTTGTCAAAATAAATAATTATCATGGGATGGTATGCATTTCCTATAGGCTTAAAAGATAAAAGAAAAAAAGAAAAAAGAGAGATGACACTATTCATTCTGCACTATTCATTGTGATTTTTAATTTGCAATTTTTTTTTCATCCGTTTCTTTGTTGCAAAGATTTTATGTACTTTATTTGAAAAAATATTATTATATATCTCAAATTTAAAATTTAAAAATATGGTGTATTTTTTTCTTAACAACATAGATTGTCCCTTAACGAATAAAAATGTTTTAAACTTTTTATCTTATTTAAATGTTATATATGTTTTTATATTATATGTTTTAATATTAAATGTCAATTTTGGCAATATTATATGTATGATATGATTACTTTATACATATGCATATACTCAATATATTTATTTAAAAACCAACAATTAAACCGGTTAACCCGGCGGTCAAACCAATAAATCATTGATCCGAAGCTTTACCGAGTCGATGTCCGGTCCGGTTCTGATAACATTGCAAAATGCTAATTGTTACTGTACTGCACAAACATGATGTGCTTCAGACCTGCTTTTTATCTGTTTTGTTTGTTTAAAATCAGAGGTTGAGAAGTTCAACTATCTGACCCTGTTTCTTTCGAAATAGATACAATACAAGACAACCAAACATAGAATCATAATATTATGAATTTATGATCATGGAAAATTGTTTATAGGCAGATCTACAGAATTATAGTTAGTTTCTCTTAAATTAACTTATTTTACTGGGTTCTTACAAGAAACATAGAATTATGTATGAATAGTTTTTTTTGGAATAGACAACAAAGAGAGATTCAAACACTTATATAAAAGACAGCGAAAGTAAATAAAAAGAAACTGAAATGACACATACATAACCGATACAATCCTTCGATGTTCTACTCGTTATTATTACTTTTTATATATGATATAGGAAAAAAAAGAACATCAATCATAAACAGGAGCTTTGGTGGCAAAAATCCTCTCCTTCTTGGATTCAAAATAAGCAACAAGAAGCCCTCTATCCATCAACGACTCCGACACGGCTTTGACACTGCAGTAATCCTTGGCCCAACGACACAATTCGGGATAATCATCTTCGTTTAGTACATTAATTCCAGCCACTTCCTGTAGTATACCGAGCCAAAACGCGACCATGCCGGCGGTTAAGTCAACCAGCCCAAGCGACTCGCCTCCAAAAAACTTCTTCCCCTTGAGCTGGCTCTGGAGTGTGGTTAGAGCTTCCTTTGCCTGTGCTATGAAGCTCTGTTGCGTCTCTCCGGCGGTCCAGCATGACATCCAAAATGCTGGATTCAGCTGAATATAAACATGAGAAATTGATATAATTTCATGTACCTTACATCAAATTCAATTAAAAATCAGATATAATTTCATCGATTATAATTATTTTTAATGTCGATTTAATTATTGGTAATTAGCTTCGACACGTTAAAAATAGAACTGAAAATGTGAACAATTAAGCATATATCAATAAACTGAAAAACCTTTTCGTCAATGTAGCGAGCCCAGAAACGAGCCATTGCTCGCTCGTATGGATCCTTGGGCAGTATCTCATACCCCTCAAATGCCTCATCGACATATTCAACAACAACTAGTGACTCAACAATGGGCTTCTCTTTATGTACCAGTACCGGTACCTTCTTGTGTATGGGATTGTACCTGTGCACCCAACATCAAATTAGACTGGTACAAAAACCAAATATTGATTCTAATTCTGATTTGGTGATCTGCGGTATGTATATATAAGCGTCGTACCGGAGTAGCATGTCGCTCTTGTTTGCCAGGTCCTGAGGCAAAAACTCAAAATCAACCCCCTTAAGCCGGAGAGCAACCTCGGCACGGTGACTGAAGGGGCTTGCTTTAAAGCCTAAAAGCTTCACACTTTCATCCATTTTTTCTTTCTTTCTTTGTTGGTTTTTTACTGGTGTGATCCTCCACTATTTATACAAATCTGTGAACTCCTTTCTTTGATTTTTTATTCATTTGTTCTTGGGTTGGAAGACAAAGAAGTCAACTAATTACTTGGCAATGAAGGTGAGGTTCTTTTAATTGCTCTGCTCTCATGAAGGTGAGGTTCTTTTAATTTTGGGAGCTAATTTATTGGTATTTTTTTGTCACTGTTTATCGTCAGCAATGACACCATCACTTGAGTTTTTGACCGATCATTATTCGATCAATACACCCACTGCACTGTGAAAATTTTAAGTTGAAAAATAGAACACATGATATATACTGAAAATCTATAATAAAAAATGAAGCAAAAAAAAAAAAATGAACATTATAATTAATAAAATATCTAAATTGAACAGTGAATCTAGATCGGGCTAATGTGTTAGACTTGTATTGTGCATTGGGAGTCAAGTAGGGTAGATTTCCAATTTTAGTCAATTGATTGGGACAATTTATATTCAAAAGTTGACTTGTATTATGAAACGAGGTGATGTTGAATGCATGACTAGTTGCAAAGTTGTAACAACAAGTTCTTAATTGATGATGTGTATATATAGTGAAGCCAACAAATTTTTATTTAATAATAATTAATAAATGTTGAATCTCATTCACAAATTTGCATTCAAACTGTGAATTGGCTTTTTTTTTTTTTAACTTCTAAAAAGTCCCCTGAAATTAAATCGACTCGGTTTGATCCATTTTGTGCTATTGTAAGATCTGATTTATCCGAACAAGTATATTGGATGGATGCACTGAAATCAGCTGCGATCCAAATACATTAATCAATTGTTGGATCGCAGGATCTTGAGATCCACATCCGACGTTGCAGATTATTTAAAAAACCCTCTAAAACTCACATCCGTCGGATCTGAATCTCACGCCCTGAGTTAATCACACCTTCCTGACCCTGGCCAGCGGCCATCCATCATGGATTTCATATCCTCTGTAGCATTGTATTGTGTAGCGCAGGACATGAACCGTTAGATCATCTTAAGATCTGTGCTGGCACGATTCTTGAGATGATCCAACGGTTCACGTCCTGCGCTACACAATGTAGCGTTACAGAGGATGAGCACGCCCCATCATGAGGCCTGATTAATGTATTTGAAGTTGTACATACATAGCCGGACCAATATCAGCCTAGCCTCCAGAGGCCATGAGTCTAAAACTCTAAAAATTATGTACATCGATCAAAGGCATGAATTGAGTAGGTTTGGGCCATGGTAACAAGATTTACGGATATTTCAGTTTTGGGCTTATGACGAATAGGATGACATATGATTTTTAACACACTAGTAAACAGCTCACGTCTTGATTTGGGCTGAAATTATTATTTTTTATAATAAATTTTTAAGATAATACTAAAGTAATGGCCTCGCGTTGCTTCGGCCGTGTTGATCGGGATAAGTTAGGATAAAATTTTGATGATATTTATTATTGATGACTTTATATTGTATTTTTTTATTCAATTATATATATTTTTTGGAATTATTGTTAAATTTACAAAATTTGTAAAGTTTTCCATCCGCATTAGGAAATTGGATCAGAAAATTTTATATTATCTATACGCTTCAATTATATAGCTCTAATATTACCTTATTATGGTTTTTGTACTTTGTTTGGACGTTAATTAAAATACATTGTTATAATAAATATACTATGAAAAGTCATAAAAAATTTATGGTATAGTGACCCAAACCATCGTACCGTATAATATATTCAAATTAAATTAATTCTATTAAATTCTTAGTTAATATGACTAAATTTATCTTTTCAAATATTTAAATGAAAGTAATTTTATTAAATTATTAATAAATATGACTAAATTTATCTTTTCAAATGATATTTAGTGAGAAATGGGTAACATGAATTTAATTTTCAATAGCTTGCATTCAGGAACTTATGATGGAAAGATTAACCAAACTTATAAAAAAATAAATAGAAGCATTTAAAATTCATCACATACAATTGAATTTATTAGTGATATTATCTTAATTTTTTTCTTGTTTAAGCCCCATGTCGGATTAAAATAAATTATTAAATATGTGATTCCATATCATAAATAATTATCAATTATAGAAGCTTCATGTCATTCACACATTTTGGCATCTCATATAATAATGATTTTTATTTTTTTTTGCTATTTGGTACGAATAATACTAAATTCATGTATCTGAATACCGTCATTTAGTTTTGTGCGCACTGGATCACTAGAAGATCAGATATCAAATGATGTTGGCCCTAAAAAAAAAATTGTAGCAATGTTCCTTACTTGTAGCTACAGTGTAAGAAATAGTACCAAAACCCGTTCAAAATTAATATATATAAAAGGATTTCCATGGCAGATTCCCGGGTCGGGTCGGGTCGCATCGGGTATCGGGTTGACGGCTGCCGGCATTTTTTTTGGGTCAGGTAACAGGTTGAAGTCTGCCGCCATTTTTTCGAGTTGGGTCGGGCGGGTTTTTCATTTTTGGCCAGATTTTGCACCTCTATTCCCGAGTTGGTTCGGATCAGTTTGATTTTCTCTGCAACTCGGGTCGGACGGGTTTTTCAGGTCGGGTCAGATTTTGCCACCTCTAAAGGATCTTACCAAAAAAAAAAAAAAAACACTGTTCACGGTACTGTTCCTTATACTGTAGCAACCCATCCAAGATTATATATACTATAATAGGATGTGATGATTTGGGCTGAAATTATTATTTTTATAATAAATTTTTAAGATAATATGTAATGAGTCTTAAATTGAGAAAATTGATATGAGCCTTAAGTTTTAATGGGTTGAGGTGGTGATCAATCTAATTAAACAATCAACGACTAAGATTTATTCTTAGGAGGAAGATAGAATTTTTATGTCAAAAAAATCTAATATGTTTTTATTAGGAGTAAGGATATGTGATCTTCAAAATATTTGCAAATCTTATTAACATAAGTACTCAATAATATGATTTTCACTAGGATGATATATGAATTAATTTTATTGCATGAACAGCTCTCGCTGTTTTTTTTTTTTTTTTGAGAAAGCGGCTATTGAATATTATTCCAAACTCTGTACTCTCACCAAACATAGCGGGCTGGAGATGCGATAGTGAGCTAAAATATATATGACACGCAATATGTAATTAATACACAATATTATGTGCCCATTTTGGTACATATAATGGCGAATCACTTGGAGCAGTTTATTTCTCGTTCTTCTGATAAATTCTTTAATGCTGGCCGGTCACCTTTTTTTTTTTTTTTTTTTTTTTTGGGGGGGGGGTGGGGGGGTGTTGGACTTTTTAGTTATAAGGTTAATTATGTGAAATTTTTATTAAGTATCAATACACTCCTCATCAATATAAATTACCTCCCTCTAATTATGTCAAATTATTATATCTTAATTTATTTCCGGATTTCAAATTTCATTATTGTTGTGAATTTCGGGTTCGATTTTGTTTGTCTTGAAATTTACATGTCTAAATAATAAAGTACGTCCATATTAAAAGCGAATAAATTTAATTTATATTGTAAATAAAGAGATTAATAAAACTAATTAAATTACTTCTATATGATTTTGTCATTTGAAAGCACATGATCATACAAGTTTGAGACAAGTAAAATCGTCTGCAGTATATTAGGATAACATTATTTATTGAATATTTAACTAATGAAATATATATGTGAATTATGCAAGATTCAAATACAAAATCAATAAATAAATAGAAGACGATCCAATGAATTATTGAATACATATATTTTTTTTTAACAATACGTGCATTCATTTAGGTATGTTGAAAATCAATTCAATTTTTTATCCAATTGGCAGTACTCAAAAAGCAGGGTTCTTTTTTTTTTTTTTTTTTTTGCAAGAAATTATTTGTTCACCTATCTTTCTCTCTTTTATAGTTTTATTCATGTGTAAGTTGGGCCAGCCATAATTGAGCAATTAATTCATTGCATCGTTGCCAATTTTAGAGGACCACTCTGCCTACTTGTTTGTACACTTAGTTTTCTTATTTTATAAGATCTAAACAGTGCAATTGCGTTAAAGGAATTAAACACAGATAATAATAATAATAATACTAATAATAATAATAATAATAATAATAATAATAATAATAATAATAATAATAAAATAAATATAAAGTTAATGAATATAATGGTGTCTTCGGAAGAAATAAATGAATGAAACTTGTGCTGTGGAAACTTGAAATGAAGGAAAAACATTAATGTATTTAAAGTCACACATATTTTAATGGAAATTTCATTAGCAAGTTTAAATTAGGATGAGTTTTTTACAGAAATTGTTGTTTGATGGTTCAAATGTTTCTAGTAACAACTTAACCTTAATTTCGTAGTTTGGACAATAAAGCAAACATTTAAATATTTAACTAAAAAAAAAAAAAAGATGTACATCGAAGATGGGTTGAAGGTAATTAAAGCCGTAAAGCTATTCATAAAAGTTACGTAGAAAATTGATCTCTAAATTTTACATTCTGCACTGACTTAAGTTCTTGTTCATAGTATAAAGAGTATATATTTGTCAATAAAGGGAATTTTCCAAACTGGCATGCATAAGCACAATTTCACAATAATGTCCTATAAATTGATATTAATTAACTAATGCGATGCATTGTGCCATTTTTTTAACTCTAAAAAACCTAAAACGTTGCAGTTGTCTTATAGAGCATATGTAAAATCAGTTTACTAAGAAAATGTTGGATTTTACTATTAGATTATAGACAAGAAAAATTAAATTGACATCTTGATCATCTATATATAGGTATGAATTCTGACATATGAATTTTTTTTTTTTAAGTTTGTTCCATGTATCCTTTTGATATCACAGATAGGCCCCGGAAAAGGATTGTTATTGCTCTAGTTCAACAACATATATTCTTATAACAAACAACAGCAGGTACTTTGAATAATGGACTTCTCAATTATATATATCTGCTGCATTAATTTCCAGCAAGAAAGCTATGGTGCTGATGAGTTGGCTGAACAGGACATCTCCATTAGGCCCTCGACAGAGCCTGAGCTTTCTTCTAGCAACCACTTCTCCAGAAAAGACAAGGGCGGCTGCTGCTCCTCATGAACCATGCTCCTCGTCCTCTCATCGACGACCAAGTTTTCAAATAGGAGAAACGAGTCTAGCTGATCATCTTGATTCAACAAATCGCTCTGCATATGAATTTCCCTCGTAAAGTTGGAAGATTTTGCAGAGGATTTCATCCAGCCTTCTAATAGCTTCGAGAGGTTCTCTGCGCTTGATAGCGCATATGTGGAGGTGTTATGATATGAACCTGACAACGGATGATTCTCTGTGACTGGTTCATGGATGGTGTTGTGTGAAGAGAATATCGACTCTGATGGAGTCGTGTAGCTATGACCGTTTAATGGTTGGAGTTTTTTGAGCTTTTTCTTGAGATGAGTGTTCCAGTAGTTCTTTATGTCGTTATCGGTTCTCTGAGGAAGGTAGGAGGCTATGGCTGCCCATCTACATGGAAACAAGTAATGCCAAACATGATAAGATTATTTTTTGAAAAAAAAAAATAAGTGTAACTTTTTAAATTCTTGTAGCTACATAGTAGAGTAGCCATCCTTCATATATGAGAAAATTTGGCATCTTTGATTTGTATGGAGTATCTTCCAATGTTTCTTATCTCTTTACAATTCATGATGTATGATAGTTGGTCCCCATTGCAATCACAATTTGCTCTTTTTTTGTTATATTATCACAAACAGTAAGCAGTGTTATCTTTTGTTTAAGATGGTAAAACTATGTCTTACAATTAGAAACAATTAATGCTAGGAATCTCAAAGTGGGCTAAAGCCAGGAGCCAATCTTAACCGGTGACAATGCTAACTGCTTTGAATTCTTGGCATTATGTAGAGATGTTATGAAAGTATTTCAAGTACAAATTGTTCATGTAGCTGAATAGTAAAATGTAAACATGCTTATTAAAATGCTTATAAAAGGCCATATTCATGAGTAACTGATAACTGTGCCCTCTGACATGGCAAACAGCAAAATAATTAGCTAAATGACACAGATTTACGCAACTACTTTCTCAAAGCTAACATGTCAAATGACTAAAATTTCTCTTGATTTATTTTGTGCTTCATTGATGAGCATGTGCCAGTGTTTCTGTGATTGTCTATTAGTTTCTTTTGTAGATGGACTAATGTGCCTGTGCGAGTGCCAGATAATAAAGAAATAAAGGCTCACTTGTTGCCAAGCATGGCTTGGAGATGGATAATGATACCCTCTTCGCGAGGAGTGAAATTGCCACGCTTTATCCCGGGCCTAAGATAATTCGTCCACCTCAATCTGCAGCTCTTGCTACATCTCATCAGCCCTAATTAATCAAACAAAAAGAGAACAGAACAAACCCATCAGGATAAAATGAATCAAAAGAGAGATTAAATATAAGTTTCAAGAAAGAGCACTAAAAAGAAGGGACAAGAGATCAGGCACTTTACCGGTTTTAGTAGGAACCGATCGCCAGTTACCAGGCCCATGCTCTTGTATGTAAGTGACCAGTACAATATCCTCTTCAGGTGTCCATGGCCCTTTCTTGACACCACCCTTTTCACAGCATGGTGGCCTCACCATGGCTAGCTACAATAGCTTAAGACTCTTCTTAGACACCTCTCTGTCTCTCTCTCTCTCTGTCAAACCTACAAAAGCTCCTCACAATGTGAGTGCATTATATACTGCATGCCTGGATGACAGGATGAGGCTGTGGTGTTTACTTCTACCCTTCACCTTTAACAAAGTCCTCAGAGTTTAATTGAGTCACTCTCTCTTTTTGTAACATGTTCACATGAATTATCTTCCTCTGCCAAAAAGGAGAAATACTAGTTAAATGAGGTGTCTCCATTATGGAGCTCTCATTTAATGTGTCAACTTTTGGAAATGGTGTTTAATGCTCACTTCTGAAATTAGCATTGGAATTTGTCAGGTTTTGGACAAGAGGAAAGAACAAAGTCCACTGGGCTACTTCTTCTAACTCACCTTATACATGGTTCATGAAGCCCAATACACATTTCACTTTTAATATCTTCTAATACATTTTCCAATTCCTTCTCCAAAGATTTAACTTTTTGCAATTGCTTATATCTTTTTTTCTTTTTATTTTGAGAGAGAAGACCTATGTTACTATGTATCCAGGATCACAACAGACATTAGTACTGTATTATAGTATTGCAACCTGGAATAGAAGGATTGAGCACATCCAGGTAAGCTTAAGTAATAAAAATGATGCTTTCCAGAGGTTAAAAACCTCCCAGTTTGGTCACATTGCCACAGAAATCATTTTAATTACTGCAATCGAAATGACAAGAATTAATGTTCCCATGATGGATATCACATTTACCATTTCAAAAGAGGAAAATGATGATACATTATTACATTTTCTCAAGAGAGATGATTTTGCAAGAAACATACAACAATATGAACTTCACATCCATTTAAAAATGAAATAGAAGGAAAGATACCAACATGATATAGGGCCTACTATTTATTGTTACAACTGTAGCTGAGTTTATAATCCCAGAGGTCAAAAGGAAGAAAGAAAATGAAAGAAAGTATAAATGTTAAAATGTCAGAAGCTCACCATAAGTGAGAATTGTTCTAGGGTTTATTTTACCAGACAATTGGCATTTGCTAACAGTTGTCCAGTTCAGAAAAGTGACGCTCAGAACATTTAAATGAGAAGACCAAAAAGAGAGACGAAAAACAGCAAATAAGAAACCACCAGGGAAATTAAGCATATGTAAACAAAATTAAACTAATGAAAACTAAATAACAAAATAAGACCATTAAATGATAACAAAATAAGACCATTAAATGAAATCTAAATAACAAAAATACCTCACTTGGCCATTATAAGAAAACGGACTTCTACCTTGCTATATGTTTACCGGTAGAGGACTAATAACATACAGGATTTGGCTAGACCAATAAAACTCCTGGCTTACACACAATTTTTTCACTCATTCGCAGCTGAGCTAATTAAATTCCACTGCGGATGGTACCAGATAACAGTTACAACTACATGATTGCAGCCACTGGCCAGCAACCATTTGCTCTTTAGCAGAGGCGGAGGGAAGGGGTGGACACGGGGGTGCTAAGCACCCCACATGATTTTGCCAATTAATGGAAGAGATATCATTTCTCAGTGTAATTTGATCTGTATTTTCAGGTCCCCCCCCCCCCCCCCCCCCTCCCCCCCCCCCCACCCCCCCCCAATGACTGATTGATGTGTTGTTTTATACCGCTAAGCACTCCCTATGCCACAACTCTGGCTCCGCCCCTGCTCTTTAGACCACCTGATTTTGCACCCTTCATGCAATGTTGACAAAAAAATTATAATTTGGGAACCAACTTCCAGCATGAAATGTTCATGTAGTTGGTAAACTATTTAAACCTCAGTGCATCGGTTCACTATTAATTGTCACCACACACTGCTATAGCAAATAACTTGATATAAATTGTGACCTAATATGATCCTATTATATTCTAGATCAAGTTAAATTAACACAACGAAAAATAGAAGATTTGTACTAAAGCCAAAAATAAGAGATGAAGACATGAGGGCAAAAAAAGCTATTTGCACTATTCACTGTGACAATCAATCAGTACATTCTTTTTTCTATGCAACAAAAATCACAGAATCCATGAAAAAATAAAACAGATCGCAAAGTCAGAACATCACCAAATTGGTCGAGGCCCCAACAACAAACGGCTCCATGAAAAGCCGTGTCAAGAAGTAGAAAATAACCCCTAGAGTTATGGAAATGGGCAATGCCGGCAAGGCCTGCCGATAAACCGAGAGCAGAATCAGAGTACAGCCGAGCCCAGAAATGATCGCCAGGTAACAGGCATACACCGTCATCAGATCGTACATCGCAGCCCGACCAACCAGCACACTGTAGAACACAAAATCCCCGAGACCCAACCTGATACCCCTCGTAGAATCAAACATCTCAGATTCAGAATCTGAATTCGGCGGGGGCCTACGGACCTCCCTATCAACCAACGGCCGTGTTTCTGACTCGGCAGTCTCCATCTCCACCACGGCATTACTAGAATTACTAGAATTAGAGTTATTGGACTCCCGAACTTGTCCAGGATTGAAATTATTCACATTGTTTGGTATTACTGGAGGAGATGATACTAAAGGAGATCTCTCTTCCTCGTTTACCGAATTAGAACTAGGGTTTTCTGTTCCTGTCACTGGTTGCAGCTCAACCGAACCAAGAGGAGCAACCGGAGATGAACCTGAACCTGAACCTGACACCGGAGGCGAGGAAACAGTAGGCCGGGCCTCGTAAACCAGTGCAGGGAGCTCGTCGTCCCGATCCGAAGCGAGCTCGACGAGAATCCGCAGAGGCCCGCGGGGGCAAAGAACTGCAGCTAAATCATACAACGCAAGCGCCACCAGAAGCACCCACGTGGTCCACTCCGGCAACCGCGCGAACCAGACCGCGACGATCACGGCCACGGCGACCATGTACGATTGCCGGAGGAGGATCGGCACGGCGGGGGAGAACACCGACAGGACCCCGAGGACCGCGAAATTGAGCAGAATGATAATCGATGTCGGCGCGTCCAGCGGGATCTTGAAGTGCTCTAACAGAGAGGCCATGATGGAGCCCCCCATGGATGCCAGCACGAAGAAGACCGAGAAGCGGAGGTAGTTCTTTAGAAATCCAGTGAAGTTGTAGTAGTAAAGCAGCACGAGAGCGAAGGTCGCGGCGGCGATGAGCGCGACGAAGGCCGCGGCGTCGAGGACGGCGCCGAAGAACTTGTGGGAGGGGGAGTCGGAGTCGGACTCGACGTAGATGAGGGTGGCGGCGGTGACGGGGGGAGGAGAGGTGGAGGAAGGGGAATTAGAGGAAGTGAGGGATGTGAGGATTAGAACTACTAGAAGCATACAGATGGATACGGGAGACATCACGCCGAGGATCTCCACGCCAAGCGAGTCGATTATGCTGGCTCTGGGGACGGTCTCCGGCTCCGGCGACCGCTCCGGCGACGGCATTTTGGCTTGATCTGGGAGAACCGCGAGGGTTTGGGTTTGGGTTTGGTTTGGGAGAGGAAACCGTCGTGCAAGTTCGTGACTTTGTTTCAGCTGAATGTTCAGAGGAATGAATGGGAATTACGGGATCAGTCAGGAATTCATATCCCCTGCTGTACTGCATTATGCAGTTCACAGTTACAACCGTTGAATTGTCTTGAGATTCGTTCCAGCGCGGATCTTGAGACGATCCAATGGCTGACGCTGTGAACTGCATAATGCAGTAAGTCGGGGATGAACACTCGATCAGTCAGTCATCAGCATCTCCGGAGTGCTCATCCCCGGACCCACTGCATTGTGCAGTTCACAACGTCAGGCGTTGGATCACCTCAAGATCCGCGCTGGAACGACTCTCGAGACGATCCAACGGCTGACGCTGTGAACTGCATAATGCAGTACAGCAGGGGATATGAATTCGCATCTCCGATGGCACTGGCAGTGGAGAACTACAGCACAAGTACAGAGTACTGGTAAGGCCCAATTAAAACAGCTACTACAGAACCCAGTTGCCTGTAACAAGCCCATTCTAGTATGTCAGAACTAGAGAGAAACTCAGAATCAATCTGAGTAGAAGTATTATAAAAACGTTTGCGTTTCGCTTCGAAGCGCTAACGGTTCTAATTATATTTTGGTATTTCTGAAATTTTGATTTATAGTTATCATCAAATTTATCATATGAAAATACTTAGAGTATAAAAATTTTCCATTTTTAGAACTTTTAAGTATTTGTTTTAGATTTTTCAAAATCCATATACAAACAAGCACTATTTTATTAATATTTTAAAGTCATTTTGAAAAATCCAAAACAAATAGTTAAATGCTCCAAAAATTAAAAAAAAAAAATTGCATCCCTTAGTATATTTATATGATGAATTTAACGGGAACCATAAATCGAATTTTCGAACATGACAAAGTAAAATTTGGACCGTTAGCATTTCAGAGTGAAATACAAATATTTTCACAATAGTTCTACTCTCATTGAGTGGGGTCCGGTGACAACTAATCTTTGCGACAACCGTGACAATGGATCATCAAATTAATATAAATAAAATTTTTAAATAGAAAATTTTTGTACAAACATATGATAAAGCTCATGGATTTATTATGTTTCAATTTCAACTAATTTGAGTGTCCTTTGATATATTATATCAAACTCATAATTTTTTGAACCTTTATAAATACTAGAGCTGTAACTCGGGCTTCGCCCCGAAATATGATAACAAAAAAATAATAAAGCTTATAAAATAAAAATATTTATTTTAAAAAAATTAAACATAATTTTAAAAAATTTTATGTGAATAATGATGATGATGTATAATTTATAAATAATAGCACATAAATGTTGGACCACTTTAAGGATTAAATTTTGTCTTAGACATATCATATCATCTTATTAAATGGGGAGAGATAATAAATATAAACCATTGGATCAAAGTAGATGAAGAGATCTAAACAAAATCAATGGTTAATAACCATTGATGATATGGCATAATTGAGGTGCTTGGAGAGTTACTCATCTTTCTAGTTTATAGATTAAGAAATTTTGATGACTCCCAATGGAGTATCAAATGACACTCAAATTAGTTGAAATTTGAAACACAATCGATCTATGAGCTTTATAATTTGTTTGTACAAAATTTTCTATTTTAGATATTTTATTTATATTCATTTGATGATTCATTGTCGCAAAGAATAATTGTCACCAGATCCCACCTAATTTCTAATAGTGTGGAGATGTAGGATCCGAGTCTGCTGCTTTTATGAGAAGAAAAGCAGACCCTGCTTTTCTAATCGGATGGTCGGGATCAGTTGCTGCATTGATCTCAAAGTACTTCTAGTTTTACTGAATAGATCTCGAAGTACCGAACAACCGTCGGATCACCTTTTTAGAAAAACAGCGGATTCCGATCCGGAGATGTAGATACAAAATGTTGAGCACACTACATATGACCCTTGTCAATAGCAGGCCTTGCATGTGCAGGTTTAAAGTTAACTGAATGATATAATTTGTGGTGGAAAAATTTTATGGATCTCCAAACTATTGATCTTATCTCTACCATTACCTAAACAGTCAAGTTATTTGTATCAATGCCCAAACTTAAGGGCGTGAATCCAACTTGCGCCCTTTAACCTCTTTCCGGTGATGCCTAAACAACTAAGTTACACGGGCAATAGACAGGGGTGGGCGGTTTTGATTTGGGCATCTGTTAAATTAATTTAACTGCCTGGATAGTAGTGCAGTTAAGATATAAAGTTTAAGCATTTTCCATTGAGGAGGGATCCATTGACAATATCCATCTTGACAATCTTGATAATACCAATTTTTAAAAATAAAAAAATAGTAAGAAATCATCAAAAATAAAAAAAAGTTTACGGAACTATTGTTTAAGTTGTAGATTGATTATGCTTCCAGATTATATCTAATTTAAGTGACGTTTAATAGCTCTTTAAAGGCCTGTTAAATTACAACTGTTAAAACATGTATGAAATTTTGATAAGCCATCAAACAATGTCTAGATTAATTGAAATTTGAAACAATATCAATCTATTAGTTAAATAATACATCCATCAACTTTTTTTCATTTTTAAAAATTTATATGATTTTATTCAAATTTTTAAAAATTGGCATTGTCAAGATTGTTAAGATAGGCATTGTCAATGGATCCCTCCTCTTTTCCATTTGTGTGGTAGAGTGGTATGTATCTTAGATAGAGAAAATTCATAGCGTAGTTTAAGTATTTTCAACCCCAGGCATTGGAGTCCACATCCTCAGGAATGGTCAGCCACTCTAAATAGTGGAATGATCAGAATTTACACATAGAGTCACTGTAGCAGTACTGTAGTGGGCAGATCGAAGTAGCTCTTTAGAGGGGGTTTTTTGACCCTTGCATCGTGCGTAGGCGATGTGAATTCGGCAAGACTGGTTTCGGCCATTTCTAAATCTAATACAAGCATTACATAGAACATACAAGAAACATAAAATGTTTCTACAAGAAAATCCATTCATCCTACCAGTACCAGTACCAGCATTCATCAGCATTTTGGAAACTAAAAGTCTTACATTCTACCGCTGGAACTAGAATGATCTTGCAATTACTGCTAAGTACCGTGATCAAATTTAATTATTGAGCATTCAGCAGCTTATCTTATGCTCCAAATTAAACATGGCAGCAACAAGAAGAAAGTTGGCATTTCAAGTGTTTACATTACATACAGCATAAAGAAGTGCAATTTATCAAGATAAGAATACTGGAATATACTGGAATAAAAGGCAAGTCGAACGCAAATGGCCTAGTACTCAAGTGGTAGCTAACTAGAATGACTTCTAAGAGGTCATGGGTTCAATCCTCTATGGACACAAAATAAAAAGTTTCAATAAAACTAGTGGAGTATTCCACTTTCTTCAAAAAAAAAAAAAAAAAAAAAGGCAAGTCGAACAACAAAACATGTGCATCCGTCCGTCAATCTTCCACCTCTTATCGAACGACACATTGCCAGTGATAAACTGCAGAAAAAAATGATTTACTATAATCAAGTAGCTAATATGGGCATAACTCATCAAATCACAAAAACTTGAAGTGTCGGTAGAGGAATCAGGAACTTACGAGCTATCGCAGCCGAGTGCCTCCGATGTATAAGGAGCTAACATGACTTATTTTCGGCGAGTCTGGTTCACCAATATAGCACCTTTTCTGGAGATCCGGGCATTTATCTATGGACAGAAAATGGAGAGATGGAGGCATTTCTGGTAGTGATGGAAGCAAAGGTACTTTATTAATGTCCAGTGTATGAAGATGACTCAAAAGATCCATTCCGCTTGGAAGGGAACTGAAAGACTTCAAATCTTTCAGATTGAGCTCTTCAATTTGGCATGGTAAGCCCTGTTCACAGAACATTTGAAAATTTGGACAGTTAGAGATATCCAAACTTTGCAGCGAAGGGAGATATTCGGGGCCCGCACCTCGTGCAATTGATTCAAGCTTGTCACATCCGTCAATCTTCAACGTTGTCAGAGAACTCAGGCGACTCAGATTAGCACCGGTTATGCACTTCAGCTCAGGTACTTTAATCACAGATAAAGAAGTAAGGGAGTTCAGAGTTTGAATCCACCAGATTACTCTCGAGTCAACTTGTTCCACAGTTAAATCTGATAGAGAAGGAACTGTCGAAGGAAGCAGCATCAATGCGGTACAGTTCCTTAATTCAAACTTCCTCAGTCTCGAGGGCAGGTACGAAATTTGTTTCAATTCTGGACAGTTTGAAATGGATAGTTCACAAAGCCGGGTCAAGGAAACATCTGGCTCTATACACTTTTCAAGTTTAGGCATGTCCGAGATGTGCAACAGCTCCAGTGATTGAAACTCAGCCGAATCACCACTCTGGCATGCCAGTTGATTGAGGTCTTTAACCTTATCGAGTCCCTTTAAATACAATCTTTTAAGATGTGGCAGTTTTGCCACCTGAGGAAGGTTATCACAAACCTTACAGTTTAAAAGTTTTAGTGTCTCCAAATGTCGGAAAGAAGGGTCTGTGATCCAAGAAGGAAATTTAGACCCATTATAGCCTTCTATCCATATACTCTTGATTGCATTCGAAGGGCAAAGTTGCCGTATCATTTCTTCCTCATTTACCGAGTCAAAGAATTTTTTACTACCACTCCACCTCAGCATCAGAAACTCAAGGTACTTCTTTGAACATAAATTTGCTTCGTTGGCTTCACTACAATTTTTCACATTTTCTAACTTAGATATGCAAAGCTCCGCACGTAAATTCATTTCCTTCAACTGGTTTATACCGCAACCATACCCTTCGGCAACCACAAATCTTGATAAGGTCTGTAGAGAGGTTAACCTTCCCATATTTGGCGGCATTGAATCAAAATCTATACAGTTCTGATCCTCCCAATTCAAACTCAAACCAATATGCCGCATTTTTGTCAAGCTGCTCATTCCACTGGGGAGTTCTTTTAGCTTGTAACATCCATCAAGGTTGAGAGTCTGTAAATTCGACAGATTGCATATCGAATCTGGTAATGTTACGAATGTTGAGCCACTCAGGTTTAAGTATCTTAGGTGAATTAAATCACCAACAGATGAATCTAAATTGTCAAATTTACATTTGCTCAGGTCCAGTGAGCGCAAGAACCTCAGATCATTAAACAGCTTCTCTTGTTGGATGTGTTTCACTTGTACATCACCCACGGTGCAGACTACCAGAGTGCGTAAATGTCTCTTTTCATATATCTTATCCACAGATTCATGCTTATCTGCACACAAAGATGCATACCTGGTCATTGCAAGCTCGCCATGCTGGATGCCAGCATTATCCACCCTAAAACACTCATACACTGACACAGACTGAGCTAGGTCATGTATAGCACCAGGCATTACGTACTTACAGCAGCCATATGGTGGGCCACACGGCTGGAAGAAGGATCGCGAAAGCAATTCAGTGAACTGCCTCTGACCGATATCTTCAAGTGTTTTACCCTCGCGAACCCGTTCAGGTTTCAGAAGGCCTTCTGACACCCACAATTTTACCAAATTGTCCCTGTCAAATTCGTACTCTTTGGGAAAGATGGAGCAATATGCAAAGCACCGCTTTAAATGAAGAGGTAGTAACTCATAGCTCAACTTCAGGGAAAGTAAAATATTATCGACTACCGCATCTGGATCGGGCATATCCTGTAATAAGTTATGCCACTCTTGCTCATCAGTTATACCACGTAGGGTTCTGCCTAACAATTTGGCAGCTAATGGCAACCCGTAGCATCTGGCAGCAATATCCCTTCCAATGTTTTCCAAACTCTCGGGAACTGAATTTAAGGTAGAGGCTTCAGGAAAGGCTTCATCTCGCAAGACCAACCAAAGGGAATTAGAATTCAGTCCAATCAAGTTAACTGGATCTGACGAACCCATGTACTGTGCAGTTTTCTGGTTTCGAGTTGTTACCAAGACTTTGCTTCCAGGTTTGGCTGTAATCAGAGGGGTCCAAATAGTATCCCAAAAGAAAATGTCCTCCGTGTATACACCATCTAGTACCAGTAAAAACATTTTGTTACTCAGTAACTGTCGTAGATAGCGCTGTAGCATATCTAAGGTCGACAGGTTGCAGTTGGTCTCAGGTATGGCTTCAATTATCTTCTTTATGGTTTCGACTGGGTCGGGATTAGGCGATAGGCTTACCCATATTAACGACTTGAAGTGCTCTGCTATTGAAGGGTGGTTGAATACGAACTGAGCGAGGGCTGTCTTTCCCATGCCTCCTTCTCCAGTTATGGATAAGACAGGAGGGAACCGTCCGCTGTTTGTCTGTTGGAGTAACGAGCGAATCAACCCTTCGCTTTCTTCATGCCTGCCATGCAGCCTATTGGCACCTGATAAAAGTTTTTCATTTTTTTACTTAGTATTTTTTTTTTTCATTTTCTCTCTTTAACTCAATCAAAAACTTTGATGTAAGTTTTAAATATTAACCTGAGTTTAACTAGCCTGAATATCTGCAAATCGCAACGTTAAGACAAACTTTTAAACAGATTATCCTTACTATCGTGTATTAGGCGAAATCATTTGTACAGGATATGTACTAACATAATGCCTAAATTTAGTTCAGAATGCAAATATTGAGCCTATTTATTCTAGGAAGATAAAACCTACTCAACATCGAAGTTTTCCGAAACTAAAGAAAAAAAAAAGAGGAAAAGGAAAAGGAAAGAGCATTCACCTTCCAAAGAGCCTGTTTCAATTTGACGAATATCGGATCGCCTAGTCGTGGTGACAGCGCGAGCCTGACCGCATTCCTGCAACATCTGCGCCTTCCTGTCCTTATAAATGTCATCATATTTCTTGTTGATCTCGTCAACTCGACTCAGCACACCCCAGTAGTACCGGGCCGAACACAATTTTTGCCATGTGGAAGCTCGCATCACGACCCGGGACCGTGCCTCGAACTCATTGTTCAGATCCTCGGTATCGAACGCGATGGACCGGAGCTCGCTCAGCCAGAGGAGAACCGCCTGGCTCTCGATCTGGCGGTTCTGCTCCGCGTCAACCAGCCTGGCACGGATCCGCTCCGCTCGTTCGCAGAGCTTCTTCACGTCAGCCCTGGCTGATGCCTCGGTTGGAAGATTGTTGATGATGCTGGGGAACAAGTTCACGACCAGCTCGACTATCGCCTCGATAAACTTCTCGAAAATAAGTATGACGCACCACTGATTTGCCAACCACTTCAAAAGACGTGTGAGGTACCCCATTGTGGGCACTTTTGGCACTTGTTCTAATTGCTTTGCTGTGCTTTGCTGGTGTGCCAACAATGGTTTTCTTGCTCTTTGAATCTAGAAATGGGATCAGAGATTCAGAGAAGAGAGAAAAGGGGAAGACAAGTCAAGTCAAGTCAATGGCTCTGAGAGAAGACTAGCCGTTGACTGAGCTTTCCTCTCATTGGCGCTAAAAGAAAGATTCCTCTTTAGATATAACAGAAAGGAACAGAAAAGGAAAATTCCATGCTATTTCCTGCTCACTTAACAAGCCCAAAACAAAATTTTGAAATTTTTTCACTGTACAAACAAAGCCCAAGACATATATATATACAAAACACTTTATTCAGATTTTTTATCAGGTCCAATAAGATTTAAACTGGCTTAAAAAAGCTGTAATTTGGGCCAAAAATCAGTAGCATTGCAATTTTACAATTTGCAACAGTAAGTAAGACTGACGTATGTAATTGTAATGTTTGTTAATGAAGCTCGTCTTTATCTGCACACAGCAACAGCAAGCAAAGTCAAATTTGAACATGTCTTTGTATTTTTTATTAGGGAGATATTAATACCGTTTCTTTCTTTCCCATAACAGTTTGTTGGTCAACATACCGGCGTCATGTACTTGACTTGCCAGCTTGCATGAAAATGATACCAAGATCTTTTTGAAATGAAAATCCCTCCTGAAATCTGGAGATAATTTTTTTTTTTTTTTTTTTTTTTTTTTTTTTGCCCAACCAATAATCATCAAGATGTCAGATAGAGGTTTGCAATGTTGGTTCCGAGCTTTATCAAGAGAAACATCTTGTGTTCATTAAAAAGTTGTTTATACGTTTATAGATATAAAAAGAATGTAACAGATATATTCTAAAATGTAACAGATGCATCCAAAATGTAACATGTAGACGTTATGAACATACACTTAGTATTACACTATTACTCCTTTATCAGTCTATTTTCATATTAAAATTATAAATACATATTTATTAAGCAAAATATCACAAAATATCATATTGTGTAACTGATTTTGTTCTGATTCCTGGCGACCCTTTTTGCAACAGCACATAGCTAATAATAATATTTTTACAGTTCATAGTGTTTATTCTAGAAGCTTAATTAATTAATTAATTAGCATGCCTAATTTTACAGTTTATGGTGCTTTGTAAAGTGGGATCCCCAAATGGGTGCCAATTCTCTCCTTATCACAAAAGGGAGCTACCACTAAACAATTTGTTCTGTCGTTTCCTGAAAAGTTTTCACCTTTTACATTTTCAATTGTGCTCTTCTGAATAAAAAGTGGAAACCTTTTCTGAGAATATAGTTAGGCTAAGGAAAACCTAAATATGACAATGTTCCACTTAAAGATGGAATAAAGCAACCAAATGATGCATTCAGATCATAAAAGGTTGCTTCAACAAAGATAGAAATTACAAAAAAAGTGTCAAGCAGCAATCTTTAATATTCAACTAAAATACCTCCAGAAACAAAATTGATATGATCAGGTAAATAAATTACCCAGAAAGAAAGAAAGAAAGAAGCTACACAGAATAACAGTTCATACAAAAACTAGTACAAAACAAAGAGTTGAGAAGCAATATCTTAACAGTTACTTGGAGCTGAGATGATATTAGGTATATATAGCATTACACATATGTCATATCTAACAATATTCTACACAGATTTGAGGCACATCCATATACCAAGTGCCTCACAGGTCACAAGCATCATATTACCCTAACTTAAAAATAACAAAACAACACCAAAATTAAATTCAAAAATATACGGTCGCGCGCAGGGAGGAGACCTCTCGAGTCTAATATTTTGCGGACCATCAACTCCGCTGCGCAGCACTGAAAACTGGTACCTGCAGGGTAAGCTTAGTACCAATTTCCTAGCCCCACCTCTCGCTGAAATGGATCGGAATAACCCATTGGTGCGACGTTGAATCCTGTCCCGAACCTCATATCTTGCGCATTGATCTGACCGGTTTGCATAGGAATCGGATCCTCCTGCAAGAACATATGAGGCGGCTGCGGCATGAAGGTACTCACCTCCTCAAAAGCACTGACAAAGTTTCCTTCCATCTGAGATCTCGCATGGTTGGGGTTCGATTGAGGAGTATTGTGTGCGCCGTCCAGTCCTTTGGCAGAGCCAATGTTGCTGTCATACAATTCCATCAACTCAGAAATGGATCGCTCGATACCGAAGTCGTGCACATTGATGGGGTTCAAACTTGAGCCGATTGAATTCGGAATCAACTGATCAGCAGCACTGTTGTACGGCACAGAAAACAAGTTCGGTTTATTCTCCGTCATCTGAGAAAGCGAACTGTCATACTTGCAATTGTACTGATGACTGTTTCTGGAATTTCTGTCCAGAAATCCGAAAGCAGAATCGCTATGCTGGCACTGCGAATTCTCGCAAGTATAGACACGGTTGTTTGTCGCCAACTCCTGTTCAACGAAACCCCTCTTTTGTATGAATTCCATTTCGCACTCTTCCTTCATTGGGGCATTTTGGACAAACGAATCATTATCGCTTTTTCTCTCCTCAACTCCTTCCACATCATACTCACTCGAACTACTATGGAAAGACATCGCCCCATAACCACTCGTCTCTAGGTGCACCTGAGGAAGGCATGTACCGGGGTGTGACTTCAGATAATCCTCTTCCTCCTGCCTCAGAACGGCCAACCATGTGGCACTCTCCTTGGCCGTCATTTTGTCTTGCAAGCACTTGCTCTGCCTGATCAGCCGCCTTATCTTCTCGATATCCGGCGACATGTGCTTAATGACCGAGGTCAAGACACTAACCTTCCAGGCCTTCTTCAAATCGTGCGGCTTTTTGTAAGGCGGAGGTCCTTGATCCTTCGGGATACCCAATTTGTCCCACCACTCTTCCCTGCCGCTTGGCCACCAAGGAGGAGGGACACCTTTCTCCAGCGGAAATCTTCTCTGCGGTGGGTCACAGTGTTGCATCAGCGCTGAGAGAAGAGACCCTAGAGTTGTGTCTTGCAATTCGAGGAGGGAGTGGAGACCCACGGAAGGGCCCGAATTTGCTTCAGTGATGGACCCTGGAACCGCATGGTCAGTCTGGTACTTGGCAATTGCAGCCGGTCCATTTCGGTCGAATCGCACCTTCTCCTTCCACCAAGCACGCAGATTGTCTGATGCACCACTAACAGGTTTTCCCTTTTCCGGAATTATACCTGTTGATATAATTTAACATTAGCCCACAAAATCTTTCACAAACAATAAAATAAACAAATTACCATCAATTTGCATAAATTTAACTATTTAGCCATGAGATGAAATAAAGGAAATACCATAAACAAATCCTTGAGCGTTGCAAACCTCCATCATCTTAAGCATGTACTTCAATATCCCGTCCTGGGCTCGTGACATCTTCTTCCTCCTCGCTTGCTCCTGAGCTTGACGCTGCTTTACCATGTCAGCGCCGCCAGAGCCAGTCATATCCTTGGCCTTGCTCATCTGTTTTTCTTTCAGCCTCTTGAGCCTCATGCGGTCCTGCCACATCCGCCTCTCCAGCTCCTCTATGTCTACATCATCATCAGACTCGTCTTCGACTGGATCAGCCCCGCCAGGACAGTTATCGGGGCTAGGGTCGACCAAATCGCCTTCCCCTGAGAAGAAGGTGTCGAAGTCTGATGCTTTTTCGTGCATGAACTGCGAAAGCGTGTGAGGCCCGGAGAAGCCTCCGCCGTCCATCAATATTCCACCCATCATTTCCGAGTTTTGCAAATTGGGTTTGTTCTGGGAGACAGGAATCGATTCCTTAAATCCTGAAACAAAACACACATACTTATAAGAGGGATTGGAAATTAAATTGGGCATTAAATACAAACAAGGGACAGAATAAAATTTCTTTACCTAAGGATAAAAAGTAGTTAATGCAAATAATTGTGTTCACATCAAGGATTTAAGGAAAAAAATTAACTTATTGTCTGTTTATTTATAGAATCATACATGAATAATACAAAGAATCACCTCAAACAAGTAAGAAACCATTAATTAAGTACACACCAAGATGGATCTTCAAGTTTCAACAAACATTAAAGGGGACACAAGCAACTTTTTAAGAATTACTGAAAAAATTTAACAAGAACAGTATATAACCAAGGAAAATACTTATTTCAGCCATCGAAGCACGATTATCTGTTAGAAGACTGAATATAGAAAGTTCCATGAAAACTAACCATCATGTAGGTTCAATTTAGCTGAAAAAAAATGTGTACAGTAAAACAACAGTACTAAAATGATTTAAACTCTATTAAACTTGAGAAAACTGCAGTACACCTACCATGAAAGACTCTCACAGCAAAACAAAAACACCCAAAATGATTAAGGTACGTCGCAACTATTAGACCACTATTATACCCAATAAACACACCAACTAATAATCGGTAACAACAAAAAATAGAGTCAATTTACTGTGCAAAAGGGGCACAGCATGTTTCGTAATTGATTACAGAAAACTCCTTTTAGTGTTCAATAAATCAGTTTTAAGTAATATTTATGACTGGCTAATAACATCTATCTATCAAATGAATGAATCTCCCAATTTCCCAACAACATAGATTTAGAAATGGACCATTAAAAAAAAAAAAAAAAAAAGTCTAACCAGACACAAAAGGCAACCTCTATGTAGGAAAAAAATTGAAAACAGAAAAACAGAACCCATAAATCAAATTGAATTCTTCCCAATTTGACTCCCAACAAAGCCAAACCTTGTTGACTTCCCAATAGAACCCTGGTATGAGGCATAATGAAACTCTAAAATAGGTTCATAGTAATTAGTAACATCAAATGCCCAACTTCTTGAACAGAATCACCAAGCTGAGACTTGATCTACCAGAATTAATTACCCCCTTCAACCCCTTCTGATCTAATTTCAGAGAGCAAGGAGAAATTGAGCAGCTAAGCAAGCATACATACTGTGATAATGATTAATGAACAAAAAATTACACCTAAACAAACCCAAGAAGAGAAACCGAAGAACCAAAGAAAGATCTCTCACCTCTATCTATCTATCTTCTCAAAAGTCAACCACTGCTCATCCAGCTCCCTCCCTCCTCTGCTGCTGAAATCCTCTCTACCCACAACCAGATACAACAGGGAAAGGAGATGAGAGGCGGTTGTTGGTTCCCTTCCTTCCTCTTCTTCTTCTTTTCCTCTTTTTTTTCTCTTTCTTCCCTCCTCTGTTTCACTGTTTCTGGGTCTGGCACCACATATCTATCTATCTATCTACTAGCCATTATATTTATTTGGGTTAATTTCTTTGCCTTTGATTTGTAGTGGGGGGTTGAGTGCACGTGACAGGGATGGCGAGAGCGTTGAGAAAAAGTCTCGCTCGCTTCTCGCGCCAGTGATAATTATAATTTATTTATAAAGGAACAGAAATGATCTGAAAGACTATTAACTTTGGAGGTAAAAAGTTAATTTATATGTTTATGTTGTTATCATAATGTTAATTATATTACAGAGTTGATAACTGCACCGCTTAAAAAACCTCTTAATTAACTGTACCGCTTAAAAAATCTCTTAATTAACCACACTCCCAATATATTTTTAGTTAAAAGTTTTTTTTTTTTCAAATACAACAGATCACTTTTACCGGTTGCAATTCACATCCTCAATTGATCAAAACATTTATATATATACAATAGAAAAGATCAAGAATAAAAAAGTTTCACTCAAAATTTATAAAAGTATGAGAAAGAAAGAGAAAATTTAGTTTTGGTGATAGATAAGAGAGGCAAAAATAATTTCTCAAAATTAATTTAGATATGTTTATGTTGTTATGATAATGTTAATTATATTATTGATGTGCATAGGTGAAAGTAAAACTAAAAAGGTGAGTTGTACTCCAAAAGCAGCGTTGTGATTAATTAATTAATTAATTCGCTTGGAGGTTATGGAAGGATGCGAATGGTGATTTTAATATCCTGTGGTCACCGTCTCTTGGAGAAAGTCTAGGTACACCTAGTTCATGTGATCATGATAGATATTTTTATTTTAGCATTTGTATCACGAGGAGTGATCAAATAATCATGTTTTTGGTGACTGATCGGTGACCATAAATAAAAAAATTAATTATATTTTAAATTCATAAATAAAAAAAATTAATTATATTGTATATATCATATTTTATGTGTATACAAAAAAATTACATCATTTTGTTTTTATTTACATGTGCATCAAGCATTAACAAAAATTAACGGTGTAAGTGTTATGATTTGTTCTCCTCTCTTAATGACTATCAAGGCAATGATAAAACTTTATCAATTTTTTACGTATATGTTATTGAGATAATACAAAATACATCTAACGGTTTAGATTTTTCAATTTATACCTAAATAAAAAAAAATGGTCTCCATGAGCACCAATGCCCATGGTTATTGGATCCCCCTCTTGTATCATTGTATGTATGGTGTCAATTGTTGGTATTGTAAGACAATACTTTGTTATGAGTTTATTGTATTTGTAACACATATTATTTAGATTTTGTTATGGTATATTGACTTATATTATTAAGATTTTGTTATGGTACATCGACTTTTATATTTGAGAAAAAAATGTTGGAGTATTTTTTAGTTTTAAGATCAACAGATATTTTAATTTTTTAACAAATCGGTGCTAATTATAGCTTTTTATAATAATATTTTTTGTAGTTTACCGATTTTTTTGTAGAATAATATTTGCGATTATGCAATATTTTTTTTCGTAAAAGTGACTATGCAATAAATTATATTCGTGATGGTTATGAGTTGTAGGATTTACAACATAATATATTTTTCTTCTTCAATGAATAACATTTATTAATTATTTATCGTCCACAACAGAATAACTTATTTTAAGAGAAGAAGAGACAAAAAATGATAACATATATGGAATCTCCATGGCAGAGCTTAATAGAGACCCGGGAAACAAATATCCCGCCATGATTTTTCAGAATTGAATTTAGAGCTTTCTTTTTATTCGTATTGAACTTTTAGTATCATAAAAAAATTTAAGATATTTCGTGTCTACTAAGTGTTTGTACTCCTCGTAGTTTCGGTTTTAAGGTCTGACATATATAGATGACAAAGATAACGTTTCAGTCTTTTAGGACTAAAACACACATTCAAAAATTATAATTATATCAATGGAAATAAATAGGTAGACTTGTAAATAATCAATAATCACCTAGATTCTTCTTTTTCTTTTTTTTTTAAAAAAAATAAAACTCAAAATTACCAAATTTCCGATCCCAAACAAATAAAATGAAGAGCAGCTCGTTAATTGACATGGGACCAATAATAACTCACAAACCGGGCGTATGCAGAGAGCGGAGAATGAGTGAAAAATACGCGTCTCAACGTGCGCGCCATGGGAAAGGAGCCGCCTTCCCGGAGGATGCCTTCCTTTGTTTGTTTGTTCCCTTCCCTTCTCTCGCACTCACGAACGGTCCATTGTGGCTTGACTTAGATTATTATTATTATTATCACCATTTCACCCTTCCCATTGCTCGGATATTAATTTGTTTCTTTCCTCATAGGGTAATAATTACTAATTTAGTTTCGGTTAATTAATTAGGTACACAAGTGACAAGCCCATGGACTACCTGGGCTTCCTGTAATCACCACCATGTTGTTAATTAATTACATTTTAATTTGGTAAAAAAAATTAGAATTTTACTTCAATACTCTCACCAAAAAATTATCTGGGTGTGAGCATGGAATCAACGTCCAAAAAATTATTATATGTTATTTCCATATAGGGGTACAGAAAAATGAGGCCAATAAGTAATAAAAAAAATAATAATAAACTTGCTAATTTATTAAGAAAATTATTTGTTTTCCTCTTGGACGTTAAATGGAAATATAATATGTAAATTCAAGCTGCATATATTTTTGTTCCGATATTTCACTGATTTAATTTAAACAAATTCACCATTTTTCTATAATCATAATTTTTTACATCAAGTAAAACTAATTTTTACCGGTAAACTGGTACATGTTAATTTTTTTTTTTTTTTTGAGTGAATGGTAGTACATGTTAATTCCTCACAGTGTTGAACTGTGTGTCCCTGAGGCTGGCACAAGGAAAGTACAGAACGAACTAAAAAAGAATATATTATCTACAGCTATAAAGAGACACTATATGAAAAAATAATTATTTCACTTTCCCTATAACCTGACATGCTACTGCAGGTAAATATGCCTGCGCCTACGGGTTTTCACTCAAAAAAAAAAAAAAAGGTAACTATGCCTGGACTGGACACGAAATTACAGATTAGTTACAAAAAATGAAATAATTTTCTCTGTACGTTTTAATTTAACAAAAATCTTTAACCCCACATTTCATCTTTTATACAAGCTTTTCCAATGAAATATTCAACCTCTTTCAATCATATAATTATAGTTAGTAATAAATTCGTTATGTCCCATATAACGTTAAAATTGTTTTAGCCCTACAAATTAGGCGACAGAAAACATTTTTACAAAATTCCCCAAGACTTTTTTCTTCCTCTTTCCCCAAACCCAATAAAGATTGTCCTCTAATACGGAGTACACTGTACTGCGTAACGATGACCTTTAGATCAATAGAAGGTTTTTGAGATTGAAGCTAGCACAAATCTTAGAGCAATCGGATGGCTCATCTGCTGCTAAGTACGGTACTGCGCAGTAGGTGATACGATTCCACAAAAACTAAAAAGGTTAACAAAAATGTGCTTGTGCATAAACAAACTTGCATGCTTTTTTAGCATCTAAAAGGCTGGGTCAGAATCTGCTGTCTTTTCCTTTTCCTTTGTCCTCTTGCCTGTCCAGATAGCGACTCTGCTTCAGCGCCATCCCACCGTACACGATCCTCCGGGACGCAATCTCAGCCGTCCATCCACGACCCTTCGGAGCTCCAACGACCGCTAGCTTGTTTTTAATACTAACCTACCACTAATTAAGAGCAAGTGTCTCTGTCACTCACTGCCTGCCTCTTTGGTCTTGATCTTAGCCTCAACTCCACACAACACACCCCAGCCAGCTGGATTATAAATTAATAATGCAATATATATATGTTGGATAATAATAATAATATATACATCTTCTTTGATCCTCCAATGGGTTACATTTTTTTTCTCTCGTCTTTGAATAATAATAATATATAAAATTATTATATTATTATTTTCACGTCAAAAGATTTTAAAATATTTTCAAATTTTGTTTAATATAAATATAAAAAATTTATTATTATTTGATACTATTTTTCGGGTGAAGCCCGAATTACATCTCTAGTAGCAGTAGTAGTAGTAATAATAATAATAATAAATAGTAATCGGATATGTCATAATTGTGCCTTTTACAAAATCTTAACGCGGTGGTGTATATACATTATACTATACTATAATATAGTAAAGTGACATGACTGAATATGATTTGATGGGAACCTTTCTCTTGTATAATTAAGTTGCAAGTAAAAAAGAAGGGAGGAGGAAGGAGCGAGACAGAGGGCCGGCGAGAACAAACTTTAGTTTGCTCTTATCTGCTTTGTATGGTCTTCATGATCATGACTTCATGAGTTAGCATATTAGTGGTGGCATATGCCAAATCTTGGCCTCATGTTTTCCCTTGTCGTTTACTTGTGTGCACCACAAAATATCTGTGCATTTTTTTAAGTTCAAATATTATCGTCAAATTATTATGATGGAGGTTTTATATATTTTGCTTTTCCTGATGTACGGGTGTTAATGAGACGATTTTACTGGCCTGTTGGCAACTTGCATGGCAACTAGGCAGGCACTGGCATAACAAACCAGCCACTTCTTACATGTTGTATTTTTTTTTTTTTTTTAAGAATATGTTCCGATCCAATTGCAATATTGTTGATACCGTTATTTCAGTTATTGATGTAAATCAATTCATAATAGATTATTTTATATTAAATAATATATAATTTTACAACCTTTCTCAGTTTTAATATACAAGAAATTTAGTTCATTTTTTTTCTCTTTATTTTTTTTTATTTTTTTACCGCTTATTAAATGCTGTAGCTTTTTTAACTAATAAAGCACTTGTTTAAATCTTATTTATATATATGGTTCAAACAATAATTGTTAAATTATATAATAATGCAATTAAGTTCAAGTTCAATTCTAAACTCTCCTTTTTTTTTCTATCTAAAAATTTACAACAAGTTCAATTTAAATCTCTCTTTTTTTTCTTAAATTTAACTCAGTTCAAGTTGCCATTTGTACAGGAGCACAACATTGATAAATCATAAAGTAAGATAATTAATTAACAAAACAAGAATACTTACACAAAATCAGTGTGCCCTTGGAAAGATGGAATTAGTTTTGCCATTGAGGAGAGGACGGTCGAAAATGACGCCCAATTTGGTAAAAAATTTATGAATGAAAAGGAAAGTAAAAGAAAAAAACAAGAAGAAGATCTGAAGAAGAGATAACTGGATAAGTATGATTGGTCAACTGAAATGATCAAAATATATGGTCCAAAATTTTGGAAATGGAATTAAGGCATAAATAGAAACTCACTGAGGCTATAACCTAGTGGTAGTGATATGGGTTCCTACCGTGGAGATCCGGGATCAAGTCCCAGCAGGGATGGGCATAGGATAATTGGGGGTTTGCCTACGGGCTTTGGGCTTTGTTCAAAAAAAAAAAAAGTGTATATGAAAAAGGATCGCATGACAACTATTTATCTTGACATCCATGACAGTTACTATAAAATAAATTTATAGAAAATCTTAAAACTGGAATTTATTTTACAAACACGTTTATATACTCATAGATTGATTGTGTTTCAAATTTCATTCAATTTGAGTGTCATTGATACTCCACAAAGAATAAATAAATTTAGACTATTGTAATTAACATACAATTTTCATGGTTTTTGATGGAGCATCAAATGACACTTAAATTGAATAAAACTTAAAATACAATCGATATATGAGTATATTAACATGTTTGTAAAGATTTTTCATTTTTAAGATTTTCTACGAACATTAGCCATTGTTTCTTTTCTTTCTTTCTTCTTTTTGTTGAAATTTTTTTTTTTTAACAAATTGTTTCTGGCATTTAAATGGTTTGATTCATCAATATCCAACCAAAAAAAAAAAATCTCTAAATAAGACGCCTATATTTAGACACGAGACACATCTTTTCCTGATAATAATTAATAAGATATTAATAATCTAGAGGTTGCCCATTTCTTTTCTTATGAACATGGCTACTACTATTTAGTTCAATTTCAAAGAAAACAACCTTATCTTTTTTTTTTTTTTTCAGAGATCATACGAAGTAGAAAATCTTTCCAGCAACCACGTCGCGCCAAAATACACTTAGGGCTTATTCGGTAGTCACTAATCCTACATAAAAAATTTTCTATTAGAACATGATTCCAGATTGTATTTAGTGAAAACTTACGAAGAGCCCATCATTGATAGAAAAAAAAAATAATCCAGTTCAACTTAATTAATATATTCCTCCAAAAACAAGCATTTTAGAAGAATAAATTCTTATTAGGCGATAAAATTGTCTGCCGAACAGTTAATAGAAATTATTTCATATAGACTCTCAATTCCTATAGAAACCTATAGATTCTGTGTCTTACTCTGCTTTATTTATTAGAAATTCTACTTGTTTTATTTTATTTTTACTTTCATAAGTCATTATAACATAACCATGTTTATAAGGTTATTCTTCCTCTAATTTCCAAAGTAAAAATTATATATATTTATTTTTTCTCTCTTGACCAAAATGGTATATAAAGAAAAAAAAAAAGAAAAAAAAAGTAAACCATCACGTTTACTCTGCTCCTTCAAATTGTGTATCAAAATAGTCAAAATTATTTACAATATTAATTTTCCTCTATTACGGGCGTCACTAATATATATATATATTATCCGTACGTACTTTCATTTTTTTTCTCAACTTGATTTTGTTACAAAATATTCAAATTATGGCTAATTCTTCTATGGATTGGAACAAATTTAGACCGTCCATTTCCTATAAATCAAACGGCTGAAATTGACCCCGAAATTTCCTCTTCCGTTAAATCTGACGGAAAGAAAAGGTTATAATGGTAATTTACAGCGAACCGACCACTTTCTTTCTTTCGTTCTCTCCCACAAATGCCGCACCCTCAAACCCTACCCGCGTCGTCCATGGTACGGGGACCATACCGGGACCTGCAAGTGGACGCTCCTTCCTGCCTCAGCCAATCATCGGACCCGACCCCGACCTTGACGCGGCAGCGGCCGCTGTACAGCCCGTACTTCCCCGTGGGCTCCACCGGGCTGGACTGCCGCCTGGTGCTGTACCCGCGAGGCGATGTGTTGTTCGCCCCGATCACTGTTGCCTGAGCTCTTGGTACCGTTGGAATCGCCTCTCCTCCCCCTATCCAGCGGTACAGGTGGTTTAAGCTGTGAAGAAATGAATCAAAATAGAGAAAAGAGGGGAAAGAAACGGCCATGGTGCCGGGTTCCGATGGGGTTCCAACAAACTGAGATGAGATTGCTTCAATTAATGGCTCAGATCAACCTCACGACCATGTTCAATGCCTCAAAACTTCAATTCGATGCTTGAGTAATTGAAACTATTTGAGAGCAACACATGGTCCAAATCAGTGCATTCATGTTCCCTACGTAATCAGGAGATTTGAGAGCTTTCCAAGCTTTGTAACAGGCCTCAATTGTCTTCAAATATACCCCAATTAAATCCAATTAAGCCCAACTATCAACTCATCTTGAATTTTATAATTTCTGAAATTTTCTGAAAGTTGATGGGTGCTAAAAAGAATGCCATTTCCATGTCAGAGACTCAGAGTTTTATTTCTTTACTGTTTCATTCTTCTGGTACCTAAACTGTTTTTAGTTAAATGTAATTGATGCCCTCAATTGCTGATCACAACCGAAATCACATCAGTGCTTCAGTAATGCATCCCTCCGAGGCTTTGACTGATGCTTGGTAAACACAAAGGATACATTCTCTTCACAGAACCTTACTTAGCTTGTTTGTTAACCATATCCTAGTCGGGTCTTGATGTTCTAGCATAATCTTTCAACCCAATTTCATCTCTGGTATCGAAGTCGAACAACAAATTTTCAATGCCGAGACGGGTGTGGTGGCACTCATGGTTAGGAGCATTGAATCAGGGTTTTAATCCATTGAACATGATCTTGGGGTCAGGGAGATTCTATTCGAGCATTTAATTGAACCAATTTCCTCCCAGTTCATCGGAACTCAACCGGAGCCCGGCACCATGACCACTTCCCTTCCTTCTTCCTCTTTTCCGATTCACTATTTCTCACCCCCAAACAATACCACTGATGTGTGTAGGGGAAGGAGATGGTTCTGGCGACACCAAGAACACGTCGAATGGTGGTCGGAGTGGGGAGAACTTCGTTGAAGAAGTTGGCTGCCATGGCGGTCACAGCAGCGTCGGGTTGGAGGAGGAGATGCTGGGTTTGAATCCTATTAAGGCGCTGACAGGTGGGCTCCCTCCTTTGAGTAAAGTTAATTAATTGGTAGATGACAAGCAGGGCCCAGCTTCTTTTGATCACAGCCGTCGGATTCGAAGTCCTCTTAATCCATACCGTCGAGCTCTTCCTACTCAGTCTCAGCGAAGAGGTCACCAATTTGGTTATGTTCCTTTTGGTTCGTGCACCAGTCTCATGTGAACTGCAAGAGAGGAGAGAGACATGTCAGTGATATGGCTCACATAAATTAGGTGTAAATGGGAACTTACCACTCTCTTGCTATGTACCCAGCAGCATTTAACGAAGATTAATTGTAGCTCAGGGTCATGCAACTTCTATGTAGCAGTCCTTTCAAAGCATCAATGGGTCATTAGGAATTCTGTTACACGGTTCCCTTATCCAGAAAATCATACCTCTGTCTTCTATGGCCCATTTCGTTGTGATCTTTGGTGTTATGAGTCATTTTAAACCTCTGAAACGGGTCATAGCAACCCATTACATCATTTTCACACCATTATGTCATTATACAATTCCTTTTTCATAGTTTCACTATAAATTTCAAATCTTGAGCTCTGGTTCTCAGAAAATTACAAATAATATATCAAAATTCTTAGAATTTTATGAGAAATCTCAATATATCATAAGTTTTGAATTTCTTGCAACTTCATGACTTTCCCAGATTGGGCTTCTCACCCAGTCTATTTAAATGACATAAATTGATTTCAAATGTCAAAGTTGATTTCAAATGACATAAATTGCATCTGAATCGCATTAAAGTACTTATCTAACAAATATAAGTGCCTTAAGATGCCAATAACACTCCAAAACTGGCTCTAACAAATATAGTACGTTAAGATGTTAATAACACTCCAAATAGTACTAAATTTCAATTTAAATACATTTACATGGCTCTAAGTGTGTTTTCAATCCTGACCCCGTTTAAGCACATTATAATTCCAAAACTGGTTTCAAATGACTTCAATTGCATCTAAAGCGTTTTCAGGTACTTATTTAACAAATATAAATTCATTAAGAGGCCAATAACACCCAAATAAATTGCAATTTGAATGCATTTCAATGGCTCTAACTGTCTTTTCAATCAATTTTGACCTCGTTTGCGCACATTATAATGACAAAACTAGTTTCAAATGACATAAATTGCATCTGAAGCGCATTAAAGTACTTATCTAAAGAATATAAGTGTTTTAAGATGCCAATAACACTCCAAAATTGGCTCTAACAAATATAAGTACGTTAAGATGCCAATAACACTCCAAATAGCTATAAATTTTGACCTCGTTTGCACACATTATAATTCCATAACTGGTATCAAAAGACTTAAACCGAATCTAAAGCGCGTTAAGTACTTATTTACCGAATATTAGTGCGTTAAAAAACCAAGAACACTCCAATTAGCAATAAATTGCAATTTGAACGCATTTAAATGGCTCTTAGTGTGTTTATAAAAAAAATTGTCATCGTTTGCGTACATTATAATGTCAAAACAGGTTTCCAAAGACTTAAATTGTATATAAGTGCATTAAGATCCCAATTACACTTGAAATAACAACAAATTGGAATTTGAACGCATTTAAATGTATGCGCACGTGTGTGTTTTCAATAAATTTTGACCTCGTTTGCGCGCATTATAATGCCAAAACAGGTTTCAAATGACTTAAAATTGCATATAAGTGCATTAAGATACCAATAACACTCGAAGTAGCAATAAATTGCAATTTGAACGCATTTAAATAGATTTGAGTATGTTTTCAATAAAATTTGACCTCGTTTGCGTGCATTATAATGCCAAAACAGGTTTCAAATGACTTAAAATTGCATATAAGTGCGTTAAGATCCCAATAACACTCGAAATAGCAATAAATTGTGATTTGAACGCATTTAAATGGCCGTGTATTTTTTCAAAAAATTTTGTCCTCGTCTGCGCACATTATAATGTCAAAACTAGTTTCAAATGACTTAAATTGCATAAAAGTGCGCTAAGATCCCAATAACACTCGAAATAGCAACAAATTGCAATTTGAACGCATTTAAATGTGTGGCACGTGTGTGTTTTCAATAAATTTTGACCTCGTTTGCGTGCATTATAATGCCAAAACAGGTTTCAAATGACTTAAAATTGCATATAAGTGCGCTAAGATCCCGATAACACTCGAAATATCAATAAATTGCAAATTGAAAGCATTTAAATGGCCGTGTGTTTTTTCAAAAAATTTTATCCTCGTCTGCGCACATTATAATGTCAAAACTAGTTTCAAATTACTTAAATTGCATATAACTGCGCTAAGATCCCAATAACACTCGAAATAGCAACAAATTGCAATTTGAACGCATTTGAATGTGTGGCACGTGTGTGTTTTCAATAAATTTTGACCTCGTTTGCATGCATTATAATGCCAAAACAGGTTTCAAATGACTTAAAATTGCATATAAGTGCGCTAAGATCCCGATAACACTCGAAATATCAATAAATTGCAATTTGAATGCATTTAAATAGATTTGAGTATGTTTTCAAAAAAATTTGACTTCGTCTACGCACATTATAATGTCAAAACTGGTTTCAAGTGACTTAAATTGCATAAAAGTGCGCTAAGATCCCAATAACACTCGAAATAGCAACAAATTGCAATTTGAATGCATTTAAATGTATGGCTTTCAATAAATTTTGACCTCGTTTGCGTGCATTATAATGCCAAAAGAGGTTTGAAATGACTTAAAATTGCATATAAGTGCGTTAAGCTCCCAATAACACTCGAAATAGCAATAAATTGTAATTTGAATGCATTTAAATGACCGTGTGTGTTTTCAATAAATTTTGACATCATTTGCGTGCATTATAATGCCAAAACAGGTTTCAAATGACTTAAAATTGCATATAAGTGCGCTAAGATCCCAATAACACTCGAAATAGCAATAAATTGCAATTTGGATGCATTTAAATAGATTTGAGTATGTTTTCAAAATATTTTGATCTCGTTTGCGCATATTATAATGCCAAAACAGGTTTCAAATGACTTAAATTGCATAAAAGTGCGCTAAGATCCCAATAACACTCGAAATAGCATTAAATTGCAATTTGACGTATTTAAATGTTTGCGCACGTGTGTGTTTACAATAAATTTTGACCTCGTTTGCACACATTATAATATCAAAACTGGTTTCAAATAACTTAAATTGCATAAAAGTGCGCTAAGATTCCAATAACACTCGAAATAGCAATAAATTACAATTTGAACGCATTTAAATAGATTTGAGTATGTTTTCAAAAAATTTTGACCTCGTTTGCGCATATTATAATGCCAAACACATGTTTCAAATGACCTAAATTGCATATAAGTGCGTTAAGATCCCAATAACACTCGAAATACCAATAAATTGTAATTTTAACGCATTTAAATAGATCTGAGTATGATTTTCAAAAAAATTTGACTTCGTTTGCGAAGATTATAATGCCAAGACAAGTTTGAAATGACTTAAAATTGCATATAAGCGCATTAAAGTACTTGTGTAATGAATATAAGCGTGTTCAGATGAAAATAACACTCCAATTAGTACTAAAATGCAATCTAAACGTATTTGAATGGTTCTAAATGTGTTTTCAATCAATTATGACTATGTTTGCGCACTTTAAATTGCGAAAACCGATTTCAAATTACTTAAATTACATTTGAAGCGCGCTAAAGTACTTATTTAACGAATATAAGTGTATTGAGATGTCAATAACACTCCAAGTACCAATAAATTGCAATTTGAAGGCATATAAATGGCTTTAAATTTTCTTTTCTATAAATTTTGACCTCGTTTGCGCACGTTATATTGTCAAAACTGGTTACAAATGACTATGATTACGCACATTATAATTTCATAATTGGTTTCAAACTATGATTGCGCACATTTACAAATGACTATGATTGCGCATGTAAAAGACGTTAAAGTACTTATCTAACGAATATAATGCGTCAAGATCCCAGTAACACTCGAAATTAAGATCCCAGTAACACTTGAAATAGCAACAAATTGTAATTTGAACGCATTTAAATGCATCCGAGTTTGTTTTCAATCAATCTTGATCTCATTTGCGCATATTAATATGCCAAAACTAATTTTAAATGACTTAAATTGTATTGAAGCACATTAAAGAACTTATGGAATGAATATAAGCGCGTTAAGATGAAAATAACACTCTAATCAGAACTACAGTGTAATTTAAACGCATTCGAATGGTTGTGTGTCAAGATACCGATAACACTATGTGCCACCATTTCCGGACCGCCGACGAAGGAACGCAGTTTATGACGTTCTCGTGGGGAGAAAGGACACGGTCACCCTGTACGCGTGAGTATGTTAGTAGACGCTGTGAGACGTTCACTCTCAAACACTCACGCACAACGACTTCATTATTTTCAAGTGATTGTGGGTCTTGGATTCTGTGCCACCCTTTCCGGACTGCCGACGGAGGAACACTTAAAAAGATGTTTCTTGCGAGGAGAAAGGACACAGTCCCACCTGTACGCGTGCGCATGTTAATATACGTTGTGAGACGTTCACTCTCAGACACTCACGCACAAAGGTTTTATTATTTTCAAGTGATTCCAATGAGCGCAAGCCCTCATTGTTAATTACACTGAAGCTGTTAACTTCAGCCACCTCTGATTAAGAATAGGAAAATGCTAAAACATGTGTGCAAGTATATCATTTGAATTCGAAATGCATATGAGCACGAAATTCTCAAATATGTTTTTGATGAGAAGATATTTACAAGAAATGACAAATATATGAAAAATGTCATGGTCAAATGTCTTCGCTATTTGGACATTTATTTATACACTTTTGAATTTATTTTCAAGAAAAAAGCATTTCTGTGTTTTCAATTTGAAATTCCAAAATGTACTCAAATGAACATAAAATTCCCTAAAATTTGTATAAAATGATTTAGGAAAATATTTACAAGAAAATTGCGACTTTTATTTTGAAAATTTATGTTTTTGTCCTTTTTAAATGTGAATTTGAAATTTTGAATTTTTAAAATTTGAAATGTTTTTATACAGAAAAATCATAAAATTTGTGAAATGAATTTTAAAATTGATTTTGGAAATTTTTGGAGTTCGGGAAATATTTTAGAATTTTTTTATTTGAAAATCCGAAATTATTAATCTTAAGTGCTGTTGGGCCAAGATTCATTGGGTTCATGAACTAATCAAACTTCTGGGCTTTATTGGATTTTTGTTGGGCTTAACATCCTTTATGTTTATTTCTTCTTTCTTCAAATTGGGCCAGACAAAGGGGTTCTTGCATCAAAACTCGCACTCTTCTTTTTGTCTTGTTGATCTCAGCCGCCGGTGGCGATTCATGACGGGTCTCGGCGTCGACGCGGCTGATCTCCGATCAAGAGACGTCGTTGGAATTGTGAGGATAAGGAGAACAATTCTATGGTTTCTGATTGGTTGAAAATGGAGTAGTGTTCACTCGCAATCTGAATCAGTTCACCAAGTGCTTCCACTTGTTAACTCCACATCTTCACGACAACAACACGTCGGCTGCTGCCGCCGCTACCGCGTGACCTAAGAGCAGAACTCCCAACTTCTTCCGCGTGACCTAAGATCCGTCCTCTCCGTGCTTCGAGCGCCCTCTCCGCTGTTTCTCCTCTGGATCGCAAGAAAGAAGATGAAGAGACGGAATGAAGAAAGAGAAGTCTAACGGAAGCGGAAAGGAGCTAACGGAAGTATCAAACGGAGAAATATACACTTTTGCCCTTTTCAAAATTGAGGGCTGATATTTGTGCGCATACAATTTCGGCTTAATTGAATTTTTTTTTTTTTGATCCATAGAAGCATCACTCTCAAATTATTAAGGGTCAATATTTGACTATTCGGAGCTTTTCTGTGGGCTGCGTTGAAATCAGCCGTTGTTTCCTCTCATATATATATACAGTTATAGTATACTCTTAAAAAGGCAGATGATAACTGTACATTATTAAATAGCTCCAGTGTTATTATCATGCTAGTTAATTTCTTCTAATGCAATGATTTGATAATTGAAAAGGACACTATATAGTCATAATTTAGTGTTAATTAAACTTTGATCCAAATGATTTATACAATTTAGTTTTTGAAAAGGTGGAATTTTTATTTCACTATTTCCCGTTTCTTTTCAGGAAATCAAAATTTTAATTTTAATTAAGTTTTTGTTTTCTTCATATGTGAGGTTTTGTGAGGGAAACAAGAAATAAAAAAAAAATAGCTACTTAATTTATACTTAGAGATTTAATTATTTATTAGCCTCTGACTAACTATGTTTGACTATTTTTATACTAAGGTTTATTATATCAGCAAATATCCAGCTAACAGTTTCAAAAAATCAACAAAATAATTATAAAAATCAAGGTTTGGAGTGCCCTTACGTGCTGATCAATTATATAAATCCAAAGCCAGCTGGCAAATGTGCACACCCACAAATTTTTTTTTTTAAAAAAAAGTTAGCTGGTGTAGGATTATTAATTTATTAATTACCCAAAACATAGTTGTTTAAAACTTGGACCAACTTGCAACCACATAATTTGGCAAGCCATTTGTGATTAATATAATCTTCTTTGTGATCTTTTGATGATTACAAAGAGAGCTCCCACTAACTATGCTTCATATTATTTTTTAAGGGCAGTTAGCAAATTTGGATAAAACTATTGGACATGTTTAATTAGGCATTATTGGAAAAATCTTGTTACTTTATTTTCTTTTTGTTTGCTTGGTTATTACTTCGTACAATTAATTTCATAGACTAATCTTACAGAATTAATAATATAATTAGCTCAAACATTAATAAAATTTCGTTAAATTTCCCATCCCGTAATTATTAATTAATCCGCACCTCCCTAATATACATATCAACCAAAAACCTACTAAAGGGAAGAACATTTTTTTTTTTTTTATCTATTAAAAGCCTATTAAAGGGAAGAATTAATATTTTTAGTAATAATACATTTTCTCATGTCCCTTGGAATTTTGCTAAAGAGAGTATTGCAATTTGCAATTCATGAATCCATGTCGGCATGTACATATATCCTAATTAGGCCAATCACATAAGTGCAATTTGCACACTGTATATATTAAATTTCAACCCTTTCAACATTAATTAATTGAGTGCGATGCTTGTATAGTAGGTAGGTCCCATGCATGATGCATATATATTGCTTGTTCAGTTGATGAAATGATGCGTGTGTTGAATGTTCATCCCAAAACCCAAAACCGAAAACCAGAAATACAAAATTAAGGATTTCTCATGTCAAGAATATATCCTTATCCTATGAATAGTCAGTGTTGAATGCATGGCTTGGTTTGCCATGGATGGATGGATGGATGGATCATGGATGTCTTTCTTAGTCCGTACACATGTTATTACTTGTAAGTTATGACATAAAATAAAAGGGAAGCAACTAAAATCAGGAAACTGGAGTTCGATTATTATACTAACGTTATCATTTCAGACGGAAATGCTAACGCTTCAAAATTTATGTTACCGTGTCTGAAATCATGATTTACTGTGCTCAATAAATTTTATATATGAAAATATTGGGGAATAGAAAAACTTTTCATTTTTTAGAGTTTCTAAGTATTTATTTTGAATTTTAGAAAAAAACTCATAAATATTAATAAAATATTGATATTTGTACATGTTATTTTCAAAAATGCAAAATAAATACTAAGAAAACTCTAAAAATGAAAAAAAAATTATATTTCCTAATATTTCATATAAAGAATTTATTGAGCACACTAAATCGTGATTTCAGACATGATAACATAAATTTTGAGGCGGGAGTAGTCTAGCTTCAGTAAACTGATTGAAAAGGTTTGTGTTTAGACACTGGCACGAATTTTATAGCATTAAAAAGTAAAATCTTGTACATCTCGCCGTACCTCATGTATTAAATGTGAATTTGTACAAAAATATGTTAGAGGACTAGAAGATTTTCATAGAGCAATTGTTAGCAATCATACAATCATAAATAGCAATCTTTTATGAATGAAAACATTCACTAATTTTTCACATACAATTGTGACAACGATTTCTGTTTACGAAAATCAAACAAAAAGAAATTTTACGTGAGTTTTTTTTTTTGGAAGGAGTAGGTAACTTTTACGTGAGTTGTTAACTAGGGCTATATATAAAATAAAACTAAAAAAAATTGTGAGATTTTGCTTTCAAAGCATAATTCCAAGTAGAACTAACACAGATTTGTGCTTAATTATCATCAAAAAAAATACTCAAAAGTTTATAAGCATACATAATTAAATTCAGGGGGATTGAAGACGTGACGAGCCAATTATTTATGTTATAAAAAGTTCATTTCGCACTTGTACTTTTTAAATTTGGAAATCTCAATCTGTTGAAAAATAAAATACTGAAATAATAAAAAACAATCAATCAAATCGTGGAAGAAGAACATATATATGGCACTACAAGTTGACTTTTAAATTGAACTAATTATCAAGAATATCAGGATTTATAATATTCTCATATATATTGAATTAATCCGGCACATTTATAATCCTAGCTGCATGTTGTTCAATTTGTTCACCGTATCAATTAGTGAACCTAATTTATCCATAATAATAAAGCACACAAAGTAAAAGTCTTTGTCAGCCACTCAATTTTGTTTTTGCATCTTTGACATTAACTTTTTTTTTTTAATATTTATTTATTTACTAGAGCTGTAACTCGGGCTTCGCCCTGAAAAGTAGTAGCAAATAAATAATTAATAATTTTAAAAATTTTACAGATTTATATTAAACAAAAATTATAAAAAATTGTAATTTTTTCATGTAAGTAAATAATAATAATGATAATAATAATAATACGATAATTTATAAATAATAACATATATAAATGTTGGACCACTTTAAGAATTAAAATTTATTTCAGACATGTCACGTTCATCTTATTTAATAAGGAGAGGAAAAAAATACAAGCCATTGGATCAAAGTAGATGAAGAGTTTCAAACAAAATCAATAGTTAATAATATAGTGATGATGTGGCATAGTTGAGGTGCTTGAAAATCTACCCCTCTTTATGGAGTATAGATTTGTATTATTCATTTTGACTCGTAGAACAATTAAATAACCTATTAATAACACTAATAATGATCTAATTGTTCAGAAAAAAAGTAGTTTAATTTCGTTTATATATTTCTAGTTAACCCTTGTAATTAAGTTGTAATTAACCGCATAAAAAGATAAATCTGATACATTTACTGAGTAAACCTCACAATATATTTTAAAGCACGAAAAAAAAAGTTTATACACCGGAAAAAAAAAATTGTATGAAATTTATGAAAAGGTTAGCTCTCTAGTATTTAATTTCCTTTATCAGTTTATCTTTTCGAATAAATTTGATGTGGTTAAGGACTTAATTAAGGTGCATAGTTAGCAATTGCATATGGGACAGGATTAGATTTGGATTAATAAAAAGTTTCCATATGAAGTATTTATATTTCATTTTCATTTTCCTTACCTTTTGTTTATGCGTTATTTTTCATTAGTTGCTCAGTTATTGATCCAAAATAAAAATTAAAAATTGCTCTGTTCGCACAATTAAATGGGGTTGAATGTAATGCATCATTAGATATTAATTAATAAGTATGAGGATAATATATATGTGACCCAAATGTGGAGCACGGGTTTATTTTTAATGAAACTCCAGCAATTTGACAAGCTGTGTTCTCGCTGGAATGGAATGTCACCATGGAATGGCAAACGAGATCGTCTACCGCACTGCACATTCGGCAGTGCATATGTAACGGTGCAACTTACGTCGGGATCCGTGAAAAGTAATAAGTCTGAATCCTAACGTAAATTGTACCGTCAAATCCGCGCTGCCGAATGTACAGTGAAGTAGACAATCCTTCCTCATGGAATGGGGCCTCTACCTCTGTGCTCACAAAATTGTGGAGAATTCATAATCCACATAAAAGGCACACGTCTTGTATACATATCAATATATCATGATTCATGAATAATGAATATGCCCCCACTTACTGTGGTTGTAGCTTGAACTGGTCTCTCGTTAAACTCATACCCCCGTTTGGCAAGTGTAGTAAATTAAAGTGGAGTAAAACGTTAAATCACCTTAAATCAGTGGTGCTTAGTTGTAGTGAAGTAAATAGATGAAGTAAAGTTGATGTTATGTGTAAAATATGTGAAATGTTTGGTGATTTAGTTTACTACACCTATATAGCTGCGTTAACTTACTACACCTTAAATCATTTCCGTTTGGTGACTTAAAATTGATTTAAGAACTTAAAATCAATTTTACTACGGCTACCAAAACGCAGGGATAAAGTTTTAACTCAAATACATGTCAAGTGAGAGTTCAAACCAATATATATAGAACAATAAATTGTAGGGCCCTATTGTCGTGATTTGGACCATTGGATCAATACAGACGAACCAATCCGATCTATTCGTTATGATCCAACAGCTCAAATCGTAATAATAGAGTCCTACAATTATGGTAATAATAATAATAGCATATGCGGATTCTTTACGTAAAAATCTTGTGGGTACAATTTTTTTCAATTTTTAAAGTTTATAAAAACCTTTTCTTTTTTAAAAGAGAATATGCTTGTTTGATTTTTTTTTTTTTTTTTTGAGGTCATTGTAAGGATATAATTGCTAACATATGGTACTAATAGTATTTATATGCATCCCCAACGTCACATATTACGACGGTAAAAGAAAAGAAAAGAAATAATTATAAATTCATTTTCAAGGTTTTCTTATCCTTACTAACAAAAGCATATTGGAAAAAATGACATGAAAGGCTATCTTCCCAAAATAAGAAACCTGAGCCGTTAATCATTTTCTTGGATAGATCAGAACCGTTGATTTACGTTAATGCCTGATGATGTTAATATCTCAGCCCATTAAAATTTAAGGTCCATATCAATTTCCTCACTATAAGGTGCATTACATGTTATCTTAAAAATTTATTATAAGAAATAACAATTTCAGCCCAAAGCAACGTGTGGGCTCTTTACTAGTATAACATAAGGCTTGTTGAAATTAGCTGAGATCCAAATTGGATCGATCTCAGGACCTGAGATTCTACTATAGACATTTGAGATTATTTCAAAGAGGAGGGATCCATTGACAATGGTCATCCTTAAAAATTTGTAAAAAATCATAAAAAATCGTAAAAATGAAAAAAAATTTATGGATGCATTATTTAACTTATAGATTGATAGTATTTCAAATTTCAACCAATTTGAACATCATTTGATGCCTTATCAAAATTTTGTACATTTTTTTAACGGTTGTAATTAAAAGATCTTTAAAGAGCTATCAAATATCGCTTAAATTGAATATAATCAGAAACATAATCAATCTATAAGTTAAGCATAACTTCCATAAACTTTTTTCATTTTAAAGATTTTTTATAATTTTTTACAAATTTTTAAAGATGACCATTGTCAAGACTGTCAAAATATGCATTGTCAATGGATGGCTGCAGGTCCAGAGCTCGCGATTACAGGTCCTCCTCTATTTCAAAAGAGTAATACCTAGTGTCCACTCTATGGATGTCCATATAAGACATATGAGAGATGACAAGTAGGTCCCAAAATGTAATGCTTACACCTTTATATGTCTTCTATAGACATCCATAGAATGGACACATGAAGTTTCTCATTTCAAAACCTCCCCTAAAAACCATATCTGTCAGGTCGCGATTACAGGTCCTGAGATCCAGTTTGGAGATACGGACTCAACGGAAGGCCATTTAGGATCCAGAGAGGGGAATGTGTCCACTCCAGTGTCTATCAGACTATCACAACAAACAGTGAAGCTACAGGATTTTAATTGTGTTGCCAACAGCACAAATTAGTCCCCCAGCAAAACTGGCAGCAGCAGCAGAAGCGGCAGAGGCAGAGGCACATGCAGTGGTTAAAATAAAAACAACCACCTCACTCACCTCATCAGATTGTGGAATCTCCATTCCAATAAGAAGTGAGACAATTGCATGTGGGTGTGTGGTTTGTTACAAGCTTTACTTGGCATCCATCCATATGGATAAGTGACAACTGATTTCATTTGGATTTTGTGTAGATACGATATGATGTTGGTTTTTTTTTTTTTATCTTTTTTTATTTTTTACTTCATCTGTCCACAGAAGAATGAATTTGTAGCACAAGTAAAAAAAAATAGTGGAAGAGTGAAATTACTTTTATGTCCTCAATTAGTAGAAAAGTGAACATTCTTGGAAGGAGACGAGAGGCATTTTGAGAATTTCGTAATATATATATATATTTTTTTTTGAGGAAGAAAGTTGATTCAAACAAAGGGTATAAATTAATTTAATTATAGACAAATTGTAAAGAGTATAAATTCATTTAATTGTGAACGGAGGAAGTATTTTTTATTTTTTTGGGTTTTTGAATGCTAGACACCTTCACCTAGAATTTTCACCTTAATTTGATTCATTGTATTGTGTATGTATAGGTGCACTAATTACCAGTATATATAGGGATTCCAAATCAGCAAATTAAGAATGTCACCTAATTAAGGAGACATAAGCCATTTTTTAGTTTTAATAAGTTAATTAATTAATTAATTATCTCTTATTTAAATAGACAAGAAAACTGTTTCCTCCGTTGCTTGACTATAGGTAAGCATCATTTAAAAAATATTTTTCAACCTGAAAATTAGATTATTGTGACACGTGTATTTGTGATGGTGAGTGTGGTATGGGGGGTGGGGCTCAATGCAACTAATAATGCATCCAACAGCAAATACAAAACAATTCAGATGGGAAATTGTTCCTATTCAATTATTACATGTGTTTTCCTCAGAGCTGCAAATTGCAGGTAATAATAATTATTCAATTAATTACTTGCATTTCCATCTCTCTCTCTCTCTCTCTTTTTTTGAGTTTTATCACTTATAAAACAAAATAAATTTTTTATTTTTTTGAGGAAGGAGTTCATTTGTTGAATTAACAAATTTTGATATGCTTTTTTTTTTTTATAAAAAGAATAAAATAAAATGAATTTTAAAACTGTCAACAGAAAAATTTCTTTTAATTTGCTGGGAATAAAGTGGCAGATTTATTTGGCAATCATATCATTCCAACATAATTTCGACGTGGCACGTGCGAAGTTTATTACAACAGGAAATGCAATGCATTGCCTTAAATTTAAATTGAAATCTAAGCATGCATGCAGGTGCCCTTCATCAAGCCATGTTGCATTGTAATTAAATAAAACCAATACTCTATTGTATTAAAAAGGAAACAACAGTTGTAAGCTAAATATATACTATATTATAAAGCACGTAACTATTGGACGTCTCCTTTTTTTTTCTCCTCCTTCAAATTTTTTTAATTCCCATTCTACCCCTTAATCAACGGTAGGGATCAAAATGCATTGATTTCAAAGGTATTGATGTTCTCTAATTAAACAACTTCCTCTCCATTTTGGTTTTTACAAAACTGGAAATATATCAATTTTGGTATGGAAGACATCAATTTGATTATAATTTACATTAATGAGGAAATAATGCTTTATATTCTAAAATTCAATGAGTTAATTTAGTGTAAAGATGAAATTTAAATGGTAAATAATTAGCTAAAAACCAAAAATACGTTATATGTATTACATGGCATGAGCTCAGAATTTGAAACGCCTGCAAACGGACGGGTCTCTTGCTAGTATATATAATCATGTCTAACAGTTTTCTTCTCCTCCAAAAAAATATCCAAATTAACTTGCTGTCCCTGAGAGTAAGATTATCCTAGATATATCTTGAGATTAATCTCTATACAGAAACCATTAACCAACACTGTCAAATCTCAGCAACCAAGTAACTCAGCCTCATTAAAAAATTATTGGTGATAACGTAGCGTTTATAGGATATGTATCCATAGCGTCATAGCGTCTATAGGTTATAAACTTGACATATAAATTATAAAATTTGATGTATCTCTTACAAAATTTATATGTCTATATGGACGTGCGAACATATTTTCTGTGAAACAAGATGTTTCTCTTGAAAAAACCTCAAAGGATTTGAAAAAAAAAAAATCAACTATATATCACAAACTCAGATTACCATAAGCCTGAGAGTTCCAAACTAATCAAAGTCATGAACATTCAAGTTCAAGTGTTCAACCCATATTATATATTTCAAAGTAAATGAAAAAAAAAAAGATATTCAAACCAATCACCTCTGTATTTTAACCACAGTGCAGTTAACAGTTTATTGACAATTGTCAATCATGTTTAATTACCAGCACTGCACATCCTTACTTTTAATAAAAAGAAATTGAATTTTTTGATATGAAAGTTCTCTTCCCCAAGGAATAGATCTCAGCCGTTGATTGCTTACTTATATTAATCACCACCGTTGACATACCTTAATGTCTCAACCCATTAAAACTTAAGACCATATCAATTTTCTCAATTTTAAACCCATTACATATTATCTTAAAAATTTATTATAAGACATAATAATTTCAGCTCAAAGCAAGGCGTAGGCTCTTTACTAGTGTGATACCAAAAGTAACTTAAAGGAGGCATAGCTGACATGTTTATATATGATAATAAACTTCATTCAAAATAAAAAAAAAATCAAGCCAAATCTTGCTTAGATTTAATTTACTAGGATATAAAGTAAACCCTAATTTCTATATTCTTTATGAGATCTTCAAATATCTTGTTGATTATCCCAAGATAACCGTTTTTCAAAATAAGTAAATCAATTAATTACTTCCTCATAAGTCATAACATGTTCCCTCTTAGATAAATATAAATATTCAATGGTTTGTGTCCTCTCTAGGGTTTGGTCGGTGCGTGAACCTTTTTTGGATAATACCTTGAAGGGATCATTATAAACTAATTAAGCAAACTAACTACATTAGGTTAGTTAATAATATAAGGTACTTATTTTCCTCATTAGCACCCTCAAAATGAGACAGAATTATGTATATTAGCATATATGTTTTTTTTTTTTAAAATTTGGACTGCTTTTTTATGCAATGCAACAAATTGTTCAAGATATGTAGAGAAATTTACCATTTAATAAAAATCTTTAATTAGAAATGAATAAAATAGAAAGTATATATATCTGTATATGTTGTTTTCAATAGTGCAAAGACAAAGATTCGGCTAAGATTTGATTTTGGAAGATTTCCCTGATTTTGGTGGACAAACATCCAGACTCTAGATTTTATAAATTTGGTTAGTATGTTTATCTTAGTTAACAATATATCTGGAAACTATAATTAACAATATGTCCTTAATTTATATTGGGTTGATAATAGAATTTTGTTGGACACACTGTAATTGTTACCAAGCATTTCATTTATGTACATCATTTGGCAAAAAAAAAAAAAATTATGTGCATCAGTGCATTGCAACCATATAGACATCACAAACGAATAAACGATTTTTACTTCTATAAGAAAATATTCTGTCGAATTTGTATTCATAAGCCCAAAATACAGAATTTCAGCCTCAAGAGTCAAGGCCACCTTCAAATCTCCAATTAAACAACATGATATATTAAGTGGGCTGAATTCCTAAACATCAGCTGTCGGTTTACAAAGAAGAATTGGCCTTTTTAAGTCTATAAGTTTCTTGATTCAAAACCCAAAATGGATCACCCGCCTCTAGTCATATTGAAGAAGCAGACTCGTTTGTAGGGAAAAAAAAAAAAAAAAAAATTAGCTTACAACATTTTAAACCTCTTTATTGCTAAGAGAGAGGTACGTACGAACTATGTGTTTTATATTTTTCAAGCAAGGAATTCCCCCTTTTTTATTATATCAAATGTAGATATTTTTGGGGATTAACATGCATTTCGAAGAAAACCAAAGTTTTCCTCTTTCTGTTAGTAGAAAGTAGAAAATAAATTTAGTAGACATGATGAAAATCAGGGTATTGATTACACAAAAGAACATAATCACTAGCAGCTAACATAACACTAAAGTTTTCATCAGCAACTAAACTGATCGGAATGACCGCCGAAAAGAGAATTTTACAAAGCCTGTAATTAACAAGTTCTGCCAAATCGAATCGATTTATCTGACACAAGTTTTTGCAGCACTTATCGTGTAGGGGCCGATATGAAAACTGGTAAATTCAGAGAAAATGAACCTGAACAATGCAAAAGAAAAAAGGGATACATCTCAAAAATGTTTCCTATATACTGATTGATACATTGCTGTGTTATAAATTTATAATGTATTTTCACAGAGCAACCATCATTATAAAAGGAAGAAGAAAAAATCATGTATATCTTTCTGATATATATGCACTATCAGATTAGTATCTAATACAAAATTTTCAAAACAGAAGCGTTCGATTCACAGGTCACTGCAGCAATCCGGATTCGTTTGGAAAAACAGGCAGTGCTCCCCACTCCAGACCATATCCACAGCTGTAATTCTTCCTCGCATGATCGAGCTGAAAATTGGTACACACCCAAATGTGTCAGTAGCGACCAAAGAATATATTACTTGTGCATTGTTCTGTTGTATACAGTAGCATCAGCAAACACAATACTTAAACCTTTTATGTTATGTAGCACCACAGAGACATAAACCTGACAAAATTAACATAAAAAGTATAACAAAAGTAATTACTTATTTCATATACCTCAGCAACGAGAACAAGCCTGGCTCGGCTGCCGAGCTTTTTCATTATATGAGAAGATACGGCACCATTAGAATCCACTTTTCCCCTCAGCACAGCCTACAGTCATGTTTTGCAAATGCTCGATGTTATACACGATTGCAGACATGTACATCCGGAAAACCAGTATCAGGGAGCAGAAACTGACCTCTCTGAATTTGTACTGGTAACCAATGCTTCCGATATAATATCTTGTGGCACGATCGTAATGGAAATTAGAAGCAACTGAGGCCTGCCAAATAGAGAATGAGATTATTGACATAATATTACAAAAGTTTTCAAATAAAAATTTTTCATAACACGGGTATCATACCTTCTTCAATATAGGATGTACGTACGACAAAGCAATCGATCCATCAGTGGTAACTTCTCCAGCTGCTTTCTGAAAAGAGATAACCATGCCAAAATCATTGAAGTTTAGTAACTGTTACAAGTGACAAAAACTGACTTGTAACTATTTTCGGGTGGAAGTAAATGAACACTCAAGTAAAATAAACCGACCACTCCGTCAGTGCCGTATCGAGCAGCAAAAGCACCAACAGGTCTGTTCTGTTCACCCAGCCAAGACAGTTGACCTCCCAGTGATAAATTTGGCATAACATTCTGCAACATAGAATTAGAAAAAAACAAAAAATAAAATATTTGCAGTTCGACTTCGATCAGTATATATGGTTGTATAAAGAGTTAAGGCACATTATATTATCTGCTATTACTTCTTCCGAGATACCTGAATGTAATTAGCACTGCAAGATTTGTCGATTGTTTCGACTTGAAAGCGAGACTGAAAACCATTTCCCTGCGGCGGACATGGAAACAAAATAAGAAAGTAACTCACTACACACACATTTACATATTCATAAAGTGCAGACAATTGATTATCAGAGTAAATTTAAGCAGTCGGTACTCAGTACCTTGTAATCCAGGAAGAGTTTGCCATATGACCAATCAATCTGTGCCGGTAGCTGACAGAGAAGTATAACAAGCTTAAATTACAACAGTTTCATGTAATTCTTCTATCATAATAATTATAACGCCGGCGTTATTAATTTCACCTTTTTCATTTGAGATTAGCTATTCAATTGAATCATAAAAGTACCTCGCCATACACATCGCAAGAGAACCGATCAGCATGATTGAACCGGACGCGTCCCTTCAGTGTTCGATTTGTATCTATCTTTCCAACAAGGAGAAGCTGCAGAAGTAGTTCTTGATCATCAGGAACTGACTAACTGCACTCAATAAAAAGCAAAATGAAGGGGGAATAACTAATAAAAGATTGCAATAACCTTTGGAAGAGTGAAGGAAGCACCAAACTCATAATCGGCAGTGGGGGCTTTGCAGATCTCCGGCGCATAGCAAGGAAGCTCCACCTGGTCCGTGCTGAACCTGCCGACAGATCGAGCATTCAAGATCGGTCCTCAGGAATAATTTATATAACAGAAAATGAAGTAAAAATAGAACAATTGCTGCTTAGATTAGATTGATGTTGAATAAATAATACTTGTGTGAGATCATGAGTCTGTCGCTGACGCTGCCGACTCTGCTCTGTACACGGCACCTCATCCCCTCGAACACCCACTGCTCCAGTATGCCTGGAACAAGATCAATCACCGAAACACAGGTACCAGTGGATTTACTGACCGATTCACAGAGAAATTATCTTTCATGAACAGAAAGAATGCATGTAAAGGCATTTCAGATCAATCTAACTAAGAATTTCCATCAAGAACGCATCTTTCTGTCGATTTCGCACAAAACAGTGCGCATTTTTAAAGGCAGTTGCAATGTAAAGGAAATGAAATGATCGAGTGCTCACGGTTAGCTTCTCTGTGGATGTGGTGGTATGGCACGGGGCAAGAAGGGAGGTTCATGTAGTAGGCCTTCTTCATCTCCATCTCATCCTCGTACTCCAGCGGCACATTCGCCATGGGTTGCCGAGGCGCATCGGAAATGAGACTGACGATGGATCCCATTGCACCAAACAGTGCAATTCTGATGCTTTGTGCAGAAGTGGAGTTTGTGAGGGAGTGAGTGAAGAAATAACAGAGTTTGAATTTCAGGAAGGAGTTCTTCTCTGAATGCTCATCCCCTGACTTACTGCATTGTGCAGTATTCGCACCATCAGCCATTGGATTGTCCCAGATCCTCGCTGGCACGAATCTGGAGACAATCTAATGGCTGACGCTGTGAACTGCATAATGCAGTGCATCAGTGGATATGAGTTTGTTTTGGCTTTGGGGATGATGGTGGTGATCTTCTGAGACGGAGTCATGTGGAGTTAATAATGTAGAGAGTGGTGCTGTAGAGAAGTCTAAGGCTGTAGAGTGTTCGTTACACGGAATGCCGCAGAGAAAGGATGTTCGCTACGTAACGGAGTTCTGTAATTCTGTTACGTTCGTGTTGGAGTTGGAACCGATGGGAGTTGATCTCCTGAGACGGAATTCTGTGGAATTGGTGTAGTGAGTGAGTGGGCTATGCAGACTGCAGAGGAAGGGTTTTAGCTTGACTGCTTGAGAGTAGCTGAGCTGCTACACGAAGTGTATCAGAGAGAGAATGGTCACTGCGTAACGGGATTCTGTTTCCGTTCTTCCGAGTAGGACCCACAACTCAGAGTTGTTGGGGCGATCTGTTCGCACTTGGAGGGACAAAACAGCAGAAATATGCTGAACTTCTATGAATCGGATCCGTCCGATCTGAAATGAACGGGTGGTGATGTGGATCTGTTGCATGACGAAATGTTCACCTCTACTGATGAAAGAAAGATACAAAAATTTCATGATTTTTTTTGTAGACAATTGCGCCTGTAAACTACTGAGATATTTGTTGGAAGGTGCATGTCAATTTGATCGGATTTTATTTTATTTGTAATGACTCTTAAATTTTCATGCTTGTGGAGATTTTCTCCTACAAGCAAAGAAAAGAAAAGAAAAAAAATGTAAAGTAGCTAATCATAAATAAAAAAAAATCCATTTTATTCGTATTTAATTTAAGAATATAAAATTACAAATGATTGTGAGTTTGTAACAGCTCGGCGATAATTTGAAGATTTAAATGAGAATTAATAATTCGATTTAAAGATTGCAAACATGAAACAACTGGATGCTGTATTACCAATTTACCATATAAAAAAAGAAAATATATGCAGTATATATTTTGTATTTCAGATTATCAGGCTATCGGCCATAAAATGCTTCCCGCTAAAATTGGAAAACAACAACAAATCACTCCTCTCTAAATTTACACCACAATTTCCTCTCTTTTTAATCAATATTTTCTCATTCTCTCTGAATCCTCCAATCATTAGGCATCTCCAATTTATCCTTTGAATTTCCAAACTATGCAGACAGATGAACCGCCGGCCAAGCCGGTGCTCCGGCACACCCCGTCACGGGCACAGCCCGTCGTCGATTCTCTTTCCCTGATCTTGGGTCCCATCGCTGACTCCGTTGGAACCGAAGAGAACCCGGCATTGTCGCTCCTCCACAACCAAACCATCTTTCAAGAAATCGTGACTCGTCTTCGGCACACGAATTCTGGCTCTGGCACGGACGACTTGTGTCGTTGGCTCTACGATACGTTCCAGTCCAACATTTCCGACCTCCAGCTCGTCGTCATCAGTTACATCCCTACACTTGCCGGTGTGTACCTATGCCGTACTGTTTCCTCTAAAGAAACACTTGCGGGCTTCGAAGCGGTGTTCCTCGCTCTGTACACGCACGAGATGGTGATCCGCGGAGGCGAGCCTTGTAATGTCATGATTCCTAACATGCGCATTTCGGGTGCGGTTGAGTCGGCTAAAACAGCCGTCAAAGGGAAGGGCGTGGCGACTGAGCTTGAACCGATCGAGGTCGTGCTTTCGCCGACACTGGAGCCGTATAACATGATTCCGGCCACGAAACAGGGCTTGATCATCAGCGTGGCGCTCGATTTGTACTACAACAACATCTCCGTCATGCCTCTCTATTCCAAGACCGAATTCTGCGACTTCTGCGTCGTCTGGGCAGGCCAGGAGGGATCATCTGTATCGAAACCGAGCATCGAACCGGAAAACAAAGACGACGATAATGAGGGGCAACACAAGGTCAAGTCTGACCGGATACCGCTCTCATGGGAACTATTTCAATCCGTGCTGAGGATCTTGGGTCACTGTCTTTTGGGTCCCGCAAACCCGGAGGAGCTCAAGGAGAAATCCTTCAAGGCAGCCAAGTGCATTCATGCGAGAGCAACGAAGGATTTTGATTCGAAGGCGATCCTAGCGAGCCGGAGCTTGGTCCGGTTAGCAGGAATGGCCGAGGAGGCCATGCCGGAACTGACACTTTCACCTATCAGTACAGATCCCTCTGAATTAGAGCAATTGAGGGCTTCTGTTTTCTCTAGATAAACAATTTCCTCTTATTTTGTTAGAAATAATATGACTATTTTTTTTTTTTTTTTTTGGAGATAAAGATGAGATTTTGTTAGAAATAATTGGGTTGTTTTTGGTTGAATTTATCTGCAAATAATTGTTATGGTAATAATATTAAGGAAGCATTTGCTGATCAAGTTCTTACTGCAATGCAACAAACCTGCTTGATTTAGAGGAGAAATAAAAGATTCCAAAGAAAAAGTTCACAAAACTTTGCTAGTTCAACAAACAACAACTTAAAACTGTCATGATACATAAACACATGAACAAAACCAACTACACCATAACATACAATTTAGTTATTCCTGAAGGAACCAAAAAGAGAACAAAAAAAAAAAAGTGCATAACTAAAAAACATTTGAACATCATAATTGAGCACAAATCAAGCTCATTGTTTATTTCTGCCGTCTCTTCCGGCAATGCCTGTTCCTTCTCCTCCCATCTTACCGGGATCAGTGAAACCTATACCAGTCATCTGATCGGCTTGCTTGACACGCAGCATAATGTCGTCTTCTTTGTCCCGCATTATCTGGTCTTGTGCGGCAGGGCCCGTTCCCTCTCCCCCCATCTTACCGGGATCAGTGAAACCCGTACCAGTCATCTGATCGGCTTCCTTCACATGCAGCATAATGTCGTCTTCCGCTTTCTCTCGCATTTCTTCTTTTCGGGCATCGTTACTGCTGTCAGGCTCGCCTCTCTTGCTGGCCACTACATCCTTCGGCAATGTCATCTTCTCCTTCAGCGAATCGTTCATGCTAGGAAAAGCACCGTAAATGTTATCAGCTGCCGATCTTCCCCTATAAGTTTGTAAACAAATTAAAGGTAAAAAGTTAAGAACTTTGAAAAAAAAAAAAAACACATGCTTGAACAATATGCTAGTCTAAATTATTAGAGTAAATTATGCCAATTGACCATAAAGTATCACCATTTTACTAAATTGGTTCTTAAAGTTTTAAAAATACAATTGGCCCTAAAGTATCACCATTTTACTAAATTGGTTCTTAAAATTTTAAAAGTACAATTTGGTCTTTAAAGTATTGATTTGCTACCAATTTGATCCCTAAAGTTTGGATGTACCAATTTTGAAACTTTAGAGACCATTGGTGTAATTTACTCTAAAATATAAATTGTGACATGTAATTAGCGTAGTAACATATATACATGCAATATCTTGAAAATGTTCTTATTCATCACCAAAGCCAAATTTAACAATTAAAGTTCCTTATAATTGGGGCTTGAGAGCTTCATTCATATATTTAATTACCAATTTTGAAGAAAAAAAAAATACTGTGTTTATTTCGACAATTGAACGAACTGACATACTTATCACTCTCACTAGGTTCATCGAGCCGCCCTCGATCTTCCTCCGCTTTCTCCGCAGCCCTCTGCTTCACATCGTCCGACTGCTTCCTTGCAGACTCATTGGTTTGTCCCTTTTGATCCTTCATTTAAAAAAAAAAATACCATAACAACTTCACAATTCAACAACAATAACAAAAACAAACAAACTTATTTTGATTGAGTCGTAAGTAGCGACCACCCTTTTATCTATCCACCGGTCCACCGTATTTTTATGAACAAACATCATTTTTCATCATTTTTCCGTAAACATTTATATATTTCCGATCAACATATAAGTATGTTTATATGTTATTTTATAGTAAAAAGATACACTACGGTTTGTATCCAGGTTTTCAGTAAACATTTATGCAACTATGATAAGCACATAAATGCATGTGGATGTGTCAGATTGTGAGAGAGATGGATAGGTGGCTTACTTTTAGGTGGACTTTACATGTTTTCCTTCTAATTTCAGCTATTAATTATAAAATAACTAACCTTGGTTTTCCCTGCAAGTTTGATTCTGGCCTCTTCTTTCCCTTCGCCCAAGAACTCCCGGGCCTTCCTCGCCGCCTCGGCAGCAGACTCCTTGTACTCCCCTGCTTTATCGCCTGGACTCGCTTTCCTCGGCGATGCACCTTCATAATCCATCAACTTGGCATTACCCCGGTCTTTGGCCTCGCCCGCTCTCTCCTTGGTCTCCTCCACGCCGCCCTTTGCTCTATCCTTCACCTCTCCGGCCTTCTCCATCGCCACATCTTTCGTGTCCCTCGCCTTGTCGGACGCCTCCCGTGCCTTCCCCTTCGTCGTACCGGTGACGGCATCCAGGAACGACCTCGCACCCTTCTCGATGTTCTCCACAACGCCGCCGCTGCCACGGGTTTCCCGGTTTAACGCGGCCTTGTCTTCCTCCACCATCCTCGCCACCGCCTCGTCCCGGTCTCTTCGGGCCTCCTGTAGAGATGCCATGATAGTTGTAACTGTTCTTGCTGTATAGTATACTTCTCAAGTACTTTGCTCTTCTAGGTTTTCTGGTTATCCTCTCTGCTGCTTCATGCAGCTCAGTTGTGAAGTAGGGAACTTTAAATAAGAGCGGTATGTGAATGTGATAGCTGAGTGATGATCCTGGGCATGTTGGTAGGCGTAGACTGATAGGAAACTTGGAGGTTCTTGCACGTGTCAGAAAGCTTGACGCGTGTGCTAGATGGATGGTACACGTTCTCATGCCACCGAGGTGAGAGCCTTTCCGGCCCTTCTGCAATAATAAATTACAATCGAGGATTCATATTACACTCTCTCTCTCTCAAACATGTCATAGTTTAGGGGTGTAAATGAGCCGAGCGCTCGTTAAATTAACAAGCCAAAAACGCAAGTTAAGATCCCTGCTCGTTTAATTAATATGCTGACTGAGTTGAGTTTAGTTAACAAGCTAAAAACGTAAGTTCAGATCCCTGCTCGTTTAATTAATAAGCTGACTGAGTTGACTCACTAAACTCGTTTTTTTTTAATAATAAAATTTTAAGTATATTATATTAAAATTTATATAAAAATCAACAAAATTTTTTTTTTTTTGAAAATGAATAGCACCCTAAAATGAGAGGCTTGCTTTCATTACTTTCTGAAAGCAAACAAGGTTCAAGTGACAGATATACAAAAGATTTGTATATCAACACATACATATAGTCAGAAAAAATAAAAACCAAAAACCAAAACATATCAAACTCATGTCTACTTAGTCAGATACCAATTGTAAGCATAAATCTAAGTCAGAATTAAGGACAAAGACGTAACACTAGCATATATCTAAAACTCTAATCATCGAGTAAGTCTTCATCGGAGAAGTCAATGAAAGGATCATTGTTGCTAACTGGTTGAATCATCACTTGAGCATCCTCATTTTCATCCGGGTCCAATTCCTCCTCTTGCATCACAGGATCATGCAACAGATGTTCACCAAGCCCATCATCTCCATGAGGAACAATGGCCAATGGATTGGAATGAATGGAAGCTGTGCAGCCAGAGGATACTTGAGTTAAATCAATAACTGTCTTATGGATCAAACCAGCACCCGATGACTTTTCACCTGTCCATAGTTTAAATAAATTCCATATTGTAAAATACAAAGCATTAGCACAAGGTATCTTACTGTTTTGGAAAATAACAGCATTCCTATAACTCCATATAGACCTAATAACTGCAGCCAAGATCATGCCCCAAAACATAAAATCATTGTATGGCAATAACAAAATGGATTGCCAAAAGGTTTCTATGGAGGAAGTCTGTAATAATAAACCTTGTGGATGTAAAGATAGCAACTTAATCCAAAATTTATTAATAAAAGTACAATGAAGAAATAAATGAGAAACTGTCTCCTAAGAGGGGCAAAATTCACATCCAAAAACACTTGGCCAGCCCCTTCTCAACAAGTTATCCTTCGTTAAAATTTTATTATTAATTGCTAACCATAAGACCAATTTAAATTTTAAAAGGTATTCTTAAAGACCAGACATATTTACTTATTGGACATAAAATACCACCAAAGTTTAAGAAATTATACATTGACTTCATAGTATAAATACCATAAGGCTCCAGTTGTCAATGGACAGAGTCAATGTCAGAGGAGAAATTAACATTATGCAATATTGATAATAGTTCAACCTTTTGTTTTCTCATTTCCTTGCTAACCCTTCTTGTCAATGCCAATTTAATATTCCCATTATTCCACACATTGGCAAGGGTTTTTTTTTTGTCATTTTTACATTTCTCAAAAACTAAAGGAAATTGAGTAGCTATAGAACTGTTCCCAAACCATACATCATGCCAAAAGTTGATAGAATTCCCATTACCTACAATTTTAACAGTATGAAGTGATAAAAAATGTTTAACAGATAAAAAAAGATTTCCAAAATGGAGAGCAATGTGCAGCACAATGAGAATTAATAGTAACCAGTTCTTTCCATAAACTTTTGTAGTCTTTATAAAAGTATTTCCAACCCCATTTGCATAAGAAAGAAATATTCATTTGGTCCAAGTTTAATACACCCCACCCTCCATGTTCCTTAGCCATACATATAGTATCCCACTTAACCAAATAATATTTTCTAGTAGGAAATGATTGAACACCAGCCCACATAAATTTCCTTCTAATTTGATCTATTTTCCTCAAGACCCATTTGGGTATTCGGAACATAGAGATGTAATATAAAGGTATGGATGAAATAACAGAATTTAAAAGAACAATTCTACCAACTAGAGACATATATTTACCCTTCCAAATAGGCAACTTAGCCTGTATTTTATCAATTAATTTTTGTCAATCTGCTCTAGATGGCTTTTTCTAATGGAGAGGCAAACCTAAATATTTAATAGGTAATTGTCCTACTTGACAATTCAATAATTGTGCATAAAATTTAATCAACGTATCATCAAGATTTAAAGGAATAATTTCAGATTTACTATAGTTAATGGATAAACCTGAAACAATTTCAAAGGCTCTTAAGGCCCATTTCAGATTTTCAATTTGAATGGGATCTGCCTTGACAAACAATAGAGTATCGTCGGCATACTGTATATTCATCACCTTATGAGAATCAGAAAGAATTGGTCCTAAACCTTCAAATTGCCCAAGTTGTATTCCTTTAGATAAAATTAAGTTTAACCCTTCTGCAGCCAATAAAAAGCAATAAGGGGAAATGGGGTCTCCTTGTCTAACACCCTTATGACATTCAATGTAAATAGTAGGCTTACCATTAATTATGACAGAACTATGACCCCCTCACAATAGTTGTTGCATCCAAGAAATCCATAAAGGATGAAAACCCCTATCTTGAAATATAGATAATAAGTAACTCCAGTCAATATTATCAAATGCCTTCTCAAAGTCTAGTTTGAGAAGGAGACCTTGTTCTTTGTGTAAATGAACATGATGCATAACTTCATGAGCTGAAATAACAGCATCCATTATGTTTCTACCCTTCAAAAAAGCTAACTGGTGGTTACCAACTAATCTATCAACTATAGGATGCAATCTATTGGTTAATACTTTTGAAAAAAAAAATCTTATAACTACAATTAAGTAAACTAATTGGTCTGAAATTTTTAACTAAAGTAGCATCCTTTATCTTAGGTATTAGACAAATAAGTGCTCTGTTAAGTCTAGACAAGGAAAACTTATTCTCATAAAAATCATGAAACATAAGAAATAAGTCATTTTTAATTAAATCCCAAAAGGTTTGATAGAATAACATAGAAATCCATCAGGCCCAGGGGCTTTAGATGGGTTCATTCCAAAAACAGCATCATGGATTTCTTCAATAGTAAATGGGGAAATAAGTGAATTATTCTCAGATAAAGACACTTTGTCAGAAATAGAATACACATCAGAAGAAAAAGAAGCAAAAGCAGAGCTTTTAGAACCTAGAAGTTTTTTATAAAAATTATAAATATGTTTTTCTATCAAAATAGGATCAGAGCAAGAAACATCATCAATAGTTAATTGGAGGATTTGAGTCTTTCTTTTATTATCTGATGCTATAGAATGAAAGAATTGTATATTTGCATCACCCTCTTTTAACCATTGAATTTGTGCTCTCTGATGCCAATAAATTTCTTCATCTTTATAAATTTTAAGCAATTCACTTTTGGCAGAAATAAATTCTAAAATTTCCTCTTCATTAGGAATGCCAGATTCTAATGTAGTTTCAAAGTGATCAATGGTGGAAGTAAGGGCTGATTTTCTCTTTTTTGCATCTGCCTCAATATTCCTACTCCACCCCCTAATTTTTTATCTTAAATTTTTAATCTTAATTGACCAGTCAAAACTCTTATCAGAACTTAGAATATTTAAATTATACCATTTGCATAGCAAATCAGAGAATGATTTAACCAATATTTTTCAAATCTAAACAGTTGAGATTTAGAAATATTTTTGGTACCAAAGTCAAGACAGATAGGTGAATGATCAGATACTTTCCTAACTAAACTCAAAGTAAAAGTATTAGGGTAACATGATAACCAATCAGAATTAACTAAAAGTCTATCTAAACAAGTCATTTGGGTACTCCTAGCACCTCGAAACCATGTATACTTTTGTTTGAACATTTCAGATCCACTAAACCAATGGAATCAATCCAATTATTAAAAATATCCATATTAATTTGATCAAAAGAAACTCCTTGTCGTTCCGATTGAAATCTGATAATGTTGAAATCCCCCCCAATAACCCAAGGGCCTGTAATATTAAGAGATAACAATTCCTCCCAAAATTCTTTTTTAAACTTACTTAAAACAGGCTCATATACATAAAAATCAACAAAATGATTAACAAAAATATGTTTATACACATTTTAGTATTGGGGCGTGCTAACTGTCCCAAAAAAAAAATCCCCCTTAAATGTCCCCAGTACACTTACCATTGACTGCATACAGTATGAACACCTTATAGTAGAACATATGAACACCTAGTGAGAGTAGTATGAACACTAAAATCTGTGGTGCTTAATTAAAACACGTGCTTAATTGATTTCAAACACGTGTTTAAATTTTCTATTTTGCGGGGTGTTCATACCATATACTCTGAGTGTTCATACTATATACTTCTAGGTGTTCATACCACATATCATGTGGTATACATACCAAGTTGCAGTGGCTAAAAAAAAAAATTGATGTTACTCGTGATCACCGGAGGTGAAAGTTCGTCACCTTCAATGATGCGGCTACCGGCGAGATATGGGATCAGCATCACGAGGGATCGTCGGATGCAAAAATTAGTCACCTCAAACCATCTTTAGAGCAGAGCGTGCGCGAGAGAGGAGGTAGGCATCGGTGATAAGGTGGCGGTACACCTAGACAGAGATGGTTGTGCATGTGGGTGGAGGTGGCGGTGCACGTGGGTGGAGGTGGCAGTGCACCTATGCGAAGGTGGCGGTGCGCATGGACGAAGTCAAAGCTTGTTTTAGATGAAATTGGATGGGGGACATTTAGGGCGTGTTCGGTAGCTGGGTATAGATCTGGGTATGCATGGGTAATTTTGATTCTTGGGTTGGTTCTCTGGGTTTTTGTTCCGATATCTGTTCGGCCAGTTACCATATGTTTTGGGATTTGATTGGATTTCCCAACAAATCTACCCAAACAGCTTTAGAATCCTGGGAAAAAAAAAAAATTGAGTCGGACTGAATTTTTTTTTTCCCAACCAGTCATCCATGGGAATCCATTGACAAAACCAGTTCCCATTTCTATTTCCATTCCCAAATTTTTCTTCTCTCCGAACAGGCCCTTAAGGGGGACAAATGATGGGGGACAGAGATTATCTCTTTAGTATTTTACATGACAATTTTATATATATAAGACCATATATTATATAAGATATTAATAATTTACAATAAAAGCAGTACTAATTGCAATTTATAATAATTTATCAAGCCAAATGAGTTAAATGAGCCGAGCCATGCTAAGCTCAAGCTCAGCTCATTAGCTTAACAAGCGAACCTAATTCGATCCAATCCTGAGCAAGCCACAGGCGACGAGTTTTTTTGCCAGCCCTATGTGGCTATGTCATATGAGAGCAGACTGGGACTCTGAACTCGGGATTTGTTGCCGCACTGCCAGATCTACAGCACAAATCCGAAAGTGCGGTGGACCTAAAGATCCGTGAAAAGCACTGAATCCGGATCCCGAGGTCCACCGCACCGTCGGATCTGCACTGCAGATCTGGCAGTGCGGCAGCAGATCCGGACTCGGGACTCTGGGGAGTGCTCAAGTCAAGACATACCTTTTATACTGTAGAAATTAGAAACAAACAGGTTTGCTCGTTTACTAAGGAGAATTATAGATTTGGCACAAAAAGTTTCGAGCTTTGGATCAAACGTAACGGGCTAAATATCGATTTTGGATTCAGTAACAGACAACATAAGGTTTGAGTAACAGATTACACTCTTTTAAAAAGCCCATGATGTCAATCTCAGAAGAATGTAAATTTACTGTAGAACTTGAAACAAGACAATGTCTTAGCAAAATGGTTAACAAGTTTCAATTCGGGGAAGAGCCAAAAGTTTAATATAAGCTAAGACCAAGGTTCAAACAATACAATAGAATAGCAATCACATACAAATTCCAGAAGCAATACTTTGGAAAGCAAACAATATTTAACAGTTACTACCAAATGAATAAAAGCGTAGACATATCAAAACACTAAACTGAGACAATCATTGCTGCTGCTGATGATCTAAAGAGTAAACCCCCCGCAAGCATCCGATGCATCGATAAATCAACTCTGCAAGAATACAAGTAACATACGGTCAGATCCGGAAAATAAACAAATAACGATACACAAAAGATCCTCAGTCATCTTCATTTTCCTTTGGTCATAATAATATATTTCACATTCATATATAGGATCATAAAATTTAGTCCTGTGTCAAATCAAATAGAAGTACAAAATTGTTCTGGAGTGCACTGAAGATGCCTGAATAGGACCAACTTGGTACCAAATTGAAAAAAACAATATATATAAAAAAATCAAGTATTAAATCATAATTCTTTAACTCCTGAGGTACAACCAGAAAAAAGATTCATTTTTCCTTTTTATTTGAAATAACCTAATTTACTCATAAGCAAAAGCTAAGTATACAGAAATAATGGTAGAAACAAAGATATTTTGATAGTATTTACCTTGTTGGCAATGTTGTTAGAGAGCCAATCAAGACCCTCATACAATCCCTCACCAGATGTGGCACATGTGCTCTGGATGTACCTGATGTCAAAACCATACAAACTTGATATTGAGCACACAGCAAACACCGTTCCATGAAAAAATAATGTTCAATATTAGTTTCTCTCTCTGTTTTTTTTTATAAAGATAACATATTTACCAGTGGCGCTGGCGCAGGGAGTGGAGCCCAAGCTTGTCAGTGATTTCAGCAGCATTCATTGCATTAGGCAAATCTTGCTTGTTGGCAAACACAAGCAACACAGCATCTCTCAACTCATCCTGCAATTTACCATTCAGTAAATGATTAGAATTACCAATACCAAAGATTTTATGGTGTGGACAAGCTATGTAAAACGTTAAGATGCTATGCATCAGTTTTTAAGTGAAATGAAAAAAGATTTCTATGCACAATTTCCTGATTTGTCACATTGTGCTTCTTTTAGACCTCTTCTAACAAATTCACAATTCAGACTGTACCCAAAGATATGTATCATTGACCAACTTCCAAAAATTTTTAAGATTAATACGAAATTATCTAGTACCCTAAAATTGTGTACCAAGTGTCTCAATATTTTCAGTAAAAACTTAAAACCAAATTTCACAAATCCCCAACAAATTCAGCACAAATTAATGATCTCATAGTCAGTGATTTCTATTATTACTGTACACCCTAGAATTGTCTACAGATAATCTTTTCGATTAAAAAAAACTTCACTAGTCTCTTAACAAAATTCATCACAAATATCACATCACAACTAACTGACGCTGATACAACAAATCGTAAATTGATTAGAATAAGCAGTGATTTTTCTTATAAATGTTTCTTTTTCTTTTTTCACTTTGTAACTTAAAAATGCAAGAGACTTTACTTTATAGTGGAACATGGTCATCCAATCACCACCCCTTTTTAGTAAAAATAATACCATAGATAGATATACATGTCTTCTGAATCTAAAATATATAGTTATCTTTTGTATTGGCTTCTAAGAAATAAAAGAGGGTGTGATGACCCTAACCTCATTGAGCATACGGTGGAGCTCATCCCTTGCCTCAACAACACGGTCCCTGTCATTGCTGTCAACCACAAAGATAAGACCCTGTGTGTTTTGGAAGTAATGCCTCCACAATGGCCTGATCTGTTATCTCACAAAAAAGAACAAAAATTAAATTAGCATTCTCAGAAAATCTCATCCAACATACTGCTTATTAAACTGATTGGGTAGCAATCTTAATCCAGATTTACTATTCCATATCTCTTGGGTTTCTGTTTCATCAGACTTAAATAACCTTTCACCCCAACAAACAAGGAAAATGAGCTCGTAAACAAACAAATTGATAATACATGGGAGCACATTTTAATAAGCTAAAGCTATCAGCATGTGTTCAAACTAATTATGCATTTAGTGGGACAAATTGGACCAATCAAGGGAAACAGTTCTGCAGTTAAGATTAAAGTTATTCGTACTGGTTATAAAAAAAACAATTTACACCAGCACAGAAAGAACTACTATCAACTTTTATTCACTTTACCTTGTCCTGACCCCCGACATCCCAAACGGTGAAGCTGATGTTCTTGTACTCAACAGTCTCCACGTTGAATCCTGAAATGGCATCACATTCATTACACCAGTTAGCAATCTAACAGTAAAAATCCTATCTTAATATTCTCTCTACGACCACAATTGCCCAGATCAACCGATTTCATTCAAAATCGAAAGCAAATCTCAGAATACACGAGAGATCTAACCGATGGTGGGGATGGTGGTGACGATCTCGCCGAGCTTGAGCTTGTAGAGGATGGTGGTTTTACCAGCGGCGTCGAGACCGACCATGAGGATCCGCATCTCCTTCTTGGAGAAGAGCTGGCTGAACAGCTTGGTAAAAGTCAGACCCATCGTTCTCGCCTTCTTCTCCTCTTACTACCTGCAAAACCAAATCCAGACCCCAAATCATCACCGATCCCGCCCCAAAATCAAGATCCGTGACAAGATCTCGGGTTACAGAACCAGATCTAACCCCGAGATCTAACATATATCAATCCCCAACCCCAAATCCACAGATCTAACTCCCAGATCCACTAAACATGACTACACAGATAATACCTTTTATCAAAACAAGTACTGAATCTGAGAAATTCTTATAATAACAGCGATTAAAAGCAGCAAAAAACGCATGGATTCAAGACAAGGTCATCGGATCTCGCAATTAACGCTACCTAACAAGGGGAAAGAATAAAGAAGGGATCATTACCGATCCCGAAGGGAAGAGAGGAGGATGCTGCGGCTGCCTGCGTGCGGGCTTCTTCGCTTCCTCCGCGAGAGAGACGAGCGCTGGAGAAAGACGGAAAGAGAGAGGGAAAGAGAGAGGAAGGAAGGAATGGATCTATGTATGCGATGTGCGGTGCGGGGGGATATAAGATATTAAAGCTTGGACCTGGGGAGAGTGATTAAAACCGGAGTGCTCATCCCCTGACTTACCGCATTGTGCAGTCCATAACTTCAGCCGTTGGATCGTCTTGAGATTCGTTCCTGCGTGGATCTCAAGATGATCCAAAGGCTGATATTGTGAACTGCATAATGCAGTACAGCAGGGGATGTGAATCCGAGTGAACCGCTGGCGCCAGAGAGTTACCGCTTGGACCGGGTTCATCTGTCGAGATCCGTCTGAGGAGTGTTCGGTCGGGGACCGGGAGTTGGGGACGGTGGACGGTGTAGGGTGGGCACGGCTCACGCATTTAATGGGAGCTATTAATTTACTGCCTGTGACTATGACTGTGAGGGAGTAACTTGGTACAGGTACCGCTTTTCTTTATTTCACTGACTGAATCAGAATATGTACTTGTTTGAATTTGAAATGGTTCTGGAAGATTTTGAATTCTTGTTTGTCTAAAAAGTAAAAACGGACAGATAGTATTGAGTTATTGATTTTTTTTTTATAAAGATGATGGTGAAGTCGTTCGAATTTAAATGTCTATAAATTAAGATCTTTTGTTCAGATTTTGAACACGTGACCTGTTGTGTATTGCTTTTAGTCACTATATCAAAACTAGTTCTTATTGAGTCATTAACTTTAACTAGAGATGTAATACAAAGAGGCCATATATATATTCTCGACGAATGTGTCTATATGTGCATATTATTATAAAATTTGAGGTATTGGTTATTAAAAACATCGAGTCTGAGTTATAAAATTTGTAATGACGTAGATACGTGGACACCTACCAACGTTTGGTAGCCGTAGTAAAATTGATTTAAGCTCTTAAATTAATTTTAAGTCACCAAACGGAAGTGATTTAAGACGTAGTAAGTTAACGCAGCTATATAGGTGTAGTAAATTAAATCACCAACATTTCACATCTTTTACATATAACATCAACTTTACTTCATCCATTTACTTCACTACCACCAAACACCACTGATTTAAGGTGATTTAACGTTTTACTCCGCTTTAACTTACTACACTTGCCAAATGGGGGGCTAAAATCCAGATAATTGGAAAAAATTCTCTAATACGAATATATCAGTATTACTTGTATTGGTTCCGAGAACCAGCCTTTGGTCTAGTGGCTAAGGGCACTACTCTTCGTGTGGGAGGTCGTGAGTTCGAAACCCGGATGGAGGTCTTTTATCGACATTTAAATTTGAGTGGCTTGACTCTCACCTTTATCTCAAAAAACTTGTACTGGTTCCAGACTATGAGAGTATGCACTATGCAGTAACGTGCAATGAGGGTAATATGGTATTATGGTTCAGTTAGTGTCTTTTCTTAACAACATGTGTTTTAACTTTAATGCTGTCCGACCAAGCTTCAATAATAAGGCATGCATCTCTTGATGCCGACTCACGTCAGCCTCCAATTTATCAAGTGTGATCAGATTCGAGATTCCACAATTTTTCCTACGGAGGTTTGAAATTCTCCAACTTGTCAAAGTACTGATCAGATCAAGTGAATCGGATTCGATGTGATCTTACATTATTTTGACACGAATCGATTTAAGAAAGAAGTTCAATTTTGTACAAATAATGCGAGCTAGTTGTTATAAGATAATATATAGATAACTTGATAACAGTAATCTTTATACCTTAAAATTCTAATTCAAAATTCAGATTCTAAACCATTTGCTCAGTTATTTTTTACTTTTAAAACCCGGGTCCACTTTAAATTTTGGAAGTCAAAGTGATGTAGAAATTGTAAGGTTGTTGGCATGGCATTTTACTGAATGATCATCTGCTCTAATGTAGTGTTTATACCAACATGTATGGGGTATCTAGACTTCTTATGATAGGGAATCAGTGGAGGAGCCAAAAATTTTTCGTATGGGGTTCACTAACTTTAAAAGATATAATATTATATTAAATTCAGAAATAATGATACACCATCACATTTCCATAATTATATCTTCTTACACACAGTATATTATATATTCATTTTACAAACCAAAATGTTAGAAATAATAATCTAAACAAAAAGCAAAAAAAATAAATAAAATTAAATGTCTTACAATTGAACTCTACGAGGTCTCATGTTTTGAAATCGACGCATGATGGCTTCATTTGTAATTGTTCCAAACATTTCTTTTTCAATATATAAAAATCACCAAACAATCATTGAGACATTGATCACATATTTTATCCTAGAGTTTAATTTTAGACTAATATCATACAAAATTACTACAATAAAAAGAATCACCCATATCAATTTTAAAGGGTCCATTTGTATACTTGATCAAAATTTATGGAGTCCATTTGTATGTACATATAACAAAACTTATAATTTATAATAGAAAGTTAGATAACAACTCCTGCTTCAAAAAAAATATGGGGGCTAATGTCCTCCTATTTTGTTACTAGATCTGTCACCGTAGGGAATTCATAATCGATACATCCAATATTCATATCTACATCAAGATATACATAGGGCATCAAACATTATGCATTATGGTGAATGATTTTGTGTAGGGTATTTGAAATTCCATGTTATGATGAATGATCATCCACCTTAACATTAGTGTTCATACCTCTTCAATTTGAAGATTAGATATGTTGCATCACGGGTGTTAATACCTGATGCACAAGAGTGTATGCTGACGCGGGGCTACAAACAAATTGAATCGAATTTGATCTAAATCAAATTGAATTTGAATCGAACCGAACTCGAGCTAAATCGAATCGAACTAACTCGAACTCGAATCGAGCTCCGAGCCCCAGATGAACTCAATAATTTTATTTTTCATACTATTATAAATAATTAGAGCTTAAATAAGTATATTATTTTTACTTATTCGATAATATAAATTAATTATCAGTAATATACTAATTTTAAAAAGTAAAAAATTTTGGTATTTTATTAATCAATGATAAAATAAGTATATTTTATCAATTAAATAATAAAAACAAGTATGTTATTACACAATTTTGATAAAATAATTCAAAATATGTGCAAATTATTATATACCGAGTAATTATGAATCAAATTCGAATCGAATCATGAAAAAAACTTGAGCCGAGCTAAATCGAACTCGAGCTGACAAAAAATCAAACCGAACTTAATCAAATACGAACTCAGACCAAATCGAATACCAGAGTGCCACGAGCTACGAACTTTTTTGTCCGCCGTAGCTGACGATATGCTTAAGGAAGATTTTGCTTGTGGTATAGTTAGCGCCCACCAAAAGATGTACGCTGATTATCACCATTAGGACTAACCAAATTATAGTGCAATAATAGTCTTAAAATATAACAATAATCAAAATAAATTATATCTCTTGTTTAAAAAACTTCAAAAAGAAGTATATTCATGACGGATTTCTATTCAGATCATCCAAAACCTAAAGGCCAATGCAGAAATTGAAGTTCTTTCGGCCTTGGACCACTCGGTTAGTTTAGGCTTCCCATGCGTGAGAGAACTTTCGGCCTCGCAGTTCTTTTGCTTCTATGTTGTCGTCGGGTTGTTATTGGGCCTTTTAACTATTTCTTTGAGTGGCTTATTTTCTAGGTAAATGGGATGAATAGAAATAGACAGATAGTGATCAATTAGGACAAGTTTAACACTCTAGAATGATTAAAATTAAGAAAGAGTAATAATTGAAGGTATTTGGGATAACATATTGAGCAAAGAATTAAAAAAAAAAAATGTACTCTGGACTGCATCTTGCAGTGCATTACGCAATGGAGTGCAGGCTATGCAGTGCATTTCGCAGTGCAATTCGCAGTGCAATTCGCTTGAAATCATGAAAGATTAGCTGGGACCAGGAAGCAACCTAAACAACTTTTCATTGCTCAAAAGAAAAATAACAATAATAATCTAGTTCTTTTTTTTTAGTACTATCAACTTTATTTTTTTTTTGGAAGACATTTGGGGTCCAACCATGTAACTAGCCAACCATTCAACCCTCTCACCACAGTCTAATATACCAACGTATATCTATGTGCTTGTCACAGCTTTATAAATGTAAACTAAGTATAAATATAAACTAAAAACCATACTGTATCTGTTCACTGAAAAATAATATCTATTAATTGCAAAGATATAAATATTTTTTAAAAAATAATGTTTATTAATTGAAATAGGTTAATAAGTTGGACGGTTGAATAAGTACAAGCATTGGACGCTACCTATTACTCTTCTTCTTTTTTTTCAGTATACTATACTATCAACTTTAGTTCCTTGGTCCCTCAAAGATCATAGTCATAGTGGTGGTATTAGTATATAAATAACTGAATATAAAATTCCCCTCCCAAAGACCTCAAACAGTCAACACAAAGAATTGATCTTGATCAATTTGTATATTTGGGGAAGCACTCCTCGTGTAACCCGATTTTAGTAAAATTTGGGGGCTTGAGCTCCATCTTTTCTTCAAAAAAAAAAAAAAGAATTGATCTTGATCAATTTGTGCTACTTACCATGAGCAAGAAGAAGCAGGAAGCTTCACTCTCCAGCTGGGCCAACCTCCCGCCGGAGCTCCTTGAGACGATCTTCGCACTCCTTTCACTGTCTGACAGGTACCGCTTTCGCCTGACATGCTCCCCTTGGCGCGGCGTTGCTCGACTATTTAGCCCTCCTATTCCTCTCCCGTTCGAGCCGCCGCGCCTCCTCCTTCCTAAGCTGGATAACTCGGTATGCTTCTTTGATGTGTTCAATTGCAAGCCCTTGTCTTGTAAGCTGCCTTGCCGGGCTCGCTGCTTGGGGTACCTCTCCGGCTGGTTCTTCTTACTGTCGGATCAAAATTCATCCCGTGCGTATCTGTTGAACCCTGTACTTCTTGTGGAAATTCCTTTGCCCGACCTGGAATTCCCCGTTCAGAAAGCAGTCTTGTCGGCACCACCGGGACTCCCCAATTGTACCGTGGCGGTGATGGGGCGGTCAAATTTGATCGCGTTGTGCGAACCGGCAGGGAAGAGATGGCAGGTAATTGATGTTGGTCAGAACCGCATGTTGCGAGATATTGTTTTCTGGCAGAACCAAGTTTGCGCAATAGAACACAATAGTAGTAATGTTCTGATTTGTAAATTTGACATGGAATCCCACAGAACCAGTATCGTAACTGTACGGTTTCCTGAACCTTACCTGTGGTCAATTGATTATAATGCAAGGCAACGACGTGCCGACAAGTTTGGGGTTTGGGAGAACGCGGCATTCCTGGTCGAGTCAATAGAAGGTGACCTGTTAGCGGTTGCATACTGTAATGCCATGTTTGTGGTTTATAAGCTGAACCATGACTGTACCTGGGATTATATGCCCCTAATCGGGGACCAGGCTCTATTTCTTGGGACGATTCGATCTGAGTCGGTTCCGGTCAATCGGTTTCTCGGCTCGGGTCTGAGAGAGAACTCAATCTATTGGACCAGCAGGAAATCTAGGAGCTGCCTCGGCGTAGTGATGGTTTATTCCATGGAGGACCTTGAAGCATCACCTGTGCCAGTTTCTGAGCGGTACTCGATTCTGGCTGACCCGATTTGGGTCAGCCCGGTTATCTGGCCTTGACAGTTCTGGGTTCAGTTTTAACAGGATGCTTTCCCTCATTCTAAGTTTCTAACCATGAAATATGATTAAACTTTATTTATTGAAGTGAGTGAGAAATCTTAGTAATTCTAAAGTATAAGAAAGTGCAAAATAGTTTACTTTTTTTTTCCTTACCATATTGTATGTTAGTAGGCCCTTTTATATTGATTAACTGTGTTAATCTTGGCCAGTTGAACCGGAGTTTGATTGAATATTTGTTTCTAAAACAATGTGTGTTGATTGTTTTAAGTTCATTTGCTACATGCACTCTGCATTGTTTCAGAAAAAATGCATATCATATTTGATTGTACTTGCAACTTGCAAGTAAAAGTTGTAGTCTAACCTTGATTATTTAAAACTGAGCATAATAATTGTGTACCTTTCCAAAAATTGCAGTATAAAGACTCAGTACTGTACTACTGTTCTGTCTGATTTAGTATTGGAAAATGCCAGTTGGCCTGAGATTGTACTTACTGGCAAATTATTATTAGTATATAAAGTCTTGAAGGGGAGAATCAACAGTGACCCGAAAATGATCTGCTCCATCCATTCTCAGTTGGCTGATAATCCAGACCGTTCATCTGTTGACCGGAACTGTTGGGTACTGTTATTTAAACAGTACTCAACAGTGGACAGATTTTTATCTGTCCGATTAAATGGGAACCAATCTCGACCCTTCCAGGCTATTCCACTCCCTCCTCCAGAAAGTTCTTCATCCAAAATCTTTTCTCCGTACCTCGACTTCTCCCTCACCAACTCTGATCTCCAGCCCGCGTCACCGTCCTCAAAGACCGCCTCTCCCGCCACAGCAAGGGCGTCGCCTTCGTCCTCTTCGTCTCCAACCACGACGTCGCCAAGTCCGTCTCCGCGATGCACGGCAAGATCCTCAACGGTCGCCACATCACCGCCTCCATCGCCTCTGACAACGGCCGCGCCAAGGAGTTCATCCGTCGCAGGGAGCACAAGGACAAGTCCAGGTGCTACGAGTGCGGCGAGACCGGGCACTTGTCATATGATTGCCCTAAGAACCAATTGGGGCCCAGGGAGCGCCCCCCTCCCAGCAAGAAGTCGAGGCGTGGCGCGCACCGGAAGGGAGGCGATGAATCTGATGGCGCTGATGAGACGGAGGGTTTTGAGGTGGACGGCTGGCTTTCGTGGTGGACACAAGAGGAGGTGACAAGATGGCAGCTGGTATGAACAACCGCCAGGAACCGCACAGGAAGGAGAAGAAGGAGAAGAGAGCCAGCTACTTCAGCGATGAAGATGATTAAGGTTGTTTCTATCCTCCTATTTCTCCATGTACCAACTGCCACTACACATGAGCTTTCCTGTACCAAAAATTCCCTTAGTTCTACCAGTATTGGCTTCTCAGTAGCTGCCCGGTCCATCTCTGGGTAAAGTTCATCTTAGGATGTTTGATTAGTCTGGTGTTAAGATATGTACTTAGCCTTGCTTGATTTTCTCATACCAGCATCTTACGGTTTGTGTTAGACTCTGCGCTTGAACCTATTCAATTAGACTTGATTTGAGGTCTCCATCAGAGAGGATTTTTGCTATGAACTCAAGAGTCACTTCTTACTATTCATACATTTTCACGGCACACACAAATTTTCGATACAATTTTTGTGTTATTCCAGCATCCCCATGTTGTGCAATATCAGACATGTTCTTGTACCAGTAGCTAGATATGATACCAGCACTACAACCAAAGCTCCTCCTGATTTTCTCGGCTTAGCTAGAATGAATAAAATTAAGAGTGTACCTTTTGTAACTCATGCCATATGTATATTCAGCAGTGATGAATATAATATAATTCCTTCTCTATATATAACTTTGTGGAATAATTACTGTAGACAAAAGAAGGGGTCTTAATGCTGATATCAAGAGGTTGTTTCAGAAAGGTTGGAAAGTGAAATTGACAATGTAGCAATTGTCATAAATCATTCTATTTATATATTCAATTACCAATTATTATGCTATGTCAAAAACTGAAATAAGTAGCCAATTGCTATGACCTTATTTTGCACCAATGTATGCCTTTTACTTATGAAGGTAAGTACCTCAAACAATTGATTTAGAATCAGTCCAAGCTTTTTTATTTGTGAAGGCATCTTCATTCAGTACATTCATTAATTTGAAGCAAAATTATGATGAAATTAGTCATTCATAACTATGATTTGAAAGAATTGTATCTGATCTCTCAATTTATTTAGAGGTATTAAAAATTCAAAAAATTATTGAATTAATATTAATTTAAAGATTTAGAAGATTGTTGGCATTATGCTATATATTATGTCACCGGAGTGACCAGACTAATCAAAGGATGTTGCTCATCTAATATTACCATCTTATTATCTTGCTGAGCTATTTCTCATTGCTTTCGCAGAAAGACTGTAGTATATAGACAACCATCCATACAGATGACAGCTTGGTGCATGCCTCAGTGTTAGCTTATTTTTACTCATTATTATATATTTTTCAGACCCTCTTTTCTTCTCTATGTACCATTACGGTATGTACTTAATAGCTTCAACAAGTTGATTAACATAAAGAAACATTGTCGTATAAATTTAGTAATGTCTAATACTTAATTACATTATGCAAGCTCATTCAAAGATCTACTTCAACTATATGGACTGATGGTTTTTGTTGTATTACCGCTTGCAGGTTTTGGGTCATCAACTCATTCATGTCTTCAATTATAATAAGTGTTTTAAGTTCTACATGTTCGAAATCATTTAGTTTCTAAGATGACTAATCGTATAAACTGTTACTTATAACAATTTATATATTATATAAATTTGGGCTATCAGCTATGTGAACTGTCCATTCTATTTTCCTGCGCTATCTTCTGGGCTTAACTATATGTGATTGCAATTTTACATTAATAATTCATTGTGCCTTCTATACCGTCTTTTATGTTGAAAATCCCATTGTCATGGCACATGTTATTACTTCTGTTTCTTAAAAAAAATATATTATAATGAACTTCAAAATATTGAAATTAATTAAGCTCAGAACTTTAAAAAAACTTCAAAAAGATAAATTTACATAAATGTGAAGAATGAGTAATTAATATTTGTTCATCAATATACATATATAGATGTTGTCAACTTAATGAAATAAAATAATAAAAAATATTACGCCATTACGATAAAGATAAAATTAATAGAATAATTTCCTCAGATCGCGGCGGAGCGCGATCATACGCTAGTTAGTTTAAAGTTGAACAGTTGTTGAAACTTTTATCTGCTTAGCAGATTCTGTTTAATTTATGATGAGTTACAAATAATTCTGGTTCTTCCATCACTTTACTTTGGGACTATTATAGATCAAAATCTGACAAGTTTGATATATAAGCTAAATGTGGTATGTTCAAGCAATACAATAGAATAGCAATTGTATACAAATTCAGTAAGCAATTCTTTGGAAAGCAAACATATTTAGGACCTGTTCGGTAGTCATTGATCCTACAAAAATTTTTTTCTATTAGAACAGAAATCCAGGTTGCATTTGGTGAGATCCTACGTGGAGCTCATCATTGATGGGAAAAAAATAATTCTGTCGTACTTAATTAATTTTTTCCTGTAAAAACAACTGTTTTAGAGGAATAAATTCATATTAGAGATTGATAGTATTGTCTGCCGAATAAGGGATAGAAATTATTTCTTATAGACTGTCAATTCCTACGAAAAACCTACAGTATCTGAGTCTACTGAACAGGCCTTAACAGTTGTTAATTACTACCAAATGAATAAAAGCATAGGTTTATCAAAACACCAGACTGAAACAATCATTGCTGCTGATGATGATCTAATGAGTAAAGTCCCATCCAATGCATTGAGAAATGAGAAATCAACTCTGTAAAATTACAAGCAATATAAGGGTTAATCCAAGTTTTTCAAGTTCATAAAATTCCATCTGATGTCACAAAGCAGTACAAAATCAATTAGGATTGCTGTAGTACAATTAAATCGTTCCGATTTGGTACTAGATTGATTAAAAGTATCAAGAACTAAAAGGTAATTCTAGAACTCTTGAAGTTCTATCAGAATACATTGCTTTTCCATTATTACGATTCATTTTCTCAATGTCTAATTAAATCTTAATCATTAAAAATTAATGTACAACCAAAAAAAGGTGATATTCCATTTATTTAGTTGATATAACCTAATTTGTATAATTCACTGGCAAATTTATGTACATACAGAAAATAATGGGAAAATCGAATAAAATTCTGGTTCCATTTACCTTTAGCGCATGCTGTTAGAGAGCCATTCAAGACCCTCTCACACAATTAATCCATCACCAGCCAGGGCTGTCAATGAAAGATCGTTTTCTGTTATTTCATTAAACAAAACGATTAACGACATGATGATTCTATTTCGTTATCCATTTTGACAGTAAAATACTACTGTTAAATGATTATTTTCGTTCTTCGTTTCGTCCCAAACGAAACGAAAAAGAAACGATTTCTTGTTTCGTTAAGCAAAACGAAACGATCAACAAAATAACTCAATTCCATTGCGTTCGGAACGTTTGACAGCCCTCCAGAAGTGGCACATGTAATGTACGTGCTCTGAGTGTACCTGAAAGTTGAAATGTTGTTAAAAACCATACAAAACCTCAGATGCGGTGCAATCAGATGTGGCACATGTAGGAACAGTTTTTTACTAGAAATAAGAAACTGACAAAATATACTTGCTGAATTATTTAGTGAATTGTATACTCTTTGTACTGTACAATAGGGGCATTTTGATCATTTTTATCAAAAAGCTCTTTTTTTTGTGCAATCAATTAAATGATCCCATCGGAAATCCAAGCCTTGTGCAGTTCACAATGCCAGCCGCTGGATTATCTCAAGATTCGCTGTGGCACGAATATCGAGACGATCCAACGGCTAACGTCGTGAACAGCACAATGCAGACAATGCAGTACAGCAGGGGATATCAATTCCCCTCGCTTCGCTTCGATTCCATATCCTCTGTAGCGCTGCATAGTGTATCGCAGGATGTGGGCCGTTAGATCATCTCGGGATCTGTTCTGGCTCGTATCTCGAGACCATCCAACGGTTTACATTCTGAACTACACAATGCAGCGCTACAGAGGATGAGCACTCCGATCGGACCAGCTTTTAGTCCGATGCACAGCGGAACGCCCTGCTCCCTCCCCTGACTTACTGCATTGTGCAGTTCACAATGCCAGCCGTTCGATTGTCTCAACATCCGCGCTGGCACAAATCTCAAGACGATCCAACAGCTGGCGTTGTGAACTGCACAATGCAGTACAGCAGGGGATATGAATAATTCCCCTCGCTTCATTGCCTCAAATAGTCGAGGGTCCGTTCGGCAATTAATGGAATAGGCCTGGAAAAGGGGAATTGAAGAATTGAGATTAGAGTACTTTTCTAATCTATTCCATTGTTGTTCGGCACATGTGGTGAATGGAAAAGTAAAGATTATATAATAAAAAATGAAAAAGTGTTAACCATATCAGCAAAAGGACACTCTCTCTCCCCAATTCCAACCCAAATCCACTCTTCCAACCGTAACATGGAATTGAAAATGATGGAAAAGGATCTCTCTTCCGTCCCTCTATTCTAAACTCTTCCATTCATGTTCGTTCGGATTAGACCCTCTTTTCCGGTCTATTCCACTAATCTGCACTAGCCGAACAGACCCTCGAAGGAAAGGAAAAAGAAAGAATTAAACTTGATCAACTCTAGTCTTACTCTTACCATGGTCAGCAAGCAGCAGCAGCAGCAGCAGCAGACTTCAGTGCTCCTCTGCTGGGCCAACAGCCCGCCGGAGCTCCTCGACAAGATCTTCGCCCTCCTCTCGCTCTCCGACCGCAACCGCTTCCGCCTCGTATGCTCCCCCTGGCGCGGCGTCGCCAAACTCTCCGGCCCTCCTTCCCCGCTCCCCTTCGGGCCGCCCCGTCTTCTCCTCACACGACCCGACGGTTCAGTTTTCTTCTTTGATGTGTTTAGGTCTAAATCCATGTCTTGTAGTTCGTTGTTGCCTTCTTCGTTCCGCCGGTCCCGTTGTCTTGGTTACCTTGCCGGATGGTTCTTTATGGTATCAGAGCAGAGTTCGTCCCGCGCGTGTCTGTTGAACCCGGTGCTTCTTGTGGAGATTCCTTTGCCTGATTTGGAATTCCCCATTGAGAAAGCGGTTCTGTCGGTACCGCCGGGGTTCGCCAATTGCGTCGTGGCGGTAATAGGGCGGTCGAATTTGATCGCGTTGTGCGAGCCGGCGGGGAAGAGGTGGCTGGTACTTGATCTCGGGTACCACAGTTTCGAGGATATTGTTTTCTGGCGGAACAAGTTATGTCTAATAGAGAAGTATCGTGGTAATGTTCTGATATGTAACTTCGACATGGAGTCCCGCACGACCAGTATGTTAACTGTACGGTTTCCTGGAACTGACCCGTGCTGGAAGACGATGTTTCTGGTTGAGTCGACTGGCAGTGACCTGTTAGCAGTTGCATATAGTAATTGGTATGCCAGGTTTTGGGTTTATAAGCTGAACCACGACTGTACCTGGGAGCATATGGAACTAATTGGGGATCAGGCGCTATTTCTTGGGGCGATTCGATCCGAGTCGGTTCCGGTCAACCGGTTTCTCGGCTCGGGCCTGAGAGAGAACTCAATTTATTGGACAAGCAAGAACAGTAGTCGTAGTACCCACGGCGTAGTGACGGTTTATTCAATGGAGGATCATGTAGCGTCAGTTGTGCCGGTTTCTGAGCGGTACTCGATTCTGGCTGACCCAGTCTGGGTTAGCCCGGTTATTTGGCCTTGACAGTTTCGGGTTCAGTTTGCCAGTAAGTTCTCCCTATTTCTAATCATGTAGAACTGAAGTATGATCAAACTTTCTTAATAGAGTGACTCAGAAATCGCAAGATAATTATTTTTTTACAAGTTATTTGTCAGTATTTCTGATATATTTGATTTGCAGTCATAATCTTAGCTAGTTGAATGTGCTTATTTATTTCTGAATTAAACGAGGTGTGTAAATTGTTTTATTGCCTTCTGGGTAGTGGTTTTGGGTCATTTTCATTCTGTGTACCGAATGATCTGATCAAGCAATTGACCCTTAAATTCTGCTTATCAAGCAAACATCTTCTGGTATATCTTTCGACATTGTCAAACTATGCAACTTGCTGGTAGAGAGGTTGAATGAAGCTTTGTTATTTCTTCAATCCACCGGCATAATTAAGTTGCGGATGATTAATTACTTTATATTCCATTCATAAACATAAGAATTTAAATATAAAAAACTATAGGAATGCCCTTGTGGCTTAAACTAATCTAGCAGATACAAATTCTAAACTTTGCTGATGCTAACAGTTGCTTCAATTTTTGTACTGTCAGGTACCCTTTGCCTGCAATTTCTAACCGATTCCCTTCAAGAAAAAAGCATCTAGTACCACAAGGGAATGTCTGTTCATAAGTTTTCTTCTCCATGTTTGGATTCCTTTGATGGTAAGAGCCACTTATTTACTCGTGCCTGAGCCAGAGCAACCTGCATTTGGAAGTATATTTAATGTAATTAAACACTTTTTGCTTGTACTAGTGAAAAGCCCACTCCTTGCTTTGGCCTGAAATTATTATTTCTTATAATAAACTTCTAAGATAATATGTAATGGGTCTTAATTTGAGATAATTTATATGGGCCTTAATTTCAATGGCCTGAGAACGTCAACGGGCATTAATGTACATCAACGGTTCTGATCTATCGAAGAAAATGATCAACGGCTCAGATATGAGGATAGCCCTTTCATGTCATTTTTTCCAATATGCTTTTATTATTAGTAAGGATATATTAAGTGCATGGCATTTCTAAAAAAAATTAGTTCAAAATATTTTTCTACCATATATGAATTATTGCATGTGGCATTTTAATTGAGAATCCAATGGCATGACCAGTGATTTTAGATTGGTGTTGCTTACACAGTTTTATTTATGGACATGATTTTTAACAATGGGGACTACATGTGAAGTGCTGATAAGTGACAATATTTTACTGTTCCACAATTTAAATATGACGGTCACATAACGTATTTATAATAGGGAAATGATGTTCACCTTATTAAAATCAGCTAGATAACCTACCTGCTTTAACAAAATTTATTTTTGGTACTATCATAAAACAAGCGTTTCTGGTAAATGGTAATCCTGAATTTTACTTAGTTTTCATGTTTTTTTTCTAGTTCTAGTTGTTTTCTCCTTTGATAAAAGAAATTTATTCTTACTTATACTAAACAATATAAAAGAAAAATGAAAAGAAATACCTGATTATCCCAATCTGTTCTCCAAGTAATACAAATGAGCAGAATGGTTTGAATTCCTGTCCCAAAAATCATTCCCACCCAGATTCCCTACAATTTAAATTGAAACCGTTCAAATTGTTGTGGTACCAGAACTAAAAGGAATTCCATGGCCGGTTTGGTACCAAGCATTCTTGACTAATAGAGTCTTAGAGTATATGTATTCTTCTAATCTATGTCAAAGTTTTATACTAGTAGAAATGTTCTTATGAAAGGAGGTGCTAATTTAGGAACAATTGACTAAAATTACAATCAAGAGAAAGGAGTCTGGCATTTGTATTACAAGAAAATGCGAAAGAACTTGAGATTATCTTTCGGCAGCATTTGTTCAATTAAAAGTGGAATTAAAAATATTCTTCGGATTTTCTGTTTACTCGTATACTTTTTTCCATCACAAAAGTTTGGTAAGGTTTCTTTTTTCTTTTAATACATATCTAGACCCAACGGTATACACGTGATATAAAGCTCGAAAAGGCTATAAATTGGTGTTAAGGAATCATACCTTGACTTGATAGCCAATAATATAGCCGAGCAGGATTCCAACCGGAATTCCCACCAAGTAGTAGCATGCAAGATTAACATAAGCTACTATACTCTGCCATCCGGCACCGACCGCAACACCTATTCACAGAAGAGAAAAAACAGTCACTTAACAGGCGAAATTTGATGATGTATGGAGAGGCCATCTTAAACTCTATCATTTTTATAAGTTATTACCCCAAACAAAATTCCAACAGGAGGATAAATAGATAAAATATTTTTTTAAAAAAGAAAACCTAAACAACCTTTTAGTTGAATACCATTGTATCAGTAAGTTCTGGTACCTACTGATATTTGAATATTTTATCAATAAGATTCAAAAGTATTGTGACTAACCAGAAAGCACAGGCTGAACACTGTTAAGAAGAATAGTGAATGCCAGAAGAGCAGATAGGTCGGCAACCGCGTCAGCCACGGCTTCGCTGTCAGTGAATATGTATGCCAGTCTCCCTCTAAACGATAAAAACAGCGTAAATAGAACCACACCAATTGACAGTGAGGTGCTCACTACCACTTTGATTGCAAACTTTGCCTTCCTCGCACTTCCTGCTCCTAGTTCGTTCGCAACACGCACCCTGCATTGTTTCAGGAAATACATATCATACCTCGTTCAATTTTCTTTAATACTATGACTAGATAATATTATGAACTATTAAGTAATTCAATTCACATATAGAGATGAATGTGTAACAGTAATACCCTGCTGCAGCCAAGAAACCTACTGATATCATCATCTCCCATCCACTGATGTTGAGGCTGTCCAAAGAAAAATAAATCAATCACCTAACTGATCATAAATAAATAAACTGTCCACATATATATGAGAAAAATGCAGAAGAGGTAATAACTATGAAACATATCCAAAAAGACACACCATATTGAGAGAGCATCAATTGCAATCTCTGCATTCTTCATTTTGCCTGTTAGCAGTACCAGAATAGTGTTGTACCACAGTTCCAAGCTGCATAACATAAATGTTATCTTACAAATTAAAAAAGGAAAAAGGAAGACAAACATTTGAATAATATTGAAAACATAGAAAGAAGTTGATCAATAAAATCATACCAGACCATGGCACCAGAAGATAAAGAGAGCTTAATAACAAGCCACAGATCCCTAAAAGCATCCCATGAAAATCCTTTCCATGTCTCTGGGCACCCCCCACACAACACAAATCCGAACTGACCGAATATCGGTATCCACATGGCAAGGATCATCGACCCCATCGCGCCTGTGACTCCCATCGAGAACTTGATTACCGACAGCCACGAAAAGAGAATATGCAAGCCAAGAGAGAGTGCAGCCAGGTATGTTATGATCCGGTTCTTGCTCTGCGACTGGAGGTACATTTGAAATGTGAAGGAAAAGAGGTACGAGAAGTTGATCGGGATGAACCAGAGCGCGATTGTACCGGCCATGGCGGCGATCGACTCGTCTTGGCCAAGCAGACGCAGTATGGGGGTTGTGAAAATGAAGAGAGGTAGCATGAGAACTGTGCAGACAAGGAGAACAATCCATGATCTTTGGAGGTAGATTCCAAGCATGTGGTGCTGCTTTGCGCCGTATGCCTGACCGCACAGCGTCTCGAGCGCGCTCGCCATACCTAACTGCAAGATATTCAGACTTAAAATTGAGAAGTGAATTGATGGGCAATTCAATTGAAAAGTTATGATCATACTTTTAAGTAAAATTATATTAGGTGTTATGAATGTATTTTTTATCAAGAATTATAGTATAAAGATTCAGAACTGTAATACTATTCTGACTGATTCAGTAACAGAAAATGCCAGTAACCTGGAATTGTACTGAAATGTTACAAGCAACATAGTTTTTAATTTTCATCACTTTTCTTTGGGACTATTATCAGAACCTGACAGATTTGAGCCTTCTGTTAATTTGATTACTGATAAGTTACCAGCAATATATATAGTTTTTTTCATCACATAGTTTTTAATTTTCATCAGTTTTCCTTGGGACTATTATCAGAATCTGACAAATTTTAAGCCGGCTTGCTTATAACAGTAATTACAGCATTTGGCAAAAAATAAATTGGTGCCAGTTACATTCCATGGTAAATAATGCATACATAGATAACATGTTCCTCTTTTCATCTCTCTCCTTTTTATAAATTTCTTGAGCCATACATTCTCACAGAAGTACTCTGAAAAAAGCACTGTGGCACACAAATTTTCCCCCTAAAATATTTTTTAATCTGTAGTATGCGTCTTACATTAATTGCTTGAAACTGTCCAAGCATTTCACTCTTTTTAGCGCATACAAATATCTTACGAATAATAACTATTATACATGATGTATAATACTCGGATCAATTCGAAAAATGTTCGTCCTTGTGCTAAAAAAATTTAAATTTCTAGATGCAATCATAATAACCTTGTGATAAGTGACTAATTGAATTTTTCAAGTAATTTTAAATCTGATTTACACTCAAAATATGCACCTATTTTTTTTTTTTTTTTTGGCAATTTAAATAGTCACTTATCTTAAATAAATTATAAAGTTCTTTATATTGTGGTATTACCTTGCCTAAAAACAGACCAAACAATTATTCCATTCAATAAAATAAGGTGTTCTTCAATACCACACAGTACTACAATTTTTATTATTTACCAGCCTGAAAAATTGTTACCCTATCTATATCTGTCCTTATCTAAAAAGAGTGCATCAAAAATTCAAAATCATACTATCATCAACCACCATCAATAATTCAATAATTCAACATTATTAAATACAATTCGACTAGTCCATGTAATATTTCTTCTATCAGCTGCCACTCCTTGCAATAAAAGTGACAATTGTTGTTGTTAATTGTTATTATCTTCTACTGTCAATTCCTATCCATCCACTTTTTTAACAGTATGAATGTATGATGCAAGCAGTGACGACTGTGTTGTATGTATGTATGTATGTATAACTGTCAAGGATCAGTTTCGTTTTTGTTTAGACTTGTATTATAACAAGTTGTATAAGATGGGCTTGCAAAATAAAAAAATCTGATAATTAAACCGTCCTTTTCCAGCCGTAGAAATTAAACATGATAGTTCCCTGATTTGCACCAAAAAATAAAGGAAAAAAAAATATGGCTGTGAATTGTGATAATAATTGCTGGGCACTGGGTACAAGTACAACCACCACTTGTACATAATTTAGGATGGAGTAATGTTGGCATTTATAATTTATGGTCATTTTTTTTATTGGTAGATGATTGAACATTTATATTTAAATTTTTTTTAAATATTTAATATATAGTGGATGATTAACTTTTTTGTTTTTTTTTTGTTTATTTACTATTATTAATATTTTACTTTTTTGAAGCAGCAGAAGGTGCTTTAGATATTTATTAAAAATCCTTACTCCCAGTAAAAGGAGATTTGATTTTTTGACATGAAAGTTCTAGATCTCCAAGAAATAAATCTCAGCCGTTGATTGTTTACTTAGATTGATCACCACCGTTGACGTACTTTAATGTCTCAACTCATTAAACTTAAGACCCATATCAATTTTCTCAATTTAAGATTCATATCAGTTTTCTCAATTTAAAGTCCATTACATATTATCTTAAAAATTTATAATAAGAAATAACAATTTCAGCTCAAAGCAAGACGTGAGCTCTTACTAGTTTAAAACTAAAAAGGGAAAAAGGATGATTGATTGTTAACAGTGTGTGAAGAATAACAAAAATAATTAAACCATTAAAATTTGTCTTGAACCATCTATGATCTTCGTATATATTATGAAAACGGAAACATCTTGCGTACATAGAATGTATCATCATAGAAGACACAATGTCACACTGTGGATCCCACCTGTCATACTCTCTTTGTGTCTTCTATGGTTGTCCATTCTATGGACGGTAGGTTATACTCTTATGAAAACTTCAAGAGACAGACAGAATCCGGAACTTAAGATTCCCAATCAATAATACTGCATATATGTTGACTATCTATATAAGACTATAAGTTCATTATATGTGATCATGACATAAGTAGAAACATTGATTCTTAATCCTTTATTTATTAGCAACGTGACAATATATACCATCGACATCTAATCATCCATTTTTCCTGTGTAAAATCATCAGAAATTTAGGAGAATCCATTAAAATTCCCCTACGCCATAATTTCTCCTTGACACCAATTATTGTATTTTTGGAAGCACGCAAATTAATTAAGGGAGGTGGCCTTTAAAGCTCATGAAGGGGTCTTCATTATTTTACACCAAATTATATAATTGTTTATCACTATTAATTTTTTTGGGTCCTTTTTTAATATGAGGAGGAATCCAATAACTATGGGCACCGATGCTCATGGTGACCACTTTTTTATTTATGTATAAATTAAAAAATCTAAACCGTTAAATGTATTCTATATTATCTCAATACTATATACATAAAAAAATGATAAAGTTTTTATATTATTTCAATAGTCATCAAGAGAGGAGAAAAAATCATAAAACTTGAACCGTTAATTTTTGTTAATGCTTGATGCACATGAAAATAAAATCGAAATGGTATAATTTTTTGTATACACATAAAATATGATATATACAACATATTCTATCAATTAGTTTTGCTATTTAAGAATTTAAAATGTAGTTATTTAAGATTTAATTTCATGGTCACCGATCGGTAACCAAAAACATGATTATTTGATCTCTCCTCTTTTATTATAGTGTTTACAATTATTTTACATTATTTTAATTTTTTAAGAAAAGATAGGTTTGATTAATCAAGGCCGTTCATTTCGTCTGTTATGTACTGATTAGACCTGGCAAATCCGGCGGGTCGGGTTGTATTTGGGTCGGATAAACTAAGATTCTGTTTGCTTTCGGATTCAGGTAGATATCGGATTCAGATTCTGTCAGATCGGTTAAATTCAGGTTCGGTACAAAGACGGGTCGGGACAACTATATTGCTCGGATTTACGGGTTCGGATCATATTGGTTTTCGGGCCAATCTGGATACGGGTTGGTTCAAGTGCCGGATTCTTCTTAATCAGGCCTATATGGATTATGGATATTTGAGATGCGGGTTCCGGATACAAATCGAGTGGGTTGCGTTTTGTCTTTATTCGGGTTAACTTATTAATTTATCGATCACTCGCATAACTTTTGCATATAATATTATAAATTATATGATTCAAATCATACCTTCGGGTCTTGTCGGGTCTTTATTCGGGTTTATATTGTTGGAATATAACTTTATAATTTAATGTAAATCAATCAATCATTTGAAGTAACATTTTTATTTGTGTGCATCATGTATGGACTAATTCTTAAAAAAATCATATGCACATTTCTGAATAAATTAACGCAAGTAATATAAACAATTAATTTGTACTTTTATCACATCTCGGGTATTAATCACTCTCGGTTCAGGTTGATTTAGATTCGGATAATTGTCGGTTTAGGGTCATATGAATCCGGATCGCTTCGGGTTTGGGTTTTTATAGGATAGCGGGTCGCATCGGTTCAGATAATCTGTATTCAGATTCTTAATATTTACGGGTTTTTTCGGATTCAGATACTTTCGGATTCGGTCAATTACGGGTTCGGTTAATTCAATTTTCATAAGTTAACAAATCCGAGTCGGGTTCGGTCATCGGATTTATCGGGCGGACTATTTCGGTCGGATCAACTTTTGCCACCTCTAGTACTGATGATCTGTTACGACTTAAATGCTGAAATAAAGAGTTTACCAAACTATACATCTGCCACATTATTATGAGCTAGACTATTATACTAACGTTAGCATTTCAGACCGAAATGCTAACGACTCAAAAATTTATGTTACTATGTCCGAAATCACGATTTATGGTGCTCAATAAATTCTTTATATGAAAATATTGGGGTATACAAAAAATTTTCATTTTTAGAATTTTCTAAGTATTTGTTTTGCATTTTTTAAAATAACATGTACAAACATCAATATTTTATTAATATTTATGAGCTATTTTCTAAAATTCAAAACAAATACTTAAAAAACTTTAAAAATGAAAAATTTTTGTATACCCCAATATTTTCATATAAAGAATTTATTGAGTACCATAAATCGTGATTTCGGACACGATAACATAAATTTTGAGACGTTAGTAACGTTAGTATAATAGTCTAACTCCATTATTATTATTATACGTACGTCTTGATGAAAATTCGGCTGAGATACAAACATATATATATTATTGTACATTTTGAACGGTTTCGTCGTACTTTACGGCTTAAATGGTAACCAAAGATATCTCATATCACCACCTACTACGTACTGGTTATCACTTATCAATTTATCATTTTACTTTTCCTATGTAAAATACTAAAATTCCACAAAATAATGCATTTTATATAGAGTAATAGAGACCAAGGATTATTAACATCTTATTTTTTTCCGTCTTTTTTGAAAAAGTCTTGCTTTAGAAATTTTTTTTTTCTTTTTAAATAAGATCATTTGTAAGAAAGTCTTGCAAGGGGAAAGAATGCTTAAAAAAATTAGAAAACCTTTCAATTAGGTATATTAGCAAAAATAATATCTGATATATATAAACTTATATATTTTGAGAAGGATTGAAAATTAATTATAATTAAGTTAGTAATTAACTGATTAAATATATATACGCATTTAAAAATTAATACGCTCAATGGCAAGAATTTGATATGATCATATATATACAAACTAAACATTAGATTATGTAATTAACCAACTAATTAACATACTTAATTATATATGCATACCAGGACTCCATTAGCAAAGCGGACAAGGACGGTGAACACTAGCGCGTAGGCGGCGAGCTCGGTAGGCCCGACGTGCCCGATGAACGCCTGCGTGATGACCGACACGCCGAAGGTCGAGAACCGGGTAAAAATGGCCGGCCCCGCCACGACCCACATCTTCTTGGCCTCGACCCATACCCTCCGCCCGAGCGCCGCCTCCTCTTCCTCTCCCCCCTGCTTCTTATTCTCTGCATTGGCTTGATGATCATGATCAGGAAGGAGAGAGAGGTGCAGCTCATGATGATCATGATCATGTTGATCTCTCTTGCTGCCCTCCATCAGTTACTAATTTTAATTAGGAATTGTTTAGTTGTGTTTTTGTGTTTGGTTTTATTTTCCAGCCTCACTTCTCTCTTCTCCACTACTCTTTGTGTAATGATGTAATATATATATGTGGCTTTTGTTGATGTGCACTTGTATATGGGTGATTGCTATATTTATAACAATTTTGTTGGGGCTGTTGGTATTTAAATTTATGAGGATCTGGAAAAAGAGTTTGTGAATTTATTAAATTATGAAAGGGAGGGCTGCAATAATTATGAAAAAGAGTTTTTAAATTTTGTCCACACCCAAATTTTTTTGCTCCGATGCCAAATTTATATTTTTTGAACGATTATATTATTTATTCCAATTAAATCGAAAAGTGAAAAGTTTTCTGATAATTTTGAAATATTATTATCTTTCTTAATGGTATATATTTAATGTAATTAGATGAACTAATTTGAAGAGAATAATTACTCAAAAAAATTATATTTGGTATGCGGAGCAAAAATTTCTGGTGTAGATAGCACTTCCCAGAAATGACTATAACATCCCTTCCGAATTGACAACTTGAAATGAGAATTTGAGATAATGCAAGCAAAAAGAAAATAGAAAATTTCCTTGTTTGTAAATAATGAAGAGAAGTTGGAATTTATATTTGCCACTGATTAGATGGTGTAAATCTGTTAATGAAATTGACTAACCACTAATTAATCACTATTATATATCCATCCCATCGGAGTAGCTTTTTATTTAGCTAGAACTCAATTGGGAAACGTATATGAAGGAATTAATTAATGTATGTTCGGACAAGGAATCCATCCTATGAACTCGAATCATGAATGCTCTTTTTCGAAAGAATAATAATAATAATCCTTACTCTCTCTCAGTAGAACGAGATTGGATTTTTTGACATGAAAGCTCCATCTTCCTCAATAAATTTATCTCAGCCGTTAATTGTTTACTTAGATTAATCGTCACAGTTGACGTACGTTTATGTCTCGACCCATTAAAATTTAAGGCCCACATTAGTTTCCTCACAAGGGATGAGCTCTCGGCCTATTACTCACGCGCAATGCGTCAATAAACATTTTCCTTTTTAGTCCTAATATACTTTTTTGACTAATAATCTACTCTACTATTTTTTAATAAGCTTGACTTATTTCTTCCTGTTTTATATTATCTTAAAATTTTATTATAAAAAATAATAATTTCAGCCCAAAGCAAGGTGTGAGCTATTTATTAGTTATAATATAACATGCGTAGCAGAATAATATACATATGTTTCAAAAATGAGAATCAATCTTCAATCTAGTAATTAATGATCTCTAATACAGGTCTCAAAATCCAGAATTTTCACAAATATATCAGAAATAAAAATTATATAATGTTATTTAACATTGTTTTCAGGTACAAATATATCAGAAAAATGTAGAAACTTCCCTGCTCAGAAACAAAAAATATAGAAATAAATAAATAATTCACAGTAAATTAGTAAATTGCAACCTTTTAATTCTATATCGTATATTCTAACAAAAAAAAAGAACTATATTTTGAAACAGCTAGCAAAACAGCGAAACAACGGCAAAACAAACTATATTTTGAATTGAAACTAATAGTCCTTTGCCGAACTATACCGAGTTAAAGTATAAAAAGAGCTAAAAGCCTACTACATATTCTAAGTTTAAAGCAAATAGCTATCCCATTAGTGTAAGTCCCAACTATAGCCTTGAGGTCTAGGATTCTTTATATAGGCTAAATTCCTGGCTGAACTACATGTGTCTGTATGTTGTTCCAAGCCGAAGTACAACAAATGTCGAGGGATCTTCTATGGCAATGACTATATGTAAGCAGGGCGTGCAAGGTGGTACTTGGGCCGTCCCAGATCAGATTAAGCTTATTGTGGACTGGAATGGTTAATTGGGGCCCTATCAAAACAACAACAAACCAATACTGTCAGTCAATATTTGTACTACTGAACAAATTAATTATGTCTCTCTTTAAAAACCAGAGGTGTCTGAGTCTGACTGTCTGTGCAATTCTGAAGTGATGAGAGTGTCTACCGTTCATATATATATACATCTAACCTGACAATACTGCACAGTTAATCATGAATTTCATTGAAGCATCAAGGAACAAAAATTACAAAAAACTAAAAAAAAAAAAATATATATATATATTCTAAATACTAAATGCCAATACGGCAACACCAACATCAATTATTACAAAGAAAGCAGTGAAAATGATGTTATAGAATGTAACCTCTGCTATTAAATGCCCACAATCACATAATCAGTTCGCCTAAAAATTCACTTTTGGTTTTGGACGTGGCCTTGTGTTCAACCTATATGTGGCATCCCATTGACATCGAAATTTATTTTATGTTAATAATTGTGATATCAACATGTCAGCCTTTAGTAACGCAGGGTAAATGAACAAGTTACACGAAGTTTAAATTCAAGGATTAATTTGATCAGTGCTTTGAAAATATTTAAATTGGAAACTGTTAGGTAGCCAGAAAGATCAAGCTCAATCAATGAATGATTGATTTATTTAAGGTTTATTGATCTCACATTTTTGGTTAGTACATATATATATAGATCCAAGGAAGGAATGCATCATTGAATTAGCTCATTCAAGTATAGTATCCATTTAAAGCTTTACCTTTATTATATTTTAAGCTTTTTTTTTTTTTTTAACATCAAAGGCTCGTAGACAACTAAATTCATTCACTTAGAAATGTTACATCCACAAAAAAAAAAAAAAAAAAAATTGTTTCTCAATCTAAATCCAAATGACATAAAATATCAACCAAAACTTTTATGATTAAACTAACCAATTTTTGTCTCGATAAACTACATCTAGAGAGACAAGTTCTTGAAGAAGCGCGCAATTCGTTTTGAAATTACCGTTTGGTTGTGATGAATCCATCTTCTTTGGCAATGATTGAAAAACTTGTTAAGCACTCCATAAATCTTCAATTCGTGAAGCACCACTAGAGTTTGTTGAAGTTTGAGCAAAATCCATTTTCGAGCGATTCATAATATAACCTTAATAAACGAAGAACAACTAAAGACCCTTCTTAGAACAAAAAGGGCGACGAAAAGACGGATGAAGAGATGAAACGAACGAACAAAGGTTAAATGCAATCAACAGAGAAGTAGAATAGAAGAGGGTGGCGGAAGAGAAGCGGTGTGCCTATCCCCACCGGAAAATTCTCAAAGAGACTGCTATATTTTAAGCTTTTGTTGGTTTCATTCTTTCAGGGACCTACATGAGTGAGTAACATGTCCATTATTGACCATTGCTATTTACTACTTGGTCTATTATTATTGAGCCCGTATTTACTTCTCCGGGCTGTAAGGGTAAACAGAAAAAAGAAAGCAAAATAATTATGGATTTCATTTCATGGACTCCTTTGATCATTTATTTCATTGAAGGCAGGCCTATCATGGGCTAATATATTGGGCTTTATTGGGTAAGTGAATCAGTTAACGGTCTCAATGGCATTCTGAATTATAGTTGATTTCACAAAAAAAAAAAAAAAGGTAAAGCACAAACTGCGAAAAATAAATTGCAAATTGAACATATGAAATTAGTATTTGAAAAATTAATTTAACAACTAGAACTATCAAATTAAGTCCTCATTTGCATTTCTTGATTTCACTCTGGTGATTCTGGCAATAACCACTTGTTGACCCTCTCCCTGGCAAGCTCAACCTGTTAACAAACTTAAATTAGAGGTGGCAAATCTAGCGGGTAGGTTGGACTCAGGTTCAGATCAGGCGGCTTGGGTCAATTTTAATGTTGGTTTTTTCCTGATCGTATGTTGATTTAAATTAGATTGCATGCTATTTGATTTCGGGTCGAGCCGGGTCGGATCAGTTTATCTTTCTGAAAAATATCGGGTCGGGTCGGGTTTCATTAGTTTGAATTTTCACAAACTAATTGTATATATAGTGCACAATACTTCTATTTTTATGAATTTTGGTTTAAAGCTCTGCGGTACCTGTTTGTCCCAGTCCATTTTCCAGGTGATGTAACAGAGAACCAGCGTCTGAGTTAGCGTCCCGACAAGCATTCCAATCCAAATACCCTTGATCTGGTACCCGATGAAATAACCGAGAATGATTCCGAGCGGAACTCCGACCAAGTAGTAACATGTGACGTTCACGTAAGCAACCAGCTTTTGCCATCCAGCTCCTACTGCTACTCCTGTTATGATCATAATTTAAATCATCTTTATCGATGTTGAATGCGAACAAAATAAAAAACGCGACACAAAATTAATTAAGTTTTTATAGTTTATGTGTTTAAGTTCATGGTTGGCAAAAGAACCTGAAAGCACGGGCTGAATGCTTTGCAGCAAAATTGTTAAGGCCAGTAGAGGGGACAAATCGATAACCGTTTCAGCTACAAGCTCGCTCTCAGTAAACAGATAAGCGATGCTTCGCTTGTATACCAGAAACAATATGAAGAACACAACTCCAATTACAGCTGAGGTCGATACGACATTGACAATGGCGAATTTCGCGGCCTTCGCATTTCCTGCTCCGAGCTCGTTGGCAACTCGTACTCTGCAAATGTAATACAGCAAAAATTTTACATCGCAAATAACAGTGAGATATATACTGATATATTATCTTTTCTAATATTTTCTATTGGTCTTTATTCCTCTCATATTAATGAGGTAGCAAAATATTATTTTTTTGTTCTTTCTTAAATTAATCATTTCATCTCGTGTAAGTCGACATCTCCAGGTGAACAAAAGAGATACAAAGGTACGAAAACGTACCCGGCGGCAGCCAAAAAACTGACATGGATCAGTATTTCAAAGCCGGCAATATTGAGACTGCTCATGAACAAACAAACAGTTGGATCAGAAATCATATTAAAACAACAATACATATATAGCTCTAAAATGATTCTTTTCAGATACCAGAAAACATACCATATAGACAAAGCATCAAGCTCAATCTCAGCATTCTCCAAATTGCCAGTTAGCAGTACCAGTACAGAATAGTACCACAGCTCCAGACTGCATAAAGTAAGATTAATTAGTATGTAAAACTCACAATCTCACATATTTTAATACATAGACTGTGAACTTGTACATAAATAGTTCATAAATTCTCTATAAGCATCATAAATTCTCTATCAATCTTTTGTTCTTATTGTAGCCTTATTATTTCCAAGTTTTTTTTTATTTTTTATGCATTATTTTCAAGTAAATATTAAAAAGAAACCACAAAGGGTAGTATTTGTACCATATCATAAAACCAGATGAAATAGAGAGCTTTGCAACAAGCCCCAAATCAGTGAAAGCGTTCCAGGAGAAGCCCTTCCAAGTATCGGGACAACCACCACACAATACATATGCAAACTGACCGATCGCGGGGATCCACATGGACAAACACATCGCACCCATTGCTCCAGGAAGCCCCCATGAGAACTTGAACACCATCAGCCATGAAAGGAAGAGGTGAAACATGATCGAAAACACCGAGAAGTAGGCGATGACTATGTTCTTGCTTTGAGACTGGAGGTACATCTGAAAGGTGAAGTTGAAGATGTGCGAGAAGATAACCGGGATAAACCTGTATTCGATAAAATCAAATTAATTTCACAATTTCGATTGATTGTCGTGATGTGAAAACTAGGAGACTTTAATTACCAGAGACAAATGATTCCAGCTTCCTTTGCGATGGCCTTTTCTTGGCCGAGGAGTTCGAGTAGAGGCGCTGCGAAGATGAATACCGGTAGGAGAATGATGACACAGATAAACAACAATATCCATGATCTTTGAAGGTATATACCCAACATGTGATACTGTCTCGCACCAAACGCCTGCCCGCAAAGCGTTTCCAGTGCGCTCGCCATCCCGAGCTGTACAGTACATTTTCTTTTTCCTCAAATGATGATCTTATATGCATTGGATATATAATTGAGTGTTTTATAATGTGTGAATTTTATATACATTGGATATATATATAACATGGAGCTTATATGTACCAGTATACTGACGGTGAAGCGGTCGATGACAGTGAAAGACAGTGCATAGCCAGCAAGCTCCAAGGACCCAACATGACCAACGAACGCTTGTGTGGTGAACAGAACCCCGACGATTGCCACACGGGTCAGCATTGCCGGACCGGCCACTATCCACAGCTTCTTCGACTCTGCCCATAATCGGCTTCCTAAGCTGCTGCTCTCTTCATCATCTGATGGCTCAAGGGAAACAAGCCTAGATGTGATATTGTCGCCAGCTTCCATCGATCTCTCTATCTTTTTTCTATCTATGTTTGTGAGTGTTTGTGTGTGTGTGAGTTCTTTTGTTCAAGCAAAGCTGAAAACTGTGCAACAATGGAGAAGACTTCAATTATATAAGATCAATTCATGCATAAATGTGCTTCAAAATATTCAGAAACTAGGATATTGCTTGTTGGAGGTTTTGTTTGACCTGAGAAATATTATAAATTTCTGGGCTCCCAAATTGAGGGAAGAAGGCATGTACTTGCTTCCTAATTGGATATATAACGTTTGGAGTACAACATGCATGTGTTTTCAATGCAAAAAGTTGCTCAATATCTGTTAAAAATTATCCACTATCTTCAGCTAACTTTAGAAGTGTACAAGTGTTAACACGAAAAATATACCAACTCTATAATATAAAATTTTTATATCTCATACAACAAACTTTTTATTCAACATTTATATATTTATATTGCTAATAGTGTTAGCGGTATTGTGTAATTGTGTTGTAATACGTTGGTAGCCACTGCCAACTTTTCAAAAAAAAAAAAAAAAATATATATATATATATATATATATATATATTTATTCCATTTAATAGATTATGAGTGAATTTAATAGATGTTGAGTGATTTTTTACGTTGGACACGTCGGATGGCACGTGCATTGGACTCTTATGGGCGCTCTTCCTAATTTATTATATAAAAGAAAAAAGGTTCAATTTCTAATTGTGCCATCAGCACATTAATTTAAGGGGGGTAATGTATGTCACTTTCCTATATATATAGCACATTTAATTGCTATTTTTGGTTTCTAAAATGTGATTTGTGTAGAGTTAATTTCATCACCACAATGATTAAGTTGAGATAAATACATCGCTTACAAGATGTACCACCATCTTAAATTATTAGTACTTTTCTGATTGAGATGCGTACTATGTGTTCTTTTTCAGCCAGAATATCGTGATATTAATTGACTCTTTATAATGGTATAATTGATTATTGATATATTTCATTAATGATGAAAATTTTCAATTGTGAAAGTCAGGAATATTGGTATATACCTGTACTTGTTTTAAAAGGGATTCACAAACAAGATCCTCATAATTAAGTTGGCATAAAATACTAAGAGGAGTATTAGGATTCGTTTTTAGCTGTCCCCATTAATTATGCATGTGTGTCTATATATGTGCCTTATGTTGCATTGCTTGTTCTATGTAATATAGAAAATAATTAAGAAGACGTTAATTAATTGCTTCTGTTTGTGTGTCTCATTGTCTGTTAAACTCAGTTCACAAATTACTATTTGACCTCTGAGTTTTAAACTCATTATCTGTTAATATTACTAGAGCTGTGAATCGGGCTTCACCCGAAAAAATAATATTACATAAACTAACAAATATTAAAAATAAATACATATTTTTCATAAATATCTTTTATTAGATAATACTGGACTTAATATATTTTTAGCTATATCTCAATTTATATAAAAGAATATAAAAAGTTGCAAATAATTTGAGACTTAAATTGTTTTTTAGGTACATCATGATATTAACTCTTTAATAAAAAAAATAAATTGTGTCATTAGATTAAGATAAATGAAGAGAGAGAAATAAAATCAATGGTTGAGATGAATGATGATGTGGTATAGTTAAAAAGTTTAGAAACTTACCCCTCTTTCTAGAGTAAAGATTTGCGTGGTTGGTTTCTTCAGAAGAATAGATCAATTAATTCTTACGAAATTTAATTAATGGCAAAAGGATGGAAAGGACAATTCACTGTATATATGTGTTGTACGTACGAATTGTTGGAATACTGATCACCATTTATTCCTTTTTATTTATTGAACTGACTTTTTTTTTTTTTTTTGAACAAAGGCCGTAAGCAAACCCCTCAATTATCCCCTGCTGGGACTTGATCCCGGGTCTCTATAGTGGGAGCTCATGTCACTACCACTAGGCCGTAGGTTCGGTGACAACTGACTTTTTTTCGAAGAGTTGATAGAAGCTACCGACTTTTATTTATTGAACTGACATGTTTTAATTTTGGTTGCTATATTTATTAAGGGTAATGCATGCAAGAGGTACTGCTACTGCTATCCTTGTTCCCTTTATTCTTTAGATGGTCTTTGGCAAATTAAAGCATGCACACTTCAATTTAATTTGGACAATAGAATTATATATGAGACATTATTTGCCATTTTTTGTTTTTGGCAAAAAAAAAAAAAAAACTATAAGACTATACTTTCTAGTATTTATGGACTTAGGTTTTATTAAACAGGCCAAAGGTTTGACTTAGAAGATAGAATTAATCAGAAAATAATAGAGATTCCATATGATGCTTCCTGATTAACTATTTCATTCCTTCTAGTTTGACTCTAATAAACTAGTATTTTGTGATACTTCTTGTTACAAATTAATGTTAATTTGTTACTCATGAATTAAATAGTATACTTTTAGTTTGATTTTAATTAGATTTTATTGGCTTTCATTTAGTTTAGTTTGGTTTTATACTTTTATCTCTCTTATGGGTCTCATGTAACATTGTTTATATTTTGTTCCTTTTTGTAATTATGCAAGAGAGGCTTTGCAGACAAAAATTTTAGTATAGGAAATTATGTACAAACTTTATATTCCTCCTAGGAAGAGGTGGCGAATATATATTAATTTCACTCTTCTTTTTTAAAAAAAAAGAAAAAAATGCCTCTCATGACTCCATCATATAATTGTAATTTCAGCTCCTTAATTACCCCCTAGTAGACATAAATTATCCTTTATTATCTGTACTTGGCTGTCAGCTTTTTTCTTGTCAACTTAGCCAGTATATATGAAGGTCCTGGACCAACAAAAAATGTTGAATGAGACAGATTTTAATTTGATACTCCAATACAGATGACTTTTCATTAGCCAGAAGAGATTGAATGATTTGTTTACCTAATATTATTCCATAAATGAATTGATAAGCACTACCTATAACTGATACATGCAGTGATAGCAAAACAAACCTTATCTTGCATTTAAAAGTGATCAAATGCATAAATTTAAAATGTCTGAAATGAGTAATAGTTTGATACCCATGTAATGGATTGATCAAACATTTGAACTTACAATATGCATTATTCATTTTGTTTTACTAAATTAATTTGAATTGTGTACATGTGCAGTCACCCAATATAATCACCATAATAATATATATAGTTCTGATCCTTTATCAGAACCAGTGGATTCTATGCTCAATCACTTGTCAATTCTGTGTCCACATTTTGTCAAAAAGTATAAAAAAGCAAATTTAAAGTACAAACCAGATCCGGATAGTTCTAGTTGTCTCCAAATCAACTTTATTTGAAATCTGATTAATTGCCACAAATAAACAGGTTAGGCTTGAAATAAACAGACTTTAATTTTCAGCTTTACCACTTACCAGTCCCTCAGAGCAAGCCACTATATATCACATATAATGAGATCTAATAAAAGTCTAGAAGAATAAATGAAAAGGTTTAAACTTTTTGGTACCACCATTTTCATTCTGGTGGAAGAAGAGATCTTCCACTATTTAGCCAACTTTCTTTCACTCATAATACTAAACTATTATTCTTAATTAACTTTATTATTGATATAAATATTATTTGTTATCAATAATAATATATTAATATTTAATATAAAAATAATAGTAATTTATTAATATAATAACATTATTAAATAATATTAAATTTTATATTATAATTTTGCTCATAGTCATTATTATAATAAATAAATTTAATTATTAAAATAATAGAATTATAATAAGCCTAATTATTTTTTATTGATAATAAAATAACAATTAATGCATTTGTTGTTATAACTAATTAATTTATACATTAGAATTTACATAATTATTTTAACATAAATATTATAATATTTTTATATTGTTATCATTTACTTATTTAGTATAACAATTAATATATATCATAAAAATAATTATAAATAAAATAAAATAAATATTAAAAAATATAATAAAAACAGTAATATTTTTGCTGAATTTACTTACCTTAATAATATTGCAATAATACTAATTTAGTATTTAAAATAGTAATCATTATTATGGTTAATTTATAATACTAACTTATATTTCTCTTCTATATAATTAAAGAATCATCAATCCCTTGTAAAGTTGAGATACCAAACACCATCTCCAAAATTTGGAATAGAGTGGAAGAATAGTTCTTTCAGAAGATCACTCTTCCATTTTATTTCGGAAGAAAACGAGAGTACCAAACAGGCTTTAAAGCAATGTACCAAAACAGTTGTGGATTGAGAATTTGATTCAGTTCTAAAAAATCCTAGTCGCCGCCAGAGCACCAGATCTGGTTCTCTCCTCGGTGGGGGAGGTCGCCTCCAGTGAGTCCTCTCCCCGCCACCACTCCCTCCTCTAACATCTACCCTCTCTCTCAATCTCATATACTACCAATCCACCTTCATAAATCAGTAGCCGGATGGTCTCCTCTACCGGAGCGACCTCCCTCGCTGGTCTTCGCTCTTTTCGTCCATCGCTTCGTCTGTTGTTGCTTTGTCCGTTGATTTGTAGCGTTAAAGTGTCTTTTGATTTGTGGAAATCATCCATGGCACATCAAAATCAGGCCTTAATTCCATAGCAGAATATTGCACGGCACACCTTCTCTTCATCTAGCAAACCATGTAATTCTGGTATATGGTTTTTAGGGGACGATTTTCATAAATAGCCCAAGGCCTAAACTTTATCAAATGATCTTAGGCCAAACATATCTTCACCAATGGCCTTCCCAAGAGCCCCATTTGAAGTCGCATCCTTTAAACTGTATTTTCGGTGTTGCCCGAAAAGTGAAACTATTGAAGGGCGCAACTTAAACTCGCTTCCTTTAATTTTTTCAATTTTTATTTTTTAAAGATACCACCATCATGTAGATCTTTTCACGACCTTTTCCGGAATGTGGTTGTACGTTTCGTGGGGAGCTTTCCTAAATTTTTTGTTTATTTATTTGCATAATTTGGAAAAGTTTTTTTTATACATTCTAATTGTATAGAAACTATAAAAATTTTAAATTTTGTGTAATATTTTTAACAAATTAAACTAATGCAAAACATAATGTAAATTTACGGTGTTCTTAAGCTCACAAAGACTTTCCATGAGCTTAACTCTAAAAACATATTAAATCATATCCAAATTTTGATTTATATGACTTAATAAATTCTTTATATCAAAATAAATGTGGCATACAAAAATTATATTGAGAAAATATAATAAAAATGTTTATAATTGAACAGAAAACTTCAAATATGCATAACTTTTGTTAGGAAACTCCCACGAAACGTACAACTACATTCCGGAAAGGTCATGAAAAGATCTATATGATGGTGGCGATTTCACTTTTCGGGCAACACTAGGTAGAGAACATACAGTTTAAAAGGCGCGACTTCAAGTGGTGCCCTTGGGAAGACCATCGGTGAAGATATGTTTAGCCCAAGGCCATTGATGAAGTTAAGTTTGAGCCTTAGACAGTTGTCCCATTTATGAAAATCGTCCTTTTTAGGCGAACCTACATCTCGAGAGTTGGCAGATTTGTGCAGACACCAGAAGTTGCCAAAATTTCTTTTATGTTTGCACCTCAGTAGTTTAAATTTGTTCTTTACATTTGGTACTTATTCTACTTTTTCTTGTTAAGTTGCTTGAATGGTTTAGTTGGATGCAGTTGTCAAGCACTCTGTTAGGTTAATTACTAGTTAGTCTTTTAGATGTAATTGGGAGAGTTTGTAATGTTTGTTGTCTAGGGCCCAATAGAATGGAATTTCAAAAAAAAAAAAAAAGAAAAAGAAATGCAACAGAATTAATTCAGTGGTCCAATTGAATGGACTAAAAGCAGGGAAGACTTTTAATTCATGTAAAAAAAGAGGGACAATTTATTAACATGCCTCTGCTGTGGACCAGAGCCCATTTAATGTTAAATTTATGATACATTTCATTTATGACAATGCTGGTAGAGTTGATATGCTTTCAATTCATTTGATATCCCAAAAATGCTAGTTTTGTTAATTCTTTTCTTATTATGTAGATATATTTCTCATTGACTAAAAAGTTCAAAGAAAATTGACTTATTTTGATATCATTTCTTTGAAGTACCTTTTGCCTTTCTTAGTAATATCACTTGTATAAAGTTGGGTTAGGCATCAACAAAAATATATTAAAACAGATGGATAGAACTTAACTTTATTGAACACTGTAACAAAAAAATTACAAGTGTATATATAAACGAACGGCTTGCTCAAAATCCATTGGCAATGTTAAAAAAAAATTAATTCAAAAATGGGTATTGTTATGAATTATCTATCAAATGCACTCGCTTTGATCATATATCTCAGTGGATTCTGGCAACAGCCACTTATTCACCCGTGCTTTGGCAATGGCCACCTATAGAGTTCATAAGAAAAAATTCAGAATATTAGAACAATTTCTCTTACCGTATATGGAAATAGATTATATTATATATCTTTTAGAATTAGTTGCAGCTGGACGAGTATATATTTTCTGGCACTGGCATGATCATGATTGTTTTCTATATATCTCCAGCTGAAAATGCTGGAAAGCTATATATCATGTCTTTGTACCAAATCATTTGTTGACCTAGCTCACCTTTTATACCTTCTCAACTTTCTTATCTTTTACAATCTATCTATGGATGTATTCATCACTAATATTATATTGACAAACATCTTGCGTCCATTTAAAAACCGTCCATATATCCATAAACACATACGGAATGTAACAAGTACATCATGAAATGTAACAGATACATCTCGAAATATAACCTATGGACGCTATGTATGGTTTTTCTATGGACGCTAGGTATTACTCTATTATAATTACCTCTTTGTGCCAGTCGATCCTCCAAGTAATGAACAAGAGAACCAAAGTTTGAATCAGGGTTCCAAAAATCATGCCCATCCAAATTCCCTTTATATGAAGAGGGAAAAAAAAAGTTATGACAGTGTGTATTACGTTCAGTTCAACCAAAGAAGATAAACTAATTATGAAATTTCAAACTATTCAAGTTATAATATATATTACCTTAACTTCATAACCAATTAAATAGCCAAGGATGACACCCAGTGGGACTCCAACAATGTAGTAGCATGCAACATTTACATATGCTACTAAGGACTGCCAGCCGGCCCCAATTGCAGCTCCTGATTTCATTGTTACCAGAATACACTATTTGAGAAACTATATATAAACTAAGAAAAAACTAGAGGTGGCAGATTGTCGGGTCGGGACTCGGTCGGATCGGGCGGGTTTTTTGGGTCTAGTCAGATTTTGCACCTCTATTCCCGGGCCGTGTCGGGTTTCGGGTTGTTTGGGTCGGGTCGGGTTTGGGTCATTTTGACTTTAATTTCCTAGAAACACGGGTCGGGTCGGGTTCGGTTCGGGTCAGTCTGACTTTCCGTGAAACACGGGTCGGGTTCAGGTCAGTTTGACTTTCTTTGAAACTTGGGTTGGGTGGATTTTTCGGGTCGGATCAGATTTTGCTACCTCTAGAAAAAACCAGTTCATGCATATATGGCAAGTATATAATTTCAACAATAAGATTATAAGAGAGTATTTATCAACCTGAAAGCACAGGTTGGATGCTATTCAGCAAAATTGTGAGAGCAAGGAGGGGCGACAGGTCGGCTACGGCATCAGCAACAGCGTCGCTTGTCGTGAACACGTAAGCAAGTTTTCGCTGGAAACATAGGAACAATATGAATGCAACTAAGCCAATGAATGTCGATGTGGCCGAAACAACCGCAACTGAGAACTTGGCTGCCTTTGCATTTCCTGCTCCAAGCTCGTTTGCAACTCGTACCCTTCGAAACCGTACGAAACAAGAAATTGTTAAGCACAATTTTCTGATAGATTTCGGAACCGTTTATTGTTAACTTTGAACAGTATATTGAGAGAAGGTTAAGAGTAACGAAAAGTACCCGGCGGCTGCCAAGAAACCGAGGCAAATCATGAATTCCCAGAGAGCAATGTTGAGACTGTTCACAGCAAAAAATAGAACAGAATTGTTGTAAACACAAGAAAAGAACAGAAAAGACAGTATAAGAATGTTACTGATGCATAATACTGACCATATCGACAATGCATCGAGAGCGACCTCCGCATTCGCCATGTATCCAGTCAGTAGTACCAGAATTGAGTTGTACCACAACTCCAAGCTGCAGAAAACACAGCAGAATCAAATTCTATGTATGACAACATCCTAAACTTGGATACCAGAACTTTACAATTCAAATCCGGTACCAAATGTATGTACCAGTAAGTTTCGAACAAGAGACAACAGAAAATAGGGAAACTTATCCTTACTCCTAATAAAAGGAGATTGGATTTTTTGATATGAAAGTTCTATCTTCCCCAAGGAATAAATCTCAGCCGTTGATTGCTTATTTAGATTGATCACCACTGTTGACGTACTTTAATGTCTCAATCTATTAAAACTTAAGGTCTATAACTCTACATCAATTTTCTCAATTTAAGATCCATTACATATCATCTTAAAAATTTATTATAAAAAATAACAGTTTCAACCCAAAACAAGGCGTAGGCTCTTTATTTACCAGTAACTTCAAATAAGTTTTGAAACATTACCATATCATCGCGCCGGAGGACAAGGATAACTTGACAACAAGCCAGAGATCGGTAAATGCGCTCCACGTAAAACCCGTCCACGTACAAGGGCACCCGCCATACAGCACGTAGGCAAACTGGCCAATCACCGGAATCCACATTGCGATGATCATCGAAGTCATCGCACCCGGTATCCCGAATTGCAACCTGATGACCAGCGCCCATGAGAGGACTATGTGCAGCACGACGGATAGCAAAGAGAAGTACGAGATGACGATGTTCTTGCTCTGCGACTGGAGGTACATCTGGAACGTGAAATTGAACACGTTGGAGAAGACCGCAGGGATGAACCAGATGGAGATGTGACCCGCGACACGTGAGATTTCGGGGTCCTGACCGAGCAGGCACAGCAACTGCGACGTGAAGAAGAACAGCGGGAGGATGGCGATGGAGGTGCCAAGGAGGATGATCCATGATCTTTGGAGGTAGATGCCGAGCATGTGGTACTGCTTCGCGCCGTAGGCTTGACCGCAGAGCGTCTCGAGCGCGCTCGCCATGCCGAGCTGCATAACAGTACTGGAAGTGAATTTTTTTTTTTTCATCTTTTTGGAAGCAATGACCAATCAGAAATTCAGCATAAAAATTCCTTGAATGTATATATTATTAGTTGTTGAGAGGAGAAACCAGATTGAAAAATCATAAACAAAATATTAAATAAGGAACTCATCAACTTTTCTTAGAACTGCATTTAACGTTCTTTATTCTAACCAACCATTTTAGTATAGATATATGTAATTAACCTTATTCATGTACCAATGACAATATAATATTTATTTGAGTTCATCAGTTAATGTATAGAGTAGGGTTACGGTGTTTTGCAAAATAAAATTAACGCCTTTTACTTTGGGCTCGTATTTCAATAACTGTAACTCGAATGACCAATTCGATTTGACAGGTGGATTTTAAATATTGAAAGCTTATTGGATGCCATTTTTTTTCTATTTTTGGAGATCTCTAACTAATTTTAACGATTTTTGAAAGATGACTAAAAATTAATAAAAAAAAGAGATGTTCTTCTATGTCATTTTTAAATATTTAGAATTTAAATTTAATACAATTTTTCAATATGCATGTAAAATAATAATAAAATAATCCATTTCTATCTTTAGAGCAGATGCAATTAATTTGATCATTTGCCACACTAAATAATATCCATGCTTAATTACATCGCACTTATTATTTCTTTTATGTTTTTATTCAATTAATTTATAAAGATTTTATTAGAATTTTTAATTAAATTCTGATTTATTAATGAAGACCCTCAATAAAACAAATATGGAAACGTACTATTTCAACATGTTATTCATAATTTCAATTTCAAACGTATGTATTCAGTCCTTTAATTCAAGTGTCCTGTGTACTATATATACAAGTTATAACTAGATGGACTTCACTTAGTCGGACAAGTACAACAGAAATTCAAGTATATATTTATATATATACAGTCAACAGAGAAATTATTTATGATATACAGAATACAATGTAACACATCAATCAACAATAGCCAATTACTAGGGAAGGATCTAGCATAGAATTTCTGATAGATTAATACCTAGCATCCACTGAGAAACTGTCCATAGCTAGTATCTATATGTTACATTTCAGAATATATACGTTACATTTTAGAATATATCTATTACGTACATTCCGACTCCGTACACGTCAACGGATACATGGACAGTTTGAAAGTTTTTCAATAGACGCAAGAGGTTTCTCTTTCTGATATACACATGCGTTCTCTCCCGGTCACCATAAATGGCAATAAATAACTGTCAGCACGGTAGTTTTCAGATCAGGAAACAAAATAACAAATGAAACTTGCACTCTGAGTCTCTGAGCATGCAGCGGCGTGCACTAATGGTTTATGATAAGTACAGGTGAGACCATTTAATAAGATTCGATCATGGCATTAAATTCCCACATCTCATATCTGCAAATTAACTTTCATTAGTTAATTTGCGTTATCTTCGTCATAACTCCATCTATATCGCCCACACCACATGCAGGAAACAATATTAAGGGCATTTGTTTTATGGTGAGCTACTAAATCTTCAATACTTAAACAATATTCAATAATGTGTTTATTTATAATTAATCTTTGTGAAAATGTTTTCAAGAGTGAAATTTAATTATAAATAAAAAATAGTTATTATATGTTAGAATATTAGATAATTTATAGAGTTAATTACACAAACCCAGCCAATTATATGTGGTACTTAGAGTTAGACTATTGTGCTAACGTTAGCATTTCAATCCAAAATGTTAACGCCTCAAAAATTATGTACCCGAAATTGTGATTTATGGTGCTTAATAAATTCTTCATATAAATTATAAAAATATCCTTGTAAACAAAAATTTTCTATTTTTAAAGTTTTCTTAGTATTTGTTTTGTATTTTTGAAAAAAGCATGAACAAACATCAATATTTTATTATTATTTACGATCTCTTTTCAAAAATTCAAAACAAATTGTTAAAAAACTCCAAAAATGAAAAAAAATTGTATTCCTCAGTATTTTTTATATGAAAAATTTATTGAACACCGTAATTCATGATTTGGAATACTATAACACAATTTTTGAGGCGTTAGAATTTCGGATTGAAATGCTAACGTTAGCACAATAGTCTAGCTCTAGTAATTAATGATACTAGAGCTGTAACTCGGGCTTCGCCCCGAAAAGTGGTATCAAATAAGTAACTAAGAATTTTATAAAATTTTAAATATTTATATTAAAAAAAATTACAAAAATTTGTAAATTTTTTATGTAAATAAATAATAATAAGTAATACAATAATTTATAAATAATAACATATATACATATTGGACTTTTTAAGGGTTAAAATTTGTTTTAGACATGTCACATTCATCTTATTTAATTAGGAGAGAAAAAAAATACAAGCCATTGGATCAAAGTATATAGATGAAGAATTTCAAACAAAATTGGTTAATAATAGTGATGATGTGGCATAGTTGAGGTGCTCGGAAATCTATCCCTCTTTATGGAGTACAGATTACTGAGCTCTGCTTGTGCAGGCCGGGCCCTACGGCAGAGAACAGCAATAGCCAATATATGTTTTCTGCTGTGATCTCAAACAAAGGAGAAATAGAAAAATGTTTTCTGCTATGCATCATTGCATTGCATCTGGCGTCCTAGTTCTTCAACATTTCATGTCTTTAATTTACTGTTTTACCATCACAGGGAATCTATATATATTCCTGTTCTTAATTAATTAATTCCTTGTCATTTTGCACCGGGTCATCATGAGTTGATTGCTCACTAGTCATGCACTCATATATATTGAGTTACTGAGTACTGACAAAGTGACAATCCTGATCAGTTCCTGATATATGGTTGAGAAATCAGAAATCTGTAACTTATTTCCTTGATGTTTTTCTTCTTTTGATGACAGTACTAATTAAGTACTAACAATTCCATGTTGTAATGGCGCCTGATATATATGATTTATATATGTATGTATATAAATGAGTAATACCTACCTAGCGTCCATAGAAAACCCCTCATAGGTTACAAACTCAGATGCTACAAAATCGGATGTATCTGTTATATCTTTGTATTTTTTTGTATGTCTATTAACGTATGGACGGGTTTCAGTGGACGCAAGATGTTTCTCTATATAAATTATAAGTGAAGATTTATATATAGAGAGAGAGAGAGAGAGAGAGCCGGTTAATTACTTAATTCAATATATAGTCTAGCTAACATCTGGCATGCCATAACTCATAGGGCACAATTAAAATTAGAATACATGATGCTATATTATGTACCAATGGCCAGATGAGAACATGCTAGTACGTACTTTGACATATATATATATGTATATATTTAATTTTTTTTTTTGTTTACTAGCTATAGCTTTGACATATATTATTATAATCAGTGTCCGGCCGTTGAGATATAAGATCTTCACCCTCGAGATTGGCGAGATCTCATTATATTTTGTGATTCCAGTTTGAAGAAGAGCGAATCTTAAGAGTTGACAAAGTATATATTAAAAAGGTATATATATCATTAGAACTTCATGTACCATCCACCAATTTGTGCACCTGATATATATTATATATAGTAGAAGCTCCAATGAGTGACCATTGACCAACTTATACGGCACGACAGAAATTAATTTAAACTGATCTACTTATTAATATCAGAATAACATTATTAATAATGGCTTCATAAAAAAAACATTATTAATAATGATAATAATAATATTAATAATATTATTATTATTATTACTATTACTATTATTATATTATTATTATTATTATCATTATTATTATTACTATTATTACTACTGGTACTGGATAAGAAACAAGAAATGCAATGAAAATTTGAAATGGTTATCCAGATCAAATTTTCAAACATATATATATTATGAAAACAAATGAATGAATTTATGAAATCACAAATATCTTAGCTCCAATCAGGCAAAAAAAAAAAAAGTTACCAAACACAAAAATCTTTAATGGCAAATATTTCCACAGAGAGAAATTAATTAAGCAAGCTAGCTAGCCAGAACGTACCAGGACGCTGACGGCGAGGCGGTCGATGACGGTGAACGAGAGCGCATAGGCGGCCAGCTCGGTTGCACCGACATGGCCCATGAACGCCTGAGTGATGACGAGGATGCCGACGGTCGAGAACCGGGTGAAGATGGCGGGTCCAGCCACCACCCACAGTTTCTTCGACTCGGTCCATGCTCGCCTGCTCAGGCTCGCATTAATGTCGGCTGGCTCGGACGGCAGCCGGACCAAGAGCTTGTCAGTCATGTCCTCCAGTGGCGCCATCTCTTTGATTTCTATGTTGTTGAGGGATCAACTCTCAAGAAGTTGTTTAGAGGGCCAAATGAGATTGGAAGGCAATTATTTATACACCAAAGGGTACATAAATTGATATGTATGAAAGAAGTTGATCGGTGGTATATATATAATATACGACTATATGAGGAAGGATCCGTTCATAACAGTTATCTTGAGTTCTTGACCATATTGATAAAGGAGTCTTAGTTATAGAAAAGATGTATACAAAGAGTTTATATTAATATTTTAATTCTATAGATCGACTATATTTCCAATTATTTTTTATTTAAATATTATTTAATATATATATAGTCATTTAAAAGTTCATTGATTTGTAACTATTGAAAAGTATACAAAATAAGTTATCAAACAATATCCAAATTTATTGAAATCTGTAATACTATTAATTAAGTCAAATAATAATACATCTATATATACACTTTTTTTTTATTGTTTAAGATTTTTTACTATTTTTTTAACTATTAAGAAACTCCATTGTCAGGATTTATTAAGGTAATCATTAATGTCAACCAATCCTCTCCTATACATATACATAGCATGCCTTGATATATATATATATACTAAATTGTAGTTAATTACTGTAGTGCTGTTCGGGACAAACTCAGCTTGTCCGAGCCTCTGGGATCATTTCATTGGATCTTTAATTGGATGTAAGGGGAGAGATCAGATGCAAACTATCACCAAATTAGGTGCAATTTTACGTGTAGTTTTCGGAAGTACTTTAACAATCTAAAGTTCACAATGTATATTATTTTTAGATTACTAAAGCTACCGCGAGTGCATCTTTATTAGTTTCGATTTACATGACTCAATAAATTCTTTATAAGAATATTCTATGAAATCCAAAAACTCTTTACGTATTTGTTTGAGATTTTTCAAAAATAACTATATATACAATATTAATTTAATTGTGTCTCATTTTTGAAAAAACCTCATACAATTATTTAATTTAATATTAATTTAATTGTGTCTCATTTTTTAAAAAACCTCATACAATATTAATTTAATTACTTACAATTTTCAAAAATAGAAAATTTGCATATCCCATTGAAGTTTGATATAAAGAATTTATTGAGGCGTAGAAATCAAATTTGGAGGTGATATATTTTTGTAAATGTGCGGTCACGGAAGTAACCTTAAGCTAATAGTAAGTTTACTTTTTTTATCTGAAAAATAGAACATATTGAACATCTTATATTTATCGTAAATATTTTTGTAAAAAAATTACATATATATATATATCATTGCATGCCTAACTTCCATTTCTTTCCGGAAGCCCGGAAGTACATATGATAGGTACAAAAGAAAGTACATATATAATTATTATGGGTAATATATCTCCCTTTAATTTCAAGCAAGATAAAATACAAGAAGAGATGAAAAATTAAAAGGATAAAGTTATCACACACACACACACACACACACACACACACACATATATATATCACCCAGTTGATTCCATTCCATACGAATTATGGATTTGTGTTGCGTCTTTAATTACTTACTTGCCAACAGTACTCATAATTACATATGGAGACATCGACCGAGTTGAGCATTATATATGACAACCATTTTTTGCACAAAAAGTATATATATTAATCTTGTACCCCCACTATTTCCAACCAAACATATATACGCAAATTGTTCCATATAAATTTAATTTGTTTGTTAAAATTAAGACATCTAATTAAATAGTATAATCTCAAAAATTTGTATTTAATGACCAAATAGGTACCACATGTCTTTATATAATTAGAGACTGTAACTACAGCCAACTCTACAAAACTATAACAAAGTCACAAGATAAATATAATTAAAATTTTCTGAATATTAATATTCAACAATATTATTGATCTGGTATACGCATGCATGACATAGCACACTAATTATTGATCTGATATGTACATAATTATAGATCTACTCTATGCAAGTAATTAATTACTACAATCAGCTGTGTTAAAAAAATATATATATATTTATCTATATTTATATAGTTTTCAATTTATGTGATTTATTAGTCTGCAGTGTAAAGTTTTTATTTAATGCAAATATGATAGTATGATACTGTAAAGTGTAAAGTTAAGTTGCTGTACTTATGATCGATGCGGTACCGAAAGGAGTCGTTTTTCAATTACTTCTTTTCGTGATCGTCATGTGTGAATGTCAGAATTTTGTTGTGTGTTAGATGATAATGTTGTGAGGCGTTAATTAGGTACTTTAGAATCAATGTAAAAGTGTTAATTTGAATTTAATACAGCATGAACAGAGATCTAAAGTCTTTTAATATATATGAACAGATCCAAATTGAACTTTTTTTTTTTTTACCTTAAAAAAAGGTTCAATTATTAGAAGTCATCATATTTAAAAAAAAAATTTGAGAAAAAATATTTGAAGATTTTATATTATTAATGATAATCTGTTATTGGTATAACCGGTCCAATCTGATAATCTTGCACTCCCCTATACATTTAATTAGTGCCTATATATCTAGTCTGATATTTGTCAGTTTAGTACATTGATGCATGCTGCATTATATTGTATCGTATGCTGAAAAACGAAATAAATGTAAACAAATTAGCTTAAAATTTCTCAGCAAATAAAACAAAGAGGAGCCCAGAATTGCTATGGGCTCAGAAAATGGTCTCAATTTTGATGGTTTCCATCAGTTTCAGTCAGGCACCAGGTCAGCTTAATTTTTTCCTTGATCCTTTTTGCCAAAGCCCAAAACCTATAAAAAAACTAAGAAAACAAAATAAGTAAAAAAAAAAAAAATTTTAAAAAACAGAGAGAGAGAGAGAGAGAGGGTGGTTGGGGAAAAACAAGAAAATATTTCTCTCAAAAAATAATAATAATAATAATAAGATAGGCACAAGTTGTATTTTTTTTTTTTAATGGAATTGACTGTACTGAGAGTTAGAATCTCGTTCTATAAATTTAAAATTTGAACCAATTAATTAACAATAGTCATCCCACTGTTCATGGTCCGAGGTAACATGAATGGAAGCCACTTTCGTTTTAAATTAAGTTCGTCTTTTGACTAATTAGCACTGTTACCGTGGTTCTCCATTAATTGAATGGAACAAATATCCTAATTATTTGGATACAAATTAAAAACTGTTTTTTCTCGAGATAGCACCGAAGGAAAGACGTGTTATTATATTAAAATAAAAGGAGTCGATATACATTAATACATATGTATATGAAATATAACTACGGTACTCACATGTAGGCTTTCCGCACTCCTAACTCAAAAATTATATATAGCCGTCTTGAATATCGATTTAAGGTGCCAGATAGATTCTCTATATGAAACTCTCATCGTATACAAAAGATTTTCATTTTTAGAAGTTCTTAAGCATTTGTTTGGAATTCTTTAAAAAATTTACATAGGTTCATACATTATTTTATTATTATTTTGAAGTTATTTTGAGAAAATCCAAAATAAATACTTAAATAACTGTAAAAATGTAAAATATTTGTATACTAAGAGATTTTGATATCAAGAATATATTGAGCATCTCAAATCGAGATTTGAAAGTGGTTAAGTACCATGTTTGAGTTGATTAGTTAGCAACTTAGCATTCATGTTAATGATTTTATTATCAACTTATTCTGCATATAAAAATTGTTATTCAACTTCATTAAGTTAATATCTAATTTCTTTTGTGTAATCTTGAATTGGGCATAGATAGCTGCTTAAAGAAGGAATCTATATATGTTTGCAGGCCGAGGGAAAACTCTTCTAACAATTAATCAACACAGGCCTAATTAACCTCTATTGAACAAGTTCCTTAATTTGATGCTAATTTCTAACAAATATATATATAATTTTTCATCTTTTCCCTGCGTTTGATAGCCGTAGTAAAATTGATTTAAGCTCTTAAATCAATTTTAAGTCATCAAACGGAAGTGATTTAAGGTGTAGTAAGTTAACGCAGCTATATAGGTGTAGTAAACTAAATCACCAACATTTCACATCTTTTACTCTAACATCAACTTTACTTCATCTATTTACTTCACTACCACCAAACACCACTATTTAAGATGATTTAACGTTTTACTTCGCTTTAACTTACTATACTTGCCAAACGGGGGGGTTAATTGTAAGTACAATAATCTACTGCTGCTGGTTTTGGTCTACACTGGCAGACACCAAGCTGATGATGAACTCAATTTCCTCTGCCACTTCCTTCATACTTGGTCGGTTTTGCCGCCTGTCCTCCAAGCAACTCAGTGCCAGAAGCCCGAGCGCCACCATCGAGTCGAGGTCGACCTGCGAGGCCCCGGTCGTAATTGTCGGGTCCACTGTCTCCATGATCTTCCCTTCATTGGCCAATGTCTGCATATAATTTCGCAAGTTTATGTCGTCGGGCGCTCGACTGAAGTCGATCGCCTTCTGTGATGTGAGAAGTTCCAGGAGCACCACTCCGAAGCTGTACACATCGCTTTTGTCTGTTAGTTGAAAATTGCGGAAGTACTCCGGATCGAGGTAGCCAAGAGTGCCCTGCGCACATGTCGAGATGTGTGTCAGGTCCGGCGTTGCCAGTCGGGAGAGCCCAAAATCAGACACCTGTTGGATATAATTAAATAGATCAAAATCACTTGACATTAATTAGGGTGCATTACATAATTGTTGAAAAACATGTAGAGTCCACCCTTATAAAGTAGGTCATCTATCTCACAGTTCCAACACACCACGCACACCTATGCGCTTATTACAGTTGCATAAATGTTCACTGGAAATAATAGTGTATCTGTTCACTAGAAAACGATATCTATTGATCAGAAAGATATAAATGTTTACTGAAAAATGATGTTTGTTCACTGAAAATACGGTAGACCGGTGGATAAGTAAAAAAGGGTGAACGCTAGCTCTTACTCATAATTGTTTAGACTGCATTGATTACCTTTGCATTCAGATTCTCATCAAGCAGAATGTTGCTGGACTTAACGTCCCGGTGAAAGATCGGTGGCATGGCTGAAAAATGCAAATACGCGAGCCCCGCAGCGATCTGCTGCGCTATCGACAGGCGATGGTGCCATGGAATTGGCGACAGAGAGCCGTGCAGGTGGTCTGCCAATGTACCGTTAGATATGAACTCGTATACCATGATAGGCTGATCCATGTCTACGCAACATCCGAGGATCCGAACAAGGTTCCGGTGATTGACTTGCGACAGAATGCGAACCTCGTTAAGGACTTGGTCTGTGGACTTGGTGTTTTCGAACTTGGCGCACTTTACTGCAATCATCGTGCCATCTTGTAGCACTCCCTTGTACACCTCGCCACTTCCACCGGCGCCCAGGAGATTATTGTGCGAAAAACTGTTCGTGGCACGCTTCATCTCGCGGCTCGTGAAGTATTTCACCGGGCGATCGCTCGTGTTGTTTAAGTTCAAGATTTTCTCTCTTTCAGTTGCCAGCCTTTCTTTCGCTACAGCGATATGCCGGTGACGGATATAAAGAACAATGCCCAGAAGCAGTAATGCGGCGAGACCGGAGGCGAGACCTGTGAAGAAGATTTGCATCAGCCACCACATTAGTGACTTGCAACATACTATTTTAGCTTATTCTAACTTAGTTTTCTTTTACTCATAGAAGTGAATTTTAGGACAAATTTGGGGCTAAAATTATTTACTTTTTGCTTAAAGTTTAATCAATATTTGAGTTTATGGGCAGTTTTGAAAACCATTATTCAAACCCAAACTGAAACTTATAAACAAAATTCAAAAAATAGTTGGACCTGCTCACATGTGTACCATGAAATTTAATTAACACCAAGATCCAATCTTTTGTTTTTAATATACAAGTGGTTCCATAAAGTCAGCTAGCTTTACATTAACATGATCTTCCATGAACGGTGACAGTATAACATCATCAATGGTACTGGTACTGGTACTGGCAAGTGAAACATATGCTTAGCCAATAAGTCCCAGTAAATATAAGTGAAGTTCATTGACTGTTAATAACTGTGAGTTGTTGACAGAAAAACATCTTGCGTCCATCGAAAAGTTGTTCATACGTTCATAGACGTACAAAGAGAATGTAATCGATACATCCCAAAATGTAACAGATACATTCTGAAATGTAACCTATGGACGTTATGGACAGCTTTGTATGGATGGCATGCTAGGTATTACTCTGAAAGAGAAAGTATGTACCAGCAATCAAAGGCCCATGAAAAGAATGCTCACAACGGCCAACACAATCTGTACCATCTGCATGTATAATTCACGGATCATTCGTCAGAAAAATATGAATACTTCAGCAATAACAAAGAATAAAGAGAGCTTGAACTTTAACAGATTTGAATTGAGCTAATACAGTAAATTCGAACACCGCTGCATCATAAATTAATAGATTGCAATCACTGAGTAACTTAGTTTTGATAGCAAGAATTTTTGGTACTTACTTTTCTCGCACTTGCCGGAAATCGGATTCCACTCTAATGGCTTTACGCAGAAACAGCGCTTCACTGCTCTGCTGGATGAACTGACGTCTGTTGTGCATGTAGCATTGCGACCATCCTCACAATCCTCATCAGTTTGGCAAATTGGCTCCCTCGGCGAAGCCCACTGTAACTCCATCCCTGATTTGCTCAGCCATCTGTTCACTGGCTGTGTCGGGTCGAGGTCCACAAAACTGCGGTACGCAGTACAGGATTTGGCAGTAAGAGAAACTGAATACGGGTAACCTCCATCTTCTGTTGTGCAACATAACGGGAGAGTCCGGCAGTTGCGCACATCAGAACCGGTAAAGTTGGAGTAGGCTTGACACGGGGAGTTGGACGAGCAATTGAGCGGCGACAAAAGGAGCACAGATGAGCAGTTGTAAAACATGATGGTGTTTCTTGAGGACAAATTGAAGGGGAGTGACTTGTCGAGTTTGAAACCTTCGAAGGCGAAATCCGAGGAGATGCACGAATCTTTCCTAACAAACATCAATACAAATCAAAATATCATAATTCATAAGTAATAAAATGCAAAAAAAAAAAAGTGTCATAATTACAAAAAAATATTGCAAAATGGATCAATGTGAGAGGATTTACAAACATGATATGCGGGGGACGAATGACGAGGCTTTGTTCAGCGGGGCTTATCGACATGATAGGATAGGAGTAGTCGACTGCGACAAAGAAAAGCGTGGAGGTGTTGGCGGAGCAGCGGATTCGGTAGGAGGAATCGCCGCAGGTACTGTCTGTACTCAATGGAAAGGGAACTGGTGTGGTGCCACATGGTGGACATGATTTTGCACCAATTCCTGTTGCTCCATGAAGAATGATCATAAGCACAAATAAATGCACCCATTTCCCCATTAATTGGTGCAATCTTTGCATTGCAAATTTGCAAATTTGGAATTGCATCAAGGGGACAATGAGGAGAGAATAAAATTGCAAGGTATGCTTTGCATCATGTGCCAAGAAGTCAAACATTAATAATACTAAAGGGGAACATAAAGTATACAGAAATACTTCATATTTTAAAGCTGTCCAAAAGGCCAAATTAATTTATTCTACCCAAAAACAAAAATTGTTGTTAAACAAAGAGATAACATGTCAGAATTTGAAAAGCCATAGATATGTTTCTTTCTCGTCCATCAAGAGCAAACTTGCAATCATACCAAGCATTCCTAATTAAAATTAGCACCTTTTTTTTTGTTTGTGCAATTTTCAAATGACATAAGACTGACTGGTCAATGCCAGTGATTGGTGTTCCATTATAAAACAGAAAGATTCTTTTGTCTCAATAAAAAGGAGCATTAACCCAAATTTGAAAAGAAAACCACAAGAAAGCTGCAGACTTTAGATCCCCCAGATCCTAGCTGAAGCTGTCCGAAATTATTCTAATCACATTCTTAATTAAACATCTCTGCAATTTTTTTTTCTTGAGAACATATACAGCAGCTAGTTGTGATCAGAGTAATAGCCAGTGTCCATAAAATGTATATCCATAGTGTTTATAGGTTATCAAATTTGAGATATATCTTACATTTTGGATCTATCTGTTACATTTTTTGTATGTCTATGGACGTATGATGGTTTTTAAATGAACGCAAGATGTTTCTCTTGTGACCATGATGATGGTGATGACCAGGTTCTATCCGTATATAAATAAAAAGTACGGCCTTCAATAAGATATTTGCAAAAGAAGAATAGAAAAAGGGTTATAATAAGTTAATAACCAAAGCTGTAAGCCAATAGCCAAACCTGTTCATAAACATAGGAAATGTGACAAATGTCAGACCACCCTTTTTTTCTCAACACACAAAACAAAATGACAATGAGAAGACGTGGATACCACACTAGGAGACAACTTCTTCAAGTCAAGGCAAACGGAGACGAGAAGAGAATTCCTTTGGAAAAAGAACCGGCCTTTGGTTAACAACAACGCTCGATGTGTGGGAGGTCGCAGGTTCAAAACCCAAATAGAAGATTTTATAGACATTTAAATTTGAGTGACTTAAACTCATTTTATCTCCAAAAAAAAAAAAAGAATTCCTTTAAAAATTCTCTACTAACAGCACAGTGAGAGGGGAATGAAAACCATGAGAGTAAAGAATTTCTTGAACTGCAATTGCATCTGCATAGAAACTGCCCGGCAAAATAACGGGCCTAGTAGATTGTTTGTAAACAGGCCGGATATTATATATCCAAACAGTTCAAAGACAGAATGCCATGCTGAATTGAAACTTGAAAAGTTCAAAGTGGCTGTAGAAGATGGATGCTTTATGTATGGTGGTGAGTCAAGGTTCAGCAGGGATGGCCTTCAATTAGTGGCTTGTCTTTGTAGGAGATTTTGATGGACTGTATACAAAGGTCTATATATTCATTGAAACTTCTGTGATTTACTATGAAGATATGGTGTACCTGATATAGGGATCGGGGTCACCTGCTTTTCTTTCTAGAAAAGCAGGGCTTGCTTTTCTTGATCCGACAGTTGAGAAACACCGAAATACTTTGAGATCAATGCGGCAACTGATTCCGACCGTCCGATCAAAAAAGCAAGCTCTGCTTTTCTTTTTATTTTTATCCCTGATATAGGATAATAGAAACCCTTTTGAATTCACGCATGTTATTTTGTAAGTTCAGATAAAGAGAGAACTTTGATGTATTGAAACTCTCAATACAATAAACCAGACAACATCTCCAACAGGACATACAAGCATGCATCGCAAACACTATCAAAACCTCTATATGTTACGGCGCAGCAATGCCGACTAAGATGTTACCTACAGATCTTCCTGGCACAGATATCATGAAAAGGGGATGATATCAACTGTACAATTTCAACCACAAAAGCCATGCAAAAAAGGTATAATATCCACTTACCTCCACATTATATTATTCATTAATCTCAAACAATCCCAATTCCAGACACTGTGCTTATTAAGCACCACCGCTTCTAGTCTATGTACAAGTCTGACGATGCGAGGGAGAAACAGAACATTTCCAGAGCCAGCCAAGGGTACTACAGGGAGAGGATTAGCAAAATCTGCAGGCATGATGGCTTACTCAAAAATCCTCACAATAAACAAAATGCTCCCTCTCTTTTTTTTCTTTTTTTTTTTTCTTTTTTTTTTTTTTTAATTCTTATCTCTAAATAATAGCTCCAAAAATTAGTCTCTTCTAAGAAACAGATGGGCACGCCTTCCCTTTTGTATTCTCATTACATTTGCTGCTACTGCCCTCTCCTCCAACAGCCTTCGATACTTTTTCCTTGTTACTGAAATCATCTAAGCATCTGTATTCTTCTTTAAGGAGCCTCTCCAACTCAGGGTGCTTGGGCAATGGTCCTTTGCCATATCGCGCTTCTCTATAGTGATGGAATGCCCTAAATTCAAATAAGGTAAATATCATTAGTTCACTGTCTTGATAATGGCCTATACAGTGTTAAACTTAACATAACTAAACTGTCTTAGTACCCACATCAAATATAACTAAAAAAACCAAAGTAGGCTAAGAAGTAGGACAAATGCCCAGAAACAACATAGTACCTAATTAAACATCATTTCAATAATACCACCAGTAACAGACGCACTTACGGCAATTGCAATCAGAAAAATACCAAAAGAAAATAGAAGTTTGAAAAACTAGTAATTACCAAAGGGCATACCAATATTTCTCCAGACCATAGAGATTCCCCTTGAGATAGAAGTCCAGAGTCAGCTGCTCAAAATCTTTATAAACATCTTTCTTAAAGTTCTTCTCTAACCCATAACTGCAATTTAAAAATACCAAGAAAAGGTTAAGATTGAACAAACATAGTAACAAAACAAATTTTGCAAAAGTGCAGAAGTACCTATAAAATCTGAAGAGACACTCAATTCCATAATTGTAGTTGGCATTTGCATCTTCAAGGGAAAGCTTCCGAAATTCATTGTACATCTCTTTGTTGAAGTGATCTCTTAAGAAGAAAGACCAGAATCTGTAGAGGGTGTTCATCTCCTGGATTATATGAAATGCATATGAATCATGAGAGACCATTGAAATAACGCACAGTTAAGATTTCAAGGGGAAGAAACAAAATCAAAAATGGAAAAGGACTTCCACATTATACATTCCCTGCTTTAGACAGTAGACAAATACTTCTAAATAAGTTTATGCCAAACCCAAATTGGAAATGAAACAGAAGTTTTTGGTAGTCAACAGAAATATATCATCGAAGTTAATTAACCACAGACCAACCCAATTTGAAATTTCAACAAACACTACAATTTTGAGTTTGATAGGTAACTGATTATCTTTTCCATCACTATTTCAACTCCAACAGATAGAATTTAGTTTAAAATAGAAAATGGAAGATTTATGATATCTTTGGCAAAAATTAATTGAGGACAGATCAAAACTATCAGCAGAACCTCACTACAGCCGATTCCAGCCTTTTTGCGGTCACTAAGGCAACGCTTGTGATACTTCTGATACCTTCAATATGATGGAAAAATAAAATTCAATTTTGAATTCATGTTCAGTGTTCAGTATAATCAATAAGTAATAGAGAAAAATTAGAATTTTTTTTATGAAAGAGATCACTTTACTTCTGTTGCTTGAACTCATTGTCGACCAAAAGCTGGTGACTGGGATGCTGAAAAGGAGGGAATGATTTTGGAATGGACCCCACAGGTGGGCTCCCTGATAGAACAGAGTGTGACCCAGGGCTCCCTGATAGAACAGAGTGTGACCCACTAGCACCGCTCAGCTTTGATGAAGAAAGTGGTCTGAAAAGATCATATCGATTTTCATATTAGTTAACCATGATAATAGTAAATCTATAATGCATAGTCTACCTTCGCAAATTGAACTCTCAGTGTTTCAACCTTGCACACTAATAAAGGATAATAAATGGGACAACTAGACAAGAAAAAATAGAACATGGAATAAAGACATTAATTACATATTAAGTTGATAACACATTTAGGCAATGCCACGTGTTAGATTAAACAAACAGGCAGAAACAAATAGTCCTAACAAGAGAACAATGGATGACGATATATAGTTGGCAATACAAAATTATTAAACCAGTACCGCTAACTATACCAAGTACCGAAACCCTATAGACAGATACATGGATCCAAAAACCACACGCACCAAAATCTCATAAGAAACAGCTCTTTCATAACAATTTTAAACACGCATCCCTAAATAGAACTCAGTATAGCAAGCAAACATGCAAAGTAAACAACTCTGTCAGCTTTTACAAGGGCCTAACCCATGATTTTCAGGTGTTGAGCCAAAGAAAAACCCGACCGACTTGCTAGGTGGACTTCCTGTCACAGCCTCATATCGCATATTCTTCCCCCCACCACTCCCAGAGTGGCCCCTGAAATTGGTTGGGTAGAGGCGCTGCTTTTGAGAGTTGTGAGGTTTGCCGTGGCCCCCACCCTTGCTCTGTCTTCTTCTTGGAAAACCTGGCCCGGCTTCTTCCATCCCGGTGTTTCCTGGATTTGTTGTACTTGCAGCCTCAGTATTGTTGCTATGGATTGTCAAATGAGATTTTGACTCCCAATGCTTTGCATTGTTCCCATGATTTTGCTTTCTACTTGACCGCTTTGCTTTTAGTTCCTGCATATTGTAATTAATAACATATATCAGGACTAGAGATCAGCGCTGCATTCTGTACAACAATACTTTGTAAAAATCTAAGGAAAAAAATGATCTACAATTTGGATCCCAGCAACTCTGCTTTTAAAAGTTAAGTTGCTTAAGCAAAAAGGGAAAAAGGAACTTCATACAATCAAAACAGATACTGTGATTACTTTAAGCCAATCAGTTAAGGCATTAATATGAATTACTGCAGCTGCACCTGGTGTCAAGGTCACAACTATATAAGGCAAGTCTAATAAGAAATGTACTGTTGGTACTAGCCGACACCTGCTCATAATAATAAAGCCCGTCACTTATAGCAGATGCTTGCTCTTTTGACATAGGCCCCGAGTCATGCTGTTTATCGTCATCTTCATCAATCTTTAGTTCCTGCATGAAACTCAGAAGAGAAATTATTAACTTAATTAGAAACAGAACAGCCTCAAGTGAAAACAAAGGTAAATGAAAGATAACTTCCGATTGGGTCCATTGAAATGAGCTTAAACATGGTTAAATTTGGCTGCGGTTGCAACAAACTAAATAGTTTTACTTCGAGTAAAATATGAAATTCAACAAGGAAACAAACTATGGTGTGATCTTACTTGAGTCACAATAACTAGCCTAGATACATCTTGATCGTTTATTTCAATCTCATCATCCTCCTCATCAACCCTGATAAGAATTACATAAAGAAACTAAGAAAGTTGAAAGATGTAATAAACCAAAACCAAAAAAAAAAAAGAACTGAAACAATAAAGAATAATCAATTTTGCCTTCTATTAGCTGACAAAAGATCAGTTCTGACAGATGGTTGCTCAAGCTCAAGCTCCTCATCAAGCATAAAGGTGCTCTGTTCACCACCAAAAGGACCAATGCAAGAATTGTCCACATTTGTGCTCTTGAATTCATCTTTATCGGATTTAAAAGGTGCTTCATTCGATATAGCTGTCGTATTATTGTCATTTGTCTCACCAATAAGAGATTCGGTAGCTGAAGATCGAGGAGTAGGAACTTGGACCCACTTTTGCCATTCATCGCGCCTCCTTATTTTCTCTCCCTACAACAGAAGAAAGGCAGGGTTGGTTTAGGAATCCGATATTAAGATAATAAGCAACCAGGCCCATTTCTTTTGTTTCAAAAGAATATCAGAATGGTAACATAAAAATGAAATGGTAGCTTCCCAAGGGGTGCAGACCTCAATCTCAACAGTACTTGAATCACGCAGCGCATCAATAATCACTGTTATGTCTGCAGTCAAGTGCTTAACCTGAAATTTATTAAAAAACAGCATATTATGTTAGTTGCTAATTACAAGCTTTCAGAAACTAAGACAAGATAAATGAAGAGTTAAAACTAGTAAGCAAGATGGAAAAATACCCTTGGAAAACCTGCAATTTTATTAATCGGGACCCATCCTTCGTCATCCATTAAAGACCTTAGATGTACATCACGGCACAGATTTTCATCGCTGTTGCAGACCAAAAAAAAATATACGTTGAAACTAATTTCTCAAGATATTAGGAATATGGTAGAACTCAGGAAAAGTAGAAAGCTCTTTTAATAGTATGTTTTCTCAGAGACACAGGTCCTACTTGTAACCAACAAAATAAGCTAGCCAGGAAATAAAGCATAAAACAGACACAGCATTGACATTAGCACACCTGAAGTAATATCCAATCTGCTTTATTAACTTCTCTCTCAAGTCTACAGCCTCAGGTGTAGCATTTAAATTAGCAGCCTGGGGTAAATGATTCATGATAGGTCTGGCCAAGCCCCGCATCATATCAGCAGGCCCAGCAGGGACATAGAACATAGGACCTAAGTACAACAAACCCATACAATAAAGTGAGATATGCAAGCAGCATACTTGGAAATTAAGAAATTCGGCAATTAGCACAATTCCAATTGCCACAAACCCCTTGCTGTGTGCTTCTTACAAATACATTGAATCACTCCTCATATGTAGAATTTGTCTACAGTAATATATATTATCTCTTAATACAAAAACAAAAGTGAAACAAAACAAGAAAAATTTACCCAACAATAGACCAAAATTTCTTCAAGAAAACAAAAGTTTTACATGATTTATAATAGAATTTAAGACTTCATAAAAATGAAGGTATGCAGGTATTCAACTCTTATGCATCTTTTCTCTAAATAATAATATACATTTACCTGGGAAGACAGGTCCATTAGGAAAGCCTGCAGGTGGCCCGTACACATGTGATGGCATTGGCCGGACCAAAGTCCTGGGACCAACCATGGCAGGCGGCACACCCATACCATCTCTCGGGACAAAGGCCCGCTGGTTGGCATTACGAGGATCAAAAGAACCCCTTGGTCTCGCGCCAGGGTACATTGGCCCATTACGCCATGAACCTTGTGGGTCACCTCTGGGCACAAAATGAGGATCAGCATTCATAAGAGGTACAGGGTAAACTGGGTATGAATAATCATTAACCATCATCGGAGGCGGAGGCATCACTGGGTACAGCATCGGCTGACCTGATTGGTGTGGATAAGGGAACGGCACAGGAAATGGCGGTGCACTATTAGCAATCGTATTTGGGTTCATGTTAGGATTCCGCTTGTGACCATGCTTGTTATTATGGTGGTGATGATGTTTATTGGGATTGCCATTGTAATTACCAAACCCATCAGATTTGCGAGGTCCACCATGTCCCTAATAGAATAAATAAAATATGATACTTAGAAAAACCAATTTAAATCCATTTAATTGTAACGAAGACTTTATTTGGTAAAAACAATGCATAAAAGCTTAATATACACGTCAATAAGTATGCTGAAAATCTGAAATGAGTGCCAACATAAAGACATAACAGCAAGTTGGAAAATTTGAAAGTCGACTAATTGCTTTAGTTCATTGAAAATGCTTTACAAATAATGCATCTATGCACATTAAAACTATATTAAGCAACATTAAAAATTCACCTTGTCCTGTTCACTACTAATTTCCATCTAATTTATCAGTTAATTAATCAACTAAAACTGAAGTCCAAAGAAGCTATGTTACCATTAAAAAACAAAATTAAATAAGCTAGGGTTTATAATTATAATAGCTACTGAATGTCAACGTAGAACAATTCACTCGTCTATGTTCCCTCTTTACAACCGAAAGCAGCACCATACCAGACCAATCCCAATTAGAAACCTTGATACACAGCCAATTGCAAAGATCAAGAACCATGATCAATCCCAATTATTCTCCACCAGATCAAGCCGAATTCCATGCTCCACATAAACCACAAACACACAATCAACCAATTGCAGAGATCGTTGATCGAGCACCTCAATTACCAACTAACAAGAAAAGAGATGAGCAAATCAACCTGCATTGACGGGGAGGAGGGCACGGATCCCTGCTTCGGATCCGAGCCGGCATTGGGCGCATCCGCCGCCTTGTTGCCGCCCTCGCCCGACCCCCGGCCCTTGGAATCCTGCAGCGCCGGCCAGGTCTCGGTCCCTTCCCCCATGACCGGGCCCCCATCCGCCGCCACCTGCCGCCACGGCGACTGCCTCCCCTGCTCCGGCACCATCGTCTCCATCCTAAAAGAACGACCGCCGATCGATCAGCTGACCGCACAACACAACGCAAGGGTAGGGTTTCCGTCCGGAAAATGAAATTCCGAGGAAAATGAAAGTCCGAGGAAAATGGAAGTCCGACGGGAAGGAAAATAAAAAGAAAGAGTGGGTTTTATTTAGTGTGGTAACTTTGTAAGGGTTGGGACTTGGGAGGAGGAATTCTTAGGAGGCCATAATTAGAAGAGAGGCATTATTGAGGGGCGCCTACTTTTGCGGCGGATCGAAGGAAGAGTGGGAGGGAGGGAGGGAGGGAGGGAGTCGGGACTGGAGGTGGGAGTCAGCTGCGATTTTAGGGTTTTCGAGGGGTACGTACGATATGATATGGTATGATATGATAGGAAGGCGGGATGGGAATATGGGATTTTAGGGTTTTTGGAGGAACCACGGCGTCAGAGTCAGACACAGACAGACAGAACAACAACGATGGAACGAAATGTGAAACGGAATGGAATGGCCGAGTGACACGCCCGCCCGAACTTGTCCTCTGACGCGCGGTACGCTCGTGCAGCGCACCCGGCGCCCGCAGAAATCCAACTCATATCCTCTGCTGTTCACTGCGCAGTACTCTGGCCGTTGGATTCCCTTTAGGATTCGTGCATCCCAATCTCATAAACCCCTGTAATCCACATTGTTGAATCGCTGCGCAGACGAGCACTCGCAGAAATCCGCCCCCGGTCCGTCTCTCTCCGCGCTGCTCATATGCAGCGCGTCAGAGGATGGGGCTTGTGCTCTTGCGTTCCTGCTCTCGGTCCGTCATCGCTATGACGTACTGCACGAGAGGGTACGGGCTTTGTACGTGCTCATCGTCTTTGGACCAGGTGCGTTTTAACATTTGAGGGCGGATTGAGGTCTGTGAGCTGTGGGCGCGGGAGGAAGCTGGGTGGTCCCGGTTTAGGTGCGGCATTAAGTTTCTGACTCTTTCTGTTGTGTTGGGTTCGGGAGATCCGGGAGCATGTAAAGGATGAGGAGAGGGACAAAACAATCCGAGGTGGAATGTGGGGTGGGGGTCTTTGATTAATGCGGGTCCCAAATGTCGGACAGGTCCATGTTCATGTTCAACTTGATCCGTTTATTAACGGGTGGCCCAGAAGATTATATTAATGTAGAAAATGGGAGTGATACATATATATGTTTGATCCGATCTCATATCCCGCTGCACTGCATTTTGCAGTTCACGACCTGAACCGTTGGATTGTCTCGAGATTCATACCAGCTCGGATCTCAAGATGATCCAACGGCTCTCGTACTGTAAAATGCAGTACAGGATAAGCACTCGTTTTATCTTGTTGATAAGAAAGGGGTAAAGTAAAGCCGGTGGTCAAAGGTGGGAGTTGGCAGTTGGCACTGGCAGTCAATCTAGCTAGCATAAATGCAAGTATGGCAAAACAGTGCTGTTTTGGAATTTTGGGTTTGGAAACTGGGCATGGTAATCTATATATATATAGAGTTAGAGCGTGCTTGTCGTCTACTGCGCTGCGCAGCAAATCAACGATGTGGACCATAGGGAGGTTTTTTGAGATTGAGTTGTACAAATTTTAAAGCGAATCCAATGATCAGAGTATTGCGCAGTAAATTCGTAATTTACTGCGTGGTAGAGGATATGAATTAAGAGTCAGACTATTATAATTGAAAACATAATCAATCTGTAAGTTAAATAATACATCTATAAACCATTTTTTTTAAGAGTTTTTGTGAATTTTTTACAAATTTTTGAAAATTCTCATTGTCAAGATTGTCAAATTAAGCATTGTCAATGGATCCCTCCTCTATAAATATTAAGGAATACAAAATTTTCTATTTTTAGAGTTTCTTAAGTATTTGTTTTGTATTTTTGAAAATAGCATGTACAAACATCAAAATTTTATTAATATTTATTAGTTTTTTTTTTCTAAAATTCAAAACGGATACTTAGTCAAACGAACTAATTATTTTACGAGTTGTTCTTCTATGCATCAGCTAAGCAACCTTTCGTCTAGAATCAAATGGTTCTCATCAAACTTTTTCTTTAATTGTATCTAATAGACATATCGTGATCATCCAATAATAAAAAATGAACAGCCCATATTTCATCTGATTTATGATCCACAGCAGAATTAGCCTTATTTAACATAACATATTAATTATTTAACTTAACATGCTAAAAGTTCAACTTGAGATCAACTTATAATTAGTATGTTAAATATTTAGCATCAACTTAACATGCTAACTAAGTTGATGGATTTTTTCCTTGCTCAAGTATTACGTAGTTTGCTTGAAAGCAATAGATTGAACTTGCTTTTTCTCGGATTATTTTCTCCTTTCTACCTTTCAATTTAAAAAAAATATGATAGATGTTCTCAACCAATATTCCTAAACCACCTTTCACACGAATTGCTTCAGCAAGGCGCGTGCGAGTTCCACCTATTGAGATAATCTTTCCTCCTTTTTCATAACAGAAGGCTAAAATTATTCAATAGCAGAGCCTGCAATTTCAATCTGAGGCGGAGCTCCTTTTTTTTTTAATGAAAGCTGCCTTGCACAGCCTTCTTTATGATGATCCAGAAAAACGTGTGGTTTAATTTTTTATGGAATATGCATGAAATAATGTTTAGTCTTAATGAAACTTAAAGATTAAACTCGTATAATAAAAACATATTACTATTGTGAAAGTCTTTGATGATATCTAGATTATATTTGAATGATGTAAGATAAGAACGTAGACACCATATACATCCACCATGCTTGACGACTAACTAGTAACGAGTGACGAGAGTTTGGAAGTAGCAAGTCTCAATTAAGGAACACAAAATATATATTTCCAACAAATCTACCATGCATCCAAATTGTTAGAATAATTTACATATATCCTTGCCTAGGGTATAATAAAATATGCTAGTGAATGTATGATAATTATTAATTAATTAGTAATACCAGCTAACAAAAAGTATAATAATAATAATGGAAAGGAGCAACATTAGCCATTGCAATGTAAACTTGGCATAAGACGACTTCATTTCTTATTTTCTTTTCACAATTTCACAATAAACATTATTGGGTCATAGGAACCATGAATTTTAACTCTTGACCAATAAAAAAAAAGAAGAAAGATACACAAGTTTTGTCAATCTGCTCTCAACTTCTCAAAGCAATCGATGCTCTAGGGGAGATAGTGACGTAGCGAGCAAAGGTAGCATTGTCACAAACAAAGACACCGACAATTTTTGTCGACCTCGTGGCTTATCGGGACTCTAAGACAGAAACTCAACTCACCCACACCTACCTCGAGGGGTCAGCAAGACAGGTACAGGGTTGGAGAGGCCAACAAGAGCCGCTACTGTGGCTTCTCTTCTTCACTGAAAGCACGAGTGAAATGCCGGTATGGGGATTTGAGAAGAAGAGAAGCACAGTACAGAATGTGGATAGTAAAGAAATCGACACAGACGTTCTTGATGAAGGTTTGGTTGCTATTCTAGGGTGTTCGTTACCTTTTGTATCGATGAAACTAAAATTAGCATAAAAGAACATCCTTTGATCACCATTTTATGTAATAATGGAGCACCAAAAGCCATATCCACAAGCTCTCAAGCGTTGTAATTATCCAACCAACTACTTAAAAATTTTATAAAAGGACTTGTTATTTTGCTTATGGTGCTCCCAATTTCTAAAGAATGACAGCTAAAGGTCAAAAACACATTTAAAATTTCAAATACCAAAGCAAATCAGCATCAAACAATGCTTGAAGATCCATCTCCCGCACAGAACCAAAACAACAATATCACAGTAATCAAGCATTAAACACAAGAGATAGCTAACAATGATCAACTAACAACTACCAGTAACAGCCATTCGCATAATTTAAAGTTCGATTCCTTCCCACTAAGGACCCACAACAAAACAACAGCTAAACATAATTCACCACAGATGTCATCTTGTCCTGGCTCGGGAGCCTTAAATTAGCATCATAAACAAACAAGGCCTAAGCAAACTGAGGATGATCGGCTCACTTGAACATATACATACAAAAAGTCGAGTGAGCCCACATATCAACACCACAAAGATTACCGATTACCACATAAGCCCGCTACACCAACAGACTACCAAGAAAAGGTACACACCACTGTTCCAACTTCCAAGTCAGCAAAAGAACATGGAGCTCCTCACCTTCTCATGGAGGCGAGGTAGCTCTGGCACGGGCGCACCACCCCCCCCAGAGGAGTGGCCACCCTGGCTTGAGGATGTGTCAGACTGGTAATCATCAAACTTCATGAATTGACCCACCTGGGTCGCAGCCAGATGTGCATAACAGATTGGTGCAACTACAATAACAGAGAATTAATATGTTAGAATATACAAGTTATACAAAGAATTAGCTACTTGATATAAAAAGATCGATAAACAGAAATTATAGTTTGGAAGACAAAAATGTCAAGTAAACAAATTTACCAACTATGCGACTTTGTTAACAACACTAGTTTATTAGTAGTAAGCTTGTTGATTGCAAAAGTTCACTATGTAAATTATCAAATAATTGAGATCCATCTAAGAAATGACAGAGTCACTTACCAACAGATATGGCAGTCGTGCTCCTCTGATAACTGAAATTTTCACAAAAAAAAAAACAATGGATAATTAGAGCAAGTAATTATGTCAAAACATATAATGAAGGAGCAAAATGTTAAAAAAAGGGACTTACACATATGAAAGAGAGTGGACCAGGTCCTGGAGATCATCAGGCGAAAAACCAATTTGATCAAGGAGCACATGATAGTGAGTTGGCCTTGTTGTGCCCTGGCAAAAATAATAAATAAAAATTAGGAAGTGCAAGAAAATAGAATTTGTTGTCATGTGTGTCAAGTTGGTGTCTGAATGGTCTTACAATAGCACCCTTGTGAGAACACATGTAGAAATCATAATTTCTTGGATGGCACACTTTGTTATCGATGACAGTACCTACATATCACAAGGCAGATTACATATTTTTAGTGCAAAATAGAAACAAATACAAAGATAAGGGTATTTTTAGAACAAAATAGAAACAAACTAAGTTAAGGGTCTATATAGATAGTTACCAGGTGGGACATTGTTCTGATCATTTGGTATGAAAAACTTGGTGTGATGGTTCTTCTGTGCAACAATAACTGTGAACTTCGGGTTCCAGTTCTCATCTAAGAACTTGCACGCCTAAGAAAGATTTTGTAAGTTCTAATTAGAATTTAATTATAAAAAAACATGAAATGATTAACAGATATTGTTGGTTGGTTGGAGTATTTACCGCCATAATCTGATCTAACTCGATGTTGAGAACCTGGTTGAACTGAGACTCACTAACGCCATCCCTGTCATCAAAAAACATAAACAAGAAATGAACACATGAAGGCATAACTCAACTGAAATCAAACACATCTAGTAAGATGTGAATTATAAAGGACCATTAATGTTTTGTATTAAAAGGCATACCTAAATATGAGCACATGATCTGGCTTTCTCTTTCCAGAGCTAGTATAGAAGTCTAACAACAGCTCTCTGGGAAAAATAGAATACCAAGAAATCAATAAGTGAAGTGAAAGAAATAGCCCAAAAATGTAAAAATAAATAAATAAATAAATAAATAGAAGATAGAACTTACCTAACGATTCCTTCATCATTCTTATCCTTGGGCTTGAAAAGAGAATCAATCATCTCAAGCCTAGATGATTGGGTGTGCACAGAGGCTCTATATTTGGATATCAGTGGCCACTGCCTAGAACTGACAACCTACATAATTCGAACAAATTCAGCAAGTATATATGAAATGAGAGAAAAAAATTACTGAAACTTAAGTTAATGGAAAACATACAGCAGCAATAGAAGGGCGGTCTGATTGCCCGGGGGAGCCGTGAGAAACATCCATTCCAAGTATAATAGTTGGAACCTTGGAGACCAGAGGAATGGAGCGGATGTCCTCAACTTGGAGAAGAGAATTCATGCCACCAAGCTGTGTTCGACAGAATACAAAAGCAAGAGATTTAGACACATACCTCATTATTGGTTTACAACATATGATACCCAAGAACAAAACTTTATATCGAAATTAATTACCTTTGCATTTATCTTCAGAAGCAAGTTGGTAAGATACTGGTCATTCACTTTTGTAGGTGCAAGGCACTGAGTGACAATGCCAAACTCAGCGAGGCACTTGCGCTTCCATGGGCCTAGCAAAGCAAAAAGTTTAGAAAAATATTAAGAAACACTAACCAAAAATAGGGAAAAAAAAAAAAAACCCTTAATGGAACCAAATTCAAAACCCAAGAATTAACTAACCATATATATCAGAATTCTTCCTCTCAGGGAGGAGACACAGCAGAAAACTAGGAGCTCCAGGAAGCTTGGTCTTAACTTGATTAAACATTTCATCTACTCTAACAAGTGGAGAAGTGCCTCGGTTGTTACGCCCTTCTTCAAATATATCAAACGGAGGATCAATTTTCTGCCAGACAAAGACATTATTAACATCGCATCAATTATAAAAATATATAAATACAAAAAAGTACTGAATGATGGGCAGGAACAAATCTAACCACTCCCTTAGCGTCACCGCATCTAATGAGATCAGTCACCAAATTTCTCACATTGCACCGAGCAGAGAAGTTGACAACAGCCCACTTTTCAACGTGACATGGCTTGACAAGAGTCTGTATAAAGAAGATTATCAAAAAATATATGAGAATTGTTTGCTTAGAAAAGCATATGAAAGAAACTTGCAAAACAAGAGGGTAATAACAAAAAGAAAATACCCTGTTGTTGAAGTTCCAGCGCCCATCGCGTGCAAAGAATTCACCATTTCCTGATTTCAGCTGTTATACAAGATAAGTAAAATTAGAAAAGAGTACTAAAAACTTGAAATAATGCTCCTTAGAAACAACAATTCTTATAAGAAGTTTACATTCTAGCAAATTTAAAAGGAATAAATCTTCTATTCAATTATCACTGGCTAAAAATCAAGTATCCCGCCATTCAAAACATAATAAAATGTTAGAAAAACAATCTACAGAATCACATGACAAAATATTCACAATAAAAGGACATAAAGAGAAAAATGACCTTCGGTGCTTGCAGAACACGGCCATCAACCTGAGTGAAGCTAGGAGAAATGGAAATACCGCATGCCCGTAACATAGGCTCAGAATCATAGTTGCTGCGCTTCAGTGCCTACATGACAGCCAAAGCAGCACATTAGCAGCCTAGCATTAGAAACAGGAACAGAAAAGCGGTTGGTCAGAAACGAGACGGAGAGATCTTACATCATTCAATATGTGCATCCTTTCCTGCGGTTTCTGCCTAGACTTTTCCACCAAGGCGGACCTCTGCAACGAGTTCAAAGCTTTGGTGTAACGCTGCAAGGATACCAGGTTGCACAACTGAAAAAGAAAACAACAGATGAGTAACAACATCCGCAACAAGGCTCAAAAGTAAAATCAATTCCAAAGTTAATGGAAAGTAGTGTGGCACCTCAATAGGGAAGAACGTGGGACGCTTCGGTTTGCCAACATTGATACAAGGATAATCATCACTGTACTTCAACATGGTATTCTTATCCTTGAAGTACTGAGAAACCGTCACCTCCACTGCTTGGCCATCGCCGTTCTTTTGCTTCAACATAAACCTGTGGAAATTATCCATTACTATTCCTTGCACTTTCTTTGTTCACCATATAATATGCAAAAATACGAAATGCTAAACAGTTACGTTTGTTCCCTGCATGGCGAATCGCTAAGCCCAACAATCTTATACTCTTGGTTCGAAGGAAGCACTCGAACCCGGAGATTCTTCAACATTCTCTTTGCCTGAAACCGGTATCAAAAAGTATACCAGTAAATGTATCAGTAAATAATCCACAATGTAATTTATACGCTAAAAAATAAAAAAAAAAAATTAAATTGTCAGACAGAAACATATACCTTTTGCCAATCTATTCTGTTGGGATGATTGACATTCTGGTTGGCCAGAAGGAAGTCAATCACAGGGCCAGGCTTGACAATCATTGTTGTCGACACGTCTATTAATTGTAAAGGATGACAAAAATTAGTATCCGAAATCTTCCAAGTTCATATTTAATTCTAGCAAGTAAAATAGAACCGAGCAGACCTATATTAAGAGATAGACCGCTCTGGGTAGTTCTGAAACTCGAATGAAACCCCCGGCATCCCATGACACCACCGCCAAGGTCGATGAAATTGTTAGGGTTGTTGTGGAAAAAGGACTGACGAACCAAGAGACAGCCCCTGGGATCAAAAGGAGATAATAACCATAAGCATTACATATTAACAGAAGGCACAAAAAAAAAAAAATTTACTTTCAGAATTCTGAATGATAGTTTTCTAAAATTCCTTATAACCAAATGCCTAACAAGCGGGTCAACCCTCAGTAATATATTACAATTAAACTTAATACATGCAGTAGTACGAGCTTATCAATCTCTAATTTCAACATAACATAAAATATCACACTATAAAAGGTTTCAGAGATCCGTCCTAGTTGTTTTGTCAAAAGAGCAACATTTTCAATAAATAAACAAAGAGAGCAGAGTGATTGAGGCATACTGAGATGCAGAGTGCTGGCGTAAGATGATGTCCAGCACCCTAAAAGCCTCCTGAGAGTTCTCAGACTCGTGCCCCTTCATGGCATTGACGATGGAAGCCATTGGTATCTTAGTGGCAAAGTTGAGTTCCACTTTGAAAGTCTTAGTGTTGTAAGGCTTACGCAAGCGCTTTCGGTCCGAATCATCACCAGGACTGCCGCCTGGGCTTCCCTTTCCAGTCCTGTAACATTAAAAGGAAGACATGGATTCAGGATGCATTAACCGATAATTGCTACACACACACAACACACTCTCCCCCAGACTAACCATGTCTGTAACAAGTAGGCCGTAAACAAACAATATTGAACATTTAGTTAGTTAGAAATGTTTCAGACAACAACTAACTTTTGATAAGCCTCTGAAAAAATACAATGATGCTGACAAAATGCCCTAAATGACTCACAAAACAAATACTAAACCCCGCTAACAGAAAACATGTAATCCACCTTATTTTAACTAAATTAAACAACAGCAGAGCAACAGATCAATCCTGTTCGGCAGATTCAACATAACAATAAGTAATATACAACAACAATGTGTGATTAAGTTAAACAAGATATTGTACAAACCTCCCAGATGGAAGATCCTCGAGCACCACAACAAATTCGTTCTTGTTATGCGGGAGAGGACCCAATGTGAAAAGGGTTTTCTCTCCGTCATAGGCAAAATCCTTGTCTGCCAGCTCAGAGCCGTAGGTCTGCTTCATCTTGTCAATCACCTTACGCCCAACTCCCTTACCATCAACCGGACGGTCGTCTTCGTACTTCAGAGCAACCTGTTTACCAAAGAAGTTTCAGCCATTTTGCTTTAATGATATGACAAATATGTAAGGCCATGTATAAAAATATATCTAATCAATTCAATTGGATGATCCTCGGTGGTGTAAGAAAGTATCAACTATATACAGTAAATTAGCATGCAAATTTATGTTCCAACGCCCAACTAATCTCAGTCAAACAATAGATTATACTTGATTCATACTACAACAAATTCAAACAGTGGCTAATTAATTTACAAAACATGCATGCCCTTATCGGAACCACAACATACACCTCATATCCTCATCAACTATAGCAGAACACATACAATGTATCAGAATAAGGCAAGGTGTACTCCTTCAGCTTACACTGTAATGGTAGAAATGGTTGTCGGTGCTCTTCACGTTGACGCGGTAGTGGTTCGAGAGCAAGTTGATCGGCTGACCCTTGCTAGCAAGTTTGGGCCTGGCTACTGGGATCCTCTTGGGCTTGCTGGGCTGGGACCCAGAAGGGGAACCCTTGTCAACAGGCACTACATCGGAACTCATTGGTGGTGGTGGTGGGAGATCCTCTTCTCCTTCCATCGTGTCCGAGAGTTAATAAATTAACACACCTGGTAATTTACAGAAATGCAAAGGGTATTAGTAAGCAGCAGAAAGAAACTCAAAAAAGCTACAGCAAAATATTTTTTTTCCTTTTTATTATTAATTGCTATATTCCTCTTTAACAAAACAGTGCATGCAACTAGAAAAGAAACCGAATTTAAAGAAAAGGGAAATAACAGGAAGGACATCATAAATTTGTCAATAACAGATACCAAATCCTCTACAAAGAGTCCGAGAAGGCAAATGAAAAGTAATATATGGAACCATATTTTCAAAAAGAAAGCAAATTAAGAAACATAGATACCAAATCCCCAATTGCCATAATATAAGTGACAACAATGGGAAGGCAATATTAGGGAATCTAATTGGTACTATAACCCTAAGCATGCACATGAAAATAGGAACCCACAATCTCACAAAACCTGAGAAATAACTCAAAAGTTATACTTCAATATCCTAGTAAATCCATCCAGACACAGCACAACCCACTCACTAATGAGTATTTACTGGTACCAACAAAAAAACTCCACCCCGACCGGAACAAACTAACAGCACTAACCATATAGTAAAACATATTTCATCAAAACAACCTAACCTACAGAAATAAAACCACATTCTAAAAGAAAGAGAAAAAACACCAAACCAAGACAAAATAACAGCACTAACCAGTAAAATACAATAAAGATATTTCCCCAAGAGAACTTGAGTAATAACAATGGGAAGCAATATTGGGGAGTTAATTGGCACTATAACCCTAAGCATGCAAAACAAAAATAGGAACCCACAATCTCACAAAACCTGAGAAATAACCCCAAATTGACTCCACCCTGACCTGAACAAACCAACAGCACTAACCATGTAATAAAACATATTTCATCACAAGTAACCAGACCTACTGAAAATAAGACCACATTCTAAAGAAAAACACCAAAACCAGACAAAACAAAACAAAACCCACATACAATAAAATATTTTCCCAGAAGAACTTAAAACCTACAGAAAAAAGAAAAATCACATTCTGAAAATAAAACAAAACTAACCTCTCCTGAAAAAAAAAAACCAAACAAATAAACTTCACATTTTGGCCAACACAGACTTTTCAGTGGATCTGACAAGGGGCCAAAATCAGAGAAAACAAAAGGGTTAAAACTACACTTACAGAAAAAACAAGCTCGGCAAGAGGTTTCAGTAAAAACCCAGTTTGCTATCTCGATCTTTCAAGTAAAAGTCTACGATTTGAAGCCAAACAACAGAAACCAAAGCGGGATAGCTAAAACCCTAGACCCTACAAAAAGTACTACTATGAACAGTAAACTCAACTCTTTGACTTAAATCAGCGGCATTTTAGCAATGTTGCAACTACTTCCTAAAAACTAGCACAAAACTTGGCACAAACCTCTTCTGATCTACCAAAAACTCGTTGTCAAACCAAAACCCACAAAAAATAAGCAAAACCCACAACAAAATCTCCAAGTTCTTACCAGCAAAAAACCAGCAGAAAAAACCCAGAACAGAAGGAAGCAAAACCTTCAAAAAACCCCTTCAAACCTCGCCTAAAACCTCCAAAATATCTCAAAACCCTTTCAAAATAGCGCACCAACCTCCCCAAATCCTCAAAAAGGAGCACTAATTTTAGCCCTTTTCACATAAAGAAACAAACAACCCACCAAACAAACCAAATTAAGTTCTCTCTTTATTTACCTTCTAATAATCTCCGGACAGAATCACAGAACGAGAGAGAATGTATGAACGAAGGAGCGGCGATTCGATTTGGGGCTGGGCGGAGGCTTTTCTATAATAGGGAAGGAAGGAAGGAGTTCTCTATCGAAGCCTGCAATTGGGCCTGGAGTTTTACTGTCCGACTGTGAGATCTGGGCCGTTGGATGGGGCGGGGGGACAGATGGACGGTTGAGATATGGGGTGTGTGGGTTTTATACTTGCGGTCAAAAATTGGGCCTGGACTTTTACTGCCCGATTGTGAAATAAGGGCCGTTGGATGGAGACGGTGGGACAGATGGACGGTTGGGATATTGGGTGGGTGCATTTCTAGAGCGTCGGTCAAAATTTTGTAGTGGGGTTCTTTTCTGTGCGTGTGGATATTCACGCCTTAGATCGTCTCCGGTGCTGAATAACCGGAGAGGTTAAATCTGGGGGATTATTTTGTCACATTCTAGTTTAATGAAAAATACAAAATTTAAGGGATCATGTTATGTCTTTGATGATGTTAGTGAATTTTATTTTATCAGTATAAAGGTAAGATTCATTGTTATTATTGTTTTAGAACTGCTAAAATAAAATTAATGATAAATATTTGACATGCACTGTTTGAATACAGGCGATGTGATGGTAAATAAAAAAATTGTTTTTCTTTTTTATGTCAAAGATGCGATTACTTTTTCATTCTAAAAGTAGTCAACACAAAAGTTATTTATAGGTATATAGATCGCGATAAAAAAAAAAATTTATATAATGCCTTAAATATCTTATTTTTGTTGTTTAATAATTTAATTTTGTACGTAAGCATGTTTGACGTTGTATTTTCGTAACGGTTGTTAAAGATATACTTAAATCAGAATTATCTGGTACTTTTAGGTTTTATCTTTTTTTATTTCATAAAAGTATAGCCTAAATTGACATTTAATATCTCACTATTAATAGATTTGTAAAATCGTCAATACAATCTTTTATTAGTAAGTATGTAAAATTGTCAATACAATCTTTTATAAGTACAAATCCTAACCACATCATTTTAATCTTCTTTTGTCAATACAAAAGTTTTCTAAAAAAATCAAGTTGATCTCATACTATAATTTTTTAATAATTTATAATACAACACTCAAGCACATATTAAGTTAATAGTTATGAATTTATTTGTTTTAACATTGATTTATGAATATTAATACATTATAATTTTGGTTTCCAATTTTCCAAAATCTCACAGAACACAAACCGGCAACCCCACAGCTGCCTCCCATTATCCTTCAAAACAGAGAGCTCCAACAGAGTGGATAAAAAGAGGAGCACGGCCTCGGACAAATCACAAATCGTACGTACGAGAGAGAGATAATGGGCAACAGCAAAGTTAATTGCCACCGTATTCAATAATAATCAATCAAGGGGAACTCCGTCGGTCGGTCTTGTGGCCTTACCAATTCACATCCTCTACTGCGCAGTAAACTCCATTTGTCGTTGGATCTACTTCGAGATTCGTGCAACTCAATCTCAGAAAGCCCTCTATAATCCATATCGTTGAACTGCTGCGTGATACAATACTGCGCAGCAGAGGATAAACACGCGTGGGCGTACGCATACGCATCATAACCGTCGCGCTCCATCAGTGGACACGTCGCCGTCGCTGATGCATCATTGACTTCGTATCTGCTGGTATTCTTTGAGAATAAGAGGATCATGTATGTGCAATTTGGACCGTTAGATCAGAATGGACGGTCCCGATCGGTTTATGTAAAGATTATGGAGGGACTCTTGTAATTAATGTCATCCGTTGATTTTGATCCAACGGTTCTTATTTGGATAACGGATTTCTGTTATCCAAATTGGGATAAGAGGAGATGAGAGAAAGAAAGAAATTCCGTAAAGAAAGAAATACATACGGACTCCGAATTCCGTATCCGCTGCGATCTAAATAGAAACTCAGACCCTATAACCCTAATCAAACGCATGTGATCTTAAGACAGAACTTTACGAAATGACGTCAGCCGTTGATTTATGGATCTCAGGACCCTCCGATCCGATCAGCATTGCAGCTGATTTAAGCACCAGACGCTCCCTGAAGATGGATACGGACTTCGCTGATCCGGTTATCAGGGCCTCGAAGAATGAGTGACGGACACTATGAGGGTTAGTGCGCTTGGGTCACGTGTGAGGCACTCCCCTTCTTTTAATGCCTCAAAACAACTCCCATGCGAAACCGGTGTATGTTTCTCGCGAGTGCTCATCTAGCGCTGCATTGTATAGCGCAGGACAGGATGTAAACCGTCAGATCATCTCAATATTCGAGCCAGCACAGATCTCGAAATATCTAACGGTTAATATTTTGTGCTACATAATGCAGCGCTAGAGAGGATATATATATGAGGAGGGAATCTTAGGGGTGAAAACGGAGCGGATTTTATCCGTTCGAATCCGCTTCGTATCCGGAATATTATCTGTAAAAATGGTATCCGTATTCGAATATTAGTTATCCGTATTCATGTCCGTACCGTATTCGTAAAGACTAATACAGATACGGATACGGATAATTTATCAAATTGTTCAATTAGGCGGATATCCGAACTATCCGTATCTAAAAATAAACAAACATTACTAATATTTTCTAATAAGACAGTGCTAGTTACAAAAAATTTTATATGTATAAAATGTTTTTATACAAATATTCTTTAATACATTCATCTTAAATAAGTGTTGTTAATTTAAATACTTATTATTATTGTATATGTATTCATTTGGTAATATATTTTAATTTTTATTTCATATTTGTAATTAAATTCACATCCGAATCCGTATCTGCCAACTATCCGTTTCGTATCCGTATCCGTTTAAGGCGGATATGGTATTGAGTTTTCACATCCGTTTGATATCCGTATCCGTATTCGTATCCGCCTAATAGAATGCGGATGCGGGTATGGTTTTAGCATTATCCGCTCCATATCCGCTCTGTTTTCACCTCTCCGAGGGATCCATTGACAATACTTATCTTAACAATTTTGACAATGGTTATTTTTAAAAATTTGTAAAAAATCTTTAAAATGAAAAAAATTTTATGGATGGATTACTTAACTTATAAATGTATCAAATTTCAACCAATTTGAATATCATTTGATGCCTTATCAAAATTTTGTGCATTTTTTAACGGTTGTAATTTAACGGACATTTAAAAAGCTATCAAATATCGTTTACATTGAATATAATCGGAAACATAATCGATCTATAAGTTAAACAATACTTTTGTAAACTTTTTTTTATTTTTAAGATTTTTAATGAATTTTTATAAATTTTTTAAAAGTACCATTATCAAGATTGTCAAAATATCCATTGTTAATGGATCCCTCCTCTATATATATTATGAAATCGTTTCTCACCGTTAAGTTATTTCCCTTCCCAGTTTGATTAGGTAGTGATTTGGGTCCTGCCTTTATTAGGAAACTTTTCTAAATTTCTGAATAAGAGTAAAATTTCAGCACTTTCTTTTTTTTAATTCAATTTTATCACCTCTGTTCCAGGGCAAATTAGATGGTCGTATCTTCGTATGAATAAATCAATTAAATTTTAAATTTCTTTTTTTGAGAGAATTGAAGTTTAAATTCGAATCGAAAGGTAAACTGGTTGATTGAATGGTAAAAAAAATTCATTTGAAATTGCTAATGAAATTATAATTGAACCAGCAAAACTGTCTCCAACACCAACAAGTGCAAATCGGCTGCTATTCTAAAAAGAAAAACAGGACCCTGTTATTCCACTGTGGACCGTTGGATCAAAATCAACGGATCAGATCTAGTTGAAAAAGACCCCTAAAATCTAAAGTGGGCCGATCGAATCCGTCCATTTTGATCTAACGGCCCAAATGGAATAACAGGTCCTGTTTTTCTTTGAGAATAACAGCAGATACGGACTCAGTGCAATGTATAGGCTAATCCGCTAATAGCAGGTTAAAGTGGAAAGTAAGTAATGAGGAAATTGAAGGCACGCACTGATGGCACGGTCTGTCGGTCTGAAAATGCCCGCAACGGCTTTATTTATTTCTTGTCTTTTATTCTTCCTCGGTTCAAAAGCCGGCCTTGCAAATGCAATCAATTTCTCATCCCCTCCAACTCCCAAACGTGTTTTGATATTCTCTCCCATGTATGAACTGTTGGATGTAAATCTGACGTTGTAGAGATGGGTGATTTGATTTCTCAGTTTGTAGTTTGTACTTTGTACTACCGCCTGCCTACCGACTGTTCTTCCTTGGTCTTCTTGGTCCATGTATGTACGTACGAGGGACAAAAGGACTGCGCCACTGACCGACCCACTGAGCCACTGTCCACTGAGCCGTTTACTGTACACAGCCCGTATGCGGTATGTATGCACCAAGGGCATGGAAGGAAGGAAGGAAGTTGAAGGTTCCTTGTAGTTATCGGAAAAGTTAATGGACAAAAAAGGTGTACCGGACCGGACCGGGCGATACATCCCTGAGGAGAAAAGGTTCTTTTATTGGAAAAATATTGATAGGACTTATTAGGAGTGTTCAAATAAATTTTGATTTATTTTTTTTTGTGTTCAAATCATTGCATACTTTAAAGTGTTTATATAATTTTGATTTTTTTTTTTTTTTTTGTGAGATGTCTCACGGATTGTATGAAATGTTAAACACAATAAATCATATAGAGATAGGGGCAATTAATATTAAACTTAAGTAAAGAAAATGAGTATAGTTGAAGAATATACAAGATACAATAAATTGATCCCTAAATTATAAAAATGCCAATCAAGTGGATTTCAGATCCCTAACATATGGCACAGTATCATATAGTACATGGATCGTTTGATCTCTTTGAGATTCGTACAGGTCTGAATCTCGAGACATCTCAATGCATTAAAGAAGTCTTACCCGATGAGCACCTGTCCATCACTCTGCTTCCGTTATTGCAGCAATTATTAGGGATGATTAATTTAGCAACCGAGGCAATAATGGTCTGCCTGGTCTTATTCATGTCATATTCTGTGCCTCAGAGCATCTCCAAGAGACGTCGTAAAACACTCCTAAAATCAAAAATTGAGAATTAAGGAGAGAAAACCGTCTCCAAGAGATACCCAAACAGCTATCCCTATTTTTAGCACTCTCAAAACCAGAGCCAAATCAAGCTATTTTGACCCAGTTTTTAGCACTCCCAATATGACTTCCCCAAACCAGAGCCAAATCCAAACCGTTCAAATGTATTGAGATCCAGATTTTGGCCCAGTTTAAATGTATTGGAATCCATATTTTGGGAATTTGTTGGAGATTGAGGTGAAATTTGCTCCCAAAAAATTTAGGATGACACCCAATATAGATATATTGAGATCCATTTTTACGACATCTCTTGGAGATACTCTAAACCCGTTAATTTGTGAAACTAATCTGTATCTTTAAGGTCACATTGTAAAAATTTCAATCCTACAAGTAACACGAGACCATTTCCAAAAATTAAAAGAAAATATACTGAATAAATAAATAAATAAATATATAATGGGCTTAATGCCCCATGAATATGATCGCTCTGGCATTTTTCATTTGAGAAAGTGTCCCCAATCTTTTATTGGTGACAATCCCCTACCAAACAAAAAAATTAATAGATAAATAAAAAACCATCAATCAATGTTCACTGACAAATTAGTGAATTACCCCCAAAAAATAATGACACTCATAAATGTCAATTTTGAATTGGAGGATTCCAATAAAATGCCCCTTACTTACCGGGGGATTCCAATAAAATATACTTGATTTTTTTTTTTTTGAGAGGAAATATATACTTGATTGAAACATGTTCACGGGGGACGCATATAAATATTATGGACTACTACCTTCGTGCACAATTAAATAAATTTATACATTTAGAGCTTGTTTATAATTAAATGAACTTTACCGATTTGAATTTATTTTTCTATTCAGTTGTTTGAATCCACTTGTTTCTCCAATGTTATGATTACCATTTTATCTATATTATTTAATTGGAACAATTATTATGTAATTTCATTTTTCCACTAATTCATTTGACTTTTCCTAAAAATTCATTTATTCATGGACGGAGGTAGTAGAATTTTGTCCAAAGCCATTTGGACGATCTCCGTCCAAAGGCATGACTAAACCGTTCGATTCAATTTATATGTTTATCAACAATGATAGCGTGGCCTCATCATTCTAAATATAACCAGTATACTATTTTTAGCACTTACATGATCAAATCATGGTCAATCAAATTACTAACAATTAGATCGTATGGCTCTCCAAATCCTTTGGACCGTCCAAGTGACTTTGAACAATATCCGAATGCAAATATTCTAATTCTAGAAATATTTTTTCATCTTTAAACTTGGAACCAATGAAACATCTTGGATATCAAATAATTTTTCTCATGAATTACATCCTGTGAACACAAATTAAATATATTTTCCAGCTTAATTAAGGTGATGGTTGAACTTTTCTCACGCAAAAAAAAAAAAAAAAAAAAGATTTAGAATGTTCGTTCAAAGATGCAGCCATCCATTAATTTTTCCAGTTTCTGTGCAACTGAAAGTGCCAATTTATCATACCAACTGGTACCAGCAAGTATCAGGATTTTGTACACTTAATTAAACACATTAATCATGTTGAAACAACCTACATAATAACCTTTTAAGTGTAAGAATCAGGGGATGCTAGAGACATCTTTTATATCATGAACAACTAAAGCTCAAAGGGTTTCATAAACAAGCCTCAAATTTACAGCAATCAAGAGTTCTGTCAACAGCACACAAGGTTTGCTTATTGTGCTTCCTATTTCAGTAGGATAAAAAAAAAGAAGCAAGCACAAGCATCATCGACGGGTCGAATCTCAGAGCACCCATGAACAAGAAAAGCAGAGTTTTGAATACCAATCCAAGGATAACCTGGTACATATCTGGTACCAAAACTATAAACTTGTGCAGCTAACTACTAATTTTATACCCAACAAAGCACACAGAAAGACAATAAATAACAGTACGACGGTAACACAGCATGCAGAAAATGGCAATGGCGAAACTATACTAACTAGTGATAAGAAATTAGTACTGCAGAAGTTTATAACTAGGTTTCCGACTTGTAACCACAATAAAAAAACAGCAAAGAGTTCATCACAACAGCACATCGTACCCGGGTTTCACAGAATTCTAAAAAAATGAAAAACCTCACTTAAGACATAAAACACCACAGTTAGACAAAGATTCCTAACTACCAAGCAAAGGAACAAACTAATTGAACAGCTCCAATTCAGCAAAAGAACATGGAACTCCTCACCTTCTTATGGAGCTTAGGCAGTGCTGGCACTGGTGCGGCACCTCCGCCGGAGTGGCCACTCTGGGTGGACGATGTATCGGACTGATAGTCATCAGGTTTCATGAATTGGCCCAGCTGGGCTGCAGCCAGATGTGCGTAGCAGATCGGGGCAACTGTTTTTCAGAATTTTGAAAAATATAGTTAGAACTTATAAGCTGGACTAATTTTATAATGCATTTATAAGATTTGCGGCAAGATTTTTAAGCAATAAGCATGCAGCCAAAGTTAAGAATTTTGGGAAGCAAAAATATTAAGTAGAGGTGCAGTTCAACACTACTAATTATTTCAATATACTATAAAAAAATTTAAAAAATGAGAGCAACTTACCAACAGATATAGCAGTTGTACTCCTTTGATACCTGAAAATTTTTTGAGAATTGAAATTATGTGTCAGCAGAAATGAGAAATGATCCTCCTCCAAAAATATACATGTTGCAAAGGAGATTAAAGATTTAGAAAACTTACACACAAGAAAGTGAGTGGACCAAATTCTGAAGATCATCAGGTGTAAAGCCAATCTCATCAAGCAGAACATGATAATGAGTTGGCCTCGTTGTTCCCTGTCAGGAAAAAAAAAAATTAAAAAAATGTAACAGATAAAAGACAAGTCTCATTATAGAGAAAACTAAGTGTATGAGCATCTTACAATGGCACCCTTGTGAGAGCACATGTAAAAATCGTAGTTTCTTGGGTGGCAGACTTTGTTATCGACAACGGTACCTACATATCATAAGAGCGAGCAACATAAACTAAATACCAAACAACAGCAAAAGAAGATCTTCTGATCAGGATTGTCTTAAAATACTAGTATTACCGGGTGGAACATTGTTCTGATCGTTTCGGATGAAAAACTTGGTATGATGGTTCTTCTGCGCAACAATTACAGTGAACTTCGGGTTCCAGTTCTTGTCCAAGAACTTGCAGGCCTAAGCAATAAGATTTTAAAAGGTATTATTAGAGTTGAATTAGGAATAAGAACTGAAGTTGTTAATTAAGAGAATACTTGGTCTGAATAGAGAACGTACCGCCTTAATCTGATCGAGCTCGATGTTGAGAACCTTGTTAAATTGCGACTCACTGACACCATCCCTGTCATCATAAAATTAACCAATAGAGAATAAAAAATTATCATTTTGTAACATACCTCAAACGAAAACAAAACTCAACTATAAGAGAAGGAACAAAAGGCCATTATTTTTTTATATTACAGGTACCTGAAAATGATAACATGATTTGGCTTTCTCTTTCCTGAGCTAGTATAGAAGTCCAGTAAGAGCTCTCTGAAATGAAAAAGTACATTAAGAAAATAAAGAGAAGTGAAGTACATCCTACAAACAAAATAATAATAATAAAAAAAAAAACAAAACAAAGAACAATGAGTGCATGGCTGCAAAATGAACAAAAAACAAATACCGAATGATCCCATCGTCTTTCTTTTTCTCCGTATCAGTCTTGGAAAGAGAATCAATCATCTCGCACCGAGCCGACTGGGTGTGCACAGAGGCTCTATACTTGGAAATCAGTGGCCACTGCCTGGAACTTACAACCTACAAAATTGAAGACAAATTCAGCAAGTATAGAACAAAAAAAAAAGAAAAGAAAAGGGAAACATACTGGAACAGAAGTTAACGAAAAACATACAGCAGCAATAGAAGGGCGATCTGACTGCCCGGGGGAGCCATGAGAAACATCCATTCCAAGTATGATAGTCGGAACCTGGGAAATCAGAGGAATCGAATGGCTGTCCTCAATCTGGAGCAGAGAATTCATGCCCCCAAGCTGTTTTTTTCACCAGAGAAAAAAGCAAATAAATTTGAAATATACCTCATTATTGCTTCACAACAAGAACAACAATAAAAAAGAATAAATAAAGAACATCTGGGAACAAGAATCTGGTCTATCAGAATTAATTACCTTAGCATTTATCTTGAGAAGCAAGTTCGTAAAATACTGGTCGTTCACTTTCATTGGAGCAAGGCACTGAGTGACAATGCCGAAATCTGCAAGGCACCTCCGCTTCCACGGGCCTAATTACGCAATTTACATTTAGAACATATACGAAAAGGATAAGAATGCAATGCCTGTAGGACATGTGTTTAAAATTGAAAAAAAAAAGAACAATTCTTTTTCAGAGATCTTATTCCTCTCAGGGAGAACCGACCATAGATATCAGAATTCTTCCTCTCAGGGAGGATGCAGAGCAAGAAGCGAGGAGGCTCTTTCGGTACTTGGCCTGGACTAGATCCAGCATTTTGTTCACTCTTACTGTTGCAGCGTCCCGGGTGTTATTACGCACCTCATCGAATATGTGAAGAGGATGATCAATTATCTGAAGAAAAAAACCAGAATAAAACTTTGCCTGAATATACAAAAACATAAGATTATATACATTTTTTTAATTAAGTATTAAGATAGGAAATAAGCTAACCATTCCCTTCATTTCACCGCATCTAATGAGACGGTCCACCAAGTTCCTCACATCACGTCTGGTTGAGAAGTTGACAACGGACCACTGATCAACTTTGTGTGGATCAATCAGTTTCTGTACCAGGAAAATTAACCAAAGAAACATTTAAAATTGATTGCTCACATTGCATTTGGCCGAAGCCAAAAAAATAAATTATTAGCAACAAAGGAAAATACACTATGGTTGAAGTTCCAGCGACCATCGCGAGGGGACAAATCACCACTTCCGGTAATAAGCTGTTACACATGAAGGCATAACAAGATTTTGAGCACTTTATTCAAAAGGATTGTATGCCGATCGAACTTCGATTTCTTTAAAGTAATTGGCATATCTATAGTTGCTAGAAATGACTACTAAAGGACCAAACATAAAAAATCTCTCTATCCATTTTATTTCTAAAAACTGGCTAGAAATCAAGTACTTCCACCATTCAAAAACATCAATGTTGAAACAAATTTCACAGATTGTCCAATTTTGTCATTAAAAAAAAAAAAAACTAATAGAAATGAACCTATGAATCCATTAACAAAGAGAATATGGGAAGAACTAACCTTGGGTGCTTGCAAGACACGGCCATCCACCTGAGTGAATCCGGCAGAAATGGAAATACCACATGCTTGTAACATGGGCTCAGAATTATAGTTGCTACGCTTCAGTGCCTACGCAACAATCAAAGTAGAGCATATTAGTGTTATCTAGTATGAAAAGAGGAAATGAAGGTCAGCAGAGAGTTACATCATCCAATATGCTCATCCTTTCCTGCGGCTTTTGCCTCGACTTCTCTACTAAGGAGGCCCTCTGCTTGGAGTTCAGCGCCTTGGTGTAACGCTGTAAGGATATCAGGTGACAAAACTGAAAAACAAACAACAATTGAGTGAAGCTATGCATGCAAAACAGGAGCTCGGTTCGAGAGTTAGTCAAAAATAGTGTAGCACCTCAATTGGGAAGAAAGTAGGCCGCTTCGGTTTGCCAACATTAATACAAGGGTAATCATCACTATTCTGCAGGATGATATTCTTTCTCTTGAAATATTGAGAGACCGTCACCTCCACTGGCTGGCCATCACCGTTCTTTTGCTTCAACATAAACCTGCGAAAAAATTATCCATTACTTTTCCTTACACTTTCTTTATTCATGTCATTTTCCTGCATAAATAATAACGAATGGTACAAAATGACTTACGTCTGTTCTCTGCATGGCAAATCACTGAGGCCAACAATCTTGTACTCCTGATTCGAAGGAAGCACTCGAATCCTGAGGTTTTTTAATGTTCGCTTTGCCTGAAACAAGTATCAAAAAGTAATAATACAAATAAACCCACAATTGAATTAAGCAGCACACTCACAAGATATAAAACCAAGTTAGAATAATGAACGAGAGAGATATACCTTCTGCCAGTCGATCTGATTGGGACGAACAACATTCTGGTTGGTCAGAAGAAACTCAATCACTGGACCAGGCTTGACTATCATTGTTGTAGAGACGTCTGTAAATCACAATGGTCAACAAAATCTACTCTCTGACAGTCCGCTGAGTTACAAGTATTACTAATTTGTAGCTTCTAGAAAATAAAACAAACATACCAATATTAAGAGAGAGACCACTCTGGGTGGTACTGAAACTCGAGTGAAACCCTCGGCATCCCATGATACCACCTTCAAGATCAATGAAGTTTCTGGGATTGTTGTGGAAGAAAGACTGGCGAACCAAGAGACAACCGCTGCGATTAGGAGGAGGTACCCACCATTAGCATTACATATACAGATTTAAAAGAATTCTAAAAAAAACTAGATACGAATAGCCCTTAGAGTGTCTCTTCATTCTTTTTCCAGTTATAATTGATTTATGAGACTGCAACCAAACCAAAAGGGAATGTCAGGCATTTATCTTTGCCAGAATGAAGCACAAAACCAACTTAAAACACAAAAATGAACACAGAAATGGAAGCAAAAACCCAAAATCAAAAACTAGTCTGGACGGAAGGCACAAAAAGTTACTCTAAGAACTGTTTGCTCTGGATCATGATCCTTCAGAAACTTGAAAACCTCTAGAATAAATTATAGTTCAGCTGAATATTTTAGTGCGTAGATGAGGTTTGATGCTCATAATGCATCCAAAAAATATGATGTGATTTGGAATTAGTTTGAACTTCTTAACAGCCTCTGATTACACAATTCAGGAGAAATAAAATAATTAAATTGTTAATGGAAAAGGGTTGAGGCATATACTGAGATGCAGCATGCTGGCGTAGGATGATATCTAGAACTCGAAAAGACTCCTGGATGTTCTCGGTCTCATGCTCCTTCATGAGCTGGACAATGGAAGATACCGGTATCTTGTTGGCAAATTGAAGTTCTACTTTGAACTTTTTTGCATCGCACGGCTTCCGCAGCCGCTTGTTGTGACTTCCACCAGGACTATCGCCACCTGAGCTCCCCTTTTCAATCCTATATATAAAAGAAAAGGAAAACATGCGTATTCACGGTGTTGCTAACGCAGGCTAGAGAGAAAATATTATCATGTGCAACATGACTCAAACTCCAAAAGAAAATCATCAAAACAAACAGAATGTGAAGCAAAACATCAAGCCTATGTACGCGAGCCAATGCGTGGTTAGATATGAAGAAAATTGCTCAAACCTCCCAGAGGGAAGATCCTCGAGCACCACATCGAATTTATTCAGATTTTGCGGGAGAGGACCCAATGTGAAGAGAGCTCTCTCTCCATCATATGTGAAATCTTTTTTCGCCAGCTCGGAGTCGTACACTTGATTCATCTTGTCGATGACTTTACGCCCAATTCCCTTTCCTTCAACTGGACGGTCGTCTTCATACTTGAGCGAAACCTGTCTCCCAGAGAAATTTTAGCCATTTTGCACCAATTGATTATATAAATAATGCTAAAAATCATGCATAAATATATATCTATTCAATTAGACTTGTGAGCATGAAATGAAATTTCCACCAGAGACATGCTTGAGACAGTACAAATATCAGATACATACATTCAAATAAGCATGTGAAATTGTATGTCAATGAACTAATCCTTACTATATATAAAAGCATATTGGAAAAAATGACATGAAAGGGCTATCTTCCCTAAATAAGAAACCTGAGCCGTTGATCATTTTCTTGGATAGATTAGAAACGTTGATTTACGTTAATGCTCATTGATGTTAATGTCTCAGCCCATTAAAATTAAAAGCCATATAAATTATTTGAATTTAAGGCCCATTACATATTATTTTAAAAGTTTATTATAAGATATAACAATTTCAGCTCAAAGCAAGGCGTGAGCTTTTTACTAGTCTCACTTAAACCATAATACATTGGATTTTGTAAAGGGGAAATAAAATTCTCTGCAGTAACTAAATTTGATTACAGACAATAGATGCACTTCTTGTCATCTGTACAAGAATACATGGAAAGCAACAGAATAAGGCATGAGACAGATTTGTGCAACATACAGTGTAGTGATAGAAATGCTCGTCCGTGCTCTTGACATTGACCTGAAAATGGTTTGCCAGCAGATTGATTCGCTGACCGCTTCTGGCAAGGCCAGGACGGGCTGCCGGGATCCTCGTGGGCTTGCTGGGCTGGCCACTGCTCTTCATTTGTAACGACTCAGAAGAGGAGCCCTTGTCAGATGTCACTGGTGGTCGTGGCGGGACATCATCACCTCCCATCGTGTCAGCGGGTTAATAGATTAATAAATTACTGCACCTGATGTTATAGAAATGCAAAATTACTTTCAATGTCTGGTACCAAATTAAATCTCTACAAAACTGCAGGAAAAAAGTAAACATTCTTCCTTTCTTTTCATTCTGTGAAAAGAAAGGAATTAAAGGAAAAATATCACAAATGGTAAATGTTGCTACTTGCTAGAGAAATTATCTGAATAAAAAGCTAACTAAAGGAAAATGTCACAAATTTATCAACAATAGAAACCAAATTCTGCCTACCGCAGCCAGCAGCAGAGATGATCATACAAGAATGTAATTTGTAATGATGAAACACAAAGCAACAGCATTTATCAAAGTTGCAAAATTTACACGAGTTGTACACAACTCGAAAGAAGTTCATCTGGTCTTTGTCAAAACCTCATTTTCACAACAATGCCCAAAATTAAAATAAAAAAAAAGAAGAAAAACCCACAACAAATTTCAGAGCCATTAATTAAGCATGAAAGAAGTATGGATGCCACTGGATAAGGATGCTATACTGATTCAGGTGGAGATGCCTCAAGCTCAATTGAAAAGAGGATGAATGCAGGAAGATTGAACAGTTTCTTTATACATTCATTCAGCTTAACTGACCTTTCTTTGCTAAAATGTTGAGTCAAACTTGTACAAAAAAAGGTGTTCTGAACTTCTGATGCATGGTTATAAAGTTTTCACAAAGTTGGTGGCTTTGTTTTTTTGGTGTTAAGATATCTCATGCTTTATGAAATTGTCAGAGAGTATAGTTGAGTTGCTGGTAGGTACTTAGAAATTGTTAGTTAGACTGTGTGATATACTGGTTAATTTGTGTACTTTTGTTTTCAGTAATGAAAACTGGCATCTCATCTGCCTTTCTCTCAAAACAAAAAAAGGTTACACTTGAAAAAAGTACAAGATAAATGAAACTAGAACAAAATGGAGCACAAAAAGCTTACTTTAACTTTAACACTTCAAATCTGCAAGAGAGAAGAGTATCTGCGGAGGGATGAAGATGAAGCCAGAGAATAAGTTCATATATACAAGTGATATGTGATGTGAGAATTGGAAGAGTTTCTGAAGATGTCTGCAACTAAGTTTGTACTTTCTGACACTTCTGTGCGTGTGTACACCGTTGGATTAAGATCTGACAGTTCAAAGATGGGGAGTTTGGTATGGTACCGAATTAGGAACTGTAGGGGATCAGTATCAGTCGTTTTGTCATCCATGTTCCTTAAAACTCAGAGGGAAGAAAGTGAAACTGAACAGATTGTTGACTGTTGAGATTGTTTAGTCTTTTTTTGGAAAGTGAATGGACAATTGGACAGCCATTTCACAAGAGACATGTTTTTATTTCTTTTTCTTTTTACATTAAATAAACTAGAGCTGTAAAAAATAATGTTACATAAATTAACAAATATTAAAAATAAATATATAATCCTTACTAATAATAAAAGCATATTGGAAAAAATGACGTGAAAGGGCTATCCTCACGTTTGAGCCGTTGATCATTTTATTCGATAGATCAGAACCGTTGATGTACGTTAATGCCCGTTGATGTTCTCAGCCAAAATTAAGACCCATATAAATTATCTCAAATAAAGGCCCATTACATATTATCTTAAAAGTTTATTATAAGAAATAATAATTTCAGCCTAAAGCAAGGAGTGAGCTTTTTACTAGTTTTCATAAATATATTTTATTAGATAAATATTGGACTTAATATATTTTCTATATAATATATTTTTAGCTACATCTTAATTTATATAAAAGAATAAAAAGAGTTGCAAATACTTTAAATCTTAAATTGTTCCTTAGGTACATCATGATATTATCTCTTTAATAAAAAAAATTAAATTGAGTCATTTGATTAAGATAAATGAAGAGAGATAAACAAAATCAATGGTTGAGATGAGTAATGATGTGGCATAGCTAAAAAGCTTGGAAGCTTACCCCTCTTTCTAGATTATGAATGAATTATGAATTAAAAAAAAATTTGAGGACGGATATAAGCATAGTGATTATTATTAGTTGATATTTAGTTAGGGTTATTAGATTCAATCGTTACAAAAGTTTGAAATTAATTGATGAGATATAAATGATATCTAAATTGTATGGAAGTTGAAACGTAACAAATGCTCAAGTGGGAGCAAGTATTTGTATACATTATTTGGTTTAAAGACAATTTTTTTTATGAGATAACAGATAAACCACTCAAATTTAAATGTCTATATAAGAACCCTATCCGGATTTCGAACCCACGACCTCCTAGTTTAAAGACAAATTTGATTGTCATTTGATATTCTATCAAGATTCATCAAATTTTCTTAACATTTTGAGAATAGTTGTCATAATTGTTGTCATGTGATATCTTCTCATTTAAAATTTACGAAAAAAATAAGAACCATAACTGATATTGGATTCCCTATTTATCCTTACTCCTAATAAAAGCATATTAGATATTTTGACATCAAAAGTCTATCTTCCCCAAAGAATAAACCTCAGCTTTATTTACTTAGATTGATCACCACCATTGACGTACGTTGATGCCTGTTGATGTTCTCAGCCCATTAAAATTTAAGGCCCATATAAATTATCTAAATTTAAGGCCTATTATATATTATCTTAAAAGTTTATTATAAGAAATAACAATTTCAGTCCAGTAAGCGTAGGCTTTTTACTAAGAAAACTTCAAATGGGCTATATTCACTGGCAACGATCAACGAAGGAAATGCACAGCCCATTTTCTTGAATCAGTAACTCAATTATAATACTCTAGGTCTCTAGGAAGACAAACATCTTTCTACCACCTCAACAGCCTCAACTGAGCTATTTTTCCTGCATGCATGGCCTCTCATCGATCTCAACAAGGCAGACGATAAGAGAAGCTGGGATAAAAATCTGCTGCTTTTCCGAGAAGAAAAGCAGGGCGTGCTTTTCTGATTAGATAGTCGGGATCAGTTGTCGTACCGATTTTAAAGTACTTCGATGTTTGCCGCACAGATCTCAAAGTACTTAGGTATTTCTCAACTATCGGATCAAAAATAGCAGACCCTGCTTTTCCTTTCCCGATGAGAGATGACGTATATTGATGCAGCTGCCAATTAATGTGGTTCAAACATTCAGCAATTCTTTATGTTATTCTAGCTAGATTCATGCATGTTTGCAAAGTTTCATGGCTGTTCACAATTAGCAATATAATTAGATCATAAAATATTTTCGCATGACACTATATAGTATATACTAGTAACCAAACCGTTTCCACCTCAGTCAATTAACAAGGTTAACATCTCCAGCGAAGAGGCAGATTGGAAGATATATACCATGCATTTATCTGTACAAATTAAGTAACCAGCTTTGCCAGGTCTCACAAGCGATCACAACCCCAATGCATTTACACTTCAGGGTCCCTTCATTATCAAATTATTATTATAAGCATTTTCATCATAACAAAAGAAGTTCAGGGTCCCTTCAATATATAATTGTGTGTGATTGTGATTGAAATCATCTTTCTATATATAGTTGTGTGTGATTAATTGTGCCCATGCCTTTGAACATCGTGGAATGAAATTAATGGAGCCATGTTTGTAAATAAACCAAAACAAAACAGGGAGGGTCGATTAGAATTTAGAAAGATGATTTCGACATGTGGACCATAGTTAAGAGTAACAAACCATTTTTTATTGGGCCGGTTTACAATTTCCGGTTATTTTGTATGCAATATTATTATATTTTTTCCTCCCACCAAAGGTTTTTAATTTATTTTTTATTTGTTGAACTAAATCAGCAATTCACGGAATAGAGGTTATATATATTAATTTCACTCGAAATTAGTGAAAATTCACCGCTGAGATAGAATTAATTTATTTGAATGATTTGATTATCATGTAATTACCATACATATATAGCCCTGCCAAATTGTTATTGCAAATTTGGTCTATCTCTTTATAACCAATTGTGTACAGGCAAGGTATCTTTCAAGCTATGTTTCAAGTTGACCTTGTTAATGTATTTGAAATTTTCCTCTAACTTCTTCAACGGCGATAGTAAATATACATACTGTGACATTAAGCTCTAATCCATGAGATTTCAGCTTAAAATCATATCAAATCACATCTAAATTTGAGTTTATATGACACTAATAGCTCCATTGATTTAATAGCTCAAAGATTTAATATTCATTGATGCCGTGCACTAATAGCTCAAAGATTTAATATTGAACCATAATATTTGTTTTTATATATTATATTAAGCTGTATATAATTTTACTTTGCTTCCCACAATCTTGTCTCATCTCAAATTGTTCTTTTCATAATTTCTATGCCAGTATGTATATATATATATATTTCTAACAATATTTGCATGGATTTGGCTCATGTACAAAGTCATTTATTTTACTCTTCCGCCCCAGCTTTAAAGAAAAATTAAGTTCCTTGTGTGATTCTATATATCTTGATCTCAACGATATATGATGTGACACTTGTAGAAAGTTGTGAAAATTAGTTAGATTTATAATTTGTAAATATTCCTCTAATAAGTATGGACAATATTATACTCTGGTAAATAAATGACTATATTATCTTTTTGACAAATGCATAGCTCATAATGAAAGTTGTACTGCAATATTTATGGTTGTACAAAAAGTCTACTTCGTTTGAAAAGGTTTATATACCAATTCTTTGATGTCGTCTGTAAGACGACAATCTTTCTATTTTTAGCATCACCATTAACCCTTGGCTCTTTTGTTTTGTCCCTAAATAAAAAAAAAAGAAATTAGGTAAAAGATACATTGCCTGTTGATTAGTGGAAAGATGGGAAAAAAAATTATTCCTATTTTGGATAGTTGCTTGCCTTTTACTTTTTTTTTTTTTTAAAATTGAATTTTATTCACTATTTTCTATTTCTTTTTGGGAACTAAAAAGCCCTAAACACAATAATACTACTAGAGTTATACAGAATTTGTCCATATGAAAATAAAAAAGAGATCTGTACAGTTGCTTGCTTATGTTGGAAAAATATAAAGAAAAGCTAACGTGGCATGTACAATGGTAAATTTTATATTAGTTTTACCATGAAGCTTTGCGTATACAAATGGATAAGAAAAATGAAGAAAATGAGAGATGCTTAATTAAGCTGTTGTCATATTTGAATGGTCGGTAGCAATGCAACTATCAAAGAATACGTTGAAGCTATTATCAAAGTCAACTAAAGCCAGTTTCTTAAAAAAAAAAAAAGGCAACTTATTAAAGCCAGGTAGCCAACTAGAAGAATATATATATATATACAAGTTCTTGATTAGGAGAATTATTTAATTAAGGAGACATCGAGCTGCTCTGCTAAAATAGAAAGTATTGTATTGTCAGCAGTAAAGAGACATCGAGCTGCTAACCTAAAATGACTTTTGTGATCCATTTAATTTTTACGTACGGTTTTTACATTATACACATATGGTTAATAACAACATGCCTTCCTAGCTATATATATATATATGGAATCCATCCCCAAACACCCCCCCCCCCCCCCCCCCCCCCCCCACCCCCCCGAAAAAAAAAAATAAAAAATACTTGAACTTATGGCAAACTCCTCTATTAGGATCACCGATCAAATGAACAATGTCACTAACTCTATATAACCAAAATGTCATCTATTATATATGTATCCTTAAAATAATTAAGACATTTAAAACCTAAGAAATATATTAAATATTTCTAACAATATTTGCATGGATTAATTTGTATGTTCATGTACAAAGTCATTTATTTCACTCTTCCACGCAAGCTTTAAAGAAAAAGTTTCTTGTGTGCGTTGAAGCTTGTGTCTTGATCTCAACGATACATGATGCGACACTTGTAGAAAGTTGCGAAAATTAGTTAGATTTATAATTTGTAAATATTCCTGTAGTAACGTATGGGCAATATTATACTAGTAAATAAATGACTATATTATCTTTTTGACAAATGCATAGCTCATAATGTTATGACAAATGCATAGCTCATAATATTATCTTTTTGACAAATGCACAGCTCATAATGAAAGTTGTACTCCAATATTTATGGTTGTATAAGAAGTCTAGTTGTACACCAGGAAACTCTTGGTCAAATATTATAATTAATGTTATGTCACATATATTATATATCTTTTTTGATGCACCTACTTCGTTAGAAAAGGTATACCAATTGCTTGATGTCATCTGTAAGATAGCAATTTTTCTATTTTCAGCATCGCCTATAACCCAAGTTGACTCGCCCGCTCTCTATTATCATTATTGTCACCGTGGCTCTCTTGTTTTGTCCCTAAAGAAAAAAAGAAATAAGGTAAAATATTCACCTTGCCTGGTGATTAGTGGAAAGATGGGCAACAAAATTATTCCGAATTTCAAAATCGGCTCTATTTAGTATGCGTAATTTTCAGTGTAATCTTACTATTTTCATAAATTAATTTTTTTCATTTTCAATTTATAAAAAAATTTGCTCAATGATACATGTTGCGACCCTTGTAGAAAGTTGCGAAAATTAGTTAGTCTTATAATTTGTAAATATTCCTCTAGTAACGTATGGGCAATATTATACTAGTAAATAAATTTCTATATTATCTTTTTGACAAATGCATAGCTCATAATGTTATGACAAATGCATAGCTCATAATATTATCTTTTTGACAAATGCAGAGCTCATAATGAAAGTTGTACTCCAATATTTATGGTTGTACAAGAAGTCTAGTTGTACACCAGGAAACTCTTGATCAAGTATTATAATGTTGAGGAAAGCTAACTGTACTCCAACAAAAATCCCCCAAAATCGTACCCCAACCTAACAACGTGCATGCACAAACTATGAACACCCAAAACTAGTTAGTATGAACACCTTCTATCAACAAGTATGAACATCGCGAAAATAAGACGGGTGGGCCTTTTTGCGCTCTATTGAACATCATGGCCCTAACCTTATCCATTTTCGTTAATTCTGGTGGGGACCACAGATATAACCACTACCACAGAGATGGGCATTAGCAACCCCAACTTAGCAACTGTTTTCAAGAAAACCGTTGGTGAAAAGTGGCAGTGGCATTTTGGAAATTTAATTAAACATATCAGCAACGGTTTATCAGAAGGAACAGTTGGTAAAGACTACCCCGAAATCTGAGAAAGAATCAACAATTGTTCCTTTAAAAAACAGTTGGGAAAGGCATATCATTCGCAACTGTTCCTTAAGAAGAAACAGTTGTTGATTCATGTGCAAGAGTTAACAACGGTCCTCTACATAAAACCGTTGGAAAAGGTGGAGCATTCCCAACGGTTTATAAAACACAAACCGTTGTTGATTCTTGGTAACATAAAATATTCCTGTGCGAGAATTAACAACGGTTCACCCTTAAAAACCGTTGGTAAAGGGATAATCATTACCAACGGTTCTTTAAAGAGAAACCGTTGTTGAACCTTGGCTGACATAAAATATTAATGTGCAAGAATTAACAACGGTTCTCTCTAAAAAACCGTTGGGAAAGTGCTAATCATTACCAACGGTTTTTCAAGTCCAAACCGTTGTTGATTCTTGGTGACGTAAAATATTCATGTGCAAGAATCAACAACGGTTCTCTATAAGAAACCGTTGCTAACCCGTTATCATTCCCAACTGTTTCTAAAGAACAAACCGTTGTTGATTCTTGGGTAACATAAAGTATTCCTGTGTAAGAATTAACAACTGTTTTTTGTTAGGAACCGTTGCTGATTCCTTCTTGTGGCGGGAGAATTTCCCGCCTGTGGCCCATTTAACAACTATTATTCATTTGGAACTGTTGTTGATTCTCTCCAAGCAACAACTCCACTTCTTCCTCACCTAGCAGCTAGCAAATTAATCATAAGGCATATATACCTTCTTCTTTTCCTCCCTCCTTCTCCAGCAGGCAGCAGCGCCCCCTCCCCCTCCTCCTTTAATTTCAATCTAGCTCAAGAGGAAGTTGATTGGAAGGCATACCACTCCCCCCTCCGACTCCCATTTTCGTTTCGAGATATTGAGGTTAATTCTATTTATCTACTTGATTGAATAATTAGTAGTTATTATATAATTAATTAGCATATAATTGCATGCATGTTAGCATTTTTTATATGTGGGTATTGTCATGCATTAGAACCAAACTACCGGAACTTGAATAACTTTAGGTTGTTACCCCTTCGAGATTAATCCAATAGGGGTTAATCTCGAATAGTCCCCGTTTGGGACTGCTCTTTGAATACCTTGTCTCATTTAGGATTAGTGAACATGCGTTGGGCAATTTATTGTTCGAGAAAAATTCGGTAGATCATTTCTCCATTTGTTCTCACGGGTACGTGCAATGGCGTACTCGGGGGAGCTAATGGGAAATGCTGCCGAATTTTTCTCGAACAACAAATTGCCCAACGCATGTTCGCTAATGAGACAAGGTATTCAAAGAGTGGGTTAGGATGGTTGGCCGGCCCGAAACCTATTAATTGTAGAACCAGCAGGGACCTAGTACTAATATTGCATGCATAATAAAAATTATATTTAATTATCTCTTACAGATGGATCGTAAGAGTTGGATGTATGGGAGGCGTGATACAAGTGCTTACTTGTTAGGAGTCGAAGAATTCATTAATTGTGCGAAGGAACATATGAGGCGTAGGGGTGATGAAACTATTTTATGCCCTTGTTCCGATTGTGAGAACTTGCGGAGATTTAGGGATGTCAGAGAAGTGAGGGGCCATCTGATCCGTCGTGGATTTAAGGAGCGGTACACTCGTTGGGTGTGGCATGGCGAGTGCTTCGAAGAATCGGCAAATGCGGAGTCAAGCAAGGCTTCCAATGTGTCCGAGACCTCTTTAGATCGGGAAAATGATGTACGGGAGGAAATTGGGGTTGAAAATATAGATAGCACTAATTGTACGGACTATGATCAAGTAGATGAAATGATGCACGACATTCCCGACGATTTTGTGGACATACCATAATTTTCTGAAATTAATCTGAGCAAAGATGCTAATGTAGAATTATTTCCCGGTTGTACGAAATTTTCAAAATTATCAGCGGTTTTCAAATTATTTAGCCTGAAAGCAAAAAATAATTGGAGCGATAAAAGTTTCACAGATCTGTTAAAACTCTTAGGGGATATGCTCCCAGAAGATAACGAGTTGCCGGATACAACCTACCAAGCGAAAAAAATTTTGTGTCCGTTGAGTTTAACAATTGATAGGATTCCTACATGCCCGAAAGACTGTGTACTATATCGAAAAGAGCATGTCAATCTTGATAAATGTCCAAAGTGTGGGCTTTCAAGGTACAAACCGGGAACTGACCCATCAAAGAAAGGTAAAAAACCTGCGGCGAAAATCTTGTATTATCTCGCAGAAGGGTTGATCCTACCAACTCAAGCTGTAGAGATAGCAGAAATGCCTCGAAATCTGCAAAGCATGGTCATAACTCATCATCTTATTAGAGTGACTTGGCTCTTTATGCATGGCCAAGTGACTCAACTCAGCCCTGCAAGCAATCGACTGCGGCACATAGCCGTGCAAGCAATCCCCATCGAAATCTCCAAGTATGTTTTAGTTCCGTATTAGATTAACCGCACCTTTTCATATTCAGAAATCAACATAGTAACTAATCAAATAGAGAGATTAATTTATTTTATTTGGGTACTGTTAGTTAGTTACCAAGCAGGGCACTTGAGTTGGGTCTCCATCTGACGCAAACCGTCAGAGAATGGACTCAGACGGTGCACCAGCTCCTGGCATTTTTCCATCCTTGTTTTATTCCTTAATTACTGTTGCACTTATTAATTTGCTGCTAACTGGAGCTGCGCGCACGCCGGTCATGAGACATGGGCTAGGTAAAAATGGTCTTGCCATTTTTTACACACCTGTAGGACCCCTGTGGCTCCAGTAAAAATGGTCTTGCCATTTTTTACACACCTTGCAACTCTTCTCTTCCTGCCGGCTAAAGCAGCTGAGTTGGCTGAAATGGACGACAATTTGATCATGCAAGGCACTTAAGATTTTTATTTGTATTGTGTCACCATAATTTACCTCTATCAGATAGGCTGAAACATAATTTCATTCATTATTTGGGTCTCAGAAAATCCCACAATAAAATAATCAACAACGGTTATTACTCAGGAACCGTTGTTGATAACAAGAAGGTAATTTTTTAAATTAAAAGCTGAAAGGAATCAGCAACAGTTTCCAACTGAGAAACCGTTGTTGATGGTTACAAAAGTAATTTTTCAGATTTAAAAGCTGGAGAGAATCAACAACGGTTCTTACATGAACCACCGTTGTTGATTAGATTAAAAGTACTCTTGGCAACCGCATTAACTGGGTCTCGAGATTGGTGCCAGTGCGCATCTGAAGTCTTTGGAAACCCCGCGATTCATATTTATTAAGGCGCGAAACAATCAACAACGGTTTTTAATTACAGCACCGTTGTTGATTGCAGTCATCAACAACGGTTACTCAAGAAAAACAGTTGTTGATGACAACAAAATAATTTTGTTAAATTAAAACCTTTGAATAAATCAACAACGGTTTTTTATATTGAAAACCGTTGTTGATTGATTTCATTAACAATGGTTATTAACAAAGAAACCGTTGTTAGTGACAAGGAAAATTATTTTTTTATATTGAAAACTGGAAAGAATCAACAACGGTTATTTATTGAAGAAACAGTTGTTGATTGTTGTCATCAACAACGGTTTTTCAGTGAGGAACCGTTGTTAATGACAAGCAAAATTATTTTTTAGAATTTTGAGATGGAAAGTATCAACAATGGGTATTTATGTATAGAACCGTTGTTGATGGTTATCATCAACAACGGTTATTTAGTAAAATCCGTTGTTGAGTGTGACAACAACGGTTTCTCTTAAATAACCGTTGTTGATGCTTTCACAGTTTTTAATCGTTTGAACTCCTCTCTTTCATTTCAAATTTCACTGTAAAATCTTTAAGTCCCAAAACCTCTCTAAAACCCTCTCTCGCGCGTGTTCAGGCGATCAAGCCCTCGCTGCCACCGCTGCCGCTGCTGCTGCTGCCGTGCCGCCGTCGCCGCTGCTGCTGCCGTGCCGCCGCTGCCTCTCTTCTCCCTCCTCTCTGTAAGCTCCTCTTCTCTCTCCTCTCCCTGCCTCTCCTCTCTGTCTCCGACCTCTTCTGCCTTGCCTCTCCTCTCCTCTCCCTGCCGCCTCGCCTCTCCCTGCCCTGCCTCTCCTCTCCTCCTTCTCTGCCGCCGCCTCCTCTCCCTGCCTTGCCTCGCCTCTCCTCTCCCTGCCTTGCCTCTCCTCTCCTCCCTCTCTGCCTCTCCGACCTCCTCTCCCTCTCTGCCTCTCCTCTGCTCCGCAGCCATGGACCCCGAAAACCCCGAAACCACCGAACAACCCGAACAACAACCCGAACAACAATCCGAACTCGAACAAGAACCCCGGAGGCGACGAGGGCCAACCACCGGGGAGACTTACCGCAAGAAGGTAAAAGACCCCAAAGGAAGATAGAGTCCGGGACAGATGGCAACACCACAGGGGCTGCCACGGGGTCGTTCGCGAATTATGTGGACCAAACTGCGAGAGATCATGTGCCCATCAATTTCTCGGACTGGAAGAAGGTCCCGTTGGATTACAAGACGAATTGCTGGAAAAAAATAAAGGTGTTTTCTTGAACTTTAATCTCAGATTATATTATTAATTGAGTTACCTTCATTTGATTTTGTATAATTAATAGAAATTGCAAAATTTAATCTCGAACTTTATTCAAAATAGAAATTGCATAATTGATTGTACAATTAACCGAATTTGTTGATTAACTGAATAATTACTTTATATGTCCTGCAGGATTTCTGGCATCTCCCGGACGACAGGGAGAAGAGAAAGGTCTTGATAAAGGTGGGAGTCCGTTGGAAGGAGTTCAAATCGCACTTGAACCGAACCTACATTCTTCAGGAGAGTGAGGAGGACCCTTGCGCAAAGCATAACATCCCGCAACATGTGTGGGAAGAGTTTGTCAGGAACTGCAACACTGACGAGTTTAAGGTTCATTAATTAAATCACTGTTATTTAAAAATCTGCACTACTAATTACTTAATTTGTACTGACACCGCTGTTTCATAAATTGACAGAAAAAGAGTGCGCAAGGGCGAGAGGCGTCCAAGAAGAACGTGTACCCTCACAGGCTCGGCTCGGGCGGTTACGCGAGTGCAAGGAGGAAGAAGTGGACTCGCAATGTCGTAATTGCACCGACGGAACCACCGGGCACTCCTATCAGTGCCGATTTGGACGAACGGAGCCGCGACTGGATGTTGGCAAGGTCGAAGAGCACCGTCGATGGAGTTGCCGTTATCGACGATCCGGCTATTCGGGAGGTCCAGAAGAGAGTGGTATATATTCTTAACTTAACATTTTAAATTAACTGCACATGCTTTCGAGTCGTTCGATAATTAGAAAAATTTTTACTCAATTGATTTTAAATTAACTTAACATATATCCTGTACGTTAATTTTACTCAATTGATCACTGCAGGAAGAAAAAATAAGAGAAGCGAGTGAGGGATCATTCGTCCCCGACGGCGCAAATGATGTCCTCACTGTCGCTCTAGGGACGCCGGAACATCCCGGGAGAACGCGGGCCCACAGCTCCGAGTACACACGCCGGAAAGACGTCTTTGGGAAGCAAAAGAGGAGACGGGGTGCGACTTCTCACTCCGGTTGCTACTCCCAATCGGAGGTTGACGGGATGAGAGAGGAGTTCGAAGAGAAGCTGAGGAAGCAACGGGAGGAGATGACGGCGGAAATGACGAAGGAGATGAACGCAAGGATCCAGGACCTAATGGCCTCCGTCTACGTCCCGGGTAACTTCCAACAGGTACTGCTCGGAGGTGAGCTCCAGCAGGCAGGTACCTCTTCGTCTGCGGCGCCGGCACCGCAGGGACCGCCCGCCCCCGAGAACAAGGTAATTTACCTTTCTACTTGTTGAAATAAGTGTCAGACACAATTTCGGTCCGAAGTGATGCACGAACGTAGGAGACGACAATCGACGAACAAGAACGAACTCGAAAGATTTGATACGAATTCACACAGAATATGGGCAGACGTTTTTTTTCTGTTTTATTTGTAGTCCAACACTACTCGACGAATTAAAAAATGTGGTTGAGTTAATTCAAAGCTTCTAACAATAATATTTACATTCCAGAGGTCACGCAATTGCAAACTCTATGTTGAGGCGGCGGATACTCAGATCGAGGTGGCGACCGGAAGGATGTTTCTACCCGTTCCGGGCGCCACATGCCACGGTCAACCGATCCCGCCCGATCAAAGAAAGGTGCAGATAGATTTTTGCGTCGAGGCGAATCGGTCACACAAACTCCCAACTCCGGTGGCGGATCTTGTGGAAATCCATGAAGCAGTCGGGAGTTTTGTTCTGTGGCCGGTGCACTTGATAGAGACCGAGTCGACCGGTCAGGTATATATTTTTTTAAAAAAATAAAAAACTATTTATATACCAATTCGGTCATGATTGCATAGGTTTCATTAATCGTAGGCCCGGAGAGCATCGGCACGGAGCCCGAGTACACCGCCCCCGAGGTCGTCACAAGCTGCGAGTCGGGTGCCACTACTTGAGGATTCTCAGGTGTACCGACTTCAGGAGCATGGCCTCGCGCTCTACTAGTTGCTGATGAGCCAACCGTCAGAGGTCGACACTTTCGAGGTCGACTACGGTGTGGAGGATCTAGGGATCGGGGGTACAACGGTGCTCACCACCACCGCGATCACCGACATGCTAAAGAATGATTGGCTCGAAGTAACAATACTTCAAATGTTTAGCATGTAAGATCGATTATTTGACTTTGATATTTCTTTCATGAAATATTAATCTGTAGTTAGCGTAAATATGATAATTGGTTTTCCAATGTAGTGCAAGCGCACGTTGGTGCAAGATGCTGTTGTTCGGCCGCTTCCGTTTTCTGGACCCCTACCGATGTGCGGCCGACAACATTGCGAGAGAGGGTGCTACTTACCTCACCGACTTCATTGAGAAAGCCGATGGAGCTCGACTCGATCGTCTTCCTCCCGTATCACGAAGGGTTCGAAATTACTCAACTCTACTTTAACAAAAAAAATATATAAATTCTTACCTTTCGTTCTCGTTGGTTTGGATGGCAAATAAACTGAAATAATTAATATTGTAGTTCTCACTGGCGGCTTCTCATCGTGCATCTAGCCGAGTCTCGGTGCTACGTCGTGGATTCCTTGTGTCCCACCGAGGTGCCGAAGTTAACGATTATGGGCTATTTGAATACGTAAGCTTAATAATCAACTAAATTCCGTTCTCCTTTTATTAAAAAACAAAATATGAATCATCGCACTAATTTATATTAATTGTAGGGCCTTCCGAAATTATTGGACCAAAAGAGGAGTGATCAAGAAGAACGGAGGCAAGCTCACGTATAAGTTGATCAAGGTATATACGTATACACGTAACTTATATATACAATTAGGCTTGTAAATATTCAAAAAAAGAAAAAAAGAAAAACGTACGAAATCCATATTGATTCTTGATCTATTTTCATTATTGTAGGGCCCAAGGCAACCGGGCGGCTCCGAGTGCGGATATTATGTCATGCGGACGATGCATGACCTAATACATACGTGCTATGAGGAGAAGTTACCTTCGGTATATATACCTATTTCGTTTATCAAGTATATATGTTTTGTTTCATATTATATATCAAACTAATTCAAATATATGCAACCTCTTAAATTTACAGGCTATTGCATCCGAAAGGTACGAACGACATCAACTTGACGAGGTAATAGAATTTTGTTGCGAATTTTTGCGTTACGAATTGTGATCTCGATCGGATTTTTGTAGTAGATATTATTAGGAGGATGTGTAGGTTTCAAATTGTAAAATAGGTACAATTAATTGATTTTGTATGTATATAGATTGGTTAATTAATTTAGATGTGTTAATTATGTGATTTATATTAATTTAGATTGGTTAATTTCTGAATGAAACAGAAAACAGAATATATGTGAATGTGTATGGTTCTCTGAATGAAACAGAAACAACATGCCCAGTTCGACAAAACTTAACAACGGTTATTTAATTGTTAAAAAAAAACCGTTGGTAATAACGCTGTGTAATAAAACAAATGTAAATAATCAACAACGGTTCTACAACGAGGAACCGTTGGGAATTACGACAATCAACAACGGTTTAATAAAAAACCGTTGTCAAATGATGAAATCAACAACGGTTCCTACCAAAAAACCGTTGTTGATTCATATAATTGCCAACAATTGACTATAAAAACCGTTGTTGATTAAAGTCGTTTCCAACGGTTATTTACTTAGGAACCGTTGTTGACATCACCAACAACGGTTCCTTATTGTAAACCGTTGTTGATTGACATCACCAACAACGGTTCCTTATTATAAACCGTTGGAAAATATATTTTATTTAAATAATTTAGATCATTGATAACGTCATTTTCCAACGGTTTCTCTATAATAACCGTTGTTGATTCGTCTCATTGCCAACGGTTCTTGGAGAGAACAGTTGTGGATTAGCTTCTTTGCCAACGGTTATTTCTTATAAACCGTTGGGAATTACAGTCATCAACAACGGTTCCTTCTGGTGAACCGTTGGAAAAGATATATTACTTAAATATTTCAGATCACAGATAATGTCATTTGCCAACGGTTTTTTATGAATAACCGTTGTTGATTGCGTAGGAACAGCAACTGTTATTCTCTTTTAACCGTTGATGATTAACGGCATCAACAGCGGTTCTTTAGTAAGCATTAGCAACCCTCGTATTCCCAACCCTCGCTGAACTGTTGGGAATTGTCATAAATAACCGCCGCTGATGATTTTTTCTGTGGTAGTGAACTATCAATAACTGTCAATTTAAGCACGTGATTAAATTAATTTAAGCATGTTTTCTATATGGACATAACGGCTGCACCTTCTAGCACCCATACCACTACAATGTCATGTTCATACAGTGTAAAAATTATGTTCAGTGGTCCCTGGGCCCCATACCGGCTGCACCTTCTGCTACGTAGGGTGTTCATACTTGATCTAATAAGGTGTTCATACCTTCTACATGCTCTTGTTCATACTGTGTTCATAGTATGTTCAGACCTGGTGCAAAAATAGTATTCTTGCTCTCCAAGAAAAGAGTAAATTGATGTGTTGGATGTTCAGTGTTTGTTCGTCTGACTTTCCATGAGGTCTGATGTGAGTGTTCAGACTAATTATGTTGCGATGTTCATATCACTGGAGGAACTTGTTCATACTTTGCTAACATGTCGCTGATGCCGTGCAGTGCTCTTCCTCCTTGGACTTCTTGGCCAAAGCGTGCGTGCACTCGCGGCCAGCGAAGACCGGAGATCGTCTCCATCGTCGGAGATAGCATCAAATGGGTGGAGATTTCAGATTTCCTCAATTGCCGGAGATCGACATATATTACATGAGACTGAAGGAGATTTGTTTGAGATTGCCGGAGATCGCAAAGATCGTCGGAGATTGTCGGAAATCGCCGAGGTCGCTGCCTCAAATTGACGGGATCAATTCAGCATGAGCAATCTCGTTTGTTCGTGTGTACGGACGGTAAGCAGTTTACTATTTTTGTCTTTTTCCAATATAGTAAGATGAAAGCATTGTTTGTTATGTTAAAAATAGAAAAGTGGGTTGGGGTACAAAGATGTAGGATTAGAGGTGGGGTAGAGAAAGATTTTCTCTATAATGTTATGTCACATATATTATATATCTTTTTTCCTAACTGCAGTAGATGCACCTACTTCGTTAGAAAAGGTATACCAATTGCTTGATTTCGTCTGTAAGATAGCAATTTTTCTATTTTTAGTATCGCCTATAACCCAAGTTGACTCTCCCGCTCTCTGTTATGATTATTGTCACCGTGGCTCTCTTGTTTTGTCCCTAAAGAAAAAAAGAAATTAGGTAAAAGATTTACCTTGCCTGGTGATTAGTGGAAAGATAGGCAACAAAATTATTCCTATTTTGTATATATGGTTGCTTGCCTTTTTTTCCTTTAAGAAAAAAAAATAAATTTTATTCCCTATTTTCCATTTCTTTTTGGGAAACCAATAAGACCTAAACACAATACTACTAGAGTTATATAGAATTTTTCCATATGAAAATAAAAAAAGAAATCAGGACAGTAATTGCTTGCTTATGTTGGAAGAATAAAAAGAAAAGTTAACGTGGTATGTACAATGGTAAATTTTATACTAGTTTTACCATGAAGCTTAATTTGCGTATACAAATGGATAAGACAACTGAAGAAAATGAGAGATGCTTAATTAAGCTGCTGTCATTTTCGAATGGTCGGTAGCAATGCAATTACTAATGAATACGTTTAAGCTATTATCAAAGTCACAGTTTCTATAAAAAATAAAGTCAACTAATTAAAGCCAAGTAGCCAACTAGAAGAATATACAAGTTCTTGATTAGGAGAATTGATTAAGGAGACATCAAGCTACTCTGCTAAAATAGAAAGTATTGTATTGTCAACAGTAAAGAGACATTGAGCTGCTAAGCTAAAATGACTTTTGTTCCATTTAATTTTTACGTACGGTTATTACATTATATATATACATTAGATAACCCTCAATACTGTGCTATAGAGGCATACTCTTTTATAGTGTGCTAGAATATTAATTTATTTATTACTCTAACATGATTTGTGTGCAATTAATTTAATGAAATGAACATATTAATCATGACTGCTACAAAAGCTTAATTCGCCTATAGAGTTCTAAAATCGTGCCGTTCCATGCCGTTCCGTGTCCAGAAACGTCGTGCCGTGTCTTTTTTATTAATATTTTTTTCGTGTCGTGCTGTGCCGTACCAAAAATTGGGAGGAGGCACGGCATGGATAAGATACACCGTGTCTATCGTGCTGTGACTTATTCGTGTCGTGTCCAATCGGATATGTGACCTACTGTGTCGTATCTGCGTGTCTTAACCGTGCTAAACGTGCCCACTCGTTTCGAACATAAAAATTTTAAAAATTCCAAAAAACATAAAAAGTTTAAATAAATTAAAAATTAACCCAAAAAATCATTAAATTATTTTTTTTGTCAAAATTCAGAATAAAAAATTTAAAATACATAAAAAAATATTAAAAAGTATCATATACTATGAAAATTGTTTTAATTAATAATTACATAATGTTTTATAAATTCCCCTTCCTCTTTTTTTCGGACTTTGGAATCGGCTATGTTTGAAACATAGGCGGAATTATTACTTGTGTCCTACCCTTATCCTACCCGTGACCTATCCGTACCTACCCGTGTCCTGTCTGTTCCTACCGTGCCACCTATGTTATTTCTACCGTGTCTGTCGTGTCCCATGCCGTTACTGTGCCGTGTCTGACAACCGTTCCGTGTCGTGCCGTTTTTTCGTGTCGTTCCGTGCCTTTTCTGGAACACTATGCGTGTCGTTCCGTGCAATTCCAAAATTTTTAAAACTCAGACACGACACGGTTAATGACCCGTGCCGTATCCATGCCCGTGCCTTACCCGTGCCATTACCACCCATGCCCGTGCCGTTCCGTGCCGAAATTGGCCACGGCGTACCATTTTTTAGAACTCTATTCGCCTATGTTTGTGCAATGCGAACATACTTTATTGTTCATTCAAATTCCGGTACCCAGCAAACTTAACAATACAAAGAAGAAAAGAAACAAAAGAAAAGAAAAAAAAGTGGAATGCGATTTGGAAGAAACAATATCCAAAATGGAATTAAGTCCAAGTCACTCAAATAGAGTGAATCATATACTGTTCACCTTTACCTGAACGTTAACAACATTGCAAAATCTTAAGCTCATCTAACCCAAATAAAATGGTTAATATATACAACATTACAATATCTTACGCAGTAGAAAAAAAAAATCTACAATGGTTTGGTAAGTACCTGTTTTAACAGTACAATTTGAAAAGAACATAAAGAACTGACATAAATTGGTTAACTAAATTAAAACAGAGAAATAACTAATTTTCCAAACTTTCCCTTTCGATGAAATTTGAAACAACATCTAGAATTTAAAAAAAAAAAAGATTGTCTATAAGTACTGTTCATGGACCCCACCGTTACTGTTCAGGGATCCAATGACACCCAAAATTTTGATACAAATGTTACACTAAATCATATAAATTTATAAAAAATCTTAAAAATGGAAAATCTTTCATAACATGTTCATTTACTTATAGATCGATTGTGTTTCAAATTTCATTCAATTTAAGTGTAATTCGATACTCCATCAACAACTATCAAGTTTATATAGTAATTCAAACGGTCTAAATTTAATAGTTCTTGATGGAGCATCAAATGACACTAAAATTGAATAAAATTTTGACACACAATCGATCTATAAGTAAATGAATATGTTTATAAAAGATTTTCTATTTTTAAGATTTTTTATAAATTTATATAATTTAGTGTAACATTTGTGTCAAATTATTGGTGTATCATTTTATCCCTACTCATAATATAATACGGTTAATAACATGCAACATGCATGCCATCCTAGCTATATATATATATGGAATCCATCCCCCAATCCCCACAACAATACAAAGCACGTACCTAGATCCTATGGCAAACTCCTTTATGTTACAGCATACCAACTCCCCTCCTTTGACCCTCTTTCTTCGGAACAGAAATGTCGGACTAGACAACGTCCGGTTTTGTCAGACTCGGATCAACGATCACGGCCGAGGCAGTGCGGGGTTGAGCCTGCAGATCAGACGTCAGAGTGTTATTGCACCATCTTTGAAGATTCGTGCACAACATGCCAGTGGGGATGATTTCAGCAGCTGGAAGCCGTTAATTGCTGATTACGGGGTATATAAATTGAACCTACTGACTAATTACTGTTTTTTAAGTCATGAATATCATTATTAATTAATTTGATTATTTGCGTGAGTCCTTAATAATTTGATGTATTGCGCTAATCCCTCTTCTGAGTCATGACTCATGAAACCCCATAATTCAATGAGGTATATAAATTAGGGATCGGATTTGTCTAAAGCTATTTGGACGGTCCAAAGGATTCAGAGAGTCGTACGATCTAATCGTTGATAATTGATCGACCATGATTTGATTATGTAGGTGCTAAAAATAGTATGCTGGTTATATTTAGAATGATGGGGTCACACACTATCACTGTTGATAAACATATAAATTGAATCGAATGGTTTAGCCATGCATTTGGACGGGGACCGTCCAAATGGCTTTGGACCAAATTCTAGTCCTATAAATTAACTCCCCGTTTGACAAGTGTAGTAAGTTAAAGCGGAGTAAAATGTTAAACCACCTTAAATCAGTGGTGTTTGATGGGAGTGAAGTAAATAAATGAAGTAAAGTTGATGTAATGTGTAAAAGATGTGAAATGTTGGTGATTTAGTTTACTATACCTATATAGCTACGTTAACTTACTACACTTTAAATCACTTCCGTTTGGTGACTTAAAATTGATTTAAAAACTTAAATCAATTTTAAGTCACCAACCAAACGCGGAGTAAGTCACTTTTTTATGTGGCTCAGAATACATATATAATAATGGTGTAATTAGCATTGTCAGTGCATCCGTTCTATATATCAATGTATTGCGCTAATCCGTCTTCTGATCCATTGACAATGCTAATTATCTTGACAATTTTGAAAATGAGATTTTTCAAAAATTTTGTAGAAAATAAAAAAAATCTTAAAATTGAAAAAAAAAAGTTTATAGATGATTTAGAGTAAAACTAGCGTGTTCTTAAGCTCACGGGAGCCTCCGGTGAGCTTAACACAAAAAACGTATCAAACCATATCCGAATTTTGATTTATATGGTTCAATAAATTTTTTATATCAAAATCATGTTGCATGCAAAAATTTTCCTTTTTCAGATATTTTTAAGTATTTATTTCGGATTTTTTAAAAGTTACATATAAAACATTGATTATTTTATTAATATTGTATAGTTACTATTAAAAAATCTGATATAAATATTTAAAAATCTCCAAAAATGGAAAATTTTTGCATGCAACATGATTTTGATATAAAGAATTTATTGAGCCATATAAATCAAAATTTGGATATGGTTTGATACGTATTTGGTGTTAAGCTCACGGGAGGCTCCCGTGAGCTCAAGAACACGCTAGTTTTACTCGTATTAATTAGTTAACTTATAGATTAATATATAGTGTTTTAAATTTTAATCAATTTGAACAGTGTTTAATAACTTATCAAAATTTTATACACTTTTTAATTATTGTTAATGGGTCTTTGGAAAGTGATCAAACGTCACTTAAATTGAATATACTTGAATATATGATCAATTTATAAGTTAAACGATAATTTGTTATACTTTTTTCTATTTTTGAGAATTTTTAATGAAAATTTTCAAATTTTTAAGCATTTCATGGTTAAGATTGTCATAACAAGCGTTGTGAAGATACCTATATTTTTGATAAAAGTGTAGTAGTATATATCTTCCTCTTTGTGTTTTTAGTTCTTAATTTTCCACCATTTATATTGATACTACGTAATCGAGTCATAAAAATCAACAGAAATTTACAACAACTTGAAAAATCTTTTGTCTCACTAAATTTGTTGGATCGCGCGGTTTGCTCTAAAGCCATCCCAACCAGCTGGGAAACGTACGTGGCTGGTTGGTTGCTTCGACTTTAGTGCACCTGTGGTAGTGGGCTACGGACCTACCTTTATAAACTGTTCATACAACAAATCATTTTATGCATTTGCACTCAATGTATAACTTTAATTTGGGTACTGTTTAATGTTTTAAATTTCGTTTTAATGCAATTTCAGGTGAAGTTGGATTACCTTCTATTTGGGAAAATGGCCAAGTATTATTTTCCGGGCTACCAAATCATTGTCATGGTATGATAAATGAAACCCTGCTAGCTCTTATAAAAAACCCTGTAACTCTTTATAGAAAGAGAAAAGTCTAATTTACGGAGTGAACTATTACATTTAGTTCAAATTAGTATCTAAACTATTTTTAATTTTAACTTGTTCCAAAACTACTGTGTTTGATTCAAATTAATCGCTAAACTATTACATGTGGTTAAAAGAGGTCGATCCTTAAACTATTTTTTTATTTAAATTGGTCATTGAACTATATGGTCTAGTTCGTATTACTCCCCATTTTACTTAAATATTTGCTAATTGATATAGCTTAGAAACTAATTTTGATATCATTTAGTATTAACGAAAGTACTTGGAAGGGGCAATATGAACCTACCTTATAAATTTAGGGATCAATTTGAACCAAAAAATTATTCAAGGACCAATTTGAATCAAATGTAATAGTTCAGGAACCAATTTGAACAAAAAAATAATTTAGGAAACAATTTAAACCAAATACAACAGTTGAGGGACCAAATTGGACTTTTGTTTTATACAAAATTTGGTGTCACTTTGCTATTTGTATAAACAATATTAGTGGGTAGTATAAACACTTTTATGTTCTATATAACCATTGTAACTGTTATCATATAAAAAGTATAAAATTATGTTGGTGGCAGTCAAGCTCGATAATAAAAATACAACATATAAATATTTTAAGAACGGTGATACAGAATGGATGCATATGGTACAAAATGTTTTTAATTCTGGATCAAGTTCTTAATTTCATGTAGTAACGGTTTTATACCAGTTTTCTAATATTGCCCTCTAAAGTGAAAGGAACTTTTTTCTGGTTAAGAGTGCTTAAAGTAGCATATATTAAATAATTGAAATGACAAAAGTACCAGGCTCTCATGTTTCTCAACTTCATAAATTTTTTATTAATATATAATAAAATATATATTTTGTGTTAGGATAAATGGTTATCAAGCTTATCACGAATTCCAGCGCTGAAGGACAATCCCGACTTCAGTAATGAGGCACATGATGATGGTCGCGAGAATAAAATTAAAGAATTTTGGAAACGCGTACATGAATATGAGATGTCCATATTATTTTCTGATCCAACACGTGAGTTGAAAGATATCCATCGTGACATCTCAGAGGTAATTAGATGATACTTTATCTGTTGTGCATGTTTGATTAATTTGGGAATTAAAGTCTCTTTAGATTGGTTTCTAATTTTTTGGAATATATGTGATACAAAGGAATTGCATGTTCATCAATCTATGTGAACTTTCTACTTATCTTGACTCATGGATTTACACTGTACTGATAGAGGTGGCAAATCAAGTGGGCTAGTCGGATTCGGGTTCGAGTCAGTTTTTTTTTTTGAAAAATGTCAGTTTGGGTTTGGGTTCAGGTTCGGGCAAATTTATTGGGTCGGGTCGGATTCTGTCACTCATGGATTTACACTGTACTGATAGAGGTGGCAAATCAAGTGGGCTAGTCGGATTCGGGTTCGAGTCAGTTTTTTTTTTTGAAAAATGTCAGTTTGGGTTTGGGTTCAGGTTTGGGTTCAGGTTCGGGCAAATTTATTGGGTCGGGTCGGATTCTGTCACTCATGGATTTACACTGTACTGATAGAGGTGGCAAATCAAGTGGGCTAGTCGGATTCGGGTTCGAGTCAGTTTTTTTTTTTGAAAAATGTCAGTTTGGGTTTGGGTTCAGGTTTGGGTTCAGGTTCGGGCAAATTTATTGGGTCGGGTCGGATTCTGTCACCTTTAACTGTACATATAGTAGATCATATAACAGCTAATTAATTGAGCACGGATTAATTCTTGATCCATTTAATTATGCCAATGCACTATACAAAGGAAAGTAAATTCCCGAATTTAACAATCAAATGGATTAATAAGTTAATAAAATAACAGACCAATGATGAATTAAATTGGCTAAAGGAAATTGATATAGCAACGTACGAGAAAATATTCATTACGAGAGATATTGACTATCACAATTAATTGACCCAAATAATGATCATAACATCTCGTTCTTGATTTGGTTAACGCTAATCCTTAGTATAGTATTCTAATTTTTTTTGAAGTGGTAGGTAAAACCATACCAAAAGTTTCATTAACAAAATAAAAAAGTATTTACATATAACCCCCCAAAAAAGAAAATAATACAATAAACAAAAGAAAAAAAAATGGAACGCAGAAGCAGCAGCAGCAAATTGGGAGGATCAAGGTGAGAATGGTTAAAGTGCGGTGAGTGATGGCAAACGAGTGTAATGAACAAATGAAGTGAGGCGCAGTGATGAGGTTGGTGTGATGGAGGCGATCGGCAAGATTGGTGTGATGAAGTGAGGCAAGCCAGCGAGCAAGGAGAGTTGAGGTGAGCGGCAAGGTGAGTTGAGGTGAGCGGATCGGTGGCGAGGCGAATCGTGGCGAGGCGAGGCGGGTCGGTGGTGAGGAGAGTCAAGGCGAGGCGGATCGGTGGCGAGGTGAGTCGAGGCAAAGCGGATCGGTGGCGAGTCGAGTCGAGTTGAGTCCAGGCGAGGCGGATCGGTGGCGAGGTGAGTCGAGGCGAAGCGGATTGGTGGCGAGTCGAGTCAAGGCGAAGCCAATCGGCGGCGAGGTGAGTGGTGATCGGAGGCGAGGCAATCAGTGTCGAGATGAGGTGAGATGAGCGGCATAGTGTCAAGGTGAGGCGAGCGGCGAGGTGACTCGAGGCGAGAAGAGCAGCGACAAGGTGTGGGCGATTATGGCGTGCCGAAACGAGTGTGACAACTGTGGCTGCAGCGGCTGCGATGGGTTTAGAGAGCACGACGGTGACTGCAGGGTTGCGGTCCCTAGCGGTGGCCTGAGATATACAAAGGACGAGATGGGGTGGCGGGGAGGCCGCAGCGGCGCCGCCTCCCCGGCTAGGGTTTTCCTTTTGCTTTGGTGTTGTTGCCGAGTTGTCTAGAGTTCCTCTCGAGAGTCGCTCTAGAGCGACTCGCGAGGGACGCGGACGAAAGTTTACTTACCAGTTGTTGTTACTTGTTGGAAGGTCAGAAATTTATTAGCTATAGTATTCTAATTTTGGACAGGTTCTTCTACTTTAGCTACAGTATGAAAAACAATACGCTACAGTAATAGTGTACAATCTAATATTGGATTTAGGGCTTTAGACCGAAAAATTGGGCTTCAATCCTCTACTCAATTGGTTAGCTAGATTAAAGATTCCCCACCAAATGGATGTAACTTTTACATCAATAATTTTATATTTTTATAGTCATTTTAATTTAAATTATGAATTTAAACATAATATAAAAAAATTATGTGTTGTAATCAAAGAATGAGATTTGTCACATATTTATCTTTGAAATTATATATTTTTTAAAGTCCTTAGTTAATCAATATTTAACATTAAAAATTGAAGTAATTGCCAAAATATGATTACTTAGATAAATAACTATCCAGTGGCATGTCTCAAAAGAATCATATGCAGTTCTATAATAACTCTTTCATTTGAAGTCTTTCTTTAGAGAAGGATTAATCTATATATGTAAGCATAAAGTGTTTTATATATTTCTCACACATATTGTTCATAAACAACATAAGGAAGCTAACACGATGCCTGAAAATGATTATATAAATACATAATCATGATCAACAACTTCAGAGAAAATTTTACGTTAGATTCTTAATCAATTTTTTAATATTTTTTCCTTCTCAAAAATAATATTATAGTTATTTTTTTTTCTTTTAACATACTCAATATCAACAATTATAGATCAAATTATAATGAGGAGGATTCAAATGACTCCATTTTTGTGACTCAATAATACCTCTATATTTTATTTAAAAAAACTCAAAATTTAAAGCTAAGTTTTAAAACAAAATGGTTAGATATAATTTATATAAATTTCCCAATTGATTTATGCATATATGTAAGAAAATATGAATTTAGACGTTATGTTGTTTGACATTAAGAACTTGAAAAAAATGAAGTCATATAAAATACATTCTGGGTATCTAATTTTTTCATTCACATAAAATAAAATAAAAAGTTCAAAATTTTGTTATTTTTATAAGGGGATACCATATAGATCACATCTAACAATCTGTTTTGTAAAAGTATCAAGTTTTGAATTAATTTATAATTAAATAGCTGAGACATGTTGGAGACCAAAAACAAAGCCACTTCTACTCTTCTAATTATAATATACCAAAGCAATGCGAGGTACCTATCTAGTGTTAATTATCGAGGTATACTAAATAAATATTATAATAATTTATCATGTTGAAATGTTGGGTTTGATATTTAGTTCCAACAAGTGAAGCTTTTGTTACCATCAATATCCGATTCCAAAAAAATAACACAAGTAATTAATGCTTTCATATAAGTTTAACATCAACTCCTAATTATAGGTGTTTGAAAGGCACGAACCTGATGAGGACACCCGTGATAAGGTAAATGACATATCGTTTGCCATCATGCTCCAAGATTTCAGAGGCACGTATATTTTACCACGCATCAAGGAAATGGGGGAGCTTCTGTCCACCATGGCTCGTAAAAGGACACGTCTCCTACACACAGATCAAGTAAGCAATATTTTGTGAAACTTGTATTATCAATTATGTCCCGCCTTTTGGATGCACACTTCTGCAATTTCATAGGAGAGAAATGCATCTCCAGACGCATGATTTATCTGCTCTCTTATCCAGTTATCCTATTTCCAAGCCGTAATAGTAACGGCTCTTGCTCTAGTCAATCTGTTTCTCTAGTTTAATTATCAAGGATAGATTCATCTTCATCATCATAATTTAAGCTATGATATGAACTTTTATTACAGCCCTGCTTATTGGAGAATGATTTAGTGGAATGTTTCGAATATGTCGGAGCTAGACTCACATATCTAGTTGAGTGCTCAATTAGTGATCTTCCGATTTTTGTGCAATTTTCGGCTGAAAAACAAGAATTTATGGACTCGCTGAATTTAAGATGCCACACTCAGGTACAACTCTTCTTTTTTTCTTCTTTTTTTCTTTTTTTTTTTCTTTTTTTAATTAAGTACTCATCTCTCTTTTCACTTGCATTTGTTTGGTCAGGTACAGCTTGGAGCATACGATTTGCTATATCAGATTGTCTGTGCAATGCGGGAAGTCAATTCATTATTGCTGAAATTAGATACAGAATTTGAACCTTTTAAGGCACAGTTATTAAAGGTCAGAATAGTAACATCGATTATTTTCATACTATATATATTGATAAAAAATTAAGATGCTTTGCAAAGTGAGGGTATTTTTTTTTGCTTTGCGTTTAAGTTTTATATTTTCAAAGGTTAAATGAGCAATCTAATTTACTAAACACAATCGACATTGAAAACATACAAACAAGCTTCATAATTTTTGACATCATTATTCTATTATTATTTTTGGGTCATCTATCTCAAAATCTGAAAAAAAATAGTTAGAAAATTCTAAAATAGTAAAGTAAAATTTGAATATATAAGTTGGTTGTGTTGATCCAATTAGATTTGGCATGTAACTTTTCGGTTGTGAGATATTGAAAACGTAAAGCAAAAAATGTCCATACTTTGCAAAGTATCATAATGGCCATACCTTTTGCTCCGAAATGCTAATGATTAAATTATACTTTGCCATGCCCAAAATTTTAATTTATGATTCCAATTAAATTTATTTTATATAAAAATACAAGGGAATACAAAAATTTATCATTTTTAGAGTTTTTTAAGTATTTATTTTTGGGAATTTAAAATTCCATGTAGAAACGAGCACTATTTTATTAATATCTTAGAGTTATTTTGAAAAGGGAGATGCTAACTGTCCCCCAAGAAAAAAATCTCCCTTAAATGTCCTCCAATAGCACACCATCTTGTACATAAGGTATGGATACCCCAATGTAATATATATGAACACCCGACAATATATTGTATGAACACTCAAATTGGGGCGGATAGTCATTCACCAGAACGTGGAATCTTTGACCAGTCATAACAAAATCATTCACTAGAACGTGGAATCTTGGACGGCCCACGTAGAATCTTCGATGCGTAAGTATGAACACATATTACGTCGACTATGAACACCTTATCGTGGTAAGTATGAACACCCAGAAGGATAGGTATGAACACTAGATTTGCGCAGACAGTTATTTAATTACCATAACGCTATGATACAACAAATTTGACTATTAAGTAGTGGGACCTGACTTTTAGAGTCAAAATAAATGTGTAATTAGTGAGAATCTGAATCTTGAATTAGAATCTTAATAGAATCTTGGTGGGGAACATTTAAGGGGGACAAGAAGATTTTCTCTTTTGAAAAATCCAAAAGAAATATCTAAATATCTCTAAAAAAGTAAATTTTTGTATCACCTAGTATTTTCATATATTTTAATATGATGAATTTAATGGAAACATAAATCAAAATTTCAAACATGAAAAAGTATAATTGGATCATTAGCATTTCGGAGTGAAATGCAAATATTTTTGTATTAGTCTAATAATTTCAATTATTTAATTGTAGGAAAATACAACAATAATGCTCGAACAATTGAATAAGTATTGCTGTGCGTACATGATCACCCCAGCAGAGCAATATTTCATGGGCATTGAAACTGCCATGGTAAGTTGAATTTTAGGTTATTTTTATTGGTGAGTTGTCTTTTTTTTTTTTTTTTTTTTGAGTTACAAAAAAGATATTAAGAGGCTTCTAGAATATAATAGCTAGGTTGGCCCAACCAATGTGAAGCTTCTTTATTGGTGGGATGTCCAATATTGCTAACTATTTATATATTCTCAATGTAGAGGCACAGCCGACGTAGTCTTAATTATGATGAGGCATGTCTTAAGTATCCAGAGGCGTTTGAAAAATGCATTACTGGGTACAACGAAGCTATTGAAGGGTTTAAAACGTTCATTAAATTAGCTGTGGATTGACTCAATCAATACCATACACTTTGAACTTCTGAATCTGCGCTATATATATATGCTGATGTTCATCCGATATATGGATGTGTACGTGTTGATGTCTGTTTTTTGTCGAGTCTTTGAATAAGTGGGTTTTCTGGTACCTTTACTTTCCCAGTGAGTTGTTTGAGCTTGGTTGTTTTTATGTATGTAACATGTACGTACTTTCATTCTGGCTATGCTTTGTGGATTAATGTAATAAGATTCGTGAATTATTCATAAATTCACGAATAATTCAGATTTTAATTAACCTCCACTCGAATCAAATGGCATGTAAATCGTGTATTCGTGGGTTAAACCAATAATATATAAACGAAGTATTTGTGTATATAACGAATATTACGTAGTTCCTGCATTATTTGAATACTTCAATTAAAAATCTATATATTTCCCTTTTTTCCAAATTCATGTGCTAATTAATACATAGTATGGTTGATAAAATAAAACGGGTTTTAAGAAGTTCTGGCAGTTTTTTTGGACTTAAAATAAATTATGATGAATCTGAAATTGTGCTCACATTCAGAAATAAAATAAATTATGATGAATCTGAAATTGTGCTGTTAAATTCAGAAATAGATGAAGTTACTCAATTAGCTAATATACTACAATGTAGAATTGGTAATTTCTCAATAAAATATTTGGCTTTACTGTTGCATTAGAAAAGAACCTTCAAATCATGACTGGGAACTCTTGGTTGATATGTGCAAAAAGAGTAACATCTAGTATCTACTCTATAAATGTTCATAGAAGATATAGAGGAGGTGACAAGTGAGGCTCACACTTACATTCCTATGTGTCTTCTATGGACATCCATAGTGTGGACACATGAGGTTTCTTTGTGCGAAAAAAGATTTTGCCATCATAGAAGGATGAACTTTTATGTTTGGGCTAGATATGTATTGTGTATCACTCAAGGACTTTGATGGGTCTGCTTCAATAATTTTTTTTTAAAGATATAGATGAGGATTAAGCCACTCAAATTTAAATATCCATAAAAGACTCTCCTATTTGGGTTTTGAACCCACGACCTCACACATGGAGAACGTTACCCTTAGTCACTACACCAAAGAACAAATTTAACTGTGCTATTTTAAATGGATCAAATCAATGTCGTTGATGTTCATTTAACCAATGGTTGGATTAGGCTCTCTTCCTTTTCGGTAACCGAAGGTTTCTCTAATCTTAATTAATACATTCAGACCTAAGGGTGGTACTTGACACAAGTTTGAAATTTGGTGTTGAAGTTCATTTAGAAACACTGGGTCACAGAATCTATAAACTAGAAAGAGGGGTAACTCTCCAAGCACCTCAACTATGCCACATCATCAATATTATTAGCCATTGATTTTGTTTAAATCTCTTTCATCTACTTTGATTTAATGGTTTATATTTATTTTCTCCCCCCATTTAATAAGATGATATGATATGTCTAAGACAAAATTTAATCTTTAAAGTGGTCCAACATTTATGCTATTGTTTATAAATTATACATCATCACTATTCACATCAAAAATTTTAAAATTATGTTTAGTTTTTTTAAAATATATATTTTTATTTTATAAGCTTTATTATTTTTTTGTTATCATATTTCGGGGTGAAGCCGGGGTTATAGCTCTAGTTAAAAAAAGTACTCATGAACTATCACCATTTGGTGACATGGTGCAGGCATAGTGGTGGTCCTCAGCCGAACTAGGCTGAAACGGAGTGTGAGTTCCAACCTCACTTTTGAGGTCTAAGGTTTCTTATATAGGTTGAAATCCTGATCAAAGTGCATTTGTCCTTATGTTGTTCCCAACTGAAGTACAACAAGTGGTTAGAGGATCTTCTGTGGCTAAGATCATGTGCAGATGTAGGACGCTGGGCGGTATTTGGGCTGGCCCGTTCAAATTTAGTTTGCTATGGACCTGAATGGCTAATTGGGCCCTATCACATAGTACTAGCTAATTACTTAAAAACTCTAAAGTAAAAAAAAAAAAAAAAAAAAAAAAAAAAAAAAAAAAAAAAAATTGGGATTTAGAAAATTTCCGCATCTCATATAATATCTATATGTACACTATTATTATATAGTACTAAAGAAATTGAGCCGTCTATTTGTTAGAGGTCTCATGTAGTTGATTTTGGCCAATTCTTTTTAATCATACGGTATAAACTAATTTTCTGAAAAATAAATGATGGAGATTTCTTTATGTATCTCTCTTTCTTTTCTCCATTTACTTCACTTAGCGGTTTACTTTTAGTTTCTAATTTTGTATTTAAAAATGTGTATATTTGTATGAGGAGGGATCCATTGATAATACTTATTTTGACAATAGAACTTTGAAAAAAAAAATCATAAAAAGTCTTAAAAATAAAAGGCTAATTGATGTATTACTTAAGTTATAGATTTGTAATGTTTCAAATTTCAATTAATTTGTACATTGTTTCATGACTTATCAAAAATTTATGCATTTTTGAACGATTGTTGTCTTTGAAGAGCTATCGACGTTATTTAAATTGAATATAATCGGAAATATAATTAATCTATGACTTCCATAATTTTCTTTCTATTTTTGAGAATTTTAATTATTTTTTTTTCACATTATTAAAAAAGAGAAATTATTACAATCCCCCATTATCTATCCCCGTATAAATCCCCATGGAATATTTAGAAAAGATTCTTTCTCCCAATAACTACCCCCTTAAGAGCATCTCCAAGAGACTCCCTAAAAATGGATCCCAATATACCTATATTGGATGTCATCCTAAATTTTTTGGGAGCAAATTTCATCTCAATCTCCAACAGATTCCCAAAATATGGATCCCAATACTTTTAAACTAGGCCAAAATACGAATCCCAATACATTTAAATGGTTTGGATTTGGCTCTAGTTTTGGGAAGTTGAATTGGGAGTGCCCAGAAAAGCCACCAAAATAGCTAAAATTAGAGAGGATTTTGGGATAGCCCAAAAATTGGGAAGGGTTTTGGGCTTCTATTGGAGACCAAATTTTGTTCTTAATTCCCAATAATTGGTTTTAGGAATGATTTTGGGAAGCTCTTGGAGATGCTCTAACTATCCCCCATATCCATCCCCCAAAAATATTCTTAATATTTAGTATAACCACTTCCGATTTTTAGTATGATATGTACAAATATTTAGTATAATCACATTATGACGCATTAGAAAGCACGTTAAATTGGGAAAACGAGTCAAAAAATGTGTCAGAAAACGCATCAGAAAACACGTCAGAAAACGCATCAGAAAACGTGTCAGAAAACACATTAATTTAAGTATAATCACTCCGTATACTAAGTATAATCACTCTGTATACTAAGTATAATCAATCCGTATACTAAGTATAATCACTTTTTTACGCTCAAGAACGCAGCACTTGAACGCGCTTTGCGCGTCAGAAAGTGCGTTAAATTGGGAAAAATGAGTCAGAAAACGCGTGACTGATGGGTTAGTTATGGGGAATAGTGATGGGGGATTTTTATGGGGATATTATCAGGACCCTTAAAAAAATTATATTGTCATCAAGATAAGTATTGTCAATGGATCTAAATACTTATAATTAGAAATGTCTATATTTATAGTTCTAAACAAAGTACGTAAAAATATCATGTCAGATCTAGAAATGGCTATTATCATATATTATATGTTTCATTACACACTTAAAATTTTATTTTTAGTTATTAGAACGATTCAAAATTATTGTTGTCAGTCGAAATTTGAAAATATTTAGATATATATTTCGAGCTTTGCATATAAAAAGACCTCTTCAACATAAAAAAAAATTAAATAAAAAAAAAGCAACTCTTGACGATACCTAATTAAGCCGACCCATAATAGTCAAACCACTGTTAAATTACGAAAGAAGGCAATATCAAAATTGAATATCTTCATCTTACGCGTTGAAGATCGATCTGATCCGAAGAAGAAAAGAAGACCACACCGACTTCTCATCTGCCGCCAAGTTTACCGCACTCGCCCTATTAATAGCCAACCAAACAAACCCCAAATAACCCATTCTAAAACAAGAAATGCGATTATAAAAGAGCAGTTGCCTAATTGCCTTCCTGACCTTTCCCCGCGTTCGATCTCTCTCTCTCTCTTTTGCCGCGGGCGGTCCGTGCGGCGATGGATAAACCTTGCTTCTTGGATGGATGGATGCCTTCTTCTCCAAGATTCTTTCTTGCTTGCCTAATCTTTCCACGATCTTAATTTTTACTTTTCGGATGATTTTATTTGTGGAGGTTTCTTGAGTTGAGAGATGTTCTGATTGATACTCGACTCGTATTTTTTTATCATCAGATGGCCGGAGTCGATCGATCTGGCGCTGATCCGATCGATGGCTTGAGTTTTGGAATCAAGATCGAAATCAAGATCGAGAGTCCGATCTGTATTTCCGGTGGTTTTGGATGTGGATCTGCGGTGGAAGTGTTGATCCAGGGTCGATTGTTTGATCGGAGAGGGTTGGTAAGATGTACTGAGACCTTTGCCATGGCGGGTGCGCTCACATGGCTGGTCGATCGTGATGATGATAATAAAGAAGGTTTCTTGATGGTTGCTGTGCGACGTGCTATGTTGCTTGTGTTGATGATGGAAGGTCTGGGTTTGGAGCTTCTGAACTGCTAATTTGAGGTATAACTTAATACTAAATTAGTTTACATTAAAAGAATTTTGTTCATATGTTAGTGGGGATAGTAGAAAAAATCTTTAGAAAAGCATCACCAATTTGAAGCGAATAATCCAAGTGTAGCATCAGTTTAACTTGGAAGTTGATTTTAGCAATTATAGTTTGTAACTTCAGTTGATAAAAACATTACATGAACGGTCCTGTAAGGCTATAACTCCAAACAATGATGAATTGATTTACCTGAAGTTTTAACGGGTTGCATGCTGTTGAAAGTCTGGAAATATTAGCTTATACTGACTTACCTAGTAGCATCTGTTTTCATTGTTTATGCCTTGTGAAACTCGAGCAATTCTTATAGCCTGATGCTGCTGATTAGTTGTTTCATTAATTGTCTGAATTGAATGATGTCCTTATGGCAAGGATAATTCATATATGCTTATATTGTGGCCAATTGTTTGATCTGTAAATAATTTTATAATGTTTTTTGACTAAACTTGGGCTATTGTGATTTTTGAACCTGATTGCAGCTGCTGTATGTGTTTTTATGCATGGTTATAGTTACTTGTTTTGATGCATAGTTGTATCTTAAGCTGTTCTGAGTTTGTATACTATTGTTGTTGACTGATTGCAGTTGATTACTGCTTCACGGCAGAGCTGGCGCTGATCTGATGCACTGAGGCAAGAAAATCAGAGTCAATTCGGTGTTTTCTTCCTTTGACGTGCTGATTTCTGGTGAGTTGTGATGTTGATCTGCGATTGAAGTGTTGATTCATGGTTGATTCTATCAGAGGTTTTGGGTAAGTGTTGGCTTGTTGAATCTGTAAGCTTCCCGATCCTGTACTTGCATGAATTTTGTACTTGGAGACCTTTGCCATGCTGGGTGCGCTCGCATGGCAGGTCAATCTTGATAATAAAGAAGGTTTCTTGTTGTTTGGGGGAGATCGCATGGGGATTTTTTTAGCCCCAGGTTCTCCCTCAAGTGTGTGTGTGTCTCCCTCTCTCTACCCTTTTTTCCCTAGATTTTTCTTCTGAGTTCTTGATTGCTATGCGACGAGCTATGTTACTTGTGTGGTGATAGAAGCTTTGCATTTGAAGCCTGCTAATCTGCTAATTTGAGGTATAACTTAAAATTAAATTAGTTTGCATAAAATGAATTTAATTGATATGTTAGTGGGTATAGTAGTAAAAATCTTAAAAAAAGCAGCACTAGTTTGAAGCAAATAATCCAAGAGTAGCATCAGTTTAACTTAAAAGATGATTTTAGCAGTATAAAAGTTTGTAACTTCTGTTAATAAAATTATTACATGAATGGTTCTGTAAGGCTATAACTCCAAACAATGATGAATTGATGCATCTGAGTTAATTGGGTTGCATGCTGTTGAAAGTCTGGAAATATTAGTCTGGTAAATATGCCGATTCACCTTTACCTAGTGGCATCTGTTGTCATGTTTATGCCTTGCGAAACTCGAGCAATTTTTATGAGCCTGATTAATGTTGATTGGTTGCATTAATTGTCTGAGTTGATCGTGTCCTTATGGCAAGGATAAATCATATATGCTTATGTTGTGGCCAATTGTTTGATCTGTAAATTATCTATAATTTAATTATATAAACTCGGGCTATTGTGATTTCTGGATCTGATTGCAGCTGCTGTATGTATTTTTATGCACAGTTATAGTTACTTGCTGTCTAAAGTTGCATGCTTATTCTTGATGCATAGTTGTAGCATAAGTTGTTCTGAGTGTGGTATACTATTGGTGTTGACTGATTGGAGATGATTACTGCTTCACGGCAGAGCTGGCGTCGATCTGATGCACTGAGGCGAGAATTTCAAAGTCAAGTTGGCGTTTCTTCGATTGACGTGTTGATTTCTGGTGATTTTCGATATTGATATGCGATTGAAGTGTTGATTCACGATTGATTCTATCAGAGGTTTTGGTAAGTGTTGGCTTGTTGAATTTGTAAGCTTTCTGATCCTGTACTTGTATGAATTTTGTACTTGGAGACCTTTGCCATGCTGGGTGCGCTCGCATGGCAGGTCAATTGTGATAATAAAGAAGGTGTCTTGTTGGTTGGGGGAGATCGCATGGGGAGCTTTTTAGCCCCAGGTTCTCCCTCATGTGTGCCTGTGTCTCCCTCTCTACTCCTCTCTTTAGATCTTCTTCTGAGTTCTTGATTGCTATGCGACGTGCTATGTTACTTGTGTTGGTGATGGAAGATTTGCATTTGAAGCCTACTGAACTGCTATTTTGAGGTATAACTTAATTCTAAAGTAGTTTACATAAAAGGTATTTAATTCATATGTTAGTGGGGATAGTAGTAAAAATCTTAAGAAAAGCAGCACCAATTTGAAGCAAATAATCTAAAAGTAGTTGATTTTAGCAGTATAAAGTTTGTAACATCTGTTGATAATTATTACATGAACGGTTCTGTAAGAGGCTACAACTCCAAACAATGATGAATTGATCCATCTGAAGTTTAAACGGGTTGCATCCTGTTGAAAGTTTGGAAATGATATGTCTTATAAATAAACTGACTCACCTAGTGGCATATGTTGTCATGTTCGTGTGTTGCGAAACTCCAGCAAATTTTATAGCCTGATTAATGTTGATGCTGTTGATTGGTTGCATTAATTGTCTGAGTTGAATCGTGTCCTCATGGCAAGGATAAATCATATATGCTTATATGTTTGAACTGTAAATTATCTGTCAGGTTATTTCACTAAACTCGGGTTATTGTGATTTTTGGATATTAGGGCTGCAGTATGTAATTCTATGCACAGTTATAGTTGATTCAGAGAAGAGTGAAATATGCTAAAGTTGCATGCTTATTTCTGATGCATTGTCGTGTCTTAAGCTGTTCTGAGTTTGGTATACTATTGTTGTTGACTGATTGGAGAAATGCTTGAGAGCAGGTTATTGTATATTCTTGGATATGTAGCTAATCAGCAAACTTGGGGATTTCATACTTACAAGGTCTGGATATTTGATGATTTATTGGATATTTCAAATGGAAGATGTTTTGGTAGGTCTATCAAGTTGTTTGTTCCTCTTCTTGTGGCAGTACCAGCCCCTAGTTCCTTATGAGAGCTTCTTCACCTTAAGCCAAGGTACAATATCATACTACTTGTTAATTTTATTTTTATCTCATTGTCAATCGTTTGATGTTTTTTATATTTTCTTAGTTCACTTGGATCTTCAATTTCGTCACATATGTTCTAATTTTCTAAGATCTTTCCTCAAATGGAAAATATTTATATTTACTTTTAGGACAATTTTATAAAAAAATTTGGAGGTTTTCTCATACTATATTTTCATATTGTCAGATGGGGTTGGTGGCTTACTGCATCATGGCAAATTTGGCATCTATTTGATTTCTATGGTGGGAATTAAAATCAAGTCTCTGATCTATGATTCTTCTTCCTGTTTTCTAGTCTGATCTCCTACATGGCGTTTCTTCCATTGACGTGTTGACTACATAATATAAGTCTTCCAATCTGATAAATCATCTCTCATGGTGATTTTTGATGTAGATCTGCGATAGAGATGTTGATTGGATGTTTGATTATATTAACCGCAAGGTTTTGGTAAGTGTTGTCTCATTACTACTGTAAGCTTTCCTATCTGGCACCTTGTATAAATTTTGTATGTAGAGACCTTTGCCATGCTGGGTGCGCTTGCATGGCAGGTCAGTCTCGTAATAATAAAAAAAACTTTTTGTTGTTTGGGGGAGATTGCATGGGGAGCTTTTTAGCCCCATGTCTCCCTCAGAGTGTGTGTGTGTGTGTGTCTCTCTCTCTCTCTCTCTCTCTCTACCCCATCTCTCCTTGGATTCTTTCTTTGTTCCTGATTGGCACATGACCTGCTTTCTTACTTGTCTTGTTGATGGAAGCTTTGCATCTGAAGCCACTGAACTGCTATTTTGAGGTATAACTTAAAGTTGAACCAGTTTATATTACATATAATGATTTTAATTTATGTATAACTTGGACTATGCATTAGTATTAAAATTTTAAGATAAAACAGCACCAAGTTGACATGGAAAAAATGAAGCAATATTATGTAATACATAACATTGTTACATGAATAGTCCAAACGGTGATGAATTGATCTACTTGATGTTTAAATGTGTTGCATGCTGTTGAAAGTCTGGAAATAGTAATTTTCTAATAATGCTGGTTACCTAATGACACCCTTTGTCATATTTATGCCTTGAGAAATTTTGGCAGCTTTTATAGCCCCATTATTGGTGATGTTAATTGTTTGAGTTGAATCATGTCCTTATGGCAGTGTTAAGTCTAATACGCTTTATTGTGAAGGCTGATTGTTAAAACTGCACATAGTCTATCATGTTATTTAACTAAGCTTTCTTTTTTCTTAAGAAAAGAAAATTTTGCATCTGATTGTGGCTGTTGTATGTATTTTTATGCACAGTTACAGACTTCCAATTATTTATTTTCTATCAGAATATCAACAAAAGTGCTTTAGTTGCATACTTAAACATGTTATGTTTTTGTTGTTGGATGATTGGAGAAACACTTGGAAGCTGTTTAATTTATATTTTTTAGGTAATTATTAGGCAATGATGGGCAAACTTGGGACTTCATATATTTGACTGTATTCTGAGGTCTGGATAGTTGATGATTCATTGGGTATTTAAACGAGATAATTTTTGGTAGATCTCTTAAGTTTCTGCCTTGAGGTACATGTTCCTTTTTATATTATGCTATTTGTTATTTATTCTTGCTGTTGATCATTGGATATTTTCTTATTGCACTTGGTTTTCTGTAGATGTGTCAGTTATGTTAAACTAAATAGTACATTCCTGCCAAAGAAAAGTATGAATTTGTTCAATGTTTGTGGTTCTGGATTGTTCTCTCCATTTTATCTTTTTCCTTTTTTTTATTGAGATAAAAGATGTAATGCCTTGTTTAATGATAAGAGCGAGACTGAGATTTATCTGATTTTCTGAATGGACAGGCTGAATTTTATGATCTTTGTAAGTGGCTGTTCGTTTGGTCTATAAAGGCATTTTTGGTGGGGTTCTCACAAAGTGGTGATTAGCAGTTTGGTTGGTCTGTAATTTCAAGGTTGGTGTCTATAGGCGGTCTTTAATATTGAGTACCTTTTTTAATGATGATTAGGTTGGATCTTGTAGGGCTTCAATTATATTAGATGCAAGTGCTATAATAATATGTATGCAGCATTTTTCTTTTGGAAGAAAAGTATAAAAGCATTCTTTCAAGTGTAAACGAATAGATGGTCTTCACTCTTCAAGCCGGATGGAATATGAATGGGTAGCTTAGAATTGTGCTTTGTGAGTACTGTTTCATTTGGTCCTTCTACATACCAAAAAAAAAAAAAAAAAAAAAAGATAACAAATTTCTTGCGTAAATTAAATTAATATTTGGTCGGAAGAAATATTACTTGCCTTGTAAAATGGATCTTTAGCTCAAACACTGGACAGAGTCCCTGAAGTTTCAGGGGGGTGATGGTTCAAATCCATCAAGATCCCATCTATAATCTATTCCATATGGCGGGCTGATATTACTAGTAAAGTTCCCTGTGTTAATTATTATTTCAAGGTAAGATTTGCTGCACATTGATGTTGCTAGAGGTGGCAAAACCTGACCCGTCGGGATCTGAACCCGACTTAACCTGATATTTTAGAAAAGACAAACTGACTTGAACTTGACCCGACCCAAAATGACTTGTGACCTGAGGAAAAAGCAGCATAGTTTAACCCGAATTAACATGTGACCTAACTCTCATCTTTGGTCACAGGTCAATTCGACAAACCCGTCTGACCAAAATAGAACAGTCTTTTTCCACTTCTAAATAACAAAATAGAACTAAAAGATCGACAAACCCGTCTGACCTGATCCGATCCAATTATGGACAAAAGTCAAATTAACTCAAACCTGATCCGACTCGACCTAAATTGACCTGTGACTCGAGGATAAGATGACACTGGTCAACCCGAAACCCGACCTGAACTTGACTTGTAACCTGACAATCTTTCTCGATCAAACTGAGCCGACCCAACCCGTCCACCCACCCGATTTGCCTCCTCTCGCTGTTGCATAATTCAACCTTGTTTTTGGGCCCTTTTAATGTTACTTTTCATTATAAAAAAACACAAGTCAGTTGTTTGCAGGCTGTTTGGTTCTTTAAGAAATGTGCCCACGTCGCAAGTAGAAATCGTCCAAGGACGGAAGTCTACTTGTTTTCTTAATTATGCAGCTTATTACTTATACCATATATACTTTCAGAATTGGAGTGAAATCGACTTCTAAGAAGAGAGTGGATCACTTCAAATACATTTTTTTTTTTTTGTTAGAAACTTAGAATCTTGATAATTTAAAAAACCTAAATCGAATACCTAACAATACACATTATATTTTTTAATCACATCATTTTTATGAAAGACGATTCAATTTCATCTGATCTTTATCCAGGTGAAGAGGTGATAATGCAGTCTTGGATAATATGTCATTATACCCTGCTTGCATAAAATTTTATAAAAAAAATAGCAAAATTGCTTTTGTACAGTGTATCAGTAGTTGGCTATAAACATTTGGGAAACTATTCTTTCTATATATATTTTTTAATCTACAGTGAAATTGCCTGAGTGTATAATACTAGCTGTTTGAACAAAATCAAGTAGCCACAGCAGTCCAATAACTCGTCAAGCAAGTGCTGGTCGGCGTGCCAATGATGCGAGCCCACTCCCATTGGCTGGTCTCGTCCGGTCGTCTCAGCTCAGCTAACTGCTCATGAACAGATTGTACAGTAATTCCTCATAATTTACTATTCTAATGTGTAAAAAAAGTAATTTTGGTATTTGCCATGAACAAAATGTACTGTATGTCAGTATTTATGATTATGAAACGGTTACTTACCCTGCCGTCTTGTAATTCGAAGATCACAGAGTAATCTGAAAAGGGTATCGGTCGAACAGAAGCAACCTGTGACATTCAAACAAACAATTCGTTAACCGTCAGCGAACTAAGTGCTGTTATATGGTACCATATCATATAACTTTAGCCTACCTTTTCGTTGCACTGGCCAGTGAATCCGCTCCCGTAGAACTTGTCGGTCATGTAACTGGCACCAGGATTCTCCTCAAAATTACAAGTATGCCGCTCACTGCCATCTTGCGATGCTCCATGGGGCTTCTCGGCATTTGGGTGCCCATGACTGATCCAACGCCAGGTATCGATGCCCAAATGCCGACTGTAGACCAGGCCATCAGAGCCAATCACAAATAATTGGGCCCCATCAAAGCATGGACCCGGCGCACCAACCAGGCTCACACCTGGGTGCGGTGTGCCGTGCTCCACCCAATCCCATCCTTCATGAGAATTCCAACAGTACTCGACTAGTGCACCATCTTCTGAGAACATGAAGATCGAGCCTCTCAGGGATTGGTGGTACGGTCTCATGGCTGTACCGGGGGACCGGGAGAGGATAAGATACGGGGATTGGCGGTGCTGGTGCCATAATTCTGTTATCCTGTTGTACTGGTACAGATGGCCGTTTCGACCAACAACGAAAACTATGTTTCGTCGGAAGACTTCTTGGTCTACAATGAATGCGATCTTGGTATCAGGTGGGCGCCGGCAATCTTTCCATTTGAAAGCTCTCAAGGCAACCTGAAATTTTTTTTTAATCAATGGCATGTCAGACAATCATTATAAGTGACCAAATCAAACTTAGAATTTTCCATGTATCATCTATTAAGTGGCTTGAATTGAAAACAAGAGAAATATACTGCTAAGTTTCTTTATCTCAGAAATATATTATACAGTAAGTTTGGTACCAGAAGAGGCACCAATAATATATGTACCAGAAACAAATTATACTGTGAGATATGCAAAACTTTCAGGAATGTGCTCAAGTGCCTCTTTCCATAAATAATAATTATGGAAATAAAAATTATGAAAGAAAATTAAATAAAAATATTTTAATTGATCTTGCGTTATCAGATGTTCAGATGTTGTATACTTTTATATAAAAAAATTGATTTCCAAAGTTTAAAATTAGGGTCATATTAATTATTCCGTTAAATTGGATGGAAAAACTAACAGAGTGACCAAATTAGGATATAAATCTAAGTTCAGTGACCAAAACTAGATAAATGAAAATTCAGTGACCAATTATGTATTTGAGGTAAAGTTCAGTGACCTCTCAGAAAATTTACCCATAAAAAATTTCTTGATTGTCTAAAAACTTACTGTGAACTGTAGCAATCTTCCTCTCTTGTTCACAAAGAAGAGCGCATCTTCGGTCGTGACCCGGCGCCATTTACCAGGAATGCCATCCCAGGGTGACCCACTGGCCACCTGCATCCCTCTCTTCATGTCAGTGCAATTAATCCACGACAATTCCTCCCCGCTCCTCTCTCGAATGAGCAAGTTTCCGTTGACATCTACCAGATACAAGCTCCCGTTGTAGCTCCCGAGTGCCCCCTTCATGTCGGTTACATGCTCGTGCCTCAACCACAGCCACACCCCGTCACTGAACAGATATTCAAATGTCGTCCCACTATCCGTTATCAGAAACAGCGACCGCTCTTCGTGCATTACACGCAAGCGGAAGTTCGATTGGATGCTCCTAGTCAGGACATTGTACGAGTCTAGAGCGCCACTGACATCACTTGACACAGTATGAATGTAATCCGACTGCTTATGCTCAATTCCATGCCTCCTAAAATTTGCTGGATTGACCGAGTCAGTTCTTACACCGATAATGCAGTTGTTCGGACCGTGCTCCTCTGTGCAGTACTCGCCGTTCCATCCTTCGGTTTCTGGTACATCTAAAATCGACCATTCGTACTTTTTCTTGACTTGCTTTCTTCGGGTGGCTGGATTGTAGGTTAAACCTGGGTTCACTTCATCGCCTCCTAAGCCTGGCAAGTGAAGCTCAGCAAGTCGACCGTCGTCTAGTGGAAAAACTGTTCGGTCAGCTTGCAGTTGCACTCCGAGTATGCTTTGCGCAACTTTTGCATCTCTTGGGTGCATGTGGTTGATCCATGTTCCTCTGTTATCACTCTGTACTCCGCCTTTTAGAATCAGAGAACACATGATTTTTTATTAGGATTATATTATGATTTTCCCTGTTGTTAAAATAGTTTAAATTTAAATATTTAGCATTATTCAATTCAAGATTAATCTCAACTTAATCCTAAGTTGCACAAATAAAAAATAATGCAAGAAATTCAAAGTAAAAGAAAAAATGAAATACTTTACTATTGCTGATACAATTATAACATACCTGAGGAGCTTATAGGGTGCTGGTACTCGAATACGTAACCGGTACTTGTTGTTGCATAGAACAGTGAAGCAACCTTTGCGCCTGATTCGGTATTCTGGTAAATAGGTGTGAGGGAACTCAGTCTCTGGTTCTCCGGTGCACCGTGGACTGCCCATTTCCACTTCCTCCGATGTAGACGCCTCTCTACTAAAAAACCATCCTGTGGATCTTTAAGTCTTTTTTCAACAAGTAAATACACCAACAGAAAGGAAAAAAAAAAAAAAAAAAAAATCTTGTAGCATTTGAATTAAGTTGACGGTTGTTGCAGAAAACTGTTAATTAATTCGATAACATTTACTATTTTCTAAGTGAAATATATGAAAGATTGCTAAATATAAGCATTGTGAATACTTGGTACATAGTTATTCTATACCTTGCTTAAGAGGAAAAGAGACACCGATTGGACGCCGAAAAGACCATGTATTGTACGGCCGGTTGAAGGTCTCAGAGAAATATGTCCTGTCGATGGATCACTCCAAATGTGTTTCTTCCAAGCCGGCTTAGACTCCTTGTCAAACTCATAGAGATTACCGCTCGAACTGCACTGAACGGTCTAATTTTTTAGTCTTTACCAATCAATTTCAACTCATCGTTAGGTAATGTATGTATGACGCCGAGGTCACTGAAACAGGATTTTGGTGTTTTTTTTATACCTCACTGTGAACATTACTCCTGGCTTGATGTTTCCCGTGTCAGCTATAGCCTCGACATCGCCTCCTGGAGGCCGGCCATGATTTTCCCACCTAATCAGAGATCAGTGTCCATCTTAACCGTTATTTTTTCTTGAACAATTTTCAACAGAAAAGTACGTAACTACGTATTGCGCATAAGTACTGGTAAAATCAATTGAATATCTGCTGATTTAAAGCTGCTGCCTACATACCTCAGTGGCTGAAATTCCGAGACCTCAATCAATGAGCCGTCGATCGATGACAGAAACAGCTTCCTGATTAAGAAAGCAACATCACTTGTCAGTAGAAAAGCACAATCAATGACATCTTATTCTTTCTGTCAATTATTGTTGGGCTCCCTTAATTTGCATGGTGGTTGCATTTCTTTTCAGGATTCTAATTTCCAACCATACCCTTCTGACCAAATAGGATTGCTCACCTTCCATCATAAGAAATGGTACCGGATTTTATCATAAAGGCTTGAGCTTCCTCATCATCTTCATCACCTGTATTCGGTTCTCCAGATTTGAAGATGACTTCTGACCAAATTGGCTGAGAATTTTCATTCAGTTGTAGCTGGAAAAAGTACCCATAAAATAGAAAGTCAAGCAATATTGTCCAAACTCTTACTTTTATAACAAAAACGTACCAAATATGTACTTCAATGAATCTAGTAAAAAGATAATTTATATAGAAACTTGTTAAAATGATGTTTACTATTCTAATTTTGGTTTCAGAAGTTGCGTATCGACAAAATCAAGAATTAATAAATCCTATTTCAAATGATCATCTTTTTATTTATTTATTATTTATTATTTTTTTTTTGAATTTATGCATCTGTAGCAGTAGCAACCAAGAACTGAAGAAAGAGTTCAATACTGGTACCAACTATGACTGGTACCATATCCATGTACCTGTCACCTAGGACCATATTGGAGTGCTGAATAAGCTAAAGGCCTAAAAGACAAAAGCAGGATATTATGTGCAATCCCACAACTTAAAAAGGATACATCTTCTCTAAAAAAAAGAAGTAATAATAAAATAAAAAGGACCAAAAAAGTATACTAAAATAATAAATATGAACAATTCAATCACAAGATGAATTCAAAAGGTACTGAAAAATTATTCAAAGTCCAAGAAAATTAAAAAAAGGCAGCAATTTATGATGTAACATATCATCTTGCTATGAATTGTAAACTTCCATGTTTTAGTTTCAAAGAGCAAATTAAAAAAGAAGGAAAATTGATCACATATTAATCTTTACCTGATACAGAATTCCATTCTCTGAAAGAGCAAGAATTGTCTGATTAACTATGTACGTCGACACCGCGTAGCCGGCATAAACCGGTAGCTCATGCGGTGCAATGACCCAGCTGACCCCGTTCCAGAATCGCTCGAAAATGGATCCGCTCTGTCCGGTAACCCAGACAGATGCCTCCGACATCCTATTCAGCGATACCCGCCTCCTAACCGGCACATCCTCCTCATAATCATCTCCTTTCTCAGATTGTTTCTCTGCCGAGTCCGTCCCGACTATCGTCCCGACTCTAGTGCACGTGCCGTTTACGCACGATGTCAGAGCATACGGCAAATTGACCTCCACCCATGTCTTAGTTCCTTCTTCAAACTGCCAAAATCTTGTACTTCTTTGTTTAAACTTAAAGTTTGCACTGAATTGGGGGCACCATGATTGCACAGAGACAGCAGAGCTTGTTATGATGACTATGATGATGATGATGATTACCGGCAGCTCAACCAATGATGATCTAACCATTCTTGGGTCTTCAAGAAAGCCCAAGAATTAATAAAAAGAAAGGAATACTGCTGCTCTTTGAAACCATGGAAGATGTACCAGTATCATCATGTATGGGACCTCTCTCTTGTACTTGAAAAACAAAGGCTGGTAGTGAATGAATGGCATATATGTGAGACAATTGGTGTGCTAGGCAAATTGTCAATTTGATATATGTCCGTTTTGGGACACATCAAGAGGAGTTGTAGGTAATTTATATAGTCTATATATATATAAAAAGTCACCTGGATTATTTATTGGTGCCTTTGGTTATTTTGGTTTTCTTCTCAACAAACCAACTACATCAGTATACTATATGTTAAAGTAGTTCATCTTGGTGGATGCTTGCTCTACATTCACATTTTAATTGATCTAGTTTGTTGTTTTATAACAAAAGTATACCTAGCTGTGATATCAATATTTTTTTTTTTAGAATTAAGTGGATATTTTCCACCGTCTCCCATTTATTTTTTAGGAGATATTTGTGTCTATGGAGGATTGAACCCATGACCTCTTAGAAATCATCCTACTTAACTACCACTTGAACTACTAGGCCATTTGCGTTGTGATATCAATATGATTTATAATTTTATTTTATACTTCAAGATAAAAAAAACATAGATAGTGATATCAACTTGATAGTAGCTGTTTTTTATCAATAAAAAAAAAAAAAACTTGATAGGAGCTGTATTATTAAGATTATCTGTTCTAATTAATCTCTTTTTTATTTATTCTTTTAAATTTCTTCTTATAAGAAAAGGGAAATATTGTGAACTAATAATTGGATTTTATTTATTTTGTTATATTATTATCCTTATATTAAAATTATAGTCACATCTTTTTCAAAAAATATATATATATATATAGTCACAATTACCTGTAGATGGTGACATAAAGGCATCTCTCTTATCTCCAAAAAAGAAGAAAAATAACAAAAACAATAAAGGGTGCCTTTTATCTTCTTTTCTTTTTATTTGTGGTTGAAATCAAATTCGGATTGTTCTTATTTATTTGACAAAGACATTACTTAATTATATCCCCCCCCCCCCCCCCAACCCTATTGCTAATTTATCTCTTCTACTGTATCTTGAGGTAAACATTTCAACTTGTGAATTCTTTTTTCTTTTAGGTGAAACTTTTGAAATTGTGATTGAATTTTAAAGAGAGGAACATTTTAGCTGACCTCAGGGTTTTATATTTTTCAAAAGGCATGTCGCATCATGTATGGCTTATTAGGGTTGAATAAAGAAATTAATTAATTAACACAGCACACCTGTATGTATATATGATACATTAATTATAGGTTTAGATTATTCTAAATGGTACTTAATTAATTTGTTTTCTGTTGCAAGGGAAAAATTATCTACTAATGTAGCACCATGTCTTAATTTGTCAACTAACATGTTGGCGGAGTGTTTAATTAATTAATAGAGAAATTATCTCCGTCTCCCTTAACTTTTCCCCTTATCTACTCCTAAGCTAAATTTGTAATATTTTTTCTTTCTTTTTCATGCCATCATAAATTTTGAGTGAATTTTTTTTATTCCTTGTCTTTTTGTTGTATAGGTATAAGTTTTTTGCTCGGTTAAGAATGTGAATTGCAACCGGTAAAAGTGATTTTTTTTTTTTTTTTTGAGAAATAATTTTCGACGAAAATGTATTGGGGGATGGATAAGGGGGCAATTATCACCTCCCTAATTAATAATAAAATTATGTTATATATTATAATGATGCACCATATATGCAGGTGGTTCTTAAATGGTATATAACATGCATATATGGTTGGTGATTTAAATGGTCTATACATGTTTGTTTGTTGGTTTTATTTGTATATGACAAATGAGCAGTTGCCTGCCTGCCTTGGTGACAATTACTATGCCAATTAGGTTTTCTCATGTTAGGTACCTTATTGACTTGGGTGAGCCTCCTCATAATTCATTGCTGGGATATATACTCTCAGGGACGGATTTAGAATTTTTACAAGGATAGGCACAAATATTATGAATGGACATAAATTATTGGTAAATAAGAATTAAGGTAAGGCACATTACACAATATGATACTAAAATATACTAATTTTTTCAAAAAAATTATAACTATTAGTGGTTTTCTCAAAAAAAAAATAACTATTAGTGGTAGTATTAAATATTAAGGGAGGGCACTTGCCTATGCATGCCATATAGTAAATCCGTCCCTGTATACTCTGCAATATATATAATTTTGGTTTTCTTATTTGAGTTAGCTCTTCTATGGATCAGCTAAGCAACCTTTTATTTAGAATCAGACGGTTCTTATCAAATATTTCTCTTAAATTGTATCTAATAGATATATCATAAGTCGTAACAATCCGATTACGAAAAATGAACGGTCCATATATCTTCCGATCATAGCAAAATAAGCCTTTCTTGTTTTATTGAATGCCCAGCTATTTAGAATTAATAAAAATATCAAATGGATGCTACATGTATAAAGAATATATGTATCAAAATGCTTTTAAAAAAAGGTTTTAATATATAAAGACAACCGCCGCAAATCTGGCTCGATTAAATTAATTTTAAGTTATCAAAACTAAATATACAAATTAATCCGGATGGATTTAATAAAACATATCTCCTGTCATGGTCACGTTATGCTTATTAATAATTTAGAATTCCAATTTTTAATTGAAAAATTATGATATCTTGATGTTGGTATCTATACTATATTATAAAGCACGTAAGTATTGGACGTCTCTATTTTTTTCCTCCTCCTTCAAATTTTTTTAATTCTCATTCTACCCCTTAATCAACGGTAGAGATCAATTTTGGTATGGAAGACATCAATTTGATTAGAATTTACATTGATAAGAAATTAATGCTTTATATTCTAAAATTTAATGAGTTAATTTAGTATAAAGATGAAATTTGAATGGTAAATAATTAGTCAAAAACCAAAAGCACGTTATATGTATTACAAGGCATGAGCTCAGAATTTGAAACACCCGCCCATTTGCGGGCTTCTTGCTAGTTATACTAAACGCATACAAAAACGCCAGGAAAAAAAAAAAAAATCAGATTTTACACCGTTTATATTAGATATTAACATGTGAATTCTTATGACTTCTTATATTAATACACTATACAAAATCCTGAATCAGAACTTCAAAATTATTGCGAAAACGAATGTTTTGTTTTATGAGGGATCCTGAAAGATATTGTATCACTTTTTAAAGAAATACGACAGTTTTATGATCGGTCTCTTGAGTCTTGACAATGAAACGTTTCTTTTGTTTTTTTTTTTTATATCCAAGTAGGTGATGCCTACTTCCAAAAAAAAAAAAAATGGAGAAACAACTTAAACATGTTGTTATCCTTATAATTGTGTGTATATTAATTAAGCGTATTTGACGTTTTATCAAATGTTGTTCAATATAAACGTTGCAAATTTTATATCATAAATTTGATGAAATGTAAAGCATGAAAAACTTCGATTATATTAATTTTTTTAATTTTGAAGATTGTCTTCTTATGATATGCAAATATTCCTCAATTTTTTTGATAAAAAGATGGGGGTCCTATATAATTATTTTTGTTTTCACAATATTGATATGGGTATTTTATTGATAAAATGTTGCACAGCCAAAGTAGCCAACAAGTCTCCATCCTGGTTTAATGAAACGCCCAAGGGCCTTTGCACTGTTAATAAAAAAAAAATTAAGGGCACGTTTGATCAACAAGAAAATGTAAGAATTTTAAAAATTATCAGAAACATGTTTCAATCATTTTATTTTTCAGGTTCTTTGTTTCCATCATGGATGTTTGATGTAGAAGAAATTTGGATTCCAGAATTATTTTTTTTATGTTTGATTAACTAGAAATGGAGTAAGGATCGTCTACCGCACTGCACATTCGGCAGCGTGGATCCGGCGGTGCAGCTTACGTCGAGATCCGGACTCATTACTTTTCACGGATCCCGATGTAAGCTGCACCGTCAAATCCGCGCTGCTGCATGTGCAGTGCGGTAGATGATCTCGTTTGCTAGAAATGATGAGAGATAGAGTGGAAGAGATGAGTTTTTGGGAGTGGTAAAGAAATAATGAAGGAAAATTTTATTTTCTGGCGAAAACCGAGTAGAAAACAAAGTGAAGGAAAAGTGGGGGGGACCTCCAGACAAGAATCATCTATCCCGAAAATTTCTGCCATCAAACAACAATGTCAAATTAAGATCCTAAAAAATTTGTTATTTTCCGTCATTTCTCATCATTTTCCAGCATATCAAACAGGCCCTAAGCAAAAACAGAGCTTAAACAAAGAGCAAATTAAACCATTAAACCAATACAAGTGTTAGCTAAATAAACAAAAAACTAATGTTTGTCAGTCCTGTCATTCTCAGTAATTAATTAAAAAAAACAATATAAGTCGTTGTCCATTTTACTGTTTGGTTACGTAATTTAATCAAGTAATTAACATCGGTTTCTGAAGAGTGAGTTAGTCGACTACTATTCAAGTTTTTTATTTTGTGTATATAATAATCCCAAGATTAATTCAAGATACTTCTCTAATCCATCTTTGAGGATTTGTCTAATACGGACCATTAGATCAAAATGGACAGGCCCGATCGGTCTAATGAAGATTATAAGTAGGTTTATATAACTAATCTTATTCGTTAATTTTTGATCCTACGGTCCAGATTCGGACAACAGGGTCCTGGTATCCGAAGTTTGATAACGGCAGATTTGAACGTCTTTGAGCATCCGATTCTCTGGCTGCGTTTTGGAACTTGGAACGAACGGTCACAGTTAACGGACTTGTAGATTCTTCATTGGATCGTAAATTGACTTTAACTTTGCCAAGTGGTTTCCTTTCACTGTAAACAATAAATAAAAAAAAGGAACAGATACATAGATACCAACAGTGATACCAAAATTGATACTGACTGTGTTAGTGTTCATATATTATGAGTTTGTAGTTATATTAACTTATTTAGCATTCAAGTTATTCATATTACGTACAATTAATCTACTGTATGAAATGAGTAGCATATTAAAACTATAAATTTGAATAGTTTCTCAATTAATATGAATACTAGTTTAGTCGGCAGTAATTTTGGTATCAACTTTGGAATCCCTGTAACATTTTCCAGAAAAAAAAAAGGTTTTTCTTTCACTGTGGGACCCACCTTGTGATTCTTACCTTGCCTATTGGCTGTGCCAGCACAGCATTAGAATCTGGAGTTTTCAACGTCGGAATCTGAGGATGGAATCCTTTATAAATATTATAAATTATTTATAATTATAAGCGTTGTTGCTTGTTTCTTGTTGTCACCAAGAGATTAGAACGACTTGCACACAAGTCCCTCTTTCAGTCTTTTCACGATATGACTATATGACATATGAGCAACTTGTTGTGTTAAACAAATCTACCATCCAACAATAGAGTTTGAATTAATTGTCTTGAGTGTTTGAATTATAATTTATAACTTTTGAATTGGAAGTTATTTAATTGTTGGATGGTTGGACAGGACACTATCTTGTATCTACTACTTACATATATATTTAATTGAGCAAACAGGAGGTCTTTCGTGAGCTTAAACTCAAAATTATAATAAATTCTAAATTTGAATTTATATGACCCATTATATTTTTTAAAAATTTTTAAGTATATATTTTGGATTTTGTGAAAGTGATACATAAAGCATTAAATATTTTATTAATATTGTATAGTTACTTTTAACTCCGCCTATGTTGTTGCAATTGTTTCAATATAGCCGGTCCCAAGCCCGGGTAAAGGAGGAGGGTTGCGATAGGCTTGGCAAGCCAGCTATAAAAAAACCCCGCCACTCTTTATGGAAATGAAACCAAACAGAATATCGTTGGGGCGTAACCCTCTTAGCGACGCGCCATATCGGAACCCGGATGTGGTGTCAAATGAGCAAGGGCCGGGTCGTCACCCCTCTAGTGGCGCGCTGTATCCTGATCTGAGTGCAGTGCCAAATGAAAAGCTAAGATCGGGTTGCCGCTCCCTATGTGGTACACTGCACCGGCGCCCGGGTGTAGTGGGAAATGAGCAAGGGTCTTCGCATTTCACTCGACGGGTGCGAGGCGTAAGGAAGTTAGCCGAGCCGTGTAGGATTCGTATAGGTAGTTGGAACGTAGGGTCTTTAACGGGAAAGTTGCGAGAGTTAGTTGATACAGCGATTAGGAGACGTGTAAATATTCTATGCGTACAGGAGACCAAATGGACGGGTCAGAAGGCAAAGGAGGTGGAGAGTACCGGGTATAAGTTATGGTATACGGGGACAGTTCGGAGTAGAAATGGAGTTGGCATCCTGATTGACAAGAACTTCAGGGATGGAGTGGTTGAAGTCAAGAGACAAGGGGATATGATCATTCTAGTCAAGTTAGTGGTTGGTGACTTGGTTTTGAATGTCATCAGTGCATATGCCCCTCAAGTAGGCCTTAGTGAAAGTGTCAAGATGCAATTTTGGGAGGATCTTGATGATATCGTGAGAAGTGTGCCTGCTGGTGAGAAACTTTTCATAGGAGGAGATCTCAATGGTCACATCGGTACAACTAATGAGGGGTTTGAGGAGGTGCATGGAGGTTTTGGATATGGCGATAGAAATCAAGAGGGGGAAGACATCTTGAACTTTGCTATAGCCTATGACCTAATGGTCGCTAACACCTGCTTTAGAAAGAGAGAGTCCCATTTAGTGACCTTCCATAGTGGTCAACACTCTAGCCAGATTGATTTTGTCCTTACTCGAAAGGCTGACAGACGAGCCTGTCTAGATTGTAAGGTAATACCGGGGGAGTGTATTGTTCCACAACATAGGCTAGTGGTGGCTGACTTTCGCTTTCGTATATGTGCGCACAAGAAGAAATGTGCTAACATCACGAGAACAAAGTGGTGGAAGCTTAAAGGAGCAGCATCACAGGTCTTTAGGGATAAATTGATTGAAGAAGGACCATGGACGGACGACGACGATGCAAATACCATGTGGAAGAAGATGTCAAAATGCATTCGGGATGTGGCTGCAAAGGTGTTTGGGGTGACTAAAGGAAACAAAAGGGAACCTAAAGACACTTGGTGGTGGACCGAAGAGGTGCAACAGGCGATCAAGGAGAAGAAAGAATGCTACAAGCAGTTACATCATGACAAAACAACTGAAAACGTGGAGAAGTACAAAGTAGCCAAGAAGAACGCGAAGCGAGCTGTGAGTGAAACAAAGAGTCGAGCTTATGATGACCTTTACCATAAGCTAGGTACGAAGGAAGGCGAAAAAGACATCTATAAGATGGCTAAAATTCGTGAGAGGAAGACAAGGGATTTGAACCAAGTCAAATGTATCAAGGACGATACGGATCGACTTCTCGTGAAAGATGAGGAGGTCAAGATGAGGTGGAAGGAGTACTTCGACAACTTATTCAATGGCGACACTGAAAGTGCCACCATTGAGTTAGATGATTCCTTTGATGACGCCAACAGACGTTTTGTCCGGAGGATTCAGGAGTTCGAGGTAAAGGAGGCGTTAAAAAGGATGAAGGGAGGCAAAGCGATGGGACCTGACAATATCCCTATCGAGGTGTGGAGATGCCTTGGGGACGTAGCAATAGTATGGCTAACTAAGCTGTTCAACCACATTTTTCAGTCAAATGAGATGCCTGAAGAGTGGAGGAAAAGTATATTAGTACCAATCTTCAAGAATAAAGGAGATATTCAAAGTTGTACTAATTACAGAGGAATTAAGCTGATGAGTCATACAATGAAACTATGGGAGAGAGTGATTGAACATCGTCTAAGACGAATGACAAGCATCACAAAAAACCAATTTGGTTTTATGCCGGGAAGGTCGACTATGGAAGCGATTTTCCTGATACGACAACTTATGGAGCGATATAGGGAGCAGAAGAAGGATCTACACATGGTATTTATCGATATGGAGAAAGCATATGATAAAATACCAAGAAATGTCATGTGGTGGGCACTGGAGAAACAAAAAGTCCCAACAAAGTATGTTAACCTTATCAAGGATATGTACAATAATGTTGTGACTAGTGTCCGAACATGTGATGGGGAGACTGATGCTTTTCCCATTAAGATAGGACTACATCAAGGGTCAGCTTTGAGCCCATATATTTTTGCCTTAGTGATGGATGAGGTTACGAGGGATATACAAGGAGATGTCCCTTGGTGTATGCTTTTTGCTGATGATGTAGTGCTAATTGACGAGAGTAGGGCAGCTGTCGACACGAAACTGGAGTTGTGGAGAAAGACGCTGGAGACGAAAGGTTTTAGGCTTAGTAGGACTAAGACCGAGTATATGAGATGCGACTTCAGTGATGGGAGATCTGAGAATGAAGATGTTAGTCTAGATGGACTAACAGTGCCAAAGAAGGACACATTTCGATATCTGGGCTCCATGCTACAGAGTGATGGGAATATTGATGCAGATGTTGGCCATAGAATTAAGGCGGGTTGGATGAAATGGCGACAAGCATCTGGTGTTCTCTGTGACAGCAAGGTCCCACAAAGGTTGAAAGGTAAATTCTATAGAACAGCCATTAGACCTGCAATGTTGTATGGGGCAGAATGTTGGCCTACTAAAAGAAACCATATCCAGAAGATGAGTGTAGCGGAGATGCGTATGCTACGATGGATGTGTGGCCACACAAGAAAAGATCGTATCAGAAATGATGACATACGTGACAAAGTAGGGGTGGCTCCGATTGAAGAGAAGATAGTCCAACACCGATTGAGGTGGTTTGGACATGTTCAACGGAGACCTCCTGAAGCACCGGTACGTAGCGGTGTCCTAACCCGTACCGAAAACACGAAAAGGGGTAGAGGTCGGCCAAAACTGACATGGGAGGAAGCTGTAAAAAGAGACTTGAAGGCATGGAGTATATCCGAAGAGCTGCTCTTGGATAGGGACGCGTGGAAGTTAGCAATCCACGTACCGGAACCATGACCAACAAATCAAACCCCTAGCAGCTACTATTATATTACTATTATTACTATGACTACTATTTCACTATTATTACTATTATTATTACTATTATTATTATTACTACTACTATTATTATTAGTATTATTACTACTACCACTATTACTACTATGTAGTATCATCATTATTATCATTCATATTAGTATTATGTAGTATCATACTCATCATCACTATCATTCATATTAGGACTAGTTTTTCACTATTACCATTGTTATTACTGTTCTTTCTTTATTTATCTATTTTATCTTTCTTACGATCATGATCATCATTGGATTTTACTTGGTTTCATTTCTAGCCTACCCCAACTTGTTTGGGACTAAAGGCTTGGTTGTTGTTGTATTGTATAGTTACTTTTAAAAGATTCAAAACAAGTATTTAAAAATTTCCAAAAAATGAAAAATTTTTGCATCTCACACTATTTTGATGTAAAGAACATAATGAGCTATATAAACTCAAATTTAGAAGTAATTTGATATGATGTTGACTGCTGAGTTTAAACTCACGAAAAGCCTTCGTGAGATTTAGCTCATCGTATATTTTCTCTATTTAGTCTACTAACTAGTAAAGAACCCACACGTTGCTTTGGGCTAAAATTGTTATTTCTTATAATAAATTTTTAAGATAATATGTAATGGGCCTTATATTGAGGAAATTGATATGGGCCTTAAATTTTAATGGGCTGAGACATTAACGTCAACGGGCATTTACGTAAATCAACGGTTCTGATCTATCCAAGAAAATGATCAACGACTTAGGTTTCTTATTTGGAGAAGATAGCACTTTCATATCATTTTTTCCAATATACTTTTATATATAGTAAGGATATATAAGTCAAGGACAATGACAAGCTTTTCTTCAAAAGTTAAAATGCAGGGGCATCCTTGCAAATGTTCATCTGTAGAGATTCCATCTTCCTTCATTGCCTGCAAAGTTATTTATTGAATCTCAGAGCTGTTGGCTTACTTAATAATTATCATTTCCATATAAACTTCTGCTCTGATCTCAAGAAAAAAAAATTTAAAAACAATAAAATGAAAAATAAAATAAAACGGAAGGTCCAACTAGTCCGGCTTTATCTACAAACTTTGACCCTAACAATTATTTATAATTACCTCTACTAGTTGCCAGATTATTACAATTTTAAACAAAGAGTGTCATTTGGAAAGAAGCCGGTACATCTCATTTTGAGTTAAGCACAACCACCTCAACAACTTTGGATTTGTGAACACATTCTTTTACTTCTGTTGTTTGAGTTCATCACACCAACTCAAATTTCAGCTTAATCTTAATTAAACTTATGCTGTAATGTTTGTTTATTTGGTTAAACCATATGTTAGGTATTATACTAGTAAAGAGCCCACGCCTTGTTTTGGGCTGAAATTGCTATTTCTTATAATAAATTTTTAAGATAATATGCAATGGGCCTTAAATTGAGAAAATTGATATGGGCCTTAAGTTTTAATGTGTTGAGACATTAAAGCACGTCAACGGTGATGATCAATCTAAGTAAAACAATCAACGGCTGAGATTTCTTCCTTGGGGAAAATAGAACTTTCATGTCAAAAAATCTAATCTCCTTTTATTAGGAGTAAGGATATGTTTCAGTTAGGTATTATATATATCCCCTACAGATGTTCAGTTGCATTATTAATTTATTACGAGTTTGATGATCATTGGAGCATGTCAATTTCAAGTGATAGGAGCACTCAACTAATGAGGTACAAGAAGGTGGGAAAAAATGGTTAAGACTACCTAATGTACTAATAAGTTGTGAGCACAGAAGAAAAAGGTTTGGTTTGCTCTGTCATGTTTAAGTCATAAAACAGGTAAATGGCACCAAGGAAATATCCCCTGCCACTAATTAAAACTCAGCTAATTTTAGCAATGAAATATTCTATAGGTATTGTGATTAAGATTAACCCACTTTAAGCATTGAGGCACCCCCAGCAATTTGGCAAAATAAATTGAAGAATTTAGGTATCTCTTTCACAAAAAAAGAAAAAAAAAAAAAAGAGAGAGAGAGAGAGCATCTAATTAATAACTCTTTCACATTTGCATCTATGGTTATCATTGTCAAGGTGATGCATACATTTATTTTATGACTATTTTTGTACTAAATTTGTGCCCTTTTCTAACTCATACAAAATCCATGATGGTGACGAGATTAAGTTATATTTTTAGGAAAATCATGTGCCCCAACAATTTGGTCAACCTCTAGGTATTGGTTTCTTCTATGTAACGCCATATTTAACAGCAATTGATGGGGAACTCTCAAGAGATTCAACTGGCTGGGATCAATGCCCACTAATCATAGACATTGGAGTATAAATGGGAAAGGGATTAAATATTGAAAATATAGTGCACAATCACAATGGCATTAATTAATTAATTTATATAGAGTCGTGTGAAATTGTTGCATATACAGAAATTGAAAGGATGTTATATATAGATGGAAAGTGGCTGTGATCATTGCCATGTTTGGCTGGAGAAGCAACTTATCGAATTTTCTCTTTTTGGAGAGTAATTAAACAATGCATGAAAATGTAAAATAACTATTCCGTGTCTCTTTGTCTTTCGTCTCTTTGTCGTGGTTACAAACTGAAAATGGAAATCAATAACTCTTTCTCCAAGTTGCACAAGCTCCTTCAATTTTTGATTCTATTGCCGACAACGAGCAGTGTCTACGGGCCAATGGAAGCTTATGTTTTCGATAATGATGACACACATACAACTGGATCAAATGAAGAACTACTTCAAGCTAGACTACAAAAGCATAGTCGGATATTGTTTTTGACTTTGTGATATAGTTTTCATTAAGAGTGATTAGTCTTTGAATTAACATGATGTTATCTTTGATATAATTTGGGAGGATTCAGCTTTGTAATGTTTGTTGCCTACGGGCCAATGGAAGTTCACAAAAAAAAAATGTAAAATAAATAAAAAAAGACAGATTAATATTAGCTAGTTTTTTTTAAGGGGCAACCGGGTAATCTTGCATATCAGATCCAAAAACGTTCATATATACATATGAATATATGATGTGAAAATAAATATGCATAAATGCTGTCAATACAAGCTAGCAAAAAATATTATATATGTGGTCAGCCATAATACTTGTAAATATAAAACAGCTCCAGCCAAGTGACGATACGGCTAATAAATTAGACAGAAACAGGTTAAGAACGAGGAGTATTGCTAGAAACAAATTAGGTCAATGCTCTCTTTATTAAGAAGATGTTCAAGCTCAGTTCACGAAGGAATATCTAATTAAATTGGTGTCACTATGTCAGAGTTTTCGGAGAGTCAAAAACTTTGTTTTTTGTACCTTTTTTAAATAAAGTTCTTCGTGATCAATATGATATATTGATATTACGCCCTTTTATTTTAGTTTTTATATCATAATACACTCTCTTAACACTGTTCTATTTAATTATACTCCCAAATTCCCTAGCTTTGCTCCTTGATCCTTTATTAGTCCTTAGCATTGTTCATCCTTGCATTGGATTTTCCAGAAATGGGAACTTGCAAAAGTCACATCTCAAGTCATAATAAAAAATAAAAATAAATAAAATTTTTTTGACAGAACAGGAAAATATGATTTTGACAATTTAACATTTTCTTCTCAAATGGAAGACGATAACATTTTGCGTGCATGAAATGCATGGCGTGTCTATCAATTTTTTTAGCATATAAAGTCATTTGCATACAAATTTTCATAAAAATATAAAAGTTGTTTGATACACAACTAAGACTTCAATATAAAAAATTGCAAATTTCACATAATTCAATGAGCAATGAAAATTATGAAACTTGAATGAATACACCATTTGTGGGCATGACGCGCATAACTTGCAGCAGTGCGTTGTGACTACCATATTAGAAATTTTAAGTGGGCTTCAATGGTGATCAAAACTTAACATCTTTTCAGAATTGATTCTGATTTCTGGTCCTTTTAAACATAAAACATGCATAGAATTACAAATGTAAGAATCAAATTATTCTGATGGACTAACCAATAGATATTTATCACATCTAAGTATAGGTCATAGACTACAAGTTAGCAAACTGAAATTTAAAGAGAACAAACAAGAATTACTTCACACTTATAAGTCCGACATGTAATAATAAGTTTCTCTATGATTAACAGGTTGGCAGTTAGAATGTAGCAGGCCTCCAAGTATTTATACATGGGCTTAAAGTCTTCACAATAAGTAAACTTTCTCAAAAAAACATTACTGTAATGATTCTTGGGACATATATCTCCACACCTTTCTGGTTAAATAGCATATTCACACAACTTTAGCAGTAATGACAAAACACCATATTATTGCTAAATGAAACCATTTAAGTGCTTTTAAATTAATGAAGAAATTAAAGAGGCAATACTGAAATTATAGTGGCACAACAACAAGTTTTGGGATGAAGAATGCTGAAAAGCTGCAGTTCACTATGTTAATTACAACATAAAAAAGGAACTTTAGCACAGTGCTACTGTTAAAAATAGGATCTATGATGCCTCCACGGACAAACATAAACATCTTGAGACACGCTCGGTGAAACATAAATTCTGGTGAATTTCAATTTGTACATGTTTTTTCCTTGTACAAAAAAAATATTAACGATGCCCCTCACAATGACTCTAACCTAGAATTGCAGATTCCCTGGTGCAGTTCCGTTCTGAGGTGGCCTCGTTGCATCAGCATCAGGGGTAGCACCAGTAGCGAGAGAAGGAGAAGCCCCAGTCTGGCTCAGTAGACCCAGCCCAGCCACAGGATTAACCCCGGCAAGAAGTTGAAAATTGGGTCCCATATCCACACTGGCACGAACAATCGACGTAGTTGTACCAGCTTTAGGTTTCGGTGCGGGCCCACGGGATGCTAGCTGGCACTGGACAGTGCGATCACCAATGCGCCTCTGGGGCTCTTTCAGAGCATTCTGGGCAGAGGAACGGTGCTCGAAGAGGACAAATCCGTAGCCCTTGCAGCGGCCTGTGTTTCGATCGCATACTGCTTTGACCTAATATCAGTTGGAATCAAATTATGTTCAGAAAATGATCAAAGACTTGGTAATTAACTAATAATAATAGATACATAAATCACAGTATCATTTTCCTTTTGGTTTTTGCTCAGATGTGTACTGTACTTTGTTTCATGAATATAAAGAAAATGATACCGAATGTGTTAGTAGTCATATTAAACAGACATGCATTCAAATTAATGGTTCCACTATGCAACTTACTCTGTATAGTGTACCGAGATATATTATACAAATAAGCTGAATACTTTAATGAGTTAATTTGAATATTGACACATTTAACATGAATATTAAGTTATTAACACATTTTAACATGAATATTATATAAAAAAACCTTATCTAAATTTGAACAACAATTTGCTTAGCTTCAATTCTCCCTTCTTCAATTAGCACCTCACTATATGCAAAAAAATATGCAAACAATAATGAACGCAATGAAAAACCTAAACACTGATATATATCAACCTCCTCGATGGCGCCGAAGGGCGCGAAGGCCAGCCGCAGATCCTCAGTCGTGGCGTCGACATTCAACCCATGCACAAAGATCTTGCGGTGCTCCGGATCGGACTGCGCCGATGAGGATATGGCCGACATCACCGCAGGGTTCCTCATCGCGGCCTCCGTCAGGAGCGTCATCAGCTGCTCCTTGCTGAACGGCTCCACCAGCCGCCTCACCGCGTCCCGGTCCGTCGGGTCAATCACCTCCTCCTCCTCCCCCTGTTCTCCATCTCTTCCCCCCCGACCTCTCTTCTTCCCCCTACGCTTCTTGCTTCCCTCATCCTCCTCCGATTCTGATGATTCTGATTCCTCCGACTCGGATTCTGATTCTTCCGATTCCGATGCATCATCACCTTCTTCCTCCTCAACCTCCTCCTCCTCCTCCTCCGATTCTTCTTCCTCCTCCTCGGAAGAGGATTCCGGCGAGGTCGATTCGGATTCGGACTCCGATTCCGATTCGGGTTCCGACTTCGATTTCCTCTTCATGGCTTGTAACAAACAAACTGACAAATTTTACCAGTAAATCAAACCAAAACCAAACCTAGGGTTTTGTCTTTCGGGAATTTTCAGTTTTTCACTCGCACAGTTCTCTTAACGAACATCAACAAACCATTGGATTGCATCGAGATTCGTTCTAGAGCGGATCTCGAGAGGATCCAACGGCTGACGCTGTGAACTGCACAATGCAATAAGTCAGCACTCCTTTTAAAACCAGTAAATTTAATGGGCCTTGTGAGCCCGATAATGGGCCTTTAAGCCTGGTAAAATAAATGGGCCTTTTGAGTCCGATAAATTCAATGGGCCTTTTAAGCCCGGTAAAATTAATGGGCCGACAGGTTGTTAATAGGAATCTATTGTATGGGTGCTTTGGACCTCTTAAACTAAACGGGCTTTGGATTATTGAGTTAAGAGTGGATCCGAAAGCCCAACTCGGGAACTGCATAATAAGCACCGACCAGTACCACGCGGCTTCCAATCAGGGCCGTCGCGACAAATCACCTCACCCCAAGCGCTTTAAGGTTCGTGCGTTGTCTTCTATCTGTCGATCCCTGACCACAAATCACCTAATCGCTTTAAGATTCGTGCGTCTTTCCTTCTTTCTTTCTACTTTCTAGGGTTTACTCTGTTCGTCCTTCCTTCCTTCCGGGAGCTCTCGTGGAGGACGACGAATCGACGATCTGGAAGGAACTTCTCAAGGTACGCCTATCGATCTCTCTATTGCTAGGGTTGTTCGTTAATTATCGGCGTGTTTGCGTCTGTAATCTCTGTCCAAGTGTGTGAATTTCCGTGATTCGGAGTGTGTCGGTTCGTTAATTGAGTGGGGTTTGAGGAAATTTCGGAGTAGGTTGGGGAGATTTGTTAGGAGCAGTATTATTGGGACGGACCTACACCTTAATTGGAGTGAAATGATTATGATTCCTGTCGGTTTCCCTTTGATCTTTGAATTTGATTCAGCTTGTTCTTTGGTATCTACCGACATGCTTCTGATTGTCAATATAAAGTTATCCTCTCCAACTAAAAAGGTCTGTAGATTTCAGTAAACAAGACTTGTACTTAAAATTGGTTAATTAAATGAGAACTGTTCTTTAATTTCAAGTTTTCCTTGCAATATCCATATAATTATTATTATGGTTTTTTATAGACTAGCATTAGTTTAGTTGTATAACAGTTTTTTGTATAACAGGGAAGCTTTACACAAGTACAGCCAATAATCGGTGATGTCAAGCAAGGACGAGCAGAAGGCCCAGGCGGCGGCCGATCGGATCAAGGCTGCGGCACTTTCTGCTGCGAAAGGCCTCAGTCGGGCCCAGGCTGAGCGAGCTGCTGCCAATGCGGCGCGCAATGTCAATGCTTACGGACAGAAAGAAGAGGGCCCGAGCAGGTGGCAGGAGAGGAAGGAACAGAAGCGCCGCATGTACCTCATGAGCACTGAGAAGGCCGTGAGGCTTGGCGAGAGGAAAGATCTCAAGGCCACCTCTGTAGCCGCCACGTCGGCTCAGTGCCAGAAATGCTTCCAGGCAGGTCACTGGACTTACGAATGCAAGAATGAGCGGGTCTACATTTCGCGCCCGTCCCGGTCGCAGGTTCTGAATAATCCAAAATTCAAAATGACTTTCTCAGTTTCATATGAAGGTAACCCTGATGTGGAGAAAGCAAAGAGTGTGAAGGAAGAGAAGGGTGGTAAGGATAAGAAAAAGAGTAAGAGGAAGCACCGGTCTCGTAGTGATTCTGACAGGGATGACAGCGAGGCGTCGGTGTTTGATACTGAGAGCGAGTCGGAAGTGACTGCTTCCGACGAATCATCGGATAGTAGCTCCAGTTATAGCTCTTCCGATTCAGAGGAGAGGAGGCGTAGGAGGAAGAAGCAGAAGAGGAGACGACACAGGAAGAGGTACAGCTCATCAGAATCGTCAGAGTCATCGGAGTCTGAGTCTGATTCTGACAGTGAACTGGATGAGAAGGCTAGTCGTAAGAAGGGGAAGCGGCACAGCCGTAGGCGCTAAGTTGGCTTTACTACTGATTAGTTTCTGGTATGGTTTGAGAGTCAATAGACCGATCGGTATTATATTTTATTGTGATACATATGGTTTGTTGAGACTAGCAATGAGAGAGCTTGTATGTTTGAATTAAGAAGGTCAGGCTAGATATTGTTATATCTGTAGAGGTAATCGTGTGAAATGTTTTGGTATCTAATTTTTGTTGAGCACCTAGTAATGTAACATGGTGTTATTTTTTTTTCATCCTGGTTATCTTCTTTGTTTTTCTATGTAGAATAATCAATTTTATTGCAAGTTGCACCAGGTGGGTAGTATTTGCTGGCATCAAGAATTGAAACTAGATTATTTCATCTACCGAGTTTGTACCAGGCTCGTCTAAGTCCTTACTGATTCATCTGGATGCATGCTTGCTCTCACTGTATGATTCGTAATAATGGTTGCTATATCTTAATGAAAAAGGCATAATGGTACATTTCATGTCTTACTATTGTGGAGGCTAATTAATGTCACTATAATTCTTTGTAAGAGGATACTTCTTGATAAAGTGACTGAGCCTGATCTTGTTTTGATCTTGATATTTATGAGCAGTACCATGTGCAGAGCAGATCTGTTGTTGTCAATTAGTTGGAGCATTTCTTAAGATTCATGGTGGCTTTATTAGTTAACTGCTATTGCCTGGAATTATTTTTTTCTTATGAAAGTTGATTGGGACAATTTGAGTTCTCTGGTTGGTCTAATCTTCTACTATATATAGCTCCTTTTTCAGCAAAATCTCTTTTTATGAATTTAGGTGCATAAACATGATATGCTTTTTGACAATGTGCAACGAGTTCTCCTTTTATTTTTTTATTTTTATTTCTCCCCTAAACACTAGGGGTCCGTTTGGCAAATCAAGGAATAACACTCGAATAGTGCTATCCGATTAATAAAAATGGATTAGTGATTGTTGGAAGAGTGATATTTTGAACTATTCGGATAGTAAAATTATTGTTTGGCAACATTTTAGTGGAATAGTTGAACAATAAGTGTAGCTATTCCACTATTCCATCTAGATAGTCGAATAGCGGATTAGCCTATTCACATCGCTATTCGTTTAGCTATTTTGTGTTTGACACTCACAAAAAATAAAATAGCACACTATTTCAAAATAGCTATTCAAAATGGGTTGCTAAACACACCCTAGGCATTTGGTTGGTGTTTCAATAAAATTAAAGCTAGACTCATTTGTTCACAAAACTATATCCTGATATCATTTCCTACAAAGGCTTAATTTTTGGTGTACCCATCAAAACTTGCTTAATTTGCCAATATCCCCATCATGACACTCTAATATCCTATATCCCCATTAAATTTAATTTTATTTCTATTATCCTCTTTTATTTATACAACTCATCATTAATATGTTATGGAATTATGAAATTACTCTTGAACCCTTCATCTAAAGTGGATATGTCCATTCAAACTAATTTGTATGTTTCTATTATTCTATACCACTCTTTTGCCATCGTTTGAACATTAAATGCCAAAATATTAATATAATAGAAGTGATAGTAAAAGAACACATGCAATATTTTGGAGTATCGTCATTGGTCCCATTTTTCCTTCATCTCAGTTTCGTTCGGATTTTTAGTGAAGTGTATTGTCTGCATGATCGATCAGATGAAGAGCTCGTTTCTAAAATCTGGATGATTTATAAATAAAGAGCAAAATTCTTCATCTTCCATTTGCCAGCATATAAGTAAAAGAGATTAAACTATTTTGACGAGAGAGCATTTAGACAAAATGGAGCTCAACGGAAATAGGAATTAAATTGAATGGACTTTTGCATTATAAAAAAGGGTATAATGGTCAACTAAATCTTATATGAGTTAAAATAATAGATTATATAAATAAGAGAAAATAATAAAAGAAAGTTAAGTTTTAGTGGAGATATAGGATATTAGAGTGTCATAATGGAATGTTGACAATTAAGTAAGTTTTGATGGGTACACTAAAAATTAAGCCTAGTACAAAAGTATTGTCATCCTTTTGGTATACTCGATGAAATTTGGAGCAAAAACTCTCGGATCAAAACCCCGCATTTCTTTATTCTAACAGAGAATCATTTAAAACATCACAATCATCAGCAGTGCCTCCATACAAAATCGACACATGCTATTTCAAGTTATACTTTTTTTTTTTTTTTTTGAGGAAAAACCCGTAGGTAAGTTATACTTTTTCATCCTGGCCTCATGATCGAAGTTGATGGAATTCCAATTTCCAAAGATAGCTACAGAGTGCTAGACAAAAGCAACTCAAGGGAGGATGCGCCATTGCGCCCTATTATGTTAGAATCATAACAATAGCCTATAGGCATGTGGTTTCTCTGTTATACTTGGTAGTTGGTACTAGCTAGAAGGGCATTTCTTTAAGCACAAAAAAATAAAAGTGAAAAAATTGAGAATGTTTCAATAGTCCCCCAACAAAAAAAATAAATAATTCTTCAACTTTCTCACTGTACAAATGTTTGATAATTTTTATTTTTGAAATAATGAAATGAAATGCACACATGGGGTTTGAATTGCTTCATCTCTGCCTTTATAGAAAACATTCCAAATGTTTATGACTAAAGTGGCTCTCACATTTATTTTCCAATTTATTTGGGCTCCATCTGATAACTATAGTTTAAAATATTATCATCAAATTTTCCCATTAAACAAATTGTAAAATGTGAAGTTTGCTTCATACAAAAAAGGAGTTTCTATATATTATCAACCCTTGATATTGTACCAGAGAACGCAAGAAAGTTCTCAGATATTTATATTTCCAAATTTGAGCACTACGACTAATTTAAGTGCACCCATCAAATCAAATCTGCTGTCAATTCACAGGTAAAACATGACTTTTATTTTGATATGTTTATTTAGCCTGCTCATAATAACTAAGAACAAAAACTTGTCATATGATCCTGAAAGTGTGAATATATAGCCAGCCATTGCATGTATGTACGCGAGGAGGCAGCGACAAAATGGCGTCTTCCCGCATAAACGTAGAGAATTCTTCTAGAATCACCTCAACAGATCCTCATAATGCAACGGCAAAGAAGAATCAGAGCACTGTCTATCATCGAGCCTGAAGAGGATCTGCGGGCGCGAAAACTGAAGAGGCAGATCAAGAACCGTGAAACCGCAGCCAGATCTAGGGCAAAGAAATCGGTATCTCTCACATTCTATCTACCTTTTAAATTTTTAAATATCAGTCCAGATATTCGGATACCACTAGAGATACTGTCGGGGATACTATGATCTTTGACCAATTCAACTAAACCTAAATATTCAACTTATTACATTTTTTATTGGCAGTCAATATTTAATGGTATCCCCGACGGTATCTTTTGTGGTATCCCCATAGCATTTTCCATATATATATACAAATATACATGTATTTTATGGTAATTTAGGTTGACAACATAAGTCTGAGAGTTTACTTACTAAACTTCTTTAAAATACTACATGCATGTACACAATGCAGCTATGTTTTAGATAAATAATAATTGATGCATGGATTTCAAAGAGTTCTAATTTGAAGTAGAAAGGTGATTTCTTTCTTGATTTCTATGATGAATGATATCATATATTTTGGATTTATATGGAGGCATATATTCAAGGGCTGGAGGAGAAAGCATGTCATTTGGAAGAGGAAAAAAGAAAGCTCATACAACAAAAGGTTTGCACTTGTATAGTACTTCTGAGATGACTAGTAATTGAAAATTGTTGTTAACATAGAATACGATAACTGTAACCAATAACTTCTCCAATCGAGCAACTAAAACTGGCGAAATCATGAATAATTGTTCCCAGGAACTCAATGCAACAAAGCTGCTCGTGGTGCCGAAAGAAAGCGACGCTGTTACATCTGCGAAGGACAAACTCTGCAATTTTCTGATCATGTCGATTCCTGCTCGTATGTATTCGATATCTTGAGAAACAATGTTATGTTGAATTGTGATCCGCTATCTGAAATAAAAATATGAGCATGTGTCTAATTAATCGCATTATGTTTTGAGAAAATATGATTACTTCCTTGCTTATAACTCATGATTGCACTCTTGATGAGAAACATGCATGATTAATTAGTAGACATGGAATTAATTAACACTTAGTTAGTTAGTTAGTTGCAGTAGATAGTACTAATTTATTGGAATTGTGGATCTAAAGTTAAAATCCCTTCAAGGTGAATGATCAGAATCTGATACTGATCAACAACAGCTCTTTGAGGCAAAATGTCAAACGCATGCCGACATTCAACATAACCTGCGAACTGGTAATTAAACATACCAGTTCAGAGTTCAGACCCCCTATATTTTAAGTCCTCCTGCACTATAACTTGGATCTTAGCTCACTTTGAACCTTCTTGTTTGAGACTTCTACTTGTATAAGACTTACACATGCATATATATATGCCCATGTGATCATATGGACATACATCGATCTCCAAGGGCCTTGCTGTAGACTTTTCATGATTTTTTATTACCAAATAGCGGGCCCTTTATAACTATATTTTACAGTATTGTATTATACAAAGCACAAAAACAAAACGCCTAATCAATCGATGGCCATCTTAAACGCCTTTAATTGTTAACGACTAATGAATGTTGTGCATTGACAGATATATACTACTATAGAATACACAATATACACATATAGTATGGCATTTGGCAACTTATAAATATAACACGATCAATTATACCAGTGCTGGTTTCTTCAAAAAAATCGATACTGAATTTCACCGATCTACTTGTAATTAAAATGGACACTGAGTGAACCTATTTTGAACTTGCCATTAAAAATTCAGTTCAACCTTTATTGTTTGTTTAGCAAAAAATGACACTAAAAGTCCATCATGTTTTCAACTTGCGTCGTGGGTTTTCTTGAAAGAAACCGAAGAAACTGAAGGACCCTTTTCTATGTTTTCAGTGTCTATTTTGAAAGTTCGACATTGAAAACCGCTTTTTTTTTTCAAAAAATATCAGTCTCTTTGCAACCAATAATGATTGTTTATGCTATTATACCTATAGTAGTCCTGTTATATCTATATGTCATTCTCACTTTTTTGGTATATATATATGTAGATTGCTTTATTTTTCTGACTTTTTTTTTTTTCAAGTTAACGCACTAGGAGAAAAGAAATTACATATAATCCATGCCGACACTTCAATTAACCAAGAGCCATTTGTCCTAGCATAATTAATGTATTTTAGTTAGTAGATCCAGGAGCAGTTTATGCTGCCACTATCTAGCTTTTTAATTACTCTCAGAAAAAGATCAAAATAAACAAATCATGCTTACGCATCAAAGGCTCAGAGTAGTGGGAAACAGCCAATGGTGGATGTGAAGAAGAAGACCTATTTAAGGTAAATTCTAGGTGAAATAAAGTCATGAACAAGTTGCGGCATTGTTCGTTTTCCTTACCCGTTATGGTAACGCTGCATAAAACATGGCTAGTTGCACGTCTGCTAGTGTCGGAAGCAACGCATCTGGCTCTCTTGGAATGCATGAAAGAGCTCCATTGGTGACAAGTTGCAACTTTGTTGTGCATCTTTGTACTTAAGAAATTAGGGAAATAGTACCAAATTGGACAGATTCCCTTGAAATGCCAAAAGATGGGTCTTCAACTTCTCCAAATGCTCCAAATCCAAGATCTAATTAATTAACTTCAAGAAATCAGACAATTTGAAGCCTTACGCATTACGCGAAAGCGCATATCCCGATGCTGACTAACTGCTGGGTTATATGCACGCACACTAACTAAGCTAACGTCAGGTATTCAAGCGGATATGAGGTCATAAAGTGGCTTGGAAAATTGGCTTTAGTTAATTTCAAGGTGATTGTCTCACTCATATGCATGGCTACATTGTGAACTGATTAATACATCGCATTTATACGTCTCTGAACTCTCAATAGGATCGATGGAGATTACGGAGATGCTAGCCTATTAATTGATCGATTCTGTTTTCAAGTTTCAAGTGAAGCATATATAATTGCATGCTCTGAAAATTTGAAATTAGTTTCCATATGAATCTCTCTAATTTAAGTTTTAAATCATCGAATTGATCCATCGATGCATTGTAGGCGAAGCTCCATCCTAAGTCAACTCTGAAAGTTATTTTCCATTATTCCAAATGCTTTAGAAACTTATTCCGATTGCTTTGTCATCATATCGAAGGCCATGGATTCTGTCTCCTTGTTGAACAAAAAATAAGAGAGTTCTGACTTTAAGAGAGAGCCATAATTTGGGGATTTTCTAATTAGATCTTGGATATATATGGAGCATTGGAGAAATTAAAGACCCAATTTTTGAATTTCAAAGAATAGAGGAAAATAATATGCAACAAAATCTGCATATATTCAAGTTCAAAAATGCATAAATGAGCTTTAATTACTGGCATATATATGCAAGAAAATCTGCTTAATTAGCTTCAGTTTCACCCTACTGCATGATTTTTCGAAATCAGGAGTCGCGCGAGAATCTCCCACCAAAATGTGGGCACTAGCAAATTCATTTAATAATAAAAAGAGAAGAATCTCCTACCAAAATGTGAGCAAAATTTTTTAAAAGAGCATTTTCCGTCGAGGTACAGCATAGCCAGTCCGGCGAGCTATATATGTAGGATCATGTGCAACCTGTATGAGGTAACAAATAACATGACCATTAAAATTTAAAAGCAAAACAAAGTAAGGCCTAAAGGGTTTGTAAAGATCAGCAGCTAATGGATGAACTAACGAGCATGGCGATGGTAGCGAATTACAATCGCTTCTGCCAACGCTACTATTGCTGGCAACAAGTGAGTCAACCGTCAAGTGTTGTTGCGCCTTTGTCGACAGTGACAAACTTGCAGTCTCAAAAGAGTTCAGGAAAGAAGCGGCAGCTGTCAGAGAAGGATCAGCAGGAGATGAAAGTCAGGAGGATGATGAAGAACCGAGAGTCTGCTGCCAGGTCTCGTGCCCGGAAACTGGTATATGTCTCACAATTTCTTCCTTTTGTCTCCATTTGTTTCCTTTTTTTTTATATTTCCTGTATAATTCAAGAATGGAATATCACATTTTGATTTAGATATATTCCTAAAACAAAGTCTTTTGTAACTGTGCCAATTAAATTTATTGTGAATTGAACTGATGTTTTCTTTTTCTTTTATTGAATTTCAAGATAAATTGGGTCCCAAATTATTAACTAATGATGTTTGTTTGATTTCCTTTACTGTGAAGGCATTTATAAAAGAGCTTCAGAATAAAGTTTGCCAATTAGAAGCACTAATTAAAAATCTGGGACGAAATAAGGTACCAGTAGAAACAATTTTGTGATTTAATTCTCTTTTTCTGTCTGTACATATGATTTATGTAATTCATACACTGTCTTGTAAGTGTAATTCCACTGTGTCCATTAATTGTTGTAGGAGTTCAACTTAAAGGAGCAGCACCCGGTATCACAAGAAGAAGCGAGGCCTCAGCTACGACGAACTAATTCTGCACCGCACTGATCATACTAAAAGAAAGCACAAGACATGTCTTGAAGGAACTGATATCACATTTTGTTGCATTTAGTAACAATGCATGCAGTTGTTCGCGTCTTGCCTCTTGATAGACCATGTATACTGTGATATTATCTGTCGGTATCAATAACATTCACCTTTTCAATTATCTTGAGATACCATGGCTGTACTATGTAAGTATTTATCTATTACATAAACTGGGTAGCTGTCAGAAATCAATTGTGTATTCTTTTTCCTTTGTTTAAATTGGTGGCACCAGCCGAGTCAAGCACTGCTATGTCAACAGAAATTATATCTATTAAGCATGAACCGTAATTAACAAATTCTACATGAAAAATATTTGTAGCAGTAATATATGCTTCTGTTTTTCTGCTTAATATTATGCAAAGAAAAAAAAAAAAAAAAAGGAAATACAGATGGTGAGTTTTTCTGCTTAACAAATTCTAGGTTATTTATTTTTACTTCATTTAATGTGAGTTTTGAATGAGATAAGAGGATCTCAGGTCTTCATCATCAACTGAATTTAAAACTGTGACTTGCATAGGAAGGGCATAATATATATGTTAGGCACTAATTAAACTAGATGTATTTTTACCTCATCAGTTCCTTTGTTTCCTGTTATTCTGGTAGGCTAGAGTCAGCGTGTACGCATACAGTAAGCTCTCTGGAACCTATGCTCGGTACAGTTTGTGCTATAAATTGGAACTTTCTTGTTAATTGTTATATATTAATCACTACCCTAATTCAAATGATCCAATATGCATAACACACTCTGACAAAAATATATATATATAGTAGACAAATCAAGTTGGAGTTGTTCTTTTTTAATTACTGAAAGTCATTTTCCAACGTGTCGCATCTTTGATTTTTCCGAAAAAATTTAAGAACCTGAACCATTAATTTTAACCCTAATTGAAGCTTTAGATCATCAGATAGACCGATGTCGAAGAGGTATTGCATTCGACCGAGTAACTTGACTACTCAAATGAAGCATCAGTACATCAGATTAAGTTCTGTTTAAGCCAATCTGCTAAAACCTTACCGAGGTGAACTATCGATCAGTAGTACTTTGACGGATTTGGTTCTGTGTGGCAGGTTCCTGTGTCCTGACAGTCTCAAATTCTGAGATTTCAACACAATTGAATCCTGACCCATAACCCAGAAATTACCGGTATCAATATAGATCCGAGATGAAACGTAAGCTACAAATTAAAGTGAATTTCAGAAAATATATAGTAGCTAGCAATGGTTCTTTAGTTGTTCTTATGCTCATTGCTTAATGCTTAATTAGTGCGCACTCAGACATGTATGTCTGTTACTTCAAAAAGTATGTCAAGTATCTTTATAGATGCATCTTGATTGGCAAAAAAAAAGAAATTTTAAAAATAAAAAATAGTACAAGTATGATAAGTGGGCCAATTTTTTAATATAAAAAATAAAAAATATCTTATTTTTAATTTTTGAAAAAAAATTATTTTGAAAAATAGTAAATCCGGGTTCCCCAAACCCAGCCTACCAAAAGTAGGCCGACTCCTGGGGACCCGGCCTGATAAAACGAGGTCGGTTCCCCAGGAGCCGACCTACTTTTGGTAGGCCAGGTTTGGGGGAGCCGGCCTAGATCTGAAAATTATTGCCTACGAACTATGCCGATTGGTGCTGTCACGTATTGTCGTTCACGCAAAAAAAAATTGATTGCATGTGTAGGCCGGGTTTCAAGGATTTGGCCAACAAATTTTGGCTATAAATAGGCAGCCAAGCAGAAAAATTTATTCTCATTCTCATTCCTCATTCCTCACAAATACAATAGTATTCATCGCAATATATGTTGGTGGTATGGTAATTACTGGTCCTACAGGTGTCGCTTACAATCTGCCTCCCAGAAACGTTTTTACATCCGACGGAAATATAACATTTGATTTTCTGAGGAGATTAATATATCAGGATCTAGGATTGTTTGAAAGCCAGTGCAGACTACAAATCTGTGCAAAAGTTAATGTTGGAGGTATTGATAGTGCTTTCTACATTCTTCTCCTAGTATCTGATGACGACAGACTGTCGGTTGCTGTAGGCCAAAACCAATCACTGCTCGAACTTTATGTCGATATTGTTCCACATATTTCCAGTACATCATATGTTCCAACTGCCGACAATTTACCCGGCAGCAGCAACCAAGCCAGCTGGAACGTACTACAATACCAACCATATAACATACCACAATACGAATACCAGGCTCAACCGCAGTACCCACCACAGTACCAACCTCAACCAGTAAACCCTTATTATCAAACTACTTGGAACGCTCCACAGTACCAGCCACCGAACGTACCGCAGTATGAATGTCAGGCCCAACCAGACTATTCATATTATGATACCCAGCCACACTACTCACCACAACCGCCACCAAACATACCTGAGGTTAGCATTCCGCAAGAAAGAAATGCAGAGCCTAATGCAAATGAGCCTACTGTTCGTGGTGCTGCCGGTGATGATGTCGATCCTGGAGAAGATTTATACAACAGTGAGAACGAGTCACCACTTTATGTTACTGATGATGAAGAAGCGGAGTGAATGGCAGAGGAAGATGAAGGAGAAGATGACAGCAGTTCAAGTAGTGACGACGACAGCACTCCATTTCCCGCAGGCGGCGGGTCGTCGAGGAAAGTGCCACAACTAGGGGTGTCAAAAAGTGACCCGACCCGAAGCGACCCGAAGATAAATGGGTCGGATATGGGTCAAGATTTTTTGACCCACTTAATTTTGTTCATTTTGTGCTTATTTTATAATCTAGCATTACTTGAAGTTTATATATACATTAATTAAGATCATTTGCATATAAAATAATAAAATTGTAATTCGATCAATGCTAATTTTAGTTTTATCTTGTTTTTAACATTCTGTAGAGAGTATATGACACCGCCAGTGTACTTAATTTTGAATCAAGATTATAGTTTAACGTCATATAATATGGGCATTAATTTTATCAATGCTAATAAAAAATTATACTCAAAAAACTAATTCTATATATGATATTTCTAAAATATTCAATTTACAAAAACATTCAATTTAAAATATAATATTTTATTTATATAGAGTATGTGGTACATATAAACACATTTGGATGCAAAAAAATAGTAAACAAGAAAAAATAGGTACAATAACTCGTGCCATAAAAATACAATAGTAAAACGAAAAAAAATGAGTATTTTAAACCTGCACTAAAAAATAAAATAAATAAAAGTTAAATTGAACAAATATAAATTGCATTACTATGACTCATATAAGAATAAAATAAAATAAAAAGTAAAATAGAATAATAATACGGTACACGTGACTTGAACTCAAGACCTCCCTATAACAAAAGGATTGTACACTCCCATAGTAGTACTAGACCACACCAATACATATGAAATAATTCTCATCCAAACTAATATACACAAATACCACTGGTCGGGTCGAGTTGACCCGTGACCTGACAAGTCGGGTATGGGTCGGACTTTTTTGACCCGTGACGGGTCGGGTCGAGTCAGACCCGTTTAACAGAAAATAATAAAATAATGCGACCCGACCTGACCCATTTGACACCCCTAGCCACAACCCTTTCTAAACAGAGGCAAGGAGCAACCATTTTGCTTTTTCCACTCTAATGCGACAGAAGAAGTAGAAGCAGATTCTATCACCTACGGCGTAAAGAAGGTGTTTGACCATCCCTAGGGCCTTAGGTAGAAAATCCGCTAATAAAGAGGCACTTGTACAGGCTGTGTAAGTGGCGTCTGTATGCCGTTTCGAAGGACAAGATATCATTCACAATCAAAACTAATCCAAACAAACATTCATGTGAAGCAATCATTGGCAGGCGAGATCATAGGCAGCTAACCGCTAAATTTTTGGCGAAGGTACTGCATAACGTCGTTGCTGCAAATCCTGGTATATCTATGCGTGGCCTTAGTTCTGTTGTGGAAGTCAAGTTTGACCAAAAACTCACTTACAATAAGTTATGGCGTGCCAAGGAGAAGTCAATTGCGGCAGCCTGGGGAGCTGGTCTGAGGCCTACGCTCTCCTTCCCAACCAATTGGAAGCGTGTGCTCGGAAGAATCTGGGAACAAGGTATGTTGTGGAAGGTGACTGAATTTCACGACCTGCTTTTGGTAGGCCGGGTTTGGGGAACGCGGATTTACTATTTTCAAAATAAGTTTTTTTTTCGAAAATTAAAAATAAGATTTTTTTTATTTTTTATATTAAAAAAAGAGTAAATTACGCGTTGGTCCTTAAAGTATTGTGCTTTTACCAAATTGGTCTTTAATGTTTCAAACTTACCAATTTGATCATTGAAGTTTTCAATTCGTATCAATTTGGTCCCACCGTTAACAAAGTCTAAAAACCAACGGAAGTTTCTGACATCACCGTTAAGTAGTGAAGGAAACAACAAAGATGCGGTGAGTTACAGCCTTACAGCATCGTATCACTGTTCTTCACTTCAAGAGAGTTACAGTATTGATTTATTTATTGGGTTTTTCTTTGAGCTTTTCATCGATCTAACTAAATAAGAAAGTAAACAGTAAAACAGCCGAGAGCGAAGTGCCAAAGTCTCTTTTAATATTGTATTCTGTGAAGCTTCTTCCCTTCTGAGTTTCTTTTAGAATTTTTTTTCCATTAGTTATTTGGTTTTTTATTGTCATAGATATTTACCACAACTTGGAAATTATCTTCATGTTTTTCTTTTGCAGCGTAAAGAAAAGTAAAGGTGGCAGATTGTCAGGTTCGGGTTCGGGTCGCGTATCGGGTTGACGGCTGCCGACATTTTTTTGGTCGGGTCGGGTATCAGGTTGACGTCTGTCGGTATTTTTCGGGTCAGGCGGGTTTTGGGGTCTGGTCAGATTTTGCACCTCTATTCCCGGGTCGGGTCAGGTTTGGGTCAGTCTGACTTTCCCTGAAATACGGGTCGGGTTCGGGTCAGTCTCACTTTCCCTGGAACACGGGTTGGATTCGGGTCAGTTTGACTTTCCCTAAAACTCGGGTCGGGTCGGGTTTCGGGTCGGGCGAGTTTTTTGGGTCGGGTCAAATTTTGCCACCTCTACAAAATGGTTACAATAGATCATGAAGAAGTCATATATTTTTGATTGACCATTTTTTAAAATCTTTTAAGGTTCAATAATCTTAGGAAAAAAAAAATTTGTCGCAGACATTCAACAATAACATATATGATATACAAGGCCAATTTGGTAAGTTTAGTGACAAAAATTTGTCGCAGACATTAAACAATATCATATATGACCATATCGCATATGCGAAAGATATAGGTGCAAAATTTTAGCGGTAATTATCCCTCCAAAACAATGAACCACTTCATTGAATTCTTGGGCTGGCACCATACTTTTTTTTGACTGCCCAAGTTATTTCCGTCTTCTATTCTAAAGGATGTTAGAGTTGGGACCAAATTGGTATGAATTGAAAACTTTAAGTATCAAATTGGTAAGTTTAAAATATTAAGAACTGATTTGGTAAAAGCGCGATACTTTAAAGACCAACCATATAATTTACTCTTAAAAAATTGGCCTGTTAAGTGGGATGGATGCCTTGAGGTTCCATAACTTGAATATAAAATCCCCTCCTAGGAAGATGCCAAAACAGGCATATATATATATAAATTGTTTCCAGTCCCAAGCACCCCTCAGATATTTCATATTTAGCATAGAACCCGGATGCATATCAATTTGACAAACTCAACATTGCCTTCTGAAGTACCAGTCCAAAGCTAAGGGGTAAGTATGGCTGAATTTCAGTCATTGTTAATTTGAAAAGTACACCAGTTCACAATTTGGTACCTGACTACGTACCATGCTAGTTAATTATCCCTGTAACTCAAATGACAAAAAGAAAAAGAAAAATCCTGCTACTAGATTGTACCTGTCAGGCACACAATGTAGCGATTTGGCGGTTGTTCGCTGATGATTTGTCGCGTGTTTTAAATGTTTTTTAAAATCACTTGCAGGCTAAGTGGTATGTGTTTCAGCACAGAAGTATTTTCATACCTCATGGTTTCAGTTATTTGTGAATTATAAGCCATGATTATTGCCACAATTACATACTGACAATAGCTAGAAATTAAGGTTCTGATCATGGAGCAGGGTCTCAAGATACTGAATGCTTACGGTTCAAGCTCGATCGATGCGCTAACTTCTGTTGTAGGTTCAGGCAACTTTGCTTGATGCAAAATCTCATGAAATCCAGGGCTAAATTACAATAAATTATACATTGAAGATTGCTAACTTGAATAAAGAGCTATCAGACCTGTGTATTAAATAAGATTGTTGGTTGTTTAAACATCGATACCGGGTCAGGGAACAAAGGGTCAACATGGGTAATTGCAGCCAGATCTCGTTCCTGGCACCGGTACCGGTTATACCTAGGCTTTTTTTGAACCCAGTTAATGGTGTTTGTGTTTGCTGATTTGCTCTATTCCCTGCTAAAATAAAGCCTACTGAATTGGGGTTTGTTTAGAGTTTATGGGCATATTTTTCTAGAGTCCACATCCTCAAGAATAGTCAGTCACTCCAAATAGTGAAATGGTCAGAATTTACATAGGGAGACACTGTAGTAGCACTGTAGCGGACAGATCTGAAGTAGCATTTTAGGGGAGTTTTTGACCCTTGCATCATGGGGTACCTCAGACGATGTAAATTTATTTTTTTTTCTACCCCTTTGTGATATGATATGTTATCTTACATTATATCATCACTGACCTCTTTTACCTCTTTTTATTATTGCATTAAAGTTGATAACCTATGGCCTATACATGGGTACTTGCTTAAGAAAAAGGGATAATGTCTCCACACCCCCCCCTCCAATCTTTCCTCTTGTGACAACTTGTCCCCCGATCTTTTTTTTTTTTTTACGACAAACACCCCCAAACTATCTAATTTGTTACAATTACACCCCCCATGACTAATTGACCCTCTAATACTCTATTTGGAAGTGTGAAAAGACAAAAATACCCTTGAATATATTTGTCATATTATTTAGAATTTAAAGTAATTTTGTTTTAATAAATTTAATTTATAAACGATAATTGTTTAAAAATATGTGTGCAACTAATTTAATGTTGTTAATACGTACATTATTTGCGCCGTAAGATTTTCTTAATTTGATTATAAATATACCATTTTATATTAATAAAAAATATATATCTTATGAATAGTTAGATAGATTGTGTTTTTTTATTTTTTTTTATAATTTCGGGTTGTAAATTAATAAACAAGTTAATTATTTTATTGATCCTAATTTAATTGATATTAATTTTGATTAAGTTTTATATCTATATTTAAATAATCAAAATTATATAACTTTCAATTATTTTGGCCATTATACATTTCTTATAATAATAGAAATTAAAAATTATTTTTTGACATATCAAATAAAATATTTATGAAACATAGATACTATAAATAGTGATACTAAATATTATAACATATACACAGGGTATTTTGGTCTTTTCACACTTCCAAATAGAATATTAGAGGGTTAATTAGTCATGGGGGGTGTAATTGTCACAAATTAGATCGTTCGGGGGGGGATGTTTTTCACAAAAAAAGATCGGGAAGTAAGTTGTCACTAGGGGAAAGATTGGGGGGTGTAGAGACATTATCCCTAAGAAAAATAGAGGAAAAGGTACCGTTGGTGGGTGGTAGACTGGGCATCCGTATCAGCTGAGATCGCTCCCGATCTCAGGAGCCTGCAATCTTAAATCCGCTTCGTCCAATTAAGCAACGCTCCAGATTACAGTTGGACCTCTAATTAATTGTGCTGCTCGTCTCTCTGTGGAAGTGTGAAGTCTGCCTCTGCCCATCTGATAAGAGCTCTGCTTCAACAGCATCATTTTGTTTTCTTATTATGGGAGATCTCTTCGTGGGAGAGAGAGCAAATAATAATAATAATAATAAGAATAATAAGAAATTTTGTAAAATCATTTGGTGGTCTAAATAATTTTTTTTAAAAAAAAAACACTAAGAAATAAAATATCGGTACGTAATTTGTAAAATCATTTGGGGTGGTGGTCTTAGCACTGCTCAATCCATCACTTTCCCCCGCCTCTGTTCAAAGGTCTATTAAGTTAGAACTATCATAGAGTACAAAAAATTTTGATAAGCCATCAACAATATTCAAATTGATTGAAATTTGTATTACTTTCAATCTACAAATTAAGTAATGTATCCATAAAAAACAAAGTTCTAAATCGCGATTATAGCGTCACTGCGACAAGGTTTTGGAAAAGCTATCGCTGCTATATCCAATAATTTTATAATTAATAATCTATATTTAATATTATTCATAATATTATATTTAGTTTAACATTATCAAGAGTTCCATAGAGTAAATAAGCAACACAAAATTGCTTATGGAACTATAATATTAGCATTAAACTGGTACAAAATCCAGATTGCAATTCAGAATTTACCTAATATAATATGACCAAATATACAGTGAGCTCAAGCTCACAGAGGCTTTCCGTGAGCTCAAGCTCACAGAGGCTTTCCGTGAGCTTAAGCTCAAAATCATATCATTACTTCCAAATTTGGGTTTATATAGCCCATATATTCTTTATATCAAAATATTGTGGAATACAAAAATTTTTCATTTTTAGAGATTTTTAAGTATTTGTTTTGAATTTTGTAAAAGTGACTATATAATATTAATAAAATATTCAATGTTTATGCATTACTTTTACAAAATTCAAAACAAATACTTAAAAATCTCCAAAAATAAAATTTTTTTGTATTCTACAGTATTTTGGAAAAAGTCGAGCAGAGCAGCAATACAATCGTATGACTGCATAGCATTTCTTTTGTCAAATTGCCAAATTCTAAGTGAGAGAATCTGGAGCGTTGCTTAGTTGGACGAAGCGGATTTAAGGATTGCAGGCTCCTGAGATCGGGAGCGATCTCAGCAGATGCGGACGCGGTAGACTGGTATCTGTTGGCATAATTTGTACATTGATCATATATATACTATATATGCCTACTTGTTCTTGATGAAAAGACATTAATTATATTAAGTAAACCATTACAAAATTGCAAGTAGCATGTATGCTGCCATTGGCACTGAACATACTAGTACAATATATTTTTTTTTTTTATTTTTTTTTTTTGTTGATGTTACATGATCTTATTGGCTACAGAGGGGATCTGATGATCATAAAGGTGAATGAACTTTTACTATTTGGTCTATTCTAGACTTTTTTTTTTAGTATTAAGTCTATTCTAGACTTGCATCAAGGTTCTCTTTTTGCAAAATAAATTAAGAGAGGACTATGAAAGAATAAAAACTTTGGTTCGGTAAATTTTATTTTTATTATTATTTTTATTTATTTATTTTTAAATCATAATGATACAATTTTTTTTGTTTTGTTTTTCCAAAGGGGCACAAGGCCTCAAGAACTTATTGAAGTATCAAGTCAAGTGTGCACAGTGCTGCCTCTAGATTCCAATGCAGTAAAAACTAAAAAGGACACCCACCTGTGTTTGTGTTTTGATTATAATATTGGACATCAAAGGCCTAACCCATTTGTGTTTTGATGTACATAGAATAAAGAGGTAAGCTAGTTAATTTGAGACATATTTAATTGCATGTCCATCCACTCTCTTATGATTAGACATATATAATTAAATGTGTAAAAATTTATTCATAAAAAATCTACATATGCACCTTGATATTTTTTACTCAGGTCTGTTAGATAATTTAGGCAGATATTTATTGGTTTTTATTTAAACAAAAAACAGAGGAAACAAAAATGAAAATACAATATTTGGTCAGTTTCATATATGCAAATTCAGTTCAGAAAAAGAAAACAATTGGTACTTCATTGAACAATTTAAGAATTGATCAATTCAATTTTATCAACAATCAATTTCCATGGCACAATAGTTTGCCATTGCATCAATGCACGTATCAAATTCCACACTATATATATTGATGAAAATTTAACATTATTTTGAGAGGAAGATAAAAAAATTGTAGAACTTGAGCCATTAATTTTTGTTGATACTTAACGCGCACATTAATAAAATCAAAATAATATAATTTTTTGTATACACATAAAACATGATATTTACGACATATTTCATCAATTGGTTTAATTGCTCAGAACTTTAAAATGCAGTTATTTGAGATTTAATTCTATGGTCACCGATCAGTCACGATAAATATAGTTATTTGTCTCTACTTTAATTTGTTTATACTAAATGAATTCAAAAGTATATAAACTTATATAGAGTAAAAATCGTACTCATGATGCATGTATATCATTTTTTAACCGTTTTATTTATCAATGAAGCTGATATATTTAATTATTTTTAGTTAACGACGTGGGTAGTAATTACTATTCAAAAATTTAACATGTCAAGAAAACACAGCATGCCTCAATTAATTGACTGCTGTGATGTACTGATAAAATTATTTAGACTTGACATACTAAAAGTTTGGAAAAATACATGGCATATTAATTTGACGTACGTGCATGTGCTGTGTGTTATATCATGACGTAATTAAAGCAATATAACAAAAATGATGTCATTTTGAAGTTTTTCAGGGCCAGTAACGAAAAGTGTCCTTACATTAAAGGATAAATATAACTTGCCATAAACAATGCCCCTACAACACCCCAATGTGTTTGAAAAAATTTTATAAAAATATCTCTCTTTTCAGAAAATTTTACATAAATATCCTTTATTTCTAAGGAATTTTACAAAATTACCCGACCATGAAAATTTTTACAAAAATGACCCTAATAATTTTACAAAAATGTACTTCTGCCCCACAAAATTTTACAAAAATGACGCTCTTCACCCATATGTCACCTCATCATAGGATTGTGGGGACAAAGTTGTGGAATTGATATCCTCTAATCCGCGGCACCGAAGCCCGGCAGAGAGAGAAGACAGAGAGACCGAGGTGGGACCCACTGAACCGAGGGCCCACCTCGGTCTCTCTATCTTTCTCTCTCTGCCAGGCTTCGGTGCCGCGGGTTAGAGGATAAGCATTCAAAGTTGTGGCATGGTATCATTGTTCTAAATTAAATTGCGCTGGCAAAATGTGCTCCTCATATATAGATTTCCCCCGGCCACAGAGTTACAGTAACCAAGTAGTGTTCTTCTACTTCTTTCCTTTTTTTTGCTCCTGCTCATTCAGCTTCCATATTATATATAACCAATTCAAAACCTGTACCGGTACCATACACCATTCAATCAGTGACTTTGTACATACACTTTGTTGGGTAAGTAACTAATTGATCCAAGAGGAGCTATATACATATATATGGCATCTTGGCATGAGAACCAATACCACATCTCCATCAGCAATGTCAACCTAAACGAGCCTCAGGCGATGCCGCTGGAGAGCTTCCAAGATCACTCCGAATGGGCGCAGTTTTACCGCTCGAACTGCCGCCTCGAGCGGCCTCAGGAAGCGCAATTTGGCATGCCTGATAATGGTTGTGTGCTAGCACCCGTGCCAGGTCGACAACAGCCGCCCGTGTCGGGGTTCCCGCTAATGGAGAACGCCATGTCGTCCTTCCTGCAGAGCGGCACGGAACCGGGAACTCAGGCTCGGGAGGACGGACATGAGGAGGTGGCGGATCGAAAACAGAAGAGAATTATCAAGAATCGCGAATCTGCTGCTCGATCTCGGGCCAGGAAGTTGGTAATCAACTAACAAACTGATCAGTCACATTTTTTTTTTTTTTTTGAGATAAAGATGAGGGTCAAGCCACTCAGATTTTAATATCTATATAGACCTCTCATCCGAGTTTCGAATCTGCAACCTCTTACAGAGAGAGAGTGTTACCCTCTTTTTTTTTTAATTTTCATTGTATTTTCATATTTCATTTTTGTGTTCTAAACTCTAATACACAGCTGATGTTCATCTAACTTTGGTTTCATTTCATGTGGCATATATATATAAAAGGCATACAAAAATGAGTTAGAGAATAAGGTTGCATACTTGGAGCAGGAGCTTAAAAGACTCAAAGAACAAAAGGTACATTTGTTTATTTACATATCCCTTTTAATTTGGGCACAATTATTCTTACTTCGTTTTTTTTTATTTTTTTAACCACCAGGATCAATTTTACTCCCCTTATTTTTTTATCTCTAGGAGTTATATATATTATCACATTTGATTTGTTTTTAAACTATTTTTTGCAAGCTAGGACCACTTCCTTATTTATAATAAAACACATTTTTTTGGGCATGTTCTTCCATAGAAGTAGGGGTGTAAACGAGCTGAGCCGAGCCGAGCTAAGCTAAGCTCAAACTCAGCTGGTTTAATTAACAAGCCAAAAACACAAGCTCGAGCTTGGCTCGTTTAATTAACAAGCTGACTGAGCTAGCTCGTTAAGCTTGTTTATTTTTTAATAATAAAATTTTAAGTATGTTATATCAAAATTTATATAAAAATTAATATTAAATTACTAATAAATATATGTCCATACACATTTTACATAACAATTTGATATATATTTGACTATATGTTGTATAATATATTAATAATCTACGATAAGAGCAGTACAAATTGCCAAGCTCAAGCTCGGCTCATTAGCTTAATGAGCTTAACAAGCGAGCTAATAACGAGTCGAGCCCGAGCCACTAACGAGCGAACCACGAGTCATGAGTTTTTTTGCCACTCCTACATAGAAGTTGGAGGGACTTTACCAAGAAAAGAAAAGTGCAATTTTTTTTTCTTGTATCTATGTCTAATTTTATCTTTTTTATTAATTTTTAACATGCATGATAGGTTTTACATGTGTCTTCATCATATATTTACGTGTTTATATGGAATTATGATCAACTATCAAAGTATATTTATTTCTTAAATAAGAATGTCGTCCAATTCCTTCCTTCCTTCCTTCCTTCCTTCAATTAAAATGATAGTTGATTAAATGAGTGGTTGATGTTCATACTTTTTATTTTTCTTTTCTTCTTGATAAAATGGAGGCGGTCAAGTCTCCAACTTTAATGATGCGCCCGAAAAGGGGAATAAATTAAAGTTGTCATCACATATATAGAGGTATATATATGTAGGAGATTAATTTGTGATAAATAAATTAGCCATGGATAAACCAGTCAATAATACGGCTCTATATAGTGAGATAATTTAATTTTGTCTTCTTTTGAATTCATAGACGAATTACTAACTATAATTTACCAATCAAGGTTGTTTGGAAAATATCAAAATAATGAATTATTTGTTTTCAAAACTTGCTTAGTAATTTTTAACAATAAAGAAAACTAAATATTGTTGCATTGTCGAGTGTTTTAAAATTAATAAACGGATTTGTTTTCTTTTTTTCCTAAATATATCTACAAAATGTAAAATATTTCTTAATTTTGATATCGAGATGATGTAGAGGACTCTGAAATATTTTTTTTCAAATTTGAAAAATAATTGTTTTTTTTGTCCTCATCTATAGTACTGTAAAAAGTGTGAAGTGAACAATTAATAATGTATGTTATAACATATGGCTAGGATTCATCCTTTACCCATCCAGTACATAAAGTACCATATATGATAACATATTCGGAGTTAAAAACTCTCTCTAAATTATGAACCATATATACCCTGCTAATTATACAAAAACTATTATTTTATTCACTCATCAAATGAAATGATTGTTTCTTATTTCTTAAAAAAAAAAAGAACTTGGAAACAAAAATAAAAATAAAATAAAACGTACCACATCCATATATATATAAATGTTTTATCTTAATTTATCACTGTTCTTCTTTTGATGCAACCATGGTTTGCACTGGTTTGTTCCGATTAAGAATCATTCCATCCGGGCACATGGGTGCGGTTGATAATTGAATGGATTTCATATCCTCTGTAGCGCTGCATTATGTAGCGCAGGATGTGAACCGTTGGATCATCTCGAGATTCGAGCTAGCACAGATTCCGAGATGATCTAACGGTTCACATCCTGCGCTACACAATGCAGCGCTACAGAGGATGAGCACTCGAATGGAATGAGCCACTTTTTATATTGGACTACAAGATAAAAATTCATTTGTCGCCCACGTAAATATATATATTGCGGTGTGCATGCATAAGCATAATATATATCAAATCCCCAAAATATTCTATTTGCTTTAGTTGTTATTTGTCTAGGAATTTAGTTTATCCTTCTTAATTTTTGAATAAAAAAATGACTTACAAATTCTGCAAAAAGTGAAACCTAAAACTTGATTATTTTATGAATATTGTATAGTTAATTTTAAAAAATCTTAGACAAATACTTAAATTTTTTCAAAAATGAAAAATTTGTATATCTAATGAGATTTTGATATAAATATTTTACCGAGCCATATAAATAGCAAAATGGAGACGATTTGATATGTTTTTTTAGGTGCGCTCTGCGAAGATCAGCTCTATGAGTTTAAGTTCACGGTATATATATGATATTAAGCCAAACTTTACTATTATTGTAAAATTATAATATCCAAAGAGTCCCCTCCCATTGGCCATTTCCAACTTAAAATAACGTTAATATATCAGTTTAATTTTTTAATTTACCTTATATGAACACCGTAGCACGAATACTTAGAAGGGTATGACCTACCATCTATCCATGAACGGTCCATCACACTCACAAAGTGTGGTGTGATGGGTTCCACCACGTGATTTTTTGTGAATGTGATGGAAATCCATGAATTGACACAAGGTATTTCTCTACTTGGAAAGCCGTGGGTCGTACACACATCGCTGTCTGATTGAACATCAAGCCTTATCTGCAAACATATCTTCAATTAAAACAAAAAAAAAAAAAGAAATGCAATGAGATACTGCATTGTGGAATTAAGTTTTGTTTGTGCATCTGCGCATTGTGGGAGAATAAATTATGAACCACGTAACGAATTTTTTTTCTTCTATGATAAGCTTCATATATTTACTTTAAAAAAAAAAGAAATGAATTTCATATATTTACTTTTACTTTGAAAATGTTTCACGGGACAATCTTTATTTTGACATGTCCACATTCACAATTTAGAATAACTTTGTGTTTACAAATTAAGAGTTGAAAATATATACGAGTAAATTTGATTAATCTGAACTTATAAAACATACAAAACATTTTTTTAAGAACTACATGGATGAGAAATATTAGGAGGACCTAAATAAGTAAATAAGTAAAGAGAAATTATCTTTGTCCCCTTAACTACACCCCTTATCCATCCCCCAAACTAAATTGGTAATATTTTTTCTTTTTTTCTCATACACTCTCATAAATTTTGAGTGAATTTTTTTTATTTTTGATCTTTCTATTGTGTATATATATAAGTGTTTTGTTCGATTGAGGATATGAATTGCAACCGATAAAAGTGATATGTTGTATTTAAAAAAAAAAATTAACTAAAAATGTATTGAAGTGCAATTAAGAGGGTTTTTTAAGGGTGCAGGTATCAACTTAAATAGCAAAGACGAGGATGGACAGAACAAACTGAGTACCAATCTTACCATAGATTAAGACAATACCGTACAATTTTAAGTCATTTAAATTAGATGTTAACGATTTCATATCTTGTAACAGTTCCTTGTAACCTTGTTTAAACTTATCATACTGTTACAGTTTTAGTACCCTGTGCTAAATGGGTAGAATTATTTTTGTAAATTCACTTGCAAAACATATAAAATCCATCATTTCAAATTGCAGGAGCAGGATGCAGCGGAGAAGTTGGCAGTGAAGCAGGATTCAAAGAGAGTCCCAATTCGGCGTGTAAACTCAGGGCCATACTGATGATTTATTGCACCCAAAAGCAGCTCAAGGGATGCACCTGTGCATTACATTATAATCAAGTTATATAATCCTGATTCCTAAAAGAACCATTGCTTTCTCTTGAATGCTTTGTAGTATGTTTTTTTTTTTTTTTTTTTTTTTTTTTGGTCTCTTCTTCAACTATTTCTGATTTGTGTTTGTGTTTGTGAACCAAATTAGCTAGACCCACTAATTAATTAATTTAGTTTCTTTCAGTGGTGCCCCCAAATTGGACCTTTTATTCAGTTATTAACAGTTATTAGCAATATTTTCTTTCCTTGCTGATATTAAATCAACATTATCAGCTGTAATGTAAGCCTGTAATTTCCTTGGCCCAATTCTGTTCTACATTTTAATTCCCCTGCTATGGTGTGGTGGGCTGTGTATGTTTACATACTTTTAATTTGGTTCATACTTCATAGGCCTCCATTTCACACAAGGAAACAGAATGTAATAAAAATACCCATCACTGTACATAATTCTCTCTTCGATGGGCTTTATAGAAGAAGGCCTGGTTTTGACTTAGAAGCTCCGTGCAAATCTAACCGTCCGATCAATCGAACGGCTGATAAGTACAAGAACTTGCTTAAGCGGGCCGCTCTATCTCTCTCGCAAACCAAAACCCTAACCCTAGTTTCTTCCATCCATCCGCCTCTCCTTCCTTCTCCCTCCCTCCCTCCCACTCTCCGCCTTGTTATATAATCCTCCCTCCGCTCCTCAGTTCTCCGATCACTGGTTGCCGGTTGGCGACTTGATTTGCTCTTCTTTTGTTTATACTATATTCTGAATGGTCTTTGTTTCTAAGTTATGAATTTTGTGTGGGGGGCGAATGAGGAACAAATGAAACAATGGGTAATTTGCATCTGATTGTGCAGTGATGCAACCCTTTCAATCACCTTGGAGATCTGATGCCTCCTTCCTTCCATTTCTTTCACAATTTCTCTGTCGATACCTTTTATTTCTTCTGTGATTTTGTCTTGTTTGAGCTTTTTTATTTTTGTCACAGTTTTGAAATTAATTGTTTTTATTGCTTGTTTAAATTAAGCATACAAGGGTTGAGATGAGGATTGATATTGTTTCCCTATTGGTTTGATGGCCGGCATGATGGCTATTCATGTATTAGCTCTATCTGATCTCCCTTTTATCATTTCATTATCTCTTTTTAAGTTGTGATATTTCATTATGTTTTGAAAATAGCAGATGGCCAATTTGAAATCTTGCTGTAGTAATTAATTAATCATGATTGGTTTATGTTCAGACTAAAAATTTACTTATGCGAATTTAATTAATGCAAATGGGATGGCAAAATTAAGTAATGAAATGGTTAATCATGATTTCCTGCTGAGTTTGCTTCAAAGTAGGTGAAAAGGAAAATAAATAGTAGTGTACATAAGGGTTTTTTCTGCAAATTGAAGATTGGTTAGATGCACAACGTTTTGAGAAAGAAAAAGACCAATTAACATCTGGATATAAGTCAACAATTACTCCACCGTCCAGTTTTAATCAACTGTTGCTTTATTACTGTCCGTCCAGTTTAGAAAATTATACGTGGGATTATTGGAGTGCAGATTTTGAATTAATTTTTTAAAGTTACTATGATGAAATGGAAATTTAACAAATGAATTATTGATAGTATTTCAGTTGATCGTTCCATTTATCAAACAGAAAGAAAAAAAAAATGTCGTTGATCGTTCCGTATTTACAACGGAATAAAATTTTGTTCTATCGATTGTTTTGTTTATATAATGGAATAATAGTCAAAATGTCTAAAATTTTTTTGTTATCAATTGCCTATACCTCTGTACCAGTATCCATATACCAGAACCCCGGGACCAGTACCAGTAGTACCAACTAAGCTTACATCAATTTAATAATATACACCAGATTGATCAAAAATGTTTCATGCGTTGAGGTTTTTTTCTAGAATATTCAGCAGCGTTGGGAAATAGAAGGGACGGTTGGAGTGGTCATTGTTGTAGCAGTCACGCTATATTGGATCAGTCGGCGCTACAAATTCAACTTCCTCGGCACGTGTAAAATGAGAGGCCTTATGCTGACATGCCAAGTTGAGCAGCCGGCTCAGTCAACCACCGGCGGTGGCGACGTCGAGATTGAGATGATATCATAAGGACTTGTATTTGTATTTTATTTTTTTCTTTTTTGACAAGTTGGGTGCATATAACGTGTTATACATTAGTAAGCTCCACAATATGGGCTATCCTGCATGTCATTGGTTCAGTGGTGCTGCTAGTGCGTCGTTGTTATTCGGTTGCTCCGACTATAATACTTCAGAAAACGCATTTTCTTACAAAAAAAAAAAATTGATAAAATTTGAATGTGTGGAAGATAATATGCGGCGTGCAGCTGCATATGTGGATCTATATGGGTCTGTTCGTTTAGCAGGAAAAAACGGAGAGTTGGTTTCCGCATAAAATGGTTTTATTAAGAAAAGGAGAGTACAATTCATTGTGTTCATTTGGTAAGAAAAGAAAATATGGTTTTCTTTCCATGCGTTTAGATTGGATCAGAATGGAAAATGTAAAGGAAAAGCCCAAACGTTGCCAGCTTGGGAGTAGGTACATCACTTCTCTCAAAAAAAAAGTAGGTACATCACTCCATGTCTCCATGTCTCCATCTCAACAGTTGGAATGTTGGAATTAAGCTCGTACCAGTAAAAATTATTCCCAGTACAGTGTGCCAGTAGAGGTACTGGTACCCCTTTAATGGAATGCTTTAATTGTAATGTGAAGAACCTTCATATCTTTGTCCATAGATTGGATTAGAATGCTTTGAAATGAAAACAAATTGACAGCAAAAACAACTTAAGATTGCAGCTCAGTAGCTCACACTCTAGAAAATTAGCAAATTGAATTGACAAATATACTCTAATAACATAATCTGTCATTATTAGATTACTAATAGGACAAAATAAAAAAGTGCTCATACCACGACTAATGACAACATATCAAACGAAACACTCTCAAGAAAGCATAAAGTTAAATAACCAGTTTTTTCTCGATTCTTCGCTACGTGCTAGGAACACGTCTGCTTCAATCTCATTTTCCTTTTTCAGTAACCAACTATATGCTTGTAAAATAATCTCTTAATTTGCATCAGGGGACTTAGATGCATTGAGAGCGGCCAACAATTCTCTTTTCCATCGAGTTGTAGGGTCTATCATACAATCGGCTATTTGTTCCAATTTGTCAACTAGATGATAGATGACTCATCATTATCGTATATCCGTCTAATGTACTTGGCACGATCACTACTACCATATTTCGAGATACGTTTGTGGATGCTCGAGCACATGCTAATGTGCTTCATAATGATGATACAAATCAAAAGAAATGTTATCTTCCTTTTTGTTGTCTCTCTGCCAATGGCATCATCTTCCTGTAAATCCATATCTACAAATTTTATGAAGAACACTATACTGGTAAGGATCCAAATGAGGTTAAGCTGCTAACTAATTAATCAGATGGCAAAATTTATCATATGTATGAACTTTGTATGGTTCACTGAAAACTTCGCAAAAAGAAAAAAAAAAATTTTAAGCAAATTTTGATCAAAGAAAAAAAATGCATTCAAATACTAACAGTACCAATACAAATGAAAGCTCACAAGAATATTCAAAAACAGAAGTTCAAAGCAGAAGATTTCTTATCAGAACTAATCTACCTAATCTTTATAGAACCTCTATCAGAGACTTTCATATACCCTCTCTAATGTAGGATACTATAGATAATTAAAACAATAGGTGACAGAGCCCAATTTCTGTACTGGTTATTATGCTATAAATCTGCTTCAGTCTTTTGTAATTTTGACAAGAATACTGCCATCGCAAAGACACCCAAATTTCTGTACCAGTACTTATTATTTTCCAAAATTGATTGTTGAGACAAGTCAGTTTTAAATCAGATGCATCTGCAAGCAAACTAGAGAATAATGAACTAAAAATATAGGTTTAAAAACACTAACTGCAACTGTAGCATTAATTTATCTTGTACTGCATTCTCAGCCCTCCTGTCCCCTACCTAAGAAGTCAATAAATTAACCCCACTAAAAACTCCAAACTGGTAGAGAAAACGTGTTTGAGGGTACAATGTTTGTGCACATAGCACAGATGACAGATGTACCAGTTAGAGACTGTACCAATTGATCGGAACACTTCAAAGGGCAATAAAAAAAATGACATTCAAAGAATTATATATTTATGTGGTAACTACTATCAGAGCATACACAGCAATGTTAGTCGTATGTACAGCAAAAAATACAACAGAAAAAAAAAGTTAAAATACTATCACTTTTTCACCCAAGAACTCAAATGAAATAGGGGCTGTGCGATGGGGCTGCCTAAAAAAAATCAAATGAAATAGGGGAAAAAACAAAAGAATGAACCTCAAATTGCAGCAAAGGAGCGAAGAAGAGCAGCAATGGTACAAAGGAAAGTAGAAGAAGGAAGCCTTACTGGCGGGAGATAAAGCGCGGGAGCGAAAATTATACGCTGGAGGGGGAGATCGTCGATCGCCGAGTGTTTTCGTTTTCGTTTTCCGTCGAAAAAAAGGGAAAAACGAAAACAGACGTTTTCAGTGAAATACGGAAAGGTTTTCTCAGCAAAAGTTGTTTTTAATCGTAAACGAACGGACAGAAATCCAAATTACACGGAAAAGAATTTTCGGGGTCTGTTTTACGTCCAAACGAACAGACCCTATATGCGATATGCCGCAAATACAGTTTTATATGTTGATTTATATATGCAGTATATATAATCTAATCTATCATCATTCATTTTAAATGTATATTATGTTGCAAACTAATAAAATCATTTTAAATGTATATTATGTTGCAAACTAATAAAAAAAAATTTTAAAATTCGGATGTAGCACGTTATGTGGTGCGAAACAGGAAGTCGTGGTTCAATTAAAAATTAGTAGGTAGAGTTAGTGTTTTCTATTAGTGATATAACTAAAAATTAGTGGGTGGGGTCTATTATAAATAGGTCCCTACTCGATCCCCCTGAAATCAACAAGAGTTTAGTAGTTTTACCAACCAACCAAGCTCACATCAATTTAATAATATACACCAGGTCGATCGAAGATGTTTCATGCGTCGAGGTTTTTTTCTAGAATATTCAGCAACGCTAGGGATTAGAAGGGACGGTTGGAGTGGTCATTGTTGTAGCAGTCGCGCTATACTGGATCAGGTGGCGCTACAAAGTCGACTTTCTCGGCACGTGTAAGATGAGAGGTCTTATGCTGATGTGCCAAGTTGAGCAGCCGACCCTGTCGACCACCGGCGGCGGCGACGTCGAGATCGAGATGGTATCCATGAGGACTTGTATTTGTATTTTATTTTTTTCTTCTTTGACAAGTTGGGTGCATATAACGTGTTATACATTAGTAAGCTCCACAATAGGGGATATCTTGCATGTCATTGGTTCAGTGCCACTGCTAGTGCGTTGTTGCTATTCGGCTGCTCCGACTACAATACTCCAAAAGACACATTTTCTTACGAAAAAATTGATACAAATTTGAATATGTGTGGATAATAATATGCGGCATGCAGCTGCATATGTGGATCTATATATGCGATATGCCGCAAATGCAGTTTTATATGTTGATTTATATATGAAGTATATAAAATGTACATCATTCATTTGGTGCGGAACAGTAAGTCGTGGTAATTTAATTAAAAATTAGTTGGCAGAGTTAGTGTTTTCTATTAGTGGTATAACTAAACGTTAGTGGGTGAGGTCCATTATAAATAAGTCCCTAATCGGTCCCTTCTCAATCCCCTCTAAAATTAACAAGAGTTTAGTAGTTTAGGGTTTAGGGTTTAGTAGTTTACTACCAACCAACCAAGCCCCACATCAATTTAATAATATACAAAACATCGATCGAAGATGTTTCATGCGTCGGGGTTTTTTTCTAGAATATCCAGCAGCGCTGGGGAATAGAAGGGACGGTTGGAGTGGTCATTGTTGTAGCAGTCGCGCTATACTAGATCAGCTGGCGCTACAAACTCGACTTTCTCGGCACGTGTAAGATGAGAGGCCTTATGCTGACGTGCCAAGTTGAGCAGCCGTCCCTGTCGACCACCGGTGGCGACGACGTCGAGATCGAGATGGTATCCATAAGGACTTGTATTTGTATTTTATTTTTTTCTTCTTTGACAAGTTGGGTGCATATTACGTGTTATACATTAGTAAACTCCACAATAGGGGCTATCTTGCATGTCATTGGTTCAGTGCCGCTGCTAATGCGTCGTTGTTATTCCGCTGCTCCGACTACAATACTCCAGAAGACACATTTTCTTACGAAAAAATTGATACAAATTTGAATATGTGTGGACGATAATATGCGGCATGCAGCTGCATATGTGGATCTATATATGCGATATGCCAAATGCAGTTTTATATGTTGATTTATATATGAAGTATATATAATCTAATCTATCATCATTCATTTAAAATGTACATTATGTTGCAAATTAATGAAAAAGAAATTTAAAAATTCGGTTGTAGCACGTTATTTGGTGCGGAAAAGTAAGTCGTGGTAGTTTAATTAAAAATTAGTTGGTAGAGTTAGTGTTTTCTATTAGTGGTATAACTAAAAATTAGTGGATGAGGTCCATTATAAATAAGTCCCTACTCGGTCCCTTCTCAATCCCTTCTGAAATTAACAAGAGTTTAGTAGTTTAGGGTTTAGGATTTAGGGTTTAGTAGTTTACTACCAACCAACCAAGCCCCACATCAATTTTATATACATAACATCGATCGAAGATGTTTCATGCGTCGGGGTTTTTTTCTAGAATATCCAGCAGTGCTGGGGAATAGAAGGGACGGTTGGAGTGGTCATTGTTGTAGCAGTCGCACTATACTGGATCAGCTGGCGCTACAAACTCGACTTTCTTGGCACGTGTAAGATGAGAGGTCTTATGCTGATGTGCCAAGTTGAGCAGCTGACCCTGTCGACCACCAACGACGGCGACGTCGAGATCGAGATGGTATCCATGAGGACTTGTATTTGTATTTGTATTTTTTTCTTCTTTGACAAGTTGGGTGCATATAACGTGTTATACATTAGTAAACTCCACAATAGGGGCTATCTTGCATGTCATTGGTTCAGTGCCGCTGCTAGTGCGTCGTTGCTATTCGGCTGCTCCGACTACAATACTCCAAAAGACACATTTTCTTACGAAAAAATTGATACAAATTTGTATATGTGTGGATGATAATATGCGGCATGCAGCTGCATATGTGGATCCATATATGCGATATGTCAAATGCAGTTTTATATGTTGATTTATATATGAAGTATATATAATCTAATCTATCATCATTCATTTAAAATGTACATTATGTTGCAAATTAATGAAAAAGAAATTTAAAAATTCGCATCTAGCATGTTATTTGGTGCGGAACAGTAAGTCTCGGTTTAACTAAAAATTAGTGGGTAGAGTTTGTATTTTCTGTTAGAAAATTAATTAGAAATAATTAATTTATATATTTTAGGATTTTAACAAAATGCAATTTAAGTTTCTAACTAATTAAAATATTCATAACTATATATATTTTATGCGAATTGATGAGATTATGGGCTGGCCACCCATCATCAATTCAGAAGCTTAAATGTAATTTCATCTTAAGTAAGTTTTTATAGGCGTTGAATATATATACCCGTTGCATACATTAATTTATTTATCCATTATTACTCTTACTCGTCAAGTGATAACGTATCCAATTAACATGACTTGATTGGGTACAGTGGTGTTATACACGGTGAATTAATATTTGACCGTTGTATTTATTGGGTACTCGTATTTATTTTTTATTTTTTAATAGCAACTATACAATATTAATAAAAATAATCAATATTTCATACGTAACTTTTTAAAAAATCTAAAATATATACTTAAAAATCTCTAAAAATATAAAATTTTTGCATGCCACATGATTTTTTATATAAATAATTTATTGAGCCATATAAATCAAAATTTGGATATGATTTGATATGTTTTTTGTGTTAAGCTCACGGAAGACCTCTGTGAGCTTAAAAACACCAGGATTTACTCCATATTTTGCATCAAAATAATTGAAACTAGTATATTCTAAAGTAGTGCAGATTTGTTTTAGCTCTACTAAGGTTTGGTAGTTTAGCTTTGTCAGTTCGGTGATAGGAGGTTGAAAGTAATCTGGAACCAAGTTATGAGTCACGCGGCTCATGTCTGTTTAATTTACATTCAAATGATGTATTAATGTATAATTTAGGTATAATTATGTGATTACGACGTAATCAAGAAAATTAAAGCAACAAATCTTTCGGTATTTTTTTCCAGTCAGTCAGGTTGGCCCCACCATCCTTTCCGCAAACGATGCTTTCTTTAAAAATTCTTTTCAGGCCTTAAACGGTCGACTTTCAGTTACCTAATACCCCCGAATTCCCACGTAATTACATCACTGCCACAAGCAACCGCTCGATCCATCACCTCTCCGTATTCGCTGTTATTTCTCTACAAAAGCAGTCCCCTCTTCCTCTATCCTACACCGTTGGATCCGAATACACGGACCCGATACGATCATTTAGTTTGATCTCACGGCTTGGATTAAACAAAAGGTCAAACTTTTATCACTGGAGAGCAGGCGATATCTGCTTCGAATATCCCCAGCACCTCAGCGCCGAGTGCTTATCCTCTGCTACGCAGTATTTACTAAGCAACGATTCAACGATGTAAATTAGAGGTAGCTCTCTTGAGATTGAGTTCCACGAATCTCAAAGCAAATCCAACGGTTCGACTGCTGCGCATTATTTTCCTGCGCAGTAGAGGATATGAACTCCTCCTCCGCGCCCCTCAGTGGCAATGAAGTAAAATTCGAAATCGAAATCTCGTTCTGACAGACTGTCTAGCGCTCATTTCATTTCATTTCTCTCTTTTTTGTCTCTTCTAATTTTCTTCTTCACTCTTTTCTTTCTCTCTAATCTCTCTTTCGTTCGCAGTCCCAATTCAAGAAACGAGATTTAAGGTTTTCAACTCGATCGGGAGGTTTCGGAACGAGAAATCGAACAGCGACGAATAGGTAGTGAAATCGGCGAGATCTGCAAGGTTTGGGAGTGAAATCGCGCTCCAAAGGTACAGTCTTTCTTCAAATTAGCGGCGGTAGAGTATGTAGGTAGGTAGGTAGGTAGGTAGGTTCTTTCATTCATTGAGGGATTGAATTGTTGCCGTCTAATCAAGAAGAGAAAGGTGGATGATTGTGGCAAGTGTTTGGGAAACAGTGAATAAGTAGGGGAAATTTTATGTCCGTAACCTGTTCGATGAATTGCCTGACCAAAAACTTCTGTTTGTAAGTAACCTAGGAGCGTACTTCACATTGAGTGAATATCGGTAGTGATTTGTGCAGTGGTAGTAGAGTATTTTGTATCATGGATGGAAGTTCGCTCACAACCTGCTCGACGAAATCCTTGACTGAAACTATTATCTTTGTTATCATGTGGGGGTTTTATTATTTACAGATGTTTTGAAAACTGATCATGTGTTTTTGTCTCTTTTTTCTCTCAGATTGAAAGAAACGATGAGGAGATTTTTTTCCTTCAGATCTAGCAGCCAAGCTAATGACAAGACTCCTCTGTTGCCAACCAGCAAAAGCAACTGTCAGCAATGGGCAGAAGGGGATGCGGCTTTTAGTGGGTCCAGAACACCCGATGACTCGGTTTCTAAATCAAGGAAGCATTTTGAACATGAACTCTCGAGTCCTCGCTTAACAAGAAGCCTCTCGTTCTCATCTCCAGCTCCGTTCCATGATGCAGATGAGTACGATTCCAACTTCTCTCAAAATTTTGGTGGATCGCCTCGGATTTATCAGAATCCTAACCAACAAGTTTCTGATTGTCCAATTCAGTAAGTTCATCCCTCTAGAATCCTACAAAAAAATCCCTGATGAATTCATTTGAAATTGTTTTCTGTGATAGTTCACTACTATATTTCTGATTGCTGTATCAAAGTTAGGATTAGAGAACTACAGTACCATGTTACATGTTATTTTTATGATGAATGATACAACACAAATAACCTAAACTTTTTTTTTTTTTTTTGTTGAAACGATACCTATAACCATCGTCAGTAACTTTCAATAGCAGGTTGTTTCTATTATTAGTAAGTTTTATCAACCATTTCCCATATGTATTATTTCTAAATATATGAATCTCCTCTGGGAAGTAAGAAATAACCTAAAATTATATAGGTGAAGTCATGAACAGAGGTTTTAACAAGATGAACATGCACTCTATTAAATTAAACATATGACTTCAGTTTGCATTTTCTTCAAAGAAAAGCAAATAAATTGGTTGATATAAATTTTCAACAACAATATAACTTATAGCATGCAGACTCCTTTTTTTCATCTCTGTTGAAACTAAGGTTAACATTCATTTTATATTCCGTTGAGGATATACAAACAGGAATTTTTTTGTGAATTATATGAATGGCTTATTTAAATCGTTGACTTGGAAAGGAATTGAGTTGTGCACATGAGAGTGAATTATCTTCTGTTAATAAGGGATAAGAAATTATTACTGAGATGTACAATGGTCACATGAATTAAAAGTTTTTGTTGTGTCAAAGAAAAAAAATGTTGTGTACATATCATCTGCATTTTAGTATGGAGACTAAAAGCAATGGAACATACACGGAGTTAAATTTCAAACCCAGTTGTGAGAAATATAACACCTCCCACTTTATATGGAGACTGAAAGCAGTGGAACAAATGAAGTGGAGATTGCATCTCAAACCAAAATTTTTTAATTTTTCTGATGTTTCTTTTGTTTGCTCGTCTATTTAGGTCCTTTTGTATGCTTAGGAGTACTATTGACAATATGATCTTCTTTTATTTAATTCTGCCATCTTCTTATTTGCAGCCGGCATTTGGTGAGGCACCCAACCTCAAGGAACGGCCCCAGTGATGTCACTTACTTTGATAACACTAATTCCGACTCTTCTTTCATCTCTAGAGTTCCTGTTAAAAGCCAGTCTGCACACATCACAAACCTCCCAAACATAAGCAATTTCCTTGATGTGTACATAGAGGGGGAGCAGCAACAAGAAGAAATGAGCAACCCACCAGGAGAAAACCGGAGCACATTTTTTGATACCAACAAGGAACCAGATTCACTCTCTAAGAAAGTGTCTGCTCTCGGTCTAGGGAAGCCTCCACGGCCCTGTTCCAGGGAGTCAAATTCTGTTAGAGAGGCTATAGATTTTGAGTCTGAGACAACTTCCAGTGTTGAGGATATCTACGAGGATACGTCTGATGCAAGGGTATTTTCATCAAATGCTGTAGCCAAGGTATATGATGTGGATGAGACGTTAATGAGGAAGGCTCAGGCGGTTGACGAGATACTTGCACGTCTCTCTCAAGAGACCTTTGAATTGGATAGGCTTCATCAAAACAAGGTACTATATTTGGTCCCAATTTCAAATCTAATGAATTAATACGCGCATCAAAAAACTTTCAGAATAAATTTTGCTTTGCTCTTTTACTTTTTAACTGCAATTGATCCTGTAATTACCACTAAAATAAAACAAATAATATCTGGTTCTATTTCAATATTTCAACAGGTAACTGCTAGATCTCTCCTTGCAAGAATTCGAGAGATAAATGAAGACAAAAGGTATCTCGTGCTGGAGCTATCCACTCAGATTAAGTCTAGACTAGCTGAGCGGTCTGATTTCAAGGAGAAGTACAGAAACTCAAGGCTAGAACTGGAGGAGTGCATGAGGCAGCTTGAAATGGAGAAGATTGAGCTTCAATTAGACCAGGAAAGAAAGCTTGACTGGAATTCGAATGATTGGTCGCACAAGGTAGGCAAGTATGAGTTGGAGGAGAAGAGGCTTAGAGATAGAGTTCGAGAACTTGCTGAACAAAATGTGGCACTTCAGAGAGAAATATCCTCTCTGAAATCAAGAGAAGGAGAAATTCATGCTAAAAATGCGGATTATGAGGCACAGTTGGATAAAGTGAGGAGTGAGAATTTGGAGCTTAAACAGTCATTAATGGAAATGACAGAAAGTTTTAAAGTGGCTGAGGGACAATTAGGTCATTTTCAGATGAGCTATAAAGATAAAGAAGAAGAAACAAGGGTCTTGCGTAAGGCAATTCTAAGGCTCCAAAGAACTTGTAATGACCAAGAAAAGAGCATTAGCAGTTTGATACATGACAAAACACCAGGAGATAAAGATAGTTGGTATCATACTGAGATTTCAAGGCTTATTGGTGTGGAGCAAACTCTTAGACGAGAGCTTGAATCATGCAGGACAGAAGTAGAGACATTAAGGCGTGAAAACATTACCTTCTTGGAGAGACTAAATAAGGGTAAAGATGGTAATGGTCATGGTTTTGTTCGACTTGAAGAAGAAATTCGTCAAAGGGTTGATTGTTTGCAAGGAAAGGGGCTTTGTTTGCTTGACGAGTGTAACCAAGTTTGTAGTGGGTTGTTGAAATGCATGAAGAATAGGTATAGAGAAAGTTTTGAGGGCCAGAATGGAAATGAGGAGAGCTACTCATTGATACAGTATACTCTTAAGTGTGAGGCCATGAAAAGGGGGGTTGAGGGTCTAAAGAGGAGCTTGCAATGTATCTCATCAGTATTGGATGAGAAATCAAGTGTTGAAAAATCAAAGGAAACTTCAGAGATACAAGTTGTGAATAATCCATCAGAGGTAATTACAAAGAAAATGTTTATATAATATGAAGTTTGTCAATATTTATTAGTCAGGTACAAAACATTTGTATTGTTTTCAATAATTTCATTTTCAGCCAAGAAATTGTATATAGTGTTACCCCACCTAAAATTTGTTGAACATCTGGCCAGCATCCAAGGTGATTTGTTTTTGCATATCATCAAAGTTTGTTTTTAATGAAGTTGTATGATTGTATCCATTATCTAATCAACAAGTCGAATTTGGTAAAGATTTTTTAATAATAAGATTTAGTCACCTGATAATATCTATTTTATATGGTACTGCTTGAGCTAATTTATATGTGACAAGTTCAGGTAATGTCACAATTGCTTGTTTGCAAGAGTTTGACTGAGCTTCATACATAAAATTGGATAGGTTATGCTGGAAGAACAATTGAAATTGGAGGTCATGATCAACAAAATCTTGCGAGAGAATTTGTTTTCAAAAGAAAAGGAAATCGAGCAATTACAGGAGGAGGTAGCACTGCTAGTGAGTGGTGATCAGCTCTCGCAATGTGAGATACAGCGAATGCAAGATGAGATTTCATGCCTCACTTACAAGACTAGGGACATGGAAATTCAGGTGTTTCTCACTTCCCCTTTTACGAGTAACTGGTTTTTGCTTGTAATGCGGTTCATATCATCTCAGGTACCTGGGTTAAATCTTTCTGTAAAGGTTTGGTGGGAGGATTAAGATCTCTTTCCATAGACCAGTTGTTTATCTTGCTATTGATTTTAAGCTAAAACTTGTTATTTACTATTATCAAAACAAGGGTAATTGCACTAAAGGGACATTCTTTGGTCTTATTTTGTATCATTGTCCTTTTCTTCCTGCTGTTTGGAACTCGTACTGTTATACATGCACAAAACGAAGCACAGAATAATTGGTGCCTTTTTGCTTGTGGCTAATTAAACAGACAGGGAAGAAAGAGGAGCGGATCAACCAATTGCAAGAGGAGCTTCAAGAAACAGTCAAGGAATTGACAGCCACTCGCTCGATGCTCAAAACAGCCATGGAGGAGAGAGATTTTGCATCTCATGAGGCAGCACAGCTTCAAAAGGCCAACAAGGATCTGACAGATGATGTTGCCTTCCTTCACAAACGGGTCGAGTTGCTAGATGAGGATTTGCTGCTCAAAGATGGCCAGATCACCATATTAAAGGAGAGCATTGAAAAGCCTTTCAGAGATGATCTTTGTTTTGAATGATAACCGGTTGCCAAAAAAATTTAAAAATCATAAACCATATTTCCTTGAAGCAAATATTCTGTATAGGCTATATGTTTTTTTTTGTTTAGGGAATTAAGCTTGTTTTGACTTAGTTGTCACCTGTCAGAAAGGTAAAGAATTATAGGTTGTAGATGGTTTACTCTTTTCTTTGTGTTTTGAGTGATAGTGGCTAACAAATAACAAGAAAAAAAAAAAAAGAGTATGTGTTTGCTTACGTGGATATCTCATAAACCATGACACTACTATAGAAATCATTTGCTTGAAGCAATTATTTTGTACAGGTGATACGTGTTTGCTTTTGCATATTAAAAAACTTGTTATGACTTGGTCAGGAATATAAAAGGATTCTAGATTTTTTTCTTCCCCCTTTTACTCCTGTGGTTTTATTTTCATTAACAAAATTGTTCCTAATGTATTGTGCTGTATTCATTGTTCATACACATTATTATAATTTTATATTTGTGTATCTGATTTTCCTTATTTGCTACACATATGCTAGCCAGAGAAGCTCAAGATTCCAATCTTAGCGGCTTTTTTTATTTGAATAAAAATAATTGAAAGTAGGTATCCTTTTTAGAGGTGAATCTAAAGGCATCGTGTGATCCGAGAGAGGGCAGTGGGGTTACAATTAAGAAATCCCTCTTATTTCAGGTGAGTCACGCCTGATCATGTGGTTTTGATTAAATTATAATACATTGTATCTTGAATCCTAATCAGGGGCTTATATGGTCAAAATTTAGGCAAGATGATTTGCCACTACTCATTGGACCTGTTTGATCAACAAGAAAATGTAGGAATTTCAAAAATTACCGGAAACATGTTTCAATCATTTCAGTTTTTAGGTTCTTTGTTTCTATCGTGGATATTTGATGTAGAAGAAATTTGGATTCCAGAATTGTTTTTCTTGTGTTTGATTAGCTAGAAATGAGAAGAGGTAGAGTGGAAAAGATGAGTTTTTGGGAGTAGTGGCGAAATAATGAAGGAAAATTTTATTTTCTGGTGAAAACGGATTGGAAAACAAAGTGAAGGAAAAGGGGGACAATCTCCAGACAAGAATCATCTATCCTAGAAATTTTTGCCATTAAACAACAACATCAAATTAAGATCGTAAAAAATCTATTATTTTCCGTCCTTTCCTATCATTTTTCAGCATATCAAACAGGCCCACCGTGGAATTATAGTTAACGGGATTGTTACATTATTATTACTCGTATGCAAGTGACAAACTGTAACCAATTAAGCTAGTAGCATTATAGAATTAAGGCTAATTAACATCTGGAATAATTATGGCAAGTGCTTGAAGATATTCATAAACACATACTCCATCAAGGTTTCTCAAGCAAACTCTGAACTTCACCAGATAATTAACTGTTAGTTAAAATCCAAATGTAATGCAACTGTGCAAGGTGTTAACTTTTACCTTTATTTTTGTTTTCATGAACTGGCAGCATGCAGAATGTTTACTATTTTGTTACTGCCACAAAAGGCAGAGAAGCTACTATTCTTTCAGAGCAGTGAAACCTTCTTTCCTCTGGTCCAGGAAGCTGGTAAAACAATTAAACAACTGTGATTTCTGTAAGTTTCTGGGGGGGATCAATCCACATGCCTCTGGCAGACAAACATTCAAAATTGGTACAGTCTTCCATCCGCTACTAGAGTAGTTTATTATAGTAAAAAAAAAAAATAATCAAAGCACACATGGTGTTTGATGCTTAGCAAATGGAAAGAGTTAAACTTGAATATGTAAGGTTGAACCATGAAGCTTGGTTCCATGTTAGCCTTTACAACTGTCATTAAATTTTATTGTCAATTTTATTAATTACCAGTGGCATCTTGTGGCCACAGTACAGTCTAATTTATACCAAATTGAGCTTAATCTACTCCATTTGAATAAGAATTGGAGGAACCAATTATTAATACGTCGACTTTACTACAAGTTCTTACCATTTTAAAGTACATTAATACTTCAATTGTGTCATCTCTGTACAAAGAAAACTGGAGAGGAAGGGTGCACTGATATGCTGATTTAACCTGCATAAATCGAGTTCAGCATGTCAGATTTCAGCTTCTCATTTCATTTCTTCTTTACTGCCAACAAAAACCATGAAAACTCTGCTGAAACTCATGCTTCTGTTATCCGTTATGATTTTCGTTAGCTACACGGTTTTCCTTCAGCCAACAATTGAGATGAACTCGGGCAGAGCCCGACTCCATGGTAGAAAGTTACTAAATTCAAGTTCTACTTCTACAAACACAGAGAGAATTGATGCAAGAAATTTGAACCCCAAGAGAGGCGTCGATGCAAGTTTGAAAAAGGTGCCAAGAAGCAGATCGAATCCCATTGGGAACTAGAGCGCGAATGCCGGTAGGAAGTAAAGAAAGCTGCTTTTTCTTCTTCTTAACTTAGTTTCTAGATTAGGTGGTGACCTGATTTGGCAATGGTTAGTAGAAGGTCTTTCAATTTAGATAGATTCATAGAGTCACATATAACAAGAAAATAAATAAAGATCTTCTAATTTTGTAAATTTAGTAACTTTTGATGCACTTATTATTCTTTTTTTTTTCCTTAATTACTTGTTCTTAACATTTCATTTAGCATTTTTCCCATTAATTAGTGTTAATTTATTTGAAACAGCTGCTTGCAAAATTCTGGGCCCAAAATAAAAAAAAAAAAAAAAAACCAAGTTTTAAACCCAGAAATTTATAAACTAATCCACGCCAAGAGAAAAAGGTTCCTGCAGTATAAGAAATTAAGTTACCAGTATTGTCAGTAACCAGCAAGAACAGTAGAGTATATACTGGTTAAAAGATCATGTAACCAAAACAAAAGGGCTTATAAATTGAAAAGCAGTCTTTACTATAATTTTTCTTAGATGTTGGAGATCTTCAGGGTTGAGTGTAACTTTACTGGTACAATGATCTCAATCTCAATTTTTCGTTCGATCGACTATCTAAGCTATTATTCTGGATACCCAACACAGGGCTGAGGAAGGGATTAAGATAACTGAAATTGCACAATACCGTGCTCGATGAAATCCATTCGGATATTTTTCCTAGTCACGTAGGATCTCCTCTGCATATTCTTATCATTTGAGTTGATGAAATTCATCTGGTAATATCAATTTCATGAGTTCCCCTTCAGATTTGCCATATATTTTATCAGTATATGACCGGATCTTAAGTAAGCTGTGCCTGTGAGCCATCAGATGTTAAAATAGTTAAACAGGTACTGAACATCTGACATGAGACGAGATTGCGTTGTATCTGGTGCCTGGTTCCCAGAATAATACTTAAACTGGTACTGAAAATCAGATGTTGAAATTGCAAATGCACCCCTCCCCCTCTCTCCCCCAAAACCCCCAACACACACACAAACAGAACTACAAAATGAATTAGACCAAAGAAAAAAGAAATGACCCCTTTGTATATCCTGCTCATGGTGACACAGATGATTCATCTTTCTCGATTTGTCAGACAGTGGCGGTGTGCTCTCTGATATATGGTCTCAGAGATTTGTGTCTTCTCATGTCATTGGATCAGATTTAAGCTTAATGTCTAAAAGGTGTGATATATATTATTCTATTAAAGTAGAAATGAAAATGATCTTTCAGTTGATACTGTACTAGATACATAGACTGTTTTGTCTTTAAGCTGTTCTTCATGATGTTTTATCTGTACTGCTGTACATGTAAGCTTTCTTGGAACAATCAGTTTATACCTTCTCAATGTATCATGAACTTGATTGTACTCGTTATAAAGTTAGATCTCATAGAAAACATACTGAAAGGAACCACATATTATAATTTATAAACTTGATACATGATTGATCAACAAATCTTATGGACAGTGACAATATTTCTTTTGCTAGTTTGCACAAGAAGATTTCAAAAAGAATCTGTTACAAGTCATTTTAATTATTTTAAACCCATGATTTCTTTAAACAAATGATGCCTGATAACCTTGCCATCATTTAATCCGGAACATAATCAGAAATTAGAACACAAAGACAAAAAAACAATGCTTTTTATGCCACAATTTACCAACAAGTAGGTTCAGCTAACTAATAAGCAAAAGAAAAAAAGAGAAGTAAAAGAAAATACTATTACTAGAGGAAGATCTCACTACAAGACTATCTACAAGTTAACTCATGTCCTCACATATGTTCTACGCACGTATTGGTAGAGTTGTGTACAACAAACCTACCACCATAAAAAGAGAAAAAAATAAAAATAAAAAAAAATAGATGGAGAAAGAAAGCTTCCGAAGTGACTTTGGAGCTCAACCAATTACTAATTCATATGGTTGTCAAGCAATAAAGAAACAAGAGAAAAAAACGACCCCAGAAAACCCAACCAAATAAGTAATCAATTAATATTCTCTTGTTTCCCACAACTCCCAATTGGAATCAATCGGCAATATATCAATTATTCAGAAACCAACAATCTTCCGTGGCAGATGATGTGAGTGCTCGTCCTCACCATCATGGTGATGGAAGACGTATGTCAGAATGCCGACAAGACAAAGAACCGACCCGACCAGAAGCTTATCATATCTCTCAACCCAGTGGAACTTTAATTGACTCGCACCATAGAAAGAAAGAGCCACCAGTGATGTCATCACTGTGATTGTGCTGCAATTTGAAATGTACAATATCATGCACTAAATTGTGAAACTTACATAATGCATAAAACCTATTACACTTCGTATATCTCTTGTGAGATCTATACCAGTACAAACAGCTAACTGGTCAACAACCATATCAATTTCAGCATATTTGGCCCTTTTATGTTCTTTTTGTTCTTTCTTTAGTTGGTTGGTTTGTGGAAAATTATTGTGAAATTTCCAACAAAATTGCTTTTATATAGATATCTCTGGGGTATAAGTAGAAAACTGATTAGTAGAATGAGAGTACAAGAAAAAATCAGGTTAAAAGATAAACATTGTGTGGTTCAAATGAAGCTCTATATTGGTTTATATTCAGGCAAATTATCCCCAAATTCAATTAATACTGAAACTGGTAACTGATACCATATCATACAGAACTATGCACCATGTGAAACAGAAACAACGTACCTAAATAAAAGCACAATGATGGCACAAACCATCATGGAAGATGAGTTGCCAACAGCTAGAAACACAGGAAGTGTAGTGGCACAGGGCGATAAAGCAGGAAGCAACACGAGCCCCGCCACAGCCATCTTCTCCATGGGTTGGTTGTGTGAATGATTGCAGCTTCCTTTCCCACGTAGATACAGCATGATATAACTCCCTCCAAGAATAATAAGCAGCAAAGACGCAAGCTTGTGCACCGTCTCTTCACCGGCTATGGTGGTGGCCATGGTCAGTGCAGCAATGCCGAGCAGAGAGGTTGAAAGAACATGTAGCACTCCTCCCAATGCAGCTGCAATGTTCACAAAAATGCTCATAAATAAGTTTGCAATGCCAGCTAATATATTGACAAGTTACATATTAAGTCCAATTGATATACAAGTAAGAAAAATATTATAGGGATACCAAAATTGATACCGACTGTATTAATGTTCAAATTATTAGTTTCACTGTGCAACTTACTTTGTACAGTATGCTGAAATACATTATACAAATTAACTTCAATATTTCATTGAGCTAACTTGAATATCGATATATTTAATATAAATACTAGCCAATATCAATTTTGGTATCACTTTCGGTATCATGTATTGGTTCCCATACACTAATTAGCAGCTTAGCACACAATACCAACATTTCCAATAACAATCAGGTACACATTCAACATAAATCCGGTTTTGATCATGTAATCACAATTTACAAAGCCGAAATCTTTGTTCAATCAGACATTCAACCCGGATCTCACATCAATCACAGACGTACATTCACTCAATCGCCCCCTTGATCCAGATCTACTACACAAATTAATTCATTTATTAGCCCTAAAAAAAGAGGGTACAGTGATTTAGGAGACTCACTGACGAGGAGAGTGCGGGAGAGGGTCCACTTCTGCGCGCGACCGACGATGGAGAAGGGCAGCCAGTGCGTGGGGATGAAGGAGTGGAGGAGCGACACGGTGGCGATCCCGCCGATCGTCGAGAGCTCCTCGGCGCTGATGCCCTCCATTTCGACCGGCGAAGATCGGCCGTCACTCAATTTCTTGATCTTTAATTTGTTTTGTTTTAGAGTTTCAAGAGTTCCAGTAGATCGGTGATTTTTACTGTGATTTTGTTTTGGTGCGAAGAAATGAAAGAAAAGGGGAACCGCTCTGGGCAGCTCAGTTCTTACTTTGGAACATATTTTTGCACCATATTGGACCATATTGCCCCTATAATTTTTTGGTACCATATGTATTGCAAAAGGGTAATTTGGTCTAATATGTTGTAAAAAGTTGTTCCAAAGTAAAAACGAAGCTGCTCAAAGCAACACCCAAGAAAAGAAAAGAGAGAAGGCAGCAAGCGAGCGAGCGAGCGAAGTGCTTATCCTCTGCTGCGCAGTGTTGTACTGCACAGAGAATCAACGATGAGGATTATAAGAGGGTTTGTCGAGATTGAGTTGCACGAATCTTAAAGTAAAGGCAACGGTCGGAGTACTGCGCAGTAGAGGATATGAATTGAAGAAGAGAAAAGGAAATAAGTGGAGATTTTAATTAATTGAATTGAACTGAGTTGATTTGCTTCTTGGGTCGGACAATGTAGCGGATCATATGGCATAATGGCAGGCTTTAGTTTACTGGGTCAACGATGTATGTAGCGGATCATAATTGCAAACTCTAAATTTCTAATATTTTATTGGGTCAGGCAGTATGGTGCGGGTCAAATTGGTTGAGGAGAAGGATTCAAGCTTCGCCAAATTGAAGGCCATATTGGGTTTTGAACTTTTGAGGAAGAGGAGGGATCCATTGATAATAGTTATTTTGACAATCTTGACAATAGTGTTTTTAAAAAATTTATAAAAAATCATAAAAAAATCTTAAAAATAGAAAAAAGTTTATAAAAATATTACTTACATAATATATAGATTGATTATATTTCCGATTATATTCAATGTAAGCGACATTTGATAGCTCGCTAAAGACCCGTTAAATTGCAACTGTTAAAAAGTGTATAAAATTTTGATAAAACATCAAACGATATTCAAATTGATTGAAACTTGAAACATTATCAATCTATAAGTTAAATAATATATCCATAAAAAATTTTTCATTTTTAAGATTTTCTATGAATTTTTATAATTTTTTTAAAAGCCATATTGTCAAAATTGTTAATACAGCCATTGTCAATGGATCCCTCCTCTTTGAGAAATGGTCTGTCAGCATGAATTTCTTATTCTTCAATTTCAATTATAATTTATGAAGTAAAGTATGAATTATTTGGAGAAGCACAAGTGCAAATGCAGAAGATACATGATTGCTTAATTAACATGTTGAACCTTTGTATATGGAATAATTTGATTTTTTTTTATACTTTATGGTAACGAGTGGCCTGTTTTTCAAGTGAAATTAATATTGTTGTTGTTATCAACTTATCATTAGTATATTTATGTTATTTATTATCGTTGAAGTGAAATAAATGTAATCACTGTCAGTAATTAACAGCACTGTCATTATTTTGTTATTAAGAATTGTCAATACTGTGATTACGTGACCGAATGTAGGGAAAGCGCTTTAAATGCACATTCCCTAGAAATATTTAATGCAAATGTTTGATGTACAATTTTTTTTTAGCACAAATAAAAATTGATATACACCAATTACTAACTCACAAGCACTTTGAGGATAACAGCTCAAATTTTGATTAAGGGTTAGTCCATTTATATTGGAAAATCTCCCTACTTTTGTTGAAAAAGTGGATAAACCACCTTTTACACTAAAATAAAAAAGGAACCTACAAATGATATCCAGCTACCGAAGCAAATCCAAACCCAAGTTTCAGCAAACTTCTTTAACTAAGCCTCCACTAATTAGCTGGATATGGATATCCAAAGAGAATAAAAGATACCTAATAATTCTACTGGCAGCAATACATACATGATACATCTATCTAAACTAAACCTAACCAACAAAGTCATTCATGGATACAACCAACAAAGGAAATATAAAATTTGCTAAAGTATCAAAAGGGAACGCATGGTCAGTCAAACAACCGCTGAACCTGCAATCATTAAAACAATAATATCTGCTTCTTTTTGTTTATTCAAGCAAGGTGAATTAAAAAGGTTTAAGCTTTTTAGTTGTTACATTACATGTGGCTCTCAATCGGATTTTGTAAAGAAAGATATATGCTACATCTTGATGCCAACTTAATTGACAATGCAGCTCAGAAACAAAAATGTCTGATTGTGTATTGACAAATGAAAATGAATTTACCAAAGAAAAAATAAAAAAGGAAGAATTGAGATAACATGACAAATTCTCTGTGGTGGCAATTACATTAGTTATCTGGGGTCCACAGCATTTGAATAATTTGTAACTAGAGAGAATAGGATGATGTGTTAGCTTTGTTCACTGACTATCAATACATGATATAATTTCATTCATCTATAATAATGCATTTCCAGACTAAATTCCAACTGATAGCTGTCCCTTTCTGATGGGTTATTCTTAAGGGGAGGTAGGATGTTCCTTTCAGCTTGGGGAAGGTGATCCAAACCCCATACCTAACCTTCTGTTGTGATAATTTCTCAAGTATTGTGGAGTTGGTATGCAAATTGTACCCACACAATTAACAATCTTAATTACCTAGCCTGACCAAACCATGTTTCGTTCCCTGCTGTTTGTGTCTAATAATAGCAACAGTTAATCAGTTATAGTGAAATTCTTTCACATGGCTCTATCAAACTTGACTGCTGACACATGACACTATCAAAGAGACCTCAATTTGACTCCAAGTAAACAAGCTGACTTGATAAGTTGGCAGAGGAAACAAATACAAATATAACTCTTCATGTTTCTACGGTTTGGACTTTTCGATACTTGATAGATACTGATATATCTTATCAAAGATAAGGCAAAACCGCAAAAGCAACATACCCCAGAATCTCCAAATGAACTATCCGGAGTCAGAATTGATTTTGTAAGGGTGAAAAAAAACAGAGAGAGAATGAAAGAAGATGAATAAAAAACAAATATTAAGCATCCTCAATCAATATATATTCCTCAGTCCTCATAGATGTAGCAAAATTACCAGATTATCTCTACATGTATACTACCGTAACAAGGAGAACAATGGATAACTTACTGCAACGGATCTCAACTTAGCTAAGCTGCCCACAACAATAACACAAACACGCATCTAAGAATGTGCCCACATATGGAATTCCATTCTTAGCTCTTGTAAAGCCACACTTGCACACAAGATCAGTGACATGCAATCTCCGCAGCCCCCCATCATCAACCATTCGTTTCCGTTGATAGGCCCTGCAAATTCTGCAACCCCTTCACTACATCTTTGTAGGCACCTTGAAAGACCAGAAACAATATGCCTCGGCATCCTTCTACTCACTTGCATGAGCAAATGCCTCAATTTAATATTAGAATCCGTCACTTGGTTTCATTTGAAGGGCGGGGGAAGCCAATGCCTTCTATCTAAGTTCCTTCAATTCCTCTTTTCCCATAATCAAAATTCCTTGACAACCAGCATCAGTTGAAATCGAACTTTGCAAGGTCAGGTGCTCCTTAACAATTTGCATTAATGCCTCTTTGATGTCACATTCACAGAGTGCCAACTTCTTGGTACACTGCCCTTATTTTTGCAATCTCACTCTATCTTCAAACAGAGATTGCAAAAATTGACAGACAGTAACACTGACACAAACTAAATCTATAGGAAGTTTGCTATACTTTTGGTTCTAAAAAATAAGCTCGAATTTTTTTTTTTTTTTACTTTACAGAATAAGAACTAGTTAACAGCTAGAACGCATAATTCAGCATTGGTTTCAACACAAATACAACACAAGTTTCACAACCTAACATGACCGCTTACTTACCATACACTATACCAGCAAATCTAAACATAGCAAAACCTGTATTGAATTCATCCAGAAGTGCCACCCAATTGCTCCAAAAGCCGGGTTTCCCGTCTTATCTCACCAAACTCGATTTCAGAGGTTTGGTCTCTCTTGCAACAAACGTAGGATGCCGTGAGACGGGTCGGATCGAATCTTCTCCGACCTCAATTATCTCTTGCACCCGACCAACGGGACCCGGGTCCACAATCACCACCAATCCCCCGTTTCTCCTCTCCCCTCTTACCAACGGCGGATTGGAGTTGCTAATTCCATTATTACCCCCATCAGTTCTATCATTATTACCTGTATTATTATTATTATTATTATTATCACTATTATTAACATTGTTATTGTTGTTATCCGCACTCCCACGGTTCTCCCTCTCCCGAGGCTGAACCCTGGGCACCTCACGCGCCTGTACCGGTTGCGGCACCGAGATAACACTGGCACGGCAAATCGGGCAATTGGAGTGTGATTCGAGCCACTTATCGATGCATTCCACGTGGAACGCGTGAGTGCACTCCGGCAAGAGCCTCAGGCTCTCGTCCTCCTTGAATTCCCCCAAGCAAACCGAGCAGTCGGTGCTCACCACCAGCCCGTCGTTCCTGCGGTACTTCAGCAGCGCGATCCGGTTGATCATCGACTCCCCCAGCCCGGTGTTCGGATCCAGCGGCTGCGACTGCGACTGCAGCGCCTCCACGGCGGGATCCGCCGAGGACGATCCGCCGCCGCCCCGGTTGTTCCGCCGGAAGAAGGACGACGTCGAGAGCGCGTAGTACGAGACCAGCAGGAACGCGGCCGCTAGGATCGAGATGAGCGCGATCAGGAGCGGCGAGAGGGAGGAGGAGGAGCCCGAGGGCGTGGCGGAGGGATCGTCGGGGTACCGCGTGTAGGAAGAGGGGCAGAGGTTGGGGCAGAGCGGCGAGCAGGTGTCGACGCCGCTGATGCAGGTGCGCGGCGGCGAGATTATGATCTGCTGCTGCGGCGGGGAGGACGGCGGCGGCGGCGGGGACGGAGAAGGCGGAGGGGAGAGGGATAAAGGTGGCAGTTGCGGCAGCCGTGTGGCCATCGGCGCGGCGGGTCACTGGCAGCGGGAATTAAAGAGTAGAACGAACGAACGAACGAAAGAATGAATGAATTGTTGAGTTTGGTAGTGAAAGAGGGGGAGAATTGGTGAGGTGAGGTGAGGTGCTGGCTGGCTTTGCTTTTGCTTGCTTTGCTTTGCTTTTGAGAAAGGAAAGGAGAGGAAAGTGGAGTGTTCGATTCTCCAGGCAATTGAATGCAACTGGTTTGTACTAGTGACTACTGACTGGTGCCAAAAAGAACAACTAAGGAAAAAATAATAGAAAAGGAAAAGGAAAAGGAAAAGGGAGGGGAAGTTTAATTATTTAATTTAACTGGTTAGTATTGGGTGGTTAGGAAAATGTATATGGGCTTGGGAAGTATATGGGCCGAGGAGAAAGGTAAGGTGAGGTGATTATGTGGTAATATATTTGGTTCTTTTGCTTTTCTTTTCTTTTTACACTGTTTTTTCTTACCTAAAAAGGAACAAACAGAATTAGTCCATAAAGTGAATTTAGTAGTTGTAGATAAACAGAACAGTGAACAGAGATTAATTAATTATAGCTATAAAAATCTATATATATATTTACAGTACAAAGTACAAACAGAAGGGGTTGATGGTAGAGAGAATTATTTAACAATTAGTGTTGGGTCAAATTTAACTATCTAGAAGGAATTAAGTAGGTAACTTGTCTTTTTACCTCAAAAAAAAAAAAAAAAGTGATCTGGTCATAAACTATTAATCACGTTGCTTCGGGAGATGTGAACATAATTACAAAAATCAGATGGGAATAGAACAATAGAAGGGTCTAATCTGACATAGCGGGTCCACGATGTCAGACTAAACGACAATTGATCTGGTAAGCAATGCCAAGGGAGGTCCGTGTCATGACTCATGGCCTCATGGGCTCATGGCGCATGAATCAACATTCTGTCGTGTACTGGTCAGTGAAGAGTCCAAAGGTTAATCATTAATAAATGGATGATTACGGATTACCCATTTAACCTCGGTAGAGTACATAGCTTTCCCCCGGCAACATGCCAAGATTCGGTCCAACTTCCAAACACGCACCAAGGAGCCCCGTTTCAGAGGTGTAGTGGACCTAGTGGTGTTGCTAAATGCTAGCTAATTCTTGAGTCCGAATCTGCTGGCGCACGTCCAGCAGCGCAGATCGGACGGTGCGTCAGACCTCGGGATCCGGACCGATCTGCGCTACAAATTTGGACGCGCGCCAGCAGATCCCGAGTTCTAATTCTTAGGGGAGTACTATTTTGAGGATACAAATTGCTATTTTGAGGGCTCATAAAATTTTTCCCTCTCAATACCAGTTTGCCCTCATTAATTGTCTTCTTATTTTAGCTTGGAAAAGACTAATTATCTTGCATACGCATTCCAACACAAAAAAATGATAGAGGGATTCTTAATGGCTCAATGCATTTACACCAGTCATTTAATTAATTCAGTTATGAGATTATGTGGTTTATGGCTCAAGTATAAGCTACTTATTTTGAACATACATACAATTAACCAATACAATGCCCGTCCAATGGGGGCCTATTTTTTTTTTTTTTAATGTACATTGTGTACATTGTTTAGAATTAATAGACATGGTTCAATTTTATTGGTTCTTTCTATAAAAATAATAATAACAATAGAAATAAGTTGACCAAGCCTGAACAATCCTTATTAGTAATTTATAATTTAAAATTTTTATAAACAATACAATATATATATATACTACATAACTTAAAAACATTATTTAAATAATATTTTTAAGTTTTATAAATTTTGCATAACATATTACATATCCAAGACCATACCGCAAGCAAACAAATATGTGGCACTACATAACATATCCAAGCTTTATAAATTTTGCATATCAAAATGATATCAAACGAGCAATACTCTTATTAAAATAAAATATTGTTTAAATAAAAACTTAAATGGTAGATAATTTCTCAATTATGCAAATAACATAATGCATTTTGATTTTAATTTAAATTTTTTTCTCGATTATTCAAATAGACCACTAATTAAATTTGATTAGGTTAATATAGAATTTTTAGCCATTTAAGAAATGTCGGCAAACATCAGCCCGATAACCGACCCGACCCTAAAAAATGCCAACAGTTGTCGATCGATACCCGACCCGACAATTTTCATTTCGGTCAAACTGACCCAACTCGACCCGAACCCGACCCGACCCGACAAGACAATCTGCCACCTCTATCCATCCCTATATAAACCGATATTTATATTAAAGCAAATTAGGTTCTTAATTAACATTTGCTTTGTTTTCTTCCACGATAAAAAAAATTCTATAACAAAGAACAGTGCTAATTTGTTCGAATGTTTACAGAAAAAATATTAAGAAGTATTGTTCAAAAATAAATTAAATCTAGCACAAGTAGTCTCTTATATTTAGAAAAAAAAAATATATTGAAATATTGTTCATATAATTAACTTGTATGACTACATACAATCCTCACAGAGCAAATAAAAAAGATAAAACTAACGATGCATTAACAGCACGCATTTAAGCCAATTAAAGCCTTTCCAATTTCCAATCCATTTATTCATTAACGTTTGAATCATAATTACCGGATTTGTAACTTCTTAATGAGATCGCAGAGGGGCAGAGTTGGCATATCAAAAAAAATTTCTCTCACTGCCCTCAAAATAGCAATTTGAGCCCTTAAAATAGCAGCCCCCAATTCTTATCAACATAATGGGGGGAGGAAGAAACAACGTGTTTTTTTTTTTTTTTTTTCAAGCAATTAATCAACTTTACAGGCTTATAAATTATTGGGCCAGATCAAAGGTTAAAACCAGACTAAGTTCCATTGGGCTAGACTAGATTAGGTTCTACTGGGCCTGATTCAATGGATCAAAGAGATTTATCTGGGCCAGACTTGATTTGGGCCGGAACCATTTTACTCTCTCTATTCTATCTTCCTCTCCTGGGCCGAATTTGCTGGGTTTGGATTGAATGTTTTTATATTTATGGCGCCGGAGTTCTACTCTCCAATTCCATTCTATGATTGAACTAGGGTGTAAACGAGCCGAGCCGAGCCGAGCCAGGCTAAGCTCAAACTCGGCTCGTTTAATTAACGAGCCAAAAACACAAGCTTGAGCTCGACTCGTTTAAATTAACGAGCTGACTGAACTGGCTCGTTAAGCTCGTTTATTTTTTAATAATAAATTTTTAAGTATATTATATCAAAATTTATATAAGAAACAACAAAAGGACTAACAAAAATATGTTCATACACATTATACATAACAATTTTATATATATTAGACTATATGTTGTATAACATATTAATAAAAGAGCAGTACGAGTTGCAATTAGTAATAATTTATCGAGCCAAACGAGTTTAACGAGCCGAGCCATGCTAAGCTCAATCTCGGCTCATCAGCTTAACAAGCGAACCAATAGCGAGTCACTCCTGAACCAATAGCGAGCGAGCCACGAGCTACGAGTTTTTTTGCCACTAAGCGCATCCCATTCAATAATTGAATCAGTTTGAATTGAGCCAATTTTGATCGTATAATTCACGAAAGCTCTGTACCAGTTAACAGTTTCCGAGTACCGAATTGGGAGTCTTCACAATTGTTCATGTCATTAATCAATTAAAGCACATTTTTAAACTCAATCGGATTATTCGCACATAAATGTAATGTTATAATCAGTTAATCACTACTGCACAAGCACAGCTTCGCAAGTGCAACGTATCAGTTTCACAAATTTCATTTCTGTTAGGGAGCATGCTCCTGTACTGCTTTGAGCTTAAGCTCAATTTATATTGCTCAATTAAGTAGTTTAACCTACATTAAATGTACAACAATCTTCATTTATGTTAGAGCAATCCTACTTTGAGCTTATGCTCATCAAGCATTTTGGTGAGTTTGATTTAAAAAAACATACTTAAGCATTTCCAAATTACGATTTCTGTCTTTTATAAAAAAAATTTACAGCAAAATCTCAAGGGATATAACAGTTTTACACCCACACATAGACCATTGGATCGTCTCGATCTAAATCTGCACTGATCTTAAGACTCTGCGGCCTCTACAAAACGAGTGATGCTTTAGACGCCTCCAAAATTATTTGGAGACACCTTCTTGCCACTTTTAGATAAGTTTGCTCCTATATAAATTATATGTTTGTATTTTTATTTATTTTTTTGTAATTTTTTTCGAAATCAAAGATATAAGTACTATTTCTACAAACAGGAATATATCAATAAAAAAGCATAATAAAAGAATATTGAATTTTTTGATATGAAAGTTTTATCTACTCCAAAGAAAAAACATCAGCTGTTGATTGTTTACTTAGATTGATCACTACCGTTGACGTACATTAATGTCCCGACCAATTAAAATTTAAGGCTCATATTAGTTTCTTCACAAGAGATGAGCTTTCGGCCCTTTATTATAAGATACAATAATTTCAGTCCAAAGCAAGGCGTGAGCTCTTTACTGGTTAATTAAAAAAAAAAAACGTTAGATAATTTTGCATTTAAGATAATTATTTAAGGAGAAGGGATCCCAAAACAGCTCCACTACAAAACTCCTCTCTAAAAAACCACACAATTTTGGTAAAATTGCTATTTGGGGTGTTAAAATAAAAAAAAAATCCCTAAATAATTTTGGTAAAATTGTTATTTGGGGCTCGTGGAAGGTTGCGGATTCGAAATCTGTATAGAAATTTAAATATTTAAATTTGAGTGGCTTGACCCTCATCTTTATAAACATTTAAATTTAAATGACTTGACCCTCATCTTTATTAAAAAAAAATAAAAAGCCCTAAATAATTCATACTCTAGAAAGAGGGGTGAACTTCTAAGATTTTTTAGCTACGTCACATCATCATTATTCTCAACCCTTGATTTTGTTTCTCTCTTCTTTATCTTAATCAAATGGCTCAATTATATTTTTCTTTTTTCATTAAACAGATAATATGATGTACCTAAAGAACAATTTAAGACTCAAAATATTTGTAACTCTTTGTATTCTTGTATATGAATTAAGTTGTAGCTAAAAATATATTGTATAGACATAATATTTAGTTCAATATTTAATATTTACTTAGTAATATATATATTCATGAAAAATATATATTTATTATTAATATCTATTAATTTATGTACTACCTCCGTCTACATAAATGAATTTATACCCTTTATGGCTTGTCCCCAATTAAATGAACTTTACCGATTTGATTTTATTTTTTTATTCACTTGTTTGAATCCACTTGTTTTCCAATGTTATGATTACCATTTTATCTATATTATTTAATTTATGTAATGATTACAAATTGAGGGCATAAAAATAATTTTACTTTTCTATTAATTTCTTTGACTTTTCCTAAAAATTCATTTATTCGTGAAGAGAGGTAGTAATATTATTGTTGGAGGGCGAAGCCCGATTCACATCTCTAGTTTTGATAAAATTGCTAATTGGGGTGTTCAAAATGATGGTGCCCAAAACCCAAAACAGCTCCCTTACAAAACTCTTCCGCAATTAACGGTTAAAAAACCGCGACGCGTTCCCTCCCTATTTTTTTCCCCATTTCTTGGAACAAAAGAATTCATTTCCTTTCCTCTCCAGTAATTCAATCAAATGATCAAATCCATCCATCAATTCCCGTTCATAAAAAGCAAAATCAAGAATTCATTCATTCATTCATTCATTCATTCATTCGCAAGAAAACAAGAATTCATTTCAGCTAGGGTTTCGCCTTCGCATCATCAATGGCGCAGCAGGATCACTACAGGGCGCTGGGCGTGAGGCGCTCGGCGAGCAAGGAGGAGATCAAGACGGCGTACCGCAAGTCGGCGCTGGAGCACCACCCGGACCGCCACGCGCAGTCCTCGGCCGCGGTCCGGGAGTCCGCGGCCGCGAAGTTCCGCAGGGCGTCCGAGGCGTACGAGACCCTGATCGACGAGCGCCGGCGGTCCGCCTACGATTCCGGACTCAGAACAGGTGGTTTTGGTGGCGGGAATGGGAGTGGGACTTATTCTCGGACATCAAATCCTGCCGGTGGTTCCTCTTCGGGGAGTTATGCTAGTGGCTCCTGGAGTTACACTTGGACCTCGAGTTCGGGTGCATCTAGCAGTGCTGGGCGCTCTTGGAGTTGGAGTTGGAGTTCAGGGCCTACCGGTGCAGGAGGGAGAGGATCAGGAGGTGGGGGTGGTGCTGGTTCGAATGGGGGTTATCATTACGCCGGTGATGGTAGTGGGAGGTCGGAAACTGGTTGGCAGTTCCTGTCGCGTGTCATGACGACCCGCCGATTTCTGATAGGCGTTGGTTGTGTGAGGTGAGGTTTTCTTTCTTATTTAATGTATGTATGTGTATATGTATGTATAGTTAATTGATCTTGTGTGAAGTGTGATTGCAGATTAGTTATGTTCAGATGAATTATGAATGTGCACACTGATCCAACATTGCATTCTGGTATTGACTGTTGTGGGACCAAAACGATATGTTATTGAAACTTTAAGGACCCAAAAGGTACATCTCAAACTTTAGGGACCAAATTGGTAGCAAATCAGTACCTTAAGAACCAAATTGGTAGTTTTGAAACTTTCAGGACCAATTTGGTAAAAGGATGATACTTTAGGGACCATTGGTGTAATTTACTCTTTTATAATAGTGATAACGTCTAATTGAGGTGGCAGTATACCTTTTTGTGCCAACAGTTTTTTGCTGAACCAACAGAAATCCGAATTAAGCCCAATATGTAGAGCTTACCATGCTCATGACCTATTGGTTCTAAACTTCTAATACTAATAACGAAGTTTTGAGACATGTTGGTCAAAATTCTGTGCAAATATTGTGAAAAAGAAATTATCATAACCACACTCTAACGCTGCTCTTCACTCAGCCTTATGTAAAATATTTGCATTACACACGGATTTGCATATCTTCTGTAGCAGCACTGGTCTAGTAGAATAATCATTCTTCTTTTATAAAGTTGCAATAAATTGTAATTGTTTAACTTCCAACCTTTCTTCTCATAATTGGACACATTAGTGATAGCTTCTTGTAGTCTGATGCTACTTTCCCTGTAACGTAGCTGCTACTTTGGCAATTTCATTTTGGAAACAGTGATATTTCCCCATGATATCTTATAGTAATAGGATTCATTTGTCATCTCCTGTTGTAATCCTCAATTTTAATGTTAAAATTTCCTGGGTTAATAATATCTCATTTGGTCAACTTGTTTGATGTGCCGTTCTCCATTGACCCATTTATCCTAAATTCTTAATGAAATATGTTAGGTTCTAAGTTCCGATTTCTTGGCTCTTATAAAATTCATTTCATAAATTTTGCTTACTGGTTGTGGCAGTTAGTAGGAAAATATTTAGAGATTAGTCAATTAAATTATCAAACTATCTGCAATCAAGATCACTATTATACACCTGAACACAGGTGTGTTTATCTTGCCTAAAACACACTCCACAAATGTCCCAGCGATATTATATAAACTAAGTTCTGACTGTGAAACCGAAGTTTGCAACTTGACCTTCTCATTTGTAATACATAAAATAACTGATCGCAAAATGGCGTTCTTAATTTTGTTGAAATTGTTTCATGCATAGACCTGATCCACTCGGTTATGGCTCAATAGAGTGAAGTAAATTTTCAACGGCAAGCTCTTTTTCACGCAAGCAATTTGTTCGGTTCTTTTTTGTGTCCATTTCAAGCAAGTTGAGTTCAGCTAGAATTTGACAGATGTTAGGGGCTTAGGGCCATGATTGCCACTGAACTGCAAACTCTAATATCGAGGACCGGAATGATCCACCTTAGTTGCAATTTTTGTTTATAACAGGTCAGAGTTGTCTGATTATAGTATTCTTTGCATTCTTTTACAGTGTCTTGGTTGGATCCACACTTCTTATAGAGAATGCCATTGAGAGAGCTTGGAAAAGAAACAACTCCGGGGTAATTTGTGATTTATAACATTTTCTTTTCCTTTTGGGCCCCTCATAAACCATCAAATTTAGTTTCCCATGCCTTTAGCTGAATTTTTGTTTTTGCTTGTGAAAATTTGCTGTTTAGAAACATGGATTCCCATAATAAACATGTTGAGAACTGTACCATAGAAGCCATAAATTAAGAAAAACTGCTGTTTTAAAAGGACGGACTAGGTTTTGTTTTAGTAGAGTGGCATGGCCGCAGGGCTTCCTTTGTTTGAAGAACAGCCATCATCTATCACATAGGAGTTGGGTTCCCATAAAACAACAGCCATCATTCAATACATAATAGTTGGGCTAGTTTCTGTTGAAAGAACAACCATCATCCATTACATAAAGTTGGGCCTGGCTTTCTTTAAAGAATGGCCATAATCTATTATATGAAATTGGGCCATGAATAACACTGACCTGGTTTTATGAGATACAAGTCATGTCAAGGCCAATGTGATGGTAAGGTTGCTAGGTGATGAATAGTGTGGTCTCTGGTCTCAAGATATATTTTGACGAAAAGAAGAAGCCGGCACAATTTTTTTGTATCAGGACTTCATGGATCAAACAATTAATTATAAATACAGTTTGGTTCTATTATTTATTGATATCCTTAAATTAATGGCATTGCTATTTTATCTGTTGCTGCTTCCATAGAGTTATGGGTGCAGTGGTGCACAATACTCCTTTTTTGCTTAAGAAAGTATCTCAAATCCAAATTGCTCTTCAAATCGAAATTGCTCGACTTGTTGGCATAGAAAAAGATTTTCAACTTCCATGTAATTATGGTTATTTTGTTTTTGTAGAAATCATTTGAGGAAGCATTGGAGGCGCTTGAAAAGGCCAGAATAGAGAAGGATAGAGGTTACTGAAGTATCAAAGATACACATATACACGGGAATTCTTTCTTCATAGCTTTTTAACATTATGAGATACATATATACTATATAGGAAAATTCTTTTGTTGAACTGGCATTGCATGATGTTCCTAGTCATGCCTTAGATAACTACATATATGATTTATTAGCACTTGTAAATAGATCCACAAAAGGCTATTTTTGATGTTCTGATATGTAAACTTGTGAAATCTAAATTCAACCCAAATCCTTGCAGTGGATATATGTTGTTGAAATATGATCAATTAAATACTTTTTCTGTTTTGCTATCCAAATTAATGAGCTAATGATTGTCAGTGAGAAGAAATGGTTTGGTATATTAGTGCAAGTTTTAGTTATTTTAATCTTCAACAAGAGCATCTCCTGACTTGTCTTCATCTATATTTTAGTACAGTACACCTGTAAGTTTGATTTCGATTCAATGATCATGATCAAGAAGCACCATTTGGTGGAAGTTGGAGAGTACCATGGCTATTCTGTACTACATGCCCTCAGCTTTGACTTAATTTATACAGGTAATAAATAAATCCTACTTTAGTCAGTTCCTCATTTCTCAACCGACATGTGGGCCCCATCTGATGGTGGCAATGGATTAGAAATATTCCTACGATCAAAGATTGAAAGTAGATAATGCATATGGCACAGTTGTGCCTGGCAAGTAGCAAGTTTGCAAAAGGAGCTGCTTCTGAATAGTCTATATTTTCTTTATTTTCTGTGACCTTATGTTCCTGTCTGCCACTCAATGTGGACCTCTTAGGCTCCTCTTACCATATATATTTTATTTTCCCTTTAATGCATACCCCCATTTTTTAGAGAAAACCCTTGGGCAAAATAATGCATGCCCTCAATAGCTCTCTAGACTCTGTAGTGCTTTGTCATGTGAGAATCCAAACCTTTTTTTAGAGGAAGCGTTTCATGACTTTGAGCCAAGGGTTGTTGATACCTAAATGGATTTCTCACCACATATCCTATTGCTACCAACCAAATATTTTTTAATTTTATTTGTTATAATCAATGAGGAAAAAAAGAGTATTAAATAATTATATTCCATTGGCCGTGACACTTTAAGGGGACATTCAATTACCAAAAATTCATAATTATGAGTATGATATTATTGATAAATGTTTCTTTTTCACAAAAAGAAGACAGAAGGAATGGAAACAGCATTCAGTGTAGGCCTAGCTCAAGAAATTTGGGTCCCACAGAAATGTATTTGTTAGTGTGATAGTGTCTCTAACTGGCTATGGGACCTACACTATTTTTTATTTTAGCAAGAAGACTATATTTATTTGATAAATGGTAATAATGGTACTGTGCAATGGAGCCTGAAAGAGAGCACTTTGTACAAGAAAGGCCACTGCGACCTGCTCTCCTCATCTTACGACATGTAGTGCTTGGTTCTATTGTGGTGCTATTTCATGTGGGTTGTTACATAATCTTAGAATAGTAATTGATGATCTCTTATAAAATATAAATAGTTGGTTAGTTACTACTTAATATTATCTGATAAATTGGTCATATAGTTGCATGATTGATCATGTTAGAAAATAATGATAATGAGCGTTTTGATCTAATCTAATACCTAAGTAGTTTTAACTATGCATATGCCGGCTTTAGTTTCACATATGCCAAAATTGTCCTTATGCCAGAGTACAAATTAATTAATGAGAAACATCTTGGGTTCATTGAAAAATAGTCCATACATCTATAGACATATACGGAATGTAACCGATTCATCCCGAAATGTAACAGATATATCTCGCAATGTAATCTATAGATGCTATGGACGATTTTTCTATTGAACGCTAGGTATTACTCTTAATTAATCTAGCTTAACATACAATACCACATAATTTATTATCTACATAAGAACCCGTGATGCCAAATGCCAGCCCTATCTAATCTTGTGCATTGTCATCTTGCTTAGCGACTACTCTTACTTTATCCACTGAATGAATTGGCACGTCCATTCCAAAAATTCCTCAACTTGTTGGGTTGTCAACAAGCTCTATCATGAGGTTTTTAATGATTGATTTGGTATTATTTCATTAAAAAAAAAAGAGTTGTTGGAATATATATACAAGTCGGAGCCTCCGAGGGCATGATGCATTATTAGTGTTTTTTTTTTTTTTTAATAGTGTCTTATGATCTTTCCTTACAGAAAATAATGATAAAGAAATAAAAGCATGTTCTTGTAATAATGTATTATTGAACTGTTAAATTTCAATTTTCAAGTATATATGGTTTACAACTGGATGAGAGGATAAAGTGGAGGTATCAGTTATTCTTCCTTGAAGAGATGAGAATTTTCAAGGATCTGTATCTGGATCAATTTCCATCATGTGGTAGTGTGGATATGAAAGGATACGTATCATACACAGCCAACAAACATGGAAAGAGACATCATTTTGTTGGCGTGGTGGAAAAAGGGTGTTGTTTTATTTTGATCTATTTTTCTTAAGGTAGTTTATAATTGCACCCCTTAAAAATCTCTCTTAACTGTACTCCAATACATCTTTAGTTAAAAATTATTTTTTAAATACAATAAATCACTTTTACCGGTTGCAATTCACATCCTCAATTGAACAAAACACTTATATATATACAATAGAAAGATCAATAATAAAAAAAAAATTCACTCAAAATTTATGAGAGTATGAGAAAGAAAGGAAAAAATATTATCAATTTAGTTTGGGGGATGGATAAGGGTGAAAGTTAAGGGGCAAAGATAATTTCTCTTTTTTTAAATATACTTTTAGAATTGGTTGTGAAACTATATTAATAAATTTATTGTTATGTTGAATAAATCAAGTGCTGGTCTTGACGTGCTCTAACAAGACCTCACTCCTCTGGAGGTTACGTAAAAAATTAATATCGAAATTGAATACTCTTGGTCAGTATAGAAACATAATAATAATAATAATAATAATAATAATAATGATGATGATGATGATGATGATAATAATAATAATGATAATAATAATAATAATAAATAGTGCTAATAATAATGATAATAAATAAATATACAAACATATAAATGCTCCCAACAAGAAATTACAGATCTACTGTGTAATAGGGGGGGACCGGGTCATATCCTCTGCCGCCACTGCACTGTGCAGCATGAAATCTGACCATTTGGAATTTAATACAAAAATTTATCTTTCAAAAATAAAAATAATAATAAGCAAGAAGAAATTTATTACAAAAGTTTTTCTATTTGGTCACTAAGAACTGTTCTCAGAAGATAAACATCTTGCGTCCATTGAAAAACCGTCCATACATCTACAGACGTGTAAGGAATGTAACAGATACACTCCGAAATGTAACAAATACATCCCGAAGTGTAATATATAGACGCTATGGACGCTACGTATTAACTCTTCTTAGAACTAGTTGAGCAATCAGTGGGTTGACATTGTAAGTTATAAAAAATCAACAACTTCATCATATATTATGATTCTTTTTATTTGTCTGCTTCCAAAAAATCAATCTTTGATTTTCAATAAATATTTGTTTGGTACCAACTGATCTATTTGTATGGATGAATTATAAATTAATCCAAGGATAATTTCAAGTTTTCAACTCAACATCCCAAAGGCCAATTTAGCTCAGAGCCTCAGACGTATATATATCTACAGAACAACACATAATTAAACATTAAAGTGTGATTTTAATTGATGAAAAAGTCTATCAAAAAAATAAAATAATAGTATACGTGATTTTTTATTGTTGGGTGATTTATCAGAGCTCAGACGATTATTGCAGCTTTCTGCAGTCACCAAATCTATACGGATGAAAGGAATCACATGTTTATAAAATTAAATATTTCATTTAATTTAGGTTATTTTTTTTTTAACACCTAAGCATCAAATTATGCATATCTTGTCTTGTGTATAAGGATTTCGTGATAACATAAATATCTTAATAATATTAACAACTTTTTATTATAATATATCAAGTCCAGCTAACACTGGGCCCAATTATACATAAGAAAATAAATGAATATGGGGCTCAACAAAAAAAAAAATTGGATTTATATATTTAACAAAATGGCAAGTAAGATTTTTTTTTTTTTTTTGGCTCTGGTTGTAACCGACTCAAATGTCATGTCGGTTTTGCTTTATTTTTTTTTTTATTAAGGAGCTGGTAAAATGGCACTTAGTTTGTAAAACCATGAGTCACATAATTATTATTATTAAATAAATAATTAAGTTACTTGCATGATCATACAACCCAATATGCAAATAGTTTATTTTACAAAAAGTAGCGGCAAACTTTTGTTTTTGTTCGTAAGCTTTCACTGATGTCAACAAAACTATGAAAGGCAGTAGGAAATTCATGCCTACTAAACTTAAAAAAGAGGGGAAAATGATGAGGGGATAAAGTTAACTAACAACAACACTGTGGATTGTGCAAGTAAAATAACAATTAACAACTAACACAAAACAAAGAACCGGTCTTTGGTCCAGTGTGAGAGATCGCGGATTTAAAACCTGAATGAGGTTTTTTATAGACATTTAAATTTGAGTGGCTTGACCCTCGTCTTTATCTCAAAAAAAAAAAAATAACACAAAACTATTACGTGACATATATATCCTTACTCCTAAACTAACACAAAACAAATACGTGACATATATGTCCTTACTCCTAATAAGAAGAGATTATATTTTTTGATATGAAAGTTATATCTTCTCTAAAGAAGAAACCTTAGCTGTTAATGTTTACTTAATTTGATAACTACTGTTGACGTACATTAATGTACCTACTCTTAAAATTTAAGGCCCATATCAGTTTCCTCACAAGGGATGAGCTCTTGACCCTTTATTATAAGATATAATAATTTAGTCCAAAACAAAGCGTAGGCTCATTACTGGTTGACATAAAATGAGCGACATAATTTGCTCCTAAAAAATCATATCAGGAACAGGAATGAATGTATACTCTTTAATTGCACATTTATTTTTTAAGGACATCATATATATAGTTCTATCTGAATTTGGTAGGATGTTGATATTTATAGTTTTTTTTTATTTGTGCAATGCATTAATTCAATTTTATTTGGGTAATGATAACTGATAATTAAGGGCATGATATATAGTTCTATCCAATTTTCGTAGGATGTTGGTATTTTTCGTTTTTATTTGCAACGCATTTAATTTAATTTTTTTTTTTTAACATTCAATGCGCGTACGCAACTAATCAGATTTGTTTGCATCCCTTAACTAGCACTTGATTAAGTACAAGTTTCATATCAGAAGCAAAATCATCAGTAAACTGAATTAAAAACACAATGTTGAATTCAAAATCAGTGTGCAAAACATTATTTGAAACTATTTAAGATTTAACTACTTGCATGATTAAAACAAGAGATAGACGTATATTGATGTTAAGATTGCATAACATTTCATTTATTTTTTGCTTCTATTTTTTTATACCTCATCATGACTCATGAGCTCTACTTTTAAAATTTTAAAAATTCAAATTAATTAATTTGCGCATCGCAATTATATAAAATAAGAAAGCGAAACTTTTATTTTGTGTCACGTCACAATCAAATTTATTATTTATATGATTATGATTATTATTCTTTGCTATCCATAATTGTTAATTTATATCACGTCAAAATCATGACCAAACAGCCTCCGTATGAGGTAGAGAAAGCGTTGGAGGTTCCTTTCTTTTCTTGTGACCATTTTTTTTTATAGCTTTGATTATTGTAGCATTTGCTGCTAAAAGACAAATATTGCAAACAGAATTATATAATGGGATATTATTATAAATATGTTCTTGGCTCATGAAGAATCAAAGGAAAAAGATCTCAATAATGAACACAAAATTTATCAAAACATAAAATGGCCTGGCATCTCACTTTTAAGATTTAATTGTTATGAACAACTTGTACAATTAAGTTGAAGTTTTGAAAAAGAATTATATGGATTTTTTGCATTTCTAATTTGTTTTGAAATACACATGCACTGACAGTATACAAATGACTTACTTAGCTTATTAATTGTTTATAACTTTATATTTAACTTTTGAACTTACTAATTAGATCAACAACTGGTCTTCCGTCTAGTGACTAAGGTAATGCTTTATCAGAGGTCACAGGTTTGAAACTCAGATGCAAGATCGTTTATAAATATTTAAAATTGAGTGGCTTGATCTTACTTTATCTAAATAAAAAAAGATGGTAAAATATTCTACCAGGTAAAACCGGACTACCCAGTTAATCAAACGGCCCAGATTAAATTCTGTGAACAGCAAACATTTATTCTCATTAAATACGAAATCGATTTATTTAATTTAATAATAATAATAATAATAATAATAATAATTGGCATTTAATAGATCAGCCCATCTCAACCACGTGTGTTGTGTTGATTGTTGTACGTGGCAGCAACGAAGCCCAGTACAGGCACACTCACATGCTTCCCATTTATTTACCTCTGCGTAATGTTTCACATACTAGGATCGAAGCCTCGCATTGCTTCGGCAACGTTTTGTTTGTTACACTGTATATTCAACGGTTACCACGTTTAAGATTAGAAAAATACTGATATATAAAATAGATAAAATTACTTAAGAAGATTTAAAATATAGGTAACTAATAGTTATTTATATGAGAGACAATTTTTTTGTTATACTATATAATTATAGATATAATATTTTTATCTATTTTTAATATTATTATGCATTGAACATATCAAAAGTACATACAGTAGATAGTTAAACTGAGAATTTTTTTTAAACAAATCAATCATCATTTTTAATTATTATAACTTCATATTTATAATTCAAAATCATAAAACTACAAAAAAAAATATGTAATATTTAAAGTGTTACACATATAATGCTTAATTGGGTAAATTGAAGATGTCTACTTCTCAAATACTCATACTTACTATTGATTATGTCAAGATTGCATTCATTTAAATAAAAATTTAACTAACTGGCAGATCACCGGGACTGGAAATTTAAGTATTCATTACAAAGAATATAAATCTGAACATTTCTACTATATACAATACTCATATCTAATTATAAAGATAGATAATATAAATAAAACGAAAATTTAAAAATGAAAATTATAAATTAAAACGAAATATAAAAAATTTGAAAGATCAAAATTTCTTATATAAATAGTATTTAATTGAACTATAAAATTTAATTTTTGTTATATGTGTTAGTATATTAGGTTGTTAAATTTTTTGTATAAGATGAAAGTAGTATAGCATTAAAATAATTAGTTGCTTAAGAAGGCTTTCAAGTTTTCATAATCTTGACTGTTAAATGATAATTATTATCTTCAATTTTGAGAATCATGCAAATATATCATAAACAATACTCATAACTAATAATCTTTCACTTATAGAAAATATTAAAAAAAAATTAGAGAAATAAAAAATGACCGTCAAGTATCTGAGGTCGTAGTAACTGCCGATTATGTAATCAATCCGTCACTTAGCTTTTGTTAAACTGATAAGATGATTTTTTTAACAAATTTAGTTTAAACTTTGATTTCCGTTTAATTGATTTCAGTTTATAATTTATTTAAAACTGTAAATTTATTTATCATTTTTTGAAATATTTTTTTGAATTTATAGAAATAAAATTTCGTCAATTCTTGATTTTTATTTCGTTAAAAAAAATTTTAACTTAAAAAAACAAAATAAAAAAAAGAGGAGGAGCGTGCGGCTGAGTTTAACTCAGCCGGCGCCGTATAAATACAAAAAAATGTTTGTATACGTATTTTTTTAATTGAAAGATGCTCTGACAAACAGAAAACGACGAAATTCACAGTACGACTTTTTCTTGCTACCATCCGTATAACAAACATAAAAACAATTGATTTTGGACTTCCTCATGCAAAACGTTCACAGACAATCCCAAAAAATAATTTTTGAAGCTCATCCCCAGCACAAAACATCGAACCGAGTCACAAAGATAAACAATCTATACCCGACTCACAATTTTACAATAAGGCATACGATACCGAGGATCGGATAAAACCCGAAAAATCGAGAGTTAATATCGTGCAAATTCTGAAAAATGGAAACTCTAGCCATAGAATAAAGTTCTGGGAAATTATATATATACATTTCCATCATTAAAAAAAAAACAAGAAGAAGAAGAATGTTTCACAAAGATAATTAAGTGAAAATTCATCTTTTTACCAAAGAAAAAATAGAGAGAAAATAATCTACCAAGTGATCAGAAATAATCACTCACTTCTGTTGAGGAGAAAATCAATTATGCAATGCCAACATGAAGTATGTCATCTTTTATAAGAAGAATTTCAATGTTTTTCCTTTTTTACGTTCTATTTCTATATCTTAGTTTTCAAAAATATTTAGCAAGTAAATAATTGCAACAATAAACTTTTTTTTTTAATTTTTAAATGACCTGCATTCTTCACACGTACAGAGATGAAGTAATAAAATTATATTATGAAAACAGAAGGAGATTCTAATACTAGAATATATTGATGCATTTACTAACTGACTTAGCATTTATCTTAAAATATTTCTGAAATTTAACAGTCTGTACTCGTGTCTCTTGGATTGAAAAGATAGAAATATACCCAAAAAAAAAAAACAAAAGAAAGAAAGATGGACTTGATCTCCCACAAATAAAAAAAAGGAGGAAAAGGTAAACAAAATATATTTTAGTACATCAACTTGTCACTTCACAGCTTGTAGAGCAGGGATAATAATATTATAATAATTTGAATAAGTTATATACCTTTATTCTAAATCTCCGTATTCTTATTATAATTTTCTGAATTTTTCAAAAAAGAGACGACCAATGAATCAATGAACCTATGTTATTGTAGTAGAATTTTAGCAACATGTAATATATATACAACAATTATAAACTGCAGACTTAGTACAGATAGTACTGAATCTCTTTTTGGGTAAAATAAATAAAACATGAATATATTTGTGAGAGAGTGATTTTGTAGAAAGAAAAACAACGATAATTGCAATATTTTTTATTAGATTTAAAGTGGATATTTTCCGCCATCTCTCATTTATTTTTAGGAGATTTTATTATTTGTGTCCATGAAGGATTGAACCCATGACCTCTTAAAAGACTAGAAGTCATCATAGTTAGCTACCATTTGAGCTACTACGTCACTATTAGAAGTCATCATATTTAGCCATCACTCGAGTTACTAGATCATTTGCTCGGTAATTGCAGTATGAATTGATGGAAATCAGTAATTTGACAAAGTACCATAGTTGACAAATAATGCACGTGTTTAGCTCGCTGCATCCTTTTTTGATGCCATTAGAAAGTTGAAATTTATTTATAATTATTCTTTTTTACGTTTGTATGGCAGTTATATTGATTATATAGTTTATTATGAATTTAAAATCCAGACTTTGAATTGCAACAATTTCAAAAGATAAGCCATAGTTAAAGTGGTTCCTTGAAACCCTCCCAAATGCAAGAAAAATAACTTCCCTTTTCAGTCTTTGAATTCATAGAATGATGGATGGCAAACGTAATTTTCTCTTTTCTTTTTTTCTTTTTACATCCCTCTGTAAAATAGTTAAATTCAGTAACACTAGAGCACTGTTTTCCTCAAAAAGAAAGGAGTACAACATAAGTACATAACACTTTGAATTATAGAATAATAATGCAACAAGATAAAAAAAAAAAAAAAACAATTTACTTTATAATAACAGCAAAACTCCACATCATGGTTCATGATTCATGAAAAGGGTAGGCACTCAGCACAAATAATTCACTACAAAATATGATTTATAGCACATCATCACCAACTAAAAAATGGTTGAGTAAATCAGTAGGGATCATAACAGGGGCAGATGTGTTTTATAAAGAGCAAGCAGCAGGTGATCAAAAAAGGAGGTGAAAGAAAGCTGCCCACGTTGCACAGACATTGATTGCTTGCTCCCATTTAATAGCCGTTATACCTAATCCTAATCCTAATCCTTTCTTTAAACTAACATTTTCTTTTTCCTTTTTTATTGTGGGGTTAGTGGACAAATTGTACCACATACCACCACAAATCAACCCCATAATTGTCATAATTGCTGCCATAATAATAAATTAGCCAGACACTGAGACCAAACCAAGTGTAAAAAACAAGAACAAAACTTAAGGAGAAATATCTGCACAACTAATGCGCCAGCAAATTTGATATGATAATAATATTTCTCAACAACACCTCAATTTTGATTCCAATTAACCTACTTACTACATGGTTAGTTGGCATGAGGGAACAGTTAAGGCAATATATAAAAGAGGCCCTGATGAACAACATAACCGATTTTTTAATTTATATTGAGTAGTTATCAGAGTTGTGTCACAAGAACAACTCGGAAGTTGCCTATTGGTTTGGATGACCAGGGTGGATACCGGATAGACATTGATGTTTGGTCAAAGGATTATATGATATGAAATAGAAAGAAAAACATCTTGCGTCCATTACATACCATTCGTACATCCATAGAAGTGTACGGAATGTAATAGATACACTATAAAATGTAACAGATACATCCTGAAATGTAACCTATGGACGCTATGAACGGTTTTTCTATGGCCGCTAGGTATTACAGTATTACTCAAAATAAAAATCAGAATTCCAAATTAACTCACAGAGGCCGGCAGTGGATTTGTAAGGAACAACTGAAAGAGGAGAGTATATACAAAAGATTTAGAACTCCATGGTTCATATACCTCATAACAAGTAGCAAAAACTAGCAAATTATCTCTGTACATGTACTACTACCAAAACAAAGATTCATCATAATGCTTAACATTTCGGAAACAACAGACCTCAATCTAGTGCAAGGATCCCGCAAAGACAACACCGGGATCGATCATCTGCAAGAGTACTTGCATCGAACACTTGTTGCAGTTCATGTAGCCGGGGCACAAAGTCTAATCGTACACAATTTCAGCTGATCACAGCTCAAAAGCCATTCATTTCGAGCAGGTAAGTCCGTCGCTTGAGTAGTGCCTTCACTGCGTCTTTGTAGGCACCCTCGAAAGCTCCAGAGACGAATGCCTCGACATCTTTCTTTCCACTACCGTTACCTCCATTTGCATTCCCCTCTCCAGCTGGTCTGATTGCAACAAGTGTCGCGCCCTGGATTCCGACACCTCCAGGCAACTCCAAATACGGCGAATACCTCAATTTCATATTGGATGCCGGCACCTGGGTCCTACTCGAAGAGGCCGAGGGAGCCAATGGCTTCTCTCTGAATTCCTTCAATTGTTCTTTCCCCATGATCAAAGTTCCCTGACCGTCGGCATCGGTCAGAACCAAACTTTTCAAGGTCGGATGCTCCTTAATTATTTGTCTCAACAAATAATGCCGGGTCGATGCTGCAATCAGTGAACTGATAGTCCATACGACACGCAATTTTAATCCGCCGTTGGTGTAGAACGATTCGGGGATGCTGCCATTGTTTTCCTCGGGGGATAACGAGGAGGCAACCGTGGCATTGTCAGCTGCCGGCTTCTGGTCCATGCGGGTACCGCCCAGAATGACGCAATTCTGCAAGGTGCTGCCGAACTCCGCTTTCCATTTCAAAATCACCCCCTCCTCAGTGCCCACGTCGCCAGCAGGCAACTCGATCCGCAAATTCTCAACATGGGTGAAGTTCTTCAGCACTTGTACCGGCGAGTGCTGCGAGAGTTGCGGCAAGAGGGGGCGGTTGGGGCCGCCGACCCCGCCGTGGAGGTGGTTCAAGGGTTTGAGAATGGTGAACAGCATGAGCTTCAAGAAGTGCGAGAAGAGGTTCCTCGGCTTCGCCGAGGTCAGGGTGAGGGTTTCATCCGAATCACCGGTACACCCCGGCCCGTCAGAGGTAACAACCCGGTCGATCCGCACGAACACATCGGTGACTTGCGGCACGAGGGAGTTGAACCGGCGGGACACGGCCAAGCACCGGCCCAGGGACCGCACGTCCGAGAGCTTGTTTAGTATCACAAGCACTAAAGGGTCAGGAAGCCGGTCAAATTGGTCCTCTTGGTCCTCATCGAAGAACATCACCGGGTCGGCGTGAATGCGGCATTTCGATTGAGTCATTTTGATTTGCCTTTTCGGGTTTTTGGTTCTGATATTTTCCTCTTGATACCAATTTTCTCTTAATCTGAGAAAATGAAAAATGTTACAAAAAATTGGATTAGGTTGGTGCATGTATAAAAGTGATATTAATTATTATTAATAATGGCTCTTGAAAAGTGAAAAAATCGTACAAAAGGGGAAAAATAAAAAAAGAAGAAGCATTGATAGAGATTATTATTAGAGGGGAAGAGATTCATTCAACAATTAATGGTAGTTCATGGCCCTAGCCATGGAAAATAATAGAGATAGGTCAGGATGTCAGGTAAACGGTTACAAATAAACCAATTCAAAATAGAAAAAAACTGTTTGTGCTAAGCTAAGAACATACATAGAAATTAGAGAAAGGGCAAAATTAATGCAAGAAGAATTATTGTAGAACTAAATTTGACAGGGAAAAAGATAAAATGGCCCAAAAAAATAAAAACCAACAAAATTGAGACCAGGAATTGGGGAAGAAAGCCACAAACTTTGTCTTTGAGCAATTCCTTGTCAATTCAATTGCTTTTAACTTTGTAGGCGCCTTACTCAAAACTAGATTTTCTTTTGCCTTGCTAAAAAAAAAAATCCATCCATGCATCCTACCAAAAACCCACAATTTACAAGTCAATTTTGAAAAATTCTCCCCCAAACCGACTCCACGCGTTTTGGGTTTGGGACAAACCAAGAAACCAACCAAAAAAGAACCAAAAAGATGAAAAAGAAAAAGAAACACGCTTGGAAGAAAGAAAAAGAAGCTCAGCTCAGTTCAGCTCACCCTTTGAGGAACAAACGCCGACTGGTCCTTTCTTGGGGTCTGATTGTGAAACAGGGGATGCCAATTTGTGGGTTGATGGTGAAGAAGAGGAAGAGGGGGGAATTGAAGAGAGTAGGTTTGGTTAATTAAGAGGAGGGGGGTTTGGAGGGAGAAGAAGATGGGGCTGAGTGGGAGGGTGGTTATTAAATAGGCCGCTCCTCAGGAGAAGAAGAGGAGGAGGAGAGAAAATAAAAGAAGTAAATAAAATGAAGGGATGAAATAGAATAGAATAATGTTTTGTTGAGAGTGTCCATTCTTTAGATTTTTTTAATTGTTGTTGGGCCATGTACTATTTCCTCTTCTTTTTCTTTTTTTTCCCTTTTATTTTTACTAGAGCTGTAACTCAGGTTTCACTCCGAAATATGATATCAAATATATAATAAAACTTATAAATTTTAAACATTTTTTTATTAAAAAATGAACAAAATTTTAAATTTTATATGTGAATAATAATAGTAATTCAATAATTTATAAATAATAGCACATTGGACCATTTTAAGGTTAAATTTTATCTTAGACATATCACATTCATCTTATTAAATGAGGAGAGAGAATACATATATATCATTGGATCAAAGTAGATGAAGAGATTTATACAAAATCAATGGTTAATAATTATGATGATATGACATATTTGAGATGCTTGGAGACTATTTTTAGTTGGGTTGTTGTTTTGTTGTTTTGCTAACGAAACTATTTTTTACTCTTTTTTTTTCCTTTTAATAAAATAAAGAAAATGAAATGGAATAGAATTATAGAGTAATGTTTTGTTGAGACTTGAGAGTGTCATTTAGATTTTTTTTATTGTTGTTGTTGTTGGGCCATGTACTATTTGTCTATTTCTATTTCCTCTTCTTTCCTTTTAGTTTTGGTTTTATTTTATTTTTGTTTTAGTTGGGTTGTTAATTTGTTATTTTGTTAACGAAACTGTTTTTACTTTTATTATTTTTATAAGAATAAATAAAAATTTTTGGGAGTTTTTATACGAGTGGGGTTGTTATTTATCGCGCCATTTACTATTTATGAAATTGTCAAATTTAATTTGTCTGAATTTGATTTCATGGATGAAATATTTACAAATATTTTCAGGAAAGGGAATAATATATTCTTCTAATTGTACTCTTGTTTTACTTTGTACTCCTGAAACAAAAAACCAGCTGTAATTACTTTTCGGTAGGTGAAGTAATCTATTGGCATATGAATCTCCAACTAATTTTGATTGATTTCCTATAATATTATATATGTGCCCGCGGGCGTGTACTGTAATTTTCTTAGTTACTTATACTCGATAATATTTTTTGTTAATTAATTTCTTTTTGTACTAGTTTACCATTATGCTTCCATGCCTATTATGCAAGTTTTCTAAATGGAGAAAATATTGATATTTTCAGTTTAGGGGTTCCTTTTACCCAAAAAAAAAAAAAAAAAAACACTGAAATTAGTTTAAAAAAAGATATATAAATTAATAGAAAATTACTTTTCGATATTATAATTTTGAGAAATCATCTTTGCCCCTCTTAATTTTTCTCCTTATCCATCCCCCAAACTAAATTGATAATATTTTCTCTTTCTCATACTCTCTTAAATTTTGAGTGAATTTTTTTTATTCTTGATCTTTCTATTGTATATATATAAGTGTTTTGTTCGATTGAGGATGTGAATTGCAACTGTTAGAAGTGATTTGTTGTATTTGAAAAATAATTTCTAACTAAAAATATATTCGGATGCGGTTAAGGGGTGCAGTTATCAACTCTCTATAATTTTATTGGTCCACTTGGATTGGTGTTTCGAATAAGAAATTTTAACGTTTTGCCAATTAGCAAATCCACCAATATATTAATATCAATATGGTAAATTAACAAGAAAATAAAAATATAGTAAATCGATAAAAAAAAAAAAATCTTTACACACTAATCTAGTAATCTAATATACACGTGACTCAATGCAGACAGGAACAAATCACAAATGAAAACCAAAATTACTCCAAGCCCAAACTAACAATTAACAAAACCACATTTTTTTAACATCATATATATTAATTTCCCTCGGTACAAGAATTGAGGTTTTCCAAAACCAGGAAGTCAAGTTAAACAAACATGCAACACTCCCCACGGCACGGCAGCAAAGGAGTGCATTCTGATTTATGCATAAAACCACAATAAAAGTACCATTTGGTGTTGGTGTTGGTGTTGGTGTTGGGCAAGACTCAAAAAAGAGATGACCTCGGGCCTCGGCCAGTGCAAAAACCACTGTCTGTCTTTGCTCCATTGGAAATTATGGGGCTGTTCGTAGGGGTGTACAAAAAAACCTGTCAACCCGGCCAATCTGTCCGACCCACCCGACCCAACCCGTTTTTTATCGGGTTGGGTCGGGTTATAATTTTGACTAACCCGTTATGTCAGGTTGGGTTACGGATTGAGCATTTAGAAATCCGTTTAACCCGGACCCGCCCGCAACTAGTTATAAATTATAACTTTAAACAAACTTACATATACAATTTATTAAAAAGATAAATAATGAGACAATAATTTAAGAATTGAGTTCTTATTTAAGATCAATATAAACTTGTTATGATGTTCTTTGGTCAATGCTTATTATGTCTAACTATTTTTTTGTAACTTTATATGCTCGTTCTATGTTTCTAATATGAAACTTAGCGAATAAATATATAATGAGTACTCTATATATAATTCTAATCTATGTTTAACATTAAATTATCTTTATATTACTTAAGTTATTCAAAATATATTATCATCAAGTTATAAATCACTATTAACATGTTCGATATTATACAAAAAGTAAAAAAAAATATGATTAATAATTTAACCAAAACTATAACCCGTTTAACCCGCGTAACCCGTACAACCCGCAAAAACCCGTACATAAAAAAGTAGTCGGGTTGGGTTGAGTTACGGGTGGGTTGAGTAACAATATTTTATAACCCGGTATAACCGGGTTGGGTTCAAATTTTGATGAAAAAGCGTTAACATGCCGGTTGTACACCCCTAGCTGTTCAGCATACAGAGTGGCTTAAATATTTAAGCCTCACTAAGTCACATTCGTTCGGAAAAAGAAAAAAAACTTAAGAAAGCTTAAGCCTTAAGTCATGGGTATGACTTTCTTAGAAATCCAGGCAAGGCTTAAGCCCCGGTCAAAAGGAGGTTTAAGGATAAACTTTTAATCCGTGCTGAGGAGCTTGCGTTCGGAAAGATTAAGAGGCTAAAGAAGCTAAATGAAGTCTAAGGAGGGGTTGCCGAACGGCCCCTATATATTTAATCAACTAATTAATCCGTATTCTTTTGTTATGTTTATTAAAACGATGGTTGTTACATTTCATTAATTTTATGTGTTACTCGGATCCTCTCCAGCTTAGCAAGCAAAATCGACGAATTTTCTTGATGGATAAAAGAAAATTCTTTCTACATTTATTTTTTGGAAAAAAATGAGGAAGTTATTTACGCGTGAATTAACAGAATATAAAGTCCAAATAAACATTTTCGCTTCGAAATGTAAAACGCCACACTTGAAATTTCGATTTATGATTCTTATCAAATTCATTATATGAAAATATTAGGAGACACAAAATTGTATATCTTTGGAGTTTCTCAAATGTTTGTTTTGAATTTTTTTTTTTAAAATGACTCTACAATATTAATAAAATAGTGCTTGTTTATAAAAGGAATTTTAGTTCGAAATAAGTACTGAAAAAATCTAAAAATGAAAAATTATTGTATCACGAAGTATTTTTATGTGACGAATTTAATGAGAACCTTACATCGAAATTTCAAATATGACAAAGTATGATTCAAGTCGTTAGAAAACATTTTCACAGTAGTCACTCCTGATTTTAATCTAAAGAAAGGTCAAACCTAAAAACAATAATCATACTACGAGAGATGACAAATTTCTCGGAATCATATGAAAAGAGATACGAGAAAATTAGATCACAAGTTGAATTTTTTTTTTCCCTGATAGCAAAGTCTGATTGGCATACTTTTTTTTTTTTTTTTTTTGAAGAAATGATTGGCATACATCACCTATGCTTGGGAATTGGAAAAATTTTCCTTTTTTATGATTATTTTTTTGAGCTCAATGTCACGACAAATTATGTCTGAATCGGATCTAGCATACATTCAAAAAAGAAATAGAAAACAAAAAAAAGGCAAATAAAAAATTGATCATATAAAAAGGAATAACACCATTTCCTTTACAATTTAAACTGCCGAAATCAGCGCTTGTCCGGAACTTGTTTGTCGACAATAAAATTTTAAATTTGTGTTTGCACCGGAAATTCAGGAAAGGTTTGTTTAGCTGTTTGTGTTCGTTTCAAATTCGGTTCCAGGAAGGACTCTCACTCTGTTTTATTATACTTTATCGGTTTTGTTAGGCAAAAAGGAGGATAAGTGGTTAATGTGTACGGATTTAGGATTTAATATATGCTTTTTGGTTAGAGATATTTGAGTTGGTTGGTTGTACATTTAATAAATGTGTGATTAGTTTTAGTTTATTTTGGGTTTGGTTAGAGAAGCAAATTAACTAATCCAGAACTAATGGAAGTATAAATGAATTTAATAATATAATTTTGGCTCTAATTATTTATGGTAATATGAAAAAGAAATATAAAATTATAATGATTGAGTTCGTATGGAGCTTAGGAGCTTCATTCGAGTTCGAACTAGTTTGATTCAGTTCAAATACGGTTTGGATCAAATTCGATTCGATTCCTTTATAGCCCTAGATTCACTAAACAGTCAACTTAATGGAGTAACAAAAAAAAAAAAAGAAAAATACAAGAAAACTGTTTCCCTGAGAAAACCAGTAAAAAATGGTCATACTAGTGAATTATATAAAGAGAAACATCTTGCACTGTCCACATATCTATAAACACACTTAAAATAAAATGTAACAAATACATCTAATTTTATAACAAATAAATCTGATTTTGTAATCTACAGACGCTATTAGTCTTATATAAAACTAAAGAGCTAGATCTACATCTACCTAATTTTTTGCTGATGGATTCAGATCTGGGATAAAAAATATCCATTCTTTTTAACAAAACGGTATCTCAGGGTGCAGTAACCAAAGTTTTGACTCCGACAATAGTCCAAAACAGCCGCCTCATTCCCAAGGTCTTTGTTTACCAGCAACCAGTGATTTCCTCAAAAAAAAAAAAAAAACAGCAACCAGTGACTGAAGATTCCCAGCTATATCATCATACAGGATTCCTTCACTTTCTTTACTTATTAAGAGTAATACCTAGCGTACATCGAAATACCGTCTTTAGGTTACATTTCAAGATACATACCGTTTATAGGTTACATTTTTTAAGTACTACGTAGTAAAAAGCCTACGGCTTGCTTTGGATTGAAATTATTATATATTATAATAAATGGCCGAAAGCTCATCCGTGTGAAGAAACTAATATTGACCTTAAATTTTAATGGGCTGTGACATTAATGTACGTCAACAGTGGTGATCAATTTAAGTAAATAATCAACGGCTGAGGTTTTCTTCTTTGGAGAAGATAAAACTTTCATATTAAAAAATTCAATCTTCTTTTATTAAGAGTAAGGATATGTGTTACATTCCGTATACGTCTATAGACGTATGGACGGTTTTTCAATGGACGCACGCAAGATGTTTCTCAGTAAAGAGTAATTACTTCTTGTATTTTTGAATTTTTTTTTTCTGTACTTTGTTGTTTGTGCGCCTGCTACAAACAAAGCTCTCTTTCTCAAAAAAAAAAAAAAAAAAAAAAAACAAAGCTCTCGGATTCCAAGTAAATTTAATTGTTTTTAGGCGCTGCTAATAGACTAATACAGTAATATTATATCAGTAGCTGCCAAGACCTCTAACGCTGTATCACATTACTGTTGTCGTCTAATTAGGAAGTATATTTCCACTCTCAAGTTAATTATTTTTGGGGAGTTAATTTGAGTTGATTTGTTTTGACTTTTGAGTGATTTTACTTTGTAGATAAACTAACCGAACTCTTAACTTTTTGCAACTATGATCAACCTTAACATAAAAATTTGTTAAGTGTCTGTATTGCATTGTATGAAATTGAAATGCTACTAATTCAAATACAATACTCGTTAATAAACATGTAAACCACTTAATTAATGCTCTGAGTGCTAAAAATTAAAACAGAGTTAAATAAAATTAAATATCTCAAAAACTGAATTTTTAAGTATTCCAAAAAATAGAGAAATCACCGATTTGCAGTGTACTTGATCGAGGTCCGTACATAAACAATTTGTTTAGTTTAATATCTCAAATTGGTGGCACAATATTATGATTTATGAAGTACATTAAGCATCTAATAATCTAACTCACGAGGAATCTTGTCACCTAACCCTTTCTGGCATTTTCCTCTTTTTCTTCAAATAGTTACAATATTTTTTGTTAGATGACAAGTTATTGTTATTGACTTATTTATTGGTACCAGTTAAATTACAGATTTAATTACAATTTACATCCACAAATTTTACGGACTGTAAAGTAATTCTTAGATTTATTTTATCATAGGTATAAATAAATGTAGATTTCGGTGCACATTCCGCATTCAATTTTCAGAATAGAGAGTTTTATTATGTTATAACTTCAATTGTACCATCTGTATTTTTTTTTTCAACAATATGTTGGCGGTCCATGTACAATATACAGTGGCAAATTAATGCATGGATCTAGGGAAGAATTATATTTGGTGGGTCTCATACTAGTATGTATATACAGTAGTAGTATGTCACGTTTCAAACCTCTCGGTATGAGAAACATTGAACTTTGATTTGGGGAAAAAAATAAGTCAATAAATATATGAGATACTGTCAAAGAATCTGTTTATGTGAAATTGTGAATTTTTGTTTTTTTTTTTTGTTTTGAGATAAAAGATAAGTTGAAACTACTCAAATTTAAATATCTATAAAAAAAATTTATATCACCTAACGTACTAGCACAAATCTCGATACAATCTAATGGCTGACGTTGTGAAATTGCACGATGCAGTACGTTGTAGGGTGAGTACTCCTATAAAAGACTCTCCATCAGGGTTTCGAACCTGCGATCTCCCACACGGAGAGCGTTGTCCTTAGCTACTAGACCAAGGTTGGTTCTTAAATTATAAACTTTTTACTATACATTGAAAGTATTTACCGAATAAACCCTCTTTTTAATTTTTCTCCCCTCTATTTGTTTTCCTTTTTGGGTCTGTTTGATATGCTGGAAAATGATGGGAAATGACGGAAAATAACAAATTTTTTAAGATCTTAATTTGACGTTGTTGTTTGATGGTAAAAATTTCCGGGATACATGATTCTTGTCTGGAGGTTGTCCCCCCTTTTTCCTTCACTTTGTTTTCCACTCGGTTTTCACCAGAAAATAAAATTTTCCTTCATTATTTCTTCACGACTCCCAGTAACTCAGCTTTTCCATTATACCTCTCCTCATTTGTAGGTAATCTAACATAAGAAAAATAATTATGGAATCCAAAATTTTTCTACATCAAATATCCGCGATAGAAATAAAGAACCTGAAAACTGAAATAATTGAAGCATGCTTCCGATAATTTTTGAAATCCCTACATTTTCTTATTGATCAAACAAGCCCTTTATTACTTTATATTTCCAGTAGCGTTACTGATACCAACTAAATTACACTTTACATGCACAATTTATTTACAGATTTATAATCCTATACACCAATATAATTAAATTTTCGGTGCACATTTCGTTATTCAGGGTTTCAGAAGAGATATTTTCGACATGCTATGATTTGGCGCCCGTACCATTTGTTTACAAGAAACAATAATTTTTTTTTTTTTGCAACAATATGTCGGCGGTCCCGTATAATAATAATGGCAAATTAATGCATGGATATATGTAGGCAAAAATATATGTTATATATTTGGCAGTTTTCTTACCTACATGTCAAGATTCAAACCTTTTTTGGTCTGGTGAAAATTAAAATCAAATTTTGATGTAGAACAAATTTGGTCAATAAAATGACTTGATCAAAGAAATTTATAATTGGGAATCCTCAAAGTACATATTTTTTTTCTTATAAGAATCAGATTCCCCAATCCCCTTTCATCTCATTATTCTCGTCTAGATAATAAATTTGCACACACTTAAAATAATAATTTATGCATAGGCTGGAGCATAGTAACAAATCATCAATTCGGGATTCGTTCGGCGAGGTCAAAAGTTTGTAATTCGGGTATTATTCGGGTATAATTCGGGAATAGTTCGGCTTATATAATATAATAAAAAATATATTAAAGTGCCAATATTTTTAAAAACCAAATAAAAAAGCACAAAATTTCCTTTAGAACGATATATAATGTGTTTTATTCGCTAAAAAACGTTTTATTCGCGAATAATTCGCGAATAAAACGCATTATATATCATTGGGTAGTATTATGCGGGATTCGTTCTGCTCTTGTGAAAAAACGAATTATTCGCGAATTATTCGCGAATAAATCGCGAATTATTCGCAAATAAATCGCGAATCATGTTACTATGGGCTGGAGTGTGAATCAGATAAAATATTAATTAAAAAACTATGTTATGCGTGGTTTTTTTTTTTTTTTTGTGTGCCAAGGAAAGTTTATAAAACCAGCACTAAATTTAAATTTGAGCAACGAGGAAAAGAAGAGCTCTAAACTAAATTGCATGATTTAATTGCTTCCATCAATCCAAGATTCACCAATTTAAAAATTTAAAAGAGTGATCTCAAAATCTCTGCCCCAAACTAAAATATTAAAAGATGAAATAAACAAGTGCAAGTACACATAAATCAAGAGTTCTACTTCTAGAAACACAAACCCAAGACCTCAAAAGTCACAAACAGTAAACTCTTTTACTAGAAACAAACTTTGTTTTCAACTTTTCATAACAGGAGTTCTATAAACAAAACGAAACAGATTTAAAAATGAAACTTAATTATATATTTGTTTTGTTTGACCGGTCCTTCAACGTATAATAATTTAATTCAGTTTTGGATACTATCCAGTGTCCTCAATATTAGTGTCCACATGTTTTCATTATTACAAAATTTGAGTTAAATATTACACAATTTGAGATAACAATTACAGATTTTATGTATGTGTGAACATATGGATAACTCAATTGAGGACACTTAAAGGTCCGTTTGGCAAATTAAAGAATAGCACTAGAATAGTGCTATCCAATTAGTAAAAATAGATTAGTAATTGTTGGAAGAGTGAAAAGAATTGTGATGTTTAGAGCTATTCGGATAGTGAAAATATTGTTTGGCAAATACCAATTGGAATAGTAATTAATTTGCTATTCGGAGACATGTGAATAACTATTTGGAGACGCGTATAATGTGTTTGGCATTCCATTTTAGTGAGAATAAACTATTATATTCCGAATTTGAGATGCCAAACGTACCCTTAGAAAATTCCTTTAGTTTTCCTTCCACTAGTTTCCAATATAAATACTTTTATTTTTCTTATGAAAATGTCAAACTGAACAGTATCAAGAATTCAAGACTGTTATATATATTTACTTGACTCAGAGAATTGCAGATTGTCTGGCACGACAAATTAAAACAGTCGAACAAAATAGTTTGTTTCAAGGCCGCGTATGATGTCACGTCTTTATTAATTGGTAGTCAATATATTTGGTTAATTATTCATGCACGCTCATTAATTTCATATGCTAGATTTTTCAAACAACAACAAAGTCCTGTTATCACAAATTGACAAGAAAATTTTCCTCCTGCAGCCAAACGCACGGTTCAAACAATCTGCTGATGAAAATGAAAAAAATGAAAAAAAATGAGAAAAAAAATCCACTTGAATTTAATAAATATATATCGTGATAAATTGACTTGATTTAGTCTTGCAAATTAATATGGCGTTTCACACTTTTCCTGGAAATTATGTAAACAACTCCTAGTTTATGTTATCTCAAAAAAAAAAAAAAAATCCTAGTTTATGAGTTTTTTTTTATCATTAATATTGTTGGTATTTTGCATTTTGTATTTTGTACTTTTGGGATTACTGGTCTTTTTTGACTTTCAAGCATGAAATGAAACTAGTAAATAATGTTTAAAGATGCAGAATAAAATTTCTTAGTAACCATTTCTGACAATAATATATATACATGAGATTTCAATATTTCAATTCCGGTATACCATTTATTTGTCAACCTCATAAATCAAAATTTGAATTTTGTGTAGCAGACAAAAATTGACCCATTTAAGGGACATACGAATATGACCGGTATACATGGAACTCGGCGACTAGGTCAATATATATTTGTCCGGTTGCGTAACTATGTGAACGATTTATAATAAATAGAGATGTAACTGGGCTTCCTAAAAAGTGGTATCAAATAAATAATTAATAATTTTATAAAATTTTAAATATTTATATTCAACTAAAGCTTAAAAAAAATTATAAATTTTTTATGTAATTAAATAATAATAATAATAATACAATAATGTATAAATAAGAACATACATAAATGTTGGACCATTTTAAGAGTTAAAATTTGTTTTAGACATGTCACATTTATCTTATTTAACGAGGAGAGAAAAAAAATACAAGCCATTGGATCAAAGATGAAGAGTATCAAACAAAATCAATGGTTAATAATAGCGATGATGTAGCATAATTGAGGTACTTGAAAATCTACCCCTCTTTACGGAGTATAAATTTCCAACGTTTAATATAATTGAAATGATGTGGTTTATGTATGTTAGTTTGCTTCTTAATTTGAACAAAGTTGCAAACCGAGTTGATGGATAACATTGTTTATGTTGAATTTGAATTGTTATTGAGTCTTTTTTTCTATGCCGCCTTTACTTTAATTTATTTATTTTTTGTTTATGTTTACATATAAATTTGCTACTACAAAAAATTATAAAACATGAAATATATATCTTTCATGTACATTTACTACAAAATTCACATCATGAACTCACAAATGAATATTGAACTCCTCTCTTTCCTTGTATAATAAAACAACATGCAATAATTTACTCCATTCCCCTCGATTAATTAATTTCAAATAATTCGCAAAAATAAGAACTGGTCTTTGGTCTAGTGACTAAGAGTAACACTCTCTGTATGAGAGGTTGCAGGTTCAAAACCTGGATAGGGAGTCTTTTATAGACATTTAAATTTAACAAACTTGACCCTCATCTTTATCTAAAACAAAATAATTCGCAAAAAAAAAAAAGAAAAAAAAAGAATAAGAAGTTGAAGTGAAATTTCTCAAAACAAATTATGAAAAATAGTTATGTCCTTTTAACAAGAGCAATCACGTTGCTTTCGTACATGATACGAGAAAGCTGCGTAGCCGCGTGGGCTAGTAAATTGATTGATTAGGAATTAGGATAGTGATTTTTCAGTGGATGGTAGGATTGAAACTTCACTTTTGTTTTTCTAATTTTGTGCAAGCACTTTTTTCAGTTTTTAAATTATGTTGAAAGTATTTTAGAGAGAAAAAAGAATAAACGCATTTCAAAAAGAAAATTAAAAACCGTTAACGAACTTGATGTTTTTATCAAGTTACTTCACACATGATTCGGATCGCCTATTTGAACTTTAAAAATAGTAATATGGAGCTGTAATACCTGTCGATCCGTACTATTAATAGTACCGTAACCTCACTCAATTACCTATGCAACATGCATAACATAAAACTATTTTTCTATACTACATGTACAAAATTTAATTACTTGGCAGTACTTGACAGTCACTGTCAATTATTGAAAAAAAAAAATCAACAAAGTTTTCAGGCATGAATTTTAAACTTTTAATGTTTTATTCACTCAAGTAAAAGTAAAACTAGTGGCGAAACCAAAATTGATCATTAACACAAATAACTTGTATCTGGTTGCGAAAAAATCCGGTAATGATCAATCAATAGCACCCCTTTGACTCAAAACCTAATACAACTCATAGTCGCATTCATTTTTTTAAATTTTCTGTTTCTCCAATATTATGATTACCCTTTTATCTATATTATTTAATTCGAATAATTATTATGTAATTTCATTTTTCCACTAATTCATTTGACTTTTCATAAAAATTTATTTATTCATAGACAGAGGTAGTATAAATACATGCCGGCATTTAATACTCGTTATCTTAATTATCACCGTGTGTATGATGAGAAAGGTAGTAAGAAAAATGAAATTAATTAAGAAATGAACCTGTCAGAGTTGACATTCCATTTCAAATTAATTAAGTGCATAATTATCAGTAACTAATTAATTATCCCGTGCATTTATTCATTCTTCCTTTGAGTATGTCCGAAGAAGTCCTGAAATTAAGGTCAATAACAGATAGGATCATGTTATATAAATGTTTAAGTATTCGTTATAAATGGGTTAAGCTTATCCGTAACTATTATTTTAGTGGGCTATCCAGTCATAATTTTCTAATTAAGCTTGTCGGATAATGCTTCAAAAAATTAAGTATAAATATCAGATTTATGGCCCACGCCTTGATCCGTATTAAAAATATTAAGTTTGTAAACTGATGAGTAAATTTGTATAATTTTTTTCGGATAAATATTAACTAAATAGCACAACACGAACAACTAGCGAAAACCCATAATACAAATTATATAGTTAGTTATATATTTATTTGGGGTAAGAAAATACTAACAATTATAAAGATATTGAAAAAAAAATATCAAAATATATACAAAAATAGATATATTTTTCATAGTTTAGATAACCGTGTAACAAATTTTATGAAACAACTATCTATATGGAGAATAAAAAAAAAGTAAATAATTTGTTACAATTTTATGACAATTTATCTTAGCACCATGGCACAAAACAAAAAGAAAAAAAATGATCATCAATACGTTCCTTCTCATATATGGAGCACCATTTTTGGATCTTAAAATAAGTAAAATTTGAAGCTTTCAGAAAATATATTCTATTAACCAACTATTCTACATAATAAACTAATAACAAGTACTACGTACGCATTAACATTAATCTCACCCCATGTGCAGTAAAATAAATAAATAACTTAAAAAAAAAAATAAACCATCCTTGTTCTTATCCATATTTGTTCATCTGCTAGAAAAAAAAATATATAATCAATCTGTCTCCTATTACTCCTGTTTCTAATAATAATAATAACAAAATGCTGCCCATATGGCCATATATACAAGTCATTGAATTCGGTACGGAAATGACAGGAAGTTTAATGGCACCATCCATCCACAGACTACTTAACTTCCCTTGTTTCCACGGCTCTCATTTCATCTCCTCCGTATAGCAATAGCATCATGGAAAATAATAATTCACATACACAAGTGGACCACTATTCAGAGAACTCTTATAAATTCTTTAGGTCAGAAAAATTGGGATAAAAATCTGCTTTTTTTTTTTTTTTTTTTTTTTTTTTTTTTTGTAGAAAAGCAGGGCATGCTTTTCCGATCGGACGGTCGGGATCAGTTGCTGCACCGATCTCAAAGTACTTGGGTATTTGTTGCACCGTTCTGAAAGTACTTCGGTGTTTCTCAACTGTCGAATCAAGAAAAGCAGGGCCTGCTTTTCTAAGGTGATCCTGAACCAAAAAATTGAAGATTCATGCCACAATACATCAAAAAATTCTAGTAATTCATTTCTTCATTAATTTTTTTTTTTTTTGTTTGACAAGTTGTTCAAATGTTTTGTGTTTATGTATATTTAATTGCATGCTAATGAAATTTTATTTGTATTGTAAAGGGCACTTCTTGTTTTAAGATTTTTTTTCAGTAACTGCTAAACCATTTTCTTCAAACTTCGATCAGAATTTCTATGTTAAGTGTCAATTTTTTTTTTTTTTTTATCAGAAGATGGTTAAGTGTCAACTATTATTTGAGGTAAAAATTTTCAATTAATGTTGGCAAAAATTGTGTGTCACGTGGACAATATTTATGGGGTATGTATGACCATGAAGATATTTATCAGTGCTTGATAAATTTTCACCATTCCATTTAAAGTAACACATGTCATTACCTGGATTTCTTAAAGCACAGATTGACCATAATGTGTATAAACTGACAAGTATCACATAGGAGCCCTTGTACTACTTTTTTGGCTGCATTTGAAGTCGTTTGATAGTCTGGTATTGGATTTTGTAATAAACTATTGGAATTTTCTTACAGAGGCAGATTTTTAGCAGAATTTTTATGGAGATTGAATGTGATTTTTGTATACTTGAAGTATATATGCCCCAGCCAAAAAAAAAAAAAAAAAAATAATAATAATAATAATAATAATAATAAATGGGGATGGATAATGAATGCCATGCGAAATATATAATATGATTTTCATAAATTGGTCTAAAATCGTTAACAAAAATATTATAAGGCGTCTCTATCCCGTCCGGTTGTCATAAAACTGTACATATTTTTTTGGTAATTATTTATGTTAAATATATCTACCAAAATACCGAAAATAAAATGCATGCAAAATTTCCATCAATATTTGCTTACACAAATCGAATTATAATAGCAAGAACTTACTGTCTCAGCATGTCGAAGCAGAGACCTGCAGTCCTCACTCAGAACTTACTGATCAATAAGTGCTGCCTAGCGTTCATAGATGGACTGTCTACAGAGTTAAAATGTTACAAATTTGATATAACTGTTATAAAATTTGTAATCTATGGATATATAGACAGTTATTTCAATGGGACGTACGATGTTTCTCCTGCTGATCAATTGAGCATGCATCAAGGCACAAGTTGAATTGAATGATACAGACAATCCCAATATGTGAGGCTCACTAGTCACTACTCACTAGTGTTGCTCTCATGCGTCCACATGGCGAGAGAAAGTAAAATTGGGGGCATATGAATTATGAAATAAACCCCTTTAAGTTTGTTTTAAGAAACACACAAATATGTGTGGTGTGTTTTGGGACAAACCATGTGAGGGTATGTCTCTCACTCCTCTCTCTTTGTACCATTTCTTGCAAAATTCTTCCCTCGTTGCCTCTTGCCTGCCCATTTGATTTATGGTATGCAACTATGAAATGCAAGGAATTTTTACACTTGGGTTAATTGATTTGGGTAAGTTTTACTTGTGCATTTCCTCATATTGATATGTTATTTATGCACTAGGCAGAATTTATGTACTCTCTTTATAGTATACTAGTAAAGAGCCCAAAGCAATAAATTGTTATTTGTTATAATAAATTTGTAAGATAATATGTAATGAGCCTTATATTGAGAAAATTGATATGATCTTTAAATTTTAATGAGTTGAGACATTAACGTCAACAGGCATTAACGTAAATCAACGATTCTGATCTATATAAGAAAATGATCAACAGTTCAGGTTTCTTATTTGGGGAAGATAGCCCTTTTATGTTATTTTTTTCAATATGCTTTTATATATAGTAAGGATATATTTGGTTGCTGCTTTCTTGAAAGCACGAGCAGCGAAATAAAAACGCATAATCTTTGAATTTCAGAATTTGTGATCGATCTGCCTGCTCTAGATATTTTATGGAATGAGTATTATTATTATTTGTTATTTTTTTTTGCAATTATAAATTCATGGATAGAAATATATAATTAAATAATTTATTCTCACATCACCATGTCAATTACAAGTCCAAGTTAAATGCTTCTTAAGAAAAAATAATTGGTTTTATTTGGTGGAAAAATATTCCAAATTGTGCAGATAAATTGTTTAATAAATTATTTTTTTCCAAATATTTTTGTCACTTTTCCTGATTTAAATCTCATGATTTATCTTTTCTACATGTATATATTTTAGGACCTTGGACGCTCCAAAGTCTCAAATCTCAAATACCAAACACTCAAATTATCTCCTTTTCACCCTTTTTCTGCATGACTTTAAAAAAAATATATTTTCTTCCGGTATCGCATTTGAACTTTTTAGTGTGGAAATCTGAGCAGTCAAATTAATTTTAGACCGAATATTCGTGCCTCCTAATAGATTGTTTTTTTTTATCAGGTTCCGTCTTGGAAATTATGAATCAACTGCTACATAATAAAAAAGGAAAATAAATAAAAAAATATAAGGCATTTAATTCATAGTAAGAAGGAAGTTACATGCATTCCACAAAGATAAAAACTTTTGACTAACGAATGAATAGAAGTGTTAAAAAGGGAACACAGAGGTACATATCATATTTATTCACCCTGCAGACCTTAATTTCCCTGACACAAATATCTTCGGCTCGAAAGATATTTTTCCCAATTATTGGGTCGAATTTCCTTATATTTTATTGGGGCCAAGACGATTTTTTTATTTTTTATTTTTACTTTTAACAACTAAATAAATTCAGTAAAAACGTTATATTTACAGTATAGGTGATTGAAATTAAATATGAAACATGATGAGATTAATATAAAACATAAATGATATTAATTTCTCTTTTATTATTCTCTCTCTCTTTGCGCTCACATGTTCTATTGGCAACTTTACAGTGATGTTTATATGATATAATAGTAATTCAAGTAGATAATTTAATTTTATAATTTGTGTTATTCAATTTAATTAATACAATAGTGTTTTCAGGCTATTCCATTAATGTTTCATAATGACTTAATAACTTGTTAATATTTCGATGTGGATATATTTTGGTAGTTGCATATGATCTAAATTCATACACAAAGCTATATGGATAATGTGACTCGATTCTACATCAATACATTTTCCAAATTTAAACTTGGCATTAGTTGGTAAGTGATTGATCCATTTCACATATGTAAAGTTGAGAACAAGAAAGGGACAAATAAGAAAAAAAATCTTAGCCTTCTTCCGGAGAAGATATATACATGGTTTCGTAACAAGAATTCACTCAATCAAAAGATGCTCTCCTTTTGGTGTAGTAGTGCTCCTTTCTATATTCCGAGAGACAGGTTAACAAGCCAATAGAAAAGGAAAACATGTTGAGTCCACTCTATCAATAGGTCATTCATCCACTCTGTCTCACAATCTGACACACTCACATGAAGCCATGTGTTTATCACAGTTACTTAAATGTTTACTGGAAATCGTAATGTATCTATTTACTAGAAAATGATATACTGATCGGAAAATATAAATATTTACTGAAAAATGATATTTGTTCATTAAAAATACGATAGGTTGTGGATATATAAAATAGGTGGTCAGTAGCTGTTACTCAATTAAAATATGAACACTGTTATAGTTAGAAAATATCTTTCTGGCTTTAAGGGTAAATCGGCATGCAGTTGACACATGCCTTACTCTTGTAAGAAGATCATGCAATGCAAATATATATGTGCATATATTTTATCTGTGCGTATGACTTTGAGACATGTATATGCTCCTTTGAAAAGCCGCTTTTGATATTTTTCCCAAAAAAAAGATTCAATTGATACGTGGATCAACTAGTGCCAAAAGCAATTTCTAGACTTAGAAAGATCATCTAGACAATATTGACAATAAATTAATTCAATAAAAACTTTAATTTCTTTAAAGAAAAGTCTTTTAAACACATATATGAAGATACAGCTTGATTTTTTGTTGGATAAAGATGGAATCTTTAGTTGCTCAACTTTAAACGTCTACAAAGAATCTATCAGGATTTTGGACCTACAGTCTTTCAAAGAGTATTTGTCTTTGTTACAAGATTAAAAGTTGATTCTCATTTCTCACACTACAAATTTATTATTGTTGAATTAAACAATTCATAGTTGTTTTAATTGTGTGATTTCTCTAATTTTTCTATTTTGTAAAAGCAATCATTAAATTTAACTTGAATTTTTGTGAGTTTTAAATTGTAGATTTTAATTGCTAAAATCATGAAGATGGATTAATGCACACACCAATAATTCAGTTTAGGGATAAGTAGAACAGAAATTTGGATATCAAAATTAATCAAATCGAGTCAAAACAAGTAAAATAAAAATTTCAGTCCGAAGTGTTAACATAACAATTCAAGTTGAACCCTGTAAACCGAATAAATCCCATGCAACAGATGGCAAAACCTCACTGAAATATATAATGAAGTATAACAATTACAAAAATATAAAAGTCAACGACACATGTGATCCTCATATATAAATCCCTCAGCATTTCGCCTTAATTAGCTGTTTGTGCACAGTTAGCTTAATGCTTCTGGATTAATTAAGCTAAACATATCTGTAATTACTTTACCTAAATAAACCTAGATCCATGCCAACCGCCAAACTCTATATATATATATATATATATGCATGCAATAATAATATTTCTCGCCTCCATGTGTACTACATTCCTACCTTTATTCCCTGACAGTTCATTTTCGATAAGGTTGATCATATATACGTGCCATTATGCTAATATTTTAATTCACCTTCTAATTACTTGATTAATGTAATATTTAGAGCTTGATCCAAACACTTTGCTGCCAATGCACACATGGAGTGTTGAGGAAAATGTATATAAACACTGTCTAGCTAGGCATTATTACTCTTATTAATTTAATTAATTAAGTAATTAAGAAAGTTTCATATATATATATATATATATACCTCTCTGTTTTCTGGTCCCCACATACAATTATTCCCTTGTCATGCAACTACCATTTAACAGAATGATTTTACTATGCTAGTTTCAACATCAATTAATCAATTGTTCATTAAGGTATAAATAGAGTCTTTTTGAATAAATTATATGTGTAGTTGGATTTCAACTTCATGGGTCTTCAAACTGTTGAATGTTTCTCCACCAGCAGCTTAAGCCACATTCCTCATAATAATTAAGCCAATTGATTAAGGGTTTAATTAGGGAATAGACAGAGAATGGAGCTAGCATGGGTGATTGATGAGTTGTTGCATTCTGCCCATCCTGCCAAGGAATTGTATGTACTGCAACCACTAACAAGCAAGTTCATGGGAATGTAGATATATGTCATGAGTCTGTATATGTGTTATGTGTCAATCAAATTAATGACTTATATTATGGAGAATTTAATTATGGTACATAAATGATGTCGACTGTTCGATTAGTGTACAACAAATAAATATAATGTAATATATATATCTGGCTATTTAATTTTAGTAGTTCTTAATTTGTGCAAGAATTTTGAATTTCTGATAAACATTTCTGAACATGTTTTATAATTCTTCATAATAATATATATATACCACACATAGAGTTAATTAACTTCACATGCATGTAAAGCTTAATCTCTTGCGCTTAAGTATGAGCAATTATAATATTAGTGAGAAACTACCAAGTTTTAGCTAGAGCCAAAAAAAAAAAAATCAAGTAAGATAATTCATATTTGTCTAAAAAAATTTTCACATTTAAAAAAAAAAAAAAATGGTAATAAGCCTTATATACCAACTTCGATTATAGTGTATTATGATCTCCCTATAGAAAATAAGCTAGTTTGGCGTCTTTTTTTTTTTTTTTTTAAATTTTAAACATGAATCCAAAATCGTTGAGCTTTGATCGTACAACATTTCAAGAAGAGGATAACATCTTACCTACAAAGTATATATATATATCGTATATACATGTGAATAAATACATAAGAAAAAAAATCTAATCTCACTGCATGTCACAGAAATCATTAAGCTAGCCATGCACATGTGCAAATTTTGAGAAGATTGAACCTACCAATTAAGCTTGAACGTGGGAAGTTGTTAGGCAACTTAATCAGATTTATTTATATTTTGTACATGTACAACCAAAGCAAATTAAATCGCATGAACCAAGCACAAGGAAACATGTGAGTTACCTATGTTGCATTCTCTCTGTTGTTGTATAAATGGAGATGCCCTTTACTATATTTGTATTTTTTTTTTTTTTGCGGTTGGCAAAAGTTGAAAAAAAAAAAAAAATCTTATGGTTTTTTTTTTGTTCGCAAAAAAAAAAAAAAAAAAAAAAAACAAGTGAGGTTGGTATATTTTGTTATGATTATTTGTTATAACTATCTTTCTCTGTGTGTGTTTGTGTTAAATCCCCCTCATGCATTACACCTTTGAAAATTAGAAATTGATTGCTATGTAATTGAGAGGAATTATTAATTAAAGAGAGAGTCATGTGACATCCATAAATCACAATTTGGATTGGCTGTTTTTGCATAACAATTAAGCCAAAGACAGCTGACAAGTCTCCTTGGATTAGAAAATCAAATTAACATATTAATTAATTAATAAAATCAGATCCAACTAACAAGCAACATTCATTCCTACGACTTATTCTCTGACAGCTTGTCTTAAGGAATGTCATCCCAATTAATTTATTAATTATAGTTATGCTTTAACCTTCCTCTAATTAATTGAGGTTTTTTTCTATAATCTTGCTTAAGCACTATATTGCATGCATTAATTTTCTATTGTTTAAGTACTATATCTGCACTAACTAATTAAGCGGTTGATATAATTTGAACAGTTCAATTTGCATCTTAAAAAAAAATGAACAATGGTTTAAATTTTTTTTATCAAGTTTATTTTTTTTTTTTTTGCTGAAGATTCAATTTAATGTTTAAATTTGGAACTTTCTTAAACTCGATAATGATGGGGAGGTGGTAACTTTTTTGTATTGGACCAATTTGAAAATAATATTCAACCAAATTAAATGTCAGGTAAATAAGCGACAAACAATAAAAATTGATAAAGAAATAAAAAAAGTTACTTTGAGTGATACTAAGATCATGAGTTAGACTATTATACTAACGTTAGCATTTTAAACCGAAATGCTAACGCTCTAAATTTTATGTTATCGTATCCGAAATCATGATTTGTGGTGCTCAATAAATTATTTATATCAAAATATTGGGGAATACAAAGATTTTTCATTTTTAGAGTTTTCTAAGTATTTGTTTTGCATTTTTGAAATGAGCTCATATATATTAATTAAATATTGATGTTTGTACATGCTATTTTCAAAAATGCAAAACAAATACTTAGAAAACTCTAAAAATGAAAAAAATTTGTATTCCCTAATATTTTTTCATATAAAGAATTTATTGAGCACCATAAATCGTGGTCTCGAATATGATAATATAAATTTTTGGGCGTTAGCATTTCGGTCCGAAATGCTAACGTTAGTATAATAGTCTAACTCCTAAGATCATTGTCCAATATATAATATGGATGACAGAATTTTATAAAGTCGGTCCTCACTTAAAATTTGTAGTCCCCTCTTAGGGCGTGTTATGCTAACACAATGAAGAAAAGGTCCGTCATAAGTTAATTACTGATATTCTTAAAGCCGTCCATACGTTCATAGACGTACAAAAAATATAACAGATACATCTCAAAATGTAACAGATAGATCATAAAATATAACAAATACATCATGAAATGTAACTTATAGATGCTATGGACAACTTTTGTGTCCAACTATCACTCATCTTGAACTGTTCCCAAGTAGAGCAATCCGGAATGGGATATGAAAGTTCGATCATGTCAAGCGAAACCTGTGGGCCTTAATAAAGCAATAGATCATGCTTTATTTGAAAGCTATTTCGAGCCTAAGCCGTTAATAAACACTTTCGGCCTTTTTATTTAACGATCTTGGGCCGTGCAACAAATTTGGGCTTCAAAAATAACGAGGCATGGACATGGACATGGTTCACATGGTACGATCAAAACAGAGAGAATCCAATCCATCATGCATTTCTTTCGCTAAATTGGCACTTGGCATTTGGCACTTGGCAGTCAGATAGATAGGCATGGAGATAGCAGATGATTATGTTGCAATAAGTGCAAGGAGACCGAGAGGGAACTCAAGAACAATCTACATTCTACAGTGGGCAGCTAAGAAGTCAGAACCCACTGCTAGATTCGTCAAGGAATCCATCCATCATCTCTAAGGTTGCATATAACAGCCGAAAACCCAGTCTTGAAGATCAACAACCTAGAATGAACACGTGCTCATTCAAGAGAAGAAGATCCATAATGATAACATATATATATATATGATATGATATATCATTATTTATTATTACTGTGGCAACCAATTAAAATGTGGTGGCCCATAAATGCAGAGGGCCTACTTACCTGCAATACTACAAATACTCAGCCCTCCTAGCCTGCAAGCCCAATTCGATGGGCCTTGTATCCCTTATTCTTCTACTCCAGAAGCCCGGGCACGGTATGAATATGATGGATCAGCTAGATCTATGATGATGTCTAGTGTCTAGTGTCTTAATATTAATGTCCGTACTGTTACAAAAATTTGAAATAAAAGTTATAAAATTAGAAGAGCAAATATACCGTGAGCCCCTTCTGTGAGCGCACCTACAAAAATATATCAAATCACCTCCAAATTTCGATTTATATGACCCAATATATTCTTTATATCAAAATCTTACATGATATAAAAATTTCCCATTTTTGAAAATTTTTAAATATTTGTTTAAGATTTTTTAAAAGTGATACATAAAACTTGATATTTTATTAATATTGTACAGTCATTTTTATTTTTGTGTGGATATGCGGATAGATAAATGGTGGACACTTAGAAATTTCCTATGATTATTTATTCATCTGCCTTGCTTTAAAGAACAAACTCAACATAATAGATGACATAATCAAGAAAGGTGGTGGTTACGTCAGCTCCAACGTATGTTCGCTGCTAGCCTCCTAGTCTGCTGCTTCGTGTTTCCCACTAAAACTCTCTTTATCTTATTAACAGGTCAGCGTCATCTCGCCGATTGTTATTAGATTGTATTAATATAAGCATAAAATTAATTAAGACGGGGAAAGTCAATGGTGAAAAAAAAAAAATGGAAAAACATAATTTTTGAAAGAACAATGATTAGGAGATATAAATGGATATTATATAGATACTACATGTAAAATAAATCTGAAACACATGATGAGATCAAAATATGAAACACTATAAAATTAATCTGTAATATGATGAGATTAGAATTGAAATACAAATGACATCGATTTCTTTTTTCCTGTTCTTTCCCTCCTTTTAGCTTTCAAATGTTCATTCAATTACTTAGTTATGTGGCTTAATAGTGATATATATAAGTAGATGATTAATAGTTTGTGTTATTCAATCTACTAGTAATAATGTAATACTATAGGTTGATTCATAAAAATTTATGATAAATTGTTAGTATTTCAATTCGAATATATTTTACGTTATAACTAGCTATGGTATATATGGTAACTACTTTGATATGGACCCTTTTTGAAAAAATAGGTTCTTGAAAATCAATGGTGAAAAGTCAAGATGGGGTTCTCCTTTTTTTTTCATCACATATATATGGTCATCCATAAAACATTTTATTGAATAAATATCATCAAATAATAATTGCCAATGATACTTGCTGATTGAATTTTCTATTAACTATGAATCTTTCATTTTTTTTTTTTTAATTGTTCACACTGGACGGACAAAATTGAATATTCTATTAACTATGAATCTTTCATTTTTTTTTTAATTGTTCACACTGGACGGACAAATATTTGCGGAGGCCTTGCATCTTCCTATAAATAATAGTTCTATATATTTTAGCATTTAATTCAGAATATTATTTATTTATTATAGGGAGACCCACACCACTTTTATAGCAATGAAAGATTCAAGAAATTAAAGTCTTTATTAATGTGGCCCTTAAACTACCCAAAGAGTACAATTCGAGCTGGCGAGCATTTTTTTTTTTTTTAATTAATTTGTTCGTGTTGGGCATTTTCTTAAACGGGGCCAGCAGAAGCATAAACTTTGTTAATTAATAACGTACGTGGACATAGAATAGAACTTTCAGTTATCAATTTTATTCGTATAATTAATTCTTTCTTATTTTTTACACGGTATATATTTGCAATAAAATATATGGAGAGGATTTTTCTAGACTTTTCTTATTGGTTACACCCTAAACGTACAATTGTACAATTTTGTACACTAGTCACCACTGATCCGGCTATTTAATCACACTATACGATCTTAGTTTCTAATTAAATTAATAAATTAATATTGATACAACATTAGTTAATTAATCTCAATTTGGGCATATATGGGGCCAGATCATGGATTTGAGCATCTCACCATGGCAGAAGTTCATTTCTTTACTCATCAAACTTATGATGATCCGTAATATATATGCACCGAGTTATTGCTGATTTCAAAAATTCATACTTTTTTTGGAAGAAGAATTTGTATATTTATGACGTTTTAATTAAGTATGCGAAATAATTCAGGAAATATATAGAATAACTCTGGAACATAGATGTTCATAACAGAGAAGCATCTACAATTAATTCTACATAATTAATAATTTAGCATGATCATTAATCATTAATGTACAATTTCTGAGAGAGATTAAGAGCATTACAAGGAGGTCATGAGCAGCTATATATGATCCTATGTTTTTTTTAAATATAATTAAGAAATAACAGTTCTATTTAATAACATATTTGTTGTTAATTGATACAGATTCATATGTTAAAGGCGACTGGGAAGATGACTCGAGAGGCTGGGAAGGCGATTCAAGAGGCGACTGGGAAGGCGATTCAAGAGGCGACTGGGAAGGCGATCAAGCACGCGGGACAACAACATTTACTACCTCCACTAATCCCAGGCGCCATTAATGCTCCATCAAGACTTGCTGAAGATGCATGTAATGAAGAAGGCTGGGAGATGGTTCGTTCAAGAAAGAAGGTGAAAAGACGGCTACCTGACCAACCCAGAAGACTACCTCACCCGACAAAATCTACAAGCAAAGATCTGCAACTGCACAAAGCTTTCCAAAGAGCAGTTAAGGAAAGGTTGTGCTTTAGATGCATGAGGCAGGGACATATTAAGTCTGATTGCAGAGAACCAATATGTTGTCTTAAATGCAACAAATTTGGTCATAATGCCAGATTGTGTAGAGCTACAAAAGAAGTACTGCCTGAAGCACTTCCACCTCAACAGAAACAATATAAACAAGTGCAGAAATCAGTCTCCTTTGCTACTGTCCTCAAAAATACTCAAACAAGAAAATCCAACATACCAACAATGGCTAATGATCAAAGAAATTTCAGCAGACCTGAGTTTCGGAAAGTTTTCTTTCCACCGGGGAGAAGACTATTCAGAGAGAATGATTATCTCGAGAGATCAGCAATCCTCCATATTGAGCAAGGTGAAGCCTCTCCACAACTTGAGCAGATGATACCTAATGTAGTCTCAGCAGGGGTCATTCAGTCTCAAGAGGTAATATCTATGATCAAACTGCTTCATGTGGGGGGTCCAGACTATCTGTTGGTACTGCCGGGACCAAATATACGTACTTCAATGGTGGCAAACAGCCCTTTCCAAGTACCAGATTTGGGGGTGGTTTTTTCCCTAACACGCTGGTATAGAGAGTGGGAAATGCTGATGGACCCTCCGGAGTATGAGACATGGATTACATTGAGAGGGATGCCGGTCCATGCATTTACACGGTACGACATAGCAACTGTTGTAGCTAGGTTTGGCTATCCTAGGAGAGTGAGACAGTACGGCATCCAGGCGGGACACTTCCACCATATCCAACTTTTACTATGGGGTGATCATCCCAAAAACATACCGTACCAGCTACAGTATGGTGAAGGAGATGGAGCTTGTATTGTTGATGTAACAGTACATAACTGGAGGCCAATTGAGAATGATCACTTCCCACCAGATTTTAATCAAGACAATGGCTATCCTGATGATGAAGAGTCAGGCGAGGCAGGTGGTGCATCTGGTATGCCGCCAAGCGCAGCATCATCGGAAGATTCTATGCTTCCTCATGAGGTGGCAGAGTACTTGCCCAATCTGGAGGTACAGGGGAATGCGGCAGAAGGGGGTGGTAGTAATCAGGGTCGTCAGGGAAGTTCTGGCCCTGGAATTGCTCAGATGTCAGGGAAACAGAGGAACATGATGAGGCCAAAACTGAAAAAGATGTGGAAACCTATTTCCAAATTGGTACAATGCTGGGTACCCAAGAAACAGAAGGCAACTGAGAATGTCAATAAATCAAAAGGGAAGGATGAGGTGATGAAAAAACAAGAACATCAACTGGCAGGGCAGAAAGGAGAAGAGGAGATTCAGAGTATCACAAGGAGATTACAGAATAGGAAGTTAGTGATAGTGCAAAAATTGGCAATGGAGCAGTTACAACAATTGGTGGAGGAAGAAGGAAAATCTTCAATGATAACTCTGCAGCATAATACCACACAAACTGATTCACTGCAGGTCGCAGAAGATCAGAGGTGCTCAGCAAAATCTACTTTGCTGGTCCAGTTCAAAGGAGCAAAAGAGGCAAAAGGTACAATACAGAATTTACAGATAGGGTGCAAGGTTCAAGTCATAGGTATCAATTCCCAACAAAGGGATCCTATCATAAGTTTGACTGTGCAGCCCAACCGTCACATTTATCTCATAGATTGGGTTCAACCGTTAAAAAGGTGGGTTGCACAGTTACAAAAGGGGCTCGGTATGCAAGGTCCTGGCATGAATGATATTACAGAAGCAATAATCACGGGCTCTGGAAAAGGATGTCAGAACATGATAATGAAAGCTATTGATCAAGGACCCACTGTGGCTGACTCGGCTTGTGAGTATGTGCATGAGGCCCAGGAGGTGGTCAAGGCAGCAACAAGAAGGAGTGAGCGGTTGAGAAAGAAGGAAACGGGCTGTTATATATCGGCCCAGGAAAAGGCTAAGATGGTATGCTACCCAGATCAGATCAGCCCATATACTGCAAGGAAGAAGCAGGCCATTCCTGTGAAGCTTGATATGCAGGCCAGAAAGGAGCCTTTTGATGGGGAAATGGCTCACAAAGCAATAGAAGCAATGGGCATTCGCTGTGAGGGGGATACCAAGAAAAAATTGAGACAGGCTCTATTGATGGATAGGCTGCAGGCAGATGTGGTGGGACAAGCAATGAGGGGAGAACTTCAGTCCCATGAAGGAAACTAGAAAGAAAGGACGGTTGGAAGGGGGGGAAGGCAACAAGGATGTTATTATGGGGAAGCAAATGAAGAAGATGCAAGACTTTTGGTGCCTATTTGTAACAGTAGAAGCAATAGGCAGTAGTAAGAAGTTTATTTTTGTTTTCTTGCATATGTGTAGAACTATGAGGTTGAAAGAAAATTTCCTTGATGCTTTTAGTGTTATGTATTCATTGCAAAATTGTGTTGCTAGTTTGAGTATTAATGTTTGTTATAATGGCTAGCAAAAAAACACTAAATATCATGACATGGAATGTTAGAGGACTCAATGAAAAACAAAAAAGGAATAATATAAGAAAACACATTCAAACACATCAACCTCATATTATTGCATTGCAAGAAACAAAATTAAACAATATTACACAACAACTGATGAAGGAAATAGCAGGCAGAACTTTTGATGATTTTCTAATGATAGATTCACATGGGGCTTCGGGAGGATTGCTCATTGCATGGAAGTCATCCATGTATACTAAATTGGCACAAATACAGGGTGACAGAGTTCTGACTGTAGACTTGGCAAACAATGGAAATTCAGATGTAGTGAGAATTTCAAATGTGTATGGCCCAACTATACACAGTCAAAGGCAGCTATTCTATCAAGAGTTGGACATGGCAAAGCCACAGAATGCAATTCCTTGGATGGTGCTGGGTGATTTCAATGTGACATTAGATCCCAGTGATAGATCAAATGCAAACCATTCACAGCATGAGATGCGGCAATTTCAGGACCATGTAAATAGTCTCCAGCTGCAAGATTTACAACTGCAGGGAAGAAAATACACCTGGACCAATGACAGAGAAGATCCCTCATTTGTCAGACTTGATAGGTTTCTTTTATCAGTTGAATGGTCTGAAATGTTTCCAAATTCAATGCAAAGAGCTCTGCCTAATGCAGCATCAGATCATTGTCCACTGATGTGCATAAGTCAGACCAAATTTCCATGTCCCAACACATTCAGATTTGAGAATTTCTGGTTGAGATTAGAAGACTTCAATCAATTGGTCACTGAATTTTGGCAGCAATACCCATTAGCTCAAAGTGGGAGAGAGCTATCGCAAAAACTAATGAAACTGAGGAGGAAAATTGTCGACTGGAAGAAAAACAATAAACTGTTATGGGATCAGCAATTGCAAAACTGTTTGGAATGTTTGCACTGGTTGGATGTGCAACAGGAAATCAGAACACTCAATTTAACAGAGAGATTCCTCAGACCATTGATTAAAGAAAGGTTTCAGCAGCTAGTAGATAAAGAAGAGGAGAGATGGAGACAAAGAGCAAAGAGGCAGTGGGTCAAGGAAGGTGATAAAAACACGAGATTTTTTCATCAGGTGGCTTCTCAACAAAAAAGACAAAATCAAATTGATGTTATGATGGATGAGGGACAGCCACAATTTGAACATGAAGAAAAGGCAAATACTGTATTCCGATATTTTTGTGCATTAATGGGAGGCAATAGCAATACACAGGATCTGGTCGACCTATCAACAGTATTCACACCCAAGCCAGAGTTGTTGGAAGGACTACAACAACTGATAACTTTCCAGGAAATAGAATCGGTCATAAAATCATTGCCGAATAATAAGGCGCCTGGTCCGGACGGGTTCAATGCAGAGTTTTTGAAGAAATTCAAACACCTCATCATACCAGATCTGTTGATGGTGTACAATAATATCATCACCACACCTAATCAAACAATGCAAGGTATCAATGATTCTTACATTGTGTTGGTACCTAAAAAAGAGGGTGCAGCAGAGGTCAATGATTACAGACCCATCAGTCTCATGAATCTGTTTCAAAAATGTTTCTCCAAGATATTGGCAGACAGATTGCAATCCGTAATGCATCAACTCATACACCCGGCACAGACGGGATTCCTAAAAGGCAGACACATAAATGAAGGATTTATATATGCTCAGGAAATGGTTACAATGGCTACCAAACAGAAAGAGAAGATATGTTTATTTAAGGCAGACATATACAAAGCGTTTGATACATTATCATGGGAGTTTTTGGTGGCAGTGTTAAGAGCAAAGGGTTTCACACAGAATTGGATACAATGGATTACAAATGCAATTCTGCCTGGCGCATCTCAAGTTATTATCAACTCTGTGGCAGGGAGAAAGATAAGATTAAAGAGGGGGGTCAGGCAAGGGGATCCAATTTCACCCTATCTTTTCATACTGGCAATTGACTTCCTACCAGTGTGGATGGATAAGTTAGCAGAACAACACATCATTGAGAGACCATTTCTTGGATGTAGACAGTGTCTACTCTACGCAGATGATACTTTATTTGTGATCAAACCAAATCAGCAGCAATTACAAGTCTTGAAACTACAGCTTGAGATGTTTCACAAAATGTCAGGCCTGTCAGTCAACCTTCACAAGTCTGAATTACTGATTACATCTGCAGAGCAGCAAGAGATAGAGCACTTGGCGCAAATTGTGGGATGTAAGGCGTCAAATTTTCCTATCAGGTACCTAGGAATGCCCCTGTCAAATAGAAAGCTCAAAGCGATACATTACAATTCATTGATCAAGGCGATTAAGAACAGGCTGCCAGGGTGGAAAGCTAACTTATTATCTTCAGGAGGAAGGTTAGTCATGGTGGACGCTGTACTATCCTCTATGCCTGTATTTTTCATGTCCACTTTCATGCTACCAAAAGAGGTCATAAGAGAAATCGATAAAATAAGAAGGAATTTTCTGTGGGGTGGTCACAAGGAACAAGGTAAAGCAATATGTTTGGTTGCTTGGGAAATTGTTACAAGACCCAAGGATGTCGGAGGATTGGGAGTTAAAGATCTCAATATCATGAACAAGGCATTAATGGCAAAACATATATGGAAATATTTAACTCATTCAGAAGATCATCCACTAAGAGCATTGTTGAATTTGCCAAAGCATGAAAGACCTTGGTTGCAACAAAATGCGACTCCTTTTTGTAAAAGTTTGAAGCAGCTAGACCATTTCTGCACATGTTCAATTATGGTCAGATTGGGAGATGGAAAGACAACAAGGTTCTGGTTAGATAGATGGAAGGGCACTGTGCTGGCAATTCAATACGAGCAACTGTACTCGTATGTTCAAAATAAGGGAGGAGCAGTAGTAGCACATAATGAAGGGCAAAACTGGAAAATTGATCTCATCAATTCAGCTCCAATTGCAATGCAAGAAACCAGAGATAATCTAATCATGCAGTTACAGGGGACTAATCTCAGAATAAATGAACAAGATAGGTATGAATGGATCTGGACAGGCTCGGGGGTATTTACAGTAAAATCCTTTTATCAAGCCATGAAACATGGGCCCTGTGTGATGGATGAAGCACGAATCATATGGGAATTGGGATTACCAGCAAGGGTGGCAATATTTCAGTGGATTGCTATAAAAAACAAGCTGTTAACAATAGACAACCTGATTAAAAGAGGATGGCAAATTCCCAATATGTGTCACATGTGTAGGCAGCAAGCTGAGACGGTAGATCACTTATTCACTCAGTGCCAATTTGCAATAACAGTTCTACGAGGTCTCATAGTTCTGATGGCGACAGAAGTTGATATCATGCAAATGAGACGAGCAAATCATAGAGAGGTAGTTTTACAGAACTATGATGATAAATTGAAGAAGCTACAGATAACTATGAATTTTGTCTTATGGAGAGAGCGGTGTGCGAGAATATTCAGAGATGTTAGCAAAACGGAGCAGGTCATTTGTCGAGAGATTAGAGAGGAATACATAGCTTGGTTTAAATAGAATATCAATAGCTATATTTTTTCAGAGAATGATGTATTGTAATTGACTTAATTGTGAACAGTGTAATTAACACCACTGGTGTTAGGTAAATAGTAAAATTTGAGGGCTTGACCCTCATCTTTTTCTCAAAAAAATAACATATTTGTTGTTTTTTTTTTTTTTTGTTTGTTAAATGAAAAATGCATGTTAGGAAATTTCGCTGCCACTTCAAAAAAGAAAAAAAATAATAATATGATCGATCAATAATGTAAGTATTTAACCAAAAACACATAAAAAATGAGTAACAGGCGCTGTGGATCTAACTGGCGGCCGGCTAGCTACACATAAAATTAAATGATCGAGATCATTTTTTAAATTACTCGTCAAGTTGGACCAAAAAAAAGGGAAACATACCCAATAATATTCTTTTTCGTCATGCTAATTATATATATCGAGTATCGACTATATATCACACCTATATATATATACATAAAGATCATATGCATGCATAAGGTGTTTAATTTTCATTAACAATCTGCCATAAATTCTAAAAGGCAAACCATCATCAACTCAATATATATTATAACCTATCTTATCTTATATATTGGAGCTAGTCGAGAGCTTAATATATTGCAACCTCTGTGAAGGAACAAAAATGGTGCAGCAAGAACCCCCATTACCAATGCCCGCCGAACTCTACAATGCAGCAATCAAAGGCGACCACAATGTTTTAGTAAGAAAACTCGGACTGCTTGATCATGGTCGACCCAATCATGAAGAAACCAACAATTATGGAGAGGTAATATATATATTGATTATTTTTTCTTTCATTTTGAAACGAGCGGATAAAACTTGCACTACTACAAACAATGCATGTAAAGACGGTTATTTGAGCATGTACAGGCGGATAAGTCCGTCGGTACAAAACTATATGGGCGGTTATATATCCGTCTCATAGCCGTTGCAACAATTTCCGTTTCAAAGAAATTTTGAGACGGTGGAATAACCGCCTCTAGATTTTTATCTTTGAGACAATTAGACCGCCCATAAGATTTTATCTTAAGGACGCTTTGGTTGTCTTAATATAATTTCTGTTGGGATAATTTGTATTCCGTCTATATCCGTATAAAAGTTTCTAAGTACCATCAAGTCGTCTCTAATTAAACCTTATGAGCCGGATAAATCGTCTCTTCCTCAAATTAATTACGATCTTAAATTTGAATATGTATTAATTACCATCTTAAATTGTGCCCAAAATCACGCATAAAATCAATTATTAACAGCTCAACACCTACTAATTAATCAGTATTTTTTTATTAATAATATTTAAATAGATTCACAGATTTGAAATTAATTATGGAAGCACGTGCTGCATGGATGTTGGCCATCCAGAAATGAAAGGAATAATATACATTTATGTAAATTAGAATAATATCGCATCCAATAGTCATACATTATTCAATTATTAATATTAATACAAAGGTACAATAATATTTGAAAAAAAAATCAGATGAATTATTCATAAAACAAACAATACTCTAAAAATTGAAAATATTCTACAGGTATTCTAGTTTTCAGCTTGATTAAGTATGCCACTAGGAACGTCATCTCTGCACCTGGTACTTAGCAACCTGCAAGAGTAAAAAAATATATTGTTTGTGAGATGGTTATATATGTATATTTATTTGCAAATACGAATAACATATCCAGATTTCCAGAATAACAGGAGCATTTTGTTATTTTTAATAAGAAAAAAGGATTTCTATGTACCTGAGTTGTGTTTTCCCACCGATAAATCAATCTTTGTGCAAGCCCCTGGAAGAATAATAAAAAATAAAAAATAAATTGCATTAGTTGGTTGAAAATAAAATAACTTGAAAATTTTGGAATGAACAACGGAATTCCAGTATGCGCACTGAGAACGAGGAAGGGATTTTCTTATTTCTGGTGTCTGGAACATTACTTGGCTCATGATGCATCAAGTTCACTTTTCAGGAGAGACTAGTATTTCTTCAACAGACGACGGACGTCTCTCCATAGACAAGTATATCACCGTTCTCCTTCATCTAAACTTTTTGCTCTTGCTTTCCTCTTCTCACACTCTATCCTTGCTTCCCTCTCTCTTTTAAATTTGTTGCGGTGTGGAGAGAAATCAGGAGTGATTATCTATTTTAATTGCATCCGCACCCCTGTAATTGATCATTCATTTATTGTTTTTGATCCCTTTTTGCTTCTCCTCTTATATCAACTATACGGTACATAATAACTTATATCAATCATATACTAATACATAATAAATTATAAATCTTACAATTCTATTATTTAAAATTATATATATTTTCTTGCATTATTTCTTTCACTACAATTACATACTATTTTCTTATTCAATTTTCCAAAACAAATAAGAATAATTGTACCAACTTTGAGATCAACATATTAGTTAATATATATTTCAAAGGGAACTGATCATAGATATCAAAAGTGATACCAAACTTGATACGGACAGTGTTAGCAATCATGTTAAATGAGTCGATATTCATATTTACTCACAAAATATTCAATCTCTTAATATAATATATACAATGGAAAATGTTATGGTGATACCATATACCATATAGTTTGATCTAGTCAAATAAACTAATTATTCAACTTAACATACTAATTGTTCAACATAATATGCTAATTATTTAACTTAATATCAATTTATAAGTAGCACGTTAAGTTGATGTTAAATTATATCAATGATTAACCTAGCATGCTAATTATAAGTTGATATTAAGTTGAATAATTTGTATGCTATTTTGAAAAATTAGTATATTAAGTTGAATAATTAGTTGTTTTTTTTATTACGAGCACAGTATATGTTAAGTTGAACAATTATTGATATAATTATACAAATGGCTTAGTTGTGATGCCATTATTAATATTACTAGTATACACCCACACTTCTCTGTGGGAGAATGTTCTTTAGGAGATGTTATCCAATTGTTATTAGTGTAACTATTGTACAAATTGTCTCGTATTATTGACTCATATCTCCAATTTTAAATATTAATAGTCAATCTAAACTGTTCATTATGATTTTCATATGTAATTTTACTTATAAACCAAATTTTATATTTCTTAAATCTTTTTACTATTTCTTAAGATATTTTAAAATGAGAAGGGATCCAATAACCGCAAATTTTGGTGCCCTTAATAACTACAATATTATTTATACATAAATTAACTAATATAAACAATTAGATTTATTGTAAATCATCTCAATAATATATACACAAAAAAATGATGAAAATTTAATTTTGTTTAGGTAGTCATCAAGAGAGGAGAAAAAATCATAAAATTTCAGCCGTTGGTTTTTTAATGCTTGATGCAAACGTAAACAAAATCAAAATGATACAATTTTTTGTGTACACAAAATATTTTATCAATTAGTTTTGTAATTTAAAAATTTTAAATATAACTATTTAAAGTTTAATTTCATGTTTATCGATGGGGCACCAAAACTTGTGGTCATTTGAAAAATAGCTCTAGGTAGTTCATATGTTTGATCAAGTGACATTTTAAAATAATTTTTAAAAATAGATAAAAATTTTTTAAAAATTTAAATTTGTTTTACAAGTAAAATACATATATATGAAGATCATAATTAGTTCATATTGAGTATTAGTATTTTGAAATTAAAGATAAGGGTCAATATTATGGGACAATCCATACTATTAATAGTACAACAGCTTTAGTTTTATTATTATTGAAATGTAAAGTAAATATATCTTGTGAGCAATCATTATAGAGGCTTAATTGGGTATGTACCCATCAAAACTTTAATAATTAGAAATTTCTCCATAAATTCTTTATAATTGGATATTTACCTATGAAAACCCAATCAATCTGAATTATATCCATAAACTGAGTTGCACTAAGAAAATCTATATTCAAATTTTATAAAAATGTAATGTGTCCAAAATGTCTTTTCATTCTAATTACTTTCTTCCCAGACTCTCTTTTCTCCTGACTTTCATTTGTATCCCTCTAATTAAAAATTGATTAATGAATTAATTATATGAAGTCTAACCGGTTAATTGTTTTATATGTATCAAGAATCCAAGATCAAGAGAACAGAGATTGTGAAAGATGGAAGAGAAAGCCAGATTAAGAGTACTATGGATGAGGATTTCAAAAGGGAACAGATTTGAACTTTCAGTATTGGAAATAGAATGAAAAAGAAGAGGAATTAGACATGAACGGAAGGGTATTTTAGTCTTATCGGATTTTTATAAGATTTTGTTGTAGACAGATAGTAATATGGGTAGATATCAAGTAAAGTTGGTTTTCTATGGGAAAATATCCAATTATAAAGAATTTATGGGGATATTTCCAATTATCAAAGTTTTGATGGGTACATACCCAATTTGGCCTTATATAAGGCTATAAAATGTTCACTAAAATTTTCATTCAAAGAAATAATAAATGAACATTTGCAAAGTTATAACTGATAACACGTCACGACTAGTATCACTGATACAAAAATAAAATACCTACTGATGCACAAGAACAAAATAACACCCTACATAAAAAAAAAAAACAAGAAGATAATATGTAAAAACAAAATATCAATAGATGATTATGAGTTTTGAGTCAAAAATTTTTTATTTATGATTTTGTCATCAAAGACATTAATTTTGGGCGCATTATATTTCGATGGTTAATCTAATGCTTTAATCTTAAAATAGTATGCATGAGATTAAATGATTATTTTTATCCTTTGATTTCATAAAATCTAATCAACATTTACTACTCCACGTGCTAATTGTGGGGACGATCCACATTACACCAAGATTGTCAATTAAGTTAGTCATAATCATTTGATCCCTTTCCTTTCCGGTTCCCAGATTAAAAAAACACCATTTTATGCACAGCTAACTAAAATATAGTCCGATTGATTTATGGTTGGTCTATGTTCTTTTCACTGGACCATTTCAATGTAATTTCGGGTCCACAACAAATGATATTCGAGTTATTCTTTGCTCCCGGTGTAAACAGCTTATATAAGGGAAAAAAGGATAGATATCGGTAAAATCAGGGACGCCTCATTTGCAAATCCAAATAATATAGAATTGTAGTTATAAATTCTTCCCATTGTGGAAGGAGATGACAAAAAATTGGAGGCGCGGCGCTGGCGCAATACAGAATGGGAAAGAGAGCGTGTGGTATACCTCTCCGATGACTTAGCTATTATACTCGCGCCAGATTGGAGCCTTGACGGAGAATAAAAAAAATAAAATTGCCTAAAAGTTCAATAAATACGGACGGGCTGGCCGTTGAATGGGAATATCACAACGACGAAAATGGGTGCGCCTCAAGGTTATTGACTTTGTCGTCGCTAGTCGTACTTGTTCGGACGGTTAGGGGGTCCGTCCCAAATTATTCGTTGCAATAAGTCTTGTTTGTAGTAGTGTTGTCAATTTCATGGAAGCTATATATACATGAAACCTAAAAAGCATTTCCTAATGTGGATTCTGTATGTATTAATTAATTAATTAGTTCTTTTTTTACACTGAACTTCTTTTGCATAAGAATTGATTTATGTAACTATGTTATATAAGTTGGACACTGAAATACAACGTAACTATAATAGTGATCAATGCATAAGAAATGAAGAAATTAAAGAGAATTCAAGGAGCAATGAATAAGTTGCAACTTAGTAAGTCAAATAAAAGAACCAATATCAAGCAGATAATTGACAATGTGGTATAAGAAATCCTAAGAAAAATATAGTACAAAATGAGGTGTATAATATATAAAACCATTAATATACGTTTTTGAACATATTTCATTGTATTATTTTTTGTTTGTTACCCTAAATTTACAGTAACTTTTAGATGTAAATTCTGTATGTTCATTTTTGTCGTTCTACTAAAACTGTTACAATATTGTAGAAACAGGTGCAGATAGATATCCCGGATCAGGATCAAGATCCACTCCCCAGCAATGATCAGATCCAATCCAACATCCAAAGTGTGACAAGATCGGGCAACACGATTCTTCACCTGCTTGTTATCTACAAGCACAACGAGCTCGCGATAATGGTTTTCCAGAAAGACACGTCCCTTCTGAAAGCACAGAACAACAAATCCGAGACGCCGCTCCATTGTGCTGCGAGGGTTGGAAACAAAGATTTTATTCTTAAACTCAATGAACCCAACCGTAATATGGACGACGTCATAGGTGCGCTTAGCAAAACAAAAGCTAACGGAGACACAACCCTGCACGTCGCTGCTAAACATGGCAATGGAGATGTTGCCTGTGAGCTGATGAGGTTAGTTCCGACATTGGCGTATGAAGTCAACAACGAAGGGCTATCTCCGCTGTTCATAGCTATACTCAATGGATACACCGAGACGGCACTAGCTATGTTAAAGGAGGAACTAGCTATGTTAAAGGAGGAGGCTAATCTTGTGCGTCTGGAAGATTCAGATGGAATGTTACCAGTTCATGTAGCCGCACGACTGGGCAACACGAAGCTGTTAATGTTTTTATTGAAAAGCAACCTGATTGCGCCTGGTTGCTTGATCCTCGTGGAAGAAATCTTTTTCATATAGCCGCAGAAGCGAACTGTTACGAAGTATTTGACATGTTAGTCAGTAGCAAAGAGATTAATCGATGGACTTATCCAATTTACTACCATTATTATTATTCAAAAACGAATCCGAGGGGTTCTAAGGCTGATTGTACGTTACGTGTTGACGATAAGATCAAACAGATGATCAATGCACGGGATTATGAAGGAAATACGCCATTGCACATTGCCGCAAAGAAGGGACATGTTTCGATCCTGAGAGCTATTTGGGAGAAGAAGATTCATGATCAGGATGCCGAAGAAGACCGGAACAAGCAAGGCTTCACGCCGCTGGAACTTTACTCAAGGCGAATGAAAGAAACTTGTCATCATGAGGTACATACCTGCATTATATAAGTAACATATCAACACCATTACATACCTCTATTAGTTTCTTGTTAATTTTTATGACTCATTTAATTGTTGTTAGCACACACACATATATATACTGATCACCTCCAAGCACATACACTAGATATTATTAAAAGTAAAATAAATAATAAAGATAAACATACATATACCTAGTAATGTATTTATGAGATGCATATATAATAGCTTTAAAGTTTAAACAAATTATGACTGTTATACTCTGCAGCTCATAAAACTTACAAATGAGATCTTTCTTTTGTCATAACTATTCATAATTTCATACTGATCAGTGTTCTCATGGTTATTAAATTTTAACATATATTAACTTTTAGTATTTCCATATTTGCCAGTATATTGAAATTCAAATTACCTTGTTCTCCTACAGGATAATGCGACGATCAGTTGCAAGATGGACAGGTACATTGCGTCGAACGGTAACAAGTTCACCAGAAAGCTGTTCACCGATGCCATAAAACCACCCGACAAAAATGTATGGAACAAACTTCAGGTTATCGGGCTGGGCGCTGTACTCATTATAACCTTAGCATTCACAGCCGCATTCACAGTTCCTGGAGGTTACAATCAAGCAACCGGCTCACTGGTTTTGGGAAGAAGACACATGTTTAGGGCATTTATCCTAGCAAATGCCTTGGCGTTCATAACGGCATTCATGAGCTTATTTTCGCTGCTACTAAACTCTATAGATCACCCAGGTTGCGACGCAGTTCGCTATTCGACAATTCTATTTCTTGTATCATCAAGCAGTATGATTGTGGCATTCGGACTCGGGATGTACGTCACGCTCGCTCAGGATAATATGAGTGTCGCCATTCTCATCCTTGCCTCCAGTCTTTTCATCGGCTCTCCTTTCGGGCATCTTCTCATTCTGCTCGGAAAGAACGTCACTAATTTCTTCATGGCAGAAGAACTGCCTGCTGTGTTATTTGTTCCTAGTTTGTATGTTTTGCTATTTCTGTGGATATTCTGTGTGTCCTTCTTGCACTAGCTTGTTGTGTTCTCAAGTAAATTTATGTACAATGCATTATGCAAAATTGAGACCTATATTATTTTGAGTTGCCAACTAGCCTAGAGAAGAAAATCGAACTCACTTGCTATGAATTAGAAACGGGCATGAGGTACAAAAGAAATGTCCTATGTTCTCCCAATTTCTCTCTTTTATTTTTTACTAGACCTATAACCTGAGCTTCGCACGAAATATGATATTAAATCCTTACAATATATAAAAGCATATTGGTAAAAATGGCATGAAAATGCTATCTTTCTCAAATAAGAAAACCTGAGTTGTTGATCATTTTCTTTAATAGATCAGAACCGTTGATTTACGTTAATGCCCGTTGACGTTAATGTCTCAGCCCATTAAAATTTAAGGCCCATATCAATTTTCTCAATATAAGGCTCATTACATATTATCTTAAAAATTTATTATAAGAAATAACAATTTTAGCCCAAAGTAAGGCGTAGGCTTTTTACTAGTAAATAATAAAACATATAAATATAAAATACTTATTTTAAAAAAATTGAATCAAATTTTAAGCTTTTGATATGAATAATAATAATAATGTAATAATGTAATAAATAAAATACATATATGTTGGACTATTTTAAGAGTTAAATTGTCTTAAACATATCATGTTTATCTTATTATTAAATAGAGTATTAAATAAGAAGAGAGAATACGCACAGAATATTAGACTGATCATAGTAGAACTGATCAAAGTAGATAAAATTTTTTAAATAAAATTAAATAAGAAGAGAGAATACGCACAAAACATTATAGTGATCAAAGTAGATAAAATTTTTTAAATAAAATTAAAATTAATAATATTGATGATATAATGTAATTAAGGTACTTAAAAAAAAGCAACCACTCTTTACATAGTATAGATTTTTGGCGGTATATTACATTCGATGAAATCAGGAACTTGTTGCAGCAATCACAAACTAAACCTGCGGTCCATTTAGCCCATCTATAATTGGGCCTTTCTGGGCCTTTCCGTATCGGATCTATGCCGTACACGTATATCACTTAAACTCTGCTCTCAAATCCGACGGACCAGAACTTCTCATAACTCTTTGCCCTCAAAGTACAAACTAAATCCAGTCAATCAGGTCCGTCCGTTTGTTTCTTTCCAGTTCCCACTCGACTTCCGACTTCCGACTTCGCCGGCGACGATGGGCGACGAGGCGAGGCTTACGCCGGAAGCGGCCGAGCTGCTGGCGAACCAGGCGCAGGTAGCGAGCGACTTACCACTCTCACCAGTACAGAACGCTCTCGTTCTTGCATGATTCTTTATTATTCATTTGTTTGATTGATTGAATTTTGCACAGCGGCTGCCTATATCGGATGCTACTCCCATCTACGAGAAGCTGGTCGCGGCATTCCCGACCTCGGTAAATTTCTCGATTTCAAACTCTTTAGTTAGGATTTGTACTTTGTAGGGTTTTTGATTTGAGTCTGTACCAATTGGGGCTGATTTGTGAAAATTGAGCTGTTAGGGTTTCAAACTTTCAATCAAGTACCAGTTGACCGTGTGGTGATCTTATTACTGGTGCAAAATTCTCAATTTTTAGGCTAAGTATTGGAAGCAGTATGTCGAAGCACACATGGCAGTAAATAATGATGAGGCTGTGAAGCAAATCTTCGGAAGATGCTTGTGGAATTGCCTTCATATTAATCTATGGTAAAATGATTCGTTATCTTCGATTGGGTGCATTTTTTTATTCTAATTTCAATTTTAAATTCAATCAAAAAACCTCAAGATTACACTTTTTTTTTTTTTTTTGGTTTAACACTTGTAGGCGTAGTTACATTCTCTTTATCAAAAAAATAAATGAAAAGAAAGGCTCCGAGGGGCTTGAAGAAACAAGGAAAGCTTTTGAATATATGCTGAACCAAGTTGGTATGCGCTATATTTCGCTTCTGTCTCCATTTTTCATATTAATAAAGGCATGAAATAAACACCAAATTGAGAATTTTGCAACAGATATTGTCTGTGATATGGTGTAATAAAATCCTGTATGTTGTTATTTTATTCACTTTCTTTTTCTTCTTATTTGTTTGATCCTTCAATAAACCCATCAGGCAGTGACATTGCTTCTGGTCCTGTTTGGATGGAGTACATCGCTTTCTTGAAGTCTAAGCCGGTACCTCACTATTCTTTTTATTTCTTTGACTTTTGAATTCCCCCCTAAATTATCAGAATTTGAGAATGGAAGGCACATTGTTGTATAAATTAAAATAAACTGTGCAGTTAAGACAACACCATAATGATGTGCTTAATGAGAGATTGTGATTTAGATAATTATACTTTTTGTCGAAAGATCTGTCAGTTAATTTGTTTTATATTCAGTACATGCAATTTTTATTGTCCAATAGTGTGGCTTTTTTTTGCTATTGCTGAAATAATTATTCTCTTGAACCTTTTGCTTCTCTTATTAGGCCGCATCCCCTCAGGAAGAATCGCAGCGCATGACATCTGTGCGCAAGGTGTACCAGAGAGCAATCCTCATACCAACACATCATCTGGACCAGCTCTGGAGGGACTATGAATTTTTTGAGAATTCTGTCAGCCGGACTTTGGTAAAATAAAAATCTTACACCAATTCCGTCATGTTGTTAGCTTTTGAAACATTTAATTTGTATATTTGTCTTTGAACCTTTGTAGGCAAAAGGGCTCTTATCTGAATACCAACCAAAGTATAATAGTGCTAAAGCAGTTTATAGAGAGCGCAAGAAACTTATTGATGATATAGATTGGAACATGCTTGCTGTTCCCCCGACTGGCTCCTCTAAGGTATATAGTTTTATTTTAAGCAAGGGGTTTAATACTCAGCATAAATTTGCTTGAGAATGAGCTAGTATAAGCGTAGAAACCAAAATTTTAGGTGGACAGTAAGGTCTGGTGATATTCAATTACGATCTGGCTGGCTTCTATAATGTTATTTTGATTACTGGTATGAGACGGAACCAAACTGTAACGGTCTTCAGAGTATCAGGCACTCACATACAATTAGGGTTTATGAACTCATGCAGAAGCGCACAAACAGAAACTTGGAAAACATCGGATCTGATGGACAATCGTTACTATATTGTATGAACCTAACCAGTATAAAATTAATGAAATTTGATATTCTAATGCACATGGCATATCTGGATCAGGAGGAAATGCGATGCACGGCATGGAAAAGACTATTGGCCTTTGAAAAGTAAGACCCCAAAATATTTTTAAGCTTCCTGACTAATTATGTAGTGATGCCAGCTCCGTAAAATTTGCACCAAGCATTTTATCTATATTACAAATAATGCCAGTCATTTGTATTGCATAAGCTTGTAGTCAACTAACTCATTTGTGCTATCAGCTTTGTAAAATTTGCACCAAGCTTTTTTCTTAGTTTTCTATAACCAACAGTCGTATCTAATATTTTTGAAAGACAGCATCATGTGGATTATTCATGAGTCACTCTGCCATAATAAAATGTGTAACTAACTAGAACTGGTTTTTAATTGCAAAGAAGAACGCTAGTTATAAATAGGTCAATTGATTCTACTCTGTGAACTAGTTGTTCTTGGATATATAATATTTTCCTTTAATTTATTAATATTTCTAACATTACTTTTCTTACAGAGGGAACCCACAAAGGATTGATGCTGCTAGTGCCAATAGACGTGTTATCTTCACATATGAACAGGTTATTGCATGTTTATATGGTGCTTTATCATTTTTCTAGATAATGTCGTTCTTTAGCTGCTGCTGTGTTGCTGCTGAGCAGTTTATGGTTTTGGTTGAAGGGTTTATACTTTGTAGTACTTCTTGAATCTCACACTTATTCCTAATCTCATGCATATCATAGAAAACTTGGCAAAAACATAAAACACAAATGTTGTTGACACCCCTTCTGTCCCTCTTATCTCAAAAAATAACAACCACCCTTCTGTAGTGTATATCTGTGCGTAACAGATTGACAGATAAATGAATGAGGGAAAGTAGCTTGTTTAAGATCTGCAAATTGACTGTAAATCTCTTTCGTTTTTGGTTATTTTGAGGTCCATATGTGCAATCTTAACCATAACTTGAGGGTTTACTGTGTGAGTTTCAGCTTTTTTTAATTTAATTTAATTTATTCATTTTATTTTATTTTTTATTTTTATGTGTACCAGGCCTTAATGTATCTCTATCACTATCCTGAAATATGGTATGACTATGCCATGTGGTTGTCTAAGAGTAGCCCGTCTGATTCTTCAATTAAAATATTTCAGCGAGCTTTAAAGGCACTTCCTGGTAACTAATTGAATCATTTTTACTTATAATTCCTTGGACTTCTTCGGATTTTGGATATTAACACAAACTTTTTTTTTTCATTTAGATTCTGACATACTGAAATATGCTTATGCTGAACTGGAGGAATCAAGAGGGGCCATGTTGGTAAGAAACTTTTTAAGATCTATTTTACATATAAGGTTGCCAGAGCACCCCATTAGTTCTTACTGTAAAGACCATGATTTTGGTGTTTTAAAAAAAAAAAAAAAAATCCCAAGGGCACAGTCCGATGGTTGTTATGGAGAATATATTTTTTCCCTGGATCATGCGGATGGATTTTTAGATTTTTAGATAAACGAGACAAATTAAGAGATAATGGTTCAGATTTTGTACTCATTGGTATTAATGGTAAATTTACTTTTGTGTTAAAATATGTTGAGATTGTAAATGTCAGCGTTCTCAATATATGTTTTTTATCAATAAAACCAAGTGCACTGTCTTATTTATGCTTGTACAAAATAATGATATTTTGTTGCAAATAGTAGTGGATAGCAGCTTTTTGTAAGGGCCCATATTAAAATCCTTTCTAGAATTACCTTCCATGCTTGTATTAATGGTAATCCTTTTTATTTAGTCTGCAAAAATGATTTATGAGAACCTTCTTGCTGATACCAAAAATGCAACATCACTCGCTCATATTCAGGTAAAATTTTTAAATTTCTTTTTCAGCATTTTTATCATTTGTGGGACAAGTATATATTTCATCCATTTCATCTCTCTCATTTGATTCTATACAGTATTTACGGTTTTTAAGGAGAACTGAAGGAATTGAGTCCGCACGCAAGTTTTTTGTAGAGGCACACAAGTCGCCAACATGTACCTATCATGTGTTTGTCGCATTTGCCACAATGGTGTTCTGCTTAGATAAGGACCCCAAGGTTATTACTTCTTTTATATGATGCTGATTAATCAAAATAAGTAGTTGCTCTGGGTCTAATTTCTGTTTTTTTATTATTTTTGGCAGGTTGCGCAGAGTGTTTTTGAGACTGGTTTAAAAAGATTTATGGATGAACCTGCATATGTCCTTGAGTAAGCTCTTCTTAGTATACGATATCTTAGATTGAAATTTTGTATAGGTACTGGTGATATGCTATTAGCATCTATTCTGTGTAATTTTTACTTTAGAATTGTGAATTTCTTCTGCTTTCGGTTTTTGATACTCTTCTCTTTTCCATTGGAATCTTTGCAGATATGCAGATTTTCTCTGCCGATTAAATGATGATAGAAATGTCCGTGCCTTATTCGAGAGGGCACTGAGTTTACTTCCTCCAGAGAAATCTGTTGAGGTGTGGTACCAATTAAATTGGAATGTATGTATTTGTACTGCAAGGTGCAAAGATCAATCACTGATATCTCATTCATTCTTTTTTTTTTTTTTTTTTTTTTTTTGTAGGTATGGAATCGCTTTGTTCAATTTGAACGGACATATGGAGATCTTTCAAGCATGCTAAAGGTATTGTGTCTCATATGAGCTGATACTATGATTATCTGTAGTCTGAGGGGGGGTTTATATGTAAACAAAAGCCATTTATCATGTCCTGAGAACACAATGAATTTATAAACATTGGGAACATTTTTCTTGGTCTAGACTATATTCTTTTCTTGAAGCAAGCTCCTCATTTCTTATTTTTATGAAACACTGATTACCTTTGTTCTTGACAAAAAAACACTCATTTCAAATTCAGACCTTTCTTTTTCTTTTTTGTAACAAAGTTCCCCTGTTCTGTGCTTCACCATGGTTACCTCTTAATTTCTGTTGTTGCACTGGTGAGCACTCTATGTTTTCCTGGAATGAGAGGGAACAAAACACAAATGAACTTACTTTTGTGGATTGAACAAATTTATAGCTTTGATACAATGTCAAAATGGTTTTAAAATGTCAGGATACTGAAATAATTAACAACTATCATCTTCCGCTAATAAATGGTTAGGTATCTGCTTAAGTTTTTGGAAAAACTGGGTAATAGGTAATAGCAGAATTCTTGAATCCCAGAAATTATAATTTTATTCTCTTAATCAGGTCGAAAAAAGAAGAAAAGAGGCATTATCTAAAGCAAAAATTGATGATGGTTCTTCTTCAGCTTTGGAGAATAATTTATTTGATGTGGTATCTCGATATAGCTTCTCGGATCTTTGGCCTTGTTCTTCCAAGGATTTGGATCACTTCTCCAGGCAAGAGGTATACACATTGCATCTAAGATCAAAGTCCATACACATATATACTTATTATTTACTGGTTGAGTTTGCAATGTGCTAGTGGCTTGCTAATATTGGAAACAAGAAAGCGACGGATAAGCCCACTCCCAACAATATTGGTGGTCCCATGGGTACGTATTAATTTCTTTTCTACTCAAATTGCCATTATAAAATACCCAGCACATTTTTTTTTTTTTTTTTCTCCTTTCCATAATGCAAAGTGTCAGTTGTTTTGTAGATCTGGGTTATGTTTTGTTTCAAGTCAGTGTTAGGTTGTTTTGCTTCTGGTCATAGTTATGTTTCTGGTTGGTTGTCTTTTGGTTTCTTCTTCAAGTTAATATGGTAAGGGTAAAATTATTGGTCTTTTTACTTTGGTCTGATTAGATTTTCTGCTCTCCTGGGACTTGTCATTATGTCTGATCTTAGTTAAGGATAGATGTTACTTGCATTGGTTTAATGTTCTTCCTTTTTCCAAGTATTCATGCTTTTGGAGTTTCATAAATAATTACAAAAGATTATTGTCTGACTGATCCTCAGATGCCTATCTGACAATCAGTCAGACTGTTCTCTTTTGTAATTATTAGAAAAAATTCCACTACTTCGATCCAATTACCTTTTGACGGGAACAAAATCAATTTATGATGATAAAAATTTAAAATCAAATTGACATGCTTTTATGGGAAGCCAACTCTTTGGATACATTCCATGCATTTCAAGCCTCATTATTGTTGTTGATGATGATAAAAAAAAATAATAAAACAACAGGTTCTTTAGGAGACATCAATGCCACTGGACTAGGAACATCAAACCCGAATCAATTTTTGCCATCTACAAAAGTTGTCACTCCAGATGTTTCCCGGATGGTTGTGTATGATCCTAGACTTTCAAAAGGTAAAATAATCAGTATTGGAAGCACTCTTTCTGTCGTCAACGGCCTAATAGTATTGCACGTGTTATGACTGATAAGCAAAAAATAGTGGATTAGGAGGTTGAATTAATTTTCTTACAACAGCAAACTGCCACGGGAAAACCCTTGGTCTGAAACCTTACAAACCCTAATCAGTTTTCGGTTGGATTAGGGGTACACATGTACTAATCAATGGGCATACATTTTACTTTGTTTTGATAACATTATTAATGTCTGATATTAGTGATCTTTTGCTTTTATTTTTCAGGGCCAGAATTTCCAGGAGCTCCGTACTTTGCTGTCTCCAACTTGGGGGGTATGCCTGGGAGCACAATTTCAGCAGAAACAAATGAATTTTTAAAACTGTGCTCCCCTCCGCTGCAAGCTTTCATCACCAATCTGCCTCCGGTGGAAGGTATTCAATGCTTCCTTGTGTCTACTCTTTAAGACATTTTTTCTTTTCCTTTGTTACTTGTGCTAGGTCGTGAAATAGTATAGAAAGCATACTATTCCAATTACATTGCACTGATGAGCCCCCCAAGAAAAGAAGAAACAGCTGTGGATATTAGTGAAATTTTATAAAAAAATAGATGATACATACATGTGCACGAGTCTAATAGTACTGGAAGCTAAATAAGAGTCAACAAACAAAATTAAGTCAATAGTAAATGACCTCCCTTATTGTTAGCATCTTTGAATATTTATTGCATCTTTCCTGAAACCTCAAGTTACACAGCTACTGTAATCAATCTCATAAATCTTTGATGAACTTGCAGGGGTGGTGCCGGATGTGGATATTGTACTGTCGATTTTGTTACAGAGCTCCATACCAGCTGCTAGAGCAGCTGCTGCCAGCACTCAGTCAGTCACAAATCCATCTTCAAGCCTAAACCAAAACGGATCGATTAATAGAATGGGAAAGAGGAAGGACCATGAAAGTAACATCTCCTCACTCTATTTATATTTTGTGCATTAAAAAAGGGGGTAATGACTCCGGACTTTTCTGATCTTTCGGGTTTTGACTACATGCCCCCCCCCGACTAATTAGCTCTTTAATGCTTCATTATGGATAGTTAAATGACCGAATTGCCCTTTTATACCTATATATATGATATGATTATTAATAAATACTTATATTTGTTGTGAGTTTTTAATTTACATACATCAATTATTATGAAAAATGGACACTTGATTAAATAAATTTTGTGATATAATAATACATTTTTCATCCCCTTTTAATTTGATTATATATGCTTACTATTTCAAGTGAACATACTTACATACACCTGTTGTCAATGTTTTCTTAGAATATGTTCTTTTAGCGTACATGTATGCTTATATTAAGTTATTTATTTATTTACCATTTGCTTAAACACCTGTAGGGCAAGATGATGATGATCCAAGCATGGTGCAGAGACGGCCTCTACCGAAAGATGTCTTCAGACTGAGGCAGATTCAGAAAACACGAGGTGCCACCAGCTCTGCACAAACCAGCTCTGCTGCTTCTGGTGGAAGTATGTTATCTGGAGATCAATCCATTAACTCTAACTGAACATATGCAGTTAGGTGTTTGTTTCTTCTGAGATGAAGATGAAGGCGAAGCCACTTAAATTTAAATTTAAATGTAAAGTTCCTCATCTAGATTTCGAACTTGCACCTCCTACATAGAAAGCATCGCCATTTGCCACTAGACCAAAACCTGGTTCTCTCGCAGTTAGGTGCTAGTTGATTAAATTTGTAGGTATAGGCATAATTTTGTATGCACATTTTTATTGTGCAACTGATTATATCTGTTTATCTTTTGCTTTTAGGGTCTTCTTTTATTTTATCTATTGTTCCTGTAAATTCTCTCTTCTGTGAACTCTTCTTGCCTTATTCATATGAGTTGATGCATATTCTCTTTTTTGGCATTAAAATACTTTATTCTTCTTCTTTTTCTTTTTTTTTTCAACTCCTAAGTAGGAATGCAACATGTGTCTCTGTTGTGTGTTAATTTCAGATCATTATCAAAGGCATCACTGAATTCTAATTGATGCAATGTGTAAAGTCATTCAAAAAGGAGCCGAGATGTAAAATTGACTTTTACAATTAGCCATTACTTTTCAGGATTAATTGTACCAACTGTTGACATTAGCCGGCTTATATTATCACACATGACAAGATTAATTAAGCACGTCTTAATTGCACTTACAATAGCTGGCTTATATTATCCCAGGAACCGGCCTATTTTTAGGAGGCCGGATTTGGGGAACCCGGTTTTACTATTTATGAAAATAGGTTTTTTTTTTATTTTAAAAATAAGATTTTTTTTATTTTTTATATTAAAAAATTGGCCCATTTAATTAGTAGACTTAAATGACTCTCTTAAGAGTACTAAACAACCATTATGCTTGAATAGTAAGATAAAGATCATAAAATTCGACTAAGTCAAGGTGGTACACAAAATATATAGATGGATCAAGAATCAGCTTTTGGTCTAGTAGTTAAAGGCGATGCTCTCTATATAGGAGGTCGCGGTTTGAAATTCGGATGAACAGTCTTTTATAGATATTTAAATTTGAGCAGCTTGATTCTTATCTTTATCGACCGGTGCGCCAATAGAGACAAGTGTGTCCCTTTTGGATCTCAATATCTGAAATTTAAACGATTGGTCACTTTCGGCCGTCCAATTAGATTTACACGATACATAACATAAAACTAAAAAAACAACGACGATTTGTTTTCATTTGTATAAAAATTCTTACTGAACGGTTTTTTTTTTAAAAAAATAATTAATTATACAACTACAAGTACAGAAATTTTAGATATTTACAATGAAGAATGCTAAAATCCATTTGATTTAGTTCAAAAGCATAATTTTTCAAATCATGCGAAATTCTTTATTTAGCTTGAACACATCACTATCTTTCTACACTAGACAATTAGGGTGTGTTTGGATGGTGCAAAATTAGTGCTAGCCAAGAGTAGCAACACTAACTTCAATTGTAGTGGCATCCAAACATAAATTATGAATTTAAAGTAGTTCTTGAGTAGTGCTAATCTACTAAACCTTGGAATTGTTGGAATTGTTGGTTTAGTAGCTTTGAGTAGTGGCATCTAAGCACTAACCTCCATCACTATTCTCAAACTACCATTCAAACAACATTTTCACTAACCTAGGTAGCAAAAGGTTAGCTCTATTCACACGTTTCTCCAAATAGCACTAACCTCATACTACTTTCAATTATTAACCCAAATATTACTACTCTTGCACTAATCCTTGCAAATATTATAACTCTGTATCACTGTATCATGTTAATTAATTGGGCTTGACAGTTGAAAAACTTGAAATTAAATATGCTTGCCTTACGACAATATATATATATATATATATATATCTATCTCTCTTGCATATTTGTGCATGGAGAAACATTTTACGTTCATTGAAAATCTGTCCATACGTTCATAGATATACAAAAAATGTAACAAATACATCTCGAAATGTAATAAATACATATTAAAATTTAACTTATGGACGGTTTTCTATAGACGTCAGGTATTACTACTAATGCTCATTTTGTTTAGGCGTACAACAATACATACACGTATCTCAAACTACTACAGTAACTTAACACTGTCAATTTCTGTCTAGCTCAAAGGAAGCGTGCTGGAGAAAAGGCACGCACGACTCTTCTTCAATCTTCATCATATGACATCAGCATTGCTTTAAATTAATTATTCTGGGCCTTTGATTGATTTGGCTTTCTAGAAACCAGGTACCCAATCAGTCCCTGGAAAAAGTTGACACATGTGAAACTTCAAGAGGAATTCAGCTCATGTGTACGTGTAACTTTCATGCTACAGGCTGCAGCTCCTAACTGATGAAGTGGTGCTTTGCTGTCCAGTGAAATCAATCAAGTAACATCCAAAAAGAGAAAAGGAAAGAATAAAGATGCCAAGAAATCAGGAAAGAAACGGTAAGTTACTAGGTGTTTATGCTACTTAGTACAACTACCGTCTACAATTAAATGAATTGATACCCTTTACAACTTGTTCACAATTAAATGAACTTTACCGATTCGATATTATTTTTCTATTCGTCTTTTGTTTTCCAATATTATGATTACCTTTTTATCTATATTATTTAATTGGAACATTTATTATGTAGTAATTACAAATTGAGGACACAAAAATAATTTTATTTTTCCACTAATTTCTTTGACTTTTCCTAAAAATTCATTTATTCATAGACAGGGGTTATATAATCTAAAAAAAATATAATCATAAATTCATATCAATCATGTCTTAAAAAGGGTTCCGGTACTAGTACTACCGGTAACCTGAGTCCGAATCTGTTGTTATTCTTTATGCTGTTATTCTCAAAGAATAACAGGATCCTGTTTGTCCAACATGGACCATTAGATCAACATGGACGGTCCGATTGGCCCAATAAAGATCAAGGGGGCTTTTTTATAATTAATTCTATTCGTTGATTTTTGATCCAACATTTCAGATTTGAACACCTGTTATCCAAAGTTCGATAACAGCAGATTTGAACACTGCCTTTTATTATAATTAATCTCATCCGTTGATTTTTTATTCAACGGCTCAGATTTGAATAACAGGGTCTGTTATCCAAAGTTGGATACCAGCAGGCAGCAGATTTGAACGCCTGGTAACCTTACCAGATGTTACCCTTTTCAGGTATAGTTCATAATCTCCAAATAGTGGATGGATGGTGCAGAAATGCAAGGGGTCAAAAATGTTGTATTCAAGTCTTATTTTCAAGTGGGTATTCTTCACAGAATCTCAGGTCGGCAAAAGACCATATCAAGTGAAAAAAAAAAGTGAAATCATGGCGCTGTTAAATCATAAAATATGAAAATTTAGATTGAGCCATCATTTTGACAATCTAGCTAAAAAAATGATATATATATTTTGGTCGAATATATATATGAGGAGGGATCAAATAACCATGTTTTTGGTGACCGATCGGTGACCGTGAAATTAAATATGAAATAATTCAATTTAAAATGTTAGTTGACAAAACTAATTGATAGAATGCGTTGTATATATCATGTTTTATGTGTACACAAAAAATTATATCATTTTGATTTTATTTACATATGCATCAAACATTAACAAAAATCAACAGTTGAAATTTTATGATTTTTTCTCCTTTCTTGATTGCTATTGAAACGATGTTAAAACTTTATCATTTTTTGTGTATATGTTATTTAGATGATTTAGAATACATCTAACGGTTTAGATTTGTCAATTTATACATAAATAATGAAATGGTCACCATGGTTATTGGATCCCTCCTATATATATATATATACTATAGTGGTAGCAAGGATTGCACAAAAGCATGTTGACTAGACCACTAATATTCTAATAACTACTTGGATTCATTTTTTTAAGGGAGAATTTTTTTTGTGCCACTCCAAAACATGGAAATTATGAAATTGCCACCCCAAAACATAAAATTAGTTATTTGCCACTTAAAAATAATTGAAATTATGAAATTGTCACAATTATACATCAACCCTGTATTTTTATTTTAAAATAATCTGAAAATACAATTATATTACAAAAGGACTAAAATACCCTTCTTGAATAACATCTGATGTTACGCTGTCTCTGTACAATCGCTCCAAACTTCTCAGGGATTGAACCCTAGTCGATTCACCTCCCTCCTCCCGCCAAATCGACATGCCTTCGCTCCTCCCGCCAAACCGATGATGTCTCCCCTACTTCGAAATTCCTCCTCCGCCAGGCCATCAACCATCGGCAGCCAGTCTTCAACTCTTCTCTGCTCGACGTCCTCTTTGTGCAAACCTTCTCTGATTCTCTCCTCCCATTATTCACCAAACCTTCAAACAAGGTAAACTATTCTTCCATCAAATTAATAATAATGACATGTGAGATTTGTATCGTCAAATAATGATAAGTGTTTTGTGCTCTTTGTTCCTGCTCTCGTGAATTTGTGCTATGTTGCATTCCCATTTTTTCCACATCTTATTTGGTTAAATATTTGACTCGAGTGTCGACCCGGCCGAGTCCGAGTCGACCCGGCCGAGTTGACTCGGACTCGACTCGGCCGAGTTGACTCGGACTCGGACCAAGGCGAGCCGAGTTTTAACCGATTCCGGCCGAGTCGACCAATTCCGAGTCCATAGCCTATTAGCCGAGTCCGAGCGCGATTCCGAGTTTGCGAGCCTTGGTCATAAATAAGTACTATGGCAATACATATTAATTATCAAGAAATATGTACATTTTCATATGGTTGTAGAAAAATAGTTTGATGGATACAAGTTACGACCATGAGATTTGCTAAGTAAACATTACATGTGACATTCAGATTTCTCCATCAATATTGAGTACGCTTCAAGGAGGGTTACAGAGTGTGAAGAAGATGGACAAGTCATGGGTTCCTAATGGGTAAGGTTTATATTTCAATATGAATCAATGTTTCATGATTTCTATTTCAATTTGTGTACTATTGTATGAACTAGATGAATGAATATTGCATAAATCTAACATTGTTTCTGCAATTTCATATAGGTCTGATCCAGAAACTGCATTTAAAATGGAGATTAAGATTGAAGGATTCCTTAATAAGACGAATGATGCTAAAAAAATTTATGTCAAGGGAAAGACATTAAGATGGGTGGTTGATTCTGATAGATTTTCTTTGTGTGATTTAAGGACTGACTTATTCGAGGAGCTAAATTGGGGGAGCAGTCAAACACCAAAAATATGGATGTTCGATAAAAATGAGGCCACAGGAGTAGAAGTGGTGTCTGAGTCACAAATACTAGACATGTTTGCGATGTACGAAAATGAAAGAGAAATCTCACTTCTGGTTATAGTTTGTGATTTGGATGGAAGCTCAGGAGGTAATAGCACAAATAAGACTTATCCGTGCACTCCATCCCTGGGATGTAATGTGTCTGACCAACCTAATCAATTTGACAATCTTGAAGAATGTGTGGGGGTAAATGATGTGGATCTGAATGGTTTCAATGTTGCGGAGGGTGGTGTAGAAAGTAATCTCGACGGGGATAATGTGCACAAGGAGCCAACTGTAGAAGCTTCTAGGGATAATGTCGTTCAGTGTGAACCTGTTATTGTGTTTGACCATGATAATCCTAAAATAGAGGTTAATGCCATATTCCCTGATGCCAAAACTTTCAGAAAGGCATTAAGGCATTTTGCCATTAAAAATGAGTTTGAAGTCCACACTGTGAAGTTGGACAAGAAAAGGTTCATAGGAAAGTGCAAACATTCTAGTTGCCCTTGGAGAATTCGTGCTTCCAAGCTCCAAAATAAAGAAATCTTCATGGTATGCATGCAAATTTAGATATATTTATCTGTTATTCAAATATGTAATGTACCTTGTGATGATAAATTAAAATTTTTGTAACTGTAGGTGAAGTTATTACCAGCTGAACATACATGTCCATCCACTACCATGGTTGAGGGGAAGATGGCTTCTAAGTCTTGGGTTTCTGACAGGGTGGCAGATTGGTTACGTAAACATCCCTCGGCTGGAGCAAAGGAAGTAAAGAATAAATTAGAGGATGAGTTTCATGTGAAGGTGACATATCAGAAAGCTTGGTCGGGAAGGCAAGCTGCTCTTAATCGAATCCATGGAGCATGGGAGGAGAGTTTTCAAGTGCTGTACAATTTTAAGGCAGAGTTAGAGAATAGATGTCCAGGTAGCATTGTTGAGATAGATAGCAAACAAATTGGCGATAAGGTGTTTTTCAGAAAAATTTTTGTGGCTATCAAACCTTGCATAGACGGATTTCTACATGGCTGTAGACCATATTTAGGTGTTGATTCAACCCATTTGACAGGCAAGTGGAAGGGACAACTAGCTGCTGCTGTTGGTATTGATGGCGAAAATTCGATGTTCCCAGTTGCATATGGAGTTTTTGACACAGAAACAACAGAGAATTGGACATGGTTTATGAGTCAATTGAAGAATGCAATTGGAACTCCATCGGGATTGGCTATCTCTTCGGATGCGGGCAAGGGATTAGCAACTGCTATTGCAAGCGTATTTCCCGATTCTGAGCACAGGGAATGTATGAGGCATTTGATGGAGAACTTCAAGAAAAGATATCAGGGTGAAATCTTTGATAAGAACATGTGGCCAGCAGCAGAAGCCTACACCGTAGAGAAGTGCGAATATCATTTGAGCGAGATTAAGGGAAAATCACCTGAGGCTATTAAGTATCTCGAGACGAATCACAAACAACTATGGTGTAGAAGCAATTTCTCGAAGATAGCAAAGTGTGATTATGTTAATAATAACATATCAGAGAGCTTCAATAGTTGGATAAAAGACTTGAAAGATTTGCATATTGTTGATCTCATTGATCAGATTAGGTACCGATTGATGGTCAGATTTGATCAAATGAGGACTTTTGGTGCCAAGCTTCACGGTACGATTCTTCCAAGTGTGATGAAGCAACTGAATGAACAAAGTAGAAATGTCAGGAAGGTGAGCATTGGTAGAGGCGGTGACACGTGCGCAGAACTGAATGGAGTTGACCAAGACGGCAATGCTTGGAGGGATGCAGTGGATTTGGAGAGACAAGAGTGCACATGTGGAAAGTGGCAAATCAGTGGACTCCCATGCATTCATGCCATTGCATTTATTTGCTCACTTAGAGGAGCTCATCTTGAGGATTATGTGCATGAGTATTATTCACTCCACAGCTTCAAAGTTGCATATGCTGGTATTATTAGACCCATCACTGATAAATCAAGATGGATCAAGCATGATCCGGGGTTCAAGGTTTATCCTCCTAAAACAAAGAGACCTCCTGGTAGGCCTAAAAAAGAAAGAATCCCTGGTTGTCTTGAGAAGAAGAAAAATAACAGCAAAAAGCAACACCAATGCAAGAGATGTAAGCAGTATGGTCACCAAGAAAGAACATGTAAAGATCCACTCCCCGGTGATACAGATGATGCCTCAAATTCTGGACCAAAAAAAAGGTATTAATTATTGCATTATTTTTGTTTTTTTTTAATTATTGTGTCAATTCACTTTTTAAATGAATCATATGCTTGATATTTTCTTGTATGCAGGAAGAGAGTAAGGAAGACCAAGGTCATCGTATAGGATGTTGAACCAAGTTGCTACTGCTATTTTGAGAATATTTCCATTTAACTATATTTGAGATTGCTACTGTTGTTTTAGGATGTTAATTTTGTTATGAGAATATGATAATGTTGTTTTGAGAATGTTGTTGCGAGAATCATATTTTGAGAATGTTGTTGTGAGAGTGATTTCAGTATTAATTACAAGTTCCTGATCTCTAACTTCTTAGCAATTGGTGATTATGTGTTGAATGATTTCAGTTTCAGTTGCAACATATGGTGGCATATTTTTGGATTTTTATGATATGCAAAGACATAATAATACTAGATAAATTTAGCAAAGACAGTATAATCAAACCAGTAAACTTTATTAGCAAAATTTCACAAAAATATTACACTCGTATTATTAATTGGTATCCAAAATCATCATCCTTATAAGACCAATCCAACCAGACAGCTTTAACTAAAACATAACCCCAAAATTCTAACATAAGTCCAAACTTCACCATCATTGCAAAAACTGTAACATCCTAACAGCAGCACTTCTAAATTTTGATTCGCAAAAAATTTCCTTGTACTCTTCTTCCCCACAAGAAATAAATGCAAGACCTGCAATTACAAGAAAGATGATTTATTAGTGCATAATTGAATAACAGTGCAGAGAATTGGTATAGTTTATAACTAACATAAATAGTTTATATTGTAATGGGCGGGTACCAACATAAATTATAGGTACTAGTCAAGTAGTCATAGTAAGGTACCACAAGTTTCTAAAATCGGTAAAGATATTGCCCCAAACTTTTCTCTAAATCCAAATGCACAATTAACTACAAGTAAATAGTGGCACCAGTTAGAAACACTGCAGCTCAACAAACTTCACATCTTAATAGATGCAACTTGTTATGCTTGTACGACCATATTCTTTAAATTATTTGTATCAAACTCAAAACTTAATATTATTGTTCATGGCAACTCCAAGACTTGAAAGATCATCGACAAACCTATGACTTACCAGCTAACAGCCTCCAAGAATTCCTGCTTGTAGAATGGTTGGTTGCCTTGTTACCTTTTCATTTACAGGATGAGCAAGATCGTAACACCTAAAATGGGTTAAAAAAATTAAACAAAAGTCAAAATAAGTCCGACACATTCAGTTATTGTTCTACAAGATCTCAGTAATTAGGAGGACAAAAGTATGGAGTTCTCTTGAGGGACATCCATCTCATGAAATTTAAGCACGATCCCAAATCAACGAGATAACTTCTCCACGACCATGAATTCAGAACCTATTAAAAATCTGAAGACAACCAACACAATTTCCAACTAAGATTAACTCTAATTGAGTGGAAATTTAAGTTACAAACCACAATTATGCACAATCTGCTTAAAAGGAACAAGCAAAGAGTACAATATTATTTGACTTCACCTATGGATGTCGCACTGACACAAGGACGCCCCCATCCCACTTCTATGACAAAGAAAAGTGTCTTAGCCCGACGGCCCGACCCCAAGCGAGAAGTGCCTCAACTATCGGCGCCTAAGAGCACAACTCGCCCAACCTCGGCTCAGCCGGTTAAATGGAAAAGGTACGAACAAACCAACAACCGATCAAGGTTCGGACTTACCGGAGAATAGCCAGAAGACAGCAGAGTTTGTGTCATGGCGGAGTATTTCCACGCGACGCCGAAAAAAGGGAGGGCGGACTTGGTGCAGTAGGAGCTTGGTGTCCATCAATGGAAGAGGCGATTTTGAGAGAAGTTGCTCATGTGAGAAATGAAGACACGTTGCAAAATTTACATAAGAGTATTGAAGGGTATTTTTGGAAATACAAAAATACGGTTTCAATTATACTTTTTTTCAGATTATTTTAGAATAAAAATACAGGGTTGATGTATAATTGTGGCAATTTCATAATTTCAATTATTTTTAAGTGGCAAATAACTAATTTTATGTTTTGGGGTGGCAATTTCATAATTTCCATGTTTTGGGGTGGCACAAAAAAAATTCTCCCTTTTTTTAAGACAATTGAAGATGCTTTTTAAAATAGAATTATATCGCTTTTAGGACTCATTACTCAATTACACATATTTCATCTTCACCATTGAATTTTGAAACAAGAACTAATAAATCTTCAAAATATATAGAATTATTTTTTTAATTAAGAACTTTGGTGAGATCAAATATATGGTAGGCATTTTTTTTGTTTGTTTGAGGAAGTGATTTGCTGCTTGTTGTTAATAAAAATATACCAAAACTGTTCCCAAAAAAAAAAAAAAAGAAAGAAAGAAAGGAATTACCATAGGAATTTAAATAAGACACTTCTTGCCTTTAAATACTATATTCGATACTTGTACCACGAAATTTCCAAAGTATCATCATCCTGCAAGGAATTTTATTTCACATCACTCTTATCTTGATTCCTTTTTGTTATATTATATATCATAAAAATAAATAAATTGTGCAACCCTGAATTTAGCTAATGACACTAGTTATATATTCCGTCCCCACAAACTTTCTATCATGACCCAGAAAAAAGATAACAAAAAATAACATTAGCTTCTGCGTCCCTACAAAGCCCTTTTCTACACAAAGATAACCCCCTCTTTTATCGTCAGCAGATCTTCTTCTTTTCCTTTTAAAAACCCAAAAGGGAATGTGAACTTGCTACAACAACTATCACCTTTCTTTCCCATTCTCAATTTTCAATTTTAATTTTTATCATTTTTTGAGAGTCGACTTCGTTGGAAATTCACCACCACATATAATTTTAAGTAATAATTACACTATATATAATCCAGTATAGAATCCATTAATCAATTAATGGAGCGTTATCTTTTGATCAAGTCAAGTTTACACTTAACAATGACGTTCCACGTTAATATCTTCGAGTCCGAATCTGCTGTTATTCTTTGAGAATAACATGACCCTATTTATCTAACATGGGCGGTTAGATCAAAATGGACGGTCCGATCGGTCCAATGAAGATTACAGAGGACATTTTTATAATTAATCTCATTCATTGATTTTGATCCAACGACCCAAACTTGGATAACAGGTCCTGTTACCAAAGTTGGATATATAACAGCAGATTTGAATTCAATATATATCTTCTTTGTATTTGTATCAATTTGGGTGAATAACAGCTCATTGGAAATTGACTGCTGGCTTCATCAGGTTCTTAATTAGATCTGAGAATCTGATACTGTTATTGTATTATACTACCTCTGTCCCAAAATAAATGAATTTTTTGTAGTTCAAATGAACTACAAAAAATCCATTTATTTTGGGACAGAGGTAGTAAATAGGAGGACCCATTTTGCCCCTGACAACGCGTCTTGACCGTCAACAATGTTAAATATATATCTTATTATTATAATTTTGACCCTGTAACAAACTTGCAAGCATGTTATATATGAATTTAAATTATATATTGATATTTTGTTATTTTGTTATTGTATTATATGAATTTAAACTTGCAAGCATGATATATATGAATTTAAATTATATATTGATACTTGCAAATTAACAATGTACAACCATCCCATCAAATTAATTATACGTAAACATAGTATCTAATTTTATTCTCTTTTTTTTTTTTGTTATGTTACATTACATAGGATCATATTTATATGCAACTTGGGTTATCAAAAATCAATACAAGGTGTGCCAGTCAAAACCACTATCAGTATTTTCACGCATATCAACAAGCAATTGATTAATTAAATTTGGTGCAGTTTTTAAGTACAATTCTGTGAGAATTGTTTTAATTTTATGTTTATGCCATCTTTATCGAAAATGAATCCGCCGTACAACTAATGAGCTGGACAGAAGTGTTAACTAATTAATAATCTTTTTGTTATTATACATTACATTCCACTATTCCAGTCAGTCTATTCGTTTACTTTCATAGACTGCGAGTCAAGCTTAGCCCTCAAGGCATCCTTAGTTTAGTTTAGTTCAATTTATTGCTACTTTTTCCGGTATTCCTAATCCTATCTCTACATTCTAGAAATGTACTTAGTTTATTAGTTATACCTTTTTCAGTATTCCTATCCCTACATTCTAGAAATGGGTCTCGTATTACCAAATATAATGATATTATCTTATCATATTATACTGATATATCACAAAGGAATATACATTCTAATTAAAATCCTCTTGGACGGTTTGAATAACCATTCCTGTAACGAGTTACTGACATCAAAACAAAAAAAGAAATCCATTAATTCGACTCATCTTCACCTTTTCAAGATACATTATATGTATATAATTACAATTATGTTTTTCATTATTTTTGCTAAAATCTCGTAGGAAGACATTAATTGATATTAAGATGTTGTTCTCATAATCACACCCAAACAATTTTAACGGTTCTCGATGAACTTATTTTTTGAGGAGTGGTTCTAGATGAACTTAATACAGAATGATATTCATTTATAGTTGTCGGATCGAGAAAAAATTTATACAGTGATATCGTTGAATTAAAATTCTTGATTTATTTATTAATATACCGTGAGTTGTGAGCATAACTATATTGTCAGAAAGTTCTCACACGGAACGAAATACAACTATGCATCACAGTAAACCCGGGTAGTACAAGATAAGCTTTTTTTTTTTTTTTTTGAGTATCAGATAAGCTCGCTGCTCGCTCGCTCACCAACGAAGCAGAGTTCACCACCAGTCCACCACTGCACTCTCCAGTTCTCTCTTCTCTGCATTCTGGCTTCCCAAATACGCCCGCCTTCGTTAATCTTTCTTCTCATCCTCACTCACTCACTGTGGCAGGCGCCACATGTCCCCCCTGACGCGGTTTCCTCTCCCGCACCGCCTCTTTATTACACCACTCCCTCCATCCTCCCCACCATCCCCCTCTCCATCCTATCCTCTACCGGGTCACTGTCATTCCTTCCTTCTTCCGACCCGCCACATGGATGTTACACGCAAGAGATGTAATGAATCTGGAGGTCTATCTCTGAAAGCTCTCCTTGGCCCTCGCTCTCTCCTCTTTAAAACGCGGAACAAATCCCTCCCTGCACTCTAATTCTCTCTCACTTATACTCACTCGATCCCCTCTCATATCCCACACCGAAGAAAGCAAGCAACTAACGAATAATAAGCTTGAAATAATAAACTTTATTGTAGTTATTATTCATTTCATATCATTTGATGGCGGATAGTTCCTCTATTCTGGACGCCTTATTCACGCCCTTATTCCACTCATCCCCGTTCCTCTCCCGCGACAACGACGCCCTCACCAAGGCCCTGCAGATCTCCATCTCGGAGCCCCCGACCGCCGCCGGCGCCGGCGCCGCTATCAGCTCACCCTGCTCCTCCATCTCCACCTCCGACTCCATGCTCAATCCAACGACCATCCCCTCCTCCTGGGCAGCGGATATTCCTGCGGCACCTGCTGCTGCTAATTCGGAACGATCAGGAGCTGGTAAGGGAGTGGCGTTGGCGCCGTCGGGAGGGAGGGTTACGAAGCGGAAGTCCCGAGCGAGCAAGCGGAGCCAGACGACGTATATAAATGCGGATCCGGCCAATTTCCGGCAGATGGTGCAGCAGGTGACCGGGATCCGGTTCGATCCCGGGATGATGATGATCGGCGGTGATACAGTCCCGCCGCTGGTCAAGCCCGAGCCGCAACGGATGCCGGTGATGGTGCAGCAAGGGTGTCTGTTGCCGACGCTAGATACATCGGCGCACATGCTGAGTAATCAGGCCAGAGAGGGTGCGACGGTGCGGGCCGAGAGATCGACTGTCACCGGGGGGTTCGGCGTGGAGTCCGGCGGCGGCATGAGCTTCCCGACACTGGAGTCGTGGGGAATGATCGTGTGATGATGCATGATTCATGAGAGATCATAATGATCATGAGACTTGAGAGTTGGTTAATGTTAATGAGCTTCCTTTTTTTTTTTTTTTTTGTTAATGGGGAAGATTTGAATTTCCACTTTTCCTCCCATGGTGCATGTGTGTATAAGCAAATGGGAAGGTCATGCAAATTTCTCTCTAGTTTCTTCTTTTTTTCCCCTTTTTTGGGTTAATTAGTAGGAGCTTGTTATTGTTAGTAATCACTTACTAATTACTGATGTGCATCTTCTTGTTAGTTTACTGAATTATTTTTAATTTGCTAGTTCACTTATATATGTGAGTATTAATTTTTTCCATTTAATTTTGTTGCTATGTGGCTTGGATAAATTAATTAAACGTTATATTATTAAAAAACGTTGCCGTTGATGATGATAGATAACATAACAAATGTAGAGTGCAAGATATAGGGAAGGTATATTATGGAATAAATAAATAAAGAAATATCTTAACATGAATCGCGGATGTAATATTTTAATTCACAATATAATATCAACATAATTAATAAATTAGTGTGGTTTGTTCTAAAACGCAACCTTCTCACTTCCTCTTGTTTAAATTAGCATATCATGTTATTACAAAATACGAATCATATTATTATTGTATAATAATACTTGGATTGGGGTTATCTGCACCGTGTGGGACCTTTAACACTATTTAAGTACTGTGAGATGCGTCTACCCCAAGCGGCAATTTAAACTTAAAAAACGATTCAAATTGAAAAAAAAAAAAAAAAACGTTGATTTAATTAATCAGGGAAGTAATCAGTACAATCTAATGCAGTGTAAAATGGGGCCGGTTTTTCTGTAAACTAATCATCAAAATTCAAAACAAATTGGGGATTTTGTATTTTTTTTCAAATTCCTCACTTGATTTGACCAGCCAAACCCCCAAATAATTAATCAAGTGGTCAATTGTCGTACGTACCATCCAATTAACGGAAACCAAACCATACCAAAAAAAAAAAAAAAAAAAAAACCAGTGATTCAAAATGGGCACTTCATCAAAACAAAACATACATAATTATGTAAGATAGAGGAAGTTGCACGCAAAATTGGGTCATGATTATTACAGTGACGTTATTTGTTCTTTTATGATTTTATAAAATACAAAAATTGATCTAGATGGTCAAAATTAAAATCAGAATTCAAATTTCAAAGGGCACAAAAAAGCTGGATAACGACATGTCATGTCCTGCCGCTTAATTCAGCGCCTGGTCAGTCAGTGGGATGGTATCTCTATCTCATCTGTGTTAATATCATAATATCATTTTTATCATGATTTTATCAGCTGCAATGCAATTAATTGAAGAAGGGAGTCAAGATGTCAAACCGTTGGACGGAGAGAGAGGGAGGTATAATTAATATAAATTTATATATAAATGTAGTATAATATGATGAATAATAATAATATCAATCAGGTCAAAGATTGTGAGCTGAGTTGTACGGACATGGGCCTCTCAAGTCTCAACCAACGGCTCTTACGTGTTATCTCTCATCTTCTATCTTCTGGGCTTTGTCACATTTTCTGTGGTGCTGTTTCTGTGTAGTGTGTTGTGCAGTGATGAGGAACGTGGGATTGAGATTTGAGAATTTGATTTTAATGTTTTAAACAATCATAACTATGTTACCTCATTTTTTGGGGGAAAAGAAAATATATGAGAAAAGTTTTTAAATTTAAAACACTCGTTCAAGAATACATCTATAAAATTCTCCTATTTTTGAGATTCTTATAATTTAATTTAATTTAATTTTAATTGTCAAGGAATGAGGATCTCTAAGAACAAAGATACAGACTTATAGGCCCGACTCAATATTAATTCACATAAAAAAATAAATATCTTAATGAAAATGCAACTGTTGTTCAAAAAAAGATAATGTTATATTGTTAATAGCTTGAGATACTAGGGTTCCTGCTTCCCGTTAGGGAATATATAAGTCTCTAAAAATGCAGTATTATTTCAAAGTTATTCGTTACAATTATATTAAATACTATAATTCTTAGAGCAGAATAAAAATAATATAAATTATAATCATCAATATGAATTGTATAAAACAAATTATTAATTCAATGTACTCATAAAAACAAAAAAATATATATATACATTTATATCGGAAAATCAAGATACCGGTGCCTTCCAAATTATTAAATAAAAAAAAACCATCCAAAATTAATCCTCTCAGTCACACAACACAAAACCAAACCCTGGCACAGAAGTTCCCCCGGAGAGAGCTACAGAGCACACAGAGGTGTCCCCCACGAAGGACAACATGTGAGAGTTGTTATCTTGACTCGTTTCCGATGGCGATTGGAAAGCATAGCAAAGCATGGCACAGCCGCTGACGTGCTCTGCTCGGTTGAGGGTTGACATGGAATAGTCAAAACCCCTCCCTCCCTCCCTCCTCACCATTAATTAATTAATCAAATAGAATGCCCTCCGCATGGTTTAACCATTTGCTTTGCTTGCTTGGTTGCTTGTGCAGTTGTGCTACTAAGCTATAAAGCTATGAGTATTAGCCAGTAACTACCATTTTATCAATCCAGCGGTTCACCATATTTTTAATGAACAATAAATATTTATATATTTCCGATCAGCATATATATTTCTAGTACAAAGATATATTACGGTCTAAGGTTTTTAGTAAATACTCTTACAACTGTAATAAACACATGAATGCATACGAGTGTGTCAAATTGTGAAAGAGAAATAGATGGGTGACCTAATCTATAAGATCGACTCTACTTGTTTTTATAAAGCTATCTAATCTGCTATCCCAATAAAGTCACCGCCTAATTTATTAGCCAGAGTTTGTTTGCATCTGCATCTGCATTTGCTTGCATAAACATAATTATTGCTTGGCAGTTTTCTCCGGGCGAGACCTTGGTCTGTGCTGTGCAGCAAGCAGTGCCAGACGTCTGATCTTGACATGATACCGATGTCTCTCTTATTTTCAATTTTTAATAATGCCCCCTTTTTCTATATTTTATGGCCCCCCGTTATTCTCGCGTGTAATGTTCGGCTCTCGCTCGCTGACGCAGTGCCCCCGTCACGCTTACGTCAGTCCATACCAGCCCAGATTGGGTACATATGTTATATGGGCTTGTTGGACTGGATTGTTAATTTGTTATAGTCAAATAGTCAATGTATTGGACTGAGTTCGTTCAACCTACTTTTAAGTTGTAAGAGAGTAAACAAATTGGAAAAAAAAAAAAAAGGTTTTTTAGTTATGTCAGATTAAATAACAAGTCCAGGTGTTGGGATGGCACCATGAAATGATGAAACCATCTACGTATATAACTTTTATTTTACTTTTTTAGTTTGGTATGGCAAATACGAAATATGTGTAGGGATTCTGTTGAAGAGTTCAACATATTGGGTCATCTGAAAGATAGTTTTTCTGTTTTAAATAATAAAGTAGAATGTAGAGAAGAATGTTGTTAACCTACCTAAGTCAGACAATTTAGTAGCAAAGAAAATTATAAGTTTTCCGTGCAATAGGCTAAAGGTTAAAATAGTGCTTTTTGTATGAAAGTTTTAATTAGCACCAAAGTGCAACACTAATTAGAATTTATCAAGTAACACATATATATATATATATATATTTTACTTAATGAAAGTAAACAATGTTTAATTCCAACTCTAAGCAAGAGGGAACAAAAGTAAAAGCATGCCAACCGATAAAATTAGCAATCCTTTATTGAAAGATCATATTACTTGGTAAGTTTCAATTAAAGCTTAACAAAACATGCAGATCATTATTTGCCTTCCATCTTAAATTGAAAAAAAGGAGATAATTTTGTAAAGCAAATTTTAAACATGAGAGCTTGGTACATTTATATTCTCTAAATTGGCCCATTTGAGCCCAAACTAGAACCCAATTTTGTTGACACTTTCTCACTTTTAAAAAGTGAGTATTTCTCGTATCATTCATACCTATTTTGGGCTTGGGATTTTTAATTAAGCAGAGATGTTGGGTCTAGTACAAAAGCATAGACAAGTGCTTGGTGTTATTTATTTATAAAATGGGCCCTTTTAGAGACCAAATGAGATCCACAACTTGTTAAATCAAACAAAGCAGCAATTCTCTATTGCTTCTCATGATCATGTATATACTTTGTAGTTTGTAGACAGGACATGTCATAGTAACATGATTCGCGATTTATTTGCGAATAATTCACGAATAATTCATTTTTTCACAAGAGCCGAACGAATCCCGCATAATACCACCCAATGATATATAATGTGTTTTATTCGCGAATTATTCGCAAATAAAACACATTATATATCGATTTAAAAGAAAATTTGTGCTTTTTTATTTGGTTTTTAAAAATATTGGCACTTTAATATATTTTTTATTATATTATATAAGCCGAACTATTTCCGAATTATACCCGAATCACGAACTTTTGACCTCGCCGAACGAATCCCGAATTGATGATTTGTTACTATGGGACATGCTGCAATTTTTTGTATAGTAATACTAATACCTAGAGTCCATAGAAAAACTGTCCATAGTGTGTACAGATTATATTTCAGAATATATCTGTTACATTTCGAAATGTGTATGTTACATTCCGTACATCTCTATGGATGTATTGACAGTTTTTTTCAATTGACGCAATATGTTTCTCTTTTCTGAAGTCAAAATGCATATGCGGATTTGCAGGGACGGAGCTAGGCTCTTGAGCAAGCTAGGGCACGTTTAGATATTAAGAGCAAGATACGTGCCTAATTGTTAATTAAGCTAATGCACAACATGATATTTGCTTAGTATTTTTAATAGACATCCCATAAAAGCATACTATACATGCCGTAGCTTCAAAAAATCAAACCCGGACACTTGACAGGCTTGCCTATGCACAAATCCGTCCTCGAGTTTTGGGAATATTCCAGTTTTGTTTGGTCTTTCGGATGAAAGGTCACTGCCAATATAACATGCACTATAAATTTGTACGTTTATATATTTTTTCTCAATTCTTTTTGTATGTGCATAGGCATATATATTCGGATGGATCATGGATAGAATTCAAGTCAATGTGGTTTTGTGGCTTTTGGAACCCACTGTACATTTTTTTTTTTTTTCACTCTCAAAGATAAAATGGTTAGGACTTTTTTTTATCCAATGTATTGGATTAATTAATAAAGAACTCAACTGTACTCCTTAATTTATATTGGTCATATTTCTTAATGTTGTTGTTATACTCCTTTATATAATTCGGCAAAATATGGATTTATTGATTGTTCTTATTTCTCAATCTTGCACTCTTTTATTTAATTTTGGGCATTTGTTCCAAGATTTTTATCCCGGAATTGAATCGCCTGCCCCCCTGCGGGCAGGAAATTCCAACCAACATTGGTTTCTAACCAATCCACATCTGACACATGGCATATACTCTATTTTGAAATACTTGGTTTTACTGCTGTCAATGTCTTCCGTTAAAACTCACTTTTGACCCAAAAACAAAATAATAAAAGTATAAAACTTATTGTATTTAAATGCAACAGATTATTTTTCTTTTCTTTTCGACTTCTTCCAAAAACAAAATAATAAAAGTAAAAAAAACAAAAACAAAAACAAAAACACAACCTTCTCCATACTGTATCTCGGTGATAATAATTACAAAAAAAAAAAACAAGAAATCCATATGGTATAATCAATTATTCATAGAAAAAAAAATGTACAGATATGATAATATTTTAGAATAACAAACCCATCTAATTTGTTGGCGTCCTTCTTCCTCTCATTCTATTGCTTCCGATACATGACTCGACTCTGAACTGATCTTCATATGTAAAAATAAAAATAATTCTTCATACAATTTTTGGGTACATTTAACGGGAGGTTCCCATTTGTTGAATATCATGCGGAGAAGTTCAAAATGTACGTTAAAAAAATATATATATATTTTTGATAAGCCATCAAATAATATTTAAATTGACTAAAAGTTGAAATACCGTTAATCCATATATTAAAAAATGCATCCTAAAACATTTTTTATTTTTTAAATTTTTAAATGATTTTTTTTTCAAATTTATCAAAAATCATATTGTCAAGATTGTCAATGGTTCTCTCCTCATATGATAAAATGTTAATGAGTGATTAGATTAAAAATTTATTACAGACTACAGAGTGAAGATTAAAACGAGGTATATGTATGATATTTTAACTTCAAAATTAAATAATTAAGTTGAGATGTTCACAAGTTGCAATACTCTTCTTTCTTTATTTATTTTAAAGTTAAAACACATAAATAATCTTTTGATTTTAATAATCATATCTCAGATGCGTTGAGTTATAACAGAAAATTAACACCGTTAAATGTAACTAGATACGTGCATGCCTCGCGTTGCCTCAGCAGTATATTAATATTTTTTAGAAAAAAAGAACCAAAATGCAATCTTAAATCTTAAAAAGAGATAAAAACTAAAAAAGCATGAACTATGAAGAAATAAGATAGAAATTTTCATATTATATAAGTTGCTATTTTTAGAGCTTTTACCATCTTTTTTATAGCGTACTTTGTTTATATTTTTAGAATTGATAGGGAACTGAAGTCATACACATCTCTTTACTAAAAAGAATGCAAATAATAATAAAGTAGAGGAGATCATAATAAATATAATTTCTGGAAGTTTTTCACGCAAATGTATTGTATATCTAAAAGGTGAGTATTTTAAAGACATAGTTGGTTTGTTATAGATTTTTTTTGTTTATTAATTTAATACTTTAAATACCTCCAATTTTTTTTGTTATTGGATTTATATTTTTTATAAAAAATCTCATTGTATATAATTTTTTTTACCATTTAAAATTTTGTAAGTATTTCTTTTCAATCTTATAAAATAACTGCAAATAATAATTTTAGAAAACAAATGGCTCGAAGCCCATTAAATTTTCATGGTATGTATTTGTATCTTGAATTGGAATATTCTTTCATTTTAATCTTTTGATGAACTACACAAACTTACACTTTTAATTTTTCTTGTCCAAGATGTTGAATTTTGTAGTTATTTTTCTAAAACGTAAATATCGCTTCTTTAGACATTTCTACCTTCGGCGAATATTGTTGTGTAAAGATAAAGGTTGTTTACAACACATTTAATATTTTTGAATACAATTATTGAAGTATACAGAAGGAAGTTTTAAGCAATAGTTGTAGAGAAGATCAGTTGATAATGGTTATCTTGACAAATTTGACAATTAAGTTTGTAAGAAGTTTTAAAGTATTGTTTAAAATTCTTAAAAATGAAAAAAAAAAAAAAACTATACATGTACTTTTAATCTTGTAGGTTGGCTATAATTTCAATTATATTTAATTTTAAGTGTTATTTAATAGTCTATTGATAATTCATTAATTTGCAACATTTTAAAAGTATGCAAAATCAATTTTGATAAGCTATCAAAGAGTAATTTATTGAAATTTGAGATACTATCAATTGTCAACCAATTTCTTCTCATAGTTTAAAACTTCTAATCGATATTGTAGCTTATATTTTGTATATTTTTTATCTACATTTTCAATGTCAACAATTATATATTCTAGATTATTCTCTTAAACGATTATTGAAGGATCCTTAAAAAAAAAAAAATACTGTTCATTTTGCTGTTCATTTCATTGTAGCAATCCATCCCAAATTAATAAACTATAATAAGGATTAATTGGAAACATAGGAAATGCCAAGTGGCAGTTCTATATTGGTTAGAAATCCATGTTGGCTGGAATTTCCTGCCCCCCGGTGGGCAGGAGATTCGGTTCCATTTTTCCCCAATACTAACTGTTTCACAAAAAAAGCTATACAGTACTAGTGTCCAAATAATATCCTCGTAACTAAATTTAGTCCCTTGGCCAAAGAGAGAAGAAATCCTTACTATATATAAAAGCATATTAGAAAAAATGACATGAAAGGGTTATCTTCCCCAAATAAGAAATCTGAGTCGTTGATTATTTTTTTGGATAGATCAAAACCGCTGATTTACGTTAATGTCCGTTGACGTTAATGTCTCAGCTTATTAAAATTTAAGGCTCATATCAATTTCCTCAACATAAGGCCTATTACGTATTATTTTAAAATTTTATTGCAAGAAATTGTTCCCAAAACACGTCTCTTCAGCTCTTCCTTTCCAAACCATACCAACGAAAAGAGGAAAGGACGCTATATCTCATTTTCAATTATTTCCTGGCACCTGCATTTAACATTTCGAAAAAAATCCAATAATCACATGAAAGCCTGAAAGGTCACCGAATGTTTATGTTACATATTTTATCGAGTAAAACAAGCCTACTAATAAAAAAGATGGCTACGCCGCTAGCTAGGATTCATGGCAGAGCAGAAAATGTTTCGAAAGCTTATATGACATGTGACATGGGCGTGTTAATTTCGAATATTCATGTGAATATTGGTTGTTTTTTGAGATTTGTGTATTTTCTGTACAATTTTAAAAGTCTAAAAATTTTGTTAAAAAACTCTAAAAATAAAAATATTTGGTATGCGTAGGCTATATATATATGTGAATTATGATGAGCAACTTGAATTGATCATTTGAGTTATAGTTTAGAAAATATGAGACTGAAGCACAACAGTCACTGCACTTTGCAAAGCGCAATAACTTCACTCAAGCAACATAAAAGTATATTCTGCATTGAACGCTCGACTTTTAAGTAGATAACAACCCCATAAACCTTAATATGAAAATCTTGCATTTCGCTCCAAAATGTTAACGGTCTAAATTATAGTTTGCCACGTCCAAATTTTGATTTATAGTTTCCATTAAATTCATCATATGAAAATACTAATAGATACAAAATTTTTCAGCTTTGGAGTTTTTTAAGTATTTGTTTTGAATTTTTTAAAATAACTCTAAAATATTAATAAAATAGTGCTTATTTGTACATAGATTTTGAAAAATCCGAATGTAAATACTTAAAAAAATCTAAAAATGGAAACTTTTGTATTCTTGAGTATTGTCATATGACGAATTTAACAGGAATCATAAATTAACATTTTGAGCATGACAAAGTATAATTTGAACTGTTAGTATTTCGAAATGAAATGCAAGCGCTTTCACAATTGTTAAGTTCTAAACATTAACATTTTTGGTAGGGGTGTAAATGGGTATTGGTCGGGTTTCATATAGATGGGCAATCCAAATTATTCTAGTCGGGTTGCACAAATTTCAATCCATAACTAACCAACAAATAATAAAAACCGTTCAATTCGGGTTTCAACTTTGGCGGTCGGGTTTCGCGGGTTTCAATTTAAGATATTAATTGTCAATAAATATAAGTGAAATTAAGTTATGATGAAAAAAATACAACAAAAAAAAAAAATTCAATATATACTAATTAAAAGTAAAATAAAATAAGTTTCATTTAAAAATTTGAAGTATAACAAAAAGTCATTATATTTCTATAATATCTTATTGTGACTTTATTTAGAATAATATAAATTATTTTAAAAAATCTAAGCAAATTGGTCGGGTTGGATTTTACCCAACATATTTTACAAAATCCGTAACCAAACTATAAACATCAGATTGCTCAAAATTCAATCCGTACCTAACTAATTATAATCAAAATCTGTGATTTTTCGAGTCGAATCGGTCGGGTTCCGCGGGTTGAAAGGGTTGGACTTACACCCCTAATTTTTGGGAAAAAAAATCATGATTTCACATGTGTGAATCCGAAATGAAAATGGAAATTGTGTTGTTTCAAGACCTGACACGCTACATGTTATGTATGTACCCGTCCCTATTCAGGATTTGCTTAGACGGTAGACCCAAGAAAAATAGAAAACCCTAAACAAGTCAGCCACGCACTCACGCCGCAAGCTCAACAACTCCCTTCAATCAAGAAATCAAGAAATAAAATAGCAAAATAGACGAAAAAAGAAAACTAAAAAAATGTGCAGTCAGTCCTTTTAAGGCAAAATAATACAAGAGTGAGCGTATAATCTATACTCTAGAAAGAGGGGTAGCACTTCAACTATACCACATCATCAATATTATTAACCATTGATTCCGTTTAAATCTCTTCATCTACTTTGATCAAATAGTTTATATTTATTATCTCTCTACATTTAATGAGATGAATGTAATATGTCTAAGACTAAGTTTAACCCTTAAAATAGTCCGACATGTATATGTTATTATTTATAAATTATTACATTATTATTATTAATCACATAAAAAATTCTATATGTTGTTCATTTTTTTAGAATAAATATTTTAAATTTATAAGCTTTATTATTTATTCGATATCATATTTCGGGCGAAGCCCGAGTTCCAACTCTAGAATTATTAATACTAGAAATTAGCTGTACTACGGCTCTTGTATTATAGTTTTTAAAGTCCAAATTATTAATCCAAACTGCTCAACATGATCTTCATATACAAATACCGTTATAGACAAAATTTTATATTTTTTGGTACATTTTTATTATTTCTTTATATAATTAGAAGATGACTTGATTTAAACATTATGAACCATTCAACAGTGTAGTTTTTTATATATCTAAAAAATAGTTCAAAAATTTTAAAAAATATAAAATTCGGTTTATAACAACATTAACATATGGTGATCACAATGAACTGTTTGGATTGACTATTTGAACTTCAAAAAAATAATATATTAATACGAAGCTGTAGTATTAATACTATTAATATAGTACCGTAGACTCGCTCATAATAAAAACCCAATAAAACAAACGCAAGCAAAGCCTCAATTTGGCGATAACAAAATCCACCAAGGAAGTCACCAAGAAAGAAAGTAACAACACAATTACACAAATAAGCAAGTAGAGTAACAAGACAATTACTCAAGAAAAGAAACAGCCCCGCACACAAACGCATCGTAGCATTCACGCCACACCTCCTCATCCTCTCTTGATCTCCTCTCCTCTCTTCTCCCTTCACCTTTTTTTCCTTTTTTCTTTTTTCTTTTCGCTGCGGAGATCTGAGAGGCTCCTCAATCCTCCTCCGACTATTTAAGTCCCCTCCTTCCTCCCGACATCTCTACGATCCGCCAGCCCGACAGACAGAAAAAAATATAGAGCGAAAAGGCGAACGAGACATCCACAACCACAACACCACCACCACCGCAAGAGTCTCTCTTCAGCCTCTCTTGCATCAACAAGGTATCCATCCATCCATTTACCCATCCATCCGTCCGTCCATGTAGTCGATCGTGTGCGGGATTGGGGCTGTACTGTAACGATCGGGAACGAGAACGATCGGTCCTCGATCGCCGATCGGGGAATGGGGAACGAATGGGGGATTGTGTTGTTGCGCTCGGTAGATTCCGTCTGGCGATGGTGAATTTGGGGGGGGTATTGTGATCGCCGGAGATCCCTAAGAGAACGAGACTGAAACTGAAACTGATCATGATTGTTTAGGAGTTTCTGTAAATGCAAGTCTGATCAAGGTGAAATCTGGGGTTTTGTTGCAAGATTTGATCAATCTTGCTATGAAAGAAACGTAAATAGAGCGAAAGAAATTCTGATTGCTAGGTTTTCCTGTTCATCAAGAATTGAAAGAATGGTGGAGTAATTATAGTTTTAATCCCTTTCTTAAACGACAAGGTGTGAGCTTTTGCTCCACTGAATTGATGTAGAGAAATGGAAAACATGGCTGAAATGTTTCAAGATTCACCCATATGTAGAAATAATTACAAGTTTCAGAAAAAGTTTATAGCTAATTCATAGCATTTTCAAGATTGTGCCTTGGATGCTCTACGTGACTGTGAATTAAGGACAGCATTGTTGAGTTCAATTGCTATTTGGTATCATCAAAATTTGTTTTGCTGAACATTATTGGGACTTTGGTTTAGGGTTACTTTAACCGTTATATTTTCTTAGTTTTTATATCTAAATCAACTTTGGAGGCATGAAAATGGTTTGTGGATCTACTGTTGCCCTAAATTCTTAACCCTTGATGATGTCTGCTACCATGTATACCATACATGGGATAAGTTCTTGCACCATGCACTGAATATATTTTCCATTACTTTTGCAGATTTGTATATTTTCCTCTTCAGCATCGAACTGAGGATTCATTTTGGAAAAGTTGACGGGCCCTTTTTCTCTTTTTCTTTGCGCTTCTCTTGAATAGTGTATTGAAATTCAAAGTTTTTTGTTGTACAGTAAATGTAATGCAACAATCCTGAATAAGAAATCTTGTTTTGTTTTTTTGAAATATTTGCCTTCCTGTAACCAACTCTTTTTCTCTCTTGCAACTTGAATTTCTCACTGGTACTTGTAACAGCAATTGGTTTGCATTGCGTGTTGGTACAATGGAGAGCCTAGCACAGCTGGAAGTGCTATGCCACAGGCTCTACACTTCACAGGACTCGACGGAAAGGGCACATGCTGAAAGTGCACTAAAGTGCTTTTCTGAGAACTCAGACTATATTGTACAATGCCAATACATTCTTGACAATGCTTCGACTCCTTATGCGCTGATGCTGGCAAGTTCAAGTCTCTTGAAGCAAGTTACTGACCAAACTCTATCTCTGCAACTGCGCCTTGATATTAGTAAATCTCCCTTTCTGATTGCATACATTTATTGCATGTTTTCTTAGTCCCCTTATAACCTTTTGTTTTTCTTTGTAAATGTCTTTGGTAGGACTATGAACTTTGTATATTCCCCTTTATGCCCGTCAAATATATTGTTCTGATTTTATTGTAGCTGTTTATGTACATTTATGAATATGGGTGTGGATATGTTTATGTGCATTCTGTATCATCCATATCTTTGTGATTGATCTATAAGCTGTGCTTACCAGCTCCATTATCTATTTTAGCCACCAAAAAATTAGGTTCCATAAATTACTTAATACCAATGTTAATAAGTTTTAATGGAGTTTATGTATATCTCAAGCTCCCTTACATAACTCTTTTTTTGACCCCTTTGTGGTCTATGTGAAGGAAATTATGTTGTAAACTACCTAGCTACCAGAGGATCCGAGTTGGAGAACTTTGTAACAGGGTCGCTTATACAACTCTTATGTCGCATTACAAAGTCCGGTTGGCTGGAGGAGGAGAGGTTTAGAGAGATCACGAAGGAAGCAACAAACTTCCTGAGCCAGGTTCATTTGTTATTTTAATTAACTAACAATTTTTGAAAAAAAAAATATATTTTACCCAGCAGATGAGAAACCTTGCCTTTTGCCCCTATAATTGGAAAATGTTTGGCAAAATTTCTCTGGAGACCTAGCTTATGAGAAAGTATCATAGGGGTCTCTTATCTATAGCTTAGACAAGCTAACTGTAACCCCAATATGGTTCTATTATATCGGATATGAGGATATTTACCTTTTGTTTTCAGAAATATCTTGTTCATTCTGGTTACAGAAAAAGATGCACATCGCGTTGATTATATTAAGAAGGATTTACTAGAAATCCATTTTCCATCATTTTTGAAAGTAGTGAGGGTGAAGAAGTTTCTTTGTTTTTAGCTGTTCGTTTTCCGCAAAATGCTTATCAGATTTTGTGGTTATTTGGAAATCTGATCAAGCAAGTAAATTTGTTGAAGTTATTCTCGTAATCAGAAAGCTCGATAGTTTAAATCCAAATACTTGCAAACTGTTGAAAGAAAAGAAAAAGAAAAAGAAAAGAATGTAGTATGAAGGAGACCTATATTTTCTGAGTGTGGTGAGAGCAGATTGACTAATTTTGAGACAACACCAAGATTGGATTTTCTTGCACATCCTGAACCTGTGAACCAAGTTTAGGAATTTTCCTGTGTTTGTAGTTCTTACGGAGGAAGGGCATGTTCTTTTTGGAAATGTATGCTGAGCGTGGAGTTGATATTAGATTGGTGAAGGCAAGCTTTTTTTGGTTAATAAATTGGGATGTGTTGAGATCTCAGCATATATTACCTTTGTAATTGCCAGTTTTGCGGGAAATGGAGCAATTTTAAGGTTGTATAGTTCCACGTAATGATTGTTTACGCTCTAAATAGAACGTTCAGAGTTTCTTGTATTGTTTTTGACCGGGAGAGTAGAGAGATTCTATTTGTCTGCTGCATGATTTTAGGGTTAGAAGTGAGGTTGCATGTAAACCTTCCTTTGAGATTGTTACATATCAAGCATATCTACTAGCGCTACAATCTGATAATTAGAGTGTCATACTGGTTTAGTGTGCAATCGAGCTTCTCCTGATCAGGGCCTGTTCATCTGCCTCGCATGTTTGTCCTGTTAAAACACGTTCAACATTATGAATTTAGCATATTAGCTCTGAAGCAGCCTAACAGTTAAATGCTTTAGTTGGGTGCTTCTACCTCAGAGTGGATCAAATCTCCATTATTGGCTTGTAGTTATACCTTCCTTGGATATTTTCTTTATGGGGATATGTGAATGTAATCAGTTCCTTTCCTAGTTATCGTCTTATTGTGACTTTAAGTTTTGTATATCTTGATTTATATTTAGCAATCATGGTTCCTGACTCCCAATATTATTTATTTATTTATTTATTTTGAATTCCAGGCATCCTCTGATCATTATGCTATAGGTCTGAAGATATTAAATCAGCTTATCTCTGAGATGAACCAGGTGATTTATAAAGAACCAAATTTCTTTCTCAATGAGCATTTTATGCAATCCTGCAATTTATTTGTCTGTGTAACAGATTATTTTTTCAGAAAATACAGAAGAGACCCGTATCTTAATTTTTAATTGAATTTTTGCAAAAATACTGATTGTGTTTGTCAGTCCTATTGATAGATATATTTCTATAGATAATTCAGGTAAAGTTTACTATCTCTGACAGTATTTATTGCAGCAGGCATATCCGGGGATGCCTCTTTCTCACCATCGCAAAGTTGCCACCTCATTTAGAGATCAGGCTCTTCTACAAATCTTTCAGATTTCAATCACCTCTTTGCGACAACTCAATAGTGATGCAAATGTGCAAGGTATTGAAGGCCTAAATGTGTATTGCCTTTTTACTCTCGAATTCTTGTTAACGTGTTAACTCTTGTCTGATTGTCATACAGTACCTACCACATTAAGAGAGCTCACTCTGTCACTTGCCTTCAAGTGCTTGTCTTTTGATTTTATTGGCATGTCTCTTGATGAAAGCTCAGATGAATTTGGTACAGTACAGGTCTGTGATACTATCAATCATCTTGATTTCGTATATTTGAGTAGTTATTTCCTCCTTTTTTTTTTATCCCCTGTGCTATAATTTTTCTCTATTGTTATTTTTGTAGATCCCATCTTCATGGAAGCCACTGCTACAAGACCCTTCAACTGTTCAGATATTTTTTGATTACTATAACACAACTGATCCTCCCCTCTCAAAAGAGGTAGTTTAGCCATACTAAAGATTTCCCTTTTCCTTTCTCATGTATCATCAGACCTGTAAATTTTTATTTCTTTTAATACCTTTTTTCAGGCCTTGGAGTGTTTGGTTAGACTTGCTTCTGTACGGCGCTCTCTGTTTACTGATGATTCTTCAAGGTCCCAGTTTCTCTCTCATTTAATGGGTGGCACCAAAGAGATACTTCAAACAGGCAGAGGTTCAATATTTTTGTATGCTTTACTTTATTAATATGTCATCTGTATATATAGAAACTGCAGAGGCTATTGCATCTGTCTCATTATTCCATATTTTGGTTCTGCTTTCAAGTAGAATAGCAAATTGACTTCTCTTGCTGGTCCTGCTGTCATCATGCATTTTGCACCAATGGAGTATTTGATTTCAAAATCAGCTCACATATTTCGTTATCTGTGTCAGGCCTTGCTAATCATGATAACTACCACGAGTTTTGTCGTTTGTTGGGTCGTTTCAAGGCAAATTACCAGGTAAACCCTTTTATCAGTTGAACAAGGATTGAAGGAATTTTTTATTTTTGAAATTTTCGATACTGCTATGGATATGGATATACTCTGATATGGATAAGGATCAGACTTTAAAAGAATATGGATGCAAATATAGTTGGGAATTTGACATAGGAATGCAAAACTTGCTTACTTTTATAAAATGCATTAAATATTAAGGTGTGCTTGAATGGTGCAAGAATAGTGCCATTCGGGTCAGTGATTGAGAATAGTATGAGGTCAATTTAACTCAAGAAATGTGAGGAGAGTGCTATCTCGGTTAGCTAAAAAAATATTGTTTGGAACTTTGGATGGTAACAAAGGTGTTTTTTTTTAATGTTCTTGCTATTCTGACGGGCTCATGATTCTGCTAGATCAATGATTCTTTGGTTTTGCCATTGACATGCTATTCTAGAACCTTATTTTGTGTTGGAATGGTGCCTCTGTTCAGAACAGTGAGCTATTCTGAGATTACTGCTAATCTCCCGTGATCCAGACACATCAAAGTTGCTTTCTCAATAGTCAATAAGATATATAAACTAAATTACACTGTCTAATTATGATGAACAACATAAGACTTTTCATTATAATTAGTAAATTACAAAGGCTAAATTTGCCGATTTGATACTTGCTTTTTTAAAAAATACGGTCCATATTCATATTCTTATTCATATCCAGTATCCACTTTTAAATTCAAAAACCGTATACTGACCCGTATTCGTTTGATTTTAAGATCCTACAGTATCAATTATCCTTATCTAAGTTTCTAGATATAGATTGAATATGGATTTGATTATAACAGATCTGTTTTGGTACCCACTTCTACCATTTGAACTAATAAGGCTGTTGTTTAACTAAAAAAATATCAATAGAAGTCTATATTTAAGACACAATTAGAACCTCTATTATTTTGCATATTATATGAATGACTTGTTAAAACTGTATGTTTGCCTGGCTTTCTCCTGTTTGGTTCAGTTGTCAGAGCTGCTGAGTGTTGAAATTTATGGTGAATGGATACGGTTGGTTGCTGAATTTACTGCACAATCACTTCAGTCATGGCAGGTTTGTTTGCTATTTGTTTTTTCCTTTTTTTTGGTTAATTTTTTTATTTTTATATTATTCATGTTCACACTCTCCTTCCCAGTGGGCCAGCAACAGCGTCTACTACCTTCTTGGTCTCTGGTCAAGGCTGGTAACATCTGTGCCTTATCTGAAGGGGGATACACCAAGTCTGTTAGACGAGACTGTCCCAAAGATCACTGAAGGTTTTATCAGCTCTAGATTTAACTCTGTTCAGGTATGAGTTTCAAAACCCGTTGGCATCGGTACCATTTTTTTTTCTTAATATATGATTCTTCATGATTGAGTGTGTTTCAGGCTGGTTTCCCAGATGAGCTGGAAGATAATCCACTGGATAATGTTGAACTTCTTCAAGACCAGCTTGAAAGCTTCCCTTATCTCTGTAGATTTCAGGTTTATAACATATCAACTTCAAATATATATATATTTTTTTATTTGAGGAAATATCTACAAAAGTCTTAGTTCTGGCTTTTGCTGATGCTTCTATCAAAAATTGTCTTTATTTATTCATCTATATGTGGAGAAAGGAAAAGATGACAAAACAAGTTACTGCAACTTTTAAAATTTTTGTGCACTGCAGTATGAAAGAACTAGCCTTTACATCATAAAAATCATGGAGCCTCTTCTTCAAGCTTATACGGTATGATAATTTGTTAAATTTCATTTTATGTATTGAAAACAAAATTGTTTGCAGTAGTGTTTTTCTGCTGCTGTGCTTATTTGTGCATTAACTCAATGAGGTCACATTAGCAGCCATGCCTGTGTGTGAACTTTATAAATTGGTACGTGCCTGTCTGTGAACCTTATAGTCTAAGAGCATCTCCAACCCAGATTGTGGGTTAGATGGTCTTAAGGGCAGTTTTGTCAAAATATTAAAAAGTTAGACCATCTGAATAAAAACAGTTCCAGCCCAAAACCATCGCTTCAATAGTCGTAAAGGCAATATTGTAATTTTCTCTAGAAATTTTTTTGTCGCTGGTTACGAATTCTGGAGGCACCCGTGTATACCGCGGTCATTTAATTTTTGTCGCAGCGTCATTTTATCTCTAAGGCCAATCATCTTATTGAGATTGTTGGCTTATTAAGCCTACCACTAAATCTTCTTTCCATCCCGGACTATTGCTAAGACTCCCGTTAGAACCCTTTAAGCACTCTGGATGGAGAGGCTCTAAATGGCGCAGATGAAAAAAAAAATAGCAGAAAAAGATTATTTAATTTTGGAATTAGGAAAATTATCAACAATACATTTAATATCACATTGGAATTGAAAGAAAAATAATAGGGAAAAATCATGATTTGCGTATGTTTATAGGAAAGGGCAGCAACACCAGCTACCGGAGATGGAAATGATTTGAACATAATTGAAGGGCAAATTACATGGCTTGTTCATATTATTGCTGCTATCCTAAAGATCAGACAGTCTATTAGTACTACGTATGTCATGGTTGACAGTTTCAATGAATTATATTATTGTGTTCGGTTATATTGTTTGTTTAATAAAATTTTTTAATTCCTTTCTATTTATAGAACCGAGTCACAAGAGGTAATGGATGCGGAACTTGCTGCTCGGGTTTTGCAGCTGATTAAGATATCAGACGGCGGTCTACATGCTCAGGTAATCATTAATTGGTATAGACATGAAGACTTATATTACTGAGTCCATTATTTGTTTAAATCTCTGTTATGTATTCTTTTTGAAAATCCTTACATGAACTAGTTTTCTAATTTGTGCGCAATATTTTCTTGTTGCCAGAGGTATCATGATATAAACAAGCAAAGATTAGACCGTGCAATACTTACCTTCTTCCAGAATTTTAGAAAATCTTATGTCGGTGACCAAGCTATACATACTTCAAAGGTAACAAGTAAAATTATGATACAACAAAATTTTATTGTAGTTCTTTCCTTCAAAAAATTTACTGTAGTTTACTCTCATTGAGTTACATTTCCCTTTCTTTTTTTCTTTTTACTCCCCTACAGCAGCTATATACAAGATTGACTGAGCTTATTGGTCTCAATGATCATCTAGTTCTACTCAATGTGATTGTTGGTAAAATTGCTACCAATCTGAAATACTATACCGAGGTATTGTCACAATTTTCCATATTTCTATTAAGGGTTCCCCCACACCCACCACTATTTTTCTTTTTCTATACCTATAATAATTAGCATTTGTACTGCCTTGTGGTAGTGTGAAGCGGTGATTGAGCATACTCTAAACCTTTTCCTAGAGCTGGCATCTGGGTAAGTTCCAGTTCATTTTGTTTGTTTTTGTTTTTAACTATTTTCATATATTTGTTAATGTTCTGAGTTATTCGAGTGCTTGTAGTTATATGACTGGAAAGCTGTTGCTTAAGCTGGATAGTATAAAGTTCATTATTGGAAATCATTCTGTGAGTCTCTTATCCTGCCACTGGTAATTGTATTATTTTGTGTTTTCAATAATGCTAAACAGTATTTAAATTTCTTACAGAGGGAAAACTTCCCTTTTCTCGAGGAATATAGATGTTCTAGAAGTAGAACTACATTTTATTACATCCTTGGCTACTTAATTTTTATGGAGGAAGGTCATGTGAAGTTCAAAGCTTTCATGGAGCCCCTTTTACAGGTATGTATCTTTGAATCTCTCTTTCTTTCATGTGCAAAGCTTCTACTGGTTGAACACACTATTATCTGGATTTGTAGGTTGTGGTTGGTCTGGAGGCAACACCAGAAGCTGCTTTTCGTACTGATGCCGTGAAATATGCATTCATTGGTCTTATGAGAGATCTAAGGGGAATCACTATGGCAACAAACAGGTATATTATTAAGTAAAAGAATTTTCTTAATTTATCTTTATGGTGCCTATGTAACATTGAATATTATTTTCTTTGCTCAGCCGAAGGACATATGGGCTTCTTTTTGACTGGTTGTATCCATCTCACATGCCACTACTCTTGAAAGCCATCTCAATTTGGGCTGATGTACCTCAGGTTATTATTAGCGTTTCCATTTCGTAAATTTTATGGTGCGATCTCCTATGGTGATTTTTATTTAACTATTTTGTATTGAATTGTACAGGTTACAACACCTGTATTGAAGTTCATGGCAGAGTTTGCTCTGAACAAGGCTCAGAGACTGACATTTGATTGCTCTTCTCCAAATGGAATCCTTTTATTTAGAGAGGTTAGCAAGGTGATTGTGGCTTATGGCTCAAGGATTTTAACCATTCCCAATGGTGCTGATATGTATGGCAACAAGTACAAAGGGATCTGGATTTCTCTCACAATCCTCACGAGGGGTAATTTCATATATTTGTTTTATTGTTGTTTGTTTCATATAGATAATTAAAATAATATAACACTTTTGCAATGTGTGCAGCTATGGCTGGGAATTACGTGAATTTTGGCGTCTTTGAATTGTATGGGGATAGAGCACTTGCAGATGCACTTGATATATCTTTGAAAATGACTCTCTCTATTCCTTTGGTGGATGTATTGGCTTACAAGAAGGCATGTTTTGGCTATTGAAATGAATTCTATTCTATATCAGTTGTGCTCTTGTTGTCAAAATTTAAGATCTCTTTTTTTTTTATTATTATTTTTTGTCATTTTTCAGCTATCGAAAGCATACTTTGCTTATGTGGACATTCTATTCAGCAACCATATAGCCTTTATCTTGAATCTCGATACAAGCACCTTTATGCATATTGCTAGCTCACTTGAGTCGGGCTTGAAGGGTTTGGATGCTGGCATAGCATCCCAGGTAATGAGTTTTTACACGTAACTTCTCAAATTTGGAGACTAGATTGCTAATTTTTGTCAATTGATTTTCTGTAGTGTGCATCTGCCATAGATAATCTGGCCTCATTCTATTTCAACAACATAACTGCTTCAGAAGGACCTCCATCTCAAGCTGCTCTAAATCTAGCACGGCATGTGGCTGAGTGCCCAAATTTGTTCCCTGAGGTTAGTTTTTCAGTCATACACTGGTTCAGTAAACAGTTAGTAGATTCTAGAGATGAGATATGATTCATTTATTGCTTTGTATGGTAATATGATGTGCTTTTCACAGATGTTGAAGAGCCTGTTTGAGAAAATATTATTTGAAGATACAGGAAATCAATGGAGCCTTAGTAGACCTATGCTTAGCTTGATTTTGATTAGTGAGCAGGTAATGCTACTCTCTTTCTTGAAAAAGTTGTGGAGGTCCTCTCTGTCTCTTCTCACCCTGTTTTTCTCTTTTCCTTTCCTTTTTTTTTTTTTTTTTTTCTGAATAGAATATCCACCATTTTTGTTTCTCTGGACTTTGGTAAATTTTTCTTTGGTCTTGCAGATGTATGCTGATCTGAGATCCCAAATTTTGGCTTCACAGGTTTGAGAAGACTTGAATCTGTCTTAAAGCATTACTGACCTTTCTTTTATGTTATTGTTATCCTCAATTTAATATTTCTATTGCTAAAGTGATATGTTTGTTTTAATTCAAATTTACAGCCTGTGGATCAACAACAACGCCTCTCAGCATGTTTCGATAAGCTCATGACTGATGTGACCATGAGTCTAGAATCAAAGAACCGTGATAAATTTACTCAAAACCTCACTGTTTTCAGGCATGATTTTCGTGTCAAGTAGGAAAGTTGATTAACATTCTGATAAAGGAAAAAAAACAAAAGGAAACTTAGGCTTGAATAGCTGTTCCAGTTTGTAAATACCATTTTGTGCCATCTCCAGTGTTAGTTTAACATTGCTGACTAAGGAGTAGGAAGAAGAAAAAGTGATGTGCCTTTTTTTTTTTTTTTTTTTTTTGTGCTTGCTTTTCCCTGCTGCTTTAATATAGGGAAAAGGAAAGTAGTCTTGTGCTCTTCATGTAAATTATTTTGTGATGTTGTATTGGTTATGTATACTGGGAATGATGAAATGTGGGAAGGCATCCCCCAAAAAAAAAGGAAAAAAAAATGGGAAAGCTGAACTGATGGAGCTTTTGTTGTATAGCAATTGTACTAAATTTGTACGACAGATAGATTTTGCTGTTTCACATTATTTGGCTGGAGGAATGCAGCTCTGACCCTGGTTATCTTAATTCTTTGCTTAGATAGTAGTGGAAAAAGGGAATACAAGGAATTATTAGCCCTGGTGCATATTGGAATGTAAAATCAACGTTGTTTTGTTTGTGTTATAATTATTCTATGGCTTTGTTTTTAATGGATGATAGAGTTATTTTTATTTCATTTACATCTTTATAAGATGCAGTGGTGATCAATTTCACCATACTAGTGATCAATTTTTAATATTGGAAAGGGATCACATGACAACTATTTATCTTGACAACAATGATAACCATTTTTAAACAAATTCATAGACAATCTTTTTTAAACATGGTTATATAATCATTTTGGGTTTTGGGTTGATCAGGCTGGGTAGTGTGTAGGTTGATTTGCTTTGGGATGGATTAATTTTGGGCTAGCTGTTAAATGTGATAGCACTATCTGTCAGTGCATCCCTTGTATAGATTGAAGAAATTAGCATTGGAAATGTACGATTACCAAATTTGCATTAGATCTTAGAACTTGAATATTGAGCATAAATTAGAGGACAAAAAGGGAGCTTCATAGGAATCAAAAGTATATACAGGTGCTTTGTTCTACCACACCGATTTGTTTTTCTCGTAAAAGCAGTTGCTAATAATTAATTTTATTAGTCTAAACTCAATGTCAAATGTCATGAACTTGTGTATAGGTCGTTACAGTTTGCCTAAATTAGGATTTGGAGTGTAGAAAGGAGCAGAGGGGAAAACACAGATTACGTGTAAAAGAGTTGAGACTCGCAATATAAATCATTCATTTTTGTTGCCTACAAAGATTACACGTCTTTACTGGCATTTTATTGTTGTGCATATATATATAGCTTCTCACTCCAATTATTTCCATATACTACTCTCAGTTGTCTTCAATTAATTCCAACTGATATAAAGTATAAACATTCATTTAAATTCAAACTTCATATATATATAAGCAATATCAAAATAAATCCAATATGTTAGCAGCCTCAAATAACACCTTTGTGTTGCACCTTTTGTAAAACTCAACTGATCAAATTAAACAATCTACTGCAAACATCATGCTGAAAAAAATAAAATAAAAAAAAAAGCAATTCAAATGACGTTTACTGCGAAACCTGTCCGAACAGTGTGGGCACCGTCATACCAAGTAACAGAACCATAACTGTAACCTTTGGGCGCACCAGAGACACGAAAACTGATCTTATAAGATGCCTTCGACCATCTCTTACCGAAAACCAACTTCTCCGGTGAAACAGTAACCAAAACACCTTTAGGTGCGTCGATGGTTACATCATAAGTACTGTTATCTGGGCCCACATTGGTAAGGGTTCGGGTGACAGTTGCCGGTTTCTTTCCTTTTTTACGGAGCCTTGGGACGGCAATGGAGGGATAGTTGATGGTTGAAATGAGGTCAGAGGATGAGTTAGAAGAGGGGCAAGAGAATTTGATCCCGGAGACCTTGCGTATCGCTTTCTCCTTGTATCCGTAGTAGCAGAGAAACTTGAGGTAGTCTTCTGTTGTCGTTTCGTAAACAAGGCCCGGACTGAGGGCTCGTAGTGGGCTCATTTCACCGGCGCCCATGTCGTGGTAGTTTGCATCGACACCTGAATCAGTTTTCAGTGGCTTCCCAGTATTGTCGTTTGTCAGAGCTGCAAAATTTATCTTCATATTTATAGTTTCTAATTATGAATGGAACTTGGTTATATTGATCCTTCCAAAAATATAGAATTTCATTGGTAATAGGATAATATTAATTTTGAGTACCAGACTAGTATTATTTACAGTTCAAAATCACTTTTCCTCTGAACTAGTAAATAGCCCACACCTTGATTTGGGCTGAAAATATTATATCTTATAATAAAATCCTGAAAACTCATCCTTGTGAGAAAATTGATATGGGCCTTAAATTTTAATGGCCAGGAAATTAATGTACGCCAACGGTGGTGATCATTATAAGTAAACAATCAACGGCTAAGGTTTCTTCTTTGGAGAAGATAAAACTTTCGTGTCAAAAAATCCAATCTCCTTTATTAGGAGTAAGGATATAGTTACATACATATATATATATATATATATATAGTTTGTCTTGAGAAACTTACCAGTGGTCATGAGTGCTGATCTGATCATAGAAGGGGTCCATCCCCTGTGTGCTGATTTAACAAAAGCAGCAGCACCCGCAACATGAGGGCAAGCCATGGAGGTACCCGACTTGATCGTGAATAGTGCTGGTTTCTTGCCATGTGGAACATCTCGTAGATCTGTTGGAGGGATCGCCGCCGCAAGAATGCTGACTCCAGGTGCCGTTATATCAGGCTGTAACAGAAGCAAAACTTTATCACACGATAATACGCAATCCATGTTGCACAATTCCGGAAACAAGAAAAGGTTATGGATGAAATTAGTTTTACCTTGAGAATTCCTTCGGTGAGGGCTCCAGGGCCTCGTGCCGAGAAATACGCAACTTCTGGTGCTGGTTTGAACCCATTGACATCAACAGCAGGCAAAATGACAGCCGTCGGGTTCCTGCATTATATTTAAAGAAGATTACTAGTAAAGTGTACCAAAATAGTATAATTGCATAAGTTGCTATGATTAAGAAATTGTATATATAACTTACTTGGTCGATTTGATGTACGCAAGTATCTGAGAGCCGGCATCTTTGTCTACTTGCGAGAAAGGAAAGCTGCCCGAGTCAAACGGGTTCCCTATTCCAGATTCATCAATGAGGATTAAACCTTTGGCATGAGCTTCTTCAGCCACCAATTTCTTTAGCCTTCTGCTCACCATCGGATCTGTTTGCACACACACTACAATTTTCCCTCGAGTTTTATCCGCTCCGAGTGAGCCGGGGTAACAATTACTGAAATATATATAGTAATTTTGCTTTAAGAGGAGAAAAATTTTGTCACTGTATGCAAATATTTGAAATTCAGATAATGTTATAGTCGAGATAATTAAAATTTATGTTTTAGTTACCTTGCGTTTGATTTCGAACTGTGTTTTGATGCTACCTTTGATCCCAAAACGAGCGGGTATTGAACATATCTAGTTAGATTGGAGAAATTAACAGCAGATCCCTGCAAATTTAAAAAATAAAATAAAATATTAATCCACGAAGCAAGTTATACCGGCAAAACAACAAATTCACATCTATTTTAGTACAATATTTGATAATAATTGGCCAATGCTTCATCTATCCTAAAATTCCCTGTTAAAATATTGTGGTGGCACAATCATTTCGAAAAAACTAACATTCCGATGTACCTTCAAAACAACCCCATTGCCAAGATGAATGTTAGATTGGAAGCTCCTATCCATGCTCGAAGCCGCCACTGTGGTGATCCACGGTGCTGTGTTAACCACAGTAGATGGTTCAGGCCCGTCATTTCCAGCCGAACAAATGACCAAAACACCCCTCTGGTTTGCATGAAAGGCACCAACTGATATGGGATCACTCAGAAAATCAGTCTGGAAAGTAGCGCTCACTCCAATGGAAATTGAGATGACGTCCACACCGTCCTTTACCGCGTCGTCGATCGCCTTCAACATAGCTGAGCTGGGACATCCATCATGAGAGCATGCCTTGTATATCGCTATACGACTTGATGGCGAACCTCCCTTGGCCGTACCTATTAATTTGCCAATTTAGTGCTGTTATCTATTTTCAAATTGGAAGTAGTTGTCAATATTGTACAAGTTTCAGACAATTTATCGGTACCAACTTAAAGCCAGGAAGTTAACATTCAAACAGTTAGTGCATCATACCAGTCGGATCAACTGGTATGAACTAATTTATGTAATGGCTTCAGGCCTGTTCTGTAATTATATTTTATTTCTATTATGTATATCAGTTAAGCTTGATCAATTGTGAACTAAGACAAGTATCATTCATGTCTACTAAAAAAGTTGTCGAAAATTATACCTCGTGCAAGACCATAATAATCTGCATCTGGTACCGCTGTACCAGCTGCAGTGGATGCACAGTGGGTACCGTGGCCCACAGCGTCCCTTGGCGATCCAAGAGCAGTGATATTCTTGGGTTGCGGTTTGTTTGATGGATGTTGGGCTGCTTCGTTCGAGTAGAATCTTGCTCCAATTAGTTTCCTATAGTTTGAATTTCCAATTTAAACAGTTAAGCAATATTGTATTTCTCAATCATACCAAAAGTTATTACTCAGTGATTATTTTTTGAATTGATTATACAACATGAAATATAACGCTAAAACTAAGTTACTCATACAATTCGGTTCTTTGTGATACAAATAATAAATAGGGTGACGAACTTTCAAATGCCGCAATAGTTGGAACTTTTATCATTGAGTATTAATTAGCAAGGAAAGTTCAAGGAAGAAACGTCACCTATTACAGTTTGTCTTTTTAAAATCAGCTGCTTCCATGCATACTCCTTTCCATCTAGAAGGAACTTCTTTCATTCCGACATCACTAAAGCTCGGCGATTCTGGCCAAATCCCTACAATATTATAAGTATCAGCCAAAAATATCTGTCAGTATGCATGCCATACGCATTAATATTCAACTACCAACCGATGTATACTGGTACGTTGCTTGAAACTGAATAACGGTAATGTCAGAGGGGTCATAAAAAGTCATATGGAGTACCTGTATCTAGGACACCGATGATGATGTCATTAGAAGCTCTCTTGGTTAGCCTCTCTGGCAGAAGGCCAGACTCTGAATTCAAGAAATCCCACGATCGGGTTGTGTGCAGCTCGAGTATTCGATCAGGAAAGACTGATATGATATCCTCATGCCCTGACATTACAAATTAAGTGGAAAGAAAGAAATTTAATTTACATATGAACTATTTAAGGAACAATTTATTTTAGCACCCTCAACAGTTAGCTAGGATATGCCCAAGAATACATATGTTAATTCGAAAGTTTGTTATCTGTAATCACAAACAAACCAGATAATAAGGCAGCTTCTTTCTCCGTAAGCAACGCAGAGAAACCCACAAAGGCATGATGGTAGCTATGGATAAGAGACACCCTTTCTTGCTCCTCGCTGTATAATATTTGCCGAAGGCACAATACATTACATTAATCTCTCGTTGACATTTGTTATATTCAAATGTGAAAGGAAAAAGTAGTTTACTAAGAAATAAATCGATGCCTTGGAATGATGGATGACAGTATATGCAAATGTGATTCATGCAGCACATCTGGTGTTTTGTCCTCCGATGCAGCGCCTAAGTAGACCACATATGACTGAAACGAGAGCCAACTTTCAGATCATTTTTTGTAATGTAGTTATAAAACTATGAATATGCACAGAATCCTGATTTACCTCTAGTTTTGTATCTGTTGTAGCAAGACATGTATTCAAAACTAATAAGAAGGTGAGAACTAGTAATAGTTTGGCCATGGTTGCTTGCAAGTAGAAGCAGAGAATGGAGTTGTAAGTACTATATACCAGAGCTACTGAAGAGTGTGATTAAATAGCAAAAAAAGGGTAACATGGGCAGTATAGTAATGAATTGCTCAATCATCTTATCTATTATGCCTTTTTGATAAAGACTGACTCATCTTCCGGCCTTTTGTTTTTGCCTTTTAGGTACTTTGGAATAGGATATTCTTTAAATATAGAAGAAAATAGAACACGAGGTTGATTTTATAATATATGTAGTTGTTAGCTAGTTTCATAAGTGCCATATCATGAAACGAAAAAAAATATAAAGTGCCCCCAACCTAATGGGATTGCACAAAATGGGATGGGGTTATGGATTGTTAAATGAACAAAAGATTAATACCAGGAGATAGAAATATTTATTGTCATGTCCTCATTACATTAGGATTAAGTCATTATCTGTCTCAAGTTAATAATTTTTTTTTAGATAAAGATGAGGGTCAAGCCACTCAAATTTAAATATCTATAAAAACCCCATCCGGATTTCGAACCCGCGACCTCCTACACGGAGAGCCAAGTTAATATGTTTTAACCAGCTCTAGTCACATACATCATGTTTTCACTATAATGCAACTTTTGTAGGTCAAATTGATGGCCACCATGAAGCTGTGCAGATTGAAAATTGTCTACTGGTTAAATCAGAAATTTATTTCAAATATATATATTTTTCTGTCTTGTTTAATTGCACTATTTGTGAGGACCTTTTGAGATTTGGGGGAATGGAAGTCTTTTTTGAAAACTTGACAGCCGCTGTCAATATTATATTCCCTTGTAATTAAAAGTGGGTCCAGATATGGTGATACTATAGTTGATACCAAGATAGTTGACCGGTCAAACATTCAATAAGGAACATTTATTTGAGAATTTTCATTGCTATAACTTGAATACTCATTGGTATAACTTGAATATTTGCTACTAAAACTTAAATACTGGCCATATTTCTCAGCTTGAACACTCGTTGCTATAACTTGAATACTGACATTACTTGAATTCTCATTGGTATAACTTGAATATTTACTGCTAAAACTTGAATACTGACATATTTTGCAGTTTGAACACTCATTGCTATAACTTGAATATTGACATAACTTGAATTCCCATTGGTATAACTTGAATACCTTGGTATAACTTGAATACTCATCCGTATAACTTGAATACCTATTGGTCTAACTTGAACACCGACCAATTGCAAGCGAACCGAGAATTGACAGAGAGAAGAAGTCGGAGAACGAAGAGAGAAGAAGAGAACGAAAGGAGAAGAAGATCAGAGATGAGAAGAAGATCAGAGAGGAGGAGTGAGAGAATTAAAGGAAGGAGATCAGAGAGAAGAAGTTCGCGCCATGAGAGGATGACAATGGGAGGGGAAATAAACTGGAGAGGAGATCGGAGAAGAGTTCGTGCCATGAGAGAATGAGATTGGAGAGGAGATCGGAGAGAAGAAGATCAGAGGAGAAGGAGATCGGAGACGAGAAGTTCACGATTTGATTTGATTGATTTTGAATTTCATTGAACCGACGGTAGTCCGAAAAAAAACCGCATCCGATTTTATGGTATCAACTATGGTATCAAACATGGTATCCACATAGAATTTTCCATTAAAAATTAACATCATCTTAAACTCCTATTTGTTGGAAAAAGGCCCTCTTCCCAAAGTTTATTAAGGCCCGTTCAATTTTTTCTTTTTTTGAGAATAGGCCCATTCAATTCTCAGTTACAGTGGGCTCTTTCGTATATTCTATTGGGCTGTTCTGCTGCTACCAATAAGGCCCAATGGGCCTTGTTTTTTGAAACAAGTGTTGGGCCTAGTTTTTAAAACAAGTCATCTGCTTCAGGCCGGCCCAGAAGAGCAAAGTCCTGGATCGTCTACCCATAAATTAGCTGAAGCTCTTTCCGTGGACTATTAAGGTACCTGGTACCATTACCCTGTATGTACCGTCCTGATGTGATCTGGCCCAGATAGGGGCAAAACTAAACTTACCTCAATGCTTTGTTGGTCTGATTCAAGCTGACCGCTTGTTCTATTACTATATACTAGAGCTGAAACTGGGGCTTCCCCCAAATATGATATCAAATAAATAATAAAGCTTATAAATTCAAAATATTTATTTTAAAAAAATGAACAAGATATTAAATTTTTTATGTAATTTTATAATAATAATAATAATAATAATAATAATAATAATAATAATAATAATAATAATAATGTAATAATTTATAAATAATAACACATAAATGTTAGACTATTTTAAGGGTTAAATTTTGTCTTAGACATATTACATCCATCTTATTAAATGGGGAGGGAGAATACATATAAACCATTGAATTAAAGTAGATGAGGAGATTTAAACAAAATCAATGGTTAATAATATTGATGATGTGGCATAGTTGAGGTGCTTGAAAATCTACCCCTATTTATGGAGTATAGACTACAGCTGTGAATCGGGCTTCCCGAAAAAATAATATTACATAAATTAATATATATTGAAAATAAATATACATTTTTCATAAATATATCTTATTAAATAAAAAGGAGGGATTCATTGACAATGTCTATTTTGACAACATAACATTTCAAAAAATTGTAAAAATTCATATAAATTCTCAAAAATAGAAAAAATTTACAGAAGTATTTCTTAACTTAGGGATTGATTATATTTTCAATTATATTCAATTTAAGTGATATTTGATAGCTCTTCAAAGATCTGGTTAAATTATAACCATTAAAAAGTACACAAAATTTTGATAAGCCATCAAACAATATTCAAATTGATTGAAATTTGAAACACTACCAATTTACAAGTCAAATAATGCATCCACAAATCTTTTTTTCATTTTTACATTTTTTTTATGATTTTTACAAATTTTTTGAAATGTTATATTGTCAAGATTGTCAAAATAGGCATTGTCAATGGATCCCTCCTCTTAAATAAATATAGAACTTAACATATTTTCTATACAATGTTTTTTTAGCTACAAAATAATTCATATAAAAGAATACAAAGAGTCTCAAATATTTTGAATATTAAATTGCTCTTTAGACAAATTATATTATCTCTTTAATGAAAAAAAAATAATTTGAGCCATTTGATTAAGATAAAGAAGAGAGAGAAACATAATCAATGGTTGAGATTAATGATGATGTGGCATAGCTAAAAAGCTTGGAAGCTCATCCCTCTTTCTTGAGTATAAATTGTCTATACAGATTAATTAAATTCAGTGCTAAAATCTTTTATAAGTGTTTTTCATATGTATGTTTTGGGAGCTAATTTCTCCCGCTTGTCACTCTTAACTACACCAAAAGTCATCCAGTAATTAAGACATGACAATATCTACCACTCGTGTCATGAACGGACATGTAAGATTTTGGCACATATGAGTTTATATATTAGAATTTAAACTTTAGACATTATTGCATGATATATCCCTTAAAGAGGGGTGTAAGAATAGAGCTCTGTCCTTCGCTTAGAGCAAAGAGCCTTGGATGTACGTAGATTCAATACTTTAGGTTTTATATAAAAACTCAAGATTTCTTTCTATTATTATTGATATTTTAAATGCGTGCAATGTAAGTATAGTATTTATATTTTGTTTGTCTAAAATTTGAATAATTATATGGGTGTTTTCACGCTATTTGTTTCTATAAAACTTACTATGTATATATTCTAAACTTAGATATTATTAGATTATTAGAGACATCCGATAATGATCCTACGCTTGTATGTTAGTCTACTGGTTCATGTTATGCAACAAAAATTGTACACTAGTTTAGTTGCTTTTTGTGTATTGATTGTCAAAAAGCATTGTTATGATATTCTATGTTCATTATTAGGATCTTTGTGTGTTAATATACATATATATTTATATACTACTCATTACATATAAACAACATAAATAAATATTTAATTTTTTTTTATATTGAACCAAAAAATATTTTCTTATAAAATGAGTGAGTCATAATTCAATTGCTTAAAATTAATATATGAGTCTGATTTATTTTGTTACCACTATAATATATTATGAATTAATAAATACACCAACTACCACTATATTCTATTAGTTAAGATATTACACTTTATACCACAATATTAATATTGTATAAACAATATTCTTTAAAAAGATAGTTACTAAAAAAATTGTTTTAGATATCTGGTTAAAATATGATTAGCCGATGCATGTTGTGGTGGACCATGCACATGTTGTGGTGTTGACAGTCGACCAAAATTTTATACTATGTTCACAATTAAACTACTGAGTTAAATTACAAATTTCATGGGTCTGTGGCTTTACATTTTTATATATCAGTGAGTGAATCACACGGTGTAGTAAGTAGTATAGTATTGCAGCTCGTTTACTTCCCCTACTAGTAAAGAGCTCACGCTTTGTTTTGGGCTGAAATTATTATTTCTTATAATAAATTTTTAAGATAATATGTAATTGGCTTTAAATTGAGAAAATTGATATGAGTCTTAAATTAATGGGTTGAGACATTAAAGTACGTCAACAGTGGTGATTAATCTTAGTAAACAATCAATAGCTGAGATTTATTCCTTAGAAAATACAATCTCGATAATCATTTCATTTGATACCTAATTAATTGCCAGTTTGGCATCATTCATCATCCATCAATTATTTTCATACTCTGGAATTCTGGATTGGTTTAAGATATGGGCTTTATAATTTGTCCACTGCACTTACCAAAATTCTTACTGGGCTTTATCAGAGCCCGTAAAGAAATTAATGTTACAGTTGGTGAATAGTTAAGAAATTAATCATAAATTAATCCATTTTAGACTTATAGTTGTCGCTGAAAAGCAATAGGAAACGGTGGGTTATCCACTTTTATAAAAAAAAAAATTATAAATTAATTTACAATAAACGTTGCCATATATCCCCAATACCTGAGGCTGAGAAAGCACTTTCCTCAGATGATATAAAAATTGCTTATATGTGCCTTTTATTAACTTAGGATGTCACATTTTAATTATATGAAACTAGAAGAAATGAGAAGAAGTTACATAATGGAAATATCAAATTAGTATCCTTCATTATATTTTGGAGACTTGCTATCAAAATCAACAATTAGGAAGCACATCAATTTCTTATTTATTTACTTTATTGACAAAAATGGTTCCTAGGAAATCACATAGCCCCTTCTCGGTTAGTTCAGACTTCAGAGCAATCTTCTGTTTAATTATTTTATTATTCTGAGCTTCTCATATCTCTCTATTCCTTATCAATTAAACGTGACCTGTCGGCCAGTCTCAACCAATAGTCGTTGCTAACATCCCATAACCTTAAGGTAATTAACACTGAAGCACGTGGGCCGTTGAATTGTCTCAAGATTCGTGCAGGCTCGGATGTTGAGGCAACCAACGGTCCACGTGCTTCACTGTACTGCTGAGGATCGGAAATCATTTCTCAGATACTTAATTTAGCATATTTTTTAGACTTTCTTTCAGTTTTCTAATAAGGGTAGTGATACAATGCCCCCACCGGCTGCCCCTAAAATGCCCCGAAAAAAAAATAAAAAATACAGATTACAAAACGTTTTAAATTAATTTTAGGCACAAATAGGCAGTTTACAAACATTCTAAATAAATTTTGATAACAGATGGGCAGTTTACAAAACGTTCTAAATGAATTTGAAATACAGATGAAAAGTTTACAAAACGTTCTAAACGTTTTAAAGAATTAAAAGACAGTTTACAAACGTTCTAAACGTTCTCCCCCCTCTCTCCCCCTCTCTCCCCCTCTCTCTCCCGCCCTCTCCCTCTCTCCCTCTCTCTGCCAGCGCATCGAGAGTGGAGGGGGCAGACGGGGGAGTAACATCTTTATCCTTCTAATAAATGACAACTGAACGACAAAATGACACTAAATAAGGTTTTATAACTATAAGAAAGAAATTCTCTGTGGTTTTTGAATCCACTTATATATATACAATCAAAATTCGACATACAAAATAACAAAAAGAAATATATAATCTAGTTTGACTCACTAAAATCTTACAAATAAATCAAACAATAAAACAATAAATGTCCTACATCTCTCGCTATAATTTGAGTTGAAGGAGGTATATATATATATATATATGTAACACATCAATTTATTCCGTCTTATCAGAGACGGGCGCCATGGGGGATGGCTCGCCGCCGGGTGGCATGTCGGAGAGGAACGCCTCCACACGTCGCAACCGAATTGAGCTGAGTTGCCGGAAGCTGAAGGACTTGTTGGTGGTCGAGAACAGGTCCGACGATTGGGCGAGGATCAGATACACCAAGGCTTGAACCAGTATAAATATGCCCACCTTCTGTAACATCTCAGCTGACATCTCAAAATCCATTTCTTGTTTTTCTTTTGTTTTGAACTTAAATTTTGATTGCTTGTTGTTGTTCAAAGAAGAGAACTGAATGTGTGATATGATACTGTGATATGGGAAAGTGTTTAGTTTCTGAGTTCAATTGTCAAGAGGAAGGTGGTTTATATAGAATTTAGCAGCCGTCTGTTTGTTTGACCGTTGACACGAAGAGAAGCTTCGTTTTAAGCTATACTAACACGGATCAATTGAGATGGTCAATGAGGAATGAGGATCCATCCAAATTCCAACTCCAAATTAATTATAGATTAATTATGGATATGGACATGTGACCAATGAGGAAAGAGGAGGGTTCAAAGTTAACTGATCGAGTCAGCTAATGCTAATTAAGCTCATCCCATAGATAAATCAACAAAACCTTTTTGTTAATTTAAAGTATATATATAGTGCGATTTGCCAACTTGGTTCTGGGTTGGGAATTGGGATAGTTCACAGCAGTTGCCAGTACAACGACGGTTGTAGTTCGCTATTCCCAAATATATATCAGCTACTTGATTTGGCTGACATCAGTGTGCTTGTCTTTTTGCTATATGTCAATAATTCAATATTTTTTAATTTGACTAGTTGTTATAATCATTTACGAAGATTATCTCATTTTATCACACACACACAAACACACACAAAACAAACAAAGAAGTCCCTTATGAGAACACTCTATATTGCTATTTTATTTCTTTCATATTTCATAAAAGATACATGGAAAAATGAGGAAAAGAAGAGCCTTGTACCTCTTGTAAAGACAACTCAACATATCAAAAAAAAAAAAAAAAGAAAAAAAGAGCTGCACCCATCATGTTAAAATTAGAAAAAAAAAAAAAAAAGAGAAAGCAAATGGTCACTTCAGAGGACATTGACTGCAAAACCTGTCCGAACCGAGTGAGCTCCATCAGACCAAGTAACGGATCCATAACTATAACCCTTCGGTGCACCGGCGTCACCGAAGGTGATCTGGTAAGATGCCTTCAGCCATCTCTTACCAAAAACCAATGTCTGCGGTGAAACAGTAACCGAAACACCTTGTGGCGCATCAATAGTTGCACCATAAGTACTGTTATGTGGGCCCACATTGGTAAGTGTCCTGCTGACGGTTGCCGGCTTCTTCGCACTGAGTCTGGGGACGGCAATGGAGGGATAGTTGATGGTTGATATAAGGTCGGGGGACGGTCCCGTAGAAGGGCAAGTGAAGCTGGTGCCGGAGATCTTGCGTATGATCTGCTCCTTGTATCCATAGTAGCACAGAAATTGGAGGTAGTCTTGTGTTGTTGTTTCGTAGACAAGGCCCGGACTGAGGGCTCTTAGCGGGCTTATTTCGCCGGCGCCCATGTCGTGGTAGTTTGCGTTTGCACCTAGACTGGTTGTCAGTGGCTTCCCGATGTTGTTGCTTGTCAGAGCTGCAAATTAAGCAACATAATTATCAAATCTATAAGTTAAAGATAAAACTTGGTAGTCCTAACAACAATGTAAAAAAAAATAAATAAATAAAAAAAAAGATTACGGTTACGGATTACGTGCTATCAGAATTTGACTGGTACCAGGAGAAAATTAATTGTCAAATGCCAGTATTACAGTTAAAAGTGATTTTTTTTTTTTTTTTTTTTTTTTTTTTTCTGAATGTAGTTTATTTGTATTATGTACCAGTGGTCATGAGTGCAGATCTGATCATAGAGGGTGTCCATCCCCTATGTGCCGATTTAACGAATGCAGCAGAACCCGCAACATGAGGGCATGCCATGGAGGTGCCCGACTTGATTGCGAAGTCTGATGGTTTCTTTCCGGGTGGAACGGCTCCTGCATCTGTTGAAGGTATCGAAGCTGCAAGAATGCTGACTCCCGGTGCCATTATATCAGGCTGTTACAAAAGTGAAACATTGTAAGAATCTACAGAGGAACAAAAATATCTTGAAAAAAGAAAAAAATAAAATTTACATACCTTGAGGATTCCTTCAGTGAGGCCGCCAGGGCCACGTGCCGAGAAATACGCAACTTCCGGTGCTGGTTGGAACTCCTTGACATCAGCAGTGGGCAAAATGACAGCCGTCGGGTTCCTGTATTTTTCAAAATATATCACATTAAGTTAGCAAATAGCTAAAACTATTATATCACAAACTTAGCATAATCGAGAAGTCGATCAATCAACTTACTTGGTCGAGTTGATGTATGCAAGTATCTGAGAGCCGTAATCGCTTCCTACTTGCGAGAAAGGGAAGCTGCCTGCATCAAATGGTATCCCTTTCTCAGATTCATCAATTAGGATCAAACCTTGTGCACGAGCTCCTTGAGCCACCAGATTCTTTACTCTCCTACTCACTGTCGGGTCCGTACTTACACACACTACTATTTTGCCCTGGGCTTTGTCTGCGTCGAGTGAGCCAGGATAACAATTACTGAAGTTTGTGTAAGAAGAAAATATTTATCAGTCACCACTGTATGCATATCCTATGAAATGCAGTACTTTTAATGTCAAGACAAAGTTTATTTGCAGTTACCTTGCTTCTGATACCGGCGTGTATTGTGATGCTACCTCTGATCCCATGACAAGAGGGTATTGGGCTGAACTGGTAAGATTGGAGAAATTTATGGCACATCCCTGCATGTTTTAAAAATAAAAAAACTGAGACATAAGATACATGTACCAAGAACTGATAAGTTTCAATTAATTGAAGCATAATTTTAAATTCTGACAATGATTGCCCCTGGTTTTATTAGTTTTATTAGTTCAAAAGTTGTTTAAATTGAAAATAAAACCAACATTGAATTGAACCAAAAAGATACCTTGCTTCAGAAAGAGAAGAAAATGTACATAACTGCATGGATATTTAAAAGTGGTGTCACTGAAACTATCATTTTCAGAAAAAGCAACATACTCATGTACCTTCAAAACAGCCCCATTGCCAAGTTGAATGTTAGATTGGAAGCTCCGATCAATACTCGAAGCAGCCACTGTAATGATCCACGGTGCCGTGTTAACCACAGAAAACGGCTCAGGTCCGTCATTTCCACCGGAGCAAATGACCAGAACACCCTTCTGGTTAGCATGAAATGCACCAACAGATATTGGGTCACTCAGAAAATCAGACTGGAAAACTGAGCTCATCCCGATGGAGATCGAGATCACATCCACACCGTCATTTACTGCATCATCGATTGCTTTCAGAATTGCCGAGCTGGCACATCCACCCAGAGAGCATGCCTTGTATATCGCTATACGGCTCGATGGTGAACCTCCTTTGGCCGTACCTATTAATTTTCATAAGTAATGCTATTATTCTTCCCAAATAGATATTTTGCAGTTGTGAAACATTTTAACAAAATTTCAGGCAATTTGATGGCTTCTACTTGGTTCATAGGATATAGGACAACAACATTTACTAATTTTTATCGTACCGGTTGGACCAAGTAAAATGGTATGCAGTAATTAACTACCTTGCGCAAGACCGTAGTAGTTCGCATCAGTTACTGCTGCACCAGCTGCAGTGGATGCAGTGTGAGTGCCGTGACCCACCGAGTCCCTTGGTGATCCCAAAGCAGTGATGTTTTGGGCTTGTGTGTTGTTTGAAGAAGGGGAATGGGTTGATTCTGCCAGGTTAGCGTAGAACCTTGCTCCGATTAGCTTCCTACAAATTGAATTTACATGATATGACAGTCACCAATTGAACAAGCCAACTGATAACGCATTTCAAAATTATATATACATTTATTTACCTCTGATGCACCTTTTGAACTGATTTATACTATCTGAATATATATTTGATAATATTTTACGCTTACAGATCGGTACTTATAAAATTAATAGAGTTGGAAATTTTCAAATGTTGTAATTTTAAAATTTTTACAACTGAGCATTAATTAGCAAGATTTGGAACAAAGAAAAGTGACCTGTTGCAGTCTGTCTTTTTAAAATCAGCTGCTTCCATGCATACTCCTTTCCACCTTGTAGGAACCTCCTTCATTCCTACATCACTAAAGCTAGGTGATTCCGGCCAAATTCCTGAAATGTTAACATGTATCAGATATCTGTCGATTTGCATTGAGTTTTCGCAGGCCAACAGGTGCATACTGGTACATAATTTCCTGGTACTGAATAATGGTAGATGTTAGAGAGAGGGCATAAAGAGATATATTTGGTGCCTGTATCTATGATGCCGATGATGGCGTCATTAGCAGCTCGCTTGGATAGCCTATCCGACCGAAGACCGGACTCTGAATTTAAGAAGTCCCACGAACGGGTTGTGTGCAGCTCGAGAACTCGGTCTGGAAAGACTGATATGACATCCTCATGCCCTGAAATTCCAAAATAAAAATTAAATTAACCATTCTAGTATTCTTATGAACAAATGATCGAACAATTCTGTACCAACCCCAGTGCCACACTTAGTGTGGTACATACATGAACTAGTACCAGTCTGTACCAATGGAGTACTTTTACTTTTAGCTGCCAGTATTTCATTTAGTATTTTAAACATATGATGCTCAATTGGTTAAGAATGTCATTGTCAATAGTATTAATATGGTCAAGACTCAGGACTGTACCAGTGACATTTTTTTATTTTCTTTCTTATTTTTTTTAAAATTAATTATTAATATCATGATCTTTTTTCCAACACAATGCACAACAATATAACTAACACATATCAAGTATATAAAAACTAGATATTCTCTGTAATCACAAACAAACCAGATAACAAGGCAGCTTCTTCCTTTGTAAGCATAGCAGAGAAACCCACAAAGGCATGGTGATAGCTTTGGGTAACAGACACCCTTTCTTGTTCCTCACTGTGTAATACATGCCAAAAAAACAAAACACAAAAATCAATCTCAAATTAACATTTTGGCATCCTCAATTTTTAAAACCCAACAAAATATGCTAAGAAGAAGATTAATACTTTGGAATAATGGATGACAGTATTTGCAAATGTGATGCTTGCAGAACATCTGGTGTTCTATTCTCAGAGGCTGCCCCCAAGTAGACCACATATGACTGAAATGATATAAAAAATCATATTTTAATTCATGTATAATGCAAATTTATAATCTATGAAATTATGCAGAAACATGCATGTTGTACCTCAATTTTTGTATCTGGAGTGGCAATGCATACATTGGAAACCAGTAAGAAAATGAGAAGAACTAATAGTTTGGCCATGGTTGGAAGTGGAAGCACAGAAAGAGTGTAACTGGTACAGCTTAATTATAATGGAGAGTGATTTTATAACAAGGGTACATATATAACAGGGCCCATTTTGTAAGAAAATTTCTGAAGCATATTATTATCTTCTTTAATTACCTTTTCTGTTTGAAGAATCTGATTCTTCTTCTTCTTCTTCTCAGATCAATCAAGCTTTTGAATTTTTAATGTTGCCTTGATATATTCTTCTTCTGTCTCCTCTTTCTTCTTTAACATATTTTGGAAGCTAACTACACTTTAAATGTAGAAATATTAGAATATGCTGTTCCATTGTTTCAACTTTCATATATGTATATATGTGTGTGTGTGTGGTTGTTGGCTTGTTACATCAACCTCATACCCAAAAAAATACACAGCTCATGATTTTGTCTGATATTCTCAATTGGGTTTTATTTATATTAATATTTATGTGCCATTATATATATATATGGAACTTTCCAATGGTAATTCATAATTGATAACCACCACAAAATGCATAAATTGGAAATAGAGGACTGATTGAATTAGAATTATACTTTAAATATTTGTTTTTTTTTTTTATATCTAGTCTGGTTCAAACAAGTGGCTGCCTGTCAGAGCTTGCTTGATTTAGAGGAATCGAACAATTAAGGTGATTTTTTTACTGTCATTTTTTTATTTAAACATACAAGTAATGGGTTGTAGAACATACCGTATTGGTATACTACCATACTATCAAGTCACATTGGTATACTATAATACTAATTATATTGGTGGCTTTCATTATTGAAGAACTTTTGTCTTATTATCATTTATCACTACCATTAAAAATACTACAACATGATATAATTTTATATTTGTAGATGTTTTTTTATTAAGTAAAAAGGACCTTGATAAAAATTAAATATAAAATTTTAAGTTTCTATAAAGGGGAATGTTTAGCATTGTTAACCACATGCATTCTTCATTATTAAACACAACCTGTATTATCCATTTTTCTTGTTTGTTTGTGAATGATATATTTTGTCCTAATAACACGATACAGACAGTTGTTTGGCCAAAAAGAATATATACATGTATTAAATTTTTAATAACCTATTAAACAAATTATGATTGCCTAAAGAACATTAAAATTGCACCCTCCTAAATGCCATCAAAGTCTCACTGTATAGCTCAAGGTATTAACAAATTAAAGTCACTTGTCAAGTTAATCAAATTATAATCAACAGAGAAATTAATGTAGATAAATTATGAAGATTGAAAAAGAATGCTTAAAATTGCCACATTCGCTATATTCTCATTTTATTTACTTGATATTCATTTCTTTAGCACATTCGCATATTTTTGCAAGGAAAATTAATCACTTATCATTAATGGTTAGCAAGTGTGAACCATGAGAAGAGCTCATTCAAACTTTTTGATGCACATAAAAATAAGAATCTCATACAAGTTTCAATTAATCATGAAAATTAACCATAAATTCTTTATAAATAAATATATCGGTTTATGATTATATCTTGTACAATTTAAATTCATTTTTTTTTTAAAGTTCAATTTTTGGTGCACTGATAACGTCAGGACACACAAAATTTGTTATGCTTGCGCAAAGAATAGTCCTAGGGATACATGGATTATTATCTGTTGGCAATGGTAAACCTAAAGCACATAAACATGCCAAATTTATAAATAAATTGAGATTTACTGTTTTCTGAGAAACATTGAAAACTCTTATATATCTTTCAAATAAACAGGAGACTTGAAACTCAAGTAGTTCTCTTCAGAAAAATAGGCCTCTCCTTAGACCAGTTCTTCTTTCTTTTAGTTATATATTGTTATCCAAGTGGATTCTGCTTGGCTTTTATTGTATACACAACACCTTTTCATTACCTAGTGATCTTTACACTTTTAATACAGGTCTGATGATCAACCAAATGTGGGGATCAGTGCAGTAAGGTAGTACTAAGTACTGTGATATATCAGATCCAAGACATTGATCGATCCAAGAGATAAAAAAAGCTTCAGAAAAAAATAATAATAGATAAAAGGAGTGAGAGTGAGAGTGAGCTACACTCATCAATGTGGCACGTGAGCAAAGAAGAGAGGTTGCCCAAGGCTCCAACCATGTATGATTCCTTCTTTCTTTCTTTCACCCTTTATTCCACCATCACATGGTGTGATACATATGAGCCAGCTTGCCTAAGTTCTTCTCACTGGGTCACTCACCAGTCCAGTATTTTAATGGGTCATATCTAGTGTCCTCAATATCTGTGTCTACATGTTTACATTGTTATAGAATTTAAGATAAAAGTTATAAAATTTAAAGTAAGAGTTACAAAATTTATGTATGTGTGGATACGTGAACAGTTAATCGTTTGATTTGTAAATTGAAGTTTTGGAAAATGATGATAGTCCACTTGTGAAGTTATGGGCCTAATTGAGTCATTTCTACTATCATATAAGCCCATTTATAGAAGCATTCTATTCTAGTGTATATGGCCCATTTTTTGTGTTAAGCCCCATTATATTTCAACACATTATTGGCCTATTATTACATCGGTGCTAAGCCCATATATGCAAGTTTTAGAATGTTAGGAGGCAGAAATGTCAGAATTTCAAGTTTTAGGATTCATCCAGAATAAAAACAGCAACTTCATCTAATTAGAAAAAAAAAAACAATTATTTTCCATTAATGACATCATTTTTGGTTCCCATTTTACAATGTATAGGAGATGTAAGCGAGTTAGACTATCATACTTATGTGAGTATTTCAGACCGAAATGCTAACGCCTCAAGTATTATACTATCGTGTCCTAAATCATGATTTATAGTACTCAATAAATTCTTATATAGAAATATTACGGAATACAAATTTTTTTTTATTTTTAGAGTTTTCTAAGTATTTCTTTTGAATATTAGAAAAAAGGTCATAAATATTAATATTGATGTTTGTACATTCTATTTTCAAAATGCAAAACAAATACTTAGAAAACTCTAAAAATAAATTTTTTTGTATTCCCCAATATTTTCGTATATAGAATATATTGAGCACCATAAATCATGATTTCGAACATGATAACATACAATTTGAGGCGTTAGCATTCCGATCCGAAATGCTACCGTTAGTAATAGTCTAACTCAAAGTAAGCAATTCAAATTCTGAACACAGTAAAATAATACCCGTTTTTTTTCTTATTATATCTTTTGAAGAGCAGCAAGCCAATAACATACTGGTGCACTAAAACGTTGCCTGACAAATTAAACAAACAAAAATGAAATAAGCGCGGTATGTATGCCTGTGGTTTAATAATCGTACGATTCGAAAAAACCAATAAAAATAGCAAAAGACAAATCGAAACAACAACAGCACCAGTGGTCTAGTGGTAGAATAGTACCCTGCCACGGTACAGACCCGGGTTCGATTCCCGGCTGGTGCATTTTAATTCATTTTTTTAGCAATTCCTCTTTTTCTTCTCATTCAATGGAAATGCTGTATTACATTTACATACAGGTAGACTTGATTATGCATATCGTTTTCTCACCAATTAGAGCACTGCGCACTATAACATTCTCCATCTGTTTTTCTGTTCTTGTTTCCTTCTTTAATTTATTTTGTTTGAATTTCTTTTCAGCTGCCTGCCCTTTTACTTTTTCAAGAAAATTGACAAGACGTTGCATTTGCTGCTGGTTTATTTAAACCAAAATGGCAAATTAATACGGACTATAATTGCTTGGCAGTATGTTAGAATATCCATGTCTCCAATTATTCTTGCTTAGCTGCTGCAGAATTGATTACACACCCAAATCAAGGAGAACCCAACATGTAGCACTTTTATTTTGAAATGGAAAAAAAAAAATTGAAATGTAATTATCAGAAGAGTTGAATAACGCCACAACGGCTAAAGGTTGGCACAAAAGACAAAAGTTAAATGATACCATTAGCAGCAGTACCACCACTTTATATTCAAAAGAATAGGATTAGATACCAACCCAAATTAAGCAGCCCACTTTGCATTAAACCTCCGTATATATTATATCCCCACCATATAACCATATATATAACCATACCAATTCTTGATCACATGTTGCATCAAACAATAAGGCATATTGTCAATTAACAAACTAGTTGTTTGCTATTGAAGATATATATGAAGTACATACACATTGTCAGATGATATAAATATATAATTAACTCCGTACAAAACCAAAATTTTTCTTGCATACATGATACATACCCTGTGACTGTCCCCATTTTGGAATCAGTCCTTGTCAATTATAACTAACAACACCACCTCAAACCTCCCTGTTGCATGCCCCAATCCAACTCTAACCTAGTTGCAAATCACCATCATCAGCCCCACCAAGGACCAAATGATCCTTGCACACAATTTTGGTTGTGGTGGTGACCCTCTTCTTGACGCACCTCTTCCAAGCTCTAACACATCTATGCACACAACATGAGACCTTGCCTCCAACTCCAAGGGGTGCCCAAGGTGGCCACTTAACGGACTCAGTGACTTCTTGCAACTCCTTCGCTACTTCCCTCATCGACGGTCTGTTTTTTACATCTTCCGACAAGCACCGTACTGCCACGTTTAGGATTTGTTTCACGGCAATTTGAGTTTTCTCGGCGTTGTTGTGTAAAGGCAACCTCTTGTCACAAACTTCTTCATATTGGAGTTGTTTGATTAGAGGTGTCGCCCATGAGACAATGCTAGAAGGGTCGGAATCCAAGTCGAAAACTTTTCTAGAGCTCATGATCTCTAGCAACAATATACCGAAGCTGTACACGTCGTTTTCGGGGCCGAGTTTTCCCGAATCAGTGTAACAAGGATCTATGTAGCCTATCGTGCCTGCAGGCATGACCGACCAGTCTACTTGCCGACCGTCATCATAAACCGCCAGACCGAAATCGCTCACTCGCGCATTCAATTTAGAGTCCAACAAAATGTTGGTTGACTTAATGTCACGATGAATAACCACCGGCCACGATGATCCCCCCTCATGTAGCGACATAATCGCACGCGCAATTTGACACGAGAGAACCAAGCGCCGCGCCCAGGACGGAGGGGTCGGGGACATGTGTACGAGGTCATGGAGGGAGCCGTTTGGCATGTACTCCATGACCAACAGCTTGGTTTTCGTTGGCGCCGGAGCGTGACAAAATCCTATGAGGTTCACTATGCTTGATGAATTGGTTGTAATAGAGCCAAGTATGTTGATCTCATTGTCTAACTTGGACTCACCTTGGATTGATGCCTTCTTCACTGCCACAACCTTGCCACCCCTTAGCCTCCCTTTGTATACACATCCATGGCTCCCTTTTCCTATCAGTCTCTCAAGGGCAAAGCCATCAGTTGCCACTTCAATCTCTCCATAGCTGAACTCTTTCATTCTCTGCATGTGTAATTCCTCCTCTCCTGTTAATTCTCTTGAGATGATATGATATATATAATTATATGTATAGAAGGAATATATGACCTTAATTATAACAGACTTGTAGTAAGGATATAGAATTATGGATAGATATATGAGTATGACACAGAGAGAATAAAGGAAGAGTATAAATGTGGGTGTAAAGAAGGGTAAAGGCTGAATTAAAGGGAAATAGAAAAGGTCAAAAGCAAAGGGTATCCAATCTAAAGTACTTGAGGCTATATAAATAAATAAATAATAAAGCAGAGAGCATATTAAAAAAAAAAGAGTATATATTAATGAGTAACTTAATAAAGTATGTGTGTATGTAGCAGGTTAATTGGGTCTCTTTTTGGTCCCCAAAAGAATGAACTGTGATGCATGAATTGTGTCTTTCTGCATTAAATAAACAAACAAATTAGTTAGTTCAAGTGAATTTGTTATTGGGTCTTGCAATGGTCGTGTGCGCTAGCTGTGCTGTTTCCAGATTAATAAATAAATGAATAAATTCCACATTCAATTAGCATGCTCCGGAGTTTGTTCGGATTTGGTTGATTGTTACTGTTTTTAATCCAAATGTTTACGCAACTACACAATGCGTAATAAATATTAGTTCTGTTTGAATTGTTATTTGTTGGTAATTGAATTTGCTACATTAAATTTTGAAAAAAAAAGTTTAAAATATATTAACCCCAAAAAGTAACAAATAATTAATGTCTGAAAAATGAGATTCTCCTTAATTATACATTTCTTATATCCTTACTACATATAAAAGCATATTGGAAAAAAATAACATGAAAGGGTTATCTTCCCCAAATAAGAAACCTGAACCGTTGATCATTTTCTTAGATAGATCAGAACCTTTGATTTACAACTTTACGTTAATGCATGTTAACGTTAATGTCTCAATCCATTAAAATTTAAGACCCATTACATATTTCTTAAAAATTTATTATAAGAAATAATAATTTCAGTCCAAAGCAACATGGCTCTTTACTAAGTATTATATAAAGCAATTTCAAAAATATTAGAAATAGGATAAAATAGGAGTTTAGATTTAGCTAGGCATACATGATATATATCATATAGGTCACACTTCCAACCTACCACACGCTTCCTCCCGTGATTTTATCATATTCATATATGTAATAATAATTCAACTCGTGCATGTCCATAATTATAATTCAATATTCGCCATGAAAGAATTTTACTAGCTAGCAATAATTAATTATCCTGGTCAAATTTGGGTTCTGATTTATTTACTTATGATAATTTCTCCGACAAAAATCCTGTCAATTGTCAAACACATGTATATCTGATGAACTCTGATCTAAGTGTTTTTTTACAGATTTATTTATTACAATTTTTTTGGGATGGGGAGTGGGTGAAATAGCAGCATCACCATTGCTTAATTAATCTAATGGCAATATCCTAAAAACAAATCAGAAATTAGTTTAGCAACTAAACTCTGACTTGTCAGTGTATTTACAAAAAAAAGATACCATATGTCTGGAAAAGATGTAAATTAAATAAGCATAGTTGGTATTATTAAATATTTTGATAAGAAGAAATTAAAATTGTTCAATTTTGCACAAAGATTGAAATACAACTTGCAAATGTTGTTGTGATTTTGGTAGTGTCTAATAATTGCACAAAATCTTCCCCCATTAATTCTGCATACTGTCAATAATTGTACTGTCAACTTACAAACTGTACGCTGTTTCAATTCATTCATTAATTAATTAAATAATTTATATTTAAATATTTGTTAGTAAATGTCCACTCAAACTTTGTTTAATTAATTAATTTCACTCTTATCTTCCTTTAATTATTTCTTTATCCACAAGCATTGAATAAACCTAACTAACAGGAACTGTATATTAAAAATACTATGCTTATTAAAATAAAAAAATGTTGCGTATAAATATATATTTTAGCAAGTGATTGAATCCAGATCAAATCGGATATATATCATATATCCAAGTAAGACTCAGAAGCAAAAAGAGCGTTGAGATGTTGACATCAAAAATTTAAAATCGTGGAAAAATTAAATTATATGTACATTTATTGTGTTATGTTATGATTAGTCACACCCACTTGTTTGAAAATTATGAGAGGAATTTTCTAAAATACCGAATTTGGTTGGTGATTTTTTTTTTTTTTTTTTTTTGGGGTGCTGCTGCTGCATGACGACTTTTGATGTTTATAGATAAACTACAATATTCTGAACGGATAAAAAGAAAAAAGAAAATTCTTGTGTTTGAAAGTGTGAAATCTAGATGATTTGAAAATTGAGCTTCCCTTCTTTTGACTTTTGAGGATCAAAGAAGTCTGGAATTTGAATTTTATATTTCACGTCATATGGGAAAAGAATCAAAGATTTATAGATCATTGAATAATTTTATTTTCTATAGCTGTCGTCAGCTGTTTCTTAATCTATGAGAGAACCCAAAAAAGACCTAAATATTCATTGGTTCTTAATCTGTCTCCGTGCTCCTAACTCAAAAATCATACTTCACCCTAACGAAATTTTGATTTATAGTTTTCACTAAATTTGTTGTATCAAAATCTCCTATGATACAAAAATTTTTTATTTTTTGAGTTTTTTAAGTATATGTTTTGAAATTTTTTAGAATGGCCTCAAAATAATAATAAAATCATGCCATCTTTAAAAAAATCCGAAACAAATACTGAAAAAACTCAAAAAATGGAAAAGTTTTGTATCCTAGGAGATTTTGGTATAAAGAATTTAATGAAAACCATAAATCAAAATCCCGTGATGGTTTAATATGATTTTTAAGTTAGGAGCACGAAATGCCTCTGTTGCTCCTAAGAACACGGTAGTTTTACTCTATTTACAAATTACAAACGTCACAAAATTAAGTGGAGTAGGTAGTAAATAATACCAAATAATCATCAGTGTTTAATTCAAAATAATGAAAAGTGAAACCAAGACCCAATAAAGCATCATCCGCTCTTTTGTTTTGTCTCTGTTTTATATAACAACATGTCTCATAAGTCACCATTATGCCTAGATAAATATGTAAAGAAAAAGACAAACATTCAAGTTTTATGTATGTTAGGGTTAGGGTTGGGTTGGGTTTTGGGTTTTGACCCCTAGGCACGCCTGGTTAAAAGAAAAGAATTTTTATCATTTTATGTGATGTGATTAAGTGGGTTATATAGTATAATTTTAATATGGAAGATGCATGAGAAAAAGGGTTTTATGGGGAGTTGGGGACATGAATCATTCCTTTGTCTCTAGTAGATTGGATTCTACATTAAAGCAATTTATTGTGATTGTCTCTATTTGTCTTTACAAAGAAAGGTGTCATCAACATTTGCTATGATAAAGATATCTTATTTATATTGCATTGATGCTTATCATGTATGATTTATATATTTACCACAGCAGCAAGAATTTATTTGTGATTTGGTCCTGTTTCAATTTATTAATTTAATCATGTGCAGACATTATTTAATGAGGAGGGATCACCATGGCAATTCTGACAATGATTGTGTGTTTTTTAGTACTAGTAAAGAGCACGCGTCTTGCTTTGGGCTGAAATTATTGTATCTTATAATAAAAGGCCAAAAACTCATCTCTTGTGAGGAAACTAATATGGGCCTTAAATTTTAATGGGCAGGAACATTAATGTACGTCAACGGTGGTGATCAATCTAAGTAAACAATCAGCGGCTGAGGTTTCTTCTTTAGGGAAGATAGAACTTTCATGTCAAATATCCAATCTCCTTTTACTAGTAAAAGCTCACGCCTTGCTTTGGACTGAAATTATTATATCTTATAATTTAAGGGCCAGAAACTCATTCATTTTGAGGAAACTGATATGGGCCTTAAATTTTAATGGGCCGGGACATTAATATACGTCAACGGTAGTGATCAATTTAAGTAAACAATCAACGGCTGAGGTTTCTTCTTTGAGGAAGATAGAACTTTCATGTTAAAAAATCTAATCTCCTTTTATTAGGAGTAAGGATGTGGAAGAAAATCTTTATAGAAGGGTAAAAGTGAGAAAAAATTACAAAAATGATATGGAGGTTAGGCAGTCCATTAAACACCTATAAATTTAGAACTGCTAAAAGTTGTGCATATTTTAATGAACTATCAAACAATAATGAAATTGTTTGAGATTTAAACGCATAAGTTGAAGAATATAACAGTTCCGAGATGCGAGTCAGCACAGATTCCGAGATGATCTAACGGTTCACGTCCTGCGCTACAAAATGCAGCGCTACAGAGGATATGAAATCTATAGAAACAATAACTAAGGTTAAAAAATTTTAATTCAAAACAACACATGCAATTTGACAGCAATTAGATTCCAGCTGAGATCTTAATCAGAGTCAGGTTTCAGACTGCCTTGTCTCACCTAATTATTGCTATTATGACAGTTTGCTGTCTATTTTCTCATACAAATAATAGTACGCACTCTCCAATAATTGCCATAATTAAGGTACAAGCTAATTTCTCCTGCAAATGCAAAACGCCATGATGATGGAATTTTTAACATTTACACAAGTACATTTTTTATTTGAAAATTTTGTAAAGCGAACCTTAATTTAGTAATGAACTTTAATTTCAAAAACATTAACAAAAAAAAGCTCCTACCCAATTTTAAAGATTGAAGGCCCAAGATCTTTAGTTTATGAGTACTAGAAGAATGCCTCGCTTTGCTTCGGCAATATTAAAAACAAATTTGGATAATGTAATTGCCAGTTATATTAAATTTATGGTTATCAAATACATTCATTTATCAACAAATTCAAGTGTTATCTATAAAAGACCAACTTAACAATCTACTAATTACCGAAAGGTGTCAATTTTTCCTCTATTCGCTTTGTCATCATGTATTACCAATTGTGAAAGCATGGTACTGATGAATATATTCTTAGAGCGCTATGAGTTTGAAAAAAAAATGTGTTCACAAATAATGTATGTAAATAATGATATACCGATTGAAGAAGAAGAAATAACAAAAAAATGACATGTGTGGTCAAATACAGGTGTAATTAAAGTGATGTGAAACTTGGAATTCAGGACATATTTGTATCTCAAAGAGAGGTCCATTGATAATATCTATCTTGACAATAGGATCTTCAATAAACTTGAAAAAAAATCAGTAAAAGTTTTTAAGAATATATAAAAGTGTGTAGATGTATATTGTTTAACCCTATAAATTTATATGTTTTTAATTATATTCAATTTAAGTGAAATCTAATAGCTATTAAAAAAAAAACTCATTGAATTAATGCCGTTAAAAGTGCATAAATTTTTGTTAAGTCTTCAAATGATATTCAAATTGATTAAAACTTATTAAAGAATAAGTAGTCAATGGATCCCCTCTATTCCTTTAGCCAAAAGTTGGATCCAAGAAGTTCAAAGAAATTAACTGATCATTAAGCGCTAAGTTACGGTTTGAAAAGTGGATATCATATTACAATTTGAATAAATATTATGAATTTTTTTTCAGTTAAATATAATAAGTCAAAGTGATGATTTGTCTCTGACTCTCAAATTTTTTTTTTTTTTTATGATTTATATATAAATTAGAGAGTGAGGCTATGTACTATTAATAGTACCGAATGATCCATATTATGGCTCTATATTATCAATTTTAAAGTTTAAATGATAGATTCGAACTGTTCAATGTGATCTCCATACATAAGTGTCATTGTAGATCAAATTTTATAATTTTTTGTACATTTTTACTATTTTTTTAGATAATTAGAAAATGACTTGATGTAAACATTATAGACAATTAAAAAAATGTGGTTTTTTAATCTATTAAAAAAATATAGTAAAATTCAATATAATTTTGGGTCCACAACTATATTAACATATGGATGTCACATTGAAAGGTTTAAATCGATCAAAGAACTTTAAAAATAATAATATGAAATCGTAGTACGGACCATTATGTACTATTAATAGTACTATAGCCTCGCTCTAAATTAGATATGAAAATTGAGTAAAAGCTTGTGTATAGAGGTGGCAGAATGTCGGGTCGGGTCGGGTTCGGGTCGGGTCGGGTCAGGTCAGTTGACCAAATGGAAAATGTCGGGTCGGGTCGGGTATCGGGTTGATGTCTGCCGACATTTTTTTCGGGTCGGGTCGGGTTCGGGTTGATGTCTGCCGACATTTTTTTCGGGTCGGGTCGGGTTCGGGTTGATGTCTGCCGACATTTTTTTCGGGTCGGGTCAGATTTTGCACCTTAATTCCCGGGTCGGGTCGGGTTCGGGTCAGCCTGACTTTCCCTGGAACACGAGTCAGGTCGGGTTTGGGTCAGCCTCGCTTTCCCTGGAACACGGGTCGGGTCGGATCGGGTTCGGGTCAGTTTGACTTTCCCCGAAACTCGGGTCGGGTCGGGTTTTGGGTCGGGCAGGTTTTTCGGGTCGGGTCAGATTTTGCCACCTCTACTTGTGTATAACAATTGGATGAAAAAATGTCTTAGAAAATACTTAAGCTTATCATCATACAAATTGGTAAATTACATGTTTTTCGGGTCGGGTTTTTTATGGTTTTCCAAAAAAAAAGAACAGGTACTGTAGCTAGCTACAGTTCGATGAACAGTGCTCGCTACAGTACCAAATCCCGTCCGAGATTAATATCCTATAATAGGATAGGATATGTAAGAAATGAACCGGAAATAACATCATCATAATTCATAAACAGCACAAGGTGATGAACTTTTATATTGAACACAAAATGGGTATCAACCAAATGAGTACTTGGTTTTTGCCACTATGTACCAGTTTGTATTCTTAATTTGGTTATTCCACACATGCATCAGAAACAAGATGATTTACACAAGCAACACAAGAATAAGAAAAAAAAATATATCACATTCAAATTCTGATCCATGACTAAGAAAAATAACAAAGATAAATGTGTTGCTTGCATAGAGCACCAGTTTAACTAAAAACCCTATAGTAACACGTTAGCTTATTCTAAGTGAGATATTAAATATGAACCTTAATCATTTCATAATGACTGTACAAAAAAAAAATGCCAACAAAGAAAATTATTTGGCAAATAAAAATCATAGGCTGCCACTGAACAGAAACAGCTGAACGTCTCAATGCTATGCAACTCATTTCACAAATCTGTTAACTTTCAGTCTACCTGAAAGGATTTTGGTTCATAAGATCGATAGGTTTCGGTTCAATTCAAATTAACCCAAAATGGAATACATAGTTTTTGGCTAAACATTAATTTCTTTGGACAGAAGTGTTGACTACTAGATTGTGGTTGCTTGTACCACACTGGTACCATGTAAAGTCCACAAAAATATATAGTCTAAAATAACAGGGAGGGCTCAATTACTTGTTTCATGGTTCAGTTTGTTTAAATTCTTTCACAAACCGGCATTTGGTGCTGGCAAAGCGATAAAGAAAGGTGGCACCATAATATGCACAAGGACAAATGTATATCCTATTTTTCAATGTATCAAAGCCAAAAGGGTAAATCAAAATGATAAATACAATACACATAATAGGAGAAACGAACCAGAAATCTCAGACTTGATTTAGAAAAAAAAATAATAATTCAAAAACTAAACTTAGTTCTTCTTTTTACTCTTTTGTTTCTTGTAGCTCTTCTTTCCGTCCTTATTCTTCACCTTGGAAAGTGGCCACCTCCCCAACTTCCTCATCTTCCTCTTCAATAGGAGTTTTCGCCTCCTTCGCCTCAGCTTCTTTTCCAATTTAACTTTCAACTTCAATTCATCCGCCTTTTGCTGCGTTGACTGGAGTGGAAGGTTCTCAATTGAGAGAGATGATCCTTTATTTTCCAGAGGGGGGAGAGAACCCTCGCCGGAAGCTTCTGAAGACACTCTGGTGACAACCTGAGCTTTCTTCTGAAATGAGAGCGATGCGGTGCTGAGGCCCTTCCATGGTAGCCTTGTAGCTGGAGGAATAGGATTATTATGTAAATTTGAGAAAACATTAAGGTGATGTACTTCAGAAAGATAATGACTTTTAAATATGGGCAGCTCAAATTTGTAATTAGTTCAGTAAAGACGAAATAATTGGGCAAATGCTTAATGCTTCATTGCTTGCAGAAATTTGGGTGCAACTTAATAGAGCTCAGTAAAGACCAAAAGTGTGTCATGGATAAAAGGATTTTAATTTCAAGCAATGGCAAACCATTACATCTAAGATAATAAAGATATGATGGCATGGAAATTTCAAATTTGGGTGCAATTTTCAGCAATAATTTTGTACATGTGCCCTGGTCCATTTCTAATTTGACCAGTACCTGAAGCTTATGCACCCCTGACAGATTCTAAGTAATTTGAACAGAACCTGTAGCTCATGTGCCTCGGACCAGTTCTTAATAATTCGAACAGTATGCAGTATCTATGGCTCATGATTATTACTGGTGTATAACTTCATGTAAGAATCTTGAAATAGTCCAGCTCAGTTTGTGGCGGTACTACTAAACAATCTTTAAATGTTAAGTTCAGGAAATTTTAACCTCCTAGAAGGAATTAAAGTACTAAAACTTTTGACTCAATCAGCCTTTTACAAAATCAAAGCATACTCCGGGACTGAATAATTCAACAGAAAAAAGAGTGGTTGCAAATCAAAGGATATGATAGTATACTTTGCGGAATATAAAAAAGAGTCTTTAAGTATGTCTATAATAAGTCACTCCAACATAATTTATCCACTAAATGCAGCTTGAGGACAAAGAATGGGGTATGCATGAGGTTAAAAAGGATCATACTTAATTAGGTAATGGCAATTGATTGGCAGAGCTGTATCTACAATGGATGCAATGGCAGAGAGATTGTTCAAGTGAAATTAGATTACAAACAAGCAGTCTCTATTTGACTATAAATATATATTGAACCTATACCCGGTGACTCGTGCATACAGTATGTTCGATTGGGAGATTCGGAACTAAGAACTCGATATTACAGTACTAACCCAATTGCGGAGATTGAATTGGAGGACTAAATCAAGCTCTTACAAGTAACCCAACAACTAAAAGAGAAACAAACTTTCAGGCAAAACGATTCAGGGTATTTCTATCCACACATACAGCTGAAACCTCAATTATCTCCTGCCATTACATCTACCCAATTGATAGCACACAACGTGTTCGTCGAAATGCCCGAACGAACATAAGCCGTGCATTCACGCCAATTACCCAAAACCCACAACCCAAGTCAATCACCAGGTCCCCAAATACCTTTACCACCAATCAATACATACAAGTTACAGAACAGAAGAACTATGAGAGTGAGAAAAACCATATACCGAGACCGAAGCACTGGTGGGTAGGAGACACCGAGGGGCCCGAAGGGAGCAGAGCAAGGGAAGAAGGGAGGAGCAGCTGCAGCGCCATTTGTGGGGTGGTGGTGTATGATGTATCTCTCTTCTTACTTCTCTCCTGTCACTCTCCCATAGCAGTCTTGGTACCTGGAGAAGAAGATAAGCTTCAGTCAGGCGCCAGTGGATGAGGCTCCTCTTCGGATAGAGATATTGGGCCGGGTTGGGCCGGGTTGGTGAATCGGATCTGGATGGATTAATTAGAAACTCGGCCCAATTCATGATTTGTGTGGTTACTGTTTTGAGCTTCTGGTGGTGAGAAGTGAACAAGAAGCATATATGGACACAATTTGACATCGGAGTCACAAGTTATTGGAGTGGTTATTTTTGGGTCATGTCCGGTGTCCTCAAAATTAGTGTCTACATATATATCTTGTTATAAAATTTGAGTTAAATGTTACACAATTTGAGATAAAAGTTACAAATTTTGTGTATGTGTAGACATGTGGACAGTTAAAATGAGGATGCTCGGAAAATTCCTTATTTTTGAGACACGGAAGCGCATGCGTATTATTTTTCTGCTGTTGTTGTTTCGAATTCGGATTGTATGAATTTTAGTTTTGTGTCTTTTGAAAATGCAACATTCGATTTGAATGGGACACACTGAATTAATCTTTTTGATGTTGTAAGAAATTCATTAATGACTGCTCGGACGAAATTCCAACAAGGTTATCAAAAAGGTCCTTTACGTTTCTTTTGGTTTTAAGAGCATGGAAAAGAATTCACCCTGACAAAATGCTGCCATGCACAGTATATCAATGATAATGTATGGCAGTATCAGTAAACGATACCTGGTTTCTGTCCCCATGTACCAGTTTGACATTTCTTTTTGTGATTATAATGCTTCAAAACCAAGCTAAATTTATATAGCAAATGTAATATAACCAAAATTAAAACCACATACACAACATCTACAAAAAATAAATCATACCACTGCACAGGATAATTCATAAATTTCACCTATTTTCAATTGTAGCAAAGTGAAAAGTAAATCAAGCAATCAGTTCAAAACAACATTGCCAAAAAAGGGAAAATTAAAGTAAAAAACCTCAGACCTGGTTTACAGAATAGAATAGCTCAAAAAACCGAACACTCAGTACACTCTCCTCTTCCCCTTTCGCTTCTTGTTCCTCTTCTTGCCCTTCTTCTTCTTCTTCAGTTGAGCCAGCACCTGCTTCCCCTTCTTCGTCTGACGCCACAACCTCACACGCCGCTCCTTCTCTCTCCTCAGCTTGCGGTTTATTCTGATCCTGGCCCTCACTTCGTACATTTTCTGCTGGCTTGACACGGGCTTGGGTTCCTCATCTGACATTGATTCTTCTTTCTTTTCTGGTATGGTGGGACCCTCCCCTGAAGCTTCTGAAGAGGCTCTGGTGAGAATCAGGGTCGTCTTTTGAAGCGGGAGTGGCGAGTGGCTGAGGCCCTTCCATGAAAGCTTTATGCCTGGAGAATAAGATGATAACGTATATATTGAGAAAAATTACCCAAGCAGGTATAAAATTCTTCATACTATGCATAATTGGGTAAATACTAAATATATTCATAGGATTAGAGCGATCCTACATCAAGTAATGCTACTCTATTATGTGTACATTATGACAACATATAGGATTTCTTAAATCGAAATAGGTGCAATGTACAGCAAAACTTCTACTCTGTGCTCCAATAGAGGGGAGAGGAGGGGAGGGTAGGGGACAGGGGGCTGACCGGGGCTGCCCAAATAGAGTTACTTGCTCCAATACTTAAAATTTTGGAGGGTAGCCTATGGAAGGGTATGGAAGAGGAGGATTGTCAAGACACAAAATTGAATAGAAATTTGTTCCATCCTTTACACCCCATTTTGGGAGGTTACACTACCATCCTCTTCCATACCCTTCCATCCCCTCCCCTCCCCTCCTCTCCCCTCTATTGGAGCACAGTGACAGGTGAGTTAAGGCCCTTATTGCAAACAATTTAAAAAGTTCCTGCAGCTTGTGACTAGCTAAGGTGTACAACCTATGTTAATTTGAGTATCTGGAAATTCCGCAAATAAATCTTTGTTTTGTGGCAATAGTACTGAGCCATCTATGTAGATCAAGCCCGCAAAATTTAACTCATTAGACCTTTCAAACATGTGTGGAGTAAGTCAGTACCGCAGGATTATCTATTGAAGAGCATAATGCTTTAATTAACCATCATACATGTTGTGAACTGTTTCTAAAATTGACAGAACAAGAGAAATTTTTCCTGGAAATTTTGGTGCTATGTGCATTGATATTATGCAATTAATCAATTTCTACTTATAGAAACTTAAATCAAGCCAACACCTCACGACCCGTGTATATACATTCTGCCAATTGTGGGAAATTTAGAAACTTTTCAGTTGAACTTGCAACTCTACCAACCCAGTTATTACATCTATTCATAATTTCTAGCCAATTATTTCCTCTTATCACTACATCCACAACTGCACACAACATGCTCGTCAAAATGCCGGAATCAACCCAAGTCATAAACCCACACCACCAGTAACCAACAATCACAACCCATGCTCAAAACACACCCACAAATCTCCCCAACCAATCAAAACACCAATCAACACAAGCATCTCAACATACCACCAATGCATCAGACCATGTAACAATAACAACAAGAGCACATACCGAGACTGGAGGAGGCGGTGGGGAAGCACCGGACAGTGGGAGAGACAACGGAAGGAGATGGTGTTGTAGGGGAAGGGAAGAGGGAGAGGGAGAGGGGAGAAGGCAGGAGGAGAGCCATTGCGGGTGTGTGTGTCAATCTGTTGCCATGCGGTTGAAACTGAGAGTATGCAAAAGGAATAGAATAGAGAAAGGAAAGAAGATAACCTTATCGTGTCCCGCTTGCTTCGTTTTGTATCACAGCGCCAGTGGCTGAGGAGGCTTCAGCTGATGACTTCTTCTGGGCAGTGGAATTTACATTACATGGTGGGAATTGGATTGGGCCTGGATGTTATGGGGTCTTTGTAATTGGGCTGGATGATGGATTTACTGGGCCAAAATGGACCTGATTTACTTGGGCTGGAAGATCACTGGGCCCATAATGAGCCTTGTAATTGGGCTGGGTGATGAATTTAGTGGGCCAGTAGTGGGCCTGTGTAATTGGGCTGTATGATGGATTTACTGGGTTCATAATGGGTCTGTGTCATTGGGTTGGATAATGAATTTAGTGGGCTATCAATGGGCCTTGTGCATTGGGTTGGATTATGAACTTACTGGGCTCGTAATGGGCCTTACAATTGTATTTGGTTAACGAATCCGACCTGTTAGCAACTGTCTAAGCTGGTCCTAGTTCTTGCTGTTTGGGGGTGTGATTGTGAAGTACGTAATTAGGATCACCTGACTTGATTGCATCCTTGCACAACAACCCGATTATAGTTTTTTTTTAAGAGGATTTTGTTTCAATAAGTTAGTTCTAAATTTGTGAGTTGCTAGTAAATTAAAATGTAGAGAGACAATGTTAGCATAAAAAGAGTTCAATGTAACATAAATATTAAATGTATGCTGAAGTTGTCATAATTAAGAGATGCATCAAAACCTCACTGTTGATGTGGCCTCCAAAGTCCCAAAACCAAGCTAATTCTCTAATAAAAAGGACAATTATTTTTCACTGAGACGACCATTTCAGAAGGAAATCTCTTCTCTCCCCGCTGAGAACAAATTATCGACAGCATAAAAGTGAAAGTAAATTGACATGAGATGATTACTAGAGACTATATGCAACCTCCAGTTTGAATTTTCAGTAATTTCTTCATCACAAGATTGGAACAATCTTTTATTTCCAGAGGAATCGTCATAGATAACGACTTCATTTATCTTTCTTTTACTGAACTTGGATTCTCCGAGACGTAAGGTCTGTGTGTGAAATCTGGTGCTGCTCTCTGACATGAATAATTTCAAAAAAAAAAAAGAAGAAAAAGAAGAAGGGTAGATATTTATAGGACTATACCAATCAAAGAACTGCCAGAGAGTGTTTAGATTTATTTGTCATGTTATAAGAACTAAGAAGTATACAAACTTTCCTTTGAATTTTAATTATTGGTTGGAAAAATTTTAAATTGTGAAAACAAAGAATCAAAGATAAAAAAAAAAAAAAAAAAGAATCGAATAAAATCTTTTTGTCAGAAACAAAGTATAAAATGACATACAGCCACATACTAATTACTAATACTATAGAGGAACATGAAATGAAAATTGCCAAGTCCATTCTCAGTCTTTCTTATCGTCATCCGTTTTTAAGGAATTCAGGGCCTACTATGTCTAAAACCAATGCATTGAATTTAGGCTCCAAAAACCCCCAAAATTATTAGCAGTGAAAACACTGTGGACTTTATTTTTTAGTGGCCTGATCACTTGTTTAGAGTAAATTAATGGATGAATTGGTGTCCTCTATTATTGCTAGTTCTTCTTGTGGATATGATTAAATGACTACTCGTAATTTCTTATGGCTGTAAGTTGTAACAAATTATATAACTCTCTTTTGTTAATCCTTCCTCTACTAATAATTAATTGCTGGTGAAAGAGGATTTTTTTTTTTTTTTTTATCCCACAGGCCAACACATAAAATCAGATATTCGTCCATCCTAGAGTAAAAATATCAGAAATTATAATTAAGAAATGGTTCCAAGTATAATATCTTTTTCTAGATGTTATAAAATGTCCTTGCCTCCATAGTTCAAGAACAAAGGAATAATTTGGTTATAGTAATTCATGTACTTTTTTTCCATTAATTGCATATTATAAAATATAAATCCTTGTATAAATAAACATTTCGTATTTTACTATTTTTCAATTGATAAGAAATCACAATTACCAAGTAATTTTCTCCCTAAATAATTTTGTTGTATTGGATCGATCATTATATTCAAGTTAAATATTAACTGTACCAGAACGCAAATGACCTAACGTTCTTACAAACCAACAACCAAGAATTTTTTTTTTTTTTTTTTCAAGTACTTACAATTAAGAATTATTCTCCACTTATATTTTCACCAATAATTCCATAGAACATTCTATGACATATATTTCTCAGAAATGTACCATTAATCATATATTCCTATACATAATGCTCTTCTTGACGAGAAATAGTGGTAGACAATTAATAATATCACATCAATAATAAAATATGTAAAGATTAATCAAAACATTACTGATCATTCATAGACCATCCAGTGGTTTATTGGATTTTCAAATGTGTAATGTTTGGCTAACATACTTTTCACTATCAAATCAATTAATATCCAATTAATATCTATTAATCAATTAATTCTGCCTCAGAAAATGCTGTTGATTATTTTCCGACCAACTTGATCAGGATCCATCACACATCTGATGACTCATATTAATTCCTAAACAGTGACGTTTTAATCAATCTTGAAATAAAAATTAGACCAAATTTTTTTCAATCACTTGTATTAATAAAATGAGTGAGGCTATGATACTATTAATAGTACATAATGGCATATATTACGGCTCCATATTATAATTTTTAAAGTTCAAATGATCGATCCAAACCGCTCAATGTGATCTCTATATGTTAATATAGTTCTAGACCAAATTTTATATATATTTTTTAATTTTTTACTATATATTTTGATATATAAAAAAACCACATTTTTGAATGGTCAATAATGTTTTTTTTAAGTCATTTTCTAATTATCTAAAAAATAGTAAAAAGGCACCAAAAATTATAAAATTTGGTCCACAATGATATTTATATATCTAGATCACATTGAGCGGTTTGGATCGATCAATTGAACTTTAAAAATGATAATATGGAGCCGTAGTACGGACCACTTTGGCTATATACCGTAGCCTCACTCTAATAAAATTATATATTCTGCCATGATATTCCTCTATTCTTTGGCTATATATACTGAAGTACTAGTGCCATGATCCACCACTACACCTTACCACACTTGAGAAAGATCTAACAATTGGGTGCCATTATTTTGTGCCAGAAATTTTGGGTCTCAACAGAAACTAGCTACAAATGTCTAGCAGTGCAGGAGAAGTCATAAAATGCAGAGGTTAAAAGTTCAATCATTATATTGTTCAAACTAATTTCTAACTGTTAATCTATCTATCATATCCCTGAGATAATAATGTTACTGTAAGATCGATTGTGCATGTAATATATATACAACTTGATCCTGAAAGAAATTTGCAAATCTGGATTGTATGCATGCAGCTGCAGTGGCATGGGAGGCAGGGAAGCCACTGGTAATAGAGGAGGTGGAAGTGGCACCCCCACAAGCCATGGAGGTGCGCATCAGAATCCTCTACACTGCCTTGTGCCATACTGATGTCTATTTCTGGGAAGCCAAGGTCAGTACTGTCTGTCAGTACTAACTTTATAATTGTACTTAAAATAGTACTATTTTAGGTTATTTTATCTGTGAAATTTTTGTTCAAACAATGAAACAAGAATTATAAATGATTTTTTTTTGTAATTTGTGTGTTTATTTCTTGCAGGGCCAGACTCCTGTTTTTCCTAGAATCTTAGGCCATGAAGCTGGAGGGTAGTACCCCTTTTTTCTCTGATCTCAATTTAAATTTGACTTTAGTAACTTAATTTCTCTATAATTTTTATCATTTATCATAAAAAAAAATGAGCAGTTATAGCTTTTTTTTTTTTTTTTTTAACCTTTTAATGAAAGGATTGTGGAGAGTGTCGGCGAGGGGGTGGATGAACTGGTGCCAGGTGACCATGTACTCCCTGTATTCACCGGTGAATGCAAGGAATGCAGGCACTGTAAGTCTGAAACAAGTAACATGTGCGATCTGCTGCGCATCAACACCGACCGAGGTGTCATGATTGGTGATGGTCAGAGCCGCTTCTCCATCGGCGGGAAGCCAATCAACCATTTCCTCGGCACGTCCACCTTCAGCGAGTATACTGTGGTTCACGGTGGGTGTGTTGCCAAGATCAACCCCGCTGCCCCGCTCGACAAAGTCTGTGTTCTCAGCTGTGGATTTTGTACTGGTAGGTACTGGATTAAGCATCAGAATAACTGAATTTATTCGGATCTTTGAAGTTTCGGCAATAAAATTAACGCAATATGGACCCCATATGTCAGTCATTTTCAATTTCCAGATTGAAATAATTCTTCAGAAAATATGACAGAGTGTGATAACTGACTAAATCTGAAAGCCTTACTTTTTTTCTGTTAAGGTTTTGGGGCTACTGTCAATGTTGCAAAGCCACCGAAGGGCTCCACGGTCGCAATTTTCGGTCTAGGAGCAGTTGGTCTCTCAGTATGTTTTCTTTCTTTTTTTACTATTTTATAGAGAATTTTAAACTTTCTAGGATGTTTATTAGTTTGTTCAATTGTGAAATTAGGCTGCAGAAGGTGCCAGGCTATCAGGAGCTGCCAGGATCATCGGCGTCGATCTAAACCCGAACAAATTTGAACTCGGTAAACCTATCAGAACTTTCATTTTCTGATACCCAATTTATCAATCCCAAAATAACCAACTGTTTCAGTTATAAATTTCATATTTTTTCATTCTAGGTGGAAAATTTGGTTGCACGGAGTTTGTGAATCCAAAAGACCATTCGAAGCTGGTACAGGAGGTCAGTTACTAGCTTGAACACAAGTTTTCTTACATACCGATATTGTCATAATTAGTTAATTACTGATTAGATTGAGGAAACGGTAAATTCAATTCTAACTGGTACTGTCAACAATCGAGGTTCTTGCTGAGATGACTGACGGGGGAGTCGATCGAGCTGTCGAATGCACCGGAAACGTGAACGCCATGATTCAAGCCTTCGAATCCGTCCATGACGTAAACTTCATAATTCACTTTTCCACAAACCGACATTACTTTGTTATATAATTAAGATTATACCGGTAGCTCTGATTCTGATACTGTTTTATGTTTCAGGGATGGGGTGTGGCAGTGCTGGTTGGCGTGGCGCACAAGGACGCCGAGTTCAAGACGAAACCGATCAACTTCCTTACCGAGAGGACGTTGAAGGGCACGTTCTTCGGCAACTACCGCCCCCGTACTGACCTCCCTTCTGTTGTCGAGCAATACATGACCGGCGTATGCTATCATATCATATGCATCTCTTTTCACAAACTAAAATCTTGATATCTGCTTTATTAAATTATCACAATATCTTGGCATGTTATGATATGAACACAGGAGCTGGAGTTGGAGAAGTTCATCACACACAGCGTACCGTTCTCGGAGATAAACACCGCGTTCGACCTCATGCTCAGAGGCGAAGGCATCCGCTGCATCATTCGCATGGATGGCTGAAGCTTGGAAATCAGTTCCAGTGGAAAGGTTGTGTTACTGGTATATATCAACTAGAAATCATGCTCTAAATAAAAGGGGTTAGTTTATTGGGCATTAAATATGTACAATTATCTTTTTTTTCTTTTAGTTATTTTCCCCCCTCAAATTTGTGCTTGTTTGTGTATATATGCTAGTATAATGTACTACTTAAGTACTTATTGCACCAACATTATAATTCAGGTTTGGTTATTATGATATAAAATGAGATCCCAGAATTTAAACTACGGGCCTGAAGTTATGCCATTTAATTTCTTGATCAAAAGTTTAATCATGACTTCGCTTCTGGCTCTGTTAGAGTACTGATGAAAGCCTATTAAGGGGTTTGTTAATGGGCCTAAATTGAAATGTTAACATGAATACAAGATCAATGCATAATAGTGAATCATATAAATTTCAATTTTCATTAGGATATCAGAGTTTATAAGAAAAATATATATAATAGCAACTTAACATGATTCCTAAGAAATAATAAATATAAATAAATTAAAGTGGGCAATTGCGATTAGAAATATCAGCACTAGGTACCAAGCCTCGGTTAAGCTTCTACTCACAAGCATCAAATCTTCCATGTCTAATTCTAGCTTCATTATTAATTTAATAACTTTTTACCTAGATAATATAATATACTATTAGAAAAAACTTCGTAATCTGTACTTGTATACTAAAAAAAGTTTATATTTTGTGCACATAATCAAGTTATAGACATGGATAATTAAGTATGAAATTCGTTATACCTCAAAAATAACTGAAAATTACAGGTATCTATATTAATTAAAAGATTTGAATATTCGATAAACAGCCAGATTGCATGAAAACGGATATATACATGAAACATTATTATTCCTTTGAAGTAACGTTATCAACTATATACTTGTAAACTATATATGTCACCTGATAAATTTCAATACAAATTTTTGAATGAAAAACATAAAATATAAAAGAGTAGGATCTAAACAATTCATTTAACAAATAATAACGTATACGCATTCGTGCGTTGACGGAGGTTTGTTCTTGGACGCGGAAAAAGATAAAAAATCCCATCATTTCAAGCTCAAAGTTTGACACAAATATTACCTCAAAAATATAAATTTATAAAAAAATCTTAAAAATATAAAATATTTTACAAGCATATTCATTTACTTATAAATTGATTGTGTTTCAAATTTCATTCAATTTCTGTGTTATTTTATACTCTATCAAAGCCTATCAAGTTTGTACAGTAATTAGAACGGTCGAAATTTAATGATTCTGGATAAAGTATCAAACGAAACTCAAATTGAATGAAATTTAAAACACAATCGATCTATAAGTAAATAAATATCTTTGCAAAGAAAAATTGTTTTGAAATTTTTGTATAAATTATAAGTTTTGGTGTAATATCTGTGTCCAATATTTGTTGTGTCATTGTATCCCTCCTCATATAACAAATCCCGAATTGTGATGCCTATTATCTGATGAAGAACCCTTGTGCACGATTTAATTTGAAGCAAAAACAAATCTAATAATGATGATTAAGCTGTAAACGTGGAGGCAACAAATCCTTAATTTTTTCTTTCGTCAAGCCAATGGAAGCCAGGCACTGAGGAGACCTCGTGCAAGATTAGAAAATCTCATTTTATTTGAACCCTGAAAAGTAAGAGGATAATTGTTTAGTGGAGTCGTTTCATGTATTTTTCAGTTGTGGATAATTAATGTCACTGTATTATTTATTTCTGTAGTTGCAAAATTTTAGAAATATTTTGGTAGCCAAAAATTAGCATATTGTATATTAATTTATATAAAAATTATCATATCATAATTTACAATTAATTTATAAATTGCTAGGAATTGAGATGTCTACTTGGTAGATTATATATATATTAGACTCCAAAAGCGTTTTTCAATAAGAATGGCTGGTTTGATTTTTACAATTTTAACATGCATGTTAAAATGATTTTGCAGGTTTAATTTTCCCCCTTTTACAACTTTAATTTAATAAGGAGAATAATAAGAAGGTCAAAAGCTATACCATTCCTTAAAAATTAATAATGCCCGATTCCTTCTTCCATATATGAAGAAATCTTTTTATTTTGTTTTTCTTTTTTACTTATTATGATTTTCAATATGAGATTAATGAACGAGGGAGGGACAAATTGTCTGAAATAGTGCTCCTATATTATATTGAGAAACATGTAGAGTCCATCCTATATAGTAGGCTATCAATCCACCATACACCCATGTGCTTAGCATAGTTACATAAATATTTATTGGGAGCCGTACATGTTCACTTGAAAATGATATCTATAAATTAAAAAGATATAAATGTTCACTTAAAAATAATATTTATTAATTACAAAAACGCTGAACCGGTAGATAAGTGAAAAGGGTGGACGCTACCTACTCCTATATACATTGTGGTCCAATGGCAAAATCATTCGTTCCTTCAAGATAAAAACTTTTACTCAAATCAATCATGCTTACCGACATTCCAACAAAGTTTAGACAAATTAATATGCCATCATATTGAAATTGAAATCTGATATATACCTCTCGCAATTATTTGAGCTGACCGGTCCAAATCGAACATTACCTTACCTGGTTGTCTACTTCCTGGCCGTAGTCGATAGTCAACTAATGCGTGAGGTGATGATACTCATACTCATTCTCTCATGGTGGGTATTTGTCTATTTGACTAGCTCGGAGAATGAGTGAAAAATATTAGAGAAACATCATCAACGGTTCTTACGTCCGTAAATGTGTATAGAATGTAACATAGATGAAAAATCTCCAAATGTAATAAATACATTTCGGAATGTAACTTGTGGACGTTATGAATGGTTTTTCTATGAACACTAGGTATTACTCAAAATATTAGACCATTTTGAGAAATTAGATCCCCGCTTTGAGTAATGCTACGGTACTATTACATTATTAATAGTACATATTAACCAGTATTATTGCTTCATATTGTAGTTTTTAAAGTTCAAATGGCCGATCTGAACCACTCAACATGATTTTTGTATACAAGTGTTGTTCTAGACCAAATTTTATAATTTTTAGTATTTTTTTACTATTTATTTAGATTAGAAAGTGACTGAATCAAAACATATGGATTATTTAAAAAAATGTGGTCTTTTTATACATCTAGAAAAATTGTTAAAAAATTCTAGAAAATATAAAATTTGGACTAGAACAATATTAACATATGAAGATTGTATTGAACAGTTCGGATCGACTATTTAAAATTTAAAAACAGCAATATAGAGCCGTAGTACCGACTGATCCATACTATTAATAGTATTGTAGCCTCAAAACTGATAAAAAATGATAGAATAAAAGTAATGTTTGTTATGCTTATACATAATAATTATTTGAGGGATGCTAACTGTCCCCCACAAAAAATCCCCCTTAAATGTCCCCCGCGAGCATACCCTCGTCCACGTCAACTATGAACACCGAAGACCATTAGATATGAACACCCGCCAATAAGCAGTATGAACATCCGAGCGCGCTCCGATTTTCATCACGTGTTGAAATTGAATTAAGCACGTGCTTAATTTATTTTTGCATGTGGAAAATATGCCAACTCCCGTCCACGTCAACTATGAACACCAAAGACCATTTGATATGTACACCCGCCAATAAGCAGTATGAACACCCGCGCGCGCTCCGATTTTCATCACGTGCTGAAATTGAATTAAGCACGTGCTTAATTTATTTTTGCACATGGAAAATATGCCAAAAAAAATTTTTCTCCCAATTTGCATTGTTCATAGAGCTCTCAGAGGGTGTTCATACTGAATGTATCGTGGTGTTCATACCACTTGCCAACTGGTATTCATACCGATTCCAGCAGAAACAGATGGGGGACGTTTAAGGGGGACAAATGATGGGGGACAAAGAGATTATCTCTAATTATTTACATAAAGACCGCTAAAGCCATCAATTAAATATTTGTTAAGTACTTATTAGGCAAATTTCCAATATGCTTTTCTTTTTATAAATCATACATCCAAGCAGGGGGTCTAACGTTTAAACCAGTAGATCAAAATTCAATTCAACTCTCTACTAACATTCTACCAACCATTAACATTAAGTTGGTTGTTATAGATAATCATAATCATAAAGCAATAATCACTTAATCAGGGATTTTGATCTGGTCCTAGTTGTCAGCTGATATACACCTTGTCATCATCAATTCTTATCGTCTACAGACTACAGCGCAGGGTTTTGCTGCGCAGAGATTCAACAGTTCGATTTGTTTTGAGATTCGTGCAACTCAATCCCCACCCCCCTATTAGTCCTCATAGTTGGATCTCTGCGCAGCAAAATGCTGCGCAGCACAGGATGAGCACGCTTCCTCTATTGATATATTTTCAACGTGCTCAGATGAAATGGAAGGGAATGTGGATGATGACAGCGTGCTCATCCTGTGCTGCGCAGCATTTTGCTGCGCAGAGATCCAACGATGAGGACTAATAAAGGAGGTTTTGAGGATTGAGTTGCACAAATCTCGAAATAAATCGAACGGTTGGATCTCTGCGCAGCAAAACCCTGCGCTGTAGACGATAAGAATCGATCAATAGAAGAAGAATTCGTTGCTGTCGCTGTTGGTTCAATTGACAGTTGACACCCGCCATATTCTCCCTCTTTCCCTCTTTCCCTCTTCAACGACCCCCATTGATTGATGATTGATTGATTCTTCTCCCACCCAAAAATAGCCAGCTTGTGCGTGCCTTGCAGACAGACACACAGAGACGATTCCTCTTCCGTTGATCTAAAGAAAATGCGTGGCAGGGTCGATGGAAAGACGGAGCAATGCGTGGCAGAGTCTAAAGAGTCCGACTGACTGACTGACTGACCCAATTCACCCAAAACCGAATCAGCAATTTGTCAAAAGGGGGGAAAAATTGAGGAAAATTGAGGAATTGGGTTCTTCCAGGGAAGGAAGGGTTCTTCCAGGGAAGGAAGGGAGAGAGAGAGAGAGAGAAAGGGAGGAACTTTCTGCTAAGGGAATCTCTCGTTTCTCCTCCTCTCTTTCTTCTCTTTCTCCTTCAGAAAGGAAGGAAAGGAAGAAAGAAAGATTGGGGGTTGGATTGGGTTGTTAATTTGATTTCTTTGGTTTTAAACTTTTAATTCCTCACATCACATGGAGCCGTCCCCCATTAAGAGGAGGCTGTACCAAGTCTGGAAGGGCAGCAATGTATGCATTCATCCTTTCTATTCATTCATTCCCCATTTTCAATCAATCTATCTTTTTTTCCTTCTTTTTTTGCAATTTTGTTTTTGTTTTTTTCCCGACCCATAATGGTTTTGGATATGTATACATATATGCTGTTTAAATTTTGTTTAATCGGGTACCAAAAATTAATCTGTGTAAAATTATGAAACAAATTGAAGATTGATTTAGAATTGCTTCTTCTTGTTCATCATCCCTAATTATAACCTTTTTTTGTTGCATGCACTGAAAATGTCTGCAGAAATTCGCCTGCGGAGGGAGGCTGATATTCGGACCGGATGCGGGTTCTATATTTCTATCAACAACCCTGATAATCGGTCCGCTGATCGCTCTGTGCTGTCAGGTGATCACGAAAATAGTCAAAAAAGATGATTCGGGCCAAATCGACCTCAATGGGAATGGCATCCTCGGCCTTCCTGTTTTAATCATCACAGTTGTTCTTGCCATCGCCGTAAGTTCTAATCTTTGTACATTAAAATTTTCTTATCAAATGAAGCTGTATCACTTCAATTTGTTAAAAAAAAGTTTGCTGTTGAAATTGAAAATATATCAGTCTGAAACTTGGGATTAAAACATAATTAGTCGGCATCATAGTATTTCGCTGCTGTAATAATTCCAGAAACTTATCATCATGTCTATGGGCATAAGTTTCCTTTTCGGAATTTTTCGTAAATATTCTGTTGGTTTGGTGTGAAAATTGCTCTTAGTTGTTACTCAAGTTAGGAACTTCCAAGGCCAAGGGTTTGGTTCTTTCTTCTGCTTCAATTAATCTCGTTAGTTTGTTCAATGTATAAACTGATAATATCTCTTTCTACCTATGAAAAAAGAATCCGCCTTATCAGGACAGAAAGTAAACTCAAGAGTGAATATTTGAGTGTCATTTCTCTTCTCTGAGTACTGACTTAAATTTGTTGCAGGATTTGACCTTCTTGCTTATGACATCGAGTAGAGACCCCGGCATAGTGCCGAGGAACGCACGGCCACCTGAGGTAGAGGATACTGTTGATGCTACAACAGCATCGACAGAGTGGGTCAATGCAGCTAGCCCCCACTTGAGATTGCCGCGCACGAAAGATGTCATAGTTAATGGACACACGGTGAAAGTGAAATACTGCGATACCTGCCTTCTGTACCGACCGCCACGTACCTCTCACTGCTCAATTTGTAACAATTGCGTTCAGAAGTTCGATCATCATTGCCCCTGGGTTGGCCAATGCATTGGCCTGGTAACTGTTTTTTTTCTCAAGGAATTAACTCCGTATATTTTGTTTATAATGCTGAAATTTGGACCATCATTCTTTCATGAGAAAAATTTACTGTCTTTCAATTGCGGTGTTGCAAATGTTTGCAAATTGGGTATGACTTCTCTTTTCCTGAAAAGAAATTGTCATGCAGACCAGTAACACTTTCTATAGAATTTTAATTTGTTTATATATAACACTTTATTTTTATATTAAAAAAAAAAAGTATAATGCTAGCTGGGTACAGGTCTACAGCATAATAGTTTGGTACAGAAAGAATATTCTGGATTTTATAGCAAAACATTGATATGAATTTGAATATTTTATTTAGAACCAACTGGACAAGATATAAAAAACTTGAACAAGTCTTACTGCATACTTTCTAGATCGATTTTCTATTATTCTTGTTTTCCCCCCTTGACTTATGTTTCTGAAAAAATGACAATTCAACTAAAGTGCAACGTATACGTCTATCTTCAACATGCTCATTTTTGTTTCTGTGCACCTAATAATTGTGTAATATACTAGTTGTCGTGCAACAGCTTTCAATAGGTCGTGTGTCTCAAATCTTTTTGGTAAATAATTAGAGGAACCAGTTCTTGAGCTGTCATAATTTCATAAAAGAATTGAAGAAAGAAACCTCTGAGTCTCTAGTGTAGACTCAAGTAATTTTAGACGGGAAATTATGATTATAAATATGAACATTATCTACACTTGTGTTCACTTATAGATCTGCATGAAAGATGCCTACTCTTACCATGATGAAACATCTTTTAACTTTTGTAGCGCAACTACAGATTCTTCTACATGTTCATATCAACTTCAACATTTCTGTGCTTCTATGTATTCGTCCTTTCATGGTTGAACATCATAAAAGAGAGATCGAACTACCACAACTCAGTTTTGAAGTCAATGAGTGGTGAAGTCTTGTCTCTTATACTCATTGTGTATACATTCATTGCCGTCTGGTTTGTGGGTGGTCTGACGGTATTCCACACCTATTTGATGAGCACAAATCAGGTAGCATGTTCTTTTACTTTGTTTTCTACTAGTATAATACCCGCTCCAAAGCGCGGGCCATTATTTGTTGTGGATTTAAAGGAGCAATTAATGGGCATTGGGCATTGGGCGGCGTATAAAGAAGCAATTAAGGATATGCATCTCTTTGGACTGAAAATCGAAAGTACAAAATCTATATGTGAACGGACATGATTGAGCCAAATCAATTGATCTAACGGCTAAAATTTGTTATGAACAAATAGTCTTTTCAATGTGTAAAATCAACTCCTCTTTTTGTAAGGAGTAAGGATTTATACTTTAGATGTGTATCCTCTTTGTTATCATACAACCGGTATATTTAGAAGTTGTGATTTGCAATTGGAGCTGAGCTGAAGCTTCCTAATTTGAATATCAGTAGTCAGTACACATAGGTCAGTCCTGTTGTAGGTCGATTAACCTCTGCAGCTCCTTGAATAACTTTTGAAAGTTTGCTTTTAAATGAGAACATTATGAATTCATGCAAGGCTTATATTTACTGTCCTATATGCCAAGCACAGTACAAAGTCCGGTATCATTATACAAGTTTATAACGAGCCAATGTTCTTGGAACAGACTAAATTTTATGTTTTAAAAATTCAGACAACCTATGAGAACTTCCGGTATCGCTACGACAAGAAGGAGAACCCGTACAACAAAGGCACATTCAAAAATATCAGAGAGGTCTTCTTCTCCAAAATGCCCCCATCACTGAACAATTTCAGAGCGTGGGTCACCGAAGAAACACCAGAAATGGTACCAATAACTCCCCACACGGCAGCGGCCATCAACAACGTGTCTACAAAAGAGAAATTAGACTTAGAGATGGGGTACAAAAAAGGAATCGATGCAAACATTGTCCACATGCCAGCCATTTTGCAAGGCCTCGATTATAGTGCCATAGAGAGCAACTTGAACTTGAAGGAGCGAGAAGTGGATTCACCTCAGTCCTTTGTTTTCCCCCTTAACCCTCCACGTCTTGACCTGGAAAACCAGCAATCTGATGAGGGTTGTCAAAGAGAACAACAAAGTGTTTCGTTTCATGTTGAGGTTGAGGAGAAGGTGCCCCCCACATTGCCTCATCAAAATCGTACAATGCAATGAGAACTTGTGAGGTAAATATGTTGTACTCGAAATATTGTTCCATTAGCAAGTAATAACGACCATAGTTAGTCGACACACTATTAAGAATGTGCTTCATGCATTGAACTTTATTGTTTTGTTGTAGTTTCCATATAGAAACTTATACTTTATTTTTTGTTATTTTTGGTTTGCCGAATGAAATGTAGCGATCAATGCATTTATTAACCAGCATTGTACATTTGCTTGTAGGATTTGCTCTGCTTAGTCTTACGCACATACATGATTACATGAAGTGTAAATTTATAGTTTTCGAGGACTTGAAAAGAATGGTAGGCAGACTTCACCTCTCTGGAGGCTGTCAAAGATGATCTGTTCCCCCCTGGTTGCTATGTAATTGTTGCAAATTTGGGCAAATAAGTGTTGAGGTTTTTCCCCCTTCAATCCCTTGTTTATAATTAGAGAATTCTTTACTCTGGTGACTCACAAAAATTACACAGTTTTTCTTTTGCTTGGATACACAGATGAGTGGAAGAGCAAATTTGAATGACACTCCAAACCACTTTTTTTTTTCTTTTTCTTTTTCTTGTTTTTCCTTTCTCTTTCCTTTCCAAGTGTGATTGTGTTAAGTTTGGTTTCCATTTGTCTGTCCTTGTACACATTGTAGATAATTTATATGTTTTATACAGATTAAGAAAAGCAATTTTGTCATTATTTTGCACGACTAAAGTTTGTGGATCATCATGCATAATTAGACCTCCCAAAACATGGTGCCATAAAAGTATATTAGAGCTGATTGGTTTCATTCATGATATGATATGTTTTAAGTGTAATTGGTAAATTTAATGAATCTGATGTATAGAACTTGATCATACCAGAATGCAAGATAAATAAAAAAAAAATTAGCTGTGGCTGATACTGACCCTAAGTGCACTTCTACTTGTACATAACCGGTGGAAAAGGTGTACCACGAAAAAGAGGTTAACAGATTATAGCAAACGTTTAACGAAAAAGAGGTTAACAGATTAAATTTTGTATTTCCTAGTATTTTTATATAATGAATTTAATGGGAATCATAAATTGAAATTTCAGATGTGGCAAAGTATAATTTGAACCGTTAACATTTCGGATTAAAATGTAAACGTTTTCACAATAGTCTAACTCTACAAAACTACATAACTATCCCCTGCTTACTGTCACTTAAATAATACAAAGACGAGATAATTGTAGATGATCTTAAATATTTAGATAATAAACGTTACCTATTTTGATTTTAGATGCCTTTTATTATTAGACTAGCAGCATACCCGCGCCATGCTGAAGACAATTTAATTTTCATTAATACTAACAATATAACGACAAAATCTTAGTTGACTACAATGCGCTAATTAAGAAGGTAATTTCATAATCTCAATTTTAAGTTTGTACCCTTTCATACCAAATAGTTTATGATTTATTTACAACCACATTTAATTGGAACATGTGTCTTACTCATTATTTATGATTTTGCGATAAATATTAAAATACCAAATTTTGATATAGTAATATTGTAAGTTGTTATCTTGTTTTTTAGGGGAACAATATTACTCTTAAAATGTTAATCAGGAGCAGTTAATTAGAATTCTGATATTTTCGTTTCAATGAAAATGGATGGCCTAGTATTTTGATATTTTTAGTCTCTTTTAGATTCAGGGGCCGAGAGAAAAATTGATAAATGGAAAACATATTATCAAGCGGAAAAAGAAAAAAAAAAGATTATTTTTTCGTTTGACATTTAAAGGTCCGGCCCTTAGGCTTCCATTAATCAAATAGGTAACAATACAATTATATCATGTAAAAGAGGGAAACATAGGAAACATTAATGTATTCTATTTTAATTGCAGTCTACAATTGAACATTTGAAAACATATTTGGATCCAAAATAGATATCCATATTTGAAAATGTTCAATATCCAAAATAAGATTAATTATGTATCATGGATATCCAATGCCGTAAATAGTATCTGTTTCAAAAAATATGAATCGAGTTACCAAAGTAGCCTGACTATTTCTGGGAGTCGCTAGGGATAATTATAGAATTCGATTTCCAAAGAAGCATGCCTTGTTAAAAATAAATTAAGGAATGGAGAAGAGACCGACGGCAGGCGCTGAAACGATCCAACCGTTGATTTGATATTAGATTCATCATGCACCGCAGATCTGACAGCAAGTTACAATCTGGACCCTCCATTGCAGTCTCATCTAACCATTTTTCATGAGACCGCAATAGAGATCTCAATTCCTTACATGTTTTTTAATACAGAGGGAAGAGGGATAAGCAACATGTTAATTTAATTTGATTGATTTAATTTATTTATTCTTTTAATAAATTAATTTGTCATGACTTTAATAAGAATGACTAGTAAAAACACTCAAACTATATTTGAATGTTTTGTAAATGGCCTAGTAACTCAAGTGGTAGCCAACTAGGATGATTTCTAAGAGGTCATGGGTTCAATCCTCCATGGATACAAAATATCTTCTAAAAAGAAATGCGAGATGGTGGAAATATCCACTTAAATCTAAAAAAAAAAATATTTGAATGTTTTAATTATGTAATACAAAAATAACGATAATTTCCGATATATCCATTAAAACTTTCATAATAGTCAATTTCCTTATCAAGTCATCAATATAGCTTTATTCCCCATCAAAACTAACGTATTTTTTTTTATCCCTTTTCTTCATTGTATTCATTAAATATCTTTTATTACTGTCGCTTTACAATTATTTACAGTGGCAAATTTTTAAACCAACTTTTATAATGTAAATTTTCTAAAGTTAAAGTTTTAGAGTAGCAAATACAGTTCTCCATTATACGGGATATTCAATTACGTGGCAATATGATGAGAAAATTAGACCATTTTTTTATGCATGACTGTATTAACAGCCAAGAATACTTCGCGGTTCACCGACAACACTAGATGAAATTTTCAATGAAATTCTATTTCTGCAGTATGAAAATCTCTTTTTTCTAAATATAAATTATGACATTTTTCCCTCTAAAAGGAGACCAAAAAAAAAGGGATAAACCAAATTGCTACAAAAATAGCACGTATTTTTCTATTTTCTATCATGTGCTACATCTAAAATCCCATAAATATCTACGCATCTTCGCCATGACCATTATACACACCTAAATTGGTCCAAGTTGCTTCATATTCAATCCTTTTTAGTACTCTAAATTTACGCATGCCTGCTTTTAAATACTCATCATTTTTCGACTCTCAAGTCTCAACACAACCGTTTGCCTCGTCATCCAACACACAAGAAGATACTCTCAAGCCTCAACAATCGCTTGCCTCGTCAGCCAAACACAGAGAAAAAGAAACAAAGAAACCTTCAATAAACCCCAAAGAAAGGTAACGAAACAACATTATTGTATGATCATGGATGTTGTGAAGAAGCCAAGCTATAACGATAGGTTCAAGGTATTTGATTGGAAGATGGGCAACAAAGGCGTCATGGCGTGGTTGGTGAGAGCTTCATTATCATGTTGCTTAATTTATACATTGATGTGCCTGATGATACGTCCCGTCTCACACACTCCGTCTCACATTAAACTTGCCTATATAGTCAGCTCGGCTAGCTTGGCAGCATACACGCTTATCACTCTTAACCTCTGCTTCTTTTTGCCAGAACCCGAACCGAGTAGCAAATCTGCGGTCGTCCTTAAGATAATAATATGGGCAGCTCCGGTGCTGATATTTTCTGCCATCGCATCGAGCTTATGGGTCATCTTATTCCTTTACAATAAGGCGGTTACATGCAACCTGTAAATCAGTTACAATTCTAAAGAAGCACATAAAGTTCGAAACAAATGTCTTTGTTTTTTTTTTTCCCTTTTTTCAAATGTTAATTATGTTATTTTTCATATCTGGTTGTTTTTATTAATTGATGTATGTTATTTCTATTTTGCTTTAAATAGATAAGTGTAGTAGGTTATTTAATGCTCTTCTTCTTTCTCTCGATCAGATCTGTAAAGAAGTTTGATGTAATAATTCTTTTAGCATTCTAGAACACTGACTAATATCTACTGACTCGATATATATTTAGTCATGTTCCTTCCAATATTCTGTTGTTATAAACAGCTATTTCAAGGACTTGAAAAGAATGGTAGAAATGCTTCACTGTCTGGAGGCTGTCAAAGACGATCTGTTCCCCCGGTGGCTATGTAATTGTTGCAAATTTGGGCAAATAAGTGTTGAGGTTTTTCCCCCTTCAATCCCTTGTTTATAATTAGAGAATCCTTTACTCTGGTGACACAAAAATTACACAGTTTTTCTTTTGCTTGGATACACAGATAAGTGGAAGAGCTAATTTGAATGACACTCCAAACCACTTTATTTTTTTTTCTTTTTCTTGTTTTCGTTTCTCTTTCCTTTCCAAGTGTGATTGTGTTAAGTTTGGTTTCCATTTGTCTGTCCTTGTACACATTGTAGATAATTTATATGTTTTATACAGATTAAGAAAAGCAATTTTGTCATTATCTTGCACATCTAAAGTTTGTGGATCATCATGCATAATCAGCACTCCCAAACGGCCAAACATGTGCCATAAAAGTATATCAGTGCTGATTGGTTTCATTGACAATATGTCAATGTGTAATTAGTAAATTTAATGACTCTTATGTATAGTATAGAATTTGATCATACCAGGATGCAAGATAAAGTTCAAAATTTGAGCTGTGGCTGCTCTCAGTGATCAGACCAATTTATGGTAAGAAGAGAGGAGCAGCTTTATTTTATCATTTTCTAAGAAGAAAGGAGAAGCTTTATTTTGAGGCTTTTAACCTCCATCTTTTGCATAAAAAGAAAAATAGAATAATACGCGGCCCGATCTGGCAAGCAGAAGAAGTAATACTAGAAGTGTAAATCCTTACTACTAAAAAAACTAATAAAAAGAGATTGGATATTTGAGCTAGACTATTATACTAACGTTAGCATTTCGATCCGAAATGCTAATGCCTCAAAATTGTTGTTATCGTGTCCAAAATCACGATTTATGGTGCTTAATAAATTCTTTATATGAAAATATTGGGGAATACAAAATTTTTCAATTTTTAAAGTTTTCTAAGTATTTGTTTTGCATTTTTGAAAATAGCATGTACAAACATCAATATTTTATTAATATTTATGAGCTCTTTTCTAAAATTCAAAACAAATACTTAGAAAACTCTAAAAATGAAAAAAATTTAGTGTTCCCCAATATTTCCATATAAAGAATTTATTGAGCACCATAAATCATGATTTCGGACACGATAACATAAATTTTGAGGCGTTAGCATTTCGGTCCGAAATGCTAACGTTAGTATAATAGTCAAACTCTGGATATTTTGACATAAAAGTTTTATCTTTCTTAAAGAAAAAACCTCAACCATTGATTGTTTACTTATATTGATCACCACCGTCGACGTACGTTAATGTCTCGGCCCATTAAAATTTAAAGCTCATAACGGTTTTCTTAAAAAATTATTATAAGAAATAATAATTTTTTCAGCCAAATCAAAGCAAGGACTCTTAAATGGTAAATACAAATTACCTTCTAGTGTTTAGTAAAACAATGGTGTTTAGTAACAGTAAACTAAAAGCAAGATGCGGTTCGGCATATATAATTGGGTGATTCAACTTTAAATAGTTTTATAGATGCATAACTTTACTTCAAATCATTTTATATCACTTTTGTTTGGTATAAAGTGTTTTGAAGCATCTAAAACAAATTTTACTAAACCCACTAAACAAGGGTTTATTATGAAATCAATACATATGCAATTATAAACTTTGTGTCGATTCATTTAGAGATATACATAGTTATGATTAATTAACCATGCAGTGACAAAACTTGAACGACGTTAAATTGTTTGAATTTTAAAGCTGGAGATTGTTATATAAAAAAAATATATAATTTATACTTAAAAACTAGATGCCAAAAATTTGAAGTGCAAGAATAATTTCTTTCACTAAACTTAAAAACGTACCAATTTTATTTACTCACTTTAAATCTAAAAAATTGAGGAATGTGTTGTCTGATCGTGAAGTCAAAAGTTGCGCTGAGGAACTATGAAAACTAGAGTTGTAACTCGGGCTTCGTCCCGAAAGATGATACCAAATAAATAACTAAGTAAATATTTATCTTAAATAAAGATTCGAACAAAATTTTAATGTAATATAATAATACTAATAATAATGTAATAATTTATAAATATGAGCATATATAAATGTTAGATCATTTTAAAGGTTAATATTTATTTTAGACATATCATATTCATCTTATTTAATGAGTAGAGACAAAAAAATATAAGCCATTGGATTAAAGTAGATAGAGAGTTTTAAACAAAATCAATGGTTGAGAATAATGATGATGTGGCATAGCTAGAAAACTTTGAAGCTTACCCATCTTTCTAGAGTATAAATATGAAATAAACATGGCATGAACAACGAAGATCCACCCATTTTAAGTGTAAAACACAACTAGTAATTTGGTAAAGTAAATTACAACCTAATTGCCCCTACCCCCTATAATAATAATTAGACCAATAAATAACGATGATGTGAATTATTTCGGTTTCGTAAATAATTCTAAGTAATTTTTTTTTTTGAAACACAATAAAAATGTTAATACACACTAAACATTCTTCCAATAATCCATAATAAAAAAGATAAAAAGTCACATAGAGACCCCCCACCGATGTCTGACTGATATGTAGGTCCCACTTATCAGTTCGGCACATGCACATCGAATCAAACAGGCAAACAAACAAACAGACAAAACAACAAAACAACACAACATTGAGTGCTCATCCTCTGTAGCGCTGCATTGTGTAGCGCAAGATGTGAACCGTTAGATCATCTCGAGATTCGATCCAGCACAGATCTCGAGATGATCTAACGGTTCACAACCTGCGCTACACAATGCAGCGCTACAGAGGATATGAAATCCACAACACTGGCCTTTCCTGTAGCGAGTCATAGCGACCGATCTCATTCGTTTCGTTTCGTCCTCCATCGCTTCCTTTCCCTTCCCTTCCCTTCCTTTCCGATACTAGCTCAACTCAAGTGCCGAACTCAAAACCCTAGCCTACGCACCGCAACTAACCAAAAGTCCAAAACCCCTAATTATCACCCCCCACCCACTCGTCGTCCTCCGCATCGCTCGGTCGCCTTCCGCCAAGCCACAATGGGCTCCGGTACTCATCGTTCTTTATCCTTTCTTTCTTTTCTTGATTTTTTGTCGCATTCATTCTTAGCTAGGGTTTTGTTGTTTTGTCGTCGAATTCGTTGATTGTTCGTTGTTGAAAAATCGGCGTTGGCGGATGGTGATTAACTGATTATGGTGTTTTGATATATTGATCGTAGATGCGGACATGGAGGACTACGGATTCGAGTACTCCGACGACGAACCGGAGGAGCAGGATGTCGATATTGAGAACCAGTACTACAATTCCAAAGGTTGTCTATCCGTTTCATCTCATTTGCTTTTCTTTGTATAATTCTGCTGTAGTATTAGTATGTGTTGATGCCTAGGTTAAATCAGACTAAAATCTGATTCAAATCATCACTAGAATTAAGAATTTGGAAGCTCAGATTTTGTACGGTAGCGTGATGAGAATTTATGTTTGTACCTCCAATTTCCTTCTTTCCTCTTACATGAGTAAAGTAAGAAACCAAGAATAACTTGTGTTGCTATATGTGTACTCCATACGGGAATAGCCTCAGTAGTGCAGTGGTCATGATTATGAACCTGTTGTTATGCGGTCAACATTATTTAAAAAATAATTGAGAACTAGGCTGTTGGGAAGTTGATCAGTTGTGGAGAGTAAATGCTAAGCAGAGTCGGGAAGCTTACTTGTTGTTAAAATCAAAGCTGCGCTTGTATATATGTAGTTCTGACAATCGTATGCGTTACATAGTTCCGCAATTGCATTAAAAGGTCAATATATGTATATTCATGCTCACAATGCTCAAGAGACCTCAACGTATTTTTTAGCTTTTGGAATTATAACGGAAAGCAGAAAGCTGCAGATAACTCTGCATGAACATGTATATTTTGGACAAATAATATAGATATCTGATTTTTTTTGTTCTTTTTTCTCTTGATAACGTTTGTTTGACTTTGTTTTACAGTAAGTACCTTTTTAGGTTATGGAATAAGATGACATACGATTTGTCTTGGTGTCCTTTGTAGGTATGGTTGAAACAGACCCAGAAGCTGCACTTGCTGGTTTTGCTGAAGTTGTCAGCATGGAACCCGAGAAAGCTGAATGGTATAAATTAATATTAATTTTCATAATGCAGACCCATGATACTCTTTTGAAAAAGGAATAAGGAAGAAAGAATCTAACTACGTGTTGCCAATATATTTAGGGGGTTTAAAGCCTTGAAGCAGACGGTGAAGCTGTACTATAGGCTTGGAAGATATGGCGAGATGATGGATGCGTACAGAGAGATGCTTACATACATCAAGTCGGCGGTTACAAGAAACTATAGTGAGAAATGTATAAATAATATAATGGATTTTGTCTCTGGTTCAGCCAGCCACAACTTCTCACTTTTGCAAGAATTCTATCAGACCACTTTGAGGGCCCTTGAAGAAACCAAAAATGAGGTACCTTTTTATTATTGCACAATATTCCTGTGATTTCTTCTTACCTCAAATTTGTATGCCACCAGCACTGCTGGCATTTAAACCTTGGTTCTGTGGTAGCAAGGTGATGCCTTCCTTTTTTTAAAACATATCATTAATCACATGCTTAGTAACCATTACTTTTGGTAGGTAAATTGTTTTTTGTTTGATTGATGGGATTGTATTTAAATTAACATTAAATTAAAGCTATTATGTTAGACTACTGGCCAACTTACGTACTTGTAATTTGGTATCCTTATTCACCATTTGATGTGAAAAGGTCTATCTAATTGCATTATGAACTATTGACAGAGACTCTGGTTTAAGACAAATCTGAAACTGTGCAAAATCTGGTTTGACATGGGAGAGTATGGACGCATGAACAAGGTACTTACTTAATTTTTCAATATATATTAATTTTATTTATTGATAGTTGTGCTATTGTTCGCTAAGGTTTTTTCTTTTTCCTGGTTTCCTGTTAACAAAAATTGCAGATTCTGAAAGAACTGCATAGATCTTGCCAAAGAGAAGATGGTAGTGATGACCAGAAAAAGGGTACACAGCTTCTAGAAGTCTATGCTATTGAGATTCAGATGTATACTGAAACAAAAAATAACAAAAAACTCAAGGTTGAATTTTTTTTATATCTCTATTGTTTTTCTTGATAATTTGTATTTTCTGATGTTTTATTTGTGTGTCCTTAAGACTACAAATTAGGAGTTGCTAGCAATTATTTTTTTATTAAATATCATGCCATCTCTTTAACTACAACTTGATAATGTATGTTCCAGTAGATAAATATTGTCTGTTCAGGTGTTACTTTGCACTAAATAATTTATTGGTAGATCATAATCAAGACTTGTTAATCTCTTAAAGAAATTGTTTTCAGGAGCTGTACCAGAAGGCTCTTTCAATCAAATCTGCAATTCCTCACCCAAGAATTATGGGAATTATCCATGAATGTGGGGGTAAAATGCATATGGCTGAGAGGCAGTGGGCTGATGCTGCCACTGATTTCTTTGAGGCCTTCAAGAACTATGATGAAGCAGGCAATCCACGCCGCATTCAATGCCTCAAGTACGTATTTAATAAGTTGAAGATTTCCAATAGCTGGTCTGATTGTTGATTTTACACTGACCTGATTGTTTATTTTACACTATGGCCTGTATTGTGATGATTCATTTTCCATCTCTTATATTATTCCCAACTCAATATCATATCCCTATTTTATTTTGGAATTATGTTGATCGGTATATATGGATAGTTAATTGCTTTGATCTGTCCATGTGAACTATGCTCTATTTTTTGAATGGTTGCATCGCTTTAAGATTTTGGATCTATCAGCACTGCAAATTAAATAATGTAGATTTTAGATTTCTTAGTTTTACAAATGTACATCAGTTCGAGTAGAATTGGGATTGGGGCTTATTGGTTTAGATATGCTGCAATTGTGCAACTTAAGAATATAACTTCCTAACTTGCTTTGATTTTATGGTTCTGTCTTTTTGGTATTCAGATACTTGGTTCTGGCTAACATGCTCATGCAGTCTGAAGTGAATCCCTTTGATGGCCAAGAGGCAAAGCCGTAAGTGAATTTAACAACCTGAGTTTTAGATGTTTTTGTAGCATTCTTATGCTTTCAATTTCATGTCTTCCCATTTCTGAATCATTTGCTTCTCTTACCTAAGTGGCTTGGAACATTTTGAATTTTTTTATGCAGTTACAAGAATGACCCTGAGATCTTGGCAATGACAAATCTGATATCAGCCTTCCAGAAGAATGACATTATTGAATTTGAGAAGATTCTAAAGGTGTCTTTGTTTTCTGAAGTATAGAAGTTTCTCCATTTTAAGTAATCGAGGATTCTCAAGTTGATTTATTGGTGTTTTCAGAGTAACAGGAGAACTATCATGGATGATCCTTTCATCCGTAATTATATTGAAGATTTGTTGAGAAATATCAGGACCCAGGTGCTGCTCAAGCTGATCAAGCCATACACTAGGATCAGAATTCCTTTCATTTCAAAGGTAATTTAAATTCGCTTTCTTATGCTTGTCTTTTACTTGACAAAATCAGACCAAATTTTTGACCAACAAGGAATTGTAGTTTATAGTTTTTAATATTCTTATTATTGCTATATGCTTATAATACAGTTTTTAAGTGTTTTCATGTAGATATTGACCTCGATTTTAGTCCGTTTCTGAGAATCTTTAAAAAATATTTCAAATGTCTGTAGGAACTGAATGTGCCAGAGAAGGATGTCGAGCAGCTCTTGGTTTCATTGATCCTTGACAACAAGATCCAGGGTCACATCGATCAGGTTAACAAGCTCTTGGAACGCGGTGACAGGTAATTTATAATCTTATTACACTTTTTTTTTTCAAGTATGTGGTATGATTGGCTTAGTTCCTTGTGCTTTGCCTCAATTTGTATGTTGATAGATTTATGTGGCTTGTTTATTTAGGTCCAAGGGTATGAGGAAGTATTCGGCAATAGACAAGTGGAATACCCAGCTTAAATCACTACAACAGACCATTTCTAACAGAGTGTGCTAAAGAGCTGTTGTGGTGATATATTTGGGGGGGTATAAGAGATAAAGAGTTGTGTTAGATAAGGGCGCCTTGTGCTTTGTTGCGGTACAAAAGAAAATTCAAGCTGGAGTTCTCTTCATTTTGATTGTTTATTGTGGTGAATATCAGTCTTCCCAGTTTTACTCTCGTCAGTGACATGAATGTTGTCTCATAGCAGCACTGATGTGCATCCTTTTTGGTACAATCCAAGTTAAAATTTTCATGTACTGCATATATTTGCCTTAAGCCCCACCTGGTGTTAATTTCTTTGGATACAATCTTAGATTCTATATATATTCAAAATGTGATAAATTTCAGAACGCCTTTTAGTTTGTGGCCCATGATCTAGATCTTATATCTTGCAATATTGTTTCTCAAGTACAGAACAGGTATCAGAGCGCAAGTACATCATTGTTTAAGAGACAGGTCAACTTTACATCTGGGATTTGTCAAGCCAGGTTGTCGTATCAAATGGAACCAGACTGTTCTGGTAATCTGATTCCATAAAAATTGTGGATTTGTTGGCATTCTATATAATTTGATAAACAAAAAAAAAAAACTATTACTATCTGTATTATTGCGTGTGTGGCATTATTTAGTTTGGGTCCTACCTGACCAATTCGAAGTTAATGCTTGGCATTGTCAACAGCTTGTCCCTCTGAAGAACGCTACAATTAAACCAAAAACTGTACTAATGCCAGATTAGTGTTCTAAATCTGGGCAGTCTTCGGCTGAAAATTCTAAATTCGCTTGTCCAATCATGCATGAAACTGATGGTGAGGTATTTGGGCAGCGAATCACGCGTCACAGTGTGACTGTTCTCTGTAGCTTATTGAATTAAGCCCAGCTACTGCTTACTAATCTCAAGTCTCATGTCAGGAAACTGAAAGCGATGCTTGAAAGTTGAAAGCAATGCAATTATAACATAAGACTCGGAGGTCCTACGATCAGTTTGAGTCTAATTAGTTTCATTATGACTCTGTTTTCTTCTTTTATAGTTTTATTTGTTTGTATTTATCTGCATGATGACCAGGGACTGAAATTTTGCGACATAATGTCATTTTTAAATTTAAAAACAAGAAGCAAATTAACAAATCCTAAATGCTCGGTGGCATACCTACCACCTCTCCCCACGATCCTATTTTTATACGAGGTAAAAATAACAATGACTTAAAAAATGTTAGATGTAATGTTCTAGTAGTAAGCAAATAGGTCCATCCCAGATTTTATGCAATTAGGTACACTGGCATCGGGATTTTTATTATAAAAAATCATTCATCAATATTGTAATATTTTACTTGGATCTTGATTGATACATTTATACATTGAAACAAACTATAGATTCATTCACATGATAATTAACGTGAATTCCTAGCATATTCTAATTATAGCAACAACAAGATTATAAACGATGTTCTGTAAACTCATAAAATCAGCATCACATACTAATCTTGAACCATTAACCTCAATCGCTTTTACTTTAATCACCATCATTATAGATAGATGAAGCGGGGATGTGGTTTTACCCCTGAATGAACAGTACCATTCATCTTTTGAGCCGTCTGATTGAAATCTAGGGGTTCCAATTGTCTGTGCTGACGTCGGCCGATGTCATCAAATTTTTTTAACTTACCTTCCCGTTCTTTCCCATAAATGATGTAATGTTGAATAATGTTAATAGCAGGTGCCTGTCAGTTATGAAGTGTCTATTCTTTTTTGTGAGTCTTATAATAATTCTTTCATTCGAAGAAATTTTTTCATAATATATGAGAAAAAAAAGCATATATATTATCAAACAAAACAAATTTTAAATATAGATTCAATAAAAAATTATTTTAAGACTACAACCGAAAAACCCGTCCGACCCGAAACCTGACCCGACCCAAGTTTCAGGGAAAGTCAAACTAACCTGAACCCAACCCGACCCGTGTTCCAGGGAAAGTCAGACTAACCTGAACCCGGCCCGACCCGGGAATAGAGATGCAAAATCTGACAAAAAATGAAAAACCCGCCCGACCCGACTCGACCCGAACCCGACCTAATTACATTTCCAGTTGATCAAACTGACCCGATCCGACCCGACCCGGAAATCTGCCACTTCTAACTGCAACATATATACTAATGCTCTTAACCGCAACATATTATAGAGTAATACTAAAGCACACAATCCTCTAGCCCCTCTGAGAAGTGAACATTTCACGCATATTAGTTGCTGCGGAGCAGCAACAACGAGCAAGCTAGTGATAACTTCATCCAAAACCGTTCAATCTGAATCAGAGGGCCCAGATCTGCTATTGTAAATCCCTGACTAGGCAGCCGTCCATTGATCCGCTGGACCCAGTAAGCCGTGTCGCCGGCTCATAATTTATCATCAATAATAAAAAACCCAATCCAATCCTACGCCGCGGCATCATCCCATCCATCCATTCATTCTAATCCTCTCCATTTTGGTCAGGTCAACGGATAGTCATGTGTCTCCGCGTTGGAACCGCGTCGTGGGCTATATTTACCGTTCACCGCCCCCTCCCCTTTTTTACCTTTCTTACCGGATTACCTATTTACCCCCCTCCCCGTCTCGGCAAATGACAGGGGGAGCCCCTCGCTGGCCCCGCTGTCCCCGCTGTCCGGAACGGGTTTTATTTCCGGAAAATAGCGATTTGACTAAACCGGGAGGGGCAGCCGCGTAATTTCACTCCACAGCGCTCGTTAAAAAGCGAAGCGTGGGAGGAGTGCGTTTGAAGCCTTCCTTTTTCCACTCCTCGCAGATTATTCTTTGCTCTTTCTTTTTCTCCCCTCTTTTGTTTGTGCTTATCTGCAGAGAAAACAGGGCGTCAATGGCGGATCAGCTCACCGACGACCAGATCGCCGAGTTCAAGGAGGCCTTCAGTCTATTTGACAAGGACGGCGATGGTTAGATCGCGCTTTATCTCCCCTCTCTCTCTTTATTTATTTATTTATTTATTATCTTTGTTCTTTGTTTTCTAGGGTTTAGGTTTAGATTTGGCGTTGTTTATTACGCGTCTTGATCTACGTGACGATTAGGTAGGTTTACATCTAGATCCGGTCAAGATCGCGCGGTATGAGAGTGCTAGGGTTGATTTTGTGAGTAGAATGTTGAATTGATGTTTAGATTGGTCGTATCTGTCCTCCAATGATTGCTTAGAGTGGATAATGATCAGATCTGTTGCTTGATCTAGCACGGATCTGTTAGATGCATCTTATTTTTCAGATCATATGTGTTGATTTGATCTGGCGTGGTTTTTAATTCCGCTGGTCAAAATGTAGCTGATTTGCCTTTGGAACCACTTCCTGGTTCCGTAAATGGAACTCGTGGTTGTCGATTTGGTGTTTGAAGTTGTTATATGGTACAACCATGGTATTTTGGTAAATTATGGATACTTTGTATGTCATAGCAAATTGAATCCAAGTGTTCATCTGATTGCAAATGGTATCTGCTTTGTAAGCAGTGAAAAGTATCATGCATCTGTTATTGGGGGGGTTGTCATTACAAATTGCATCTGTACCGTGTTGTAGATCCATGGATCTTGCATTTTATTCTTTGAGCTGGTTAGCTAAGTCTGTCATCCATCTTTACATCCCTCTAGATCAGCCGATCAGGGCTGTCTTGATGTTGTTTATTCAAAAGTAATTGTTATTGTTTGTAGTAAAAGTTATCATTGTTAAGGAAATGTTGTTTCAAAAATTGCTTCGGTTGCTGGTCGGTGCTTACTGAGAAGAAAACCCTGCATGATAACACCTATGATATATGTGAGATAGTGAAACTGTTTAATTGTGTGAAGTATTTTAATTAGAAATGCTTTTGATCCATGTGCTGATGAAAAAATGTCAAAATTTATTGTAACTCAACAGGTTGCATCACCACCAAGGAGCTGGGAACCGTGATGAGGTCCCTTGGTCAGAACCCAACAGAGGCTGAGCTCCAGGACATGATCAATGAGGTTGACGCTGACGGCAACGGCACAATCGACTTCCCTGAGTTCCTCAACCTGATGGCCCGCAAGATGAAGGACACCGACTCCGAGGAGGAGCTCAAGGAGGCCTTCCGTGTCTTTGACAAGGACCAGAATGGCTTCATCTCTGCTGCTGAGTTGCGCCACGTCATGACCAACCTTGGTGAGAAGCTCACTGACGAGGAGGTCGACGAGATGATCCGTGAGGCTGACGTCGACGGTGACGGCCAGATCAACTACGAGGAGTTTGTCAAGGTCATGATGGCCAAGTGATCCAGTTTTTCTTTTGTTAAGTTTCGTGTGATTTCCAGTAATAATTGGTATGTTAGTTTTTGTTATGTATATCAATTGATGGGTACCTTGCTTGTTTCCACCCCCTTCTAAGAAATTCGGACTTTTGTCTCCTGTTGTCCATCTATTCTCTTTCTTTTCTTTTGGATTTGTTCTTGGAGTAGCTATTAATGAGAACTTCGTTTTGTGAAAAAAGCCAGCTTGAATTTTTATTTGCTAGATGGCTTTAAGTGGTTATTTTATATTCCTCTCTTTCAAATAGAAGTTAATCTGTTTGGTTAATTATGCTATGTTATATGCTCTCAGCTAAATTGCCTTGCTTGTGTTCAGGTCTATTGTGATTTGTTCATACTGCACGTGCTTGTTTGAAATTAGATGTGGTTTGCAAATTCTAGTTAGGAGCATGCGTAGTGTAATGATAGTGTGTTATGACTTGGAAGACTCTTGACTTGAAGCTTGAGTACCAGTGATGTGATCTCCAAAAGTTTGGTGAACTGGTCGTTTTCTGCTTGCAGATTGATCATTTGGTTTAGTGTCGATTTTGGTCAGCTCTTGTTAGATTTCGTCCTAGAGAAGGAAGGTGAACTATTGCAACTCTTTTAAATAGTTCAAAAAAAGGATGTTACAGTTATCAGTTATGAAATTATAGGCAACCATTATAAATAGAAAAAGGGACTCAAGGAATATTGAGATCGTAGTTTTCTGCACTTTCTGCGGATCTCTTTGCAGGAGATAACATTCTCTTTTCTGTTTTCTATTATAAATAGAACAACGAATCAAGTTTGGTCCCTATTCGCAGGCATTTCGAACTTCCCTAATTGGACGAAACGAGGGATGCACTATACATTACTGTTGTTCCCACGAAATCTGGTCTCTACCTCTGATATTGCGCAATTAATTGAGACGGGGGATATTGTACATAATGTAACGTGCAAATTAATGATATTTATTTATCTTTGAGCCTGATTCTGATATTGGATTAGAAAAATTCGTAACGTGTCCATAAGCCCCCACCGGCACTGGTCTATCTTATGTGAATTTTTCTTTTTTGGATTATAGATTGAAATTTTTTCTAGTATGTTTTTTTTTTTTTTATTTATTGCTTTCCTTTAAGATTGGATATGATATTTTATATACGAACAAGGTTACATCTCAAAGATGAGAAATTGACAAATATAATTGAAATAAAGATACCATATATTCAACATGAATAATGGATTACAAATTTAATGTGCTACACATACATATAACATTTTAAGATCAAAATTTTTTTCATGTTGTAAGTAAAGTGTGATGGCAGCGGATGTAACATTTAAGATTAGAATTTTTTTTTACATCGATAAGGTGAAAAATATTTTAGCAATAAGTAAAGTAACTCTTATTTAATTATTAAATTGATTATTGTTTTCCAATAAATTGCTTATATTTGAAGATAAATTATGTATGATATAAAATTATACAAGGTGGGGTCCGATTTAATTTTTGAAATGAGTTTCGAAAATTATTCCATAATAACCTGACTTAACCGGTAACATCTAGGGCTGGGAGAAACGTTTGTACCTCGTAATTTGCTCGAGTTCAATTCCATCTGAGCTCAATTTCGATTTAGCTCGATTCGATTTTTTGTCGGCTCAAGTTCGATTTAGCTCGGCTTGGTGTTTTATTGCTTCGATTCGGATTCGATTCGTAATAGCTCGATATAAAGTAATTTGCATATATTTTGAACTATTTTGTCAAAATTGTTTATAATAATATACCTTTTTTATTATTTAATTAACAAAATATGCTTATTTTATCGTTAAATTTGTAAAATATAAAGTTTTTTAACCATAATTTATTATAAAATTAGTAAGAACATAAATAATTAATTTATAGTATTGAAGAATGACAAAATAATATACTTATTTTAGCTCTAATTATTTATGGTAATATAAAAAATAAATATAAAATTATAACAATTGAGCTCGTATGGAGCTCGGAGCTCGATTCGAGTTCGAGCCAGTTCAATTCGGTTTAGTCAGTTCGATTTTAGCTCAAGTTTGGTTTAGCTCCAGCTCAATTCAATTCAAGTTCAATTCGATTCAATTTGTTTACAACCCTTGACATCTTCGAAAAAAATGACTTGAGACTTAAGACCTGGGAGCCCGAGGCTACTGCCATAGTTAATCGAAAGAGTTAAAATTAATTTAAACGGTTGAGATTTTTAGATTTTTTTTATTTTTTTTGGAAAAAGAAAGCACCAACTGTGTGGCGCCAGCCTTCATTACTTTTTGAAAGCTCAGTAGATACTACATAGTCTATTACATCTGCCATAGAAACTAACTATGGCAGTGGATAAAAATCAGAGTCGGGTGGTTTAGGCGGATTAACACTGTTTGTGTACATCCATTAGGACTGAAGCGTCAACTGGCACTGAAACTGAATGGTCAAGTTCCTGAGCATGGCTCATTGAAGCAGCACTCTTCTTATTTTGTCAAAAGATGGAGAAACCAGTTACCAGCAGCAGCCCTTTGTGTCCCTATTAATGTGACTGCTTTCTGTCAAATCAATGTAAACTCTGGCTTTGCTACTCGAAATTAGGCGCCTGCAGAGAAAAACTATTCTCAGAAAGCAACAAAGAGCCGTGCAAGTTTGCAACTCGAAACAATTGCTTTGTTTACACCAAAACAAAGAGGAAAAAGAAATTGTTCATCTGATAATATAGAGTTGGTCGGGATCAAACATCTGGAGGCAAAGCCAAGCCTAGTAAGGTATTGATTCACTCCTGGATTAAATTTTTTTGGAGGAACTTTAACTGACTTGAAGTACTGATTTTTTTTTTTTTTTTTTTGAGAAATAAGTACTGATTATTAAAACATCTTCGTGTGCTGGAAATTAAGTTTTGTGCATAGTATGATATGGATTTGTATCTTCTGAATTTGACAAATTAATTAATGTTGAATACCTTAACATTGTGACAGAGAGATTACAAATATGGTCCATGGACTATGGAGCCAATTCCGGGCCAAACGGGCCTGTATAAAAGTATGATATAACACAGAATAGAAAACAAATGCGAGTTGTCTGACATTGAGGAGCCCAACGGCCCAAACCCATAACATAAAAAAGGCCCATCTGAGAGAGATTGTTGCATTTAGACTTCAGTCAGTCCAGATAAAAACTATTCTAGTTGAATTTTGCCAACAAAATTATTTGCTAAGACTGTTTCATATAGGCCCAAAATGTTCCAAAATGAACATTTTTTTTTCATTCATTTCACAAGTTGGACTGTATACAATCAACAAAAAAGATAAATTAAAAAAAAAAAAGCTTATTGGGCTAAGACCCTTGTTAGGTCTAAACATGTAATTAATCTCAGCATTTCACATTTTTTTTAATATTCAAGTCAGCTAGGATATATATTTTCCTTTGAGATACCAAAACATGAACTGGCTATTTAATGTTTCAACAAGTACAAACTCTGGTACTTTTGGATGGATATAGAATAACAATTTTTGGGTTAGTAACTATTTTATTTACTATTCCATGTTTGAATGAAAGAATAGTGTTTCAAAAGAACGGAGTTAGTAGTTATTTTACTAACCCAACAAAAAATTGGTTTAGCTATTCCTTCAAATCTTAAATTAGTGGTTGTTCTTACTAACCCATCAATTCATCCAAACACACCCTCTATGAATTGGAAGTTGGAACTATGAAAATAATTTCATATCTGGAACTCACCAACCCTAAACCAAAAGGTTTGTCATTTACGCATTTACCATCATAAATTCCAAAATAAAAATTATGAATACTGAATTCAACGACCCAAATTTACGGAGCAATTTATCTTTTTTCTCTTGCACATGACAATATGACAGACAGACATGAGAGAACAAAAGATGGATGGGGTTAACGTGTGGCACTCTTTCATGCTGTAATTAAACCGACCACATGTGGTGGAAAGGTTTTTGATTCAAAGTGGATTTCAAGTGCCATTATTTGATTATTTGATTCATTTCTTTAGAGTTTATTTTCCAAAGGGAGCATTCTGTTTTCACGTGGGCATGTCTGTAAATAAAACCTAGAAGTTATAATTTATAAACCAAACCAAGTGTGTATTCTCTGGAAATGTAGAAGAATAATCATTGATACATTCGGCTGTTTAATCTTTGTTTAACATGTTTTTTAGGGTTTTTATAATTAAGCACTTGCTTGCCATTCATTCACCAGAAACTGGATTTTGCTGTTGTTTATTTGTTTATTAGACTGACAATCACATGGATATATACCTCCAAAAAATCAAACATTGTACGTGGTTGATTTGATGCTTCCTCTTAGGATCATAATGACTTAAAAAAAAGTGATTTAATCCTTACTCCTAATTAATAAGAGGAGATTGGATTTTTTTGATATATAAGTTTTATCTTCCCAATAAATAAACCTCGGCCATTGATTGTTTACTTAGATTGATCACCACTGTTGACGTACTTTAATGTCTCAACCCATCAAAAACTTAAGGTCCATATCAATTTTTTCAATTTAAAACACATTACATATTATCTTAAAAATTTATTATAAAAAATAATAATTTCAGTCGAAAGCAAGGCGTATGCTCTTTACTAGTAACATTAATGAAAGAAAGAAAGAAAGAAAGAAAGAAATTGTCATTGTTTTCGTTCTACTGTTTAATTATGCATTGATCCCTAGGAATTAAAATTAATAAGTTTTAGTTTATGCAATCATGACATTACATTTCAATATGGTCAAGAAATTGATTCCTATAATTTTTTTTATATGTTTAAGAAATGGATCATGATCTCAGTCGGTGGTCTCATAATAAAAGTATTTGTGGCACTCAAGGGAACAAAAACAGCTTTCTCAAGAGTGTAATCTGAAACTCCACTTTGCATTGTTTTTAATATATTAAAGTGATTACATCATTGTCATAATGTGCAAAATAAATAATATATATACGTCTTGATAATTAATTAAATCGGAGATATGCTTTAAAATAGGTGTTTTTTACAGCAGAATTTTTAAATTTTTTGTTTAACCTCGGATTGGATTTGCGCGAACAAGTTATTCAATATTCACTGTGCCATTTAATAATTTTGATACCGTTGTGTTAGTATTCATACTAAATGTGTCGATATTTAAATTAACTCATTAAAATATTCAACTTACTTATATAATATACTTAACACACTAGGGCTGTGTTCGGATTCGTGGGTACGAGTGGGAATGGGTATTTCCCAAAGGAAATTTTGTGTACCCGTTCGGACATGCATTAGGCTCAATTAGAAAGGGAATGGGTATGGGTTTGAGTACCCAACAAATAGCACAAAATGACATTGTTCCCATGGGTTAAATACAATTCACTCGGAGTGAATTTTCATTTTCCCAGTTGTGATGGGAAAGTGGTTGTTGGGGGCATAATTACCCAAACCCAAGGATTCAATTTATCTTGTACCGTGTTCGGTACACTAGGAAGGAAATGGGTTTGGGAATAGGTTTTGCTAATAGTTCCTATAGATGTGACAAATGTTGGGAAAAAAAAAATTCAGTCCAACTGAATTATTTTTTTTCCATGGATTTAGTGTTGTTTGGGTGAAACTTTTGAGTAAACTAATATAAACCCAACATTTATGGGAATGTGCCGAACAGGTCCTGTATAGAAACCCAAAAATAAAAAAGTTTCCCAAACCTGTCCCATTTGTACCCAGTTCACCGAATGGGCCCTAAGTTACATAATAAAATCGGACAATTTTATAGAATACCGTACATTTTGAAATCATCAAACAAAATGCCCTCCTTCTAAATTCTTTGCCAATATACCCTTGTGGGGCCCAACTATGCACCCCATTTCCTTCCCTTAACTCTCCCTCTTGTTTACTTCTAATCCGAAATATTTTTATTACTCAATAGATCACTTAAATCATATCACCAAAGCAATTAAATAAATTATTACAAGAAAACAAATATATATATACAAATTTTGCGTGTCCAACAGAAAACAATTTATCGTTTTTTCGCTCTATATTATCAGTATATAAATTATTTTATTAGCATGCAGTTTTGTTCTCAATTTATATATTATTGCTAGAGGTGGCAGAATGTCGGGTCGGGTCGGTTTGACCAAATGGAAAATGTCGGGTCGGGTATCGGGTAGACGGCGGCCAGCATTTTTTCGGGTCGGGTCGGGTTCGGGTCGGGTATTGGGTTGGTGTCTGCCGGCATTTTTTTCGGGTCGGGTCGGGCGGGTTTTTGGGGTTTGGTCAAATTTTGCACCTTAATTCCCAGGTCGGGTTGGGTTCGGGTCGGGTTGGGTCGGGTTTGGATCAGCCTGACTTTCCCTGGAACACGGGTTGGGTCGGGTTCGGGTCGGGTCGGGTCGGGTTCAGGTCAGTTTGACTTTCCCTGAAACTCGGGTCGGGTCAGATTTTGCCGCATCTAATTATTGCATCAGTATCTTAATAAAATTTGATGGCTTTTCATTAAATCAGCAAAACAAAATATATCTTTCTTATTAAAATTTTCCCTCACATAAAATATTTGATTTGTCACTTCCCCTTCTAAAATAATTACAAGCTTATTATTTTTTTTATTTTCTGAAACATAGTTAAGATTAACATAAACATGGTAGATTAAGCTAATAATATGCCAAAAGAACATTCTTGTGAGAGGTTGAAAGTTGTTAATTTCTTTAAGTCTATTAAGTGTATTAACAATTTTTTTATAACTTATTATATATTGCGTTGTCAAGTTTATGCACTTAATTTTGTGCTTTCTTTATGCTCACTTATTTATTTTAGAATTGAAATATATGATTTATTTGAAACTTTTGTGAGCAAATCGTATGGTCATCGAAAAGAAAAAAGGTTACCAAAATCCCCCAAAATTCCATGGAAATCGAAATATATTGGTCAAATTTTGATTTATTTTATTGGCACCGGTGATACATGAAGTGAATGTTATATATATATTTTAAATTATATTATTTGACAAACAAGATGAGATTTCTTGGTATATACATGTTTATTAATACACATAAAGTTCCTTGCTCCTTTTATATACTTGAAACATAAATGTATTAATTTATTAATTGTTGTATTGACCGGACATGTAAGTGCTTTTTTAACCTTTTAATTGAGAAGTAAAAAGAAGGGAGAGTGAAGGTAAGGGAGTGGGGGTGTCTAGTTGGGTCCCACAAAGACATTTTGGCAAAGAATTTGAAAGAAGGGCATTTTGTTTGATGTTTTTAAAATGTAGGGCATTCTATAAAATTGTCCTAATAAAATCAATAATCTGAATACATACTTATTTAATATGAATACCAATAGAGTCACATTTAGTATCGATTTTAATATCTTTGTAACATTTTTCTATTTAAAATTAGCCCAATACTAAGTACTATTTCGTGGCAGTGCATACCTAAATACCCTAAATAAATGTGGCTACTTGAAGAAGAGAGGCAGAGTTGGTAGGCGTATTTATTCGTACACGTTGGAAATGAAAAAGATGCAATGATAAGACAGGGAAGAGAATGGTCAAAATGTGGGGAAGCAAAGAAAAAAAGAACATGTATGTAATGGAAGGTGAAGTGTACCCTCAAAAAAAAAAATGGAAGGTGAAGTGAGATGCACGCAAGTGAGTCAAGTGCACTTGCTTCTTGTAACCGCAGTAATTTTCTATTTCTGTCCTTTTTCATAGGGTACGGTAATGTAGATGCATGTAACAAAGAAGAATCCCATGTGTTGCATATTTTAGCTAGAGAAATATTAAAAAAACCGTCTATACATCCGCATTCATACGGAATCAAACAGATATGTATCAAAATATAATTTATTGGATGTTACGAACGGTTTTTCTATAAGTATGAACACTAGGTATTACTCTTTTAGCTATGTAAGAATTCACAAATAATAATAATAATAAAATCTTTCACCCAAAGTCCCAAATTGAATGTTTGTATGGAAAAATGTAAAAAAAATAATAAAAAATAAAGGTATTAATTGACATTGAAAACAGTAGGGATTATTTCTGATTGTTCAATTATCATGATTGAATAAACAGTGAAATAATTTTCATGCTCACTTGATGAATTAACACGGAGATTTGTCAATGATTTAAGCTTTCCTCCCTTTTCTAGAATAAAGTTAATAATTAATAGGAATTAATTTGATTGAAGCAGTGAAATTGAATTTTCACAGAATAAGACAGTTACTGGTCATTGGTCATACTTTTGTGATCAATTTATTAAATCTATTAAAATAATGAAAATTAAGCTGGAGTGTAGGATCAACTACAACTGCCCCAATTAAAATAAATAAAAGTGGATTACTTTTGCAAATGCAGATCTAAGACTTTAAATATTAAATAAAACAAAAGAGGCTAACTTTGATAATAAAAAAAATTTTAAACAAAATAAAGGTAGAATAAACAAGAGAAAAGCAAAATAAAAAAATTGCACCAATTTGTGTTGAGGTCTATGTAGCACGGGTGCGGGTGCGAGTATCGTATCGGATACGGTGCGGGTGCGGCGATACGGGAATTTTTTGAAAACTCGGATACGGCGGAGCCTATCTACAATAATATATATATATATATATATATATATATATATATATATATATATATATATATTATATAATAAATAAAAAATATATAACAAAGTTGTAACGAGGATTGAACATAGATAAGAGAAAATGTATTCTGTCACAAAAAGGTGCATGGCGCAGTGGCGAAGACTCCATAGCCGTGCTACTCCCACCCGTGTTCGAATCCCAGTTGAAGCAATTCACTTTTTCAAGTGCTATTTTAGCAATTACAGTGGATCAGATGTGGCGGAGACTGTGCAGCTCACCATTCTCATCCGGAAACGCGCCCAAAGCAGTATCCCAACGTATCGGGAAGTGTCAGAAACGTATCGGAGGACGTATCTTGACCGAATTTTGCAGTCAAAGTTGTCAGGATACTCCGATACGCCAGCTGGAGTATCCGGTGCGAATCGCACGCGTATCGCACACGAATCCATGTCGGATACGTATCCGATACGTGGTGCGGCTGTATGTACACGTATCTGTGCAGCATAGGTTGAGGTACATCATATTCATGGGGTCTCAATCTCATGCCCAATATGTGTACTATAAGTCCCGTAAACAATTCAATCATCACATTGACATATTTCCATATTCATTGTAAAATCCAAAATAAACCCAAAAAAAATCAACATTCAACAGTGATTCCCTGTATAATGTCTTCACCTTTTCTAGAAACAGTAACGCAGAAAATTAAATCAACACATATTTAATCCAAGGGACCATATGAAAAGGATGGACAGCATTATATTCCAGCTCATAAACACACAAATCTATCCCACCACCAAATTTCTTTTTCACAAAATAAAACCAAGCAAACTGGACCCGGATAGAATAACAACTGTATATGGTATTATGATATGAGGAACTCATACGTCCTATTATTCTATTAAGGATAACAGGACTCTGTTATTCTCTGCTGGGCCGTCGGATTAAAATCAACGGATTAGAATGGTATAGAAAAGGTCCCTATTATCTAAATTGGGTCTATCAGATCTGTCCGTTTTGATCTGACGGTTGAAGTCGGAATAACAGGATGATCGTGATCCTGTTATTCCCTTAGAATAACATATGAGCACCTTATCCATGCCTAATCAAATCTCGCATGCATACATATTTAGGCCCCTTCAAAAATGGGCAATGGGGTAAGGAACTAATTAATTGATGCCATTTATTTACGGTAGAGGTGGCAAATGTTGACCCGACCCGAAAAACCCGCCCGACCCGACCCGAGTTTCAGGGAAAGTCAAACTGACCCGAACCCGACCCGACTCGACCCGAACCCGACCCGACCCGAATTCTAGGGAAAGTGAGACCGACCCGAACCCGACCCGACCCGTGTTCCAGGGAAAGTCAGACTGACCCGAACCCGACCCGACCCGACCCGACCTGACCCGACTCGAGAATAGAGGTGCAAAATCTGACAAAAAACGACAAAAAAACGACCAAACCCGAAAACCCGCCCGACCCGACCCGAACCCGACCCGAACCCGACCCGACCCGACATTTCAGTTGGTCAAACTGACCCGACCCGACCCGACCCGACCCGACCCGACCCGACCCGACCCGACCCGAATCCGAACCCGACCCGACCCGAGATTCTGCCACCTCTAATTTACGGGTTTTGAGGAGTAACACACACGCAACTATTTAATGCCTCTTGCAAGTGCAAATGTGCTTGAATTGAATTGATTTTGATTTGATTTGATTCTCCATCTTTCTTAATTTTTGGTTCTTTGCTTTTTGGATAGATGAGATGACACAAACAAACTGCATTTTTGCTTCTCTTTTAATTTACTTCTCCATATCCGGTGCCGCATTTTTCGGGCGGTGTGTTTTAGATTGTACCAGGTTTCTTTTTGTGTCAATTCTTTCATCTTTCAAAAAAAAAAAAAAAAAATAGTACCTATAAAATGCATTTCAGATAAATTGATTGGAAAAATAAATGAGACACCTCCTAGTTTTATTTTTACATTATGAAAAATTGCTACATATTCTTCAAATCAATATTTTTTTAAGGACCAACCTCGTACATAAAGAATCAGTCTTTGGTTTAGTGACTAAGTACAATGTTTTATGTGTGGGAGGTTGTGGGTTCGAAACCCGGATGAGGTCTTTTATAGACATTTAAATTTGAGTGGTTTGACTCTTATCTTTATCTCAAAAAAAAAAAAAAAAAACCAAGCTCGTATATAAGATTAATTAGGCCCATATATATTACAATATAAAATATTAAAATATAACGGCGAAAGTCAAAATATTGACGTTTGATTTTCTACAGTTACATCTATTAGTAGAATGCTGACTTTGATATCTATTAACCTTGTCATAAAAAATTAAAGATACACCTTACAAGGGCGAATCCATTGACGAAATTAATATATTGACAACTTTAATAACCAGCTTTTATAAAATACTATTAAAAATTCTTAAAAAAAATAAATATGAATTTACTGTGTTTCAAGTATCATCAAATTTGGATATCGTTTGATCTTATATGAAAACTCACTGAATTTAGACCATTGAAGCTGTCAGGGTATTTCGATGATCATTGATAGAATATCAAATGACCTTCAAACAAAACACTATTAGCAACACAATGAAGCTATAGATTCAATAACATATTTACCAACTTTTTATTTTTAAATTTTTTAATAATTTATTTGAATATTGTTTGTCAATGGATCCTTCAATGTTGTCATTTCTGATCCCATATTTGAAACAAAAAGTTCAAAAAAAGAATTTTACCCTTGGCTGCTTTCAGTCACTAACCTACTGCTACCGACACTGGTAACATTTATTTTCTTTTTTTAAAGCATTTAGTACTGTTTATTATTAAAGAAAGAAAAGCAATAGAGGTGTAGTTCTAAATTAAATGAAAACGTACATATTACTAGTGTTTGTTAATAGTTCAGATTTCATTCAATCGTGTCATCCGGAAACTGGAAAAAAAAAAAAAGAAAAAGAAAAAGAAATGTGTTTAATTGATTGTCGGTGCCACATAAAACATAAAATATTATTTAAAAACCTTTTTCTCTAAAAAAGTAAAAATATATTATCTCAAAACCGCGTTTATAAACAATAATCCTCCAATAATAAATCTTTTCACCTAATATTTACATTTTGTTTTTTCAGACAAGTGGGTGCGTTCATTTAAGTATTTAACAGTTAACACCTTACAATGCTGTTCTCAAAAAAAAAAAAGAAAAAAAGAACTCCTTACAATGCTCCACTTGGGCTCCGCAACGTACGCTTCTTTATTAATCTGTTCTTTATTTCGTAAACACTGTTTTGATTCGTTTCAGACGTCTGCGTGCAAGTCCAAATGACATACCCGCACAGGATTAAGGTTTCAGGTAAAAATAATAGAATATATTATACCCTCGCTCTTGGAAAAATATATACTTTCCCGGACCCTGCTATCGCCCCCGCATCATGTGATACGCTAGCAAAAAGTACAAAAATATCTCATTTTTTCTAAAAAAATTTACAAAATTAACTCAACCTTGAAAAATATTTATGCAAATGTACATGAAAAATTTTACGAAAATATACCTCCAACTCTCAAAATTTTACAAAAATGACCATCCGATCCACATGTCACCTCATCATAGAGTTGTGGGGGCAAAGTTTGTGACATAATATTACTATAATATTACTGTCCAAAGTGTACGTACAGGAAGTTTACTTTTACACCAAATTATAATTTGTGCTCCATTGATAAATTTCCATCGAAAAAATTTGTGAATTAGTTGATTCATGATCATCATCCATATAAACATAGCATCATACTCAAACCCGTTATTTTGACTTTATGAGAATGATTTTAATTAAAATCCGCTCATTTCATTATCAGTCCGTCTGAAGATTAATTAGACCATTTATTCTCACATTTCCAACCAATAAACAACTTTTACCATGTATCTCTGTATTAATTATATCCCCGTCTACATCAAACGTTGTCAATAAAAATAGCCAACTTCACCAATTTTTTTTTATAAAATTATTTAAAAAAGTATTAAAAAAATATTTTCCCTCGTATTTAAAAAATTATTAGTCAAACTTATTTAGAATATTTGAATGTTAGGTGCTTGTGTAAGACTACATATACAGAGAGTACTATTGTTTTCATCACTAAATCAAAAAGTCTACATCTCATTATTTTTTTTTTGAGTAAAAATTGAAGTCTGAAATATAAAATTTAAATATCACTAAACATATGCAAAATATGTAACTGACATAGACTAAATTATCCTATCAACAAACATACGTTTATTATATGTTAATCTTCATTTCCTAGTGGATTTTGAATATTTGGTTGAACCGTTACAGACTTTGGAATTCTAATGATTATTAAACAATTAATAAAGTGTAATAATTCGGGTAATAAAACCTAATCAATAATAAGCTTCAGTTGCACCTGTCAGTTCGGCTGGATTAGCTTCCGACCTGCCATTAATTAGAGATTAGATGTGTAAGCATTATTAATAATACTAGAGCTGTAACTCGGGCTTCGCCCCAAAAAGTGGTATCAAATAGATAACTAAAAATTTTATAGTATTTTAAATATATATATTAAACAAAACTTGAAAATTTTTTTTTATTTTTAATGTAATTAGGTAATAATAATGCAATAATTTATAAATAAGAACATATATAAATGTTGGACCATTTTAAGGATTAAAATTTGTTTGAGACATATCACATTAATCTTATTTAATGAGGAGAGACAAAAAAAAACATAAGCCATTGGATCAAAGTAGATGAAAAGTTTCAAACAAATCAATGGTTAATAATAATGATGATGTGGCATAGTTGAGGTGCTTGGAAATCTACCCCTCTTTATGGAGTATAGATTACTATTAGTTTTGTACTAATTACAATTATCGTTATATATATATATAAATCTGTAATTGTTTAATTTATCGGTTTATATATCATTGTTTGGTCAGATGTCCCTTCTCTTTTGTTCTTTCATTAAAATTTAAATCTAATATAAAGGTGCAATTAATTAATTAAAAACACCAGTATAATATAATACAAAATCATAAGGAGAGCTATCATGCATAATAGAAATTAATTATATATAGGACGGCTTGCTGTGCCAAACTTATTCCAATAATTATGTAATTAATGTATCCAACCAACCGGTTTAGAGAAAGTTATACGTGTTAACATAACAGTGATAGTTCTGATTTTATTATTATCCATTGTTATTTTTTTATTTGGATTGATTTTTTTTAGTAGTTTATCATCATTTAAAATGAGCTGCTTAATTAGACTGTCATTTTTGTCTAAAAAAAATATTAATAAAATTGTACTACCTATGTCCATGAATAAAAGAATTTTTAGGAAAAATCAAAGGAATTAGTGGAAAAGTGAAATTACTTTTATGCCCTCAATTTGTAATCATTACATAAATTAAATAATATATATAAAAGGGTAATCATAACATTGGAAAACAAGTGGATTCAAACAAGTGAATAAAAAAAATAAAATAAAATCAGTAAAATTCATTTAATTGGGGACAAGTTGTAAAGAGTATAAATTCATTTAATTGTGGACGGAGATTGTATTATGTAATCACATTTTCTTCAAAAGAAAAATGATTAACTCAGAAGAAAAATTATGAAGTATTTATAGCCATACAAAAAATTTGTGAAACATCACTATCATGAAAAAAATCCTATTAGCCAGAAATTTGGAGGAAACAGTCAGTCGAACAGTGATACAGGGGCACGAGTGACACTGTAAAATATTGGAGCCGTTAGTTCCCGGTACAGCTTCAACAGTACTGTAAACACAGTAGTGGTACGGTACTGGTACTGGTACACAGGTAACACAGCACATACTGGCATCATCTGATTATTATTTATTATACCTCCCACCAAAATCCCACAACCATTAATAATTTCCTCATCATATCATCATCTCCAGTTGCTCTCAAAATGTCAACCAAGTTGGGTATCTTAGAATTTTTTTTTTTAAATATCATAGAATTAGATGAGTTTCAGTTTCAGATCTTTGTAGTTTGTACAAGAGTAATGGGTAAAGTCCATTTTTTGTTGTTGTACACTCATCTACCGTAATTTTAATTAACATTTATCATTTTTAATGAATATTTATGTATTTCTGACTAATAGATATTATTTCTCAGTGAACAGATACAATATTACTGATGCACCGCATTCATATCTGCATTTTATCAGACTTGCACTTTTATTTTGGCCTAAAATTTCTAAGTTCATATGTATTTAGGCAGTAGAATGTCTAGATCCTAGTTACTTCTTTACTTTTGTTTGAATTTCAAGTAAATTGGGCTTTTGGAGCTATTTGGACATGATTCGGAGCGTTGAACGATAAGATGGCGTTGGAACGCACTATCTGCGGACCGCAAGCCCGTTACTGCGTAGACTGCTTTCTGTTTTGATGCCCTAACCTATTTAAGGCGGTTTTTTAGACATCTCTGGGGATCTCTCACAACCCTAGCCGCCTTTTGACATCCAGAAACCAGAAGAGAAGTGAGGATTGCTTGTTTCATCATCCCTTGAAGGAGTTTTTGAGAGATTCTTCCTCCAAGTTGAAGATCGAGTCGATTCTAGTTCTTCTTCGGTTCTTTTGCATCATGAACTCTTTCTTTTCTTTATTTTCTTTGTTTGCTTTTGTCATGAGCGAATAGATCTTTAGTTCTTAGGGTTGATGATGACGTTTGTTTTTATGGATTGATTGTATGTTGTTAGACTTACGTTGTTTTCAGTTTACTTGTGATTTTCATTATAACGTGCTTGTGACTTTGCTTGTTCGTATAGTAAACCTGTAGATTACGTGCAAATCTAGTTGGTTCATAAAATATCATCTGACCAAGAACTGTTATTTGCACAATTTGGGTTAATAGATTTCTGTCCAAAAGTATCTAAGAGGAGAAACTACGGTTTCGGCGAGAGTTGAACCGAATCCTAGAGTAAAAAGTGAACTGAACGTAGTTTAGAACTAATTCTATGAATTCCTATTGACTTAGAAGTGTTAGAAGGACCAAAATGTGACAACTGAGAGACTTGTACCAACTCTGAATTGAATATGAATTGATAACGTGAGTCGAAACCCCGAACCAGAATCGAAACTACTCTTTTTCAGTTGCTTGCGGACCGCAAGAGACATCCTGCGGCCGGCAAGCACCTGTAGAAAGTGTAAGACAGAGGTTACAACACTGTTTGTGACCCACAGGAGGCATCCTGCGGCCAGCAGACAGCGTTGCAATCCCTAACCAACCCTCTGCGACCTGCAAGAGATATCTTGCGGGACGCAAGCAATTGATCCAGAAACCAAACTGATTCTGATAACCTTGGGAACGCCCGTTTATTATCTGTTTTCGAGTCTTTACCTGTTTTTGTTTACTGTTTTACTTCTTCTACTATTTCAGCAAGCAACCTGTGATAAACCCCCCCTTTTATGCAAAAAGACCAAAAACTTTCTCTTAGGATTTAGAATTGCATTTAGGGTTCAGTTTAGAGTTAATACCATCCCTGTGGATCGACCTCGACTGTACTACACGAGATCGTACGCTTGCGATCAAGTGTTTACATAGGGTATTTAAAAGCCTATACCACCGAGCGTGTCAATTACAGTTTTACAGTTTTCAATTAACATTTATGCAATTATGACAAGCACGTGGGTGTGTCAGACTGAAATTCTAACGTTAGTATAATAGTCTAACTCAGTGAGAGTTAGACTATTATACTAGTTAGCATTTCGGACCGAAATATTAACGTCTCAAAATTTATGTTATCGTGTCCGAAATCATGGTTTATGGTGCCCAATAAATTCTTTATATGAAAATGCTGGGCAACTATGCATGTTTTTCTTTGTACAAATGGACTGGATTATAAATTTATAACATGCCAGCACCGGTTTACATGTGTTAGCTACCGTACCGGTGTACAGCCAATGCTGAGTAGACAACGAGCACAGTTCTGACACGCAAGCTGGGGTGCTGAAATTCCTTGCTCATTTAATGTGAAACTGTAATCACAAGTCAAAATCGGAGTTAAGAAAATTGGGTACTATTTATTTTACACGATGAATAAATCAATGAATGAATGATTTTAATTTTGCATTTACTGGCGTGACTTGTCATTTTTGCAACTGTAAAACATCATTAATTCCATTTCCAGTATCATGTAGAGGAGAGTTATCTACTTCGAATTAATAAGCAGGTAGAAAAATATTATGTTGTGACTGAAACCAGAAATTTAATTTAAAATTGATATATTTGAATCTAATTAATTAAAATATAAATTAAAAACAGTAACATCTTAGCAAATTAAGTAAGATTTTATAATGAGTAGTGCATTCATTGTTGTGGCCTATTTTAGTCAGCAAATGCTGACTCATACGCTGTGAAATTGTTTCCTTGACTTTAAGTAAAATATATAAAAACAAATAATACGATCCAACCAAATTAGGTTTAGGAAACATAGACTTGCACGGAATGTCCTGGCTTATTAGCTGGATATTAATTGTTACTTTGGAGTTGTAGAAGAAACATTATTCAACATGCATGTGTGCCATTCTACGATGGTACGTCAGTCAGTTTACAGATCTCGGTCCCATTGTATTTTTTTTTTCTTTTTTTGGTGATTAAATTATTAATGAAGCTTGAATTATATCCTCAGAAAATAAAAATAAAAAAAAATGTATATAATTTTCGAAGTAATTACAACATATTTTTTTTGCGGATAATTAAATCTATACTCCATAAAGAGGGTATATTTCCAAGCACCTCAACTATACCACATCATCACTATTATCAACCATTGATTTTGTTTAAAACTTTTTATCTAATTTGATCTAATGACTTATATTTTTTTTCTCTCCTCATTAAATAAGATGAATGTAACATGTCTAAAACAAATTTTAACATTTAAAATGGTACAACATTTATATATGTTCTTATTTATAAATTATTGTATTATTATTATTATTTATTATTATTATTATTATTATTATTATATTTACTTACATAAAAAATTTACATTTTTTTTAAAGTTTTGTTTAATATAAATATTTAAAATTTTATAAAATTCTTAGTTATATATTTGATACCACTTTTCGGGGCAAAACCCGAGTCATAGCTCTAGTGATAATAAAGAATAATTGATTGAGCATGCCTTAAAATCACAGTTTATAATTGTGAAGATATCTAGTGCAGAAAATAGAGCAAACTGGAGTAATTATGCCAAAATATATAATTGACATAACGCCTAACGTTAAATTATTATTAACATATTCCATATCACGAATTATACTATTATGAATAGTTAGTGTCTTAGTGAGATATATATGACAGCCTACTTTAAATGCTAATTAATTGTTATAGTAGTGCACTATATGTAAATACTAAATAGTAACATAGAGTCACTTTTACCATAAGTTCATTATATTTATATATAGTTTTAGTTTCTAATTTAGACTGGAGGCAAATTATTTCACTCTATATATAATCCTCTTAGCACAAGTAACCTACCGTTTTTTTGGTTTAACATGAACATAAATACACAAAGTCCTTTGAGCACTGAATATTTGAAATATATAAAATCATTAAGGGTCATAACTGAAAAAAATAAATAAAACAAACCACTAAAAATTGCAACCAAAATGATCAACAACTCATGTATATTAAATTATTAATATTTATTTCATTATGTGGCAATTAAAGCTTGATTGGGAATTTGGCACACCTACTAGAGTTGGAATTATTCTAAATCAATCTACAACTACAATCGCAAAGAAGATCATCACCATCATCATCATCAGACCAATATAAACTATAAAGAAGATCTTTTTATTCGTGTGCAAACTGCAATTGCAATTTTTTTTTTTTTTAAATAAGTGGACAAAACTATACCCACCTTCTCCTATTTCTGCAATTGCAAATTAAGAGAAGAAATTAGGAAAGGCAATGAAGGGATGGCGACGCTGTTTCGGGTCCACAGATTCCTCCCCCGACAGCGGCAAGTATGCATTGAGCATCGTCCGTCCAATTATACATAGATAGACTGCATCATCACCAACCCTTCCTCTGTTTCGGGTCCCCAGCAGTGTCCACCGTGTGGGGACTCGTTCGATCACTCACGCGCACTACTGGGTTTGTTTGGCCGCTTGCGTCTTGGCGTGTACAATGCCAGTGCCTGGAGAAGTTCTTCCGGTCGGTGGGTTGCATTTGACAATTGACAATTGTGCACCGTAATTGTTTGTTTATAGGCTAATTCTGCCGTGAATCGGATGAACCGTGCATTTTTTTTATAATTAGATGGTCACAATATATCTTTTAGATACAAATAAAGTGAAATATTTAATAAGAATCATTCGATTTAAAATGAAAGGTTGATTAACTGATCTATAGAAGAACAACTCATACTTGTTTATTATTTGGTAACTGATTCTTTTTTTTTGTGATTAAAAATATTTAAATGTTGCAGTTGATAATTTTGCACCGTAATTATTTGTCTGCAATTTACTGATCCCTTTTTTTATTAAAAAAATTTAAAATGTTTATTGTTTGATAAGTAGTTGACTCTAGACAAACTTTAATATATTTTGTTTGGCAAACTTAAGTTGCAATTTTATACGGGATGTTATTGGTATATATGTATTTTTTTTTCCTGGTGATGTTTTCTCGATGACATATGTTACTACTACTAGCTCTTGCATGCGTTTTTATTTTTATTTTTATTTTTGTATATTTTTGGGCTAGTCTATAATATGGTTTAGTAAGGATATTTGTAGAGTTCCATAAGCTGATTTTGGAGTCCAGGGAGGCCATCATGCCAATGACTTCACATAGATACTGTTGGATCATGTTCTTTTTGTTATTTTCTCATGTTCGATTTGTTTCGTACTATGTTTGAAAATTATATTTTGAGGAAATATGGTAGCATGCATGTATATAATTAACGTTGGTTAGACAAATGTGGATGTAAGGTGTTCAGTTAATTAACTGACGTCATACATATATAATGATGACGAACCAATTAATTAAGATATTTATTGACCATAACTATTTCACCTAATTTAACTTTTAACTCAAGTTTTTAGTAAGTACATTATGCCTCTTCATCTCATTTGGTGCTTTAAAATGTTATAGTTCAAGCTTCAAATTTTTAACAATTTCATACGATTTTAAACAAAAAAGAAAAAAGAAAAAACAAGTTGTAATCCAATCAATCATATGAATTTTATGTCTTCTCATTAATTTGAGATTGTTTAATTCATTATTTTAAAAAATTATTGTGACATATCATTTAGTTATGACACACGACAAGACTACTAATTAAATAACAATCATAATAAAAGGCCAAGAACATTAAAAGAATTACAAAAACGAATTTCTATACTTGATGACAGGGACAACTGCTTTAAAATGTTAATTCAAGCTTCAAATTTCTAACAATGTCCATAAGATTTAAAAAAAAAAAAAGTTGTAATCCAATCAATCATAAGAATTTTATGTCATCTCATTAATTGAGATTGTTAAATTCACTGATTAAAATTTTTTTTGTGACATATCATTTAGTTATGACACATGACAAGACTATTAATTAATTAATTAACTAATCATAATAAAAGTCCAATAACATTAAAAGAAATAAAAAAACGAATTTCTATAATTGATGACAGAGACAACTGAATTAAACCAAAGTTATCTTCTAAGACACCTTTAAAATTAATCTACTTCCCCATCACAAAATATTCCCATCCCAAATAATCTTAACACTTAAATCATCATAACCTAATCTTCATACATATCTCCTACCCATCAAAGGCATTATATTAAGGGTATCAATTAGACCAAGACCACCAAATTAAGTTCCATCCTTTTCATTATTTCAAAGTATCAATTGGGTAGCCATTAGAGGTGGCAGAATCCGACCCGACCCGACCTGAGATTTTCCAGGAAGTCAAACTGACCTGACTCGACCCGACCTGACCCGAACACAACCCGGCCCGAGATCAAATAGCATCCAATCCAACTCAAATCAACATACGATAAAAAAAAATAGATATTAAAATTGACCCGACCCGACCCGACTCTAGATATTCTAGAAAGTCAAACTGACCCGACCCCTCCGAACCGAACCCGAACCCGACCCGCCCGCCCGATTTGCCACCTCTAGTAGCCATATATTAGCCAAGTGTGTGTGAAGGGAGGATCCAGACGGACCAACAACCAGCCGATCTCATGATCCACTTCTGAGCCGTCGGATCTCGATCCGACGGAGGGTATCGGACCTGTGGTTGGACCGCAGCCATCAGCGAGTGTAAGAGACGACAAGTATGGCTACGAGACGAGAGGGAATATATATCTAGATTAGATCGGAATTTTAGATGTGGAGAGATTGGGAAATGCCAACCGACTTTTATGCATCTCCTGTGAAATATATGCTCTCTCCGTTTACGACAAATTAATTGGAGATTATTGTTCCAGACCTTGGCCTATAAATGATAGATCTATTTTTATGATAATTAGTTGAAGAAAGGGGATTTTTATAGATTAATTATATAGGGGATTATTATGAGAGGATGCAGGCAAGTGTGATTGATACATATGATCGATAGTGCTGATATTCAATCTTTTTTGGAATTGCACAACTTTGTGTATGTTTGATGGAGGTTCAAGTTTCTATCACTAACAAAGTTGCAGTTATATTTTAGGAATTGTTTCAGGGATTCCCCCAAACAATGCAGCTTGCAACAAAAAGAATACTTAACCGCCAATTTATTTTGTCAATAGAATAACTATTATAAAAATCTTAGTAATGTCATGAAATAAGAAAGAATCTATTAATTTATACTTGATGAAGAAATTGGCAAAGTACTAAGAATAAAACAAAGTTTTTAGTTATTATCCATGTAGTGAAATGTTGGTATATATTTTTATGACTGTTTAATTATGTACCTTCAGTTTTTAAGGTGGTAAAACAAAATTATGTAAAAAAAAAAATATTTTCGATATAATAATGCAGTTTATTGGAATATTATCTTATATTCATATAATATTATATTGATCAGTTGATACTTTATAATTAAGTATTGTGTTGTGAATTCACAGTAAGAGGCATTTCACAGAAGTTACAGTTCGAAGGCCAATTTGTTACAAGCCGAATTTTCTGAGCTTTCGAGAAATTAACACTGTAATTTACTTACTAGGTAGAAAATTGAAAGAAAATGAAAAATGATATATATAATACTTGCTACAGTTTGGTGTATTAAATATGTGCTAGCACACCTCGAGTTTATAATGATTAATTATCCATGACATCAAATTACTAAATGCGTTGATATATAGATACTAATTAGGCCATAATCATAAATCATAATATGGTCCTTTAATTAACATTATAAATACTAATTAAATGGAGAGGAGTGACTTATAGACATCAGAAATCTTCAAGTAGGTCCATCTACGTATAGTCGTTTTAGAGAAGATCAAGTATAAAGGCTTTATGGCTTCATGGTCGGGAATTTTGTGCAACAATTTGGAAAGTATGAACAGTTTTGGAGAGACCCCAACAGTTCTGTTGTTCTATTATAAGCTGAAAAAAATAGAGTAGAAAGGTAGCATCCACCTTTTCACTTATCCAACCGGTTCACCGTATCTTGAATGAACAAATATTATTTTTTAGTGAACATTTATATATTTCTGATAAATAGATATCGTTCTCTAGTGAACAAATACACTACGATTTCCAGTGAACATTTATGCGGCTGTCATTAGCACATAGGTTCATGAGGTGTGTCAGAACTGTGAGAGAGGTGGATTGGTGGCCTACAAAGTAGGGGTGGGCTCTGCGTGTTTTTCAAAAAGATACTGGTAGCTCAGCTCTCCTATTCACTGATCCATGCGGCACTGCAGATGTCCCTTTCCAAAGACAATTAATTGGTTGGTTAATAAGGAATTAAGGATTTTTAATGAGAAATGGAGAAGAAGAATAATTGATTAGGGATTAATTGAATATTTATTTGATGAATAATGTACTTGAATTAATTAATAAAGTCAGTAGGATATGAAGTCACTGATTTAGTAGTTGGGAATTTCTTAGTCATTTCTTATGAAGAGGCTTTGCAAGAACTACTAGACAGAGGTTCTGAATTTTCATTAAAAAATGAATATAAAAAGTTGGATGCATCGTGTGTCTTATTAGAATGTCATCTGAAGAATATGTTGCGGTTATGAGTCGTCCTACTTTAATTAGCTATTATAAATTGATTAATTAAAGAGGCGTTATCCTATAAACAATTGTTTATTTTTAATTGGGCGGTTCAAATTTTATAGATCAAAATCTCTCTTTACTTATGATTAAAGACATATTATAGATCAAACATCTCTTTTTTACTTGTGATCCAAAAATATATTATAACAATTCGATTAAAAAATTAACGGTCCATATATCTTTCGATTCATAGAACAATTTGTCTTAATTTCCAACATAGCTTCCATTCTGGAGGGCGGATAATTATTAATTGAATTTTACTCCAATACTCCCACAAAAAAAAATTTCTTTCCGATTTGACAATTATAAGCGAATATTACCCATTATGAGATTCATCTGTAACAGATAAAATATTTGGGTGTGAGCATAAAAGCAATGTTCTTATTAATTTATTATTACCACGCTTAAGTAAAAAAGAAAAAAGAACGGATATGAATGGATGGTAGTAAGCAAGGAGTGAGGAGGTAGATAAAATATGTTACATGATTAGAAAGATTTTTTTTTTAATGAACACTTGATATGAAGTGATGATATTGTATAATTGTGAAGCTTAGAACTTTCAGTCAATGTATTATGAATTAATTAAGTTTTTTCCTAGTCTTTTCTCCATGCGCCGAAAAAATGTATCTTTACTATTTTCTTCATATTTTTTCAATTAAAATATATAAAACAAAAAAAAATCTCCATAAGTACTTTAGTTTTTTCATTTTTTGGTCTAAAATAAGATACTAAAAAAAATTATAAATTATTAAAGGTGACAAAATTTGATCTAACTCAATAAACATGTCCGAACCTGACCTAAATTCGACCTGACCGGACCCAAAATAAAATAGCGGACTGAATCCAAATTCTCTCTTAATGATAGGAGTTCACTTCTAAATCACACTCCGAATACTATGCAAGATAACTATTTTTTTTCATTTGTGATTAACTGAATTCTCCTCTGCATGCCATAACCTCATTTGGAGGGAACAAATAGAACAGTAAGATTAATTTCAGGTAGTACAACATATCAGTTGTTATGGTAGGTTCGCAAGATTTATAAATTCGTACCTAATCTTGGATTGATAGGTGCTTTTGGCAGCTCGAAAATTTCAATTTTTTTGTTTTTAAATTTGCAAAGGTTCTCAAATTTTGCTCATTGAGATTGGAATAATTAAACATCTTTTTAAACGATAAAATTGTATGACTTGTGGAGTTCGAGTACGGGTGTTAGAGATTTGTTTTAACGTTATATTTTAAGAAACGTTTGGAGTTCAAACTGTGTGATCCAACGCGTCCAACACAAAAAGTTGCTTATTATCTGTTGAACGAAAATATACTGGTAGCACTAATAATATGCCGAGTTTAAAAATATAAAATTTGTATATTTCTTACAACAAACTTTTCATTCAACATTTGTGTGTTCGGTGTTCCATTTAATATATAATAAATAATAATAAGCGATTCTTAACATATGTTGAGTAGACTTTTTTTTGTTGAATATATTAAAGAGAAGGGATCCATTGACAATGCTTATTTTGACAATCTTGACAATGGTTATCTTTAAAATCTGTAAAAATTCATAAAAAATCTTAAAAATGAAAAATTTTTATGGATGCACTATTTAACTTATAGATTGATTTTGTTTCTGATTATATTCAATTTAAGAGATATTTGATAGCTCTTTAAAGTCCTTTTAATTACAACTATTAAAAAACGTACAAAATTTTGATAAGCCATCAAATGATATTCAAATTGATTGAAATTTGAAACACTGTCGATCTATAAATTAAATAATGCATTTATAAAACTTTTTTTCATTTTTAAGATTTTTTTATGAATTTTTACAAAATTTTAAAGATAATCATTGTCAAGATTGTCAAAATAAGCATTGTCAGTGGATCCCTCTATATTAAATGGCATACACATTAGACCCCTCTCAACGCTCTTTAATTTATGACTAACATAAATAAAATCTAAGGGCTAATCTAAAGTGCACTGGCAATAAATTAGATTTTCCCTTGCGACATTTCGTCGGTGTGGGAAAAAGAAATGTGTGAGGTCAATTCAATCCCATATATATATTCCCATCCCATGTCCTAATTAATATAGCTTCACTTCTAATAAAATCTGTCGCCTTTATAAACCCCATTTGGCACATTAAATTAAGGCTTAATGATCCCATTTGATACTTAATTTAACAAGATAAAATTAGTTAGCAAGTCTGATATGTAGATTAGTTAGCATGTCCAGTCTGTCAGAACTCAGAACTGACAAATGACAATTAAATTCAATTCAATTCAATGCGACAATTAACTTACTAAACAACACTGCTATTTCCTATTTGCTTATAAATATAATGAGGAGCGATCCATTGACAATGGAAATTTTGACAATCTTGACAATGATATTTTTAAAAAATTTATAAAAATTCATTAAAAATCTTAAAAATGAAAAAAAGTTTACGGAAGTATTATTTAACTTATAGATCGATTATGTTTCCGATTATATTCAATTTAAATGATATTTGATAGCTTTTTAAATGTCCGTTAAATTACAACCGTTAAAAAATGTACAAAATTTTGATAAGGCATCAAATGATGTTCAAATTGGTTGAAATTTGATACACTATCAATCTATAAGTTAAATAATGCATCCATAAAACTTTTTTCATTTTTAAGATTTTTAATGAATTTTTATAAATTTTTTAAAGGTACCATTATCAAGATTGTCAAAATATCTATTGTCAAGGGATCCCTCCTCAAATATATACCCTAACTATAAATATAATGCTTCAGCGTTGTAAAGTGGTAAGTGGTAACTGGTAAGGTAAAGATGTATATTTTTCTAACAAATACACACCTAAAATCAATCAATAAAAAACAAATAAAATTTTACAAAATGAATTTTTCACCTTCTTAGATTCCATCATGGCTCGTCTATCTTTTACCAACTTTGCCACGTCAATTATTCCTCTATTATTATTTTTGGATGAGAATTCTTGTCGTGACGTTACACAGTAGCTTGTACTTTCTACCTTTCTCAAGGAAATAAAAAAATTATTACTGCGGGGTACATTAACATACATGATACACCTGTTGCTTATTATCGGATCCTATCTATACTTTTAACATGTTATGTTTTTTTTTTTTTTTTTGAATGCAACATGTTATGTTATAACTTGTTAACCTTTATTATTTTCTATCTCTGAGCAATGGCTTTTATTTGTGTCAGCTATAGCTCATTTAACGAAACTCTGGAGTCTGGACTGGACTGCTTCCACAGTTCCAATTATAAAAAGTGTATAAAGTGCCAGGTGATATGACCCAACATCCCTCTGATGAAAATTATTTATTTTTGCATATAAGTTGGTGTATTAAAATATGAAACACTGTCAGGACTCAGGAGCATAAATATTAAACATATATATAAATATATAATGTATGGCACTGGGCAGCATTGTTTACACACACCATACAAATTACAATTTACAAGAAGCAGAATATATTTCCCCACAAATTATCTACCTTCACAAATAAAACTCATGGACTCAATAATACAGCGAATAATTTGAAAAAAAATAATAAAAGGTAACAGTAAACGGAGACAAGCACATTTCATATCCAATGATGAAAAACACTATGCTACATTTGCTATGCTATGCTATGCTATGCATATGGGCAGATCAACTCCGAAAGGGAAAAAAAAGGCACATTTACAGCTCTAAAGTGGAAAGCATCACATCCCATCAAAACCATCACTAATTACAAAAGCCAGTAAGCTACAAAGATATTAAATATCTGAGGATTCACAATGTTATCTTGACAATATTCACGATAAGACCTTTCAAAAATTTATAAAAATCCATAAAAAAATTTTAAAATATAAAAAATTATGGAAGTATTGCTTAACATATAGATTGATTATGTTTTTTATTAGTTATTACATTCAATTTAAGCGATGTTTGATAACTCTTTAAAGATCTTCAAATTACAACCGTTAAAAAATATGCAGAATTTTGATAAGGCATCAATGATATTCAAATTGATTGAAATTTGAAACACTATCAATCGATAAGTTAAGTAATGGATGCATAAATGTTTTTATTTTTAAGATTCTTTTTATGAATGCTTACAATTTTTAAAAAATAATAATTGTCAAGATTGTCAAGATAATTGTTATTAATACATCCCTCTTTAATATTTACTACTTACTTACATGTGTTTCGAACGGGAGTCGCATAGCAGCGCAACGCAAGTGCGCAAGGCAGTACAGTCTGATCTTGGTATCATCAGTTGTAGGCCCGAAGCATTATCTTCGCAGGCCGGGATCTGATCTGAGCCGTCGATTTCCTTCTCGGTCAACAAATGGACCGTGGCCGCGTCCCCAGGCGCAGCGTGCGTAGCATAAATTCATGTACTTTGCTTTTCACTGTAGCACAGCACACACCACAACAAACAGATGTCACAAATCCTCCCTCGATGGAATGTCATGGCATCTGGTGCGTGAATCTTGATGCGGATAGAGCCGTCCGATTTTGGATCGACGGTGATGGAGCTCGCAACAGGATGCGAGGGATCAAGAGGACTTTGCATCCGCTGTTATCGTAATGAGGAAAACACGGCCCTGTTTCCGAATCTGAACCGTCGGATCAAAATTAACGGGTGAAATTAGATTCGAAATGGTCCCCTACAGTCTGAACTGGACTGATCACTGTCCGTCCGTTCTGATCTGATGGCATGGTCTGGACAAGCAGGTCCTTTTAGAATAACAGCGGATAGGCACTCGGATGGACGGTTTGCTCCAGGGAAATCGTGCTAGTGACATGATACGTGTCGCTGTGCACCAAAGAATGTCTCTGGATCATCTGTAATTTTCAACCTCGAATCTGATATACATAACATTCAATCATATTATTATTAGAGGAGTTATGGGTGTTGTAGAAGGAAATTTCACCCGTTACATTATTATGTGTAAGAATATTGCACAGGGTTAGAATTTGGTACACTGCGAAAAGCGCACCTTGTTGTAAAAAGAAGGTATCTTTGGATCCTCTCAGACACCGAGGGAGGTAAGAAGGGACTGATAATTTCTCTCAAAAAAAGAAAAAAAGAAGGGACTGATAAGTAAATAAGAGTGACTTTTTTTTTTGAGTGAAATAAGAGTGACTTCACTGTAATAAACTTGGCCTATTGTTTTTCTGTGGATGATACATGGGGTCCAGAAGTTGTTTTTGTAATTGTTTTTGTCTGCTTGTTTTCTGCACGACTGCACCGAGTTTGTGGTAATATATTATATTCGGTTATTTTTGGCAACAGTGAGACTATCTATGTACCTAACGCCAAAAAAATAAATTTTTTTTTTGGTTATTGTTTCCACTTTACTTGCAATGGAGGTTCTCTCCAGTCTCCAGTGCCATCTTCACTTATTAATAAAGCTGCAGATACCAATGATTTTATAATATTGTGAGTGTTGAGAAAGACACCAATGTTGCTGTCTTGATAAAGGATTAAAGGTTTAGAAAAAGATGCATATTAGATGTTGGAAACAGCTGTAGATATTGAATTGAGATTATTGAGACGCACACAGCACACTGACGTTGATGAATGATGTCAAAATGGGTTAAGATCTTAAAGATGTATGTAACACTAAAATTAAATTGCATGTAGTTCAAACTAAATTTAGCTAACTATGCAAAGTAGGAGGATGATTAATTCATTTAATTGTGACACAAGCTAATGATCTCGCTGTCAATTTTTGCATTTAAAATTGCTTGGAACTGAAATTATTTATTTGATTGCTGATTTGTGAATTCGATTAAACAGTTAATTTAATAGGTCTTGATGGGCGATCTGGTGTTCACATCGAATTCATATCCCCCGCTGTACTGCATTGTGCAGTTCACAACATCAGCCATTAGATTTGTCTTGAGATTCGTGCCAGTGCTATCCAACTGCTGACGTTGCGAATTGCACAATGCAGTTGGTTAGGGGATAAGCACTCCTATGACATCATGTCTAACTGTCTATTAATTGGACTTAACATTTTGTCCGGTGGCAAAACTAAATTTACCAAACAATGTTTTTTAGGAATAATTATAATTTATAATTAGTGATATGTTTTCTAAATTTCATGAAATTTTAATGATTATGAGTGTGATCGATAGTTTTATTGAGATCCCATGAATTGTATAAATATGCAATTTTGCTAATAATCGATAGTTTTATTGATCTCATAATGTTTTCCTTTTTTGAAAAAGAAAACTTATTTGTCTATATTAAGCTCTTAAAATAATTAACCATTGAGACAGATCGTCAGATAGAAGTAACTATCATTCAACATCGAATACAAACCCACATTTTTATTTCAAAAAACACATATTTATTCTCAACCTTTTTAAGCAGTGCTTTTTGTACAAAAACAGTGTTAAAAAGACTAATGAAATCAATTATGTACATCACAAATACCATTGGCTTATACTTTGACTTAGTAACAGTATTGTCAAATCTCACATTAATGTTACTAACAACAAGTCTTATAAAAATTTTATTTGTCCATATTCAGCTCTTAAAATAATTAACTACTGAAACAGATCGTTGGATAGAAGTAACCATCATTCAACAATCAACATCCAAAAAAAACACACACACATTTTTTTTCCGAAAACAAATATATATTATCACCCTATTTTACAAGTGCATTTGTACAAAAACAGTGCAAAAAAAAAAAAAAAAAAAAAAGACTAACAAAATCAATGACATACATCATGAACACTATTGACTTCGCAACAGCATCATCAAACAAATCTTCACTAATTAGGGCTGTCTTTGACAAAGATCCCTCCATCCATCCACTAATCCTCCTCTCCAGTTTCTCCATTTTCCGTCCCAACTGGAGAGGATGCTCTCACCCTCCCTCCAGTCCCTCCAGTGCGTCTCTCCCCTGCGCATCGCTGTCTTCGTTTCTTTTTACAAAGAAAAAGCGAGTGTGTGTGTGTGTGTGTGTAAGTGTGTTAACAGTGTAAGTAAGAGTAAGCGAAGAGAGAGAGGAAAGAGAGAGCGCTGGACAGAGCAGAGCATCCGCAGCAGAGCAATAACTAACCCCGCACCGCATCCTCTCCACCTTCTCTCTTTCTTCCCTCTTCCCTCTTCTCTCTTCTTTCTCGGTGTAATTTACCTAACCAGATCGCAACCAAAGAGATAAAGCCGATTAATAAAGGAGAGAAAGAGAGAACAGGAGAAAGAGAGATACTCACAGAGTGGAACTGTGAAAGTGAAGCTCTCTCTCAACTCGCAAGCAAAGAATCTGCATTCATTCGACTCTTCGCGGCCTCGTTAGATCCGCTGATTAATTGTTACTTACTTCAATTAACCATCCGTCCGCATTGAGTAATCTCGTGGTAAGAAACTAAGAAATCGTTACTTCCTAAGTTCTCCTACTGAGTTTCTTATCGGATTCCTTTTTTTTTTTTCCAATTATTTGCATTTTTTTCAGTAGTTTTTGCAAAGAACCTGAGATTTCTGCGTTCTATCAACTCGCATTGATTTGATTTGATTCGATTTATTGTTATTTCTCTAATCCAATCCTCCGTCAAACTCGCATTATGAATTTCCGAGAGGAGATACGAATCCGAACATTACACCGACGAGTAAAAACATCGATTAAGTAACTAACTAACTAACTATTCAACTAATACATTTTCAATCGCATTTCATTTCGTACTTGCCTAAATCGATCGATCGATGGATCGGCGCATGGTTCCGATGCTTAATCGTACGGGCTCGGTTTGGATGTATGCGAATAGAAGAGACAGCAAGCAAGTACTCTTTGTATTTTGCGCAGAGCTTGATGTGTGTGAAGCGTAATTAATTAATTAGTGTCTGATCTGAGTGAGTAAATCTCTGATCGATCGATTGATTGTCTGTATGTGGTTGTAGTCTGCGGCTCTGCGCTGCAACGTTTCTGAGTGGCAGTGGGGATGGGGAAAGGGTGGGGATTGTAAGTAGCTCAGTATTGCAATTTGGGAGGGAATTTTGAAATTTGTGATGGGGAAATATAATATGTGTGAATCTAATTTGATTTGATTTTTTGTGTAAGTTTTGCGTAGGAAAGGTTAGTATTAAAGTAGTTGTCACTTCTGGGATTTGATTCCTGGTGAGGTTTTAATTGTTTGATTTTTCTTGTTTATTGTGTTTACTTGGTTTTGGAATTAAGGAAACTGTTCTTGTTCTGAATATATTTGATTATTTGATATTTTTCAATTACTAAAGGTAAGTTAATAATAATAGTAAGAGTTAGTAAGTATGATTAGCAGAAAGTATTTTATAGATAGATTCAAGAATTGGTTTGTTATGAAATTTCTAGTATATGCAGAATATTATCTTATAGTTTTTGTTCTTGAATTTTTGTAATATGTAAAAATTGTTGCATGAAGCTTTTATTAATTTATTCTTAGAAATCTCTTTAAAATGTATTTGCTGCATGGAGCTTTTATTCAATTTGTTCTTAGAAATCTCTTTAACATTTATTTAGCTAAGTTCTCAACTCTACTTGTCCTTTCGCAAATTTTCTTAAGAAAAAAATCAGTGACTGGTGTCCAAATTGCTTTGAGGTTATTGAAGAGGTTTTCAATGATAGACCACTTTGTCGAGGATTTTTACAGTCAAGTCCAGGAAATTTTGATTTTTCATATATATTTTTATAAATATGTCTCTATCGAAAGGGTTCTAAAATCTTATTACTGAATGCTAGTTATCTAATCTTGTATTTCACATCAATAGATTGTGAAATTTCTTGAAAGCATGTTCTTCTTACCTACTAAACCATTGGAAAAGGTTGGGAGTTTCTTGTGAGAACTCTCTTGATACGTTTTTTTAAACATAATTAATTATGCAGGGTTTTATAATGGATTTTCCTTGATGGCAATTTTTTACTGTTCTTGTGACCATTTACCATCAAAGAACTTAATTCGGTGAACTGATGTTTGGAATTATTTTTCCTTTTCTCCAACTTGTTTGAAAAATAACGCATGCATGGTACATTTAAGTTCTATAAGGTCCTATGACTAGGCTCTATTTTTATTTTTGAAGTGGATTTTTATTCTGGTACCTACTATGGATTCATTTCATATACCTCATGATGTGACAGGTATATGGTGGTTTTCAAAATAGGTTATACTTGAATTGAATAATAAAGTAATATTTAGGGTGGGAAAGCTTATCTTAATCTTCAATGATGTACTGATAGTGATAACATATATTCTTTTTGGGATCTTGTAGTTTATACTTTGAAGTGGTTGCAACCGGTTATCTTAGCATCTGGCACTAACCACCTTCCTTCTTTTTATGTGTGTGTTTCAATAGGTATTCATATTATGGTATATTATTAAAATCTTTGACATTTGACATCGTCTCTCTTTGTTTTCCCTGAAGGAAATCTAACAAATGGATAGAAGAAGTTGGCCATGGAAAAAGAAGTCATCAGAGAAGGCATCAACTGTAGAATCATCTCCGAGTTCTGGAGCAAACCAACCTGAACCAGTTAGTTTTATAAGAATGCTCTTAAATTCAATTTCAGAATCCCTATAAGTTGTAATATTACTGCTCTGAATGCTAATTTGTTTTTTCTTTGACAAAAAACATGTTTATAATGAAAAACATTGAGATCCGAATTTATTGTTATGCTATTTTTGTTGCACCTAAAAAACATATATTTCTTAAATCTTTTCATTTTACATTTTCCAGGAAACTCCTACTGTAAACTATATACAAGTTTCTCCTGAGACTTATGCTCGTCTCAACGATTTAGAGAGAGAAGTAAATGTCTTAAATGAGAAGCTAACAGCTGCACAGTCAGAGATAACCAACAAGGATACTTTGGTCAAACAGCATGCCAAAGTAGCTGAAGAAGCTGTTGAAGGTACATTGAAGATTTACATAAGTAATTACAACCAAGTAATCTTGATACAGCAGCAGAAGGTTATAATTATGAATTATCCTCTAGAAAAGAGGATACTTGAAATGGCAAGCATAGGAATCTTCAAGATTATATAGCAGTCAGTGTTTTGTTCTCATGAGTAGATTGGTATTTGCTATCAGCTCGATTTAAAGTTATTGAGGAAAGGAACTAATTGTTTATTAAACTTTGGTGGTTTTTATTGTTAACATCTACTGTGTTATGGACAAAGTACAATTACTTGAAAGTTCGTTATTGAAACAGTATGATCCCATAGTTGATCATATATTTGACGCGTGGCCTGGTTTTTATACTTTTTACTTCAGCTTGTAAAATATATGCAGCTATCCCCTTATGTTTCGCTATCATGTTTTTTAATTATTATTATATTCCCTTCTACAGGTTGGGAAAAGGCTGAAGCTGAGGCATCAGCATTGAAAATCCAGCTGGAAACAGTGACATTGAATAAGCTATCCTCTGACGAGCGGGCTGCACATCTAGACAGCGCCTTGAAGGAATGCATGAAACAGATTCGGCAAGTGAAGGAGGAAAGTGAACAGAAGCTTCATGATGTTGTATTTTCCAAAACGAAACAATGGGAGAAGATAAAATCTGAGTTTGAATCCAGAATAACAGAATTTGAACAGGAGCTTCTGAGGGCAAATGCAGAAAATGACGCATTATCACGATCTTTGCATGAAAGGTCTGCTTTAATTATGAAAATCTCAGAAGAGAAATCCCAAGCCGAGGCTGAAATTGAATTGCTAAAAAATAATATCCAATCATGCGAGAGGGAGATCAGTTCATTGAAATATGAGTTGCATGTAGTAGCCAAGGAGTTGGAGATAAGAAATGAAGAGAAGAACATGAGTGTGCGGTCTGCTGATGTTGCAAACCGACAACATGCAGAGGATGTGAAGAAAATTACAAAATTGGAGGCTGAGTGCCAGAGGTTAAGGGGCTTGGTTAGGAAAAAGTTACCAGGTCCTGCAGCTCTGGCCCAGATGAAAATGGAAGTTGAGAGCATGGGCCGAGAGTATGGTGAACCAAGAATGCGCCGGCCTGTTACACCTGCTATGGAAAACCACATACACCACATGCAAAAGGAAAATGAGTTTTTGACCTCTCGATTACTGGCCATGGAGGAAGAAACCAAGATGCTCAAAGAGGCTCTCTCAAAGAAAAACACAGAGCTGCAGGTTACTCGAAATTCTTGCGCCAAGACTGCAACCAAATTGAGAAGCATGGAAGTGCAGATGCTTTCGGTCAATCAACACAGAGGTGTAAATGGCCGCACATCAAATGGTTCAAATATTGAAGTGCATTTTGATGGAGACAGCAATCCACCAAGCCTGACATCAATGTCAGAGGATGGTGATGATGCCATGTCTGAGTCATGGGCCACTGCTCTGATATCAGAGCTTTCGAATTTCAAAAAGAAGGAAAATGGCAGGGGTAGTATTGGAAGCATCAACAACAACAACAGTACTACTGTGGCAACTCAGTCAGAAGGATCGACTCATTTGGAGCTTATGGATGATTTCTTGGAGATGGAAAGACTGGCGTGTGAATCCACTAACAATGGTAATGATGATGTTTCAGAAAGTAACTCAAAACTCGAAAATGGAGAAACAAAGCACAACCCTTGTGCAAGCCCTAGTCCTTCTTGTTCAACCGATCCTGGGTCACCAATCTTCAAGATAAGATCTAGGATTGTCCCTCTGTTGGACTCGCAAGTATCTGAGGGTGATATTGGCAAGGTGATTGAGAGTATTAAAAGTGCTTTGAAAGAGGTTCAGGTAGAGTTCCAAGGATCTCCAGGTGAAAACGGTATGCATGGTACCGAGGAAGATCTGAAGACAGCACTCTCTCAAATTCGTGAGTTTGTTACTTCACTTGGTAAAGAGGCAACTGACATTCATGGGAGGACGTCTGAGAATTGTCTGACACTCTCTTCAAAAATTGAAGAATTCTCTGCATTCGTTGATAAAGCACTTGATTCTGACAAGGGTTTATATGACCTGATACTCGCCCTATCAGGTGTTTTATCAGAGACCAATAACATGAACTGCAGCACAATAACAATTGAAGGGGAGAACAATGGGTTGGATTGTGTGGATAAGGTGACTCTTTTGGAGAATAAAGTTGCACCGCAAGACGAACCCAGCCCAGATGTTGAAGAACTAAAGCTGGAGAAGAGAACCCTAGAAGAGGAGTTGGCACGGTGTAATGAGAAACTGGAGAGCACTGAAGTCAAATTTGCTGAAATGGAGAAGAGCTTGGGTGAGGTAAGGTCAAAATTGGCAGACAGTGAGAAGGCTAATGGGTTAATGGAAACCCAATTGAAGTGCATGGCCGAGTCTTATAATACACTTGAGACCCGCAAGATAGAGCTTGAAGAAGAGATTAATTCTTTGAAAGAGAAAATAGAAGCATTACATGAGGAGCTTGTAAAGGAGAAAGAACTGCATGATGAGGATTTAGTGAAGTATAAAGATCTTCAGGAACAATGTAAAGAACTTCAGGAGCAACTGCAAAGGTACGAGTTCATATCCTGAAACTAAGGTCTATGCTTGGAGTGCAGTACTAGGTACAAAATTTTCTAATAGTACTGCACTCGATGTGTATACTGTGAATTTTGATAAGGTTGAGAAGGTTTCTTAAACACAAATGTAAAAACATGAATGACACCAAAATAATTATTTATCCTTTCTACCATTTAGTCTCTTGCAGTTTTGTAGATTTAAGAAGCAAATAAGGTCCTATATGACTTGAGATTTCATATTTTAGGATCGAGAAGAATTCAATGGTTGTTGATGATGAGGAGGACGTCAAGACGAAACAGGTAAACTTAGTATGACTGTCTTTTTATATTCAAAACTACTTGCAAGTTGAAAGACATTCAAAAGGAATAAGAAAAAATTAAGACTGACCATTACATAGAAACCTGATTCTTTGCAGTAGAAAATCATAATATCCAATAGATGAAAAAATAATAGTAAAACAGTAAATGTATCCTTGTATTAATATCACAATAGGAGAGCTTGTTGCAACAACAGATTGCTGTTTCTGAAATATGAGAATGTGAAAGGGTTAAATGTCTTTTAAAAATATACTTCTGAAAGCAGGAAGGTGGAGATACACTGCACTACACGAAGTTCTCATTAATTATTAATTACTTATTTATATTTGTATGTTGATAGGAGAAAGAAATAGCAGCAGCAGCTGAAAAGCTTGCCGAATGCCAAGAAACCATCCTCTTTTTGGGCAAACAGCTTCAGTCTCTGCGACCACCAATAGAACAGAAGCACCGTCAATCTACTGACCATCTATCAGATGACGAGCACGACTCACGTGCCAGTAATTTCATGAAAACACCTGTGCAGGATGGTTCTGTGTCACCTATGGTTGATGGGTTTGGGTCCAATACAAATATGAGCATGTCAGATACAGAAAATGGGAATTTTAACAAATCACCCTTAAATAACTCAAAGCGCCCAAAGCATAGGTCGCCAAGGTCCTCTTCCACTTCTAACCTGTCGGGTCATTCAAGCGAGAGATCACATAGCAGGAGCGGGTTTACGAGATTCTTCTCCAAGGGGAAAAGCGAGAGCTAATTCTGGCAACTTTTAGGAGGCTAGTCGTATATTTGCATATTAAAGCAAGGCCTGGTATAGAGTTTGTCTTCTAATAACAGGGGTGGTTCTCTGGAAATATAGCGAAAGAGTAAGGCCTGGAGCATAACTCTCTCATGATGAAGTTTCACCTTCATAAGGTTTTTCAGTTTGATTATTTTTTTCCTCTTTGCAAGGGCAAGAAAATGAAGAAAAAAAAAAAAAAGAACTAGACCTCATTGTAAATCAGGTGTGAAGGGCTGTAGTTGTTTGTGTCTATTTTCCTTTATTTTGTTTCTGTTAAATATTAAAAACAAGAACTTGTATTGTGTGATGCAAATGTTTGTGTAGATGTACAGTTTAACCTTCAAAAAGAAATATGTTTGGGTTGATTTTGTTACATTTTGTCAAGTCCTTTATTAGTGTAGGTTGGTTTTACTACATTTTCATTAATGGTTGGATCTTTGTTGTCTCTAAATAATTGAAAGCACACCCATTATGATTTGCCCAAAAGCAAAAGTACCATTGACAGATGACACATTTATGAATGGAAGAATAGAATGATGCCATCCATGCCTTCAATAAATTTGAAATGAAGCAAGCGATTGAGTTGAGAGACTAATCCCACCTTAAAGCAACTGAAAGCTCAGTTTATCAACTAAATTCACATAGTAACTCATATTATTTGGTATCTACTATCTACCAACCTTGATTTCATAATAATATATGGACCAGGTTGAGTTGGGTTGCCTCTTGGTTCTGGTCCAGACTGCCCACTACCAGCCAGGTACCAAACCGGTACGTCAATTTCCACTTCAATCTACCCCAATGTAGCCAACAGTTCCCACTTTTTATGAAAATGAAAAATTGTACATAGCAACTATTTGACAAGTGACAACAGATGATACATTTGATGGAATATAAAACATGTTATGCAATGCAACTAGTAATTAACTGTGTGTGTACAACTGTACATGTGACAATTAATTTGTGAGTAGCTTTTACCTGACCTGGAAGGTATCTCATAAAGTCATGAAGATGCTTCTTTCTTTCTTAAGTTATTGTTCTAGGCTAAAGACAACTTTATTAATTATTCATTTTTTGTGGAGTAAGCTATCACACCAGAGAATTTAGTAATTTATGCAGCAACCAAAAAATATGTTTTTTTTTGCTCGAGTGCGAGCCAAACTAGTTCTGCACAAAAACATTTCCCCTTTCCTTATGAATGAATTTGGAATTTTGGATGCATGTTGCAAACTTTTCCGAATTAATTCACATGCTTATTGGGTCAATGGTAAGAAAATATCTCAGTCAAAATGGACAATTTTAATGGCATGTAGATATGATGCTCTGCAGATAGTTAAAAGTATTTTACCAAATAGTGGTAATCTCATGGGCTATATGATATATTTGATAACCAATTCCAGTTTATCTTTTCTTTTATTTCATCTTGAACAGAACAATGAATTTGCTCTGGAAGATGGGCTGCTCTTGCACTCAAAGAAGGGCCTCACTGTGAAAGCCTGTTTGTTGCAGTCCGTTAAAGGGTTGAACTATATAAATATAAGCCATCAACTTAAGACTTGAGTGATGCTGTGATGGGCATTAGATTGTGGTATTTTATTCATTTTGTCTGTGTGTTAAATTAATTGTCTGTGTTATGAGCTATTGTTTCCGTTGGATACAAAAAAAAAAAGAAAAAAAGATCAATTTATTTGTGAAATGAAAGAGAAGTGCCAAAATTCAAATTTATTTATGAAAAGAAAGGAGTTCGAAGACTTCAAATTTACTTATTAAATGGAAAGAGGGTGCCGAATTTGGGGTTTATTTTTAATTTTTGCCTTACAGTTTAGTATATGTTCTCACATAGATTACATCAATTGTCACTCTGTTATTCAGTTAAATTGTTAATTCCAGACCGTTTTTTGGGGAATCTTAATTCAGAGCCGGAGCAAAGCACCTATGAGCTTAATTTGCCTTCTTTGAGCAGCTGAAAAGCTTTGTTTATCTCCTCAAATAGGAGTCCGTATCGGCTACGATCCAAATTTATGATTGGAGGACCCTCCAATCATAATCCGACAATTCTGTTTTTTAGGGAGATTTTTCAGAATAATCTCAACCGTTCAATTTGGATTGGAGGGCCCTCCGATCCAATTCGGATCGTAGCTGATTTCAGTGGCCTCAAATAGAAGCTCATGTGTTATAAAGCCCTCCAGATTTAATTTCATCTCCTATAATTTCATACAATAATAATTCCAAAATCTGTTAGGGCAAGTTAACTTAATTATCCTACCCCTAATATCAAATAATGAGAGGCAGAAAGATAAAAATTACAAAAGAAGATCCAACCCCATTCATGTAGTTCTCTATATATGATTTCAGGCAGCTGATCTTTCCCTTGAAATCCCCAAATGTGGTACCGGTGATCTTCCGACCATTGAGTAACTCCACCGGGTGCAACGCAAGCATTGAGGGAGGAATGGATCAGGGGTGGAGCCAATGTGATACAAGGGTGGGCACTGGTCCACCCCTAAAAAAAATTTTCAAAAATACACTCCTGAAAATTTGCAAAAATATCTCTTTTTTAAGAAAAAATACGTAAATTACTTAATTTCTAAGAAAATTTACAAAATTGGCCCTACCCTGAAAAATATTTGCACAAATATACTTTAAAAATTTTACGAAAATATACCCATACTTTTAAAACTATGTTTCATCGAAAAAGTTGGACCCCCTGCATCGGAGTCTGGCTCCGCCCCTGTAATGGATCCCAGATATTACAGTCATGCTCCACCCCTGCAATTAAGAGGAGAGACAA